>OZ035841.1:7020420-8486276 GCA_964034765.1 Knipowitschia caucasica
CGCATGTCCCGCCTGGATATGTTTGAAGCTCAGAACCGGGTCAGAACATACCAAACGCCTGTGTGGCACATTTGGTCACGTTCTCAATCCTGTCAGTTAGGGACACAGCAGCAGTGAGGGACACAGCAGCAGTGAGCCACGCGGCAGAGTGGTACCAAGCCCCGGCGATCCAAGATGGCGGCGTATTCAAATGAATGGTTTGTGCTCAGTGGCGCTTTGTGCTGGCACGGTCGCTGACATATTAGCGGAACTCGCCTGGAACTCGCAAAGATCCATGGGAAACTCGCCGGTATTTGGGCATCGTCTGGTCCTCCCAGTTCTGCGCAGTGGATGAACTCCCATGATGCTTTGCGGGAAATACGCTTGTGTGGCTCTCATGCACGTTTACAGAGGGGCTCGGCCACGCTCTGACCAATCAGAGCGGGAGTTAGAGCGGGAGCCAGACGAGCAGAGTTTGTGGCACTAAAGTGTAGATTTAAAGCTGCACTAACTGACTTTGGGATTTTGAAGCCGCGGACTCGCTGGCCTCGCTCTTTCTGCTCCCCTCCCCGCACCCACAACGCTATTGCCCCCCACACACACCCACTGTTGTTGACGGAGCTAGTGTCTCCCAATATGGATAATACATGGATATGGATTTGCACGTGGATGGCGTGACCATAGAACGATAGAACTGGGAGGAAACGAGACTTTCTTCTGGATGGCTCGTTTCCTCCCAGTTCTATCGTTCTATGGTCACGCCATCCACGTGCAAATCCATATCCATGTATTATCCATACATGGATATGGATTTGCACGTGGATGGCGTGACCATAGAACGATAGAACTGGGAGGAAACGAGACTTTCTTCTGGATAGTAAGCGGTGATGAAGACACGAAGCTTCAGGTTAGCTCCGCCGCTTGTTGTGCTAACTCAGCCGTCTATGCTAATGGACCTGTAGATTTCTCACGAAAGTGGGGGCTAGTGGTGCGCTGTGATTGGTCACAATCTGCAACCCGAAACACATTCTCTTCCTTGTCCCATCAAAACTCAATCTAAAATATAACGTCACGCCAGCACAAACCTGTGCTATTTTTTCTTCAAAACGACGTGTATCCCAATGCACTACATGGATAGCATTTTCGGAATGAATACGAAAAGAAAGTCAGTTAGAGCAGCTTTAAAGAAAATCAAAGGATTTAAGAAGAAAAAAAGTTCAGGATGATAAGGGACACCAAAATCCCCACAAAATCCGACTTTTATGAAAGCTGTAGGTTCTCTGTCAGCTGAGGTCGAGCTGTTTTAGTTTACATTGAGTTCTATGGGGAAATATCTGGGTAGCCCACGTGAATTTAGTCTTGTTCAGTCTGCAGTACCGCGAGAATCCAAGCACATGGGTTCTTTAGCTCCAAGCTAGCAATACCCTATCCAGTTATTATAATAGATCCATGAGTGGTACCTGGCCAGAGCAGGCGTGGCCATGTCAGTCTGCACTCCGATGGCCATGGGTACCCCTCCACAATGGATGTGTCCGAGCTCCTCTGAGACTGCCATGCTGAAGCTGAAGTCCAGGCCCAGGCCTCCATACTCTGCACACACACATACACACACAGGAAACAGTTTAGCTATATTGATAACAAATAATACCGTATTTGTGGATGATCTTGATAATGTTCAGAACATATTTTGGAAAGTCCAAAAATGTATTGGTTGAATTCTAATATGCAAATGAAATATGTTGCAATAACCACTGAATCTTTTTGTGTATTGTTTGTCAAAGTTTTTGAAGAGATACTTCAGAGAGGTACTTCAACTACACTCGGAGAGTGCAGACTTCTGCTGCTAATAGTTGACAGCAGCATTTAGGGCACTGCGGTGGAGTGATCCATGTCAGAAAAGTGCCGTGTACTTTGGCCACTCCTGAATGACTCTGCGTCACAATTATACACCTTTATCCTTTCTCTGATCTGCAAGACTCAGTCTTGCCAAATATTTAAGTATGAAAAGTTTCTGCTTTGGTGTATTGGAAACGTGGGGGAAGTTGGGGATTTAAGGGCAGTCTATAAAACACCGTTATTATTGCACTCAGAGTTCACAGTCCTTATTCCTAATGGACTTGAATAGGTTTTAAAATTGTTGCAAGGAATGATTAAAGCAGGATTCTTTTCATCTGTCTGTATGAATGGCTTTCATCTTAACTGCACTGTAGCGTTGAGTTTGGATAAAGTCATTTTGGTCTTTGATGAAAAACAAACACGTTCAGACAGTTACTTGTAGAAGCAAAAATAATCTCAAACATCAGCGTCTAAAAAAAATTGTCTCTTCAAAATGACTAGGACTAATCTTTTCATTGTAATTGTGTTTATAAGGGCGGACAATAACAAGTCGTTTTACAATTGATAATTCTTTTGATTAATTCGTTTTTTTTACAGAAACAAATCTGAATCTAAATTTGTGAGTGAGAAAGATTAAATATCGCTTTTCAAACAATCCATTTACATAATGAAAAAGTAAGTGATTGTAGATATCCTTCCATGGAATAATATCCCTCATTTTGTCCTCAGCAAAACAATCACATTGTTCATGGTACTATAAACACAATAATTTAAATATCTCCAAAAGACAAAACAAACCTATACAGAAAAAACTGCATATATTGGTGTTCACTTTTCCCTCGTCTCTTCTTCTTATCAGGTGAGATTACATGTTTGTAACACAACTTCAAAGGTGCAACTAGAACTTTCTACCATTTAAAAATGTAATGTGGACAAACATAATTGGTTACTTCTAGGGCTGGGACTTGAAAAATCTAATTAATTAGAGGCTTTGTAATTAATTGATTGCAATTAATCGCATATAAATAGTTGACCTGAGAAAGTATTTTTTTTCACATGGAATTTTAGTTTACCATTGAATAATGACTGAATACATAAGCTGAAGCAACATGTTCATTGAGGATGATCAGACTGACTTCTTTCCATCCAAAAACGTTCATGTCATCGCCTCCACACACCTCCGCCTCCGCCTCTCACACAGAGTCCATCACTCCATTCACAGTGCTCTTTCCCGTCTCTAACTCACTCGGATTGAGACACCGCTAAAGTTTGCCTATGCTTGTAATAATCTACTTCTGAACAAAAAAAGGTCAAGAAGCTCAGTTGGCGCTCCAGTATAATCAATCCGTCTGAAACTGATCCAGTTAGGAACGTCCCGTGGTGCAAAAAACACAATACGATTAAAATGCGTCCATTTTTTTAACGCGCTAATTTTTGTGGCGTTAATTAGTAAGTAAGTAAGTAATGTTTATTTATATAGCACATTTTACAGACCAAGGTCATCCAAAGCACTTTACAATGTTCAGAGTTCAGATATTGTTCCAATCACTCCACACACGGTGATGACAGAAGCGAGTCGTCGAACACACTGGACCATCAGCTCCAATCAACACCATCCATTCACTCTCTCATTACATTCATACCTATTGTGCATGTTTTTAGCGGTAGGGGAAATCGGAGCACCCGGAGGAAACCTACGCAGACACGGGGAGAACATGCAAACTCCACTCAGAAAGGCCCCTGATTCGAACCCAGGACCTTCTTGCTGAGAGGCGAGAGTGCTATCCACTCAGCCACCGTGCCGCCCATATAATTAATCGTAATTAACGTGTTAACGTCCCGGCCCTAGTTACTTCACTACCAATCATTGAGCTTAGCTCCTTTTGCCTCGCTATCGCATGTCCAGCCACACTTTAATTTTACATTTTCAGTTGTATTACAGAAATAAAAAAGGCGTTTTCCTGTTTTTCTAGTTTTCCGAGTTTCACCTGTATATCCAAAAAGACAATACGAACTGAAGGCTGAGACGTTAAAAAGCAATCAAAAATCTGACATTTTTTAAATCAGCCATCGCCTACAACAACAAAAAATATGGTCAACCTCAAATCACGCTGTGAGGAATGTGTGACAAAGTGAAGAAAAAACTTCAGCTTGTTAAGAAAAATGCAGTTTTGGACTATTAGAAAATATTGTGAACCTTCTGATCACACTGGTAAGAACTACTGCTGTGGGTCTGGAGCTCTTACCCACTGGCTTGTTCACGCCAAGAAAACCAGCAGTCCCAAGAATCTTGAAGACTTTGTGGGCGGGGAAAATGCCCTCCGCCTCCCACTGGTCCACATGAGGATTGATCTCCTGGTCGATGATCTGGACAAACACCACACAATATGTTATGAAACCATTTGTCAAATACAGAGCAGTATAATACATTAATTTTCCAGTTGAAGAAAAGCTTGGTATGGGGACAGAGGGGATTACATTTCAATGAATAGAAATGAGGATGAGTGTGTGCTTACAAAACAATCAAGGACAAGAAAAGAGCAGACGCACAACCGCTGATTGCTCTACAGCTCAAGGCAACTGAAGACATGAACGTAGTCAAGTCACTGGGCAACATGCGAGGCTGATAATATGGGGCTGCGACATGGATCTATTATAATAACTGGATAGGGTATTGCTAGCTTGGAGCTGGACCCATGTGCTCGGGGGATTCTCGCAGTACTGTAGACTGAACCAGACTAAATTCACATGGGCTACCCAGAACTTTCCCCCATAGAACTCAATGTAAATTAAAACAGCTCGACCTCAGCTGACAGAGAACCTGACAGAGAACCTGCAGCTTTCATAAAAGTCGGATTTTGTGGGGATTTTAGTGTCCCTTGTCATCCTGAACTTTTTTCTTCTTCGGTTTTCTTTAAATCCACTCTTTAGTGCCACAAACTCTGCCCGTCTGGCTCCCGCTCTAACTCCTGCTCTGATGATCAGTTCTGATTGGTCAGAGCGCGATCGAGCCCCTCTGTGCACGTGCATGAGAGCCACACACGAGTATTTGGCACAATGCATCATGGGGGTTCATCCACTGCGCAGAACCGGGAAGACCAGACGATGCCCAAAATACAGGGAAGTTTCCAATGAGTCTTTGTGAGTTCTAGGCAACTTCCGCTAATCTTTCAGCGCCCATGCTGGCACAATGCTCCACTGAGCACAAACCATTCATTTGAATACAGCGCCATCTTGGATCGCAAGAGCTTGGGCTGCGATCAGAAATGTTTTTCTTAAATCATGTACGAATGATAAACAAAGCATAGTGGGAAAAAAGTGCTTTACATGACGGCAGCACAAACCAGGGACCCTGAGGCGGGTTCAGTCCATGGACGCGAGGCTGGACTTGTGTTGGCTGTGCTGATGTAGCGAGATACCAGTTTCAATACAACCCTGTTATAAAATGGCTTCAATAATGTTAATCCAGCAGGTAAGTCCAGAACCCGTTTGTATGTGCAGCCAAAACTAAAATCAGCTGTCACAGAGTATCACAATTCTTCCAATCCAGCTTTTTCATGCCTGATACTGATCCTGATACCATGGCTTTCAATAACTGCAGATACCAAATGAAAAAGCTTTTTTCCGCCCTCACTGCGATTGCAAAATTGATGATCTTGTAGCCTGGCTAACTCTCGACAACATATCACGTAATGTGTTGGGATAGGGTATTACAACATACAACATGATAGGTATATAGATCGTATATATTTATGTTGTGCAGTTTGAAATAATGCATGCAACACAGCAGCGTGGGTATTCTCAGGCGAGTCCACTTGTGTTTTAACTGATATTAATCCGGCAAGTGTCTACAGAACAAGCGCATGTGAGGAAAATCTGAAACTGTGATCCTCTGGGGTAATATCAGCTAGTACATGTTATTATTTGAACTGAGGGGCTTGATCAGTTTAACCAATGTCCACCAATGTTGTTCATATGTGTCGATGCTTTGGATCATAAGAGGAAGTCGTAGACTTGAAAATGTCCCCAAGGCTGAGGAGGATCATGTTTTCAATCCATCCAGATGTTCTCTGGAATGTCAACCAGACTGAAGGCCAAATAACCATCAGACACGTTAGCAAGAAGCTCTTCAAAATAAAACCACTTTCATGTCTCCTTCAACATCACAAATTGGACCAAGAGGGATCCAAACATGGGTTATTTAAAAGTGGAATAAACTTTTTTCTGATGAGAGCAAACTGGAACGGTGACTGATGAATTAATGTTCCTGTGGACACAAATATCCCACTGGAGCGGATTTCTATCGGTCACAGTGGAGGAGCCACCATGACCTACACTGGGGTGAATGTAAAAATGTAAGTATTATGTTTAAAGGTACACTGTATAGTTTTTACTCCTATCTAGTGTTGAGATCATACATTGTAGTCCAGGGTTCTATGGAAGCCTTCAATGGACAGTATGTTGTCTTTGACAGTGCTCCTAAACTCTCAGGCTGAGTTTACACGGAGACAATGTGGCAGTAAAACGCTATAGTTGGATGTCGGTTGCTACCAACCGTTCATACGAAGACTGTGTTCCAGGGGGGTGAAAACGCAAGTGTTCAGATCCAGCCTGCAGAGTGGGACAACTCAGATACGCTGCACAGCAGGGAGCTTTTTCACACCCGCGAGAGGGGAAAAGGTGTGAAATCCCCCTCTGCTCTGACCCCCGCCTCCGCGCTGCTCCCCGCACGTAAATTTGGACATGCGCAGTAGCGGAGAACAAACATCAACAACAATGGCGCTGCCCACACAAACTAGCTACGTGGGCTTCGAGCACAGCACAGAGGATAATTCTACTCCTTCGTTCGTCCAAACGAGACCACGCGAAGCTCTAGGTTCAGTTTCCATTTTCACAGCTGCTGTTAAAAGGCAGAATGATGTTGGTACTCTCTGAGGGTCTGGCACAGGAAGTGAGTACACTGCCGAGAGGGGGGCTGGGCACGGGGCTCGGGGTTGTGTGTCGTGTTGTAAAGTTTATCTGCCCACTACTGGCCGGGTGCTAGAACTACATCGTTTTTCAACCTCATGTGAACGCTGAGAAATTTCCATTAGGAGCCAGGTCGTTTCTGTTAATAGCCTGGAAACGTCTGCGCAGCGTCTCAGTATAAACAGGGCCTCAGTCATTCACCAGAAGGATTCTTGCCAAGGAAAGAATCCTTCAGTTTGATAAATGACCAGATCTCTCCATACGTCGTGGTCACTGACAGTCACATGGAGGCGACATGTAAACAAGACCGCGTTCTGAAGCCGCACCTGCTTCACAAAGTTTTACCATAGATCTATTATTCATCCATCCATCCATTTTCTACCCTTTAATCCATTTCTGGGTCAGGGGGGTGGCAATCAGAGATGCCACCCAAGTCTCATAGCACCAGCCCCTCACTGACCCTCTGCAGGTGGTGAGTCCACAGGAGGACGGCTGCTCTTTGAGTGTGAGCATAGCCTTGATCTTTCAGTGGGGGCTTTGGGCAAAGTGGGGTTAAGTGTCTTGCCCAAGGACACAACGACAGCAGTCATCAGTGGGAGTCGGTGGAGAAGGTGCAGAGGTGGGAATTGGACCCACGACCTTCTGGCCTTAAGGCCAATGCTCTACCAACTGAGCTACTGTCGCCCTTTCTATTATAATACATAGTTTTACAAATGCGGTGTGAAGAGAAGAGACGCATGGAGGAATAACGTCTGTGGGAGCTTAAAACCACAATGATCCGAGAAGCAGGACAGTTAGTGTCGGTGTGAAGACAGTTAGTGTCGGTGTGAAGACAGTTAGTGTCGGTGTGAAGGCAGTGTCGGTGTGAAGGCAGTGTCGGTGTGAAGACAGTGTCGGTGTGAAGACAGTGTCGGTGTGAAGACAGTGTCGGTGTGAAGACAGTGTCGGTGTGAAGACAGTTAGTGTGAAGACAGTGTCGGTGTGAAGACAGTTAGTGTCGGTGTGAAGACAGTGTCGGTGTGGAGAGAGTGTCGGTGTGAAGACAGTTAGTATCGGTGTGAAGACAGTTAGTGTCGGTGTGAAGACAGTTAGTGTCGGTGTGAAGACAGTTAGTGTCGGTGTGAAGACAGTTAGTGTCGGTGTGAAGACAGTTAGTGTCGGTGTGAAGACAGTTGTATTGTTCACGCGTGTGTTTGTAGTGTACAAACTAGACAATGTGCCTCCTGTTTTAACTGTCTTTTTGTGAGTGCAGTCTGCGATGTTGACACGTTTTATTTTATGACGCACGTTTCTCGATTTTTGCATAATTCTTCAACAATGTTAGTAGCACCTGTGAAACAAAAACGAGATTCTTGCATCCTTTTTGTCAATTATCAGCCAATGTATTTCAAGATGGTGACATGGAGAGTCCTCCAGCTCTCATGTACTTTTATAAGTCAATTTCTTTCTAAGACTATGACAATTCAAAAACATGGAGGTAAATATTCTTAAAAGGGTTACATTTGTTATTGGTTAACATGTTATTTTTTAAGCAGTACAACACTTTTGTCTTATTGAAAGCACTTTCTAAGTCAGGTGTATCCAACCTGTGGAAGGATTCACTTTTGAATTATTACAAATCTATTTTAACCATAAATCTTGAGACAGGGAGACTGTACAGTATAATGCTATATTATGCATACGTTTTCTCCATAATTTAACTGTACGTGACTACAATTGTATTACGACTTCTAAACGAGCAGCTCTTGCTGTTTTATAAAAGTTGCTCACTTGGAGACCCCTGTTCTAATGACAGGTGCTTCCTCCTGCAGGATAAACCTGACAGAACTTCTGGGCCTCCTGGAAACACTCAACATGCCCCAAGACTTCTTTAAGATCACAAATGTACAAATGTAAGATAAGGACTATTATCAACAAGTTAATTCACGTGTGGCTGAAAACAGAGCAGAGGAGAGCACAAGAAGAGCAGCAGTGACGAGGACCGGTCAGCTGAGGCACCGACCTCTCACCCACATACGGCAGTGACCGACCGCGGAGCATGATGGGACACGGTGATACGGAGACACGGTGCTGGACACGGGGGCAGTGTAGTGTGTCTGCAGTTCAAGTGTATGAACAATATTATGTAAAGTTACCTTCCTGAGCGCCTCCTTCAGAGCGCGGTGCTCGTGTGTGTAGATCAGATGGTCCCCCAGGATCTCGCTCTGGGGCCCTTGTTCGGGCAGGGGACGCACAGAGGCCGGACTCCCCGTGCACAGGAGCCGGGCAGAGGACAGGAGGCTGCGGGAGCGAAGCCTTGTGTGCAGCGCCATTACAATAACAAAGCCTGCGCATGCGCACTGTCTAATTTTGTAGTCTACAAGAGCCCCATTCACACTGACCAAAAACTTGTCCCTTTCGAGCCCAAACAATCGATAGGGGCCGTCGTTGGGTGTTTAAAATGAATAGTCATTTGACTGATATATCCCCATGAGACCTGAGCCTTTGTCTAAGAAGGTCCTGGGTTCGAATCCCAGCCGGACCAGGGCCTTTCTGAGTGGAGTTTGCATGTTCTCCCCGTGTCTGCGTAGGTTTCCTCTGGGTACTCCGGTTTCCCCTACCACTAAAAACATTAACAATAGGTCTGGCATGCGCCTCCTGTACTGGCGACCCCACTCCCATCTCTGTGTAGAGTGAGTGGACCAATTCCCAAAAAATAATAACAATTGTAAACCGCTTTGTGACTCTGGTCTGTGAAAGGCGGTATATAAATAAAGACTACTTACTTACTTACTTACTTACTTGTCTTATTTAGTTTAGTTTAGTTTATTGAACACTGACAATGTAAAAAAAACAAACATTAGTCTTTACAAAAGAAGAGATGGTTTGCACCAATTGCATTTTATTTTTTATTTTTTTGATAATTAGGACCTTACAAGTATAATAATTGTACAGGAAGTAGTTTTTGAGGACAGTAAGTCATAATTTTAAGAAATATACCTTGCTTTCTTGATTTCTGTTCAAAACAAACTTTATATTGTAGATATTAAAAGTAAAATATAACAGAGTATCAAATGAACCTCTTTGATTGGATGGCCTTTCGATGACTTGTTCTGTTAGTTCAAAAGCAGTAATGAGGATTGATAAAGTAGAGTTCACATGCTTCAGCAGTGTATTTTAATATCCGGATAGGGTATTGCTAGCTCAAATTAGGCCCCTTCATTTTGGTGGACCATCCACGCTACTGCAGACTAAAATCTTCAGGGATTAACAGAAAACACTGCCATAGACCTCAGTGTCAACAAAAACACTAGTCATCCTGAACTTGTTTTATTTTGAAATCCGTCGGTTTTCTATAAATGCCAACGTTTGTGCAATGAACCCGGCTCATTCCTGTCTGACATATCCTAAATCATTGTTTCCTTTTTACCGTTGTATTTAATTCTGTATTTACGCCACTTTAAATCACTATAAATCTGTGCTGTATGTCTTTTTCTCTGATCTGAATTCCATTTCTGATATTTTATGCAGTAGTTAAACTTAGTAAACTTAGTGGTATTATTCTTGTAATATTTATTAGTTAATATTCCTTCTTACGTTTATACAATCAAGTAATCAACTCATGAATTCCAGAATCAGAAGAACCACAAAAAAGTATTTTATCTCAAATGCAAAACTCAAATGACTTTTCTGAATATGTAATCTCAGAACATCTTTTTAATATAAAACACTTCACGTTTAATACAATTTTGAGGGATATTCTTAGCAAGGAACTGACATCATCCAAGTCAAGAAAAACGACACAGTGTACCCTTAAGTAGTTAATAATTTTAATAAGTTTATTATTCAGAAATAAATGTCCTGAGGATTAACTGTATAATTCCTGTTATTACATTATTTCCCACATAAATACTGCTCTTTTGGACAAGTTTCTCACACAAACTTTGCCACCAAGAATTCAAAATATTAGTCTTTTGAATTTCCAAAAGCTCTTCAAAATGCTGCAGTTACAGGGGGGAAGATACAAAAGGGCTTTTCTCATGTTTCTGACTAGCCAGTCTGGATGCTTTTTTACACATCCACTGCAGAATGTTTGAGTTTGAAGACTTTTGATTCCACTATGTTAAATGTCTTCAGCAGATGATGCAGCCGCCCTTCTCCTTGAACGGGTTTTTGTCCTCAGCGATGCCTTTCACCAGCGTGTCCTCGTCCACCTGCGCCTGGATGTAGTCGCGGATTTCCTCACAGCATATGGACGTCTGCAGGAGTGCACACACACACACGCACACACATACACAAACACACGCACACACACACACACAAACACACACAAACACACACACACACACACGCACACACACGTACGTAAACACAGAGCATTCACATTTCAGATCACTACTGAAGCTCAAACGTATCATCTAAACTGATCGATTAAACATTACTAATGTAATGTACAGTGAGTCATCTGTGATAAATAAATTTGGCTCTTTTCATCTTAGAGTTATAAGGAATGACAGAGAGGATTGCCATGGTAACCTGTTGTGAGACACATCCAGCTCCAGCTCCATAGTTGGAAAATTCTCACACGGACCTTCATGTTTCCATCCATGATGGAGGCAGATTTCCGTCTCAAAACACACATATCCTCCCAGGCCAGCTGAGATACACAGACCCTCCAGAGCAGAGGTCAGGCCCCTTTTTAGCTGAGAGAGTCAAAACAGTCTCATACTTTAAAAAGTATTTCAATGGGAGCCATAGACGTTTTTACTTTGAATATGTATGATTCTAAAAAAAAAAAATAACACATTCGGTGTTTAATATTAGTCGCTGCATGATTTATGTTGATTGACATTTTACAAAAGGGATTTTGACAAAATCATTCAGATTAAGATTAATGCCTTGTAAAACATTATCTGAAAGTGAGACTAAATCAAGGACCACACCTGGCTCCTGAGCCATAGGTTCCTGACCTCGGCTCCAGAGTGTCCTGGGTTGGGGTGCACAGAACGCCTTCCCAGGGAGGCATCCCAAACCAGTGCCTCACCACCTCAGCTGGCTCTGCTCCAAATGGAGGAGCATCAGCTGTACACTGGGCTTCTAACCTTTGCGCCCAGGGTCACTATCTTGTCCGTTGGGTCACTCATAAAGGGAATAATAGGAACCTGGTCATTTAAGTATATATTTTCTCTCTAATGCCAACATTGAAAAACATTTATTTTCAATGGTTTATGTTTTATCATTTTGTATTTCCGTGACAAAAGAACTCATGCTCTTTCCAGTCCCATATGGTTTGCAAATCCAGAATAAACACCCCACATTTTAAAAGGGTGTTAAAAATGCAGCAACTGAAATTTAAAATGTTTAATTATTTATCAAATGTCCGTACCTTCCATCTCTCCAGCTTGATTTCTGTTTTGAGCTGATTCACCTCCATCAAAGCCTTGTCCTTGTCCGTCAGGTCGTCTATGTTTATCACCGGCATCTCCTGAAGCAGAGCACAGTAACATTGATAAGCACGTCTTTTTATATCATTTGTCCGGATTAGCCATGGCTACTAGTGTTTCACTGAAGTTCAGTCTATGGAAAAATGAACACAATTCCTTGATTCTTTGAAAATAGATTAGAAAGGTTTTCATTGAACACTTGTGATATTGGATTAAGGTGAGTAGACATTCTCATTTTCACGTGCCTGTCACATTTTTGTTTCCCAAATCCACGTCCAGGAGAAATACCTAAATCAGTGCAAAATTCTTACTCTTATTGTACAGCTCCACCCCATATTTGCATAGTTAGGAGCACAAACAGCTGGAAAAAGAATTTGCAGCTGCAACGGGACGCGTCTCTAAATGTTTCAATGTTCATCAGTAAGATTCATATTTGAAGCAGTCAAACAACATAAAATGAGGTCAGTTGTGTTTCACAAAGTTTAAATCCACTTTAGTTCAAGCCTCTGTCCTCAGTCTGGAGCCTCTGTCCTCAGTCTGGAGCTTGAGCCTGGACTATGATGACTTAAATAAATGCAGTTCTTTTAAGCCTTTAAAACGCCGTGTGCTTTGTCTTGAAAAACCCATGTGACCGTTGCCTTAAACAGGTTTTTATCAACAAATATTAAGATGTGGATTAAGTGAGTTTTTATTTGTCCCACAGGGGAAAATTCCAGTGTTGCATCAACAGGCTAGGAATGAGGAGCTTAATAAATAAATAAATAAAAAAAGTTCAAGAACATTTATTAAATAAGTCATTAGATTTATGGGTTCAAATATTCACAGCAATGATATTACTGCACATATTAGCAGCATGAGTCTTTGGGCTGAAAGTGACTACAGCTGACACATATGGTCAAATATTGCACATTCTGACAATATTGCGTGATATTGGAGAGGGTGACAAAATGAGAGATATCATGAGAGACGTGCCTATAGCTCACACCAATCAGACCATGGCCCATGGGAAACATGTGGAGGTCCACACTGGGATGCTGGTTGCAGAGCAACAAAGTCCTCAGTTACTTTAACTCATTGTGGACTGTAGCATTGTCCATAGCATCTAGCTAATCTAAATGCACATCAGTCAGCTGAGGAGAAGACATCAGTTGACTGCCCAACTTCTCCATAGAAACAAGTTCCTAACATATCCCCACAGATGGACGCCCTCACGTCCTGCCTTTTTCAGCACTTGTGGCCAAAGTACAAGGTGCTTGTACTGGTCATTCATGAATCCAATGCAAACCAGTCTAAGCTTTCACATTCCAAGTAAGCTCTCTTGTCTCATAGCAAGAAGTCCGAATGTTTGACTCCCGGGTGCGGGGTTGCATGTTCTCCTTGTGTGTGCTCTGGTTTTCCCTGCCACTAAAAACATGTGATCACTGTGTCTAAATTGTTAATATGGCATTCCATCAGTATAGTTCCCTTGTTGTAGAGATCCCTGCAGACGAGAAGAACTTTGATCATTACTCCAGTGTGTCGATAATGAGTGGGAGAGCAGATGTGTGTGCGCTTGGCTTTAGATCCAAAATGCAAGGACACTCCCTAAGCAGACAGTTTGAATGGGGTAAGTAGTAAGGTTTTAATTCAGGCAGTATACAGACAGTACTCACAGTGGCTGGCCTGTTCCACGCTGAAGGGTCAGGAAGAAGAATTCATACGGTGCATCACAATCCTCTTTATAAACACCCATAATCTCATAATCTGATTAAAACAAGCTCTGAATGTTTGTACACAGCAACTTTCATGTTCTACCCACAGACAGTTGAAATGGGGGTGTAAGTGCAGAGTGGCCCCGCTGCAGTGTGAGTGAGGGGCCATGGGTTAGGCACAGGTGGGGTGCTCTGCCCACCAGCCGGCCCCTCTCATCTGCAGTAGCGCGCCGAACGACACCAGGATAATCCGAGTGTAGCACACGAGTGTCAAGGTGAGCCGTGTCAGTGGAATTAGCAAAACACTTCATCAGCAGGTCCATGCTCAGCTGCATACACTCATTTTCCCACAGAGCAGACAGGGCTGGAATCAAACTCTGTGACCTACATACATCCACAAGATCAATCCCAATTACGGACAGGACTATTGTTTATACTAAAGTGATGACAATTAATCAAAGATTCCTTCAGCAGCGCCTTCTAAAACGTGTTGCTCAAAATATTATGTTGGTGTAACTACGCACATGCAGCTAGAGGTCCCGGAAGTCCAAGAAGAACCATGTACATAGTTCTGTCATAATATTTAAAGCAGGGGTCTCTAACCTGTAGCTCGGGAGCCACCAGTAGCACGCAACATCCTTCCAGGTAGCTCGCCAAAGAATTTAGAAATGTACAAAATATAAAATGTACTAACTATTTCAGACTGTATTATTCATTATATTCTTGTAAATGCACTTACTTTGTGCACTATAGTAACAGATATGTGATGATAAATAATGTTATGCCCAATATCAGACAAGTTCACACCAATATATCACCACATTTTTCCCAGGGCTGCTTAAAGGAGTAGCTCTCTGCCATTATTGTCACAAGAAAGTAGCTCTCTGGGTGAAAAAGGTTGGAGACATCTGATTTAAAGGGTGTGTTGTACGGTCGTTGGTAAATAACATGTCAACCACCAGGAAAGGTGTCATTTTCAATATGGTGTCAGAAGACTACCCTTGTGTGACCCCTCGAATCAAAATGATCCGCCATAGTGATTAAAAAATGGCCCATGGCTGGTTAAGTTGGGATAATTCAGCTCTCAAGAATGTTTTTGAAGGTATTTTTAATCACTATGGCAGGTCAATTTGACCCAAGAATAGCACAAAAGCACAAATACTTTCACTGAATCAAAATGCCAAAGTGCTGAGTAAGAATGTTGCATGCACTCGAATGGTAATAAAAACAAAACATTTTCATGTTATAAATTATATTCCATTATGGAGAAAACAACAAAAACAAAGAAGGAGACACCAAAGCAGTAGTGTAATGTAATATAAAATAACTAGTCCCAACATATTTAGTTTACTAAAGAAAAAATAATGAAGTATTATTTTTAGCCATTAAAAATAAGAATGAGACTTTCTTACAAAAATTATATATGGTGAAACATGTCTCAAAGGTAAAACATAGATGTTAAATATTTGTGCAAGAACTTCCTGAAATTAGCGTGGATGGATCTAAGAATACAATACAATACAATGTATTCTTGTATAGCCCTAGGTCACAACAGAAGTCATCTCAGAAACTTAACAAAACCATTGAAATCACCAACACAGGTCAGAGAATCAACAGTTAAAACACATGAAGAATATAAAGCACACACAGAAGAAAATGTCCATACATGCTGTAGAATGCTAAAGTGTCCTGATCATCACCAATCCTTTCTGTTGGACACTAACTGTCCAACAAGACCCTCCTGCATCGACAAGGAACAACTCTTAAAAAACCCAGTGGGAAAAAGACAGAAACCTTGGGGAGAACTAGGGAAACCCACAGGGAGGGAGACCCATATGAGAAAGGGATCCGCTCCTCCGGACGGACAGGCTAATGATCTAAGAATAAGAAGAATATTGTTGGAACATGGGTAATGTCGATTTGATGCGGGGCAGGGCCTGGTTAGAACTATGATGGGAGACCATAGCCTTGTGTTCATTCATTGTACCCCCACTGCAGAGTGAATGAATAATACTGTGGAACGTCTTTGAGTGTCAAAAATGGGTTGTATGATTACCCCCAGGGTCTTTTGATTGCATTCATGTGGCAAAAAATGCCTAAACGTTTTTTTCTAAGTAGTTTTTGTTATTGCTGTAATTTAGTCAATCTTGACAAAATCACAAACACAAAAGGCATCGTTCGGCATTTTTAAATGCACTTTTATAGAAATAGGGGGTGGAAACACAATGGCTGAGTGGGCTGCATTCAGGCTCAGTCTGAAACCCTGGACTTTGCCCTGATCCTGTGGACCAGTCCTAAGTCTGAGACCCTTGTCTCTGTACCTGGACTTGTGGACCATGATGATCTGAAACAAATTAAATGGAATGTAAAGTTAGGATTCAGCTTAAACCAGTCCTTCCCACACATGAGGGCCAAAGCACTGCTCTCAGGCCCCTCCTCCGGAAACATCCGGAGCCACCACTGGCCTCTGGCCTCATGGTGCAGACAGGAAGTGCATCCTGCTCCGAAAACCGCAGCAGAACACTCATTCACACCAACAATAATGTAAAAATAAACCGTGAAGACAATAAAACTATATCAGGCATAGACTATATTTATAATTGTATGTTGGGTTCAGTTTTACTGGCACCGAGAGAATGAAGTTGGGCTGTACTGGGTGGGTCCCTGTTTTTTTAACCAGTTTCGAGAAGATGAAACATTTTTTGTTGCTTGTAAACTTGTGAACCCTCCCCTCTTTACTAATATCAGCATCTGTTAGATATTCTTTATTGCATAAACCACAAAGCTATGGTGTTTCCTAGTCTGAAACCACCTATTTAATTGTTTATTCTTAAGTTTGGTAACATTTAGTTTGACAGTTCAGTGACAAACAATCTCTAAACTATCCTTTCTCTAAACTACATTTTATCCAACTATGGAAATGACCCCAAACACCACTGGAATCAGTACATAAAGATACTGTTTTCAGGAACTTATTTGCAGGGCGACATTGACACTTACAGACTCTGAGATGTCCAGCCAACTCCACTTTTCACCACAAACATTATGGAACCATTTTTATCACAAAACAAATCATATAAGCATTGCATGTATCGCCTTAACTGTCCTCGCTCTGCGCTGAGAGCATCACTCTCCTTTCTACACGTTCTTCTCCGTATACATTTTGTGGCAATGTGACAATTCTTTAAAGTGATAGTCTGGAACTCTAAATGAAATACAGATTTTAAAAATTGTATTAAATTGACCTCCTGGCCTTAAATGTTGATATAAAACAAGTCATTTTATGAATTATGATATTACGGGTAAGTTCCCTTATCTTAGCTATAGCTAAAAATCACGATGCCGTCCACTTTAACCAATCAAGAAGATGACAAAGTCTGGGATTGTGTCCTTAATTCAGACAGAAGACATGTTTTATTGTTGTTGGTAGACAGCATGAACACGAACAAGGATTTTACAAAATGCAAGTGATAATATACAGCGGAGGAATGGAGTCCTCCCATCAGCGTTTGCCACACTGTGCTTGTAGCTTCAACCTTGAAAGAACCAAAACAAAGGAAAAGTACTGGCTTGTGCATATGGATGAGAAGTTTGAGCTTTAACCACAGTTCCTTCAAAGTGTCATGAAATCTCTAAAAAGTGATGCCAAGGGCTGTCAATCATCATGCTCGCGCTAGTATATAACTCAAATAATAAATATGTATTTATATATTCAAACAAATATTAGACAGCCCTTAATATTCGAAGCTGTAATGGGCATTATCTTTTTTAAATGATATATAAAGAATAGTTAGTTCCCAAAGGTTTCGCCGTGATGTGGCTGGACGGGTAACAGCCACATCGGCTAACAAGTAGTTACAGTAGGTTGAAGAAGGTTACTTCAAAACTTCAAAACTAGAACTCTATGGATCTACATGAAAACTGAACAAAGAATTGTAAACATCAGCGGTGAGTGACCCAAATATAAACTTAACCTAAATCCATAATCAGATCCTCCGCAAATGTGTCCAAAATGTTCTACTAATGTTAATGCTATAGTTACTTAGGGTTTACTGCGATCGCTTTTTGGCGCATTAAAACAGTATTTTTGTCATGAAAAAAAGAACAGATAATTCTGAAAACCTCTGTTCATGTGTGTTAAGAATGTATATGTATAATGTATTCTCTGATTCACATTTAAATGTGTTGATTGATTGATATTTGTGTTATTGAGCGTGGCTAGCTTTGACAGCTTCTCTCACTCAGACAGAAGTAATAAGTGACAGACGCTGAAAACCCACTGTGACAAAGTGTTCAAACTTCTGTCGAAAGTAATCTTAGTATTTTACACCTGAAGTACAAGCACAGAGTGCGGTGCCAAAGGGCAGCGGCCATTATTGGTTTGAGAGGTCCATTATCAAGAAATAATGATCGGTGGAACGTTTTGAAATTACATTACAAATTATGATTAAATATTCACATTTTTAAATAAAAAATCTCTATGTCCCCTCCGCACGTCTTGGCCCATAGACCTGGCGCGTGCACGGAAAAGTAGGCACGGCTTCAAGACCAATCAGAAAGGAAGGGGGAGGGAGCTAAGGTCGTTTTTTTCAAATCATGTCCTTCTCTCTCTTTCTTCTGACGAAGTCCAGACTATATCACTTAAAACCACATGTGTTAATTTACCCTGATACCTGGAGCAAAAGTTGTCCCTGGTTCCTAAACATACAATATTAGTGTCATCCACAAATAGACAATAATATAGATGATAAATAGATAATAATTAGTTTTGGAATATTACATATTTCATTGAACTATAAGGAATGATGTGGCTCCTAATAGTGACCCCTGAAGCCCCCATGTCCCTATATTCTCTCTCCAACCATTTTTTTGCCAAACCCATTAACATTTTATGATGGTCAATGATATGTTCTGGAGGTTTATAAAAAATCCTAACACATCCAGTCTGCATGGAGCAGTCTTGGTTCACAGAACATTCCAAGGAACCCGGAGGAAGCACCGCAGGGGGAGAAGGAATAGGCTTTAGAACTTTTATCTGTGTGACGGCCGGGGCTGGCCTTCCAGTTCTGTCCTTGGTATTTGTGTCCGTTGGTTCTGTGCTGGTAGAAGACTGAGCAGATGAATGTTGCCCAACTTTATTTACGGGGATCTGCCACTGAAATCCATGACAAATGGGTTTTTGGCAAGTGACATTTCACCAAAGACTTGCAGAACTACAGTACCTCAAAAAGAAAAGCTGATCTTGAAACCTGGTTTTATTCCCACAATAAAAGATGCAAACGAGGAGCCTCATGGACACGGGGCTTTATGTTACGGGTCGTCGTTGTTCGAAGTGTATTCTCAAGTCTGAAATAACTATGTACTGGCAAAACCTGAACAGTGGAGTTATCTATTTCGTAGTTACGTGAGGCTACGTCACGGTGGAGGTGAGGGCGGGCTAACAAGCAGACGAGCACAGATCCATCAATGAAGGTGACAACAAGTGCACTTCTATACAAAGATTCTGTATTTTCACAAGCTTTGAGTGTCATATTGTGTATTGTGTTGAGGCCAATGCTCTCAGTCTGTAGAGCATTGGCCTTTCGGCCTGAAGGTCGTGAGTTCGAGCCCATCATAAGACCCACTTCACGACTCCGACTGAGGACTGCTGTCGTTGTGTCCTTGGGCAAGACACTTGACCCTAAGCTGTTTGTCTCTGACTGCAACCCCCCGGACCCAGAAATGGACTGTGGCAAGAATTTACAATACAATACAATGTATTCTTGTATATCCCTAAATCACAACAGCAGTCATCTCAGTGGACTTAACTAAATCCTTGAAATCACCAACACAGATCAGAGAATCAACAGTTAAGACACAGAAAATACACATATGTATTGGTTCATAAGGAGAGACCAATGTCCATGAATGTTGATAAATGTCAATACAATAGAATGTTAAAGTGAAAAATAAAGCAAAAAATATGGGACCTTAACAAGTGCCATTAACATAAAAATACTTCTAAAGATGATGGCTTCTACAAATGTTGCTCTTCCAAACACCTCCGCGCAGATTAAGTTTTTCAGAGGCCTTGGCTGTCCCCGGCGGATGAATCTTGAGGGCCACGGGGAGATGACGCAGCCCCGTGTCACCCTCTGGAGCCACTTTATTATGACTCGTATAGTCTATGGTTCAAGTGCACATAGACTGGGGTGCACGGTGACGTAATGGGCCGTACCGTAAAGTGCGTAGACTACACTCTAGTGCGTGGGTGGGACAACCCCCCTTACCGTCCCGTCCCGTCCCGTCCTGACCCCGCCTCGCCCCACTTTCCTCTCGCCTGTGACTCTCTCTTATAAACTTGTGCCGAAGTCCTGCGCTTTGACGCAGGTCGTGAAGATGCAGCGCTGGCTCCAAGTCTCCCTGTTGGTGTGCGCGCTGGGCCGCCTGCTCTCACTGCGGCACACAGGTAAGTCTGGGACACTCTAACTTTCTTTTGAATAAGAGCAGCTTTACATGGCGTGTATGACCTAGTTTAGACGTGTCAGTCTTGGTTTGGACCTGTCTTAAGGCGAGGCACTACACGCAAATGCAGATCCCCTCAGTGATGAATCTGAATAAGTCAACAAACAAAACACACAGCAGTTTGTTTTGAAATTCAAACATGTTGTAGCTTGTAAAAGTGGATCAGGTGTAGGTGCTAGCCTGTTCCTTCTATTATTATTGCTTTCCATGTGTTCAAGCTGTTTGATTCTCTGATCTGTTAATGGGGAAGCGACAACTGCTCTTGTGATTTAGGGCCATACAAAATACATTGAAATGAATTGAAAACATATAGGGGAAAGATTCTCTGTAAAATTGTTATTGTATATTGTAAAAGTATTAAAGAATGTCAAACATTGTATGGACTTTCTGTATATATGGGCTACACACTGGGCTAATATTAACGACATATTTCTGTATGTGAAAAGCTTGTCTGATCAATCAAATGAACTTCATCATTATTGTGTGAACTGTGAGTAAATCTAAGCATGCAAACATTAAAAATACAAACTGTTTGAGAAAAAAAGATCAATTGGTTTCTCAACAAAACTCAATGAATTCAGATTAGAGTTAATACAATCTGAAATGTTTACTTGAGTTGGCTTCTGTCTGAAGGCCATCAGTCACAGTCCTGTTCTGCAAAGCTCTGCTGAAATAAAAGGAATGCTCAGAGGTTACTGGAAGTTTACAAACACTGTGTAAATATCATCATTATATGATTGTAACATTTGACTTTGAAAGTAATGTAAACACTCTCACAGGACATCGTCAAAATTGTTGCATTGAGCCAATATAAAACAAATGTTGTTTGTAAAAATAGCTAACCTAGATATTACAGTGCAGCTAGACGAGATAGGTGGAGCTCAGAGTAGAGCCGCTGTGGCACAAGGGACAAGCGTTTGGATTTTGGAATTGATCCGGATCACCACATGGAGCCAGTTTATATGAAAGGGAATCTCTGTGGAAGAACTGTGCTGCTTGGCAGAGGTCTGCACTTTCCTTGTACTGTTCCGCGTATCCCGGTAGACTTAAATTAAAACTAGGGCTGAATTTAACAAAATATATAATTTAGTTAAATTATAACAGTTATTTCAGTGTTATTAATGGTATAATCATGTGCAATGGTCATATTTGAAATGGATTCATTCAGATTCAGAGAATCTGTTGTTGTCTGCGGTTTCTGATTGATCACACAAAGTGCTCCTACATCTATTGTACCTGAACCGTGTTTTTAAAGACAGACTTGTGTTGTGTAGCAGTGTGTTTGCTGCCGGTGGAGGAGGGCCCGTGTCGCGGCGACCTTCAGCGCTTCTACTACAACACACTGAGCCAGAAGTGTGAGCGCTTCTACTACGGAGGATGCCAGGGCAATGCCAATAACTTCCGCACGTACCAGGAGTGCCATAAGACCTGCTTCAGGATCCCAAGTATGTCTCTCACTCTGATAGTAACAAGTGCAGTGAAAGTTGCAGCTTTTGGCCCTTGAAAAGGGAACTCAAGTGAGAGAATGGCTTTCTGAACCTCATATTTGCGCCGCTTTACAAACTTGCTCTACCTCATAATGTGTCATGATTTGTTTGGGAGGTGGAAGATGTCCAGGTCCTGTACCACACCTGTGCACTATTGTGCTTGCTTTCATTTTTAATAATTGGGGCAGTGATACATTCGCCTCAAATGTTAGCAGGGGCTAAGAACCTTCTCTTTTTCCAATCAATAATGTACAGTGCCTTGCGAAAGTATTGAACCTTTCAACATTTCGCCACCTTTCAGGCTTCAAACATAAAGATATAAAATCTGAATTTTTTTGTCATGAATCAACAACAAGTGGGACACAATCGTGAAGTGGAACAAAATTTATTGGATCATTTAAACTTTTTTAACAAATAAAAAACTGAAAAGTGGGGCATGCAATATTATTCGGCCCCTTTACTTTCAGTGCAGCAAACTCACTCCAGAAGTTCAGTGAGGATCTTTGAATGATCCAATGTTGTCCTAAATGACTGATGATGATAAATAGAATGCACCTGTGTGTAATCAAGTCTTCGTATAAATGCACCTGCTCTTTGATAGTCTCAGGGTTCTGTTTAAAGCACAGAGAGAACCATGAAGACAAAGGAACACACCAGGCAGGTCCGAGATACTGTTGTGGAGAAGTTTAAAGCTGGATTTGGATACAAAAAGATTTCCCAAGCTTTAAACATCTCAAGGAGCACTGTGCAAGCAATTATATTGAAATGGAAGGAGTATCAGACCACTGCAAATCTACCAAGACCTGGCCGTCCCTCCAAACTTTCATCTCAAACAAGGAGAAGACTGATCAGAGATGCAGCCAAGAGGCCCATGATCACTCTGGATGAACTGCAGATAACTACAGCTGAGGTGGGAGAGTCTGTCCATAGGACAACAATCAGTCGTGCACTGCACAAATCTGGCCTTTATGGAAGAGTGGCAAGAAGAAAGCCATTTCTCAAAGATATCCATAAAAAGTCTCGTTTAAAGTTTGCCACAAGCCACCTGGGAGACACACCAAACATGTGGAAGAAGGTGCTCTGGTCAGATGAAACCAAAATCGAACTTTTTGGCCACAATGCAAAACGATATGTTTGGCGTAAAAGCAACACAGCTCATCACCCTGAACACACCATCCCCACTGTCAAACATGGTGGTGGCAGCATCATGGTTTGGGCCTGCTTTTCTTCAGCAGGGACAAGGAAGATGGCTAAAATTGATGGGAAGATGGATGGAGCCAAATACAGGACCATTCTGGAAGAAAATCTGTTGGAGTAGTCTGCAAAAGACCTGAGACTGGGACGGAGATTTATCTTCCAACAGGACAATGATCCAAAACATAAAGCCAAATCTACAATGGAATGGTTCACAAATAGACGTATCCAGGTGTTAGAATGGCCAAGTCAAAGTCCAGACCTGAATCCAATCGAGAATCTGTGGAAAGAGCTGAAGACTGCTGTTCACAAACGCTCTCCATCCAACCTCACTGAGCTCGAGGAAGAATGAGCTAGAATTCCAGTCTCTCGATGTGCAAAACTGATAGAGACATACCCCAAGCGACTTGCAGCTGTAATTGCAGCAAAAGGTGGCGCTACAAAGTATTAGCGCAAGGAGGCCGAATAATATTGCATGCCCCACTTTTCAGTTTTTTATTTGTTAAAAAAGTTTCAATTATCCAATACATTTCGTTCCGCTTCACGATTGTGTCCCACTTGTTGATTCTTGACAAAAAAATTTTTTTTTTTATATCTTTATGTTTGAAGCCTGAAATGTGGCGAAATGTTGAAAGGTTCAAGGGGCCGAATACTTTTTCAAGGCACTGTATATCTGCTGTTGTGTGGCCTCCACAGTGGGTGGCTAATCTCGCTCAGGCAACATAGTAAGGGCCACGGAGCAGTCGATCCTGTTTTCCTCTATCCCTTCATCAGTACTAAACACAGGTGTTACTACTGCAGCAAACATTATTGTGGAAGAACCAGTGTAAGGATGCAGTTGTTTATCTATAGCCTCCAGGGCCAAGCGTCAGAAGCCTCCAGGGCCAAGCGTCAGAAGCCTCCAAGGCCAGGCGTCTGGGAGAATAGGATTTAAGGTGTAAAAACTCAACTTTGTTGTTTTTGTTCTTCTAAGTTTGAAGAACTTGTGAGAAGTGACTGCATGTTGAAAAATGTTGAAATTTGGACAACTACACACTATCTGTTTGGTGGGTATATTTGACCATTTTCAAAAGACAGATTAAACATACATTAACCATTTAATTAATTAGTACTATTTAAGTTATGATACAAAAGCTAAAATATCTTCTCTTCTACTTGTATTTACATAAAGTTAGTAATTCACTGGTGGTGTTCCTGAGGGAAGGCGTTTTCTGTGTGAAAGGGAGAGGACCTACAGATTCTTCACTCCTTACACCGCCCCTCCCTAATGTGTGCGTGTTGAGTAAAGGCCTATACAGTGAATAAGATCCACAAGGGCACAGCTTCCTTTTGTTGGGGCGAAAATGTGACAGATCAAGTTTATGGTTGAGCTGAATTCATGAAAGGAAATAAAGCTTAACTAAACAAAACCATCAAAACAGCAAGGCATAAGCCAAATCCATGTTCATAATGAAAAAGGCAAGGGGAGTGCTCCATCTTATCTCCAGAGTACAGAGCCCAGCTCTAAAGTGAACCTAAATCTAAACTGCTATTACCCTCCATTTAAAGTTGGGGCACTGACACATGGTCAGTGGAGACTGGTATAACAAAAGTTCTTAAACTGACAATTAGCATCAGTGCAGTATGTGACATGGGGGTGGTAGAGGATGAGCCACATTTTGTTTTGCATTGTTGTCTATATTTTAATATTTATTAAATAAATGAAAGAGTAAATGCTTCTAACTCAGTTGTATCACAATGAAGTTTTGCTTCTTTTGTCGTTAAAGCCTGGGAGAGGAGACAACAGATTACGTATCCTGTATGAGATGTTTACAATGAAATATTGTTTGTTCATGTGTGTATATGGTCTGCAGCCATTTGACTTTGTTGCTTGAGTGTCATATAAGACCATGCGGGCTGGGCACTTTGGTGCATGAACCTACTGAAACCACTGTACAACTATGGTTAACAATTGTAAGCCTGTGTGTTTAAACATCCTTTTGTGTGTGTGTGTGTGTGTGTGTGTGTGTTGCAGAGGTCCCCTGGAGCTGCCGTCTACCCCGGGACCCAGGCCCCTGTCGGGCTATGCTCTGGAACTATTTCTTCAACATGAGCTCCCTGCAGTGTGAGCCCTTCTACTATGGAGGCTGTCATGGCAACGCCAACCGCTTCCCCCACCTGACAGCCTGCTCTGACATGTGCAGCCCCCGCAAAGGTCAGTCACTGTCCAGTGTAAAGTTTTGGCAGAGGAAACAAAGCTCTTGTCCAGGAATCCCTGTGAAAGGACATCATGAGAAACATTAGTGTCACTAAACTCATTACAGAGACGACAGTGGCTCAGACGGTAGAGCATTGATCCTCTGATATATCAATGTCATGGGTTCGATCACCCCTCGAGCCATGACCTCTACTCCTGCTGATGTCTGCTGTCATTGTGTCCCTGGGCAAGAACAAGAGCTGAAAGACCAAGGCTGTGTAGTCGTAACAGAGCAGGCGTCCTCCCCTGGACCCACCTGCTGAAGGATCACAGAGTGCAGGTGCAGGAGTGGACTCATAAAAGAGGGATGAAAATGAAATTAAAGCCCCTTCCCTCTCCTCACACAGCCTCACCCTGTATCTGTTGCGGTGGCAGTTGTGTGTTGGTGAAAGCATCTGTTTCAAACTGCACACCTGTCTTAAAGGCTCATGGACAGGCTCTTGGCATGTGATCAAATCACGGCGCACAGCAGTGTCAATCACACACTGCTGTGCGCCGTGATTTGATGTACGTTGGCTTTAAGTGAGTATTTCATTCGTATAGTGTCCTCCCAGGACCATAAAACAGACACGCTGCCTTCAAATATACGAGGTATTATAAGATAGATATTTGTCCCTGCAGTGGGAACATTTCAATGTCAGTGTTACATGATATTTTATGTGAACAAGCAACTCAAAAGAAATTGATACATAACTGTATTCATTCATTTTTTACAAATAACTGAAAAGTATGGCTTTCAAAAGTGTTCAGGCCAGAGCCTGTTACTTTGTGGAACTCTCAGTGCTCCAACTACAGATGCAAGTCTTTTGGGGCATGTTTCTAAAAGCTTTGCAGATCAGCTCAAGCTCAATCTCCGGAGAGTTTGTGAACCAGAATTTTTAAATCTTTGATTGGGCCAGTATAAGTTTGTGAAGTCGATTGACCATACATTTTATTTATTTGTTTATTCCAAAAAACAGCATTAACATGATTTTACAACAGAATAATATAATAAATACATAAGGTTTGGAAAGGGGGTTGGCTGAAGCAAACGCTAATTACAAAGCAATAAGGTTCAACATTTGTGGGTCATGCTTACGGTGAATTCTTTGAAAAACGTTACATCTTCCACAGAGTGACATAGGTTCCCAACCATTTGAAATCATAATGATGATCAAATTCCTGAAAGTGAAAATAATATCTTTAGGTTTGGATAATAGCACCAAATTAACACATTATGGAAAGATACTTATATTATTATTCCCACTTTTCTAAATAGAAGGACGTGGCTTGAACAACGCTGCAGTTGGGACCTCCTGCTTACAGTACATGAGTGCATGTCATTGTGTGCAGACGTTCCTGTGCTGTGTCGGGACGCTCTGGACAGAGGCACGTGCTCCGCCTCCATCCCACGCTTCTACTACAACGCAGCATCACGCATGTGTGAGCAGTTCCTCTACTCGGGCTGCGGGGGCAGCAGTAACAACTTTGTGACACGACAGAGTTGCATGGACGTGTGTGCACAAGGTAGGACCATAAATAACCCCCCCCCCCAAGACCTGAGTGTGCGTTAGCCTAAATAGGACACACAACAATCGGAAGAGAAATAAAAAAGATTGAACTTCCAAAGTGTTTCTGTACTACTCTGTTAATGCTCTGTCCTCAAAGATTTCCAAAAAAACACTACAGCTACATACTGTACAATACAGACCAAAAGTTTGGACACTCTTTCTCATTCAATGAGTTTCCTTTCTTTTCATGACTGTTGACTGTAGATTCACACCAAGGCTGTGTAAGGGCTGTTTGACCAATAAGGAGAGTGGTGGGTGCTGGGCCAGATGACCTGGCCTCGACAGTCACCGGACCTGAACCCAATCCAGATGGTTTTGGGGTTGGACCACAGAGTGAAGGCAAAAGGGCCAACAAGTGCTAAGCATCTCTGGGAACTCCTTCAAGACTGTTGAAGACCATTTCAGGTCACTACCTCTTGAAGCTCATCATGAGAAAGCCAACAGTGTGCGAAGCAGTAATCAGAGCAAAAGCTGCTACTTTGAGGAACCTAGATTATAAGACATATTTTCAGTTGTTTCATACTTTTTTTTAGTACGTACATAATTCCAGATGAGTTCATTCATAGTTTTGATGCCTTCAGTGTGAATCTACGATTTTCATAATCATGAAAATAAAAAGTCTTTGAATGAGAAGATGTGTCAAAACTTTTGGTCTGTACTGTATATTCTGCTTAGTTACTGTGGAATGCATTACTTAGAAACTACTGGAGTCCTGAGGCCATGTAGCTGAATAACACAATAAAACTTGTTTCTGACCAAGCAAGTTGGTAAATGTTTCTGACAGATCCTTTGTTTAAAACAACCACTCTATATCTATCTGTTTTGACCAATCACGAGCAATGCAAAATGGTCATTCTGACCAATATTGGATTAACCAAGGGTTTTCATCCTTTCACATCTGTCTGAAAAGTACCAAAGTGAATATACACAAGGTGCTCATTTGATGAAGCCAACATCCACAAACAGCAGAGATGAAATCCAGTGATCCCCAAAGTCATGAACTATTTGTTCCTTAGATGTAGCAGCTGTATACATCTCGCGCTGTATTGAATTGAATTGAAATGAATTTCTATATCCACAGTGGCTCAGGTACAGGGCTCTGGACTACAACATTACAATAAAATCGTTCCTTGTGGTAAGGTAATGAAAGTGTAGAATATTACCAAGTACCATTCCAGATTCAGTGTGTCAGCACTTTTCCTCTCCTCCGCCCGAGACACTCTTCACATTCACTTTCATGGTTATGTTGATGGAAAAACTTGAGAAATTGAGGAGACACATTTCACATTTATTCATGTTTCACATATTATTATTTTGATAATGTTATAGTCGTTTCCCCTATCCACAAACTCACTGTGGCTTTCGGACCAATGGCACAAATGATTTGGCTGAAAACAAAATGAAGAAATATCTCTTTTGTAACACTGGTTAAGATCCATGTTAAGATTTCAGATGTTCTAAACATTTTTTAGTATAGTATTTAGAGCATATAGTTCTTCTACTGCAGATACATCCTGTATAGCTCTGCCTTGTTTGACAGTGATGGTTGGAGCATGGACATTGGCCATATGTGTCATTTTTTCACCTTGCTGTGTCGTGTTGTGATTTCAGCATCGAGAAAGCCCCCAATCCCAAGGAAAGTACGACGAATGAGCCAAAGCAAGATCCACATCAAGAGCCACAGAAAGGGCCACAGCATGAACCAGCGGACATTGTGAAATCGTGATGAGGTGAACTGGCCGGAGAAAGAACGGATTACTGATTGAACTGATTCTTGGGTAGAGTGAATTAGGACTGATACATTTTTCTCTTGAAATGACCTGAATAGAGGAGTTTCTTCTGAATTCCAAAATGACTGGTTTAGTTTCACTTGATGAAACTTGATCATGGTTTCCCACAAAGATGCAGAGATTATTTGTGTAGCTAGAGTCTGCAAACTAGTATTTGTTTTTGGTCACATAACATAGATGTGTCTTTGTTTACTTACTAACTTAGCCCAAAAATGAAGCTTCCTGATTAACCTCAAGGCATTTTAAGCATTACTATTAAAAATCATAATCACTAGAAATATTGTGGCAAGGCAAGGGCAATGGGCTTCAATGTAAAATAATTTAATAAACTAAACTGATTGAAAATTTACTTTAGCATAAATTGAAGTCGCAACCGTCTGTTGTGAGTAGACAGAAGCAGGTTTGTTTCTACAAGTTGATACATGATTTCCATTTAATTTCCATAATATGTTTAGCAGATTAATCAGTTCAGTTGACATTAATGCCACGTACACGGCTCACAACTCTTCTCCACATTTTTAAAGTAGCAGTGCCCGCCTACAGGCAATCTGCTTCAATATTGTAAACAGATAAATTGTATATACCCTTCTTTCCACCCCTCACTTGGGCTCAGAAATGGTACCATGACGGCTAAAGCTTTTGGGACTTGTTGAGCACCAGCATACACAATCCTATGCATACACACTTGTTGACAACCAGTCGACAACTCCTCACATCCTCCCCGTTGCACCCCTGACTTGGCCTCAGAAAAGCTGTTCTTGACAGATACAGTTATTTGGGCATTTTTTTTGGGTTATATTAAATGAAGAAGGTCCTTTATTCGTCCCACAGTGGGGAAATTTCAGTTTGATGAATACACATATACACATCAAGGCATGCAGCGAACATTATTTCTGCGCTCCTTATAGGCAAAGTGGGTTAAGTGTCTTGCCCAAGGACACAGCAACAGCAGACATCAGTGGAGTCTGTGGAGAAGGTCTTGCAGTGGGCTCAAACCCATAACCTTCACGCTCAAAGGCCAATGCCCTACCAACTGAGCCACTGGTGAGGGCCGACAAAAGTAATAACAAAGTAATTAGTAATATCATTTAAATCATTCTAAACATTGAACCCAAAATGCATTCCGTAATTGTTGAAGTTCATTTTTAAAAGTACTTTTCGGAACACGACCAGGCCCCTTTTTTTTTTATTTGACCAAATGATGTACCGTCCATATCATTTTGAGCATAACAAGTTTCAATTCAGTGGTGTCTTTGATCACCACCAGTAATCACTGTGCAATCAGCAGGAACGGACGGACCTGATTGGCTCAATATTGGATTTATTTATTTATTATATAGGAGTCCATTAGTCTTCATCAAAGCATTGACTATTTTTCCTCAAGCCCATCACAGATATAAAACAGAACATGCGAAAAATATCTCTACTCCAGCTTAATATGACTTGACATAGGCTTTTTATGTGAATTAGAGCATTGGCCTTTGAGCCTGAAGGTCATGGGTTCGAGCCCAACACCAGACCTACTTCACGACTCCCACTGATGTCTGCTGTTGTTGTGTCCTTGGGCAAGACACTAAACCCCACTTTGCCTGAAGCCCCTGCTGAAAGATCAAGGCTGTGTCATTGACAGAGCAGCCGTCCTCCTGTGGACTCACCACCTGCAGGAGGATCAGTGAAGGGCTGGTGCAATGTGGACTGGGTGGCGTCTCTGACTGCCACTCCCCCGACCCATAAATGGATTAAGGGGAAGAAAATGGATGGATGGATCATTTAATGAACCTGTTCCACATAATGTCATGTAACAAAAGTCTGTTTTCCTATTGTGTGTTAATAATCGTGGGTGCTATTATCATCAATATCATCAATAATCATTTTGAATAATCTCCACTTAGATATAGTGTAATTCAGTCACATGTCATTGTCCACTTTCAGGATGGGACATTTTGTTTTATTCTTTAAAGGACTTTCCTCATATTCTGAGAGCAAAGTTGCAGCAAGTCTAGATTTTGGTTCCATTCCTTCATGACTGTACGGATGAGGAGAAGAAATGGACGAAACCCACCCAGACGCAGGGGAAGCATCATGCTCCATCCGAATTCAGCAAAAAAAAAACTCCTTCATCCTTTTGTGTGCTTTAGAATTTACCTTTAATGACACGGGGTAGCTCCAGATTCAGCCACAAATGTCAATAAAAATGAGAGGGAACAGCAAGAAAGGGTAAGGAAGGATGTTTTCTATGAACTCTTATGCAACCTTAGATTCCATTGAAAGGCCCATTTCTGCACTCTGCTTCCTGTGGGGTGTGAGTGCTGCCCACTCTGCCACTTTGTAACTTAGAACATGTATATTCTCAGAGCAAATAATAACTAAATAACTTTCACAATCACAATTTTTGTTCAAACAGATTTGATAATCTATAATGTGAATTGACAAAGCCAAGAGCTGCTGTTTTTGTCTAAATTTTATGTTGACCCATCGGTTGCACTGATGTTTGCACCTTGATATTTCTTTTATGTTATTTGTTAAAGTACCAAAAAACAAGGAGATCTTTCTCCACTGTTTATTCGTAGACCACTCTCTAAGCTAAGGTAAGGTATACTTTGTTGTCCCAGTCGGCAAATGTGTCCTCTGCATTTAATCCGACCTCCAATGTATTATGGCAACCTGTCAGGAGCAGTGGTTTTACCTGGTGCGTGTTTCATGCATGAATAATGTTTTTTAAATAAAAAGTAAATGAAAATAAGATTACAGCTGTTAAAGTGTTGTTTATTTATTTATTTTATTTGGATGGGACAGTATAAATTAACAGCAGGAGCTGCGCAAGTCAATATTTGATTCCTTAGAGATTTAAAGCTGTGCCTGTCAAACCAAATGAACTGACTCTGGTGATCCTTGAAATTGACAAAAAAGTAGGGATGCACCGATACCATAGGCTTGTACTAGGACCCGATCCCGGAACCGATATATTTAATTTATTTACATTAGTGTCATGACAGCAGACAGCTGTGTGGCACATGTTGCCATGGTGATCTCCGAAAAAGTTTGCAGCGAGAAAGCGCTTGCCACTAGCTTAGCTGCAAGGATGTCGGCCGTAGGGCAGTTTTTAAAGTAAGCAAGAGTGACAAGAGTAAAGCTAACTGTACGTTGTGTAAGGCAAAACTGTCAGGAGGGGGATCCAAAACAAACACATATAACACCAGAAACTTGATCAAGCATCTGAAAACTCGCCTCCACGCAGAGCTTGACACCTTGCACGGAGCACAAAAACAACCAACTCTTCTCGCAGCCCCAAAGTTTGTTGTAATGATGTCAAGAGTAAATAGGACACGGGTTAAGTTCATCTTAAGTTAATTGGTCACTGTTGGTCACACAAAGATTTACCAGTTGAATAATTTTGCTTTATAACATTTTTTATTTATTTAAACTTTATGTGTGACATAAGAGTTCTAAAAATGTCTCAGTGCATTGAAATTGCAGCAATTTCTTTGTACCATTTGTGTGAGTGGAATATGACAGTGGCTGTTATTGTTGATTGCTGAAACAAATGTTTAATTGCTGAGGCTTTTTTTTAATGTTGAAATGAGAAATAAAATATTCCAAATGTATTAGTTTTGAATTCCCTGGGGTTTGTAGGAATCCCTACAAAAACAGGAGTCTGGTTTTTGGCGATGGATAGAGGAAGAGTAGGAGGATGGGTCCTCAGGCGCGAGTGAAGCTGCTGGCGGAGCTACTAATTTAAAACCTTAAAACTCTTGATTTTCTGATTAAGATTGCTATGATTTCACTTGGGGGTTGGCATAATCTGATCTGTGACTTGTCGGGGCGCTTTGAGAGCAGTGGAAGCGAGGAGGGCATGAGTAGCTGTCAGGTTAGGAAGCAAGGCCTGGGCGGGTGTAGTTCAGATGAGGGTGTCGTGAGCCGTGAGAGTTTTTCCTGCCTTCACTCCGGTGTTGTAAATGCCAACTTTATGGGCGTGTAGCAGCGGTCTGTAGGGGAAAGCAGATATGCCCTCGGTGTAGTGGGGAGTGTAGTGAAGGGCAGCATGCTGTAACCTACAGAGAGTGTCAAGTCAGGAAATAAATGGCGGAGATTCAGAGGATGAAGGTTTTGATTAGTGTCTCTTATGCAGAGGCAGCAAAGAAAATCAGAACCCAGGAGTGAATGGTGGCCAGAGGGATGCTAGAGGAAGGGAACAATATATAAATGAAGTCAATGTGATGTTGTGGATCATTTGATTGTGTTCTGTGCATACAGTATGTCATAAATTGTGTGGATCAAGAAAAACATTACTGTGAAAGGAGCAGAAGAGTACTTTTTCCCGGGAACAAACAGAGGCTGGAGGAGAAGATGAGTTTAGGTTTGGGTGGGGAAAATGAGAAGGTATCCTGATTATTGCTCAATGGAACACTGGGAGTTTAATGGCAAATGCACAGGAGTTAAAGATTATGTGGAGAATAGTGAGAGGAGACCCCTTATTAAATGTGTTCAGGAAACATGGCTAAGGCCAGATTGGATTTCATTATTAGGGGGTATGAGTGCGTGCGTAGGGATAGACAAGAAGGTAATAGTAAAGAGTGTGCAATTTTTTAAATTAAAAATAGAAGGCAGTATAGTGTGGTGGGGAAGGGTACAGAGCTTGAGTTTATAGTGGTAAAGGTGAGAGAGGGAAATGTCACCTTGGTGAAATCTTAAAATTCTTGTGGAAGACAATCACTGGAAACTTTGTGCTCATTTACAGGGTACAGTAGTATTCTGTGGTGATTTTAATACACATAACGCGTTATGGGGTGGACGTAATCATGAGAATAGGTCAGTGATTGAGGAACTTTTGGAAGTTAAAAATTTAGTTTGAATAATGAGAGTGGTACAATAATTATTACTTTTTTAAATTATTTATTTATCAGTAGGGAATCAGTAGTGAATGTAACTCCAGTTTCAGAATCTATCGCATAAATGTGTAGATGGAGGGTCGATGAAGAGACAATAGGCAGTGACCATTATGGTATTGAGGCCGAGTTTAAACACAACTCAATTTTGAATAAGTTTGCACAATGTGAGAAATGGAATTTCCCTAAAATGAGAAAGATAATAAAAATAATAATTAAAGCCGCAAGCGGCGTCAAACGGCCCTCGCCGCACGACTCCCCGCACCGCGCGACTTCTCACACTGCGCAACTCCCCTCACTACGCCGCACCGTGCCGCAGCATGCCGCACTATTCCGCACCGTGCTGCACCGCCCCGCACCACGCCGCCCTGCAACACGCCGCCCTGCAACACGCCGCCCTGCAACACGCCGCCCTGCAACACGCCTGCTCTGCAATGAGCCGCCCTGCAACAAGCCGCCCTGCAACGAGCCGCGCCACGCCGCCGCCCCGCATCACGCCGCAGCCCCGCACCACGCCGCCGCCTCACACCAAGCAGCGCCACGCCTCACCGCTTATCGAAGGTGGCGCCGCCGGGCCCTGATTTGGTCCCGTAGCGATAAAAGAATTTTTGTGAAATTGTGATGAATATAAGTTGAGTTGGTTTGGCCTCCAATGTAAAATTTTGCCTCAGTCTGTATAGGGCGCTAATGAGCCAAGTTCATTATTTCACTTTCAATGGACAATTTTTCTATTGTCAAAAAAGGAAAAAAAAGGTCACATTTTGCCGCTCCGCTGCTCAAACATCGTTTCATTGATAAAAAATTCCTGAAGTCATTTAGATGGCATATGTGTTGAGATGATGTGGAGCAAATTTGAGGCGAATTGGTGAAACGGCCGAGGAGGGGTCGCTTTCCAACCGACATGCTTTTTGATTGCTTTTCATTTTTCCATTTTGCAGTTAAATTTATGGGCTTCTTGTTTGTCAGAGGGCGGAGCCATGATAACATTTTGGTCCTATCTTGACTTGAGGGACATGTGTACCGAATTTCATGGCTCTACAACAAACTTGACCTCTGAAACTCCCATTGGCTGTTGTAGGTGGTGCTGTTCTGGAGTCCCATAAAAATAAACACCCAAATATCAAATTTTTCACCAGGTCTGATGTTTGGGCAAAATTTTACAACTTTTCATGCATGTTCAGGGGGTCAAATTAAGGCTCAAAGTGCAGAATTTGACATCTCTCGAGCAAAAACAATAGGCCCTTTCCCCGTTCGGGGCTCAGGCCTAATAAACCAAAACAAACAAAGGATTTTTTTTTCAACGTCTCGAGCAAAAACAATATAGGTTTCAATGGCACGTGATACATAATTTTAAAGCGTTTGAGTTTACGCACGCAACCGTCACGTTGTGGTGAGTGACGCGTCCGTCACGCACCGCCACCATTTGCATTCACCATTGTGAAAGCAATAGGCCCTAATAATAATAATGCATCGGTTTTATATAGAGCTTTTTTGGACACTCAAAGACAATTGTTAATTCACTCCATACACAGAGGTGGGAGCGTCTTTTATTGTGGGAAGAACATCATGTTTCCAGATCAGTTTTTGAGTAAGTTCAGTTTAAGGTAAACATGGAGTCTTTAGTGAAGTGTCACTCGCAGATGAACATATTTGTCAAAGATTACGGAGGCAGAGTCTCGCGAATGGATAGACAGATAAGAGATAGATAGATACATACTTTATTGATCCAAAAAGGAAATTGTGCATTGGTCCCTTGCTCGCAATCAAACAAACATAGGATAGAGTTAAAAGATAAAAACATAATTAAAAAATACAATAAAATACATTAAAATCATTAAAAGAGAGAAGTTAAGGCACTGCAAATGTACAATAACAGGGATCCTCCCTATTTGAGTAACAACGTTTGGCTCAAGGGATATGTTTCCGGAAGAATTTTGGCTGTATTTTATTGTAATACAAAATTAAACCATATCACAAAAACATTCAATCAGGTATGTAGGTGTTATTATGTAAGGGATAATGTATAGTCATTATCGGAAAATAAGTTCCGACAGGGCCAAGCGGACTCCGACGCGCAGCCTTTATAGGCACGTGCATGTGGTGTGCGTGCACGGATCAAACACCTGTCCCAAGTGGGCATTAGAATGACTGCACGTGTTGCTGCTCCTGGTTTGGAGATATTCTCTAAAACACGCACTCAGCCTCTTCGTCCAGGTCAGTCATTGCATTACTTTAGCCATCCAGTCATCGGGCATGTATGACGTTGTGTTTGTTGAATAGGGCTTATTCATGGCTGCTCAGCCAGCTCTCCCACACTTCCACGGGTAAAGGTACGGGGCTCACACTAGGTAAGTACGCTCATCGCCCTGTCATTAAATTCACCCCTCCTCCTGCTGCTCCCGTGCGCAGTTTCTAGCCGGTAAGATGCCACATTTGATTTACTAGACAATGTAAATCAAATGTAGTTTATCAAATAATAATGTTTGTTTTAAGGACTCTGCTGGGTGCAGAGCAGCGCTCAGGCTGTCACCTCCTTCAAAGGAGGCCGTTGGTTTGTCCGGTTAAAGTTTACACAGAACATGGCTTTTTGTTCAAGATAGGTTGGGTTAGGGGTAGGCATGTTCTGTTGCTTGCTTTTTGCATGGCTTTTCTTTCTTTGCTCATTTATTTGTGTTCAATCAATCAATCAATCAATCGATCACTTTATTTATCCCCGAGGGGCAATTAAAAAGCACGGAGAGTTGCAAGTTAAATGCTTAAAAACATCAATAAAAAACACATAAATACATTCACACACACATCCTGTATAAGTTCATGTTAGGAGCGTTTTAACACTGCGCTGGGGAATGACTGGTCTGAGTTCAGCAGCTGAATCACTGTTGGAACAAAAGTGGACCTTCTCCTCTGTGTCCTACATCCCACCGAGCGCAGCCTCCTCCCTGAAGGCAGCCACTCAAACACAGGGAAGAGAACATGAGCAGGGTCACCCAGAATCCTACAGGCCACTCTCATGGCCTGCTGATCACACAGGGCAGGAAGGGATCTGATTGGCAGGCCAATGATCTTAGAGCAGACATTTGCTACTCTGTTTAACTGAGCCCTGCTTTGTGCAGTGACAGAGTAAAACCAGCAAACACATGTTTGCTGGTGTTTTCGTGTTTTCATCGTTTGATTTGCCCCATTTTTGATTTGCTTTATGTGCTCATTATGTCCGTTATGTTTAAGATTCAGATTCAGATCAGATTCAGATTCAGATTGATTTATTTGCCATTTGCAGTAAAACCACATTGGAAAAACTGTGTAAGACTATCCCAGTGTGCACCAGACGACACACACCAGAGCTCTTGCCACGGCGCCATCTTTACGGCGCCATGCGTAAGACTTGCAGTTTAAGACTTGCAGCTTTGTTTAATTTTTACTTTTCTACTTCAGGCCTGTTTTAATCATTGTTAAATTGAGATATAATAAATTGTTTTTGTAATCTCCCTCTCTTTATTGTCCCACACCTACTGTAACGCGGCCTTACTTTCCTAAATACATATTGTGATTGGTATTGGTCCCAAGGCCATATTACTTGGAGGGCGTTGTTATTCCTAAAATTACTTTCCTGCAACCGCTCCTGTCACACTGGCTAACCACAGCCGGCGACGTTCCTCGCTAAGCAATTTAGTGAAATCTCCTTTCATGTTCTTAGGTCCTTGGGATGGAATAGAATAATAATTTATCAGTTCCATTTACTCTGTTAGCACATCCACGTACCCAGTTTGGAAAAAGAGCCCTTATTTGTTGCCATTGCAATTAGAACTTTTCAGTTTCAATAATAGCCGCAGCCGCTAACTTTGCCCAACAAAATGGCGGGCACAACAACAGACCGGGAGCGCTGATGTCACACGGGAACTATGTGTTGGCGAGGCAGGACCCGGGAGGTTGTCCAATGAGTGTGAGCGTTGTCAGTTTGCAAAGAACCACAACGTTGGAGCTCATGCTTAAGCCTAGTGTATACTTGCGCGGCGTGGCTTACGTTAGCGGTTGCGGTGGACCTACGTAAGCACAATTGATGTTATACTGGCGCGTTCCCCTTACGGAGTTTTGAGGAGAATGTTGTAATCCCACAACAAACCACATGAGGGCGATCACACAGGAGCGGCCCCATTTACGCTGCTACTTTGTCCTCTTCAGAACAACAATAACAAACAAAGCTGTTTGAGCTCATTACACGTGTTTCTACTGTAGGTTTATGTGATAGTTTTATGGATTCATTATTTTATAAGTCATTTCAACTGTGATGCTTTGAATAAAGACACAGTTCTTGTTGGAAACATAGTTATTATTTATTAGTTTTCAGCACAAACAGCAAAACAATAATAGTGGTAAATATCTGAGACAAACATGAACGATTTACGAGTGCAGGAGGAAAGCAACAAACGCAGCTACGATTCAAACAAGACAGGAACAGTGCAAAACAAACGACTGCACAGTTTATAAGTTATATATATGTTAGATATAAGTTATATATATGTTAGATAGTCCACAGTCTCCTGTATATCAGGCTCTGAGCCCAAACTGCTTTTCCTTCGAAGCACAAAGCTCTCTGCTCTATAGTGCCTCGTCCATGTCCCTGCTGCAGCCGCTCCGTGCTTCCTTCCAATACACACACACGGACCAATCACAGCGGAGATTCCTTGCGGCGACCCTTACGTAGTTAGAAAATTTCGATGCTGCGCGGCAGGCGACGTAAGGGCCTTGCGGTGACCAACGCGTTGCGCAAGTGACGTCACGTCACCTCCGTAAGCTCCGCGCCGCGCGAGTATAAACTAGGCTTTATATGGGCCATCTGTTGGCCTCAGGCTCAATGAGATTGTGGCTATCAACTGTGTTATTTGTATAGCACAGTTCACACACAAGGAAACTCAAAGGGCTGAACAAACAAGATAGCATTAAAATCACAAATAATTATCACGGAACATTAAAAAGAAAGATAAACATTTTTAACTCTCTGACTTTAATTGTTTCAAATTTTCAGGAAGATTGTTCTAGTTTTTTTGCAGCCTCCCCATGTTTAGTTCTGACTCTGGGCACCGGCAGGAGTCCCGTCCTTGTGCTCCTCAGAGTCTGGTTTGGTGTTAGTGACACTTAAGCAGCTCGAGTCCTGACTAGAACCAGGAAGTACGACCACATTAGTCCAGTCCTCAGGTCTCTGCACTGGCTTCCTGTGGCTCAGAGAATAGACTTTAAAACAGCTCTGCTTGTGTACAAGTCTCTCCATAGCCTCGCACCAAAATATATTAGTGACATGTTAGTCCCATATGAACCAGCCCGGACTCTGAGGAGCACAGGGACTGGACTCCTGTTAGTGCCCAGAGTCAGAACTAAACATGGGGAGGCTGCTTTTCAGATTCATGCTGCTAAAATCTGGAACAGTCTTCCTGAAGATGTGAGACAGGCCTCCTCTCTGACAATGTTTGAAACCAGGTTAAAGACAGTTCTGTTTAACTGTGCATACAACTGAGGGATTTTATATTTTTATCTTTCTTTTTAATGTTCTGTGATAATTTATGATTTTAATGCTTTCTTGTTTTGTTCAGCACTTTGAATTGCCTTGTGTATGAATTGTGCTATTCATAAACTTGCCTTGCCTTGCCTTGCCTTTGCAGACAGTCAATGCGTCGGGTCGGCAACCACACACGTTATTTTACCCAACTGTTCGCTGTCTTTTTTTTTTCCTTTTTTCATCACTTCGCTTCAGCGTCTCCTCTGCTCTTGGCTGCGCGACTGATAAACACAGGTGGAGGGAGGGGAGGGTTGGAAGTGCGACGTAAGGAAGTAACGTATGAGGATCATGGGAGACGGCAAGTGACAACTTTAACAACCAATCAAATGGGTGATTCCGGATAAGAAGGGCCCTCCGGGGCCCTTGCAGCTGCGGGGCCCTGCGCATACTGCGTAGTTTGCGTATAGGAAGTGCCAGCTCTGCGTATGTAATGCGCCCGAGTCTGTCGTTAGCATTTAGCCTGGCCAGCTCCTTTGCCGCTAACGGAGCCCGTGGGGAGTAGTGCCACAATTTTTCCAGCGATTACATTTGCTAAACATTCCTCTTGTTCCGGCTTCAATTTCTTGACAGAACCAGACTGGATTACTTTACTATCGCATTTTTCGCCATTGCCAAACCACAACCTTCCCGTTCGACGCAAACTCTTTACGTCACCCACAACCGACTACAACACCCGCCTTCCGCGCTCTCTGATTGGTCGATCGAAATTCAACCGATTGTAATCGCCAACACAGGGACCAGACCCAGACGTTACATGCAGTGAAATGAGTATTGAACGGAGTGTACGGATGGCTATGGCCAGGCTATCACTTTCTCAAATTGAAAAGTTAATTCCTCAAAAGCAAATCTTCATGTCAATGAAACTGTCTGTGTTTCAAAATATTAAGTCTTGACACCAGGGGCGATTTTAGACTTTCAGCTTCAGGGGTGCGTAGCACCTTGGGGTGGGTGGGGCATATGTAGATGGAATTTCAATATGAGGGAAATTGAACTTCAATGGGCTTATAAGAAGAAATGTATGCATATAACTTATCTATTGTAATAATAGTTCAATAAACAGAACAGACTAACTGCAAAATTAGTTACAAAAATGACACGTTCTTACAACGTATCTTACAATAAATTCTGAAATGCAGCATACTGCAATTAACACAGCCTGATTCTTAAAGAGTTAATCTGTGACGCCTCACTCTCAGTCAACTGACATAACTGCCAGGATGTGAATGTTCTTTGACCAGAGGTCCTTCTCCACTAAGAGCTACAGCTGCTGACAGGAATAGTCAATGCAACCTGTTAGACTGTTTTTAGGAATGGAAACACCTCATTTTCCAAGAAAGCATGTCTTGCATTGGCATTACCTCACTCTTGCGCTTAAGGTAATTTTTAGCGACTATCACTTCTGTTCTCAGATCAATGTGATAATGTTGGGCCAGTGTTGACAAATGATGCTCAGACAAGAAAAGGGCAGATGTAGGACTGCATGCCGGAATAGATGCTAAAGATCAGCTTGTTCTATTGTGCTCTTATTTGTTAAGAAAATGATTACAAGACCCCAACTTCAAACATGGCCCTCAAAGCAAATATAAGAAATAATAATTCCATCGCTCACACAACTCATGCTTGGACCAACTTTTGTAGAATAGTTTTCTGACATTGATACACATTTGTTAGTATCTTACCTGGGTGCTGTTCTCCCTCACTCTGCCCCTGATCAATATTCTCCTCCCCTTAATTGTTGTCAACTATAAGACATATTTAATATGCATGAAGTACACTATAAAGTAAATATAGCACCTATTAACTCAAAACTTAAGGTCAGATCACAAAAAACTGTATTCTGACTAATTTGATTCTGCATTACTGGGATCAAACTAAGCAGTTTTGCTCTGATCCGCTGATGGCATCACAGCAGTATGTTTTTACCTGATCACAGGCAACACAGTGTGTTTTCTCCAGTGGGGGAGGGTCCCAGCTCAAAAGTGGCCAAAATGACGTGCGCTGACATGCTTGCAATACCATCCCGGGCCGATGGGGGTGGACCATGGATGTATTATATTAACTGGATAGGGTATTACTAGCTTGTAGCTGAATAACTCACGTGCTCAGGGGATTCTCGCGGTACTGCAGACTGAACCAGACTAAATTCACGTGGGCTACCCAGAAATTTTCCCCATAGAACTCAATGCATATTAAAACAGCTCGACCTCAGCTGACAGATAACCTACAGCTTTAATAAAGATCGGATTTTGTGGGGATTTTAGTGTCCCTTGTCATCCTGAACTTTTTTTCTTCTTAAATCCTTCGGTTTTGTTTAAATCCACACTTTAGTGCCACAAACTCTGCTCGTCTGGCTCTCGCTCTAACTCCCGCTCTGATGAACTGCTCTGATTGGTCAGAACGCGGCCAAGCCCCTCTGTGCACGTGCGTGAGACCCGGTGTGAGACCCACACACACGTGTTTGGCGCAACGCATTATGGGAGATCATCCACTGCGCAGAACCGGGAGGACCAGACGATGCCCAAATACAGGCGAGTTTCCCATAGATCTTTGCGAGTTTCAGGCAACTTCCGCTAATCTTTCAGCCCCCATGCTGTCACAAAGCGCCACTGAGCACAACCATTCATTTGAACAGGGCGCCATCTTGGATCGCCGGGGCTTGGGGTGGACCCAGAAGTAGAATTAGCCGATGCTAACATATAGCTCCGTTCCACATGTGTGTCAATGCTGAGGGGGGTGGATTTTTTTGGTCCACTCTAGTTTACTTGCTGTGAATTTTTTAAGTCTCTCGTTCAAATGAATGGTGTTGCGCCGACTGACGCATGCGCAGATGCGTTTTTTTCACAATTTTCTTGTGGGCGGGACCACTCGCGGCGATTTTGGATTGCTCCAGTCGAGCACATTTATTGGCCCATTAGATAGAACGGCGGAGATAGGCGTGACTCTGTCCATTAATATATACAGTCTATGGTTTTATCAGGACACACAGACTAATTCAGGCCAGTTACTGTCCTTTATACTATTTAATATTTCCCTAAAAATTAAACAAACCTCACCCGAAGCTTTCCCTTTGAAAAACGCTCTGATATCCATCTTTGCAGCAAGTCCACTCTTGCTAACAAAAATACAGTGTAAATGCATTATTTGGCTTTTACGTGACTAGCAGCCACGGCAGCCATACTGGAGGACAACCTCGGCGAGTAACAGCCCTGCTAGCTATCTATAACTGGACGTTCAAAACTAGAACTCTCTCGAACTACATGAAAACTGAACAGAGAATTTGAAACTTCAGCAGTTAGTGACCCAAATATATACTCAACCTAAATTCATGAATCAGATCCTCTGGAAATGGGGGGGCGACAGTAGCTCAGTTGGTAGAGCATTGGCCTTTGGGCCTGGAGGTCGTGAGTTCGAATCCCACCATGGGACCTACTCCAACTGCTCCCACTGATGACTGCTGTCGTTGTGTCCTTGGGCAAGACACTTAACCCCACGTTGCCTGAAGCCCCCGCTGAAAGATCAAGGCTGTCTTCACAACTGATGGAGCAGCCATCTTCCTGTGGACTCACCCGCTGCAGAGGATCAGTGAGGGACTGGTGCTATGAGCATTGGGTGGCAGCTCTCATTGCCACCCCCCCGACCCAGAAATGGAATAATAAAGGGGTTGAAAATGAAAAAAAATAAAATAAAAAATGAAGATCCTCTGGAAATGCATCCTAAAATGCATTAATAATGTTTATCGTTACATCCAGGTTTACCGCGGTCGCATTAAAACAGTTTTTTTTCATGAAAACGTGAACAGAAAATTCTGCCAGACACAGAGATGAGGTCAGAGAAGCAGACGCAGCGGGACAGGTGCGCGCAGGCGTCTTTTTTTTTCTTTTCGGTGCGTTCTCTGCATGAAATGGAATAACTCCAGACATTTTAAAATGGATGGTTACAACAAATTTTTCGAAACAATAACAGTATTTATACATAACCTATATCTACGCCCCTGCTTGACACCGGTGTTTATGAACAACAGTCAAATGGCTTCGTCATGTGTCACAGGGGCAGAGAGCCCCGTGTAACTTTCTACTGTTCGATGGGGAGCACTCCATTACACCGTGTAATTTAGTGTTGAGATCTTATATTGCAGTCTATTTTAGTATGGAAGCCTTTGTCATTCACCAGACTGCCAAGGAAAGAATACTTTAGTTTGATAAATGATCGGATCTCTCCAAACGTCTTGGGCACTTGCGTGGAGGCACATGTAAACAAGACCGCGTTCAGACGCAGCACCCTGCAAAGAGGCTCTACTGAGTTTTACCATGGATCTATTATAATATATAGTTTTACAAACGCGTGTGAAGAGAAGAGACGCATGGAGGAATAACGTCTGTGGGAGCTTAAAACTACGATGATCAAAGAATTAATAGTTACTTAATGTAACTTAAGTTCTACGAATAGGTGCGTAGTCCCTTAGGACTTCGCTAGTGGGATATCACTCGTGACCCCCAGGTCACACGCCAGAGAGATCAAAATAATTTGCTCCAATCACCAGCCACCTTCCTCTATAAATGCCCCTGCACAAGGCCGCACCCCCTCTTGAACTCTGCCAAGCCGGGCTGGCCTGATGGGCTCGTAGCTAAGGGACTACGCACCTATTCGTAGAACTTAAGTTACATTAAGTAACTATTAATTCTACGTCATGGTGCTACGTCCCTTAGGACTTCGCTAGTGGGACACAACGCGGAGGCCGTAGGAAAATGTACTCCCAGCAGGCCAGCGAAGGGTGATTGGAGCTCCGCCCGAGCAAGACCCTCACAAAGTGAGAGGACTCAGGGCAGAAGAAACAATGCGTGTTACAGGGCCACTCCTACCAAGGATACCCCCACGTAACACAGATATAGGTCATCCGTAGTCACAGGACGCCTCTCCCAAGGGCTCCTGACGTGGACTACCAGACCGACCAAACACACATATATGTACCGCACCTGTAGGATGCCTCTCCCAAGAGCTCCTGAACCAGGGCGGAAAGTAAACCGAAGGCCCCCTCAGAGGAGGGACCTAACGGTCTAACTCAGTCCGCTGCACTCAGCACGGAATGGGCCACCGACCGGTCCGACACATCCAAAGATAAGACCGGACGAAGAGGAGGACGAAGCCCAAGAAGCCGCACGGCATACGTCCTCGACCGACACCCCCCTGAGAAGAGCCGTAGAGGCCGCCATCCCACGCGTGGGATGCGACCTGAAGCCCACCGGGAGGGCCAGACCCTGCGTCTGATACGCCCGCCGCACAGCCGTGGCAACCCAGTGCGCCAGCCGCTGAGCCGACAGCGGGGCGCCCCTGTTCTTGGGGCCCAGACACACAAACAGCTGGCCACCCAACCTGAATGACGACGTCATGGCCAGGTAATGCCTCAGCATTCTGACAGGACACAGAAGGTGCCGCCGCTCCTCCTCGGGGGAGGCATGCGGTGGCGGATAGAAAGCCCTAATCCTGATGACTCTCGACCTAAAGGCCGACGTGATGACCCTGGGGAGAAAAGCCGGATTGGGCCACAATACCACCATGTCGTCGCCCTCTCCAAGGACCGGCAAGACGCATGGACAGAGAGCGCACACAAGTCGCCCGCCCTCTTAGCAGACGCCAACGCCAACAAGAGGGCCGTCTTAAGCGACACACTCGGGACTCGCCTCCGCCGCCGGTACAAAAGGCGGACCCGACAGCCCCCTAAGGACCACCCTGAGGTCCCAAACCGGGGCGTTCTCTGGAGCGGGGGCCTCCTCCTGCGTGCCCCCCGCAGAAAACGTTTAACCAACGGATGAGAGCGGGCTGTGAACCCCCCGAATCCGTCGTGACCCGAAGTAATGGCTGCCGCGAACACCGCCAAGGTGGCGACAGCCCTCCCCTTGTCAAAGAGCTCCTGTAGGAATCCCAGGACCCCCTCCAGCGGGCAACGCCTGGGAACCCAGGAACGAAAACCGCACCAGTCGCTAAAGAGCCTCCACCTCGTGGCGTAGGCCCTCACAGTGGACGGCGCCCTCGCCCCCTGAGTGGTCTCCACCACCGCAGGGGGAAGACCCAGGTCTACGAGGTTCCGCCTCTCAGCCTCCAACCCAGAGCCTGCGGCCGATTATCGGGCGTGAAAACAGGGCTCCTCCCCCCCTGGACTAGAGCCCCCGGCTCGTCCGGGAGGGCCCAGGGCTCCACCACCGCCATGCCCCTCAGGAAGGGGAACCACCGGGCAGGCGCCACCAGGATCACCGACCTCCTCTCCTGTTCGATCCTCCGCAGCAGGACCGGCAGGAGACGCACTGGTGGGGAACGCGTACAGCAGGCCCCCTGGCCAGGGGTAATGAGCCAGAGCGTCCACGTCTAAAGGCGGCTGGTCCGCGGCCCTTGAGGCGAACCAGGACGGGCACTGTGCGTTTCCTGCACTGGCGAAAAAAAAAAAAAAAAAAAAAGGTCGACCACTGGACGGCCGAACCTCCGCCAGATCTCCGCAGCCACCCCTGGGGCCAGGCCCCACTCGACCTGGAGTGGGCCCCCCCCCTGGACATCCTGTCGGCCCCCACGTTCCGGACCCCCGGGACGTGGCGCGCCCTGAGAGACAGGAGGTGAAGCGCCGCCCACAGCAGCGTCACCTTCGCCATGCGATGGAGAGCGGGGGACCTGGTGCTCCCCTGCCTGTTCAGATAGGAGACCACTGTGGTGTTGTCTGAGCGCACCAACACGTGTCTCCCCTGCAGCTGAGGAGCAAAGTGCAGCAGTACCCTGTGCACTGCCTCCATCTCCAGCAGGTTGATGTGACGGGCTGAGTCCGACCAGCAGCCTCCTACAGAACTCTGGCCGAGGACCCCGCCCCATCCTTCGAGCGACGCGTCCGTGAACATCTCCACGTGAGACACGGCGCCGGCCAGAGTCACTCCGTCCCGTAGAAGACCCGGAGTGAGCCAGAACCTGATGTTCGATGCTGCCACTTGGGGAACCCAGATCAGCCTCCCCCCGTCCCGGGAGGGGTGAAGCCTGAGGCGTGAGAACCACCTCTGAAAATTCCTCATGTGGAGAAGGCCTAGCCGCACCACAGCATGAGCCGCCGCCATCATTCCCAGCAGGGACCTGAGGCGCCGAGCGGGGACTCTGGGGCCCGCCAGAACCTCCCCGGGCAGACGGGTAGTGTTCATCCGTCTGTCCACGGACCATGCAGCACGGAATGTCACAGAGATAGATCATGCGCTGAGCCGGTTGCAGCCTGCTTCTACGTCATGGTGCTACGTCCCCTAGCGGACTTCGCTAGTGGGATATCACGTGCACCTATTCGTAGAACTTAAGTTACAAAGGTAACTGTTAATTTTCTCCCTGTTAACCGCAAAGCCCAGGCGCTGTATGTGGGACAGGACCCAGTGCGTATGACTCACGGCCACTTCCCTGGATGAGGCCAGAATTAACCCGACGTCTATGTAGATTAAATTCTTACCCCTGCTCCACGGCGCGAGTGCGTAGCCCAAGGGGAAAACGACAGTACTCGTAATTCCTCTCTCCCACTGCGAAGCGCAGAACCTCCTGTGTTCCGGTACTATCGGCACGTGGAAGTACGCATCTGTCAGGTCTATGGAGGATATCCAATCTCCCTGCCTGACACACTCGAGGAGCTGCTTTGTGGGCAGCATCCGAAACTGCCGTTTGGAAATGCACTCGTTCAACACGCGCAGATCCAAAATGGGACGCACCCCGCCTGACTTCTTTGGCACTAAGAAGTAAGGGGAGTATAGCCCCCTGGTGGCCTCCTGCGGGTCTACCTCTACTGCTGCGCCTAGACTCAGCAGAGAGGAGACCTCCGCTTGCAGTGCCTCTAATGACCCCGTACCTGAGAGCGTGCTGCCCGTACGCCTCGGAATGGTGGTGGCTTCTGAGAGAATTGCAGTGCGCAACCCCTGCGCAGTGTTCTCTCCAGCCATAGATATGTCAGCCATCTTTGCTCCCTCCAGATGCTGTAGAAGTCTGTGAGGAGCGGAACGGGAGCTGGAACACGAGACGTCACGGCCCCGCCCTCTCCTGGTGTTCCTAGCAGGGAGGGGGGGTGGACGAAAGGGCCGGGGGGGCACCCTGCGTCACACCGTGAGCGCCGGGGGCGGTCACGTGTCCTGCAGGCCCGACGTCATAAGTACGGGACTGCTCATCCCACGTGACTCGGCTGCTGTGCCCCCCCCTGGCTCTTGCCTCATGGAGGGGGGGGCGAGCCCCTGGAGTGGGAAACCCCGTGTTAGCCTTGTAGCTCTGCTCACCACACGTGACTCGGCTGCTGTGCCCCCCCCTGGCTCTTGCCTCATGGAGGGGGGGGCGAGCCCCTGGAGTGGGAAACCCCGTGTTAGCCCTGTAGCTCAGAGATGCTAACACGCGTTCGGCCGAAGCACACACATATCACTCACCAGATCCCTCCGCCTGACCTCTCTCTGGGAGGGCATAGTATGGATCAGAGAAACCGGAGCTCGTAGTGCACTGCACGCCCCTCTCTGGGGCTGCAGGCCTAGCGAAGCAACGTTATGTGCCCGGGAAGTAACACAATCAGAATTCACAATATTTGACATGTTACATACCCCCAAATCAGACTCAGAAAAGTAATGATGAAATGCCGGTCGGCCTTTATTGAAGGAAAAATGTTTCCACCCCGGCCTCCTCTACCATAGGGAGGTCGGTGGTGGGTGCGTTGCTCCCGCGAGCCACCCGTGGGTCTGTCTGGACCCGGGGGCCTCGTCGAGGGGGGACGATGGATAACAGAGCGCGGATACAGGTCAGGATGCCTCCCGGGCCAACGCTCTCTGCCTCTGTCCCGGCTCCGTAATGGCTGGTGGGCCTCGCGCCTCGGTGCTAGGTGCGGGGCTAGCCTAGCCGAGTCTTTAGCTGCAGACTCCAGTCTCGCCACCCAGGCCTGCATGTCCGGGCCGAAGAGGGACATCTGAGAGGTGGGCAGGTCCAGCAGCTGCCTCCTCTCCGCCTCCCTGATATTAGCCAGCCCAAGCCAAAGGTGCCTGGCCCGACTTGGGCTGCTGCCATGGAGCGGCCACCATCCACAGCTAGCGTCTGGCACATGCGCAGAGTCGCCGCCGAGGTGGTCCTCGCCTGTGACAGGAGGTCTCCACTGAGCGCCTGGCCAGAGGAGAGCGCCCTATCCAGGGCCCCCGTGATGAAAGTCATGTTGTTAGCCAATGTGACGACCTGTGCCGCATTGGCCTAATATCTATCCAGCCTCGGCAAGACATCCTGTCCCGCTCGGAGAGAAGGAGAGGTCTGGTGCCGGGCCACACGGATGCGGAGGGCTGCAGGGCCATGCGGACTGAATCCTCGATCACCGGTCCAGGACCAGTCCTGCCCGCTGCAGTATATGTCGTACCCCAGAGCAGGCCTCTTGGCTGCTAGGGGCTTAGGCATCCTCCTCCTTCCTCGAGTGGTGGCACCCACAGAGGTGAAGTCCTCCACCGTCTGGATCCAGTGACGACGTCCGACGCCGGAGGGCGAAGGGAACTCGGACGAACAAGGAAGACATCTCTGAATAAAGTAAGTACTGTGGTAGATCTCAAACGGCGCCAGAGTGAAAGAGGGGGTGCGGCCTTGTGCAGGGGCATTTATAGAGGAAGGTGGCTGGTGATTGGAGCAAATTATTTTGATCTCTCTGGCGTGTGACCTGGGGGTCACGAGTGATATCCCACTAGCGAAGTCCTAAGGGACGTAGCACCATGACGTAGAAGCAGGACATATACAGAGCCGTGGCAGGACACGGCTAAAAGCTCATGTTAGCATTAGCGTTAGCCACAGCGCCCTATCTGCAGCACAGTAAGAAACAGAACATTCACTCACGCTGCTGTAAAAGTATTCTGGCGATTGTTTTGTGGGGATTCTGTGTGTGATTTTTTGAGGCTTTTTCCCTGCATAAGTTTAGTTGAAACTTGTGATAGTAGTTGGACTGCGCTCGGATCGGGTCCGAACATCCTGAGACTGTTGCAGATTCTGCCTCGTTCTCATTATTGTCAGTGTGAAAGACGTTACGCATTGTTCACGTGTGAGTCTGTTGTGTACAAACTACACAATGTGCCCCCTGTTGTGTTAACGCTGTCTTTTGGGGGCGTGTAGTTTGCCATGTTGACACTTTGCTGCATTAATTATTTAATGCAGCAATATAATTATTTTTCTAAAAGACTGCTGTTGTGATTGTTCTTTTACATAACTGTGGTCCTCCATGGTTCCTTCTTCCAACTTGTGAAGGCACGGTGAAAGCAACTGATATCAGTAACTGTTTTTCAAGATGGCGCAAATTCACCGAGAGCACTCCTCTCTCATGGACATTTATAAGTTAAATTGTAAGCCTATGAAAACAATTCAATAAACATGGTGGAGGTAAATCTTCTTAAAAAGGTAATATTTGTTATTAGTTAACATGTTTTTGCATATGGAGCAGCTGTAAAAATTACACAGGGTGGTTTTAACATTCAACACATGAAAGGAATAACTATCTTTTTTAGGAACAACGGTTAAAAATGGCTAAAATATAATAAAAGAAAGGGTCCCAATTAGGGCAGGGCGATATGGCTGAAAACTATATCACAATATTATTAATTCATATCGGTCGATAACGATATATATTGATTGTAAATTTGTTGTGTCGGCTAACACGTGTTAGCAGCCTTGTTTACAGTCATGGGGGAATGAGGCTGGAGCCAAATGTTCACAAGCAGTCTCCCCCACTTTAGTCCTGGTTTAGTCCTGGTTTAGCTCCTGTTTTGGCTGTTTTCGAGTGTCTTGTGTCCCTGTGGCGGCTCCGGAAAAAGGTAATCGCTTGCTTTTGCCGAATGCATAGAGTCTCTGTACCCACTGCCTCTCCCGCGCCGCACATGCTGTTCCTCGCACGGACGTGTTTAACCATTGACACGTGTTGGAATATTAAACTCCTGAACCAGCTAAACTAAAATCAGTTTAGTATTGTTTCTGTTGCTGAATTAATACTTAAACAACTTAAACGTCAGAATGATTAGGTCTATACAGCACTTGTGTGTGTAAGTTTCAAAGAGCAGTTAGGTCAAGGTTATTATTTCTGAATAAGTAGCAGTTCTGTGTGAAAAGTGAGAAAAACAAGTGTTGTTATCAAAGCAGGTGCAGGCTTTGGCAGCTGGCCAGAAGGAGTCGTAGAGTCCATAAAGTTGTGATGTCAGTGACCTTGGATGTACAGTATAAAAGATGTACAGAAGCAGTCACGGGGGCTTCTTCTTCTGACCAGGAGCAGAGAGACGTCCTCGAGGCCACTTCTTATCTTGAACGCGAAGCGAGGCTTGTTCGCAGACCGTTTAATCTTGTAATATTGCTTGCAAATCTTCAATATAACATCTGAAATCAGGTTTGGTGTCTGTCATTCCTATTACTGTTTTAACATTGGTTTTGTCTCTTGTTGAACTAAAAGGACCTGCAGAACGAAAAGGGCTGTGCTGCTGCGGCCTCTCTGCAGCTTCTGGAGCAGGGGAATTCTGACAGATTTACTGCACACGGCACTGAAACACAATCTTTAGATCCATGGCTAGTATAATAGATCCATGGATGCTACGCATGGTGCGGTTGTTTTTATGCTTTTCTCAGAAAGTTTTGCGGTTTGTAGTCGGCTGTGATAGGTCGAGAAGCCTTTGCCTACATCCCCCAGAATGCAGTGCGCTTCTGACTCGGCTTTACTTCCTGTGTTTTGTTCCTGTTTTTTCCCGAACGGACTGAAGTGAAACTATCGAAGTTCTATCGACCCTGTTTTCTATTGATATCGAACACGTGTCTATCGCAATATATATCGTTATCGTTTTATCGCCCAGCCCTAGTCCCAATTGAAAATACTATTTAAAAGAATAATTATGCAGGTCGTGGTGCGCCCCTCCAAAGCCGGTACGCCGCTCCAGTCTGTCAGGGCACACTACGACCCACAGCAGAGGGCCACCTGCGTAGAGAGGGAGGGCCGTCATTACACTTGGCCAGTGACAGGTGGGAGGCTTGGGCTGGTGGTGGTAAGGGCTACAAACCTAAAAGGCTCAAAACAAAAAGAACACAGCTCTTAAACCGAACTAAGACGGCCGCAGCCCTATTCCCACAACCACCGCCAACGAACGATGAAGATGCCAGTAATAAACTCTCCACCTCCAGGCAGAAAAAAACTCGGGGAATGGGGATAAGGGGGGCAAGATATTCACTCAGCATCCTGCCATGTGCTGCAAACCACTCTGAACAGATGTGAATGATGAAAGCTCACATTATCCCACATGACAACATACTTACTCTGATGGTTAGACCCCTCTCATTCTCGAGGACTATGGCTCTGTAAAGAGTGTCTAGAAACGTAAGAAGGTGTCAGGCGTTGTTAGGACCAAGAAGAGGGATATGGGCAAGGACACCATTTTCCGAAATGGTTGCACACATGATATTCCCCTCTCCTTGGCCTGGACCATCAGTTGTTGCTCTAATTCGGTTTCTTTCATGCCTTCTTCCTTTCGCCAGATTGAAACCTGTCTCATTGACATACATGAGTGAGTACAGTGGTTCCCTGGCTTCTAGCTCCAGTATACGCCTCATCTGTCATATGGTGTGGATTTTATTTTTGTATTTTGGTTTTATTTTGACATCGGTTTTCTGTGGTTTGGTTTAGTAGTACTTCCTGTCTTGTTCCCCTGTGTTGATTGTCTGCCCCGCCCTGCTGTGTTTCACCTGTGTCTCTGCCTTAATCTACCCTGTACTCCTTGTCACTCCCGGATTCGTCCCGGAAACCGGATTCGTCCGGAAGTTCAGTTTGCGCATGTCAAAAAGTTTAATATGTCCTTAAGTGGTGACTGGTTAAGTTTAGGCGTCTGATTAAGATGGTTAAGTTTAGGGTTAAGGCTGGGTTGGGGTTATTTTATGGGAATGGCTGGTTAAGTTTAGGCATGAATAGGTAGTTTTTTATATTTACTTCCGCTTCCGTCCAGATTCCGTGACGTAATCTACTGCTGCCTGTGCTCATTGGATCAAACTGAACTTCCGGACGAATCCGGTTTCCGGGACAAATACGGGAGTGACACTCCTCTCCTCTAGTTGCTGGTCCACTGTATTGTCTTTGTGTGTTTATGTCTTTGGTCCTTGTTCCGTGTCGGTTTTGAATGTTTTATTACTTTTGACTTTTGTTTTTTCATCATCAGAGAGGGAGAGAGTTCAAATATTCTAAGGTGACAATGTTTTTTGTACTGTCCCTATTAAATAAATAAATAAGAACTTGCCATGTGCAACATAATGCATTTTGACAACATAGTGTACACAGCATGTAGCCTACTGTGAATATAAAGAACTGGATCTACACAATGTACTATAAAACAGTTTAGAGTGCTGAACATTAGTATGGAGGAAACAATAAATATATACAGAAATAAATAAATTTTAAAAAGATAAAATTTGCAAAGAAATGCATGCAATTATGAGCATAAGGGCATTTATTTCTGTATTTATTTATATATTTATTTCTGTATTTATTTATTCAAATATTTGTTTATTTTTGTATTTATTCATACATTTATTTCTCTATTTCTGTATTTATTTATTTATTTCTCTATTTATTGTTGCATTTATTTATTTATTTCTCTATTTTAAATTTTTTTTGCATTTATTTATTTATTTCTCTATTTTTTTTTTTCTCTTTCTGTATTTATTTATTTATTTCTACGCCGTATAATTAATAGTTACCTAATGTAACTTAAAGGCACACCGTGTAACTCTTGGCCACTAGGGGCGCTAGACCTGCAACTTTCACGTTTAGCGCCCCTAGTGGCCACAAGCAACTCAGCACTGTCGCAAAAGTCAACAAACAGTCAGCCGGTGTCTTTTGAGTGTGTATTCAGACAGCATGCACTGGTGTGTGTGTTCAAACTGTAGAGACATGCCTACAGATATTGAGAGACTCTGCTGTGGTCAGCCTCCAGACCGCTGCATTAGTAATCTACCACACATGGACTTCTATATCCTGGATGAGGGAGTTCTGCGTCTAGCTCGTGCTGCGTGGAATGACATCTTTGCAGTCGATGACATCCAGGAACCAGGTGAAGAGCAGCGCTCATACAGACATGCAGCTTACAGCACGATCCCTTTCGCGTTTCCTCTTTTTAGCCTCCTCCGAAGGTTTAAAATTTTTCCTTGCCTCAGCCATGACCAGGAGTCGAGCAGGTGAAAAATGAGTAGCAAAAGCCTTAGCTCCATGATTATATCAGCGCCTGTAGCCGTAAAGCAAGTCTTTCTTCCAAGTCACGTGACCTGGTGGCAGACGGTCCGTCTGCTCGAAACTTACATGGGCGGTATTTCAAGAGGGCAGCCCCGCTCGGAGCATTGCAAGTGTCAAGCGCTGTATATTGGCCCAAGTATTCATATAAAATAACTCATATGTGTCAACTCTTTAGGTCACAAAGTCCGCGGTGTGCCTTTAAGTTCTACAAATAGGTGCGTAGTCCCTTAGGACTTCGCTAGTGGGATATCACTCGTGACCCCCAGGTCACACGCCAGAGAGATCAAAATAATTTGCTCCAATCACCAGCCACCCTCCTCTATAAATGCCCCTGCACAAGGCCGCACCCCCTCTTGAACTCTGCCAAGCCGGGCTGGCCTGATGGGCTCGTAGCTAAGGGACTACGCACCTATTCGTAGAACTTAAGTTACATTAGGTAACTATTAATTCTACGTCATGGTGCTACGTCCCTTAGGACTTCGCTAGTGGGACACAACGCGGAGGCCGTAGGAACATGTACTCCCAGCAGGCCAGTGAAGGGTGATTGGAGCTCCGCCCGAGCAAGACCCTCACACAGTGAGAGGACTCAGGGCAGAAGAAACAATGCGTGTTACAGGGCCACTCCTACCAAGGATACTCCCACGTAACACAGATGTAGGTCATCCGTAGTCACAAGACGCCTCTCCCAAGGGCTCCTGACGTGGACTACCTGACCGACCAAACACACATATATGTACCGCACCTGTAGGATGCCTCTCCCAAGAGCTCCTGAACCAGGGCGGAAAGTAAACCGAAGGCCCCCTCAGAGGAGGGACCTAACGGTCTAACTCAGTCCGCTGCACTCAGCACGGAATGGGCCACCGACCGGTCCGACACATCCAAAAGATAAGACCGGACGAAAGAGGAGGACGACGCCCAAGAAGCCTCACGGCAGACGTCCTCGACCGACACCCCCCTGAGAAGGGCTGTAGAGGCCGCCATCCCACGCGTGGAATGCGACCTGAAGCCCACCGGGAGGGCCAGACCCTGCGTCTGATACGCCCGCCGCACAGCCGTGGCGACCCAGTGCGCCAGCCGCTGAGCCGACAGCGGGGCGCCCCTGTTCTTGGGGCCCAGATACACAAACAGCTGACCACCCAACCTGAATGACGACGTCATGGCCAGGTAATGCCTCAGCATTCTGACAGGACACAGAAGGTGCCGCCGCTCCTCCTCGGGGGAGGCATGCGGTGGCGGATAGAAAGCCCTAATCCTGATGACTCTCGACCTAAAGGCCGACGTGATGACCTTGGGGAGAAAAGCCGGATTGGGCCACAATACCACCATGCCGTCGCCCTCTCCAAAGGACAGGCAAGACGCATGGACAGAGAGCGCACACAAGTCGCCCGCCCTCTTAGCAGACGCCAACGCCAACAAGAGGGCCGTCTTAAAGCGACACACTCGGGACTCGCCTCCACCGCCGGTTCAAAAGGCGGACCCGACAGCCCCCTAAGGACCACCCTGAGGTCCCAAACCGGGGGCGTTCTCTGGAGCGGGGGCCTCCTCCTGCGTGCCCCCCGCAGAAAACGTTTAACCAACGGATGGAAGCGGGCTGTGAACCCCCCGAATCCGTCGTGACCCGAAGTAATGGCTGCCGTGAACACCGCCAAGTTGGCGACAGCCCTCCCCTTGTCAAAGAGCTCCTGTAGGAATCCCAGAACCCCCTCCAGCGGGCAACGCCTGGGATCCCAGGAACGAAAACCGCACCAGTCGCTGAAGAGCCTCCACCACGTGGCGTAGGCCCTCACAGTGGACGGCGCCCTCGCCCCCTGAGTGGTCTCCACCACCGCAGGGGGAAGACCCAGGTCTACGAGGTTCCGCCTCTCAGCCTCCAAACCCAGAGCCTGCGGCCGATTATCGGGCGTGAAAACAGGGCTCCTCCCCCCTGGACTAGAGCCCCCGGCTCGTCCGGGAGGGCCCAGGGCTCCATCACCGCCATGCCCCTCAGGAAGGGGAACCACCGGGCATGCGGACTGTCCGGCGCCACCAGGATCACCGACTTCCTCTCCTGTTCGATCCTCCGCAGCAGGACCGGCAGGAGACGCACTGGTGGGAAAAGCGTACAGCAGGCCCCCTGGCCAGGGGTAATGAGCCAGAGCGTCCACGCCTAAGGGCGGCTCGTCCGCGGCCCTTGAGGCGAACCAGGACGGGCACTGTGCGTTAGCTGCACTGGCAAAAAGGTCGACCAATGGACGGCCGAACCTCCGCCAGATCCCCGCAGCTACCCGTGGGGCCAGGCCCCACTCGTCCTGGAGTGGGCCCCCCCCCTGGACATCCTGTCGGCCCCCACGTTCCGGACCCCCGGGACGTGGCGCGCCCTGGGAGACAGGAGGTGAAGCGCCGCCCACAGCAGCGTCACCGTCGCCATGCGATGGAGAGCGGGGGACCTGGTGCCCCCCTGCCTGTTCAGATAGGAGACCACTGTGGTGTTGTCTGAGCGCACCATCACGTGTCTCCCCTGCAGCTGAGGAGCAAAGTGCAGCAGTACCCTGTGCACTGCCTCCATCTCCAGCAGGTTGATGTGACGGCTGAGTCCGACCAGCAGCCTCCTACAGAGCTCTGGCCGAGGACCCCGCCCCATCCTTCGAGCGGCGCGTCCGTGAACACCTCCACGTGAGACACGGCGCAGGCCAGAGTCAGTCCGTCCTGCAATAGACCCGGAGTGAGCCAGAACCTGATGTTCGATGCTGCCACTTGGGGAACCCAGATCAGCCTCCCCCCGTCCCGGGAGGGGTGAAGCCTGAGGCGTGAGAACCACCTCTGAAAATTCCTCATGTGGAGAAAGGCCTAGAAGGCCCGAAGGGCCCCTCAGAGGAGGGACCTAACGGTCTAACTCAGTCCGCTGCACTCAGCACGGAATGGGCCACAGACCGGTCCGACAGATCCAAAAGATTAGACCGGACGAAAGAGGAGGACGACGCCCAAGAAGCCGCACGGCAGACGTCCTCGACCGACACCCCCCTGAGAAGGGCTGTAGAGGCCGCCATCCCACGCGTGGAATGCGACCTGAAGCCCACCGGGAGGGCCAGACCCTGCGTCTGATACGCCCGCCGCACAGCCGTGGCGACCCAGTGTGCCAGCCGCTGAGCCGACAGCGGGGCGCCCCTGTTCTTGGGGCCCAGATACACAAACATCTGACCACCCAACCTGAATGACGACGTCATGGCCAGGTAATGCCTCAGCATTCTGACAGGACACAGAAGGTGCCGCCGCTCCTCCTCGGGGGAGGCATGCGGTGGCGGATAGAAAGCCCTAATCCTGATGACTCTCGACCTAAAGGCCGACGTGATGACCTTGGGGAGAAAAGCCGGATTGGGCCACAATACCACCATGCCGTCGCCCTCTCCAAAGGACAGGCAAGACGCATGGACAGAGAGCACACACAAGTCGCCCGCCCTCTTAGCAGACGCCAACGCCAACAAGAGGGCCGTCTTAAAGCGACACACTCGGGACTCGCCTCCACCGCCGGTTCAAAAGGCGGACCCGACAGCCCCCTAAGGACCACCCTGAGGTCCCAAACCGGGGGCGTTCTCTGGAGCGGGGGCCTCCTCCTGCGTGCCCCCCGCAGAAAACGTTTAACCAACGGATGGGAGCGGGCTGTGAACCCCCCGAATCCGTCGTGACCCGAAGTAATGGCTGCCGCGAACACCGCCAAGTTGGCGACAGCCCTCCCCTTGTCAAAGAGCTCCTGTAGGAATCCCAGAACCCCCTCCAGCGGGCAACGCCTGGGATCCCAGGCCTTCGGGCCTTCTAGGCCTTTCTCCACATGAGGAATTTTCAGAGGTGGTTCTCACGCCTCAGGCTTCACCCCTCCCGGGACGGGGGGAGGCTGATCTGGGTTCCCCAAGTGGCAGCATCGAACATCAGGTTCTGGCTCACTCCGGGTCTATTGCAGGACGGACTGACTCTGGCCTGCGCCGTGTCTCACGTGGAGGTGTTCACGGACGCGCCGCTCGAAGGATGGGGTGGGGTCCTCGGCCAGAGCTCTGAGCCGCCGCCATCATTCCCAGCAGGGACCTGAGGCGCCGAGCGGGGACTCTGGGGCCCGCCAGAACCTCCCTGGGCAGACGGGTAGTGTTCATCCGTCTGTCCACGGACAATGCAGCACGGAATGTCACAGAGTCTAACTGCAGACCGAGATAAATCATGCGTTGAGCGGGCTGCAGCTTGCATTTCTCCCTGTTTACCACAAAGCCCAGACGCTGTATGTGGGACAGGACCCAGTGCGTATGACTCACGGCCACTTCCCTGGATGAGGCCAGAATTAACCCGTCGTCTATGTAGGTTAAAATTCTTACCCCTGCGCGTCTGAGCGGCTCCAGTGCTGCCTCCACGCACTTGGAAAAGTGCGAGGCGCGAGTGCGTAGGCAAAGGGGAGACGGCAGTAACCGTAATTCCTCTCTCCCACTGCGAAGCGCAGAACCTCCTGTGTTCCGGCACAATCGGCACGTGGAAGTACGCATCTGTCAGGTCTATGGAGGATATCCAATCTCCCTGCCTGACACACTCGAGGAGCTGCTTTGTGGGCAGCATCCGAAACTGCCGTTTTGAAATGCACTCGTTCAACACGCGCAGATCCAAAATGGGACGCACCCCGCCTGACTTCTTTGGCACTAAGAAGTAAGGGGAGTACAGCCCCCTGGTGGCGTCCTGCGGGTCTACCTCCCCTGCTGCGCCTCGACTCAGCAGGGAGGAGACCTCCGCTTGCAGTGCCTCTAATGATCCCCGTACCTGAGAGCGTGCTGCCCGTACGCCTCGGAATGGTGGTGGCTTCCGGGAGAATTGCAGTGCGTAACCCCTGCGCAATGTTTTCTCCAGCCACAGATCCGTCAGCAACCTTGCTCCCTCCAGATGCTGTCGAAGTCTGTGAGGGGCGGAACGGGAGCTGGAACACGAGACGTCACGGCCCCGCCCTCTCCTGGTGTTCCTAGCAGGGAGGGGGGGTGGACGAAAGGGCCGGGGGGGGGCGGTCACGTGTCCTGCAGGCCCGACGTCATAAGTACGGGACTGCTCATCCCACGTGACTCGGCTGCTGTGCTCCCCCTGGCTCTTGCCTCATGGAGGGGGGAGCGAGCCCCTGGAGTGGGAGACCCCGTGTTAGCCTTGTAGCTCAGAGATGCTAACACGCGTTCGGCCGAAGCACACACATCATTACTCACCAGATCCCTCCGCCTGACCTCTCTCTGGGAGGGCATAGCATGAACCAGAGAACCGGAGCTCGTAGCTCGCGTAGCGCACTGCACACCCGGCTCTGGGGGCTGCAGGCCTAGCGAAGCAACGTTATGTGCTCGGGAAGTAACACAATCAGAATTCACACTATTTGACATGTTACATACCCCCAAATGAGACTCAGAAACGAGTAATGATGAAATGCCGGTCGGCCTTTATTGAAGGAAAACTTTCCACCTCAACCTCCTCTGCCATAGGGAGGTCGGCGGTGGGTGCGTTGCTCCCGCGAGCCACCCGTGGGTCTGTCTGGACCCGGGGGCCTCGTCGAGGGGGGACGATGGACAACAAAGCGCGGATACGGGTCAGGATGCATCCCGGGCGAACGCTCTCGACCTCTGTCCCGGCTCCGTGATGGCTGGTGGGCCTCGCGCTTCGGTGCTAGGTGCGGGGCTAGCCTAGCCCAGTCTTTAGCTGCAGACTCCAGTCTCGCCACCAAGGCCTGCATGTCCGGGCCGAAGAGGGACATCTGAGAGATGGGCAGGTCCAGCAGCTGCCTCCTCTCCGCCTCCCTGATATTAGCCAGCCCAAGCCAAAGGTGCCTGGCCCCGACTTGGGCTGCTGCCATAGAGCGGCCACCATCCACAGCTAGCGTCTGGCACATGCGCAGAGTCGCCGCCGAGGTGGTCCTCGCCTGTGACAGGAGGTCTCCACTGAGCGCCTGGCCAGAAGAGAGCGACATATCCAGGGCCCCCGTGATGAATGCCATGTTGTTAGTCAATGCGAGGACCTGTGCTGCATTGGCATAACATCTATCCAGCATCGCCAAGACATCCTGTCCCGCTCGGAGGGAAGGAGAGGTCTGGTGCCGGGCCACACGGATGCGGAGGGCTGCAGGGCCATGCGGTCTGGATCCTCGGTGTCCGGGCCACCATCCACAGCTAGCGTCTGGCACATGCGCAGGATCGCCGCCGAGGTGGTCCTCGCCTGTGACGGGAGGTCTCCACTGAGCGCCTGGCCAGAGGAGAGCGACCTATCCAGGGCCCCCGTGATGAAAGTCATGTTGTTAGCCAAAGTGACGACCTGTGCCGCATTGGCATAATATCTATCCAGCATCGGCAAGACATCCTGTCCCGCTCGGAGGGAAGGAGAAGTCTGGTGCCGGGCCACACGGATGCGGAGGGCTGCAGGGCCATGCGGACTGAATCCTCGATCACCGGTCCAGTACCAGTCCTGCCCGCTGCAGTACAAGTCGTACCCCAGAGCAGGCCTCTTGGCTGCTAGGGGCTTAGGCCACTCACGTGTCGCGTAATAGACGAACGGGTCCATCCGCGGGCACAACGTGGGTTGCATCCTCCTCCTTCCTCGAGTGGTGGCGCCCACAGAGGTGAAGTCCTCCACCGTCTGGATCCAGCGACGACGTCCGACGCCGGAGGGCGAAGGGAACTCGGACGAACAAGGAAGACATCTCAGAAGTAAGTACCGTGGTAGATCTCAAACGGCGCCAGAGTGAAAGAGGGGGTGCGGCCTTGTGCAGGGGCATTTATAGAGGAGGGTGGCTGGTGATTGGAGCAAATTATTTTGATCTCTCTGGCGTGTGACCTGGGGGTCACGAGTGATATCCCACTAGCGAAGTCCTAAGGGACGTAGCACCATGACGTAGAACCACGAGAAGCCACTACAAATTGGGCAGAGATAGGCTACGTATCACTCATTTGCGCAGTGTTACTTTTGCGCTTTCTGCCCGATTAAAGACCAGCCCAAACTCCACAACAAGTAACTATTTCCTCCCATGACACCGAGAGAGGGGACCGGTAGATTTCATCCCTCTCTCTCTTTCTCAGGTACGGTTCCCTCTAACTGCGCTCTCATGTTGTCTGGGCACAAAATAAAACATAGCTGATATGATAGAGGAGTATTAACGATCATCCTCCGCTCTGAGAGTCCACGATGTCGGCCTCTTCATGCTCATTTCCCTGTCCGGCTTGTGAGAGGCTTTTGGCAAAGGCAGTGACAGGTGCTCGTGTGTATTTTACTACAATGCGCTGAAGTCCGCCGAAAAACCCCGCGTTCGAAGTGTGTGTTTTACACTCAGACACTGGAGCTTTCAGTGAAGCCTGAGAGAGACTGAAAAGAGCAGAGCAAAGGATAATTTACTTATTTGTATAAAAAAAAAACAAGACACACACAATGCAATTGTTGCATATAGAAGAATGCTTGAGATTTTTATTTTTATTTTTTCGTTTTGACATGGCTATAGCGAGAACACAGTGATCTCAACATGACCGCCTATGCTGGACAAGCTATGGAGAAAGGAAAAAGATTAACCAATGAGCTTACAGCAGAGGCATCCCGGCCCACCCCATGATTTGCATATCATTAAGAGAAATACGGATATAAATACAGATTTTTTGTTGTTGTGAGAAATAAATAAATAAATGCAAAAATAGAGAAAAAAAGAAATAAATACAAAAATAAATACAGAAATAGAGAAATGTATAAATGCAGAAATAAATGTATGAATAAATACAAAAATAAATAAATAAATACCGAAATAAAGAAATATATACATAATAGGGCTGGGACAACGCGTCGACGTAATCGGTGACGTCGACGCAAAAAATACACCGACGTATAATATGCGCGTCGGTGCGTCACACACAAAACAAAGATGGCGGCGAGCGGTAGCAATGCGAGTGCCGTGTTAGAGAAGTGCAAGCCGGTGTAACGCTGAGATACACTGCCTTGAAGAGATGCACAGCCTCAGCTGTTTATGATGTAATGCAAACCTGTGCATGCGCGTCTCACGGCAGCCGAAGCAAACCAAGATGGCGGACCGTGAATTTCTTTAAAAGTTAAAATACGAACGAATTCAGACACGAATGTCACTTTTAATGCAATTTGAGGCGAGATGTTGATGGTTCCGTTTTGTCACATGTGGGTTTTAAGAGTCAAAGTTTCGTGCAAAGTTTAGTTTAAGCAGTCAACTGCGCCTGTGAAACCACAAAGCTAATGTTTTCATAGCAGTCCGCGGCTGCTGACGTAGGCTGATGACTCGTCCTGTGGCAACTCTACAGCTTACAACTAGTCTGTCTTTCTTTGTATCAAACGGAATATTGGCGCCCGTAATAGCCCCTACATGTATTATTCACTGTCATGCCCGCCGTATATGGACATTTTTCAACATGTGTTCAATATCCTTAATAATAATAATAATAATACATCAAACTTATATAGCGCTTTCTTGGACACTCAAAGACGCTTCACATGGGGAGTAAAATACAATAATAAAAAGGGGTTTACGGAAAAGCTTGTTTGAAAAGATGGGTTTTGAGTACCGATTTAAAGTTTGATAGTGAGTCGGAGTTTCTAATGAGCAGTGGGAGTGAGTTCCAGAGGGTTGGGGCGGCAATGGCAAAAGCTCTGTCCCCCAAGGTTCGGCGGTTAGTGCGGGTGATGGGGGTGAGGAGGTTGGAATTGGCTGAGCGAAGGCGGCGGGTGGGTTGGTGCTGCTGTAGGAGCTCAGTAAGGGTAGGGCGGGGCCAGGTTATGGAGGGACTTGTAGGTGAGGAGAAGGAGCTTGTAATGGATGCGGTATTGAACGGGGAGCCAGTGGAGCTGCTGGAGGACAGGGGTGATGTGTTCTCTGGACCGGGTGTGGGTGAGGAGGCGGGCTGCAGAGTTCTGGATGTATTGCAGTTTTTGGAGATGAGTGGTGGGAAGTCCGTAGAGGAGGCTATTGCAGTAGTCGAGTCTGGAGGTGATGAATGCGTGGATGAGGATTTCGGCTGTTGACTGGGTAAGGGAGGGGCGGAGGCGGGCAATGTTGCGGAGGTGGAAGAAGGAGGTTTTGGTGATGTGTTTGATGTGGGTTTGGTATGAAAGGGTGGAGTCCAATATGATGCCAAGGTTGCGTACAGAGGATGAGGGGGTGACAGTGTGACCGTCAATGAGGAGGGTGAAGTTCTGGACAGAGGGCAGGAGAGTTTTGGGGCTGATGATGAGGAGTTCTGTTTTGTTACTGTTGAGTTTGAGAAGGTTATTGTCCATCCAGGTTTTAATGTCGGAGATGCAATTTTCGATGGTGGAGCGAATAACCGGGGTGATGGATTTGGTGGAGATGTAGAGTTGCGTGTCATCTGCATAACAGTGGAAATGGAGTCCATGATGGCGGATGATCTGACCGAGGGGAAGCATGTAGATGGTGAAGAGGAGAGGGCCGAGCACGGAACCTTGGGGGACACCGTGGGTGACGGGGGAAGTGTGGGACTTGCAGTTGTTGACAGACACGAAGTGGAGACGATTGGAGAGGTAAGAGGTGAACCAGAGGAGTGCTGTGCCAGAAATTCCAATGGATTGTAGACGGTGGAGGAGGATGGAATGATCTATTGTGTCAAATGCAGCGGAGAGATCGAGGAGAAGGAGGATGGATAAGGAACCAGAGTCGGCAGCGAGGAGGAGGTCGTTAGTAACTTTGAGAAGTGCTGTTTCTGTGCTGTGGTGTGTACGGAATCCAGATTGAAATGTTTCGAAGAGATGGGAGGAGTGGAGATGTTGGTGGATTTGGTTGATGACGGCGCGTTCCAGGATTTTTGACAGTAACGGGAGGTTGGAGATGGGTCGAAAGTTGTCCAAGTTGTCAGGGTTGAGGCCGGGTTTTTTCAGGAGGGGTGTGATGGAGGCTAGTTTGAGCGGGGAAGGGACAGAACCAGAGGTTAGGGAAGTGTTGATGATGCAGGTGATGAGAGGGATGAGAGTTAGTTGACAGGTTTTGAGGAGGGAAGATGGGATTGGATCAAGCTGGCAGTTGGAAAATTTCATGGTTGAGAGAAGTTTGGTGGTGTCAGAGGGAGAGAGGGGGGAGAAGGAAGGAAGGCTATGGACTGTGGGTGCAGTGGGTTCAAGTTCGGAGTAGGGAGAAGAGGAGGAAGTGGAGGCAAGTGAACAGTGTATGGTATGGATTTTGGTATGGTAGAATGACAGGTAGTTATTGCATTTGTCTGTAGTGAATGTGGAGGTTATATTGTCCTTGGGTTTTGTCAGATTTGCAAAAGTTGAGAATAGGGTGCGGGGGTTGGAAGAATTTGAGTGGATGAGTTGTGAATAGTAGTTGGACCGGGCAGTTTTGAGAGCAGAGTTGTATGTGGTTGTGGCTTGTTTGTAGGCTTGTGCATGAACGAGGAGACCAGTTTTTATATGGAGCCTTTCAAGTTGTCTCTTTTGTTTTTTGAGACTGTGGAGATCTGGGGTATACCAAGGGGCGGAGGTAGAGAAGGAGACTGAGGCAGTTTTCATGGGGGCAATTTGGTTGAGGCAGGAGGAGAGTGTGTGGTTATAGAACGTGACTAGATCGGAGGCAGATGGATCTGAAGGGAGGGAAGAGCTGGATAGGGCATGGGATATGGAGGAGGAGAGAGATATGGGACAAATGGACTTAAGATTTCGGAAAGTAATTGTTTGTGTCTGTTTGGGGTGGGAGAGGGGGTAATTATGTCCAGGGTGATGGCCAGATGATCAGAAATGGTCAGGTCGGTGAGTGACAGGTTGTGTATGGTGAAGGAGGGGGTGGAACAGACCAGATCCAGGATGTGTCCATGGTTGTGTGTGGGTGAAGTGACGTGCTGGGTGAGGTTGAGACAGTTTAAAATGTCCAAAAAGTCAGATGTAAATTTAACTGTAGGGGAGTCAATATGAATGTTGAAGTCACCAAGGAGGAGAACGGATGGAGAAATGGAGGACAGCTGAGTTACGAAATCAGTAAAATCTGAGAGAAATGATGAGCAGGTTTTGGGAGGGCGGTAGATGACTGCAGCAATGAGTGATTGGGAACCGGGAAGTCTGAAAGCCAGGTGTTCGAATGAAGATACAGCCGGGATGGAGATGGGGCGGAGGGAGATGTTGCTGCGGTGGATGACTGCAATGCCACCTCCTCTCCGGTCTAGGCGTGGGTTATCGATGTAGGAATATCCAGGTGGGGTGGTCTGATTTAATGTGGTGTAATCCATGGGTTTGTGCCAGGTTTCAGTGAGACAAAGTATGTCCAGTTTATTGTCAATGATGAATTCACAGAGGAGCAGGCTTTTATTGCTGAGTGACCGTGTATTGAATAGTGCTGTTTTTAGAGGCTTTTGTTGTGAAGTTTGTGTGGCAGAAATTGGGACAGACAGGAGGTTTGATGTAGTCACGTGATGAGTGCTCTGATGACGTATGCGGATGTTGTTGGAACCAAGCCGGTGTGAGCTGCGCATGGATCTGCAGGCGGACCAGACAGAGGGAATATTGCTTTTGCCTGTGAAATTGAAGACAAGATTGCAACGGGACCCTCGGTGGATGTAGGGGCGACGGCGGACAAGACAGTGTTGTTGCAGAGTTGAGGTGATGTCCAGTGAAGGAGGTGCGCGGTGGTTGAGTCTGATGAGCTGTGAGGACGTGTAACGAAGCGCCATGGACGGAGCCGGTGTTGACAGGAGCCGCAGAGAGGCCAGCAGGAAAGCCACGAACAGTAGCCGCATAGCTGGCTGGCTGCTCCGGGGTGCAGGCCGGCCAGTAACCGGGCTGTAATCCGCTGATTGAGAAGAGCACAGCGCGGCTTGGCCGGAGGCAGCCCCGGGAGCAAGCGTGATGGTGGGCACAGCAGGGACACACCGTGACAGGCTGTAGCAGGCGGCAGACGCGGGCAATCAGTCAAGGAAACAGTCCAGGCGCCGATGCATCAGACAAAAATCGGTACGTTAAACCGTTTACTTTTAGCAAAAACAAACTTTTTCGTCCGGAGTGAGAAGCGGCAGCAAAAACGCGCCCGCGTCCTCTCGCATCCGGGGACCGGAACCAGTCCAATCAATATCTGGGCCTCTCAATGAGGCACAAATATTAATGTGTTTAACTGTTTATTGATTCTGGTTATTGATTGGTGGAACAGTTGATCAAAGACCTCGCAGCTCGTTCACTTGATGGACATAAGACTTTGGAATTGAGATTGAATGACATTGTTTGTCAGGCTTGATCTCTCTGACCCGGCTTGGATTTGCCCCTGTGTACGGAGGTCTGAGGGCACCGGAATTCGGTTTAATTGGAATTAATAGAATATCTGCCTGCTTTTGACTGCGACATTGCAGGCGATGTGTTTTTCCTCCTCCTGTGGCTTCTCTCCTCTCTTATCTCACATTCCTCAGCCAAGGCCATAAACAAGGTCCCACAATCTACAACAACTCACACTATTTCAGTCTTCAGCAAGGATCCCCCACCCCCGCCTCCCTCTACCTATCCATCTTGCTCCCTCCCTCCCCTCCATTCCTTATTGTTTTCCTACTCACCCCCTCCCTGATCCCGCCCCCCTCTGACAGCTACATTGGGCCGGCCGAAGAGGTGCTCTTCCCGAGAAAAAAATCCGTGGTTTATAAAAAGCACAATGTGTCTATCCAATTGTCTGTGAACTGTATGTTATTGCTCTCTGCTGTTTCTTGCTGCACACAGCGCCGCAAATGGCGAAGTGGCACGCTCTCTGCCAAAACAATTTCCAAGTGATAACTTTGTTACTCACGTGGCAATAAAAATGATTCTGATTCTGATTCTGATTCTGATTCTGATTCTGATTCTCTGATCTGTGTTGGTGACTTCAATGTTGTTTTAAGTCCTCTGAGATGACTTCTACTGTATTCTTTCAGTAACTCTAAAAGAAAGGATGACTGGTTGACCTTTTTATTTGCTACACAATGCATTGTTTTTCTCTTGTACACTCTTACTTGAATTTTATTTTTGAATTTTGAGTTTAAGAAAAAGGTGAGTGGCAGAGTTTTGACTGTTATTTTTATATGAATGAAGAATTTAAGAGATGCACTTTAATTAATGGACTTCAGTAATATAGGCCTATGTGTCTTCAACTTAAATGTTAAACTCTGTTGGTTCAGGAAGGACGCCATGACAGGCTGATGGCTCCCACTGTTTTTGCTGGAAAAGCACTCTTTGTTTAGCTTAAAGCCTTCAAGTTTACATTGGTTACTGTTTTCTTTTAGTTGCTCTACACAAGTATTTGGCTGAACTTTTTCATATTTTTATTGAATGCTAAGCATCAAATGTTTGTTTCAAGAATGATAAGATGCACTTTTTTCAGTGAGCTGTGTTTTCAAGGCTTTAAGGTTTTATGCTACCTCTAAGAATGTCTTATTTTTGAATTTTAAGAGCAAGCAATAAATATTTTTTGTGAAGGAATTCATGTTTTTTTCATTAAAATATTTAAATCAACATGTATACATAAATATTAGTCAATTAATGGGGAGATAATTGAGAATCGAATCAAATCAAAATCGAATCGAAGCGAAAAAAATAATCGTTAGATTAATCGATGCATCGAAAAAATAATCGCTAGATTAATCGTTTAAAAAATAATCGTTTATCCCAACCCTAATACATAAATATATAAATAAATAAATACCAAAATAAATTCACTTATTCTCATAATTGCATGCATTTCTTTGCAAATTGTGTATTTTTTAACTTTATTTATTTATTTCTGTATATATTTATTGTTTTGGCAGCCACGGTCCTCCATACATTAGAGTGTGCGTAGAACACACTCAAGCTTTTCCAGTACATACTGGTGACAGGTCTCCTTCACTCTTTCACTGTTCCTTTCAAATGGCACATTGTAAAGTCGTTTCATGTGCATTTAATTCCTTCTGAGCACTGTTGATTGTTGCGATTGAAACAGATTAAATATTTCAAAAGATATTGCCATCTATAACAGCGCTTTGAATCACTCTCAATCTTATGGCATTGTTTGCAGTCACCATTACAAAACTGGCTTCCTCTTGTTGTGGAATAAAAACAGCCCCCCTTCCACCTCTGTGAGGTTGTCTTGCAGTCCTTTGTGTTGCAGAAAAAAATTATAGTTATGTATAGCAAATATGAGATATAACAAGGTATTGGATAATTGTCCAATACTATTGACCCCTTGAATGTGAGCCTTCGGATACTTGACCAAAACAACTCGTTTCACCAAATAACAGCCAAAACTGTGATAATTTTTAGTGCGGTGCAGTTAGTTGTACTAACAGGCAAGGACATAAGACGACGATGGCTAGCGGCAATCAACCAAAAGGACTGAGAGCCATCCAAGTACTCGCAAATTTGCAGTGAACACTTTTTACAAGATAAATCAATTACAATTTTGTATTACATTTCTTTCCATTAATTTGTTTGGAGGACAATGACACAACGAACGCTTAAAGTCAAACGTGTCTCTTACTACTGTCCTGCGGCAACATTGAAATTTCCCCACTGTTGCACGAATAAAGGGTCTCTTTTCTTAGACGCCATTTGCGTTTGTTCACAATTTTCCTCTACGTCAATATGTATCATGTAGAGCTGCAACTAACGATTATTTTGTAATCGATTAATCTATCGATTATTTTTACGATTAATCGAGTAATCGCTTGGCTGTGAATTGTGTAGAAATTTTTTATTTTTTCATCACAAAAAGCTAAAGTGGCAACACTCGAGGACGTATTGATGGCGTAAACTTAAAGTAAATGTTTGTAACAGGCTCTTTGTGCTCTTTGCTGCTATCTGATTAGATGAGACAGACAGATATTCATGAAATTTTAAAAACAAAGTCGGTTTTAATCAAAAATACTACATTTTCATGTCAGTTTTGCTCTGTTTGAGTCTGTGTGAACCAGAAAACGATTAATCGATTACTAAAATAGTTGTCGACTATTTCAATAATCGATTAGTCGTCAATTAATCGACTAGTTGTTTCAGCCCTAGTATCATGCTTGGCTGTAGACAAACTATTGCTAATGCGCTAATGCTACGAGCAGAATGTAAATTTAAATCTGCTCCAGTGTAAGGGGAGGCATTGTTAACGACATAATGATAAAGATCATGCGGGGTGAATTTGGGCAAAGTTGGACATTTCATTTAATTGATAAAATTTCAGTAAGGGCAGGCTCCTTTTGTGGCACCGGCACCTGCCACAGCTGATCAGTGGCATGTACACAACAAATGGCGTTTAAAACGGCATGTGGGCAATAAATGGCGTTTAAAACGGCATGTGGGGAATAAATACAGTTGAAAGCAGCCTGTACAAGACGCAACAAGCAGCGTTGTTGTTATCGGATTTTCTAAAACCTAAAAGGGCTGAACAGAAAATGCTAATTTCACGTTTGCCACCTACTCTCCCTGTTTTGACAAAGAAAAGAAAATGCTGGATGTTCGGTTTGGTGGAGAGGCGAGGGGAGGGCAGAAAAGGCCTCACTTTCCAGAATTTGTCACTCTGCTTCTGGTCTTCTGGAACGTCATCATCAATGACCACTTTTAGTGATCCCCTTAGTCTGTAAATTTTTCTGTGATGGCAGGAAATCTCAGGCTTGGACCAATACATCCTGATTTGTGGGAATCAGAATACAGGCACTAAAAAATACATCTCGTCAACTGATGTGTTGAGTAGGCTCCCACTTCTTCCCAGTGCCAATTTGCATCAACTCTTTTTCTATATACTGTTCCACATAGTCAAGCGGAGTCCAGCCTTCTCTGTCCTGTCTGGTTTCCTCCTCATGCTCAAACTGGGCTAAGTTTGGTGTTAGTGGAGTAGCCCTCCAATGCTCTCCACGTCCATTCTTGGACTGGGTTGGTCTTGGTCCTGGTGTTTGCTCTTCAGGGTCATCATTTGAGCCATCAACAATGGCTGAGTCAGATGGTGACAAATAAGGGAATCGTGTCGGACCACAACAGCTCCGAGGGCGTGAACCACCACTTTCAACACAATGACGTTTAGGTCCCCTGTTGAGCTCAATAGGCTGGAGAATGGGATTCTCGTCCTCACTGCTGCTTCGCTCCCGTTGTGGGGGTTGATAATCAGTGTCTAGCATGTCATCATCAACATCTGATAAATCTTCCAGCTTACAGTAGGTCCTGGATCTATAACCCGTCCGTCCGTGTGGAGCGGATCCCTCTCTCAATATGTGGGTCTCCCCAAGGTTTCTAATTTTTGTACCCCCACCGGTGTGCCGTCTGTAAATGAAGTTCCTCACGGATGAATAAAATTATTTTAATTGAATTGAATACAATGTCCATACATGTTGTAGAATGCGAAAGTGTCCTGGATCAATCACCACAGTCCTTTTTGTTGGACACTTAACTCCAGCAGACCCTCCTGCATCGGCAAGGAAAAACTCATAAGAAAAACCCAGTGGGTAAAAAGTGAGAAACCTCGGGGAATCCACATTTTGAGAGAGGGATCCGCTCCACACGGACGGACGGACGGCTGTAGATCCAGGACCTAAGCTACAGAACGTGGACCAGGGCCACGCAGCGGCCGCAGAACGTGGACAGGTCCGGTGCAGGACTGAAGATCTCCCAGGCAGTCCGCAGGTGTAGATGGAGGAACCCAGGTTCAGAGGTCCCGTCGTCACACCATGAAACAGACAATGGGACAATGGGTGAATAGCAATAAACAGACTACAGTCAAGCTCCTAATAATGCAGACAGATAAAGTAGGAAGGAGGAGAGGATAGTGCTCAAGTTACCATACTTCTCCCAGCAAAAAGCCTGTCAGAACAGGGCCTTTCTGAGTGGAGTTTACATGTTCTCCCCGTGTCTGCGTAGGTTTCTTCTGGATACTCAGATTTCTCCTACCACTAAAAACATGTATAATAGGTCTGGCATGCGCCTGCTGCACTGGCGACCCCGCTCCCATCTCTCTGTGGAATGTGAGACATATGCCCACAATTGTAAACCGCTTTATGACTCTGGTCTGTAAAAAGGCGGTATATAAATAATAAATACTTGTTTCTTCGTTTTAAAAGAAGGAACGAGTAACGAGAAAAGTTACCAGTTACCAGTTAACACCCTCCTACAGAATTTGCCTTGTTTATGATTGGGAGATTTTTTATTTTTTTTTTCCTAAATAAAATTAAACAATACATTTAAAAAAACCATTTGCTGTAGGGATGACATAAACTTTCTATTCTATTCCAATTACACCTCACATATACACATAGACAATACATGTAGAATTCTTCGGCTCTATCCACTGCATGAAACACCTAATGAATAATAAATCACCATTAACCTGTAGGTGGCGGCAAAACTCTGTCAAGAATTTATAAAAAGGGGAGATTAGGATTAGGTCTAATTGGGTATCAGGATCAATATGACTTCTTTGTTCTTTCCCATTGAGGGTCTTATTACAGCATCGTGTTTCCTGGGTGCTCATTTGCAGGGATGCCTCACAGTGATGAGTCATACACACCTGCCGCCAACGCACAAGCAGGCCCCCTCCCCCACCACACTCCTTCTTGCAAATGTCCCAAAATACATGAAAAACAGCATATAATTTACCACTCCTGCTTCAGCACCACTCTGCCGTCTGTTTCATTCCCTCCGCTTCCATTCCCTAAACGCCAGACTTCATCTCAGCTTTGCACCAACAATAATACGACTGCAGATGTGTGGCACCTGGGAAGCTGTGTGTCAGCTGTCGTGTGGGCACCGTCTGAGCCAACCCAGGATGGACTTTTGTTCTGTTTGGGCCAATATATTACCTTTATGTATGTGAACATGTTGATTACTTTTTTAAATACACTTGTAAATACATGAAATGGATTTTTCAGACAATTTCCTTCCAATGCACCTGTGTGTCCAATGGCATTGCCGGTTTACATACATTTATGTTCTCCCTATTTTAGATATCCCCACAAGCCAAATGGTTGCATTGTCGTTCCTTACCCTTGAATACCCTTGAATATCATCTCCATTGATGTGGCTTCATCATTTTGAATTGGACTTGGACACTTGCCATGTTTTCCTGGCGCACATGTCAATGCAGTGAGTTCCTCCTAAACCCCTCTCTCATCCCCCATGGGTTCCCCTCACTCCCCTCTCCTTACTCAACATTTGCTCGGCCTTTGAACAGTGCTAAATATATCCTCCTGTTCCTTGCTATCTCCACTGGAGCGCAGCAACTTTCACGTCTCTTTCACTTCTCATAGCAGATTTCTCAAGTTGGTGATAATCTGACTTCCACGGGTCCTTCTTACAAATTTAGACATTTTGAACACTTGTGTTATTCCTTATAAAGGGAAAAATGGTTGCACAAATCATCCCTGTACCACAAACATTTGGCCGGGGAGCAAAGTGTAAAAAGATGTGTCATGGCAAGCTGCACTCGTTTTGAAGATCTTTATGTTAGTCCAAGTAAGTAAGTAATCGTTAATAATATAGCACATTTTTACAGACCAAGGTCACCCAAAGTGTTTTACAATGTACACAGTTCAGATATGGTTTCATTCTCTCAACACGGTGATGACGGAAGCGAGACGCCGAACACACTGGTGCATCTAAGCCCCCAATCAACTCCATCCATTCACTCACTCATTACATTCATGTTGCACATACAAGGAAAGCTTCTATCTCAAACTCATCTGCATTTAAATCTGCGAACCACTTCTGCAGGTCAGTGTGATGGTTTTAATAAACTCATATGGCTGACTTTTAGTGAATGCATGTCAGAGACGCTGCATCGATGTGGCCACAATGGGGATGCAGCTTTTGTGATTACTCCATGAGGGCCATGACGACGGCGTGGCAGGGCCAGGTCCATTGGGAGAAGTGGGGCAGCACTTCTTTTTGAGGCTTTAACTTTTTCATTCTTTCTATCTTGGTGTCACCTACTTTTTGTTACAAAACTTCAAAGATGTTTCAACAAAGTCACATTTTTACAAAAATGTATTGGGAATTGGCCAAAAAAAACCATGATCATGACAAGGTGTCAAAAGTCTGCATTTTTAATGTGTGTAGATCTGTACAGTGTATTTTGGGTAAATACATGTATTTGGGAGGGAACTTTATTGTGAAGTTGTGAAGCACAAAGTGGGTGTTTCAAAAAACGAATAAGAAATGTGAGAGAGGCAATCCATAAACCTTGTAAATTTAATAAATTCATGATTTAGTGTGGCTGATGATTCAACACAGAACTCTGATTCATTTTATTGTATTATATTTATCAGTCAAAGAAAAAATCCTAAACTTTCTTGGCAGCTGAGGTTAGTATAAAAGGCAACAAACTATTGCAAATATGGTTTATGATCTGTCATGGTGTGGATTTTGTTATTTTGTACTTTGGTTTTATTTTGACATCTGCTCTCTGTAGTTTGGTTTTTAGTTTGACTTCCTGTCCTGTTTCCCCTGCCTTGATTGTCTGCCCCGCCCTGTTTCACCTGTGTGTCTCTGTGTCTATATGTACCCTGTGCTTCTCTCCTCTTGTTGCTGGTCCATTGTGTTGTCAACATCTGTTCCGTCCTGTTCCTGGTTATGTGTTCCTTGTGCCTTTGGATTTTTAGTTTGTTTTCTCCTGCACTTTCATTTTTTCATAATTAAATTCTCTTTATTTTGGCACTCCTGCATTTTGGGTCCTTCATTCACCTCACCTCAGGACACCATCAGTTTATGACAGATTGTCAATGGCTGTAGGCTCAGGCCCCAGTGAATGTCCCCTCGAAGCTGAAACTAAACCTACGCCCTTGGGCTGTGCACACAGATTCAAGCACTTTGTGGGTGTGTCTGTTTTGATTTCTACCCCTGTCAATCACTGCTGAACGTCTCCTGGAGGCGGGCTTTTCCAGCGCAGTGCTGCATCATCAAATTGAATGATGATGCAGCCCCAGACCATGATGCTCAGCACTAGACTGGACTGTTTATGGTGTTTGTACACATCACTATGGAACTGACTTCCCTCAAGCATGGTGGTGGCAATGATGTACCAAGTCATAGTGTATAGATTTTAATTAAAAAAAAGGGTGTTTAGACCGCCGACAACATCCACGCGCACTGGAAGCACCTTCACTAAATTTCAGCCGCGTGAGTCTCGTAAATCTGAAGTACTGCCCTGTGATGCCCCAAATCGTAGTTTGGAAGTGGTGGGTGGGCTTTGAGGCTAGCGAGTTTAAGCTAGCGGATTTTGATGTAAAGTTCTTGTCCTTGAGTGCAGATCCGCAACGTCTCTGTGTCCCGAGACCATTCAGAGACATCATTTAACAGAAGTATTCGCTCACAGAGCTGTGCCATGGATTTATTATGAAATTAACCAGTACTTTCGTATTGGTGAACACATTAGCAGCACTTGTTTACTGTCACAGGAGAACGGGAACTTTAGATTAGTCCTGGTTTATCTCCCAACCCAGTCTTCTTGCCCTGACCGGCTTGTGTCCACTTTGCGACTCTCTGATTGGTTGCAGCACATGCCCCTCCATTGACAAAGCATGGAAACTCAATGCAACCCATGATCCGGTGTGAATGCGGCTAAAGGATCAAACTTAACATTTGTCTTTACTGATATTCACCCTATATCTAAAATGTTGTCAGAGCCCATATCTGTGTGAGATTTTGTCGCAACTGAACCACCACAGCTGTACAAAATATATTGATATAAGAAAAGCCTCAAAGGAAGTGGACACTTCTGGAATGTTTTATTTCTGTCATCTTCAACTCCATGTAAACACAGTGAGACAAATTGTCAAATCTGGGTTTAAATGTAACAACCCAATCCCTACATTTACCAGCGTAATGCCCCATAAGCATGCACACTCATGCTCGGGACAGATGTGGGTGCTCATTTGTGTCTGTGTGTGTGTGTACGTATGTGTGTGTGTTTGAGGAGGTTTGCTGTTTGACAGGGCAGACAAGAGAACATGTGGACACACCAGGGAAGATTACAAATACTGAAGGGAAGACACACACACACACACACACACACACACACACACACACACACACACACACACACACGCACACACACACACGAGTCCTCTGACAGAAGACAGGTGAGCCTCAGACATTTAGACGTCCTACCAGGAGCATTACAATGACATCATGGTGCATATAACAGTAAACTGCATGTCCATGATGGTCCTTCCTTCCTCATGGACATTACAGAAAACCAGTGGAAAAACATTAACCTGCATTTGTCTTGAGAATTACACTCCTCAATTTAGCCATTTTGAACATGGACATGTTTGCAAAAAAAATATTTGAATTGGAAAGCCAGTGCAAAAATGAAAATGAGGGAACAATGTGGGAAAGGTTTTTCCAGGATTCCATTTGGTGACTCAAAAAGTAGATTAACCATGTGACACGAAACCTCTGAACACTCAAGTATGGGAGGCAGGTGGGTATTCACTGGAGCTAGAGTTAGCGAACAGCCGAGCACAGGAGCACCAAGTATCAACACCAGACACCAGCACCATGCACCAAAACCACACACCAGCACCAACACCATGTACCAACACCACACACCAGCACCATGTACCAACACCACACACTATAGCACCATGTACCAACACCATACAGCAACACCACACACCAACACCATGTACCAGCACCATACACCAGCATCATGCCACTAACCAGCTTTTGTTATATTATTCTGTGCCTTACAATAAATCTGCGGGTTGTAAAGCAGTAACCATTATACTACATGGAGACGTAACTCAATAGACTCATCCTGACACATCCTTTTGTTTCTCCTGATTGAAAAGCACAATATGTCTTCTTTAAGTTAATCCCAGCAGACCACATGGAGGTCAGGGTCTTTGTTTTAAAACAAACGGTACATTTATCCATAAAGGTTGGTCTGGATGATCAAACTCAGCTTGACAGAATGCTTGTACTGTGCGCGTCGCCACATGTTCTCCTCTACTTTCGTACAAAGACAGAATGTTTTCTTTCCCTGTAAATAATTCTTATTTCCTGATCATTGACAGAGCTGAGATGCAGGCTGTTATGGCATTTACAAATGTATTTCCATGGCAACATGATACAAATATAAAATCCTAACAAAAATCTAAATAAATCACTGGATGCAAAGAATTATGGTTCATAGAATAGTGAATGTAAATATCAAAATTAGAATGAAAACACAAAACATGATAAACATGCAATTAGTCACAGAAACTCTTCTCACATGACAATAGTTTTTCAACTTCGGGTCGGCACAGTGGCTGAGTTGATAGCACTTTCGCTTCTCAGCAAGAAGGTCCTGGGTTCAAATCCCGGTCGGACCGGGGCCTTTCTGAGTAGAGTTTGCATGTTCTCCCTGTGTCTGCGTTGGTTTCCTCCGGGTACTCCGGTATCCCCTACCACTAAAAACATGTATAATAGGTCTGGCATGCGCCTCCTGTACTGGCGACCCCGCTCCCATCTCTCTGTGGCTTTGTGACTCTGGTCTGTGAAAGGCTGTACATAAATAAAGATTACTTACTACTAAGCAATGTCAGTGTCCCTGTTCTGACGGAAACTCTGGGTGCAGAACGGCAGCCATTGTGTGTGTCCAGGCTCAGGTTTCCCTGTGACACATATAATTTTCAAGCTCGATGAACCCATGATCAATTTGAACAACTGTGTACAAAAATATCAACAATATATATTTTTCCAAAAGTAAGTAAGTAAGTAATCTTTATTTATATACCGCCTTTCACAAAGCGGTTTACAATTGTTATTTTTGGGCATTTGTCTCTCACTCCACACAGAGATGGGAGCGGGGCCAGTATATGCCAGAACTATTGGACATGTTTTTAGTGGTAGGGGAAACCAGAGTACCTGGAGGAAACCTACGCAGACACGGGGTGAACATGCAAACTCCGCTCAGAAAGGCCCTGGTCCGACCGGGATTCAAACCCAGGACCTTCTTGCTGAGAGGAGAGAGTGCTATCCACTCAGCCACCGTGCCGCCCAATTTTAATCCAATAATTATCCAATAATAATAATGCCCCTTTTGTGCACACTGTTCCATTCACAACAACAACAACAACACTAACATAGTATCATGATCTATTTGAAGATCCCATACTACGCTTTTCAACTTTTATGTGATTTAACCCTAACCCTAACCCATTACATTACAGTGCTATATGGCCTTCATTCACATGAAAGCAGTTTTGTCATTGATTCCCCCAAGCTTTAGTAAGAGAGTGATCTTTCTCTCTCATTCTCGAGAGGCAGCAAAACGACTCAATTTGTTCAATTTGTGACGTGGCACCAATTTGTGACGGCTGGGGCAGGTGGGCTCACAGGCAAAGGACCATGAGGCATCACCTCTATGCTAGACATGGCTATAATTCCACATGTTTTGAGTGTTATATGGTGTATGGACCTTTAAAAATCAGCTGGCATCCGCAGATCGTGTTCTTGAGCAGCAATTTATATTTATTAATCAATCCAAAACATCTACCAAAAGGCATACAAATGTTGGCACTTATTTTGTAGACTTTATAAAGCATGTGTGTGTATCGCAGGAAGAACACTGAAAAGACCTTCAACTGGCCTGTAGAAATATTGACAAGGGCCTGGGACAGTCATGCAGCCTCGCAGAAATTCAACTCTGGAAGACGTCAGCCAAAGCCACCCCTTCCAGGCCGGCCTCGCATCCCCAGCCTATCGCACAGCAAACGCCCATTTCCAACCAACCTATGCCGGCCAGGCCAGCCGCTTAAAAGCGGAGAAACTCCCACTTTACGGCCTCCTCGAAGCCTTGCAAACCACCGCCTCCCCTCCTCCTCCCTTTTCTCACCCTGCCTCAATCATGCCTCTTCCTGCTGCCCGAATGCCGCCACCAGTGCCTAGGTCCCGGGGGATTGTACGGGCACTCTCACAGGAGCCTCGCTGACTGAACGCCGCACCGGGGCCTAGGCGCCAAACTACCTTTCAATAAATAACTTCAAACGCATTTTGTCTCCTCAAAGTCTCTCCGGGTTGAAATGATAAAGTCCCTGTTTTAACTAAAAATGTTGTTTTGGATTAAAAGATTGCCCAGGGAGGTCCCACAGAGGTGGCAGTGTCAAAGCGTTTGGCTTCAACAGTTTATTTTTACAACAGAAAGGCTTAACACTGGGCTTGTTGTGTGTTAACAGCGAGAAGTTTTAAAACTTACTTTGTGTGTGAGAAGTTTGGTTTGTGAACCACGTGTTCACCTTTTTCCTCTTTGGTTTGGCATGAGCAGCTGTAGGAATATGTATTGTCTGTTGTATAGGTTGGTTTACAATTATATTTTCAAATGTTAAAGGTATATAGGAGGATTTTCCCAAATTTTAGAAACGAACTGCCCTCTCCACCTTTTGAACAAAAGTGTCTGGTCTTATATCATTGACAATTGGGTGGACCTTGATGATTGGGTCTTGATGATCCACTCGGAAGTAGCAAAACCCTCCTATACACACCTTTAAGTTATAACACAATTTAAGTTTTTGATATAGAGTTTATCTTTTGTTCCCAAATAAATTGTATCTTCTCAAACAAATGAATAATCGACGCACACATGTATCACATGCAACTATTTATATATCATGTTTCATTTGTCAACAGTTAATACAATGTTAAATGTTTGAAAGACAAAGACAAAAGGTGAGCGGAGAGGGTTGTCCTATGTTTCTGTCTCCATAATATCTATTGATCCGTCCTGTGTATCGAGTACATTCTGCTGTTGTGTCCGTGAGCAAAGCACTGAAGCTCTGTGCCCAGGTCACGTCGCGGGATCGCGCGCCATTTCTACATGAGTTGTAAATGTTTTGTTCCATTTTGTTCAGGACGTGGGTCAATATTTGACACATGCACAGGTAAAAGCATGTGAACGCATCACACGCGCTCGTGTGACCTGCGACGGGAATTGGACTCGTGACTGTCTCTGGGTAGACGCCGCGCTGCCGCTTTGACGCGCGCAGACGCCACTAGGAGGCGGAGCAAGCGCGCGGTGTGTCGCTGTGTGGACCACACGCTACAGTCCACTCTCAGTTCCGTACCGCTCATGCCTCACACGCGCACGTACACGCACCAGCCCGGGTCGGACTCTGGGACCTGCCCCTGTCACATTTACACACCGCCGCTGGAACCCAGAGCCTGGAGCCCGGAGCTTGGGGCACGTCTCTGGGGGAGCGCATGGACGTGCAGCAGGAAAAGTAGTTTGGACTGATGCTTGGATAAAGGAGTCCCAGTCCAGGCACCTCACCGCTGCTTCTCTTGGAGGTAAGCACGCCTCCTCTTGTCGCTCGCGGCCGCGCATCCTCGGTTCTGTAGCGGGATGAGACTGGACCCTGGACTCAGTGACGCATCTGAAATCCCGGGACTCACAAACTGCTCATGTGTTTTGGGGGTACGAGTGTCCGCGGCGTGGACTGCGTGGCTCTCATACTTTACTCACTAGCACATTTCTCAACATCACAGCAGCTTTAAACACACATGATGCTTTCTGCAAAAGCTGAATTCACTCCAAGAAATTAAGTTTTTTTCTTTGGATTAAAATGGTATGTCAATCCATTCCACACATTTGTATAACTGGCCTACAGAATCCTCAATATTATTTTTGTCAGTATGCACAGAAGAGCGAGTGTTAAAGTCATTCAATCCGACATTTCATTTCTCAGACTTAATTATTGCCATTTGATCTCAACGATCTTAAGTAATGGGCAGTTAATGATAACAAAAGCCATTGACAAATTGCCGGGTGTCTGGGTCGGTTGGCAGGAGGCGTGAGGTAGAAATGTTGGCAGAAATCAATGAGTTTAGAATCATTTGGAAATTGTCACTTGGTGTCCAGCTATGATTTTGAGCAAGAGAAAGATTGCTCCCAAACACAAAACACTCCGTTGTGATTTTCTTGCTCTTTTCTTATCCGCTCATCATGATTGAAATAGTGTTCTCCATCTGGATAGAATTAGCCTGTGTTTATAATGTGCGCTGAAGCTGGTTTTCTTACAAACAGATAATAGTCAAATATAATTCAGGCTATTTTCATCATGAGCCTTGATAACATTTGTTTCCATCTCAGTACGGAATGTTGCTCATGGAGAACACTAAAGCGGCTGCAATGATTAAACAATTAATCATATCCATGTCACTGTTAACAACACTACACACAAACACAAGCTAATCTATTTAGAAGTCTATTTGGTTTTAATTGTGTTCACGATTCCTAATGAGTCCACTAATGAGTCCACTGATGGAGAACTAAATGCTGACATGCGCTTGAGATTATGGGTCATGTATGAAGTATTAAAGGGGACATCAGACACAAAGCCGACTTTTCACGGCTTTCCCTTGTCATTCACACACGCAGAGATTATTTAGATTCATGTTTGAGAGCTATACATGGGCTGAGCGTTGTGTCGTTGTCACTATATAGCAGACAAATCAATGTTATGTCTATTTTAATTTAGTTTATTAAGATGATAATAATAATAACACATTTTATTTCTCAGGGGCCTTATAGATACGCAAGGTTCAAGGTCGCCTAACATCACAAGTACATTTATTTGATTATATTTATTATAAGTTAAAATGCAGATAAAAGCAGCATGGACAGAGGATTGTGTGGTTTCAATGTTAATGAGTAGGCTTGGGTCTAAACAGATGAGTTTGTGTGAGCGTGTCGGTGTTACGGAGGTCAGGGGGGAGAGTGTTCCAGAGCTGGGGAGCAGAGCGGCTAAAGGCTCTACTCCCCATGGTAACGATGCAGGCAGGAGGGAGCAGGAGCTGGAGAGAGGAGGAGGAGCAGAAAAGGGAAGAGTAATTGACTGTATTAATTAGCTCCTGTTAACCTCATGACGACCATGTCTCAGTGTGTCCCACAAGGCGACCAACCCCTGACTGAAGAGAAAAGCTTTCAAACATCGACTGTGTTTTTGTAAGATTCGAATCGCCAACAGCAGGCACGACCAAACTAAGGCCTGTGGGCCAATTGCAGCCCACTGTGTCATTCTATGTGGCTGTCTTGGCTTGCTAACTTTGAGATCATAAACACAGTCATCCAGCCGACTTCAGCATATAGCAAATATAGACATGTTGTAAATCTCAGGAGCTCGAGACTTCAACCGTTGACATTATTTGTGTGGGCTGAGATTTGTTTGTGATTGTGTCGCAAAATTCTGTCTAAAAAGGTAATGGAGCTGGTGAGATGAAAAAACAGCTCCGTCATAGCCCATTTTAAAGCTGAAAGTAGCTTTTGTAAGATTGTCATATTAGGTTATCATTGAATGGCCCTAATCTCTCAAAAGGCTATAATAAAACATGCTCTTTTCGAATACTTCTTTAACTGATAACAGAAGTTCAGAGATATTAAGAATTTCAAAATTAGTTTTAAAGTCCCTAAATCTTGTTTTTGTTTTAATTTTGATGTCCGTAGTCCGGGTTGTCAGAACTCACTGCGTTGAGCAAATCTCACTGGTAAAGTAACATGTGGCCGCGGGACCAAAAAAGGTGTTGTTATGATTCTGAAATCATTAATGACAAAACAATAAATAAAACGGGGATGTCTTTGTGAAAATTATATTGGTTATAGATTTGGTGTTGGCAAAACTCTTGTCTATTCAGTTGGTATGGTCCCAGCTGGGTTCGTTTGCATATCTGGCAACCTTACTCAGGGAGAGTGCAGTGCCACTTTTGGTCAGATTTTTACATACTGCTCCTTTAAAACGGGCTGAATCCAGTCGAAACAGTTTTTTAAGCGGTCGTCTTACTAAAATGTTTGGATGGCACTGACCTACAGGCTTTTATAACAAAAAATAGAGTATCTTTACCTTTAATCTGGAGAATGTTTAGCTACAGCACACATGGTTAGCCTGAACGTGATGGTGGTTTTAGGATGTATTTGTGCTCAGCGTTGAAGAGTGCCTAATGCCACAGACAGAAGGTTGTGGGTTTGATCCTGTGCCGACCTGTGCGGAGGCGGAATGTTTCTCCCTGTGTCCGGGTGGGTTTCCTCTGAGCGCTCCGGTTTCCTCCACTCCAAGAATGTGTGGTGCTGGGAGGGGCTGATGGCACAGAGTGGATCTGCGCTTCCATCACTGCAGAGCATGGAGTGAGAGGATAGTGACTCACACCAGAAGATGGGGTGGTTCTCTTTTGTTCCTGTACCACTTCAACAGACTTAACATTCTAAACCAGAAAAAGCAGACGATCGCGGGGTCAGGATGTGAGCATATGATGGTTTTCAGACAGAAAGACATTGTACATTTCTCCACTGTGAGATGAATTACGCTTATCTTTTTCCCAGACATCTTCTTTGTCTTATAGCTTCTTGGTATTTACAATAATGGTTTCCAAAGTGAGAGTTGGGAGATTCTTTCAATATCCACAATGACGATGCTGCATTATGAAATTAATTATTCAACAAAAGAGATTTTAAGTTAATCAAGTAACACACGGGATGGGTTGATGCTTCCAATCGTACTTTTATTTCCCCAGGACATATTTTATGCACAATTGACTTTTTATGTGTGAGGTTTTATTGTCTGGCTCATTAGCTTACTGCGCTCTTGGAATAGCTTACTGCGCTCTTGGAAAGTGCACATTTCTTATTTCGTTTAAGAATACGACCGTCATTGAGAGATGTTTTGTACTATTATAAAAACAGAATTTCTACAGTAAATGGAATTGCCCCTCCGTAGATATTGCATGTACATTTGGTGAATGAAATCTCAATTTGGGGACTAAGGTGAAAGCAAACAGGGGCCACAACTGACAGCATCACAGTTGTCGCCATGGCAACAGTGACGGTAGATCAAGTTGGGATTTCTTTTAAAATGAAAAAAATTACAGACTCCGAAGAATATTGCAGGTAATGGGCCTTCACGCACTGTTTCTCACTCTTCCCCACTGGGTTTTCAAGCTGTTCCTTGCTGATGCATTGATCCAGGACACAGGTGTCAAAGTCAAGGCCCGGGGGCCAGATCCGGCCCGCGAGACCATTTCCAGTGGCCCCTGAGATGATTTTAAATTATTATATTAAATAGCAGCATTGACGGTATTAGGAGACAATGGCATGTTATCCATTACTAATTTTCTCAAGAATACCATAATATTTAATTCCTTAAGAAATGTTAAGCCAACGTGTAATTAGAAGTTAGTTGTTATGCTATGTTTTTACATTTCAAGGAGGATTTCCCAATTTGTTAGTAAAAAAACGCCCTCTCCACTTTTTGAACAAAACTCTCTGGTCTTATTTGACGAGCACGAATCACCAGAATGATTGACAGTTGGGAAGACCAATAGTCTGATGACCCACCCGGAAGTAGAAAATCTTCACATTAACCTTCAATATTTGGTCCAGTTTTGGTCCAGTCCACAGGAACTGAACTAAATCTATCCAGAAAAGAATATCCAGTCTGACTAATGTGAAACAAGTCATTTATATAGATACCTTCATATTATAAAAAGTATAAAAAATGAAACCCACTTCTTCTTTCGGCCCCTGAACAGCCCTTTAATTTTTTTTTCGGCCCTCAACCAAATTAAGTTTGACACCCCTGATCCAGGACATTCATGGCCATTGGTCTTCCGCCCCGGACCAACTATTGGTTTGTTAATTGATTCTCTGATCTGTGTTGGTTAATCAACAACTAAAGTCTTCCAAGATTACTGCTGTTGTGATTTAGGGCTATACAAAATTGAATTGAATTGAATACCTCTGGAGCTGTGGACTTTTCATAAACATTTTGTACAAATAATTGACGTTTTCCCTCCGTGTACTTATTGCCTATGTTCTGCCAAACTCATGTGACTGACTCCTGAATAAAAGGTTTCTCATTGGATGAAAATAAACTGTTATTTAAACTGTTATACATATAGGAGGAAACAGATGAATTAATACTTGTTTTTACCATAGGGTACAGACTGTAGTGCAGTCTTGTAAGGTAAATATGAAGTAAATATTAAAACGTCCTGATGTCCACAGCCCACGCGGCAGAACAGGCGTTTGTGCCGCACGCATCTCTCCTTTTGCATTTTCAGATTCAGCTTGTATTTCGTGGATGAGAAGGATTTAAATGCGTCTGTAGCTTCAAAAAACATAACATAACATCATGTGCCTGTGCAAATATGAATATGACTTCTTTTGCCAAAACAGATATCTCAGTTCAGAAAATGTGTCAAAAAGTTGTAATGCTCTCGTTACATTCTTCCACACGTTTTGTTGTTGGCAGTATATTTGAAAGGATTTTTTATTTTTATGGCACTAAAATAGATCTGGCATTTCACAAAACTAATCGGTGAAGAGCAAAGTGTCAGTCTTTTGAATTTTGTCTAATGGCACTAATCTGTTTTTGCAAGTGAACTATTCATTTGATCATTAAACCACTTTGTTTATTTGTGGGAGGATTTCTAAGTGATACATTTCATCCAGGTCTAGTGTTTGATTTTCCTGGATGTGAACGCAGGCAGCAGAGAGGCGAGCGGAGGAGAAGGAGAGAGAGGCAATGTGAGGGAAATGAGGCACATTCTCTGTTCTTTAACAATTGTCATTAGTCAGAGGCGTATTGGTTTGTAAGAAATAATCAATATACATTACTTTGCTGTTTGTCCTTTTGCGGTTCACCAATATCAAATAGAATTTAACTCTGCAACTATATATTTCTGCACTTGAATATACAGTATTTGCTTTAAAGTGATTGCCTGCAGTTTGTCCGAAAGAGAGACAGAGAGGTACTTGATTTGAAAAAAACCTCCCACTTCCTCTCTGATTGGTCTACGCCTACGTTTCCGTAACACTTTGAAATGTTAATCAGAGAACACATTATACATATACATTATTAATACACATGCACAGAGGTTTTCAGAATTATTTGTTCAAGTTTGAACAAATTTGAAGTTTGAAGTATGAAAAAATAGTGTTTTATTGCACAAGAAAAGCGATTGCGGCAAACCCGGAAGTAACTATTATCATGAATAGAACATTGTAGGACACATCTGCAGAGGATCTGATTATGGATATAGGTTCAGTATATAAATGATTATGGATATAGGTTCAGTATATAAATGATTATGGATATAGGTTCAGTATATACATAGGTAACTCAGCGCAGATGTTCAGAATTCTTTGTTCAGTTTTCATGTAGTTTCAGAGCCAGCGCGATGATTGACAGCCCTTGGCATGACTCGATTGGTTAACGTGGACGGCATCGTGGATTCTGAGCTATAGCTAAGAGAAGGGAAGTCGGGACTTACCCGTAATATTAGAATGAATAAAAGGACTTATTTTATATCAACATTTAAGGCCAGGAGGTCAAATTAATACAATTCTTAACATTTGTAATTCATTTAGAGTTACAGACTATCACTTTAAATCTATACCTTTTTTATGCTAAAGGTAGATTTTGTACTTAATTCTTCATTATGCTCATATCCCAAAAGATTTTATACTAGCATCTTTTTGCTAAGGTTAGAGATTTTATTTCATTCTATTTAGTGTAGACTTAGTATTCATTTTGTGCTGTGTGCTCCTCATTCCTACTGTTCTGTAATTGGTGATGCAACACTGAAATTCTTTATCTTGATCCATCAGATAGAATACAATGATAGAATCCAAATATAGAATCCAATCCTTTTACAACATCTTTTTAACAGAAGAGAGGAAAGAACGTTCAAGCTCAATTTCCGCACGAACTCGAGCCGGACCCGAGTGGAATTATGTAAATTAGGCCCAGCCCGACTTTAACCTGTTGGGTCCCATCGGGCTCAAGCCAAGATCTAAAGCTCTGCACAAATCTGGCCTTTATGGAAGAGTGGTAAATAGAAAGCCACTGCTGATCTAACAACTGGTGTTGAAAATACAGTTATATGACAGACCTTGAGCCGTTCTTAAAAGAAGAATTGTATAAGTCAATAAATGTGCAAAACTCGGTCGTTGATTATGATTTATTAACAACCTGACTGCAAAAAAATATTAAAATCTGGGATATTTTTTCTTTCAGTTCACGATTGTATATCATGTTGTGTGGGTCTTTCACACAAAAAAAAGTCCAAGCAAATTGTGGTCGCAACTCAAAAGTTCTTGGGGAATGGATACTTTTCCAAGTCGCCGCATACCGTTTTATGTCCATTGTTTTTAGCACCAAATTCCCCGTTAATCTGCTCCTCTGTAAGAAGTATAGGATTTCATTATTTTTGATAGCACTTTCAGGATGGGCAAGAACATTCATGCTGTTAATAAAGAAATTTTATCTGAAGAGACCAAAGACAGACAATTAATATATTAAAATGATTTATTTGTTTGGTGCATTGACCCCAGCAGTGACACTTGTAGCGAGTAGATCAATTGCTGCTGAAGATGATCTCAGATCCCCGGGGTCAAGCACTGGTGGTGGCTAGAAGCATGGTGTGAAAGGGACACAGGCGTAGCAGAAGCCAGAGCAGGAGCGTAGAGCGGGAGCCAGAGCTAGAGGTGGCGCTGGGGAGGTGGTGGGTGGTAAACTGCCCGCTTTGCTGTCAGAGGGTTGGCAAGAGACTGGCAGCGCTGTGTGATTGGTTGGCCTGGAAAGGGGGAGTTGTACTCGGTCTTTCAGTCTGAATTTGCGCTTAAGCTTCATGTGTCCAGATGAGAGTCTTGAACAAAGTCAAGGTCTGTATACACTGAGCAAGTTATTTACCTTTTTATTTCTTCAAGGTTAGATTATTGTACAAAGTTAAGCAGGTTCACAATGCCACTGCTGGCTTGCTCTCAGGGACATGTAAGAAAGAGCACATTACCCCTGTGCTGGCCTCGTTTCGCTGACTCTCTGTCACATGTTTTTAAGTTTCTGATGCTTGTTTTCAAGTAGTTTAGAATGTTTAACCCCAAATAAACAACATCTTTGTATGATCCTGTCATCTTTGTATGCTCTTGTTTTATTTTTACTCGTGGGCATGTGAAGCACTTTTGGCAGCCGGTGTTGTTGTAAATGTTTTGACACTGACATTGACATTTCTTTATATAACTATGTCACCTCTTTAAAAAAAAAAAAAAAACATTCCAAGGAGAGTTCTGCTTACGTGTACAGACATAATGACGACGTTATGAATGCTCTATATGTCTTATTCTAGCATCACTGTCGTCACCGTGGCGACAGTGGCAGTGATCGAATGGTGTTTATAGTGAAACGAATGAGACCATGCTTTCATGCAGACGCACATGCACTGGCACCTGTGGCACGTCCTCCCGCTGCGCCTCTCTGTTCGGACCAAACAAAGCTTGAGTGTTTTGGAGCGGACATTAGTGGAACTGGCCACAGGACAAAATCATTCCGACACTTTGGAATGTTGACGCTCACTTTGCGTCAGTTTGAGTCACGTCTTTATGCTGTTTTCACTACATCACCCACACAGTTTAAGGATAATATCAAGAACTAATTATGCAAAAGGGGCCATTTTGAGCAGTGCAACATTTTTTTCCATCGTTGAAGGAGACATAACTGTTTACAGCTTTTTCCATGTTCTAGTACAGGGGTGTCAAACCTCTTTTGGTTTGAGGTAGAATTTAAAAAGTAATAGCTGGTCAGATTGTACTTTTATATTTATATAGAATGTTCACAACAAAGGCAGTTACTTGTTGTTTTGGACCAATTTGTTTTTGTATTTTATTGTATTTCTTTATTTTTAGCCATATCTAATTGGGTGTTGGGTTCAAATGATCAAATAATTTAGATGACTATATTTTTCTTGAGAAAAAATGGCTACCATGGTACCACTTCATGTTGTTAGAATCGTAATTATTGGGCCTCTTAACTGTTATTTCTGTAATCCCTCCATTGGTGTCTTGCAAATATGTAAGTGTGTCTCTCTCCAGAGGAAGTGTTCAGTGATGCTAATAGGATCGTGCAAGCGTGCTAATAATCCGAACATGTACACGGCATATCACGTCAGGCAGAAGTGCTTTTTCATGCTGAGTACTTCACGTATTGTGTGAAGTAGGAGCGTCCGTGACACAAAACACTCACCCATTCCACTGTTTGGACATCAATCTGTTCACTCTAAAATCACGTCTATTGATGGACTGTTTAAATCCAATAAAAACTCAATCATGGTTAGTTTTAGCCCTGGCATGAAGAGGATAACAGTATCACCACTTCAGCATAGAAATGATTGATACATGTACTGTAACAACGTAAAACACATGATAATAAAAAATAATATATATAAGCTCAGCTGATGAAATCTGGTTTTAACTAACTCACAAAAGTCTTAAAAGGTTATTAAACTACAACACTAACGGCCCCTAGACACAGCATGTGTAATTTGAAGAGGAAAGACTGGCGCAGTGGTGCCTTATGGTGTTGTGAGGCTAATATCAGATACTTGCCCGTTGTAGAAGCCTGGAGCATGTACACCAGACGAGACACGCAGACGAGCGCAGCACCGTGCATTCGTCAGGCCACAATAGGAATATTGTTGTTTTTTTATAATTTATGCAGGTTTCACTCAAAAATACAAAGGAACCATGCTTGCACTAACAGTCTGTGGCACTGGACCAGCTCCACGTGCACACTGCACTTGTATTTAACCATTAGAAGGAAGCACTGGTTTGACAGCAATTCTAAACATCATACTTTTTCTTTCACAAAGTTTTGCGTCAGCCCAATATGGAAAACATGAAAAACAGACGTTTTGGAAAAGTTTCAATCCACATTAATATCAAGAACTACTGGTACAAACGCCAAACCCTTCTGTCGTAATAATCATTCAAATTTGTTGTGACAAATCCGTAGACCGTGAGGTCATGAACAGAGCTCTTTTCTGCCTTTGTAAACAATTGTATTTTTATAGTCAAATATTGTGTAACTTTGTTTCAGCGACAACTAGACAAACATTTGTAGAGCGCAGATATTTTCTGCATTTGGACAGGGATTCATATCACCCCAAAAATGAATCTGTTTTTGTCTCAATCCTCCCTCCAATCACTTTTTTGAGTTATGTTAATCACAGACAGACAAACAAACACATGCTGGTGATCACTAACCTCCTGGACTGAGGTGATAAAAGCACAATGTTATTCAACACTTCTACCACTAGATGGGGGTCTTTCACTAATCCATATCTATGCTTGATCCACTAAACGCTTATCTGTTAAATTTCATTAAAAGAAAATAATTCACATTCCAAGGGCGTAGGTTTGCGTGGGGACCATGGGGACATGTCCTCACCAATATTTGGTGAGGACTAAAAAGTCCCCACCAAAATGACATGATGTCCCGTGACCCGGACGGTCCGGGACACATGTCTTCCGTTTGTGCATACGTCGCGCCTCCTCCTCGCCTCCAGAGCAACAGCAGCAGCAGCAGCACGTGACCCGCGCCGTTCTCTGCAGTGATTGGCTGTCTTCTTCAGCGACTGTTTAATTTTTAAAAGTTAGCCAGCGTGAAGCAAGTGTTTTTTTTCGTTCCCTGAGCGTTGTAGCACGTGAGTAATCAGAGGAAAGTACTGTAGATCTATTACCATTCAAAGTACTTACGTTATTTCCAATCTGTCAGCGCACTGTTTAATGTTCCGAGGAGCTCACACGGCACAGAGACAGAACAGAACTGGCTCCAATAAAGAAACAGGTTGGTTGAAAGGCTGAAAAAATACTTATTGTGCTCTTACTATCCAAAATGTATAAGTGGGTGTGTTGTGTGAATCAGGATAAACTAGGGATGAAAATATTCCACGGATCCACGATTTACAACCTTTATCTGCTGATAATGTAATTTCTGTGAAATGTGTGACAGCACGTCCTGGTGCAACTGCTGCCGCTTTGTAATGACAGCCGCGGCGCTCAGTGAAAGCACAGCTCTAACATGGTACCGAGCTCGGACCATATGCAGACAGAACCATGTTGCAAGTGCGGGTCTTCCTCGTATCTCCCCCGTTTCTCCCCTGTGTCTCTGACATGTCTCTCCCCTGACTCTTCCCAAAGCGCAACCAGCGCTCCCGAAATTAAAGCTCGGATACCTAAATTTTCCATTGCGTTAACGATGCATGCTGGTTGTGCGCAAAACACACCACAACAGGTCATTTAAGTTTTTATTTTGAATACTTGAGAACCCTGTGAGTCATTACTTGCCTTTTTGGGCTGTGAGTGGAATAAAAAAAAAGAAAATATAGAAAAATCCACACTGTTACTTATTGCCAAACTCTTGTTAACTCATTGTATTGAGAAATACTATGTAACTTTTGACATTGGCCAAGTTATATAAATGATTCTGCAGTTCATGTATATGAATCTCTGTTTTTGATTGTCTATACCTTCTTATATAATTTAGAAAAAATGCCACCTCCACAAAAAAAGATAAAAGATATCAGGAGCTTTTTTAACAGTTGGAAAGTAAGTAAGAGAAAGCACAAGTAATAGCAAATTATGAATTGTGATGATTAATCTTCTGTTAACATACATAGGAAACTCAACCAACAAAAGAGAACAATATAGGGAATGTTGAGGTAGAAGCAACAGGCCCTTCAGTGCATCAGGCGAGGTTGGAATTTTGTAGGTATGCATGGGACTATGAATTGTTTTTAGAGATTGATTGTATATGTCAAACAATGTAGTGAGCTACTCACTGTAGATTCTAATTCAATATTTTCTCCTCTGTTTTTATTTATTATAGGAAATTGAAAGATCAGAGCATGATTTATTTCAAGTATCGAGAGCAGTTCCTGAACTGTTAGAGCCTCAGGTGAGAGCTATTATGTAGATTTGGATTAGGTTTAAGTCAGTATAGAATGAACGCAACACAAAACTCAGAAGCTCTGATCCAATTGATTTTGTTTTAACTATTAGAAAAAATCCTTAACTGCTTCTCATTCAGTCTACAGCTGAGTTTAGTATAGAAGGCAACACACTATTGCAAATATAGTGTGTGATTACACAACAAATTCTGGGGGAGAAACTCTGGACCCCGTGTCAATGGGTGTAGACTCAGGTCGTAGTGAATGTCCCCACCAAGATTGGAACCAAACCTACACCATTGTCACATTCTCAAACCTGAAATGGAATCCTTTGAACAATTCTTCCGTAGTCTGACTGTTTGCCTCTGCTCTTTTATAAACGTGTGGTACCTGCATGACTTTAGGAAAAAAATGTGATTTCCATATTGTTTTCTGTGGACAAAGTAAACCACATAAGCTGTACAGCAGTTGGGGGTTGCAAGATCATTTTCATTATAAAACCTCTAAAATAATGAATTACATATAATAACATGTGGACATACAATAACAATGAGACTATTTACCTTGTCATTTGATGTTATATAAAAATATACATCCAATATTTATGTATACACAATATTTACCTGCAGAGGGAGGAGGTGGCTGTTTTTTCCCTCAAATTTGAAAATGGTGTGAAGAATGCTATCCCTGTGCGTGACAATTGTGCTGCTGTGTCTTGTTGCAGAAACATGAGTCACACTCCGCTCCCGTGCCCACGGATGGTGGCATTACGTTTTCAGTACAGTTTTTTCCTGTTGCTTGAATACTATAGATAGACGCTTAGACCAAAGTTACAGAACTTGAAGCTTTTGTGCTAAACCTAAAACACAGTCTAACCATTCCTAAAACAAAAGTACTGCTTTGCACTTTACTTTCGTTTGTACAACACACTTTCTCCTGCTCACTACACACTGTGTCATACCTAAGACACTTTGTTCATAAATGCAATCCTGAGTTTTCGTTGGGAAAACACATCTATTCAAAAAACCAAACACACTGAGACACACACTTGAAAACACTGATATGCAAAACACGACACACATCATCCAGACACAAACAGGCCTCAGTTCAGCCATTTTCAGAACTTTTGAAGTACGAAGGCAGGAAAAGCAAGAGAGAGAAAGAGGAAGACAAGGAGATATGAGGAGGACGTGGTTGAAGATATTTCTGATGATAATAAAGCAACTTTGGAGGATCATGTGATCAACCGTGACCTCACACTGAGGGAAGCAGAGAGTTCAGGACCTTCAGATGGAAACATGTCTTCAACTCTCTACTGCAGACTGTATCTATAGTATTCACAGTACTGTACCTTATCACATGTACTTTACTGCAAGTTGGCTTTTGCTCCTTTTGAAATATTGTAGTACTGTGAAACATACAATACAGTAAAGTACATCGTACAGAGATGTTATAGTGCTGTGTACAGTATACTGTACTGTAAAAAAAAAACAATTTGTGGTTGGATATTTCTACAGAATGACTAGAAGAACATCTCAAGGTGGAGGTGGTCGGCAACTGTTCACCAACAGCAGGAACTTGCCTTTGTGGAAACAGTCAGAGCACGGACCATGATCCATAATCCACACACACACACTATACTGTAGTACTGTGATGTACAGTATATTGTAGTACTGTGATGTGCAGTATACTGTAGTACTGTGATGTAGAGTATACTGTAGTACTGTGATGTGCAGTATACTGTAGTACTGTGATGTGCAGTATATTGTAGTACTGTGATGTGCAGTATACTGTAGTACTGTGATGTAGAGTATACTGTGGTACTGTGATGTGCAGTATACTGTAGTACTGTGATGTGCAGTATACTGTTGTACTGTGATGTGCAGTATATTGTAGTACTGTGATGCACAGTATACTGTAGTACTGTGATGTACAATATACTGTAGTACTGTGATGTGCGGTATACTGTAGTACTGTGATGTGCAGTATACTGTAGTACTGTGATGTGCAGTATACTGTAGTACTGTGATGTACAATATATTGTAGTACTGTGATGTACAGTATATTGTAGTACTGTGATGTACAGTATTGAGTTGATATTATTTGTAACCTTTCAGTACTTCCCGGTTGTTGATAATCTTCACAGAAAACTAACTGATGAACAGAATAAAACCATTGAAAACGACTGCAGTGTTTTATATAAAGTACTGCAGTGTTTTATATAAAGTACTGCAGTGTTTTATATAAAGTACTGCAGTGTTTTATATAAAGTACTGTAGTGTTTTATATAAAGTACTAAAGTGTTTTATATAAAGTACTGCAGTGTTTTATATAAAGTACTGTAGTGTTTTATATAAAGTACTGCAGTGTTTTATATAAAGTACTGTAGTGTTTTATACAAAGTACTGTAGTGTTTTATATAAAGTACTGTAGTGTGTTGCTTCCATGCAACACACTACACACTGATGCAAGTGTGTGTCATTTTGTCCTCAGAGTTTCATTTGGACAAATGATTGTTTAGTTTTGAGTTTTAATAGAGGAGTTTCATTTTGACCCAGATGTGTCTGGTTTATGTCCCAGTGTGTGTCAGGTTATCGAGTGTGTAGAGTTTTGGGACAATGAGTGAAATTTTGCAAAATGTGTTCAAGCAACAGGAGAAAACTGTAAATAAGTCTTATAGTGGTCTTACATTTAACATAAATTCAAACCTTTAGATGCCTTGTTTTAGAAAATATATAATTTACAGACTAAGAGCTGAAGCTGCAAAGGCGTGGGTGTCGAGGGAAGTAGCACCTACAACACACATCCATATGCATGTATCAATAGTCAGTAAGCACCTGGCCTCTGACCGCAGTATGCTGATGTGCTCCAGGTTCAAGTCTGTCCACATGAACTCAACAGTTTCAAACAGAAAGCCTGACAAAAAAAAAATATTGAAACACATTTCCATTAAAAAAAGAATATACAAATGAGTGACAGCGTTTAACACTGACTTACACAAGTTTTTTCAGAGCATACATTTTGGTATGTTGAGAAGACAGCTAAAGATCAATCATAACCAATTGTATATGTTTGTAGAAGAGGAGGCAGGACAAGTACAAAGGCTTTCAGTGATCACATGTGCTCTACAACAGCGACCTCCAAAGTTTTTAGTGCCACGGACCGGTGGCAGGAGTGTTACAACAACAGGAGGAATATTGCGCCATTGCTCTACAAGGACGAAATTGAAAATCCCGGTACTCTTTGCCAGTCCACATTGGTCAAGTCATTCCTGCAGAGGTGATTCTCCAGGCCCTCCACATTAAGGGGCCTTTGCATCGGATCATGCGGATCAGTCTATGGGTGCGGGAGAGGCAGTGAGTAAGTGTTGGAGAAAACAACAGCAGTCACGCTCACTCCTGACGTCCATCTTGAATCCAACTATCCCCAGGTCGCAGCCCAGACGTTGAAACTATGGTTATTTCTACTCTGCATTATTTGTACACTGTGTAAAAAGAAGATAAACAAAAGAGTAGTCTTTATGAGACAAGTCATTTCTACCACGTTGAATAGTTTTATTCACTGTAAAATCAATAAAAAAAGAGATTTCATAGATTGAGTAGCCTGTTGCCCTGTTTACCTTTATTTGTTTGAGAGTAATCATAAAAAACATCATATATTCACATATACATTATTTTTAAACCATGGAAAGCCAAAGTACAGGTTCATCATGTTGAATGCGGAGATGAAAGTGAATCAAGTCAAATGGAAAGCATGTAGGCCGCCTGGCACAGTTGCTGCAGCAGGAAGGCATCTGCAGAATCCACTAGAAAAACATTGAACAAATATTTCCTATGACCCCTCTCCTCCCTCACCTGCAGAGGCTGTTTAAGGAGGTGTCAGTCTTGGCAAGACCTGCCCTAAAGTCCAAGAACAGCACTTTTCAGGGATGAAAATCAAACGTCTGAAATCCAAAATGTGCAAAACGTACTATTACTTACCCTTTTCTCTAGTATAATGTCTACTTCCATGTCTGCCTTCAATATGCCCCAATTGAAGACAAAAATGTAAAAGGCTAGGCAAGGCAAGCATATTTGTATAACACAGTTCACAAGGCAACTCAAAGTGCTTAACAAAAAAAGAAAATACATTCAAATCACACATGGCATTCAAATCAAAGATAATCACAGGTAATAAAACGGTTCTTACGGTGCAGAAACCCCATTTCCCTGAGATCTATCGTACAGAATGGCTCATGTGTGATATTACAACACGTACAAAATTTAATTTTCTCATCTTTTGACCAAGAAGTTGATGATGTGGTGCGCAATTCAAGTCCATTAAGATCTATTTGGATAGCCCTAATTTACCACAGTAGTCAATGCAGAGGACATTACAAAATTGTCAATTCAGATTAGAGAATCAAACAATTCTAGCGCAGGAAAGGTGAAAAGAAGAAGCATGGATGGGCCACTGGCATCGAGGGTGGATGGATGACCAATGAACATAAAAAAAGTCTGCTTGGGCTTACTAATAATTGCATAGTTCTTGAATAGCACTTTTCTTGACTTCAGAGGACGCTTCACACGGCGTTATTCACTGTGGTTGTAACTACTGCCGTAGCCAGTCTGTCACCCTGGGACAGACTGACACTTCACAGCCATCGGGTAGTAGGTATGAAGTTAAGATAAGGCCTAAATACGATCACTCAGGGTGTGCAAATGGTCAGGAAATGTGCAAAACATTAAAAAAAAATGATATAAGGTGTTCCCAAAGGTCGCCCATCAAAGCATTAACCAGGTCCTTTCCTGCTTAGCTTCTGAGATGTGACAGAGTATTCCGCCTGGACAAAATTGTGCAGTTGTATTTTGCCGCTGATGCCCCCTGCTGGTCTGACAGTTTCATCTGCGTGGCACATGTGCTGCAGCTTGGTTCCTCCCAACACTGAGTATTGGTCTCGATCTTACTGCTGATCTTTTTTATGTCATAAATCGTAAACCTCTCCAGTTCTGCCGACCTCAGTTTTCTTAATCATTCATCACAACAAAGCAAGTCCAACATTTTCTGCAGTTGCTTTGATGATTACTCTAAGTCAGTATTTCAACCTTCCAAAGACAAAGAGAACATCTGCTTCATGGAGAGCATATGGTCCATCATACAGTACAGATAATATTTGTGGAGCAGAAGAATGAGCGATGGGCCAAGAGCAGTTTACGGAATGGAAAAAACAGCTTTGGTGTGTGTCTTCATATGTGTGAATGTGTGTGTGTGTGTGTGTGTACGTGTGTGTGGGTGTGTGTGTGTGAATGTGTGTGCGTGTATACCTGTGTGTATATTGGCATGTGAATGTCAATGTGTGTGTGTATATTTATGAATGTGTGTGTGTATATGTATGAATGTGTGTGTGTATATGTAAATGTGTGTAAGTGTATGTTTTATTCTGTATATGTGTGTCTGTGTGTGTGTCATTGTGTGAATATATGTGGATGTGTGTATGTCTGTGAGAATGTGTGTGCGTATATACCTGTGTGTTTATATGCATGTGAATGTCAATGTGTGTATATGTGTGAATGTGTGTGTGTGTATATGTGTGAATGTGTGTGTGTGTGTATGTGAATGTATGTGTTTTATTCTGTATATGTGTTTGTGTGTGTATGTCAATGAGTGAATATGCGTGTATGTGAATGGGCATGTGCGTGTGTGTATATGTGAAGATGTGTGCATGTGTGTGTTTGTATGTGTGTGTTTGTGTGAACGTGTGCATGTGTGTGTGTTTGTGTGCGCAAATCGGAATCAGAATTATTTTTGCCATTATGAGTAACAGGAAGTCAGAAACTGGGAAATTGCTTTGGTTCTCGGTGCAAACAAGTTCTAAAAGTAAAAATAGAATATAAAAGTACACCTAAGTGTGTGAGTGTGTGTGTTTGTGCATGAGTGTGTGTTTGTATGTTTGTTTGAGTGTGTTTGTGCACCCTTACGTAAATGATTGAAGCGAGAAACAGTAAAGACATAGATGATAGTATTATTACTGTAGCTGTTTTGTATGTGTGTGTGTGTATATATGGGTAAGTGTGTTTGTGTGTGTTTATGTGTATGTGTGTATGTACGTGTGTGTGTGCGTGCACCATTACGTAATTGGTGGAAGAGGGGAACAGTATTGACATAGAACATAGTAGTGTTACCGTAGTTGTTTTACAAATATGCTGTTGTGGGGGGACCAGTTGAGCAGATATGAATTAAAACCAGATTTATTGCGCATTCAGCATACGTCTGCTTATATGCCCAGCTTGAACCACTTAAGTTCAAGAAAACATGTAATCCTACGATCAGCTGTTGAACTGAATTTCTCTCGGAAAAACAAGTAAAAATGTCTGTTATGTCAGCTCTTTTGTTCTCTTTCTTTTCTTTGAGTATTTTTCTGACACTGAACGTCCCCATGTGTCAGTACTAACTGTGAGCAGGCTTGTATTTGCACCAACATGTCTCGTACTGTACGTGTCATGAAGGAGGCTCTCCTGTTTGTTTCCTTCAACATTAATCTTCCAGGATGTGAACGTGTTTATTCTGATGTCAGATATTCACTTATATCTGTAGCCAATTCAACACCTTACTATCTTGCTTCCACATGGGACAAAGCCCCGGTGATCCAAGATGGCGCCCTTTTGAAATGAATGGCTTGTGCTCAGTGGCGCATGGGACATACACAGGGACCGGGAGATTAGCAGAACTATATTTGGGCATCGTCTGGTCCTCCCAGTTCTGCGTAGTGGACGAGCTCCATGATGCGTTGCGGCAAATACATGTGTAGCTCTCGTGCACGTGCACAGAGGGGCTCGACCACACTTTGACCAATCAGAGCTGCTGATCAGAGCGGGAAGGAAACGAGCAGAGTATGTGGCAGTAAAGTGTGGATTTAAAGAAAACCGAAGGATTTAAGACAAAAACAAGTTCAGGATGACAAGGGACACACTAAAATAGTAGGTTCTGTCTGCTGAGGTTGAGCTATTGTAGTTTACATTGAGTTCTATGGGACATTTTTTCTGGGTAGCCCATGTGAATTTAGTCTGCAGTACCACGGGAGCCCCCTGAGCCCATGGGTGGGACAGCTACTGTATAAGATAGTAATACCCTATCCAGATATTATTATAGCTCCACGCATGGGGCACAGTCAGTCCAAACTTCTCTTTGGTCCACTTCCAATTCAATTCAATCCATTTATCAACCTAAATCACATTATAGACCTAAATCACAACCACAGTTCTTTCGGAGGAGTTGATTCCTCATCTTCAAGATTTGTTTTGTCTCCTTTAGGAGAGATTTGGTTTGGACTAATGGGTCCGCTACATTTAAGTACAAAAAATACATTCATACAAAGACACGAACACACATGCTGTGCAGTTCACACACACATCATCTCCTCATGTCCTTTTTTAACAGATTCACTGGAACAGGCATGAATGAGTTCTTAAAGCGATTGAGTCGGCACCGAGGCACTCTGTACCTCCTCCCAGAGTTCAACAGCTCATATTCAGGGAAAAGTACTTGTGTAGGATCAGAGAGGATGCTCCTGATCTCTCTCCTCATGGCCTGCTCATAGTGCTCCTGGGGGCCAAGAGAATCAAATCAGAGAATCAAACAGTTTTAATACAGGAAATACAATAGTAAGAAACACTTAGCCATTAATCCATCTCACGTCTGCGGTACCTTACGTTCTTCTACACAGTACATGCGTTTGAAGCGGAAAGGCTCGCCTGTGTTTTAAAATGTAGAAATCAGCTCTGTCCATAATGTCACAGTCTGTGGTTTGTCACAGAGTACATATTTGTACCAGGAGTTTCTGATCGATAGATAGATACGTAGGATAAATTCAGGTCTGTAGGAGCAAAAACCCATCAATCCCTATAAACAAAACAAATAAATTGATCATTTTAAAAAGCTAACAGTAATAATAAGCAACAGCACTTCAGATCACAGCAACAGAGATGGTGTAGCCTCTGGGTGGAGCAGGACGGGTCGCAAGGTGGAGTAGCCGCTGGGTTCGGACCCTTTTCTCTGCTAAGGTCCAAAGTAAAATACTTCATGAGCATTTTTCAAAAAGTTAGCGATCCTCCAGGGAATTTTCGCCCGATCCACTCCAACTCCAGGTTGTTTTTTAATGAGAAACAATGCTTTAACCTAACACAGAAAACACAAAGATGGGTGTGTATCTTTCTTTTTTCCTGAAGTGTAATTCATTTGAAGCAGTGAAGTAAGGAGTAAGTCAACACACAACCATCTGTCAGCAGGGACGGTGTTTATCACTGAAGCCTGCTGCTGCTGCTGCTGCTGCTCAGGAGAGAGGCTGCTGTCATCCTCCTAATGCCTGGTTGCCTTTACTTTATGATGTTTATTATGGAGTGCCCGATCACTGAGGAACTAAAGAGTAGAGAACCAGATACTCACTAACAACAACTTTTCATTTTTGCCAAACTCCCATTCTCACTAAAACAGCTGGCCTTGTATGCACCAGTTTCCAAACAGGGCCAGGCAGGGAACAAAGGAGGCTGTCGCATGTCTCCTCCACCCCCTCCTTCAACATCTGGAACTACCTGGCCCGTTCGCTTCCATCCTGTTTATCAACTCAGCATCAGCCTGGCATTCAATACGATTCAGCGCCCTCAAATAATCAGCTAATCAACTTGCCTCTGTTCCTCATTTTCTGGACTCATATCTTCCTCAGCAATAGACCACAGGCCGTCAGAGTTGATTCAGTGACATCATCCACCCTTCTCATCAACACTGGTGTCCCCCATGTGTGTGTAGTTCATGTCTTTATACACTCTATGCAAACAACTGCATCAACCCATCTCCAACCACCACAAATATTCTGATGATGCTGCAATTCTGGCCCTTCTGACGGACAATAACTCCATCACTGACAACCATCAGTGCCTACAGAGGGTTCAACTCTCTGGAGCTGAACACCGACAAAACCAAGGAACTAGTTTTCCACTCTCATCCACAACCCCACTCCAACTCTCTTACACAACAAAACAATAGACTGGGTTAATCACTTCAAATATCTTGGACTCACACTCGACAATAAACTCACCTTTGAAAAACATGCCACAGATATTCATAAACGCTCCCAACAAAGACTCCACATTCTCTGTGAGATCCTTGCCCTCTTCGTTTCTGCAAATCTGCTTCTGAAACTACACACGTCAATCATCCAACCCATTCTCCTAAGATACATAACTTAAGGTGGGAGCCATCAAGATTCAGCAAAAGTTATGTCCTTTCAGCCATAGCTGCACTTAACAACCTGTTCTTCCCTATTCTATGTACGTGACAGTATCTGTGGCAATGAATATCCCTCAGGGAACAAAAATGTTTTATTTAGCTATCTATCTTCTCAATTTCAAAGCCACAACCCTCCATACCTCACTGAGCTCCTTCACATCAGCACACCTGCCCGCTCCCTCTGCCCCTCACCCTCTCTCCGGCTCCTGGTGCCTCCTTTTTGCTCGTCACCATGAGGAGCAGAGCATTCAGTCACTTTGCTCCCCAGCTCTGGAACACCCTTTCCCCAGACCTCCGCGACACACTGCCACACTTCCGAACCGCACTTAAAACCCACCTGCTCAGACTGCTTAACCCTACATTTCCATTTTAACTGTATGCTTTTAACTGTGTACCTTTAATAGGAGGATCATTGTTTACACCCGCGTGCGCCCCTCGCTGGGTGGCAAAAAGACAGAGCGGCACATACTGGAGCATGGATGCAACAAGTACTTAAAAGACTCAGTGGGTGAATAGCACTGTGTATAAGCACTTTAATGCAAGAAGATCAGAGGGGATATAAAGACAAGCTAAAGATAAGTATATGAGACCCAACTGAAGAAATTCAAAGTCCATGAGACCTGGGATGACGAGAAAAAACATTGGTCAGACCCACCTCTGTCTTGGCACCGATCTGCTGGGACTGGGAGACATTCATTCATACTTGATAGAAAACCCAGGACCCTTCATGTAAGAAAGGTCTGTGGTAAAAAATAAATTTAATTTTTCACATAAAGTTGACCGCACATAAAAAACGGGTTGCCCCTTTTTTTAGGTTACAGCATAAAAAGGCAACCACTTTACCGCAGCTGTTTTTTGCTGTTCTTTACCGAAATAATTAGAAAAAAAACTGAATCTGTCCCCAGCGGGCCGTACTACCGACCACACAACAAGAATGGACCCTTTGTTTTAGTAAAACCTCTCTCCAAACATAAAAAAATTGCTAACTCTAGCATCCAGGTAGCTTTCTATGCTGTATTGCCACCCGGTCTCGTGACTGACGCGGAAAAACTATAATTAACGACATTACTCCAAGATCCTCCTATTGGTGCCATATAAGCGGAAGGGAATGGATGAATGAATGGATGGATAATAGCGTTAACAATAAAACTAAGCTACTGCTGCTGCCTGTTGTTCTGTGCACTGTTTACAGACGTGATAATGTAGAGTTTAAAATAATGCAATAGATGAACAGAGGAGTCACGTGGAAGTTGAGGGGAAGCATAAGAAGAAGCCGGTCCGTAATAAGCCATGGATTTATTTTATTACCTCTTCCCTTCTGCGTCTTAAAGTTGTTTTTTGTAAGATTGGTATTTGATAGATGAACTGTCTGTGCTCCTCTCGCTGAGGTGCTGGGTGCCCGTTTAAATGGGGGTCTTGTGGCTGGCCTGGGGGCTGTTCCAAACGCCTGTGCTTCAGAGTTGTAATCAGTCAGTCAGTTGTGTGTCATCATAATCCATAAGCTCGCCGCATGCGCCACACTGACAGTTATTTTCTTACATAATTCTGCATGACAAATCCCTGTGTGCTCCAGCGGTGTGTGAACAAAGCATGTCAAAGTGTCTCATAGTGAGGAGCTTTCTGCGACTGTCACAACCCCACTCATAATCGCATTGTAGATATTAAACCTGAGTGGGCGAACTGGAGAGAGCCATTTATTTGTTTTTTAATGATGCACTTCACTCTGCTGTGGGTCCTATCAATCATCCAGCAATGAGTGAAAGATCGTAACAATGAGAAACTTCATAATTTGTGTTAGCTTTGGTCCAGACAGTGCCACCTGCACGTGAAACCCAGATCCTATCAAACCTCTGATGCTAAGCAGGGTAGGGCCTGGTTAGTACTATAATGGTAGACCTCTGTGCCACTTCCCCCACATTACCTAGAATAAGACTGTTGTGTGTGTGAATGGCTGGTGGTGGTTGGAGGGGCCGGTGGCACATACTGGTTGCGTTGCTTCTGTCATTGTGCCCCAGGGCAGCTGTGGTTACAGTTGTAGTTCATGACAACGATGTATGGAGTGAATGAATAATGACATGTTAAGCTTCTTTGAGTGTACTGCCATGTGCTGGCTTTAGAAGTCCACTTGAGGGGTTTGGTGAAGGGCTTTCAAGGCCTAAGACAGCAGATGTTGGCCCAGTACACATGTCTACTCTTTCCTCATCTGGTTTTAGTAAAAGCTAGCCTGGCTAACACAAGTAATATCACAAATTAATAGGTAGTCTGGTAACCGTGTTTTCCTTTTCTCGTCGGAGTGGTATGGTTTATGATTTTCCATAGATGTTTATTGGACTGAATGTCTTCAATGCGTCACATCTGCAGCTATCTGCTGGATCTGTAAAGAAACTGTAAGATTCCCTCTGTCGAAGAGTTCAATTCGATTTGTTGTATAGCCCTAATCACAACAGTTATCGCGGAGGAATTTGCCAACAGAGACCAGAGAATCAAACTGTTCAAACACAAGAAATAAAACTGAAAACACAGAAACAATGTGTTGAAGGGGTCCTTAAGAGGCAGGCTAGTCCGCAGGTGCAGATGGAAGAAGCCAGGTTCAGGGATCCCATCATCACTCCATGAAACAGACAATGGCACAGCCAATAGGAAGGAACATGTTGACCAGTCGAGGTCAGATGTTTCACAATCCCTCCCCATTCTGTGATTGGTCTCTAAATCCATGAAATAAATATGGCCCAAGTTTCTAGGTGGTTGTGCAGTTTGAAATGATTGTTGTGTACGCAGTAGAATGGGGATTCCCATGCAGCACAATAATGCTGCAGACAAACAACTTGGAATGATGTGGGATGAAAATAGACTTGTGTTTCATGCTCTGTTTCATCATGTGATCTTTAGGTCACATTCTCAGATATAACATAATGATGATATTAAACGTCTGCAGGAGTGTGTTAACATGTCAGTGACAGTGCACTAATCAGAGTGGCATGTCACCAGAGAATGGCTTCAAAGAGGCTGGGTTCCACTGTTGGGGTAGGGCTAGTGCAAAGACAAACACATTATTCGACATTCTTTCACAGTTGGCTTGGGAGTCTGTGTAATATCAAATATTCAAGCACTGAAATGATTTAATGACAATTTTAAGCAAAACACAAATAATTGATTTTTCTGATTAATGTTCTATTATTGGTGGGTATTGACAAATCAACTGTGTTTTACTGATGAAAACTGCAGCGACACAAAGCTCACACTTGGAAAAGGAGGGAAGTAATCTCCTCACATGGATAATTGAGATTATAACAGTATCAATATATCAACAAATAGCAAAGTTGTTTTTATACTGAGTGCCAAACACTCGCCAGACCATTTGTGACTCCTGAAATGATTGAATTATTACTATTCATTTGCAACATTGATTATGAGGTAAATAATTGTTACTATGGCATGTTATACCTCATTTTCAATCTAAACCAGTGACCAACCCTTTAATTCTGGATCAGTCCACACATAAAGTATACTTTTGTTAAAAAAAAAAAAAAACGATGAGAAAAAACATTCAAACTCAGGTTGGATTAAATATAATGTAAAAACGCAGAGATGCAGAAATGAGCTTCTAACACTTAAATACTTTCGACCCATGGGAACTTTTTGAATGGACTGTGTTACAACAATGGGTAATATTCAATTAAAAGTCAAACTGTAACCAAACGTGATACCCACGTATTGCTGAGTGGCTTAGTGTAGTTTATCTTGCCACTCACAAAAACAGTTTTTACGAAGCACACCCATCCTCCACTATTTGGCGCTATTTTCAAACTGTTCCTGCCTCATGCCTCATGAGGCTCCCGAAAGATTGGGTCAAACTCATAAACCTTGGGAGCTATGTTGCTAACAGGCAAACACTGCCTCCTGGGAAGAGATAACAATGAATAATGTGCTGAGGGACTTTCTACTTGCGCTGTGAACAAAATGAGTCACCTGTATGCTTACATTTGTAATATGAGCATGGCCTTTTTCAGTCGAAATGCAGCAGAAATGGTTGGATCAAATCATTCCAAATGGACTGTTTTTCACATCTCAATAGGAGTGCATGTGTCAATTTTGCATACACAGTGGTGATAAACTACTACTGTAGCCACAGCTGCCCTGGGGCACACTGACAGAAGCGAGGCAGCCTGTGTACTCCACCATCCCCTCCAATGACCACCATCATTCACACACACACACACCAGACTCATTCTCAGGAGTATGGGTTTCTTGTCCGCGGACAAAACAACAGTTTGGCTCTTTATGGCCGCAGCCGCCCACTGGTGTCCCCCGAGGTCTTCCATCACCCCGCTCCCATCTCTGTTTGGAGTGAGAGGACAAATGCCTACAACAATTGTTAAACGCTTTGTGACTCTGGTCTGTGAAAGGCGCTATATGAATAAAGATTACTTACTCACCTACTCACAGTTCTAAACAGGTCCTACCCTGCTTAGCTTCATTAGTCGGACAAAATCTGCTTTGACCTGCAGGTGGAGCTTTGCCATCCCTACATACAAAGACTATAAGCTAATCAACACAAAACAAAGTAAGACATGACATTTTCTCTGACTGCAGCATTTTTTTCACCAATTTCACTGATTCAGAAGTTTTTGCTCCTAGTCTGAGCTCTGGAGAGGCGATTATGGAAACAGCAGAGTAAAATAATCACAGTGCGAGCGTTTCTTTTGGCTGTATCTGGCTGTTTTATTGACTGCAGCAGGTATTCACAACGCACACGCTTGGGTGCACTCTGCCAAAGCGCACACACATAAATTCAGCTTCATCAATCATAAACGACAAACCGTAATCAGAAGTGCTCAGCATGAAGCGCTCCGGTGGGGCTGTGGAAGACTGGCCTATATCTCAGCAAAGGTTCAGAAATATGCAAAAACAAAATAGTGAGAGTCTCAATGAGTATAACAAACCATGAAAAGACAGCATGAAGGAAAATAGTCTGGGGCCTAAGGGAACTTCGCCTTGGTTTAAATAGACATCTTTTGGACCGTGTTTTCACAATCAAAATAGCAGTGAGTTTTGAGTTGTATTATTATTAAAACATATCATACAAATGCAATGGAAACACTTCTTATAGATGTGTGGGTTTGGTGATGGTAGACTTCATTGATCCCTGTTGGGAAACTTTCTTTTGACTCATCCGGCGATGCCACTGGGCCTCTGTCAGGAGCGGTGCCACAGGTCAGCCTTTAGGGATCCATCACCAAATGTTGATACTCTTGGTCCTGACCAAACCAACTCGGACGCAGGAAGAACATGCATACTTGATCAGAAAGGCCCTGTTCTGACGGGATTAAAACCCAGCACCTTCTTTCTGAGAAGCCAGAATGGCATGTGTGTAGTTGTGCGTGTGTGTGTTTAAGTGCTTGAATTTGCTTTTGCATTGTATGTGTAAAATATGCATTAAAAAGGGGACAAGTGGAGAGTACATTCGACTCTTTTATATTCTAATATACCTGAGACGCAGCTAATCCCTCTCTCCCCATTCTTGTTGTTTGAGATTAACTTTGTGCATACTGTGTTCCTTCGTACATTTCGTTCCCTTAAAAAAATAAGTAAGTAAGTAATCTTTATTCATATAGTGCTTTTCACAGACCAGAGTCACAAAGCACTTTGCAATTGTGGGCATTTGTCTCCCGCTCCACACGGAGAGCAGGGTCGAAAGCACAGAAGGCGCATGCGAGACCTATTGTACATGTTTTTTAGTGGTTTGCGCTTGTGCTTCAAGGCAAGAAGGTCTTGGGTTCCACCTTCAGGCCTTTCAACCACTGGGACCTCCTCCACGGCCCAATCCGAGTTCGTGTGGTCCAATTCTGAAGTGGAAAAGCCCCTCCGATGTAGAGTAATTCCTTCCAGGCCTTTCTCCAGGACAATAATATCCTCAAAACCACCCTGTGTAATTTTTACAGCTGCTCCATATGAAAAAACATGTTAATTAATAACAAATGTGACCTTTTTAAGAATATTTACCTCCACCATGTTTTTTGAAATGTATTCATAGGCTTAGAATTTAAGCATCCGTGAGAGAGGAGTGCTCTCCGTGTAAATGCGGCATCTTGAAAAACAGTGATGGATAAGGGACAAAAAGGATGCGAGAATCACGTTTTAGTTTCACTGATATTGGTGCTTTCACCGTGCCTTCACAGGTTGGAAGAAGGAAACATGAAGGACCACAGTATATAAAAGAACCATGGAGGACCACTGTTATTTAAGAAAACGATCCAAACAACAATCTTTTTTCGAACAATAATTATACAAAAGTCCGGCGTTGTAGCAGCAAAGTGTTACCATCGCAAACCACACACACCAAAAGACAGAGTTAAAACAACAGGAGGCACATTGTGTAGTTTGTACACAACACACTCACACCTGAACAATACGTAACTTTTTTCACACTGACAATAATGAGAATGAAGCAGAATCTGCAACACAGTCTCAGGATGTTTGGACCCGATCCGAGCGCAGTCCAACTACTATCACAAGTTTCATCTAACCTTATTCAGTGACAAGCCTCAAATATACAAAACACATAGAATTCCCACAAAGCAATCGTCAGAATACTTTATCAGCAGCGTGATTGAATGTTCTGTTTTCTTACCGTGATGCAGATAGGGCGCTGTGGCTAATGCTAATGCTAACATGAGCTTTCAGCCATGTTCTGCCGCAGCTCTGTATATGTCCTGCTTCTTTGATCATCGTAGTTTTAAGCTCCCACAGACGTTATTCCTCCATGTGTCTCTTCTCTTCACAACGTGTTTGTAAAACTATATATTATAATAGATCCATGGTAAAACTCAGTAGAGCCTCTGTGCAGGGTCCCGCGTCCGAACACGGTCTCGTTTACATGTCGCCTCCACGCAAGTGCCCAAGACGTTTGGAGAGATCCGGTCATTTATCGAACTAAAGTATTCTTTCCTTGGCAGTCTGGTGAATGACTGAGTTGAGGAGCACTGTCAAAGACAGTTCCGCATTATATTGGACTGCAATATAAGATCTCAACGCTAGATTAAAAAAAATTACACAGAGTACCTAAGACATTATTGATGTCCGGTGTTTGTCCAGTCCTGTATCAGAGTTCAATTAACTTAGTCTATAGTTCACAGGAGCTACAGAAGTGAACAAGGTATATCACTTTGGTAACTAGAGGGAATTATATTACTTGTTACTGACCAATTAGTTACTTAATATTGGTGTTGCACTCTAAGGCTGAGTTTACACAGAGACAATGTGGCAGTAAAACGCTATAGTTGGATGTCGGTTGCTACCAACCGTTCATACGAAGACTGTGTTCCAGGGGGGTGAAAACTTACGAGTTCAGATCCAGCCTGCAAAGTGGGACTGCTCAGATACGCTGCACAGCGGGGGCTCTCTTTCACACCAGCGTGAGCGGAAAAGTTGTGAAATCCCCGTCTGCTCTGATCCCCACCTCCCCGCTGCTCCCCGCACGTACATTTGGACATGCGCAGTAGCGGAGAACAAACATAAACAATAATGGCGGCGGGCACACTAACTAGCTACGTGGGCTTCGAGGGCTGCACTGAGGACAATTCTGCTCCTTCGTTCGTCCAAACGAGACCACGCGAAGCTCCGGTTTCAGTTTCCATTTTCACAGCTGCTGTTAAAATACAGAATGATGTTGGTGCGCTCCGAGGGTCTGGCAGCGGAAGTGAGTATACTGCCGGGAGGGGGGCTGGGGGTCGCGTGTGTGGGCTGTAAAGTTCCTCTGCCCACTACTGGCCGGGCGCTAGAACTACATCGTTTTTCAACCTTGTTTGAACGCTGAGAAATTTGCATAAGGAGCCTGGTCGTTTCTAACCTGGCAAGAGCCAGATTGATGATTGTGTAGAACTCTAATGTGTTCTCCACAATATCAATCTGGGACTTCTGCAGGAGAATCCTTTCGGGGAAAGGAGGGATAAGCAGCAGAATACTTCAGGCTGATTGGGCGAAGTGACGCTGTGTGCCCGCCTACCAAGGTTTGACTTAAACCAATCCCAGTAACATTAAGTCGTCATCGCCGTGCACAAAGCGCCTCTCGCTGTTCATCTTTAAAAAAAGAAATTTGAGATTCTGCTAAAACTGACTTGATAGCCTCAGCTACGCGTCCGTCGTCCTGCGTAGCCATGTTTGTTTTGTTTCGGCCCGGCACTTCTTGCTTTCGTCAAACCCGGATATCCCGCCCTAAACCCCCAGACTGGCGCATGATTGGCTTGAACACCTAGATGTTCTACTCGAAAAGGGTTGGCGGGAGCGGGACAAGATGTATTCTCGAGTGTTTGTGAACTCACAAATACCGCAAGAATCCAGCTTGCAGGCAAGGTTAGGTCGTTTCTGTTAATAGCCTGGAAACGTCTGCGCAGCGTCTCAGTATAAACTCAGCCTAACACTATTATGCAGCACATGATGTAAAGATGTAAAGCCTTTGTGTTTACGACAAAATTGTTTTTATTGTCTTGCTAATTGCCCTTCTTTCATGTGTTCAAGAGCAAACAGGAAACATCAAACATGCATCAGAGTAATGAGGAGTATTGTGTGTTTGGTCAGATCAAAGCACGGTTTATTATAGTCCCACTGCCTGGAGCAGAGTACTGATTTGGTGGATCTCCTCAGATGCTCTCATGACTGCTCTGTACGTTCACAGATAGGAAATAGGCAAAAGAAGTGATCAAATACATTTCCGGGCTAAGGAGCCTGTGTGGAGGAGAGCTTAGGTGGTCTCCATGACGATGTGCTAAATCACGTGTTCCCATGCATTATTCAGGCTTTTGAACTGCACCCTGACTTTGACTTTCACACTGTTGATTAGGATAATGTGTATGGATGAATGGAGGATTAGAATATTGTGCATAATGAAGTTTGAGGATCACATTTGTTACTTCTGTCCATGTGGAGAGGCTTCATTAGCATTAATTCATGAGGTCTGCAATACTGCTTCCAACCTAAGAGAGCACATCATTATGAGACACTAGCTGTGATCACTGCCACTTGGGTCCAACTTGACCAGGATGATTCTGAAGGTCATGAAAATGGAAGAACCTGAATGAAATGTATGCACACACAGATAGAATATGCAAACTCCTCTCAGAAAGACCACTTTTGCAGTAACAATTCCACAAAACCTTTTTTCTAAGAGGCCAGATCGCAAACCATTCAGAAACTCAAAGAGAATACATGTTTGTAATAATTAAGACGGGCTTAGAGCCACATGAGCTGGTTTGAACCTGAAGTTGCATAGGGTTGCTTCAGATGCGTTTAAATTGTTGCTGTCCTATCACATATGTCCTGGGGAAAACAGACCATAATAATACAAATGTTGTGCTGCTCCCTATGGAGCCAGCGGAGAGGCAATAGGGGGTCTCTCCAGAGTCAGGGGACAGGTTCAGATTGTCTATTAGGCCTTATGTACCATTCTCCTCCTGGGGCCATTCACCATCACACATACAATCCTTATTTAGTTCCATATCGTGTCTGCGTCAAAAGACCCCGTTTAACCTGCGACACTCACTGATAATAATAATAATAATAACAATGCATCAGTTGTATATTTAGCGCTTTATTGGACACTCAAAGACGCTTTACATGTCATTATTCATTCACTCCATACAGAGTGATGATAAACTACTACTGTACTAGCCACAGCTGCCCTGGGGCACACTGACAGAAGCGAGGCAACCAGTCTGTGCCATCGGCCCCCTCCGACACACACCATTGTCTTGCCTACTGACACAACAGCAGTTTGGCGCTTTACAGCTGCAGCCGCCCCACTGAGGCACCTGGTGTTTCCAGAGGTTAAGTGTCTTGCAAAGGACACAACGACAGCAGACATCAGAACCCAGGACCTTCACGCTCAAAGGCCACTGTTGCCTCAAGTAATCTTTCACTCTCATGGATTGTAGTATATTTTTTGAACATTTCAAATACCATTGATATGTAAGACTATACAAGAGTAGTATGATCTTGTAGAAGTTGGTAAAGGAGGAGACACCGGTTCAGCAGAGCCTGTGCCACCGTCCTCAAGTCGGACGGGGTTTGGCAAGGGCTGCAACATTGTGTCTACTTTGGGACTTTGATTTTCCACAAATGCTCTGCTGCATTATAAATAATTGCATTTTCATTTTGCCATGATTTCTTTTTTTGAAGTTTGGCTTTTACAAAACAGCAAAACACTTACAGCAAGAAGTGATCTGCCAAGTTAGTAAATACTATATTTGTCCAAATAAATACATTTCTTGGCCTTTGTCTGTGATCTTAAATGCATCACTGCCCGTCGTCTCATAAAGATCCAGGTTACATGGTGACATGCAGCTCAACTGACTTTGAGTCCGAGCACCAGCATTTCCAAATGGACTGTTTTTATCATGGTGTGGACTGCCTGTTAATTTGTCTGTTTTGTTGTTGTCTGGTTTTATTTTTATTTTTGTTCTATTGTTGTGAGTTTTGCTTCCTGTGGGCTACACTTGTGTCTCCCTGTTTGCAATTAGACCCTGTCCTCTTGTTATCAGTCAATTTTTTTCCCCATGGCTTGTTCCCGGATTCAGCTTTTGCAATTCTGCTTTTGGGTCCTTCCTTGTTTATATCCATGACAGGTTTTTCTCTCCTCAATCAGTGCACACGCGTTTATATGCGCCTTTATCAAGCAACTTAAATTGGAGGATTTAGTCTTCACTTGTGCTTTAGAATCACACTCACTATCAGAATCAGAATCAGAATCAGTATCATTTTTATTGCCACGTAAGTAACAGGAGGTCACAGACTAGGAAATCGCTTTGGCTCAGTGCAACAGTCAAAAAGAGATAATAAAAATAAAATAAAAAAGAATAAAAAACACTTCTAAAGAATAAATTTAAATTTAAAATAGAGTTACAGTTACTATTTACAATATACAAGTGCACATGGTGCACACAATGTAAGGTGACAGCAGTACATTGAAGTAAAGTGACGTATGATGGGCAGTAAAGTGACTTTATAAAGGGCGGGGGGACAGGTTAAGAAGTGTTCAAGAGTCCAACAGCAGAGGGGAAGAAACTGTTCTTGTGGCGGGAGGTTCTAGTCCTGATGGACCGCAGCCTCCTGCCTGAGGGGAGTGGTTGGAATAGTCCATGTGCAGGGTGAGAGGGGTCGGCTGTGATACGACCAGCCCGGCCTCGAGCTCGGGCGACGTACAGGTCCTGCAGCGATGGAAGGCTGCGGCGATCACTTCCTCTGCAGAGCGCACAATGCGCTGTAGTCTCTGTTTGTCCCTGACTGTGGCTCCAGCGAACCACACGGTGACGGAGGAGGTGAGGATGGACTCGATGATGGCCGTGTAGAACTGCACCAACATCTGTGCAGGCAGCTTGGCTTTCCTGAGCTGCCGCAGGAAGTACATCCTCTGCTGGGCCTTCTTGATGAGGGAGCTGATGGTCGGCTCCCACTTGAGGTCCTGGGTGATGGTGGTGCCCAGGAAACGGAAGGACTCCACAGAGGTGATGGGGGAGTCCATCACGGAGGGTGGGGGTGGGGGGACAGTGCTCTTCCTGAAGTCCACAATCATCTCCACTGTCTTCAGCTCCAGGTTGTTACCACTGCACCAGGACACCAGCCGGTCCACCTCCCTCCTGTAGGCGGACTCATCGTTGTTGGAGATGAGTCCAATGAGGGTGGTGTCGTCCGCGAACTTGATCAGCTTCACGGAGTCGTGGCTGGAGGTGCAGTGGTTGGTGTACAGGGAGAAGAGCAGGGGAGAAAGAACACAGCCCTGTGGGGCTCCTGTATTTATAATCCGAGAGTCCGAGACATTCTTCCCCAGACGCACTCGCTGCTTCCTGTCCGTCAGGAAGTCAGTGATCCACCTGCAGGTGGAATCGGGCACGTTGAGCTGGGAGAGCTTGTCCTGGAGCAGGGATGGCAGGATTGTGTTGAAGGCAGAGCTGAAGTCCACGAACAGGACCCTGGCGTAGGTCCCCGGGGAGTCCAGGTGCTGTAGGATGTGGTGGAGGGCCAGGTTAATGGCGTCGTCTACAGATCTGTTGGCTCTGTAGGCGAACTGCAGGGGGTCCAGGAGGGGGGAGGTGAGGGACTTGAGATGGGAGAGAACCAGGCGTTCAAATGACTTCATGACTACAGACGTAAGTGCTACAGGTCTGTAGTCATTGAGTCCTGTGATCCTGGGCTTCTTCGGGACGGGGACAATGATGGAGGATTTGAAGCAGGCCGGGACATGGCAGGACTGCAGAGAGGTGTTGAAAATGTTCGTGAACACAGGAGTAAGCTCACTGGCGCAGTGTCTCAGAGTGGCCGGAGACACGTGGTCCGGGCCAGGAGCTTTGCGGGGGTGCAGCCTCAGGAAGAGTTGTTTAATCTCTTTAGCGGCTATTGTTAGGCTGGGGGCAGGGCTGATGGGTGGGTCGTTAGAGTAGTGGGGGGTGGGGGAGGGAGAGGTGTCAGGGGAGCATCAAAGCGACTGAAAAATAAGTTCAGATCGTCAGCTAGCTTGTGGTCGTCAGCACAGGGGGGGGGGGGGGCTTTGGGTTTGTAGTTGGTGATCTCCCGTAGGCCCCTCCAGACAGAAGCAGTATTGTTGTTACCAAACTGCTCCTGTAGTCGTTCTCTGTGCCGGGACTTGGCTGCTTTCAGTTCTTTCCTGAACTGATATTTAGCTGCTTTGTAGCCGCTGCGGTCCCCCTCCCTGAAAGCAGACTCCTTTGCTTTCCTGAGCTGCCGGAGTTTAGCAGTGAACCAGGGTTTGTCGTTGTTATAGATGACCCTGGTCCTTGTTGGAATGATGCTATCCTCACAGAAGTGAATGTATGACGTCACAGTGTCCGTATATTCATCCAAACTATCTGTGGCAGCTCTGAAAAGGTCCCAGTCTGTAGATTCCATGCATGCGCACAGCTCTTCCACAGCTTCATCAGACCACACTTTGGAGCTCCTCATTGCAGGTTTCGAGAGCTTTAGTCTCTGTCTGTAAGCAGGAACCAGATGTATCATGGAGTGATCTGAGAAGCCGAGGGCTGGCTTGGGAACAGCGCGAAAAGCTCCGCGCACGGTGGTGTAACAGTGATCCAGAGTGTTCTCCTCTCTGGTCGGGCATTTGATAAACTGTCTGTATTTGGGTAATTCCTGGCTCAAGTTTCCCTTGTTAAAATCCCCCAGGATAATAATCAGAGAGTCCGGGTATAAGCGTTCCATACACAGTACTTGCTCTGCGAGTGCGCGCTGAGCCTCGCGCGCGTCCGCGCATGGCGGTATGTAAACAGAGGCAAGAATGAATGAAACAATTTCGCGCGGGGAGTAATATGGTTTACAATGAATGAAAAGATATTCCAGAGCAGGAGAGCAGTGCTTGGAGATCACTGTCACATCGTTACACCAGTTTGTATTGACGTAGAAACACAGCCCTCCGCCTCTGCTCTTCCCTAAGAGCGCACAATGGCGATCCGCGCGGAACAGCCCAAAGCCCTGCAGCTCCAGAGCGCAGTCCGGGATCCGCTCATTTAGCCAGGTCTCAGTGAAGCAGAGGACACAGGATGTGGCGAAGTCCTTGTTTCTTCTCATGAGCAGGCTGAGTTCGTCCATCTTTATTGCCCAGTGAGCGTACGTTGGAGAGAAAAATGCCGGGGAGAGCCGTGCGCGCTCCTCTCCTCCTAAGACGCACGAGCAGGCCTCCGCGCTTTCCCCTTTTACGGGCCCACACTTTTTTGGCTAGAACATGAACTAAATCAGCCGCAGATGCCAAGAAAACAGGCAATAGGTCCATGGGAACGGTGGGTCGGATGTTCATAAGTTCCTCACGGGTGTAGGAACAGCCAGATGCGCAGTTAAAAAGTAAAAACAAAAGAAAAAGAGAGCAGCAAAGAGCCATGTCGACCGTACGAGGCGCCATGGCTCCATTAACAGATTTAGTCAAAATGCAATAAATGTATGAAAGATGCATTTTGGATAAAGTGGTGTTTGGAGTGCAAATGCATCTGTGAATGAGGGTGGATCAGGGCTGGACCCAGATTTGGGCCGGCCTCTCAGCCTCATACAACTTTTTTTTGAAAAATGTGTAAATCTGTTAAAGAAATGTTCAAAGGGGGCGCACGTGACTGCAGGGCACTTGCTGTTGGTTGCTGTATGAACTCAAACTGGATTCCACTTCCTCCGTGGCCACAGCCTTCTGGAGCAGCTGCGGCCGCATTGAACAGCGGTTGCCTGTGAGCCACATTGACAAGACGGGAGCGCGCAGCCGAAACATGGCCATGTACCCAAGACCGTATACACGCACAGGACCATACTGTGCTTGTTGTGTGCGTGTCTTTGTGCAAGCGCACGCAATCAATACAGTATGTATTAATTGAAATTTTTTATACTGAAATGTATAGAGTCAATCATTGGCTGACTTTATACATTTCAGACTTCTTTGAATTGTCCATTTCCCATCCCTGTAACAAGCAATAGTCGTGGTACTGTGTCCAGCTACCTCACTCTGTAGTGACATGTTTATTACTCTCAATGTAGACCATTGCACACATTTTTGAAACTGCATACACCCTGAGCCTCTACACTATGTGCTTTCGCATACTGTATAAAAAACCGTCAAACCAAAACATGATAAAATAACAGCCGGGCCGTCAAGGAGGCAAAAATGCCCGCGCCGTTTTTCGGTCCCAGTCCAGGGGTGGATCACTGAAACAATAGCTCATGATGAGGTGAGGATGACACAATACCGTTGCTCATATTTCCCTGTATTTACCGCTGCACCGCTTGAAAGGTCCAATCTGATTTATGTGACCTTTGAAAAGGCTCAGATTTGAGTCTTTGTGTCATAAACATTGGTGACATAGCACGGGCTGTCTCACTGTGCAGCCGCTGAAATATTCATGGGGCCTCAAATGCACTTCGGTCCCAATGTAAAAATAGTTTCTTTAGTGAAGCTTGCTCAGGCAGACAGCTAATCCAGAGTAACAGAACCATTTTACATGCAAATAAATGCAATATGTAAAAGTAACATCTGCGGCAGGGAAGACGTGGGTTGTGTGGAATTCTCTAAACTCACAGATCAGCCTGCTTTTGATTCACGGTTGAGCAGAAATAGTGGTGGAATGGAATTAAGTCAACATGTGCAGGTGAGCGGAGAAGCAGCTCTGATCCAGCATTTCATGGCCGATACTCATGTTAATACCTGATTTGAAATGATACCGGTAAAGGGTATATATTTTTTTGAGTCATTCCTTGCAGATGCAGGAGGACAGTGATGATCTGGGACCTTTATAACAATTTATGGACTCATCCAGCTCCCTTTGGACCAAGGGAGTGGCTTCTATGTGTTTGCAATTATTGTATTATCTTGTGTTGTTGCCGAATCCACAGTTTTGTAAAGTCCTCTGGGAGGAAACAGAACATTCAATTAAACTGAATTGAATGTTCTGTTTCGTCCCAGAACAAAACAATCTAACAACAATGATAACAAAGATGTCGCCCGGCATGGCGCTGCTGGGGCCCTACCCTGGAGCCAGGCCTGGGGCTCGTAAGAAAGCCTCTGGTGGCCGGACCTTAGCCCACGAGGCCCGGCTGGGCTCAGCCTGAAGGGATGAAGTGGGCAGTCCCTCCTGTGGACTCACCACCCACAGAGGGATCCGTGGTGGAGAGGTGCTGAGAGGACTGGGCGGCAGTCAAAGGCGGAGACCTCGGAGACGCAGTTCGCACTCACTACATCTTGCTCTTGGGACGTGAAACGTCACCTCACTGGGGGGAAAGGAGCCCAAGTTCGTGGGGGAGGTTGAGAGATATTATTTATCTATTTATTTCTTTATTTATTTAAAGTGATAGTCTGTAACTCTAAATTAATTACAAATTTTAGGAAATGTGTAAAATTGTCCTCCTGGCCTTAAATGTTGATATAAAATAAGTCATTTTTATTAATTCTAATATTACTGGCAAGTCCCGCCTTCCCTTCTCTTAGCTATAGTTCAGAATCCACGATGTCGTCCATGTTAACCAATCGAGTCAGGCCAAGGGCTGTCAATCATCGGCGCTGATGCTCGCAGCTGCGCATGCTCAGTTGTTTGTTTTCACGGAGCCTCCAAATCAAGCCTTTATAGGCTCTGGAACTACATGAAAACTGAACAAAGAATCCTGAACATCCGCGCTGAGTTACCCATTTATATACTGAACCTATATCCATAATCAGATCCTCTGCAGATGTGTCCTATAATGTTCAATTCATGATAATAGCTTCTTCCGGGTTTGCCGCGATCGTTTTTTTGTGCATTAAAACATCATTTTTTTCATTAAAACGTTAACAAATAATTCTGAAAACCTCCGTGCATGTGTATTAATAATGTATATGTATAATGTGTTCTCTGATTAACATTTCAAAGTGTTACGGAAACGTAGGTGTAGACCAATCAGAAAGGAAGTGGGAGGGAGCTTGCGTCGTTTTTTTCAAATCAAGTACCTCTCTGTCTCTTTCTGACAAACTGCAGACAATCACTTTAATATGGACATAACAATAACATTGAACGAACCAGATGCATTGCTGTGAGTGTTATAGCACAGGTGCTAATTTTCAACACTAGTCCACAGGGGTTTTTTATATTACAGAAGATAAAATACATTTAAAATTACAATATAATTTATCTTAACCACTGTTTGAGCTCTCTGCTGAAGATGGTCATGTTAGTCTGTAGTTGGTGGGGAGAGAGTTCCACAGTTTAAACCCCCTAAAGGAGAAGCTGGATTGCCCAAAAGGATGTTCTGAGCTTTGGGAGCACACAGTCCCCACTGACTGAGGCTCTGGTGGAGGCCCTGAGAGCAGACTGGTGTTTCAGCATGAGCCCAGAGAACAGAGGTGACACACAGTTGTTCAGATATTTAAAAGCCAATTTTAAAATTAAGAAATGTACAAAGTTGTTGAAAGTAAAAAGTTTGTGCTTCATTATGATGTCACAATGATGCCAGCTCATCTCATACAACTCGAGATAGTCGGCCTGACCTCCAAACACAGCTTGGGCTCTGGAACCCAACTCCTTTAGAGGGGTTGGACGCTCCACTTTTCTGGCGTTTCTCGTGGTGAGAGGCGGCGAGCGGGGCTGGCCATACTCATTGCCCACCATCTCAGCCGCTACGTGTTGGAGTTCTCCCCGGTGAATGAGAGTACTCAGCACTTCTTGTAGTCCTTGGGAGGGATACTGGATGGTGCACCGACCAGGGACTCCGTTATTCTCCTGGCGCACTTCAACGCCCATGTGGGAATCCACAGTGACACTTGGAAAGGTGTGATTGGGAAGAATGGTCCCCCTCATCTGAACCCGAGCGGTGTTCAGTTGTTAGACTTCTGTGCCAGTCACAGTTTGTCCATCACGAACACCACAAGGGTGTCCACCAGGGCAGGTATCGACTTTGCTGTCGTGTCATCTGACCTTCGGCTGTTTAGACTGTTACCCCCACGACCTGGCAACGGATGAAGTGGAAGAAAATGGAAGGATGTATAACCAATAACCTAATAAATAAATGTCTTATTTATTTAATAAACAAAGCATTTTTTTTGAATGACTATTACTGAAACTTGGCAAAGGTCTGAAGAATATGTATCTCTCAATCCCTATGTCCTCCTGGACGTACCTGTGGTGGAAGCCTCGCAATAGTCCATAAAAATAAGTTTGTGTAAGCTCTCAGTTGTACAGGGATTAGTCAAAGCAAAGGAAGGTTTCTCACCCATCATCTGTACTTCTTAGCAAGTTTTCCCGACGTTTCGTCCTCAAACTAGCGGACTTCTTCAGGGAATGAATTCTCGGACCGCGCGTTGGAGATTTATAACCTATGGGTGTGATTAGTTTACCAACATCGTAGAGAAAACTCTGGTGGGCCACAGTCGGCTGTTCATCTCCACCTCAAGGCCTCAAGGCCAACCACACGGTGGATGACACAGAGGTTAAAATTCTGGCTCGGGAGAAGAATTGGTTTGAGAGAGGGGTGAAAGAAGCCATTTTTGTGAGGAAACAAAAATCTTCTCTTAACAGAGGAGGAGGGTTAAGATTTGTTTTGCCTCGCATCTAGGACGACATCCTAAAAACAACGCCCTAACTTGGGACAAGGTCAGTGACATGCTAATGAGTTAGGAGGGGTGAGACCTGCACTCCACTTGAGCATCCCAGCAGACAATAGGTCTGTGACATGCTAAGGAGTTAGGGTTGTTAGCCTCAGCAGGGTCGTTAGACCTGCTCCCTTCTACATCAAGCAGACCTTAGATTGTTTATGAGTTAGTATCAGGATTAGGGTGTGGCTAACCACACCCATAGGTTATAAATCTCCAACGCGCGGTCTGAGAATTCATTCCCTGAAGAAGTTCTTTGGATTGAGGACGAAACGTCGGGAAAACTTGCTAAGAAGTACAGATGATGGGTGAGAAACCTTCCTTTGCTGAGTCCATAAAAATATTATTTCATGTAGTAGAACTAGCTCTGGAATATTTACTTTATAGTATAATGTTTTTGTTTCTCGCTCTCCAGGTGCAAATGGCATGTTTATTTAATGGATCTGTTCTTAGATTTGAACATACACAAAAATCAAGCAATCAAACAATTTCGCAATCAAAATAATCATAATCAAAATACTCCTAAATCTCTCCAGTGGTCTGCCAGTAGTCCCACTCACTTGTCTTCTCGCGTGGACAAACCATTCTAATGTCAGGGCCTAAGGAGTTATGTATGACTGATCATAACTGAATTATCTTTAATGTATCGTGTAGACCTCACATTTCAGTTCCTAAACAAATTCAAATGTCTTGTTTTGCTAACCAGCACATCTGCTGATACATTTCGTTACAATGTCGCCTTTCAGAGGCCCATGATGGAAATTCTTGTTTTCATTTTTAGCTCCCGCTGCTCTGCTACTCTCAATAAAATTACCCATTCAAAATGTAACATAATAAAATTTCACCTCTTAAATGTAAAACCATGAACCAGCCAGTGACCTGAAGCACAAATGCAAATGTGTCGAGCACCATTGGAACTCTCACAAGCTTCTGGTCCAGTGCCTGCAGAGAATGAGAAGCCTATTTTAGACGATCCAAATATTTACTTTTTGGAGATTATTGGATGAATAAAAGGTTTTTACTTCATCCAATCCTTTTTCAAAGAAAATTATAGGACATTTCAAACAGGAAAAACACTGTGATTAATTAAATGAATTGTGAGTTAACTATAACATGAATATGGTTTATCACAATTAACCCACCACGCCACGGTTGACTTAAAGCTGCACTAACTGACTTTATTTTTCTATTCATTATGAAAGTGCAATCCATATCCATGCAATGCATTGGCATATACGTCCTTTTGAAAAAAAAGTAGCGCAGATTTGTGCTGGCATGTCATTTTATTTTAGATCGAGTTTTGGGGAAACAAGGAAGAGAATGTGTTTCGGGTCCAGATTGTGACCGAAACCGCTGCTTCGAAATCCCAAAGTCAGTTAGTGCAGCTTTAAATTGACAATATTGCAGGGAATGTCGAAATTAATTCAGACTCCCTGCCACACAATGATTTGCACTGTTTCACTATTTCCCTGACCAATGAGTATGGTATAACGTGAGTTCTGTTTGTGTGTTCATCCTCTAGTCTAGTGATTCGCATGTCTGTCAATAAAAAATTTAAAATAAAATTAAAAAATATCATGAAAATCCACATTTGCCACCACTGCATGAAGTCAAATTATGAAAATTCGATAGGTACATTTAATTCCTATATAAACTTTGGGTCATCCTTATGATTTCTATAATTTACATAAAGCTAGTATCTCTTATCCCTTTTAAGTTATTAGGAAATTATGATGTCAAAATTGAGCCTCCTAGGATAAAACCTCTGGTGCCTCACGGTTCAAGGCCTTCAAAGTTCAATATTTACTTTATTTTTCTTCATTTGAAGCGCGTTCAAACAAAGAGAAAGCTGTTATTTGTTTTGTTTTTGAGTATGTAATATTTGTATGTATCTATCTAGCCTAACAGGAGCGTTCTACACATGGAGCCCACTGAGCAACAGCTCTGAACCTGCATGTGACACGCTGTTTCAATTGTCCTGACCCTTGTGGCTTTGTGACTAAAATCATTCTAGAGCAAGAGCCACAAACTCAGAGAAAGACCTCGCACCGAGAATGGACAGCAGCAGGATGTTCACCACAGAACAGGGATACAAGCCCCGTGAGACACAGCACTCAGAAGGGCAGACCGGCGGGCTAAAGCCAGCAGTATGTGGGATAATGCAGCCTGACTAAAGTTAGTTTCATATTTGATATTGGACATATTTGGCACAGGGGTGACAGTGGCTCAGTTGGTAGAACATTGGCCTTTGAGGCTGAAGGTTGTGGGTTCAAGCCCACTATGAGACCTTCTCCACTGATGTCTGCTGTCGTTGTCATCAAGGCTGTGTTGTCACTGGCAGAGCAGCCATCCTCCTGTGGACTCATCACCTGCTGGGGGATCAGTGAGGGGCTGGTGTTCTGTGAATTGGGTGCAGCTCTGACTGCCACCTCCCTCGACCCTGAAATGGATTAAGGGGAAGAAAATGGATGGATGGATATTTGGCACATTCAAATAATCTTTTTAGCTCCTTGACCATTCACCTGAACAGGTTGGGTGCATGCCCAGTCTTCCGCACACATAGAACAAAGTGTCTTTTTTCAATCAACCATCTTATTGTATATATATACAAAGTTCATATATAAACAATAACACCTTTACTCCCCCATGGAAGGATGTCCCCTGACCAGGGCATCAGGTCCTAGGTGACAAGTCAGATGAAGCATAGACCAAAACCCATCATGGATTGCACGAAGACAACAACTGTGTCTGGGCGTCTCTGCTTAGACTGCCCTGAGCGGCTGCTGCCCTGTGACCCGACAATGGATGAAGCGGAAGAAAATAGAAAATCTTGGACACTCAGCTACTGTATTATTGCCCCCTTCTCCTCCACTCACCCCCCCTTCACATCAATCTACATATCACTACTCCTCCTCACTTTTTTCCTCTATCCCTCCCTCTTCTGCACCCCCTACTCTCCCATAATACACTCTGTCCAATACTGTGTGCGGGAAGACAAGGCAAACACCCAACCTCAATAACCTAATCATTTGTTGTAATAGCTCTGGGAGTCAGTGTTTTCCTCAGGACTGAGAGCTGATAGGTGAGTTGGGGTGGCCCTCTTTTTACCTTTTTCTGTCTGAAAATAAAGAACCGAAATTTTCTGGACTTGGGAAAGTGTTGTTTTTATTGTAACGTTAAAATGTTGTAACTGGTAAAGTTCATATCCTTTCCTTCCTGCTGCTGTCAGACTGTACAACAAGAATGTGTAACAGGAACTGCTGAGTCTGCACAAGTGTTTCTGATAATTCACTAGTAACTTTGTCACTAGTCACTTTACCTGTTATCAGTACTACTACAGTACTACATATCTGATATTTACTGTTATCAGTACTACTGTATTATTTCATATCTGATAATTCTGCCTTCCACCGTCACTTTACCTGTTGATATCTTACTGTATTATTCATATCCATCTGATAATTCTCCCATTCAAGTCACTTTACCTGTTGATATTATTTCTGATGCTTTTTCTGCTCATATTGTCATATTCTCCGCTGCTAATGTATAATATAGACATCTGTAAATACTCCGAACCAAGTGCAATTGTATCCCAGATTTTCTTATTTTATTTTATTTTATCTTAAATTTATTGTCTATTATCTTAAATAATAGACTTTGATGTGTGCAATCTGAGTGCTCTTATTTCCTTTCTCTGCTGTAATGTGCAACGATGACACTGAAATTTCTCCACTGTGAGACTAATAAAGGTTTATCTTATCTTATATAACTTTAAGTGTGATTATAAGAGGCAGAAAATGGCGCAAATTGGCTCTCATGCTCAAATCCATTCTTTAGAGTTTTGCGCCCTTATTCTTGTACATTTTAGTGAGTTCAGCACACATAAAGACCTCATATGGCCCTGATGACATTTTTCAGACGAGCCATACAAAAAAAGTAATGCTGTCAATTGGTCCTACTCCATATTATTAATTTGTCCCTGGTTTCTAGATGTTTTCCCTTACACTACAAACAGCCACTTAATCATCAATCCCTCAACACATATAATCTTTATCCCCTCACATGGAGCAAATACAAGCCTATTTCAAAATGTTCATTTCATGCAATAATAATACAGAAGGCAGTTGCCAAACAAATAATCCCTGTTCTCAGAAGCCACAACAATTTTTGTAATTTTCAGTCTGGCTCCCACCTCAGACACTGCACTGAAACGACCCTGCTCAGAGACCATAGTTACATTCAAATGGCATCTATCAGAGCTTTAAGTCAAGTGCTTTCTATAGGAGCTTAGTACGATCTTTAACTCTGGAGATCACTGCATCCTGTCAGACAACTTTGAATAAACATTTGGGAATCGCTGGTAGTGCCTTGGAATGGTTTTTCTCGTACTGTATCTGTCAGGGAGACCATTCTCAGTAGCATCTTTGTCCTTTGCACAGTCCTGTGAAGTGCGCCAGGGGCCAGTGCTGGGACCTCTTTTATTTGCAATGTACATGCTTCCACTAGGTGAATAACTAATATATAAATAAAGCTTACTTACTTACTTACTTACTAATATGTTTGAAAGAGTGTGATACTATATGTAACTATTCTATTACTATTTCTGTAGCTTATTTCAATAACACACGGTGCACATAATTAACCCTGGCACTGACCAAGATTTCTCAGAAGTTTGGGGCCATAAAGTCCATCATTCACTCTTCCCAAAAACATTGCAGCTTAAATCCATAGTGTAATGTAGTGTAGTGTAATTAATTCTACATGCCTTTATTCAATCACTTCTCAATTATGGTAATGCACTTCTCCGCCTACAGATTATACAGAATGCAGAAAGAATATTTACTTAATCATCAAAACACAGTCCATCACCCTGTCCCCGTGCAGCACAGGATTAACCTCAAAACCTTGGTCGTGATATGGAGTGCTTCACAACCAGGTTCCAGGCTTCTCGTCCAACCTACAGAAGAAACATATTCCGGGTCACAGTCTCAGGTCGGCCAATCAGCACCTGTTAACTGTCCCATGGACTAGTGTAAACACAAAACACAAGGTGCATCAAAGCCCATGGAACGCTCTCGCCTGGATCCGAGGACCTTGGAATCCACAGTCATTCAAAACAATTTAGCTGATTTCAGAGTATGATGACAAAGACTAGATGTCATCCAATCCTTTAGAGAGAGCTGGTCCCAGGCTTGCTCCCTGAAGAAGGCCTTTGTGGAGTTTGCATGTTTCTCTCGGGCTGGGAAGATACTGTTCAGAAAGATAGATATTTATTATTTCACGTAGGAGAAATTCAGGTGTCCAGTACCTGCAAAAACACACCCATTCACACAAACAAAACAAACAAATAGATAATTCTAAAAAGCTAACAATGTTTATAGCAGCAGCCCTTCAGGTCACAGCAGCAGAGGTGGAGCAGCCTCTTGGTTCGGACCATTTTCTCTCAAGTCAAAGGCTGAATGCTTCAATAGCATTTTTCAAAATGTTACCATTCCTCCTGTGGATTTTCTCCTGATCCGCTTGGTTCAGACCATGAATCCTGTCTGCTCTGATCTGGATCAGTGCAAAACCATGATCACTGAACTACAGCAACATCTCAGGTAGAAAAAAGAACTATAACAACTGTAAAACACAAAACAACAACTGTTTCAGAGCTACTTAGGACATGCTGGCTTTTCCACGTTTCAGCTCCATATTGTTTTGCTGCAGTAAAACATGTAGTACTGGCCCTGGTTTCCTCTGGCATGCGCATCTTCCCAGTTCTGACCAGTATGAGGATGAGGATTCGTCCTTGCCTCTGATCCTGATAAATAGCCTCTGTAGCATAAACTGTGAGAAAATAGCCATGTTTTTCACTTTTACTATGATATACAGTAGCTCCAATTTACAGACCAGAAGTTTGTAAACACTGTAATGGATCTTGTGGTTAGGGCTTAGCTGAGGGCATGTTTGGAGTTCAGGATTATTGATTGTTAAGTAATGTAGGAAACACCTCATCCTTCTGCTCCTCTGCGGCCAAGCACTGCTATTCATAACCATATTTCAACTGCATCGCTGTGAGGTGGTCCTTGCTAGCTAAATTATCTCCATAGAAACACCACCAAATACATCAGTTTGGATGTGAGACTTCTGAATTGTCTGAATTGTTGGTTGGAGTTACAGTATTCATGAACTATTTCCTTGTGTGGAAAACGGCTCCACAAATATGATGTAACAGACACGTCCGAACACAGGGACTTATTCAGTAATTTATCCAAAATGCAAGATATTATATATCTAAACTATAGTCTGTAATTTGAAAACAGATGCACATTTGTGATGTTTTGATTTGATCATGACAATTGTAAATGTGTGAGTATGGCTTTTATTCAGCCCTGTCCGTCATATCTACAGACTGAAGAGTCATTTAACTGAAACTGCCTGCCACATATTTGTTCTTTATAATTGAAAACTCCAGCCTGATTATATAACATGATTCAATGAAAGGAATAGAATAGGCTTTTAGCCTAAAAAGTTTGAAGTTTTTGTAACAAGTGCATCAATATTTGCTTCTGATAAATCTATTTGAGAATGGACCATTTTAATTTTTGGCATTTATTTATTCTTTATTTGATTGGGACATTGCAGGTTTCCGTTCACCTTGATCCATTATACATGTTTTTAATGATGGCGGAAACCAAAACACCCAGCAGAAACGTACGCAGGCGGATCCCTCTCTCAATGTGGAGGTTTCTCACTTTTCTCCTACTGGGTTTTAGAGTTTTTCCTTGCCGATGCAGGAGGGTCTGTTGGACAGTTAGTGTCTAACAAGAAGGACTGTGGTGATGATCCAGGACACTTTAACATTCTACAACCTTTTTGGACATTTATCAACATTAATGGACTTATGGTGATTTCAACGGTTTTGTGAAGTGCTTTGAGAAAACTCCTGTTGTGATTTATAAATTGAATTGAACTGAATTGAATTGAGTTGTGAGTGCACACAGCTGTGCTTGAACACCGTAAGACAACGTAGATGGGGATTGACTTGTTATACACCAAAGGCGTTAAGACCAAAGGATTAAAAAAAATAACTCCCTGGGAAATACAGTATGCAAACTAATATATTTCAACTGACCAATTGTGAATTTGGCTCCAGATTTCTGTTCATTGAGCCTGTTTCAGTTAGCTCTGATCAGCTTCTTCTACAATAGGGCGCAGGAACTCTAGGAACTCAGACGTCAGCACTCAGCACTCAGCCCTCTCCTGGTACAGTTTATGGTTGGAAGAAAGTGGTCAATAATGTATGACTGATCAAAATGGACCATCTTCTGGTTGACTCACAGTCCATGTATAAAATATAAAAGATGTAAGAGAGATGATATCCTGAAATGTGTCTCCTTTAGTGACTTGGAAACCAGGCCTGGTCCTGGTCCTCCTGGGCACACATGTTCAGAGAAAAGAGCCATTGCCCCTTTATTATTCACGTTCCCTAAGTGTGTTTAAGTGTCCACCACTGCACACAAAATGTCCCTGTTTCTCTCTCATTTTTAGAACTGTCCAATAGATACATTTAAAAACCAAAACATGTTTCATTTCCCACCTTTTAAGGTGCTCTGTGGAACGTTTCTGCTCTGTCAACTTTAGTTAGGCATTGTTGATTTATAGAACACTTTATAATTGATTTTGCAAGCTTAAATAATCAAACACGTGTCAGAACAACTTTTATATGAAGCTGGTTTACCTACATCTTTGTGTTTGTGTTCTATTCTCAGTCTTTAGTGTCATTATCTGACAGACGATAGAGCATATTGTCTTAGTTTGTTCAGTGTACGGCCGACCAAGTCAAAGTGCAAATCACATCGCCAGAACACCGGCTCTACACTAAACCCTTTTTGAGTGAAGGGTCCCGGGTTTTCAATGAAGTAAGAATGAATGTCTCCGAGTCCCAGCAGATTGGTGCCAAGACAGAGGTGAGTCTGACCAATGTTTTTTCTCGTCATCCCAGGTCTCATATGGGCTTTGGATTTGTTCAGTTCGGTCTCATATACTTCTTTGTTGCCTGTCTTTATAACTCCTCTGATCTTCTTTCAGTGCTTATATACAGTGCTATTTGCCCACTGAGTCTTTTAAAAGTACGTCGCATCCATGCTTCAGTGTGTGCCGCTCTGTCTTTTTGCCACACAGCGAGGGGCGCATGTGCACGCGGGTATAAACAAAGATCCCCCTACATGTAGATTTACAAGGAGGACAATCAGAAAAGACAAGAATAGCAGTATTTGTTAAACCCGAGATATCAGTATTAAGCTGCTACAGGTCAAAATGAAATAAAAACATGTTGCGGATGTATATGCAATGTAATAATCTAAAATAAATAACCAGAGCACATTTCAGTTTGAGCAGTGACAGAGACATGCTCACTCACCTGAGTGATGCAGGCTCTAACGTCATCGCGATTCAAAAGAAAAAAAATATGTCCAGACAGAGACGGCCCATAAAGTGAAGGTCAGTTTTGTGTCAGACTAAAATGGTTTGTGGATGACAGCCACTGTTGCCACCGTGCACAATGTCTGCATCCAAATTGTTTTTTTTTCATTGTTTTTTTCTTTTCTTTCCAAAATACCTTTTCATGTCAGGGATTCTAAGCCTTTATTACATTGAGCCCTAAGTTTTATAGTCCAAATTTGCCCAGGGCCGATTAAATGCTTCCTATGTTTTGTTGACCTCACTCTCAGTTTGATTTGTATTCACTTTTATTGAAGGGAATCCACTTAATGTTTTACAAGCACAGTTCTTGTCAAAAAAATGAAATCACAAAGACATTTATCTACACATCTGTAATCATGAAGTCATTTGAGCGCCTGGTCCTCTCCCACCTTTAGTCCTTCACCTCCACCCTCCTGGACGACGCCAGAAACCTGGCCCTCCACTTCATCCTTCAGCATCTGGACTCACAGAACCCTATGCCCAGGAGTGTCTCTGACCTCAGACCTCCTGCCATAAGAATAGTTTTCCCCCTGCTCTGCAGTCGGACTCATGAACACTTCATAACTTATCACTGACCCTTTCCGTTCACAACCTTCTTATACTATTGTCTATTGTGTGTACTTAGTACACTTGTAGAAGTAGTACTTCTACAAGAAGTACTTGTAGAAGTAATTCTAGGACATGTTGTGAATAGTTTTATGCATATGTTTCCTTTTTACTCTTCCAACTTGTTTGAACCTTGAGCCAAAACAAACTGTCAGTTTGTGACTGCCTGACAATGGCAATACAAATGATTCCGATTCTGATGAGTAGACCCACTAATATCTCCGGTGTCTTCACTTGCTATTGTTTTCTATATTTTCTATTATAATTATGAAACTTAAATCTGAATGGTTGTCTTTTTTTATGTCCCTATTTATGTATAATGTATTATAGGGTGTGATTTGCCAAGGGGCCAGGCATTTTCATCTCGTCTGATTTGACCATCTCTATTGCACAGGGCCTGGCTGCTGCATGCATGAGGTTTGTGCATTGTGCATGTGTGAATGGTGACAGGAGACGGCCACACCCACCCTCATGTGGGTCTATTTTGTCTATGTGACAATTGAATTGAATGCATCCTGATCATGTCAGAGATGCACACAAGTCTCTGACCCGCAAGTCCAAGTCAAGTCCCAGTCCTTGGCCCAGGAGTCCAAGTCAAGTCCAAGTCTCTGGACTCGCAAGTCCAAGTCTCATTTCCTACGCATTAAAATGATGGCAAATACATTTTTAAAAGAACTAAAATATGTGAATTTATTGTACTGTTTTTTAGAGCACATTTTTCCAGCCTTAAACATTTCAGCCTGCAGTTCCATACAGGCTGAAATGTATGGCCTGCATACAGTGGCCTGAAATGCCAAATGGTTCATAAATGGTTGGACTGGGACCAAAAACGGCCTTGGGATTTTTGCCTCAACGGCCCTGTTTGTTGTCACTTTTTTTGAAGCACACACTGTAGAGGATGTATGCAGTTTCAACAATTAAGATAAAGTTCAATAGTCTACGTTACAGAGTAACAAATGTCACTACAGTGAGGGCACAGAACCAAAACTATTGTTTGTTACAGGGATGAGAATGGGACATTTCAAAAAAGTCTGAAATACATTGTCTGTTTGTTTTGTTAACAACATTTTACGATTGGCACAACCAACATGAGCTGTTAATGCAAGGGAAAATTTACCTACCTCAGCTTTAATTTAGTGAGTTTAGAAGGAGACACATGTGGGACATGCCAGGGCACTTCAGGAGGCTCTATCATCCAGCTCTGTTTATTGCAGAGGTGTATAAAGACACACACACAACAAGCAGAGAATGGTCTTGTGCGCGTGCATGGTCCTGGGAACAGCACTGTCGCGTTGTCAGAGCGGCTCACAGCTCACACACAACTGATGCACATGATGCAGCCAACGCGTGCATTGCCGCACAGACCCGTGATCAAAGAGCGCGCACCCTTACCAGCCTGTGAAATGGATGGATCTGGAGCATCAGGACTCGCAATGTTCACAAGTCCAAAAACGAGTCCGAGTCAAGTCCGAGTCTTTAGGGGACAAGTCCGTGTCCGACTCGGAAGTCCCCATCTCTGGTTTATGTCATGTGCATAGCTGTCCAACATAATAAGAATAATAATTATAATAACAACCAGGAGGTGATTGACAAAAGAAAACAGCAAATTACCGCACACAGCCGCTCCAGAATCCATCTTATGGTCTATGGCACGGCACTGCCTCCACCACATGGAGCTATATCGTTTTCTGCTTTTGTTAATGACTGATAAATGTGTTTTTGGTGTAAATATGTGATGCACTCTTTTGCCCAAAGACAAAGAATGTGGCCCGGCTTTTTAATGTAAGTAAAATTGATGATCGACGTCTGCATCTCTTCACGCGGCAATCAGAGGGAACAGAGGGAAACAGACAATTACGTTAGAGCAGAGAGATGAATACACATTTGTGACAATGGTAGGGGAAGCTGTTTTGTGAAGAGGCACGCATCAACACACTGTAAAAATGGAGCAGTCTTATTTCAAGCACAATATCAAAATATGTTTGTAATTTCATGTGAACATTGTTCTTGCCTTAAGAGACAAGAGATTAAACACTTGTGGCATTGGCAAAATATAGGATAGTACAAAACAGTAACTCGCTTTTTAACAGCATATGTCATTAATTATGCCCTTTCTGTCTTTGGAAAAGGTTTATATTTTTACATCAGAATGCACTTGCACTCCCACAGCCTACAGGTAAAAAAAAGAAGCTTTTTGTAGCCCTTTGCTGTACTGGCTTACCAGGTTTGGGCCTTAGCCCTGTAGTTAGAAGTATTGTTCAAGTCATATTGATACCTTATGTAATTTTTCTTTGGTATCGCCCTAAATCACAACAGTAGTCATCTCAGAAGACTTAACAAAACCATTGACATAACATAACATGTCCATACATGTTGTAGAATGTTAAAGTGTCCTGGATCATCACCAGAGTCCTTCTTGTAGATCCAGGACCTAAGCTACAGAACATGGACCAAGGTCATGCAGCAACAGCAGAACGTGGACAGGTCCGGTGCAGGACTGAAGCAGCTCCCAGGCGGGTGTAGATGGAGGGGGCCGGGTTCAGAGGTCCCGTTATCGCACCATGAAATAGATGATGGGACAACGGGTGAATAGCAATTAACACACTACAGCCAAAATCCGAATAATGCAGACAGATAAAGTAGGATGGAGGAGTTACCGTACTTCTCCCAGCAGACTGACTTCCTACACAGCTTGACTGACAATCTGAGATTTTTAGCCTTCCCTGAGTCTTACCTTCCTGACCATAATTAAACCATACTTAACCATACCTGACCAGTCTTCTAAGACTGGTCAGGAATGGTATGCGTTCACAGATTATTTTTTTTTTAAATTATCCTTATGTCTGTGATCTGTGTCACAAGGCAAAATCTCCCAAAGTCTGTGAGCTTTAAGGAACGTGCTTATTACAGACGGTTACAGATTAAATTAATTTGCTATTCTGGGATTGAAAATCTGTGATTTTTTTATTTTAGTCTAATACTGCTTTTGTAAATAGAAATATGAATCTATCATAATCCAATGTGTTTTGGTCAGGCTTGTAGATTGTCTGCTCTTAGTAATAGTGGCGTATGCTGTATTTTTATCTTCAATGCATTCTCCGCTAACTTGGCCTAAATATAACTCAACAACGTGACGTAATGGTCTATTTTTAACCCTTGTGGTGAACTATGAAACGGAGACTTCTTGTTCAATTGATAAAGAGACAAGTTAATGTATTTCATCGCAAATTCTCCATAGTTACAGCCGTCAATCAAGAACATGAACAATTCAATTTCACCAAAAAAAAAACATACATTGTCACATTATTTATACCCTCAGCCATACGGTATTTTTTTTATGAATACAGATGAATTTATTTCCTGAATGTGTTTACAGCTGTTTATCTCGTGCTGCCACAGTGTAAATAAAGGTTATCTTAACTTATTAGATTCTTATTAGAACAATGAATGTTTTGCTTTTGCTTTGTGGCTCAGCCTAAGTTGTTATTTAAACTAAACATTGTTGATTACATAGGAAAACAAAATAAGTGGTCTAATCACTCGTTTCACATAATGCTTAAGTAACAACTATCTAATGCCACTCATCTTAGAGTATGCCACCTTTCAGCATGCACAACACACTTATTACACCAAGAATGAATAAAGAGAGGGAGTGGGAGAACAGCTGGTTCCAACAGCAAGACTCCAAAACTATAATCTATAACTTCAGTTTTTACTGTGTAGTTTTTACTCCCATCTATCGTTAAGATCTTATTTTGCAGTCCTTTGGTCCTACAGTAGCTTAGTAGGACAATATGTTTTCTTTAACTGTGGTCCCAAACTCCTGGGCATTCGCACCAGGCCGCCAAGGAAAGAATCCTTTAGTTTGATAAATGTCCGAATCTCTGCATTCGTCTTGGTCACTTGACACGGTAGCACTCGTCCACTGCACGTGCCTGGAGGCTGAAATGTAACCAACGTCCAAGCGGCACCCAGACACTACACAGGGGCTCTAATGTAGTTTTACAAACGTAGTGTGAACATAAGAGACTGAGGAATGGGACGTCTGTGGGAACTTAAACCCATGATGAAGCCGGGACATTGCCATATCCATTGGACATGGATATACAAAACGCCAGAACTGTGGCTAAGAGCTCAAATTATTATTATCTTTCACCATATCGGCCCATTCGCATCAAGGTGATAAAACAGAACATTCAAACACCAGCTGTTGAAGTATTCTGGCGATTCTAGGATTCTGTGTGTTTTTCATATTTGATGCTTGTCCCTGGATTAGTTTAGTCGAAACTAAACATTGTAGTTGGACTCGGAGCGGGTCAAAACATCCTGAGACCCGTGTTGCAGATTCTGCCTCGTTCTCATCACTGTCGGTGTGAAGACAGTTACATATTGTTCATGTGTGCACTTGTTGTGTAACTACAGCAATGTGCTTCTTATTGCCTTTCGGTGCTTGTGGTTCGTGATGTTGACAGTTCGCTGATTTTTGCATTATTATTATTATAACTTCAAACTTGTGAGGACACAACGGAAGCAGTGAAATTAAGCAGAGTTGAAGTTAAACAACATTTTTCACACTGCAGCCCACCTCAGGTTTCCCCGCTCTGTGGCAAACATCCCACCGCTGCTGTTACGAACATAAGTGTCCTTTCTCGGCGTGAACAGTTCCTATTGCTTCTATTTTAGTCTGTCACAGAGTATATCACTCTTGTTTATGGTCCCGTCCAGGTGCAAACAATTTCAGTCGTATCAACAAAAAAAAATGTGTCTATCTGATTTCTGATTCTGAAGATCTGCATTTTTCTGGGATTTGGGCTGTTCTGGACTCGGATATAAAATGTTCATATTGATTCACACAACAACTACAATCAAAAACAAATGTCAGTGTATACAAATGATTACAAAGGTTAATTTATTGGTGGACCTGAAGTTGGCTGGATGATACTGTCAAAGCGCCTCAGTGGCTACTTTGTGGTTCTGATGCCCTGGAGTCATTCAAATCTCTTTCAGAATAACTCGATCCAAATTGTTCTCAACTTTTCGTCAAATCTGAAGAAAATCTCTAGACCTGCTGTGTCTTTAGAGTTTAAGTTTATCGTCAGCGGTGGAGGGAGGGTGTGCTGCGTGTGTCTTGGTCTGATTTGATGTTTCCTGTCACTGGCTCACAGCGCCACCGCCAGGCCTGGCTCAAACCTTACAATTCTCTCAGGGGAAGGCACTTTTTATACCATGACATTGCGATCTCATTGATATCGCCACATCCTGAAATATAAGCGTTGTTCCTATTGTATAGATTGTTTTTAAGAGGCTGCTCTGTATGTGTGTCTGTACAGGTGGTGTGGCGCAGAGATGAGGCCCCGCCCACACATGCTGCCGCTGCTGCTGGTAAGTCTCCTTCAGATTCTGGGGGCCACAGTCTAGACAAAAACATAAGGACACTCTGATCTCTCCACATGCTGTGCCCTTGTTCTCCCCAAAGATGTTACCGTGGACCTCTCTGAAAAACTCTTTGCACACTCCAATCAGGTGGCTTTTCCCTCTGCGGTCCCCGATTTTTAAAAAGGCTCTGGGACAACAGTGGGAAAGGTTAGCAAGGCTTTTCAGCACAAGGAAGACAGAAACATGTAAAACAAAAGGGTCTAAACTAACTTTCAAGTTGCAATGCACCAAGGACCAGGGAATCAGATCTTAATGGACAACGGGAAATTCATTATCTACATGGAGCAATACTTTTCAACATATTTTTTACCATTGACATGTTCACAAAGGGGAGATCAGCACGCGCAACATCCCAAACTCAACTATCAATAAAGTATCTATCAAACTCTGATTGTATGAGCTTCACTCACCCAAATGCAGCTCCACACCGTGTCATGTTGTTATTAGTATTTCCCATTGTGTGAAGTTTAATGACCTTCATCTGACCCACATGGAAGCAACAACCCTATAATAATGCTGCATTTAGTCTCGACACACTCAACACACCTACCAAAATGAGAAAGCTCTGCCCCCGATGCAGCTATATTGTCCACGAGTGCGAGTCTCACAGACAAGAGTGGCCTGCTGCGGTGTGTGCGTGGCCTGCTGCGGTGTGTGTGCGTGGCCTGCTGCGGTGTGTGTGCGTGGCCTGCTGCGGTGTGTGCGTGGCCTGCTGTGGTGTGTGTGCGTGGCCTGCTGTGGTGTGTGTGCGTGGCCTGCTGCGGTGTGTGTGCGTGGCCTGCTGCGGTGTGTGCGTGGCCTGCTGCGGTGTGTGTGCGTGGCCTGCTGCGGTGTGTGCGTGGCCTGCTGCGGTGTGTGTGAGGAGCTTTCAACCATCTCTTTTGCTCTCTGCCAAAGTGTTTCCTCACTTTGACGAGGTTGTGTTGTTGGTTTTGTGGCAAGAAGACCATTATCTTTGGATAATTACAGGAAACTATTGTGAAGAACTTCACTTTACTAGATCGTAAATATGAAACGGCTCCCCTTTTTATTATTCAACTCATCATAATTTCCCCAAAATTGTGCCATTGTTGGTAGGGCTGTCAAAATGATCGCGTTAACGCACATTAATTAATTTTTTTCATGAATCGCGTTAAAAGATTTAACGCTTTTAACGCCCATACATCCAATGATATCACTCAGAATGCTGCGGACACATGCGTGTGAGATGGCAATTTAAGTTAAAAAAGAATAGGCGCTGGACCGCGGTGCACTCGCTGTTGTTTGTTGTAATGAACTGAACGGGAGTTTGCACCCTCCGTGGTCGCGGCAAACGCCGCCTCCACGGAGTAACGTAAACAATGTTTATTATAACAATAAATAGTGTACATATGTACACTATGTTGTCATTTATCTTTCCATTCAAAGAACCATTTACAGAAAAATATGGCATAATTTTGCCGATAGTTCGAGATGCGTGTAATTACGATTAATTAATTTACAATTAAAAATGTTAATCGTTTGACAGCCCTAATTGTTAGATATTTCAAGCTTTCAAAGGTGCACGTGCTTACGTATATGTAGCCAATCTTTTAGAATAATATTTACTGTACAAATTGTAATAAATAAAACCAAGGATAGCAGACTCGACTAGTCTAATGGCTCAGGCCTCTGTGCGGTATCAGCAGCAGATTCACTGTAAATAGATTCACTGTACAGTAACAGTAAAGAGCTGGCAGCAGATTTCAAGAAATTTTCTTAATTTGTACGGTATCCAAATATAAAATACCTAAACAGTAATACACTATTAATAATAATAGTAGAAAATGCTTACTATAATTAAATTGACATTGAAAATAAATTATACATATTTTGTTACTTAAATAGCTCTCACAACACAACCTCATCTTTACATTTAAAACACATTGGTGTACTGAATTTAACTGTATTCCTGCTGGTTGCAGATCCAAAGTGAACAAAAGCAACGAATAACTACCTTTTGATTTCACAAATTTTTGTTCTTTTTCTATAATTTAACAAATTTACCCACTGAGGGACAAATGAAGGAATGTCTTATCTTTCATTGTTTGCGAGATTCTTGTCCGTATTTGTTGTGGTGTACCCTCTCCTTGCCCTCTCTGTGCCCTCTGAGGAAGAACCTACCCCTCCACTCTGCTGTACGTCTGCATCCTAAAACAAGAGAGGTAAATAGCCCTCTGCCTAAGGGCTGTATCCTAACGTGAGACACGATATGTTGATAGGATGGATGCATCAGAAGACTATGTGTTGATGTCCCCCTTTAAAGGGCAGTGAGGTATTTCAAAACATAAATGCCCAAAGTTAATGTTATTTGACATTACAGCTTAGTTTTACTGGATGTCTCTAACTGTTTTGTGGAGTCACTTTACTTATTCATTCTCTCATAAATAGAACATGAGTACAGTTTGGGGCGGTTGTTTAGTGTCTCCAAGTGACTTGAGTAGTGCAGTGGAGTGCTGTCCAGTGGCGGTCTGATGTCTGATGCTATATAATGTATTAGTTACACAGTTACACAATGCCTCCGGCTGAACCATGTTTTCCCTCTGATGCTGCCATCAGTGTGTGTGTGTGTGTGTGAGTGTGTGTGTATGTGTGTATGATTGGCTGGGCTAGTGTGTATGTGTGTGTAAGCTGCCTGGAGCCAAGTAAATCTTCCATCAAACACATTAAAGTGAATCTTCACATAACACTCACCCTTCAGTAAATCCATGCTGTAATATGTGTTTGTACCTCACATGTGTTGTGTTTTCATCATATGGGTCTCCCTCCCTGTGGGTTTCCCTAGTTCTCCTCCAAGGTTTCTCACTTTTTCCCACTGGGTTTTTTAAGAGTTTTTCCTTGTCGATGCAGGAGGGTCTTGTTGGACAGTTAGTGTCCAACAGAAAGGATTGGTGATGATCAGGACACTTTAGCATTCTACAACATGTATGGACATTTTCTTCTGTGTGTGCTTTATATTCTTCATGTGTTTTAACTGTTGATTCTCTGACCTGTGTTGGTGATTTCAATGGTTTTGTTAAGTCCTCTGAGATGACTTCTGTTGTGACCTAGGGCTATACAAGAATAAATTGTATTGTATTGTATTGTATTGTATTTTGTTCTCCGCTTGACTAACACACTTACCGACAAAGATATTCTATGCAACAATCCTGTGTTATTACGGTCTATGAGGAGCCATTGACAGTAAAGGGGCAGAGTGCTTGTTTGGTTTAAGGGGAAACAAAGCAACAGTGTTTATGGTCTATTGCTTTGTCCAGGCATTCCTTGCTGTAACTGTGACACAGAAGAAAACTTGTTTCCCAAGAGTGACGGCTCGTGCCCATCCACTGATAAACCCAAATCAAAGGCATGCAGTATAGTACCCAATGAAAATAATAGGGTCAAATGGAGGGGGAGCACCGATAATGCTGCTCAAAATCTTTAAAATTATGTATCTTTTGTGATATAAAAATGCATTGTTTTTTGTGCACTAAACAACGCTGCACGTCCATACACGATGGTTATAAACTACTACTATTGCCACAATACAATACAATACAATACAATTTATTCTTGTATAGCCCTAGGTCACAACAGAACTCATCTCAGAGGACTTAACAAAACCACTGAAATCACCAACACAGGTCAGAGAATCAACAGTTAAAACACATGAAGAATATAAAGCACACACAGAAGAAAATGTCCATACATGTTGTAGAATGCTAAAGTGTCCTGATCATCACCAATCCTTTCTGTTGGACACTAACTGTCCAACAAGACCCTCCTGCATCAACAAGGAAAAACTCTTAAAAAACCCATTGGGAAAAAGTGAGAAACCTTGGGGAGAATTAGGGAAACCCACAGGGAGGGAGACCCATTTGAGAAAGGGATCCGCTCCTCCGGACGGACAGGCTAATGATCTAGGACCTAAGCTAGCTACAGAACGTGGACCAGTGGCCGCTGAACGTGGACAGGTCCGGTGCAGGACTGAAGCACTCCCAGGCGGGTCGGGCGGGGCAGTCCCCAGGTGTAGATGGAGGAGGCCAGGTCCAGGGGTCCCGTCATCGTACCATGAAACAGACAATGGGACAACTGGTGAATAGCAATGAACAATCTACAGTCAAAATCCTAATAATGCTAAACAGGTAAAGTAGGGAGGAGAGGAGAGGATAGTTCTCAATTTACCATACTTCTCCCAGCAAACTGACTCCCTATGCAGCTTGACTGACAGTCTGAGGAGTTTAGCCTTCCCTGAGTCTTACCTTCCTAGCCATATGCTAAACTAAAGAGGACTGTTTTAAACCTAGCCTTGAATAAAGAGAGCGTATCTGAAAGGAGGTGAGACAGCAGCAGCCACGGCTAGGCTAGCCTAGGCTACAGCACCAAGATTCATGGATTGCACACCAAGTGTGCAAACCGATCCAGGCAAACAGCCTAATTATATGCTAAATTAAAGTAAAGTGCTTTAAGCCTGGCCTTGAATGTGGAGACCGTATCTGCTTCCTTAACATAAATGGGAAGCTGATTCCACAGTAAAGGAGCTTGGTAGCTAAATGCTCTGCCACCAACAGTGATTTTTGAGACCTTAGGAACCACCAGACGTCTGGCGTTTTGAGAGCGCAACGCTCGACTTGGTTGATACGACACTAACGTGTCTTGGAGATAAGAAGGAGCCAAGCCATTTATGGCTTTATATGTCAAGAGAAGGATTTTAAACTTTATTCTGTACTCCACAGGGAGCCAGTGGAGGGATTTTAACACCGGAGTTATGTGCTCCCTCCTTTTGGTACCTGTTAAGATCCTTGCTGCTGTATTCTGAACGAGCTGGAAGCTCTTCAAAAAGGGTTTAGGGCACGCTGCCAATAAAGCGGTACAGTAGTCAAGTCTTGAGGTGACAAAAGCGTGGATCAGTTTTTCCACGTCACTTTTAGGAAGGAAATTCCTGATTTTAGCGATGTTCCGCTAGTGGAAGTACGCAGTTTTAGTTGCTTGGCTTATTTAAGCCTTGAAGGAGAGTTCTTTGTCGAAAATGACTCCAAGATTCCTCACAGTGTTGCTGGGTATAATACTGACATTATCGAGAGTGATTATCTGGTTAGTAAGAGAGTCACGCAGGCGCGGGCTCAGATGATGATGCTCTCAGTACTGTAGCTGGAGGATTTTACTCATGTGCATGTTTTAGGTAGTGGGAGTGCCTTGATGTGCCTCCTTAGACACAAGGAGAAACATGCAAACTCAACACAGAAAGACTAGGGTCACGGCTGTACTCACATACAGTTATATTTACTTTTCTCATCAAAATAAGAAATGGTCAAAAGATCTGAATACAATTGTGTGTTTATTGAATGACTTCAGTTCATTGAATAGTTGGGTGATGACTAACACACTGATCCTAATGCTGTGCCGGAGACCAGGGTGTCCAGGGTCAGTGCTCTTGTCTGAACTGAACTCTGAACATGCTGTCCTGCACATGGATCACGTTAAAGGCCAGAGTGATGTGCTGCAGGTCGTGGGCATGGCAGATGTGTGAAGGAAGATATGCTATACAGTACTCTTGGAAATATAATTTTGCTGGTTCATAAAAAATATTGTTGTAAATTGAACCTGTCTGTGGCACTAAAACAATTGGAGATTGTAGCTCTATAATGTAATAATCTATCACCCTGTGACTCCTTTATTAAATATATTGTTCATTACGCGGTTAAAACTATGTTACTGGAAAACCGAGTCGCCTCTCTCGTCTTTCAGTCCCCTCCTGCCCGCCCCTTCCCTCAGGGAAACATGCTCACATCTCCGCAGACAAAGTTGCAAAGCAATTACATTTTTCCTTCAAGCAAAAAGGACCATGCCAGGCCGGCAATCCTCCACAAAGTAAAATTGCCAAACAAAGTCTTCGTAAAACCTGGGGAAGGGGCATGTTGTTGCTGACAGAGGACTGAGGGGAGACCAATGCACGTATATGGGGACGTAAATAACTCAAACACACAGGACATAAAGAAGAAATAGAAGAATTACCATACATAATGGTTAGTGAAAAGATTAGGATTAGTGAAATAGTAACTTGAAGCAATAAATGTAAAGCACACAAGTGGAGATAATTGACTGGCAAAATCCCCAAAAACAATTACAGGGATTCCCTGAACAAATGTTACAAAGGCAGAGGAGCTTATAACAGCCAGACAGATTAAAACTAAAATTAAATCAATTAATTTGGTTAGGCCTGATATCACAGCAGTCGTGTTGAGGGCCGCCACAGAACCAATTCCCCAACAGCAGACCAGGAACCAATCCACAAGTCCAAGGATATTCCATCAATGCGTTTATGAAACAGATGAAAATGTACCTCTTTCCAAACAAACACAGATACTGTATGTTTGGTGTACCAAGGAGAAGCGGATGTGTAGGAATATGTGGGGGCATTAAAACAGTTGAGGGTGCAGGAGGCATTAAAGACAGTCTACAGAAGTTACACAATGCACTATTCAACAGTTAACCGCTTTGTGATTCAACATGGAGCACTTTGAGAGAGAGGGAGAACAGTGCAGTGTTGAAGGAGTTCAATACTATGTCCTTTCAGTTTTAATTGTGTTTCTCATTGGGATGAACATGACTAATTTAATCTTTGTATTCAATTATTTAAATAGTTGTCAAATAGATTAGTTACTGAATAATTGTTTGTCGAACCGTACACGTTTTGTAATATGCCAGGAGAGCTTTGGGAAAGAATTATATTTTCATCAAACATTAAAATATATTGTGACCTCAGTGATGTGGCTTCAGCTTTGTAGCTTGGTCATACATTCTATATTAAGCATTCTACTAACCGAGAAAACAAACATCTCAAGAGCATGATTATCACAACAGCGCCACCTTTTGGCTGATGATGTTTTTGAGCCTGATCTTATACAGTGCAGTATGGAGGGATTTTTTTTGTTCAATGACAACAATGTTTGTCTGGGTTAACTAATTTACGAAGCACAAACAATGGAATCGAGTGTTGTATTTTTTGGTTTGAAAAAGTGTGTTTCTAGTTTTTGCACGCAATAGATCACAACTTCTAATCAGTTTATTCAGACATAAAAGTGAACAAGAGATAAACCGACACTTACGCAAAAGATAAAATATTTCCCTACAAGACACATGTTTGATTTGTTGAACATTACCATCATGTATTTGAGTTAGGTACCCAAGCTTTAATGGTCAAATCAATCAATTGTGTTGTTAAGTAATAAGTATTTGTTAATGGGGCGACAGTGGCTCAGTTGGTAGAGCATTGGCCTTTGAGCCCGAAGGTCGAGGGTTGGAGCCCACCATGAGACCTTCTCCACCAACTCCCACTGATGTCTGCTGTCGTTGTGTCCTTGGGCAAGACACTTAACCCACTTTGTCTATAAGGAGCGCGGAAGTGATGTTCGCTGCTTGCCTTGATGTGTATTTATGTATGTATGTATATGTAAATGTGTATGCATCAAACTGAAATTTCCCCATTGTGGGACAAATAAAGGACCTTCTTGTACAGTGTATTTTTCACAGACGAAGCCCATACAAACTGCTTTCGAATGTTTTTGAGGAATCAATACTTTTGATAGTTTGTTGATATATTGGGAAGATAAACTGTGAGTAAGAAGTATCCTTTGACCCAGTCGGCCTGTGCTCACAAGTGGTGGTAGCCTGGTGGTCGTATGTATGACGTCATTTGCTTCAATGATTGGAGTGACATCATATGTACGGCTGCTTAACTGCCACACACCTCCTCGCTCCACATGCCCGCTGTGTGTGCCCACTGGATCCTTCTTTTTTGATTAATTTCAATTTATTTTGGTATAGCCCTAAATGACAATAAAACAGTAGTTATCTCAGAAGACTTAACAAAACTGTTAAAATCGCCAACACGTGTCAGAGAATCAAACAGTTCAAGCACAAAAAATACAGCACACATGGGTATTGGTCCGAATGGGGAGTTGACCAATGTCCATGAGTGTGATAAATGTTGTAAAATGTTGAGTGTCCTGGATATCCTTTGCACTTCATGATGCTGTTAAGTGACCAATAGTGTTTGGTGTGAAGCAGACTGAGAATACCGTGCCACAGTGCTCACCCGTCCAGGGCCACCCAATCATAGACCTCTGCCAGCCTCTCGAGCCTCCTCCAATCACACAGCCCAGCCAGCCTCTTGCCAACTCACAGACAGCAAAGCGGGCAGTTTAAAAGCAGCCACTTCCTGATAAACAGCGCTTCCTGAAGCTCTCAACACCCACCGCCTCCCCAGCGCCTCCTCAAGTTCCTGCCCTGGCTCCTGCCCTGGCTCCTGCCCTGGCTCCTGCTCTGGCTCCTGCTCCGCCTTCGCCCCATTACACTTTGCTTCTAGCCACCACCAGTGCTTGACCCCAAGGGATCTGAGATCATCTTCAGCAGCAAATGATCTCCCCTCTGCAAGTGTCACTGCCGGGGTCAATGCGCCAAACAAATACATCTTTTTCATCCATTAATGTGTCTGTCTTGGTCTCTTCAGATTGAAACAAAACTACTTAAGTAACGGAAAAGTAAAACGGAAAAGTAAGTTGACAATTTAGTAACGTTCATCCATCCATCTTCAATCAATCAATCAACGTTTATTTGTAGAGCGCCTTTCCTACACAAGGCAACGCAAAGCGCCTCACAACCCATATAACATCATGCATAAATCATCAAACATTAAAATTTAAGTAAACATAAAAAGACAGATTAAGAGCCCAAGATATATAAAATCACACAAGTAGTTAAAAACCGTAAAACATTAAAATCACACAAGGGATTACAATCATAAATAATCATAGCGCATTAAAAAGATTAAAGATAAAAACAAATATAAAATCATTCACTTGTATGCACAGCTAAAAAGAACTGTTTTCAGTTCAGTTTTAAAAACTGCTAGAGTAGACGCCTGTCTCACACTCTCGGGAAGACGGTTCCAGACTCTAGCTGCATGAATCTGAAACGCAGCCTCCCCATGTCTAGTTCCGACTCTTGGCACTAACAGAAGTCCAGTCCCTGTGCTCCTCAGAGCCCGAGTTGGTTCATATGGCACCAACATGTCGCGGATGTACCCTCGTGCGAGGCCATGGAGAGACTTGTACACAAGTAAAGCTGCTTTAAAATCTATTCTCTGAGCCACAGGAAGCCAGTGCAGAGACCTGAGGACCGGACTAATGTGGTCGTACTTCCTGGTTCTAGTCAGGACTCGAGCTGCAGCATTTTGGATGTACTGCAGCTGTTTTACCGCTTGTTTAGAGAGACCTGTGAACAAGCCATTGCAGTAGTCCAATCGACTGGAGACAAATGCGTGGATAAGAATCTCCAAGTCTGCTTTAGACACAATGTTTTTAATTTTAGCAATGTTTCTTAGGTGGAAGTAAGCTGATGATGTCACAGATGATATGTGGCTATTGAAATTTAAGTCTGAGTCCATTATTACTCCTAGATTTCTGACCTGAGTTGAGGGTTTTAGGGAGAGAGACTGGAGGTGGCATAACGCTCTCTCTTTGTTTTTGAGGTCCGAAAACAATAATTTCAGTTTTTTCTGTGTTTAGCTGGAGAAAGTTATTTTGCATCCAATCACTGATTTGTTGGATACAGTGAAGGAGCGAGTCCACTGGTCCATGTTTTCCTGCTGTCAGGGACACATAGACCTGAGTATCGTCAGCATAATTGTGAAAGGACACGTTATTACTGTGTATTAACCTACCCAGAGGCAGCATGTAAATATTAAACAGGAGCGGCCCCAGGATTGATCCCTGTGGCACTCCGCAGGTTAGGGCCAGATGGTCTGAGATACAGTTTCCAATCTCCACAAAATACTTTCTGTCCTGTAGGTAGGACATAAACCAGCTTAGGGCTGTACCAGAAACACCAACCCAGTCCTCAAGTCTCTGAATGAGGATACCATGATCGACAGTGTCGAAAAGCAGCACTTAAATCTAACAGGATAAGAACTGAGACTTTTCCTGCGTCAGTGTTAAGTCTGATGTCATTCGTTACCTTCACTAGAGCGGTCTCTGTGCTGTGGTGGGGTCTATCTTCTTCCCCTAAATCCATTTCTGGGTGGCAGTCAGAGCTGCACCCAATTCACAGAGCACCAGCCCCTCACTGATCCTCCTGCAGGTGGTGAGTCCACAGAAGGACGGCTGCTCTGTCGGTGACGCCATTGTCTTAATCTTTCAGCACCGCTTAAGTGGGGCTAAGTGTCTTGCTAGGACACAACGACACCAGACATCAGTGGGAGTCGGTGGAGAAGGTCTCGTGGTGGGCTTGAACCCACGGCTCAAAGGCCAATGCACTACTATTGACAGTTACGTTTTTCGATCCGCCGCAATGATAATTTTTAGTGATGGGCAAACAACGAGACTCCAGAGTGTGTGTCGCTCTCCCCGAAGCAAACTACTTCGAAACACTGCCACTTTAACTTTGCGTATCAACTGTGTCTGTGTGTCTGTAAAAGCATTGAGAGTATCTAAGTAAAGTAACAGGTTACTATTTTTTTTTTAAACGCAAAAAGTTACTTTTTAAAACTTCCCCAACACTGGTGACCAATACACTTCAAACCAAGCTCTGATGTAATCCCAGAACAAATGTCATAATACGGTACAATACCAACCATCTGCGGCTAACTACAGTGTCTACTGCACAAGTGACTTATCCTTAACCCAAGTAAAAAGAAAACTCCTGAGTTTATTATGCAGCCCGCGGAAATTTAATTCTGGAAGACTGACTGCTACAGCCCATCCCTTCCAGGCCTGCCTCACATCCTAGGCCTATCGCACAGCAAACGCCCATTTCCAACCAACCTATGCCGGTCAAGCCAGCAGCTTAAAAGCGGAGACTCCCACTTCTCGGCCTTCTCAAGCCTCACAACCACCACCTCCCCTCCTCCTTCTTCTCTCTCCTTGCTTCAAGCTTGCGCTCCTTCCTGCTGCCCGAATGCCACCACCAGTACCTAGGCCCCGGGGGGATCGTGCGCGCACTCAAGCAGGAGCCTCGCTGACTAAGTGCCGCACCGGGGCTTAGGGCGCCAAACTATCTATCAATAAAAACCTTCAAACTGCATTTGAAGTCTCTCCAGATTTAAATGTTTTTATCCGATATCATAGATCATAGATCCTGTTTGATGCATCACCTGAGTGCCCTTTTTTTAGAGATGCACCGATCCAGCTTTTTTACTACCAAAACCGATAACGATATCAGATCTGCCGATACCGTTTTTTTTACAGATACTGGAAAGGATCACACTAAAATGTATTAAATAATTGAAGTAATTGAAGTAACTGCAAAAGCAGTGGATGAACTCAAACTTTCCAGATAAAAATGGACATTCAACATAAATGTGCAATACTGCAACTATGAAGAACTGCTCAATGTTCACAACAAACTTTCCAACATTGTATTATACCTTATATATTTATTGAATATAAATGCACGGATGTGTTTAAATAAATAAAAAACACATACAACAAACCAACATGCTGTTTCACGTGATGCGTAGTCGTGTTGTATTTCGCTAGTTTACCCCCGGCTCTCTAAACATCACAATTGCATATATTGCATGAGGGTGTCTGACTCGTGGATGAAGCTAGTGTAAAAAGCGCCGCACAGTTGATTAATTCGCTCGCTCCATGCTTGGTCGTGTTGTTGTTGCAGATCGCGTGAGATCTGATAAATTATTTTATGTATTACTTACGTATTACTTAGTTTATACGTATATTATGCACAATTTATTTTAAGACTTTGGGCTATACCTGGTATGTTTGTGTAAAAAAAAAAAAAAAAAAAGAAGAAAATGGATTGGCTGCACGACGCAGCTCTCTATGCAGATATCCGATCCAGTATTTTCTCTGGTATTGGCGCCGATATCGATATCAGTATCGGATCTGTGCATCCCTACCTTTTTTCACCTTTTATTCTGCTGCAATGTGTGCAACTATGGCATTAAAAATTTCCCACTGAGGGATGAAAAAAAGTTAATCTTATCTTATCTCATATCTGATGTTTTGCTGAGAGCAGATTGGGCTTTTTAACAGTAAGCCCTCAGTATCATTAGCACATTTGCTAAGGCCATTTTGTGCACTCTGAGAAATGTGAGAAATTATGTCCAAACCCCACTTTTCTTTTCCTTTTCCAAGTCTGCCTCATGCTCTGTGAGGAGTTTGCAAGTCTCTCCCCATGTCAGGGTGGCTTTCTCCCAGGTGCTCTTGTTTCTCCCAGATATCTTCGGTCCTGAAGAGCATCAACATCTGGTCCCTGAACACCCTGAACAGGTCAAATGGAGAGGACAAATGTCCCTATGGGGACAAAAAAGAAAAGGTGACAGTGGCTCAGTTGGTAGTGCGTGGGCCTGAAGGTCATGGGTTTGAGCCCACCACGAGACCTTCTCCACCTGTCACATCCATTCACACTGACACGCTGCAGTTGGATTCAGCTTTTAACCGTCCTTTTGACCTAGTCTTTTTTCCGAGCCGTTGTAAACACAGCAGCTGAATCTTGGGACAATTTAGATACCAAACTGTTTCATCATTGGGACCAATGAAAATGAATTGACAAGATTATAAAAATGAAAATTAATAAAATGAGGACAATGAAGCGCAGCAACAGTGAGCTGAGAAGAGGTGAACAACTGTGGCGGGTTTAAATAAAACTAAAGTTGCCCTATTTAAAACTTATTTTTTCAGAGATGAGGCTCAAATACCATTAATTTGTTTGAGATCAATAGTGAGACAAAAGTCAGCACTACTGTCATCATGTCCTCTTGTATCCACAGTGGGCGCTGGCTGTGTCCACGGGAGGAAGTTCTCTGAAGCCAAAGCAGAACTCATGTCTCCTGGATCTGTCCTGGCCTCCACCACAGACCCCCACCCTCAACTCCACAGCAGGTGAGCTCACACATGTCTCCTGGAGCTGTCCTCGCCTCCACCAGGTTACCTTTAGTAGATCCAGAAGGCAGGCTTTCTCTCTGCTACTAAGAGAGAGGTTAATCATCCATCCATCCATCCATCCATTTTCTTCCCCTTAATCCATTTCTGGGTTGGGGGGGTGGCAGTCAGAGCTGCACCCAGTCACAGAGCACCAGCCCCTCACTGATCCTCCTGCAGGTAATGAGTCCACAGGAGCTGAGATCTTTCAGTGGGGGCTTCGGGCAAAGTGGGGTTAAGTGTCTTGCCCAAGGACACAACGACAGCAGTCATCAGTGGGAGTCGTGAAGTAGGTCTTATGGTGGGCTTGAACCCACGACCTCCAGGCTCAAAGGCCAATGCTCTACCAACTGAGCTACTGTCGCCCCTACAGAGGTTAATCAAGGTTCATCAAATTAGTATGTTTGATCAATTGAATATTTTTAATCAAATGAGTACACTTAATCTGATTTTTTCACTCAACAGCCTTCAGTCCTTTGACAATACTAAGTGTTGAACAGATATCTACTATCAGAAAATTATCATTTAATTATTTATTAAGGACTTTTCAGTAAATTTTTCCCCAGACAACAGACCAAACTACAAATTACTACTATTGGCATGACTACACTCCTAAATACTTCATCTACTTCTACTATTGCTGCTACAGCCCCAAATTCTACTGCTATGACAACTCCTAGTTGTATCGTAGTTGTTTATTTGTATCGTCAGTGTAGATTGTAGAGATACTGTGTTGTCTGTGTAAAAACATCACTGTGCTGATGCCTTCCTCAGCCCTGTTCTGTCCACGTGCCTGGGATGGAGGGGTGTGCTGGCCCCAGACCCCAGCAGGGACCTCTGTCACACTAGACTGTCCTGGACGCCTTTCCACAGACCTGCTAGGTAAGACCCATAAAATGTCAAAAATCCCAACGGGCTTTGGCAATTTACCGATTTGTATTTATTGTGGTTGTTTTGTCTTATATAGTATAATGTAAATGTGCCCCAAAGTTGCACAATACCTCAATAAAGAATGAAACAAGAAAACAAAATAAAGAAGCACAGCTACTGTATGTTGTAAGCAGATCTAAACAGACCATAATCTGTATTTGAAATGTGAGCCAGAGGTTTTCTCACATTTTCAGGAAGACTCCAGGTTTTAGCCGCAGAAATATTCACACTGACTCTTCATATTTTGTCCTGACTCTGGGGCTGATTCAATAAATGTTGTCCTTGTAACATGCAGTAGCTGTGAAAGGGGAATTGTCCAAACTGTTGGTGATGAAAAGACATGTGGGGACAATGTAACATGGCTTTAGACTCAAAAAGACAATTCAATCTGTAGAGACTCAAGAAAAAGATTGCTCTATAATTATAATAACATATATACAATTGTATTCACTGGCATGTTTGCCTGACTACATTTAAAATGTAATCTGGCAGATGCGTGATGTACTCATATACTGTATGTATTGTAATTAGACCGGCATACATATTGCATAGTGTATGCTGGAGGGAATGTAATAGAGATTATGAGCTAGCAAACCTCCTGGACTAGACCCTGGTGGCAAAGAAATCAGAGCCAATAAAAGGACAATTTGCCACGGAAGAAGTGTTGACGGGGAGGAGGTGGGTTGCTGCACAATCAGCTGCTTGATTCAAAGGCTGAAAGGCTCTGTTTAGATGCAGCCATGAAGTGATACTGACCAGCACAGGTGTGTGACTGTGCAGCTGAGGGTGATTAATGATGAGCTCAAACCCTCTCAGGGGTTTTCGGTGAGAAAATGAAGTGGCCGCTGTGGAGCAAATTTTATACTGTTTGAATGACTTTCTATCTATCTCTGTTTGGTGTAACGCCTTACACTCAAGTACTTTTTTTTCCGGGGGAATGGTAAAGTAATGCATTAACCATTTAGTAAAGTAAAGCTGTTTCTTTTTCGATCCACCACAACATGCGCATCAGTCAGGACTCAATCAATCCTTTATTGTCTCACAGATGGGGAAATTCAGTTCGATGAATAAACATCAAGGCCGGCTGCGGACAACGTATCCGCGCTCCTTATGACAGTTATTCAACAGCAGAGAGCAAAACAAACATTTATTTCAACAGACATTATTGGATGGAAACAGTTCATGCGGAAAAGCATGCAGATCTTTTTAAAGGGACATTGTCACTCTGACCCGCCTCGTCCAATATGGCGTGTCAGAGGGAGAGTGTGGGTGGGGGAGGTGGAGGGGAAGACCACCGTAGACAGAAAGAGAGAGAGAGACAGACATGTAGGGGGGAGGGGTGAGCCTAACAACTGATATACTGATGAGTCTGTAAGTTATGAGAGATGTCCATCTTCGGCCTTGAAGGCCGGCTGTGTGGTGGAATGTGGCGGACAAAGATAAGAGCAGACCGGAAAGTTCTCATTCCACATTGTATGTAAAGCACATGTGGTGGTGCTGCTCATCGCAAAGTGTTGCACTTTTATCTCTGATCCTGATATCATAAACTCAGCGTCCGCGCTAAAGGAAAGGCAGTTGCATCTTCCTCCTCATCAATAGAAAAACAGTCAGCCTCACTAGCGCTGCTGTGAGCGGCAACTTCACTTTGTTTATTCTCAGCTGCATTTCATCGTGCGGTTAGAGGTCCTCGATTCGCCGAGTGATAGCTGTGTTCATGAAATACAACAACCCAATGTGCACATGTTCTGTGATATTCTTTTTATAATAAAGAGCATGAAAGAAATTTCTGTTTTGATCTTCATAATAGAACTTCTGCTACAAATGTTAAATAATGTTTCTTCGATGCTAGAGTTGGAGATTTTATTTTATTTAGTATAGGTTTGCAAAAAGTCCCCAGTGTGCACCAGACAAGTAGATGAATAAAACAGGGTTGAAAGTACAGAAGTAAAATAATTGTCACTCTAAAATCGATCAACAAAAATAGTTTCAATACATGCAATCATTAAAGTGCTTTGTTTTGACTGATAACAGCTGGTGGAAAGAAGCTGTTAGCAAAGCAAGATATCTTCTGCCAGAGGGAAGAGGCTGGAGCAAGGCTTTTCCAGGGTGGCCAGAAGAGTCATTGATTAACTTAAGAGCTCGGTTTAAAATTCTGGAATCATAAAGAACCTCCAGAACAGGTAGCTCACAGCTCACAGTCCTCTTTCAGAGCGAAGCACCTTGTTTAGACTCTCCTTTCTTTGTTTGTGATGTCAACAAACCACACAGTCAAAGACCAACAAGCAAACTTTTAATGGTGCAGCGATAAAAGTTAATCCGAATCTTAGAGTTAGAATTTCAGCAGGAAATAGAAACGTCCGCGAGCTTTCTCATCAACCCGATTAGTGTTTTTGTTCCATTTCAGGTCGTTAGACAGTGTTATATCGAGAAACTGTAACGGCTAAAATCAAACACAATTTCACACGTTTTTGATGCGTTCAACTGGAGGTTGTAGTAGTTTTACTCCACTGAACCACATTTTGTTTTACTTCACTGAACCACATTTTGTATCTCTGCTCTATAAGAGGATTCATCATTGTCACTGATGAGACCGATGATGGTGGTGTCATCAGCATATTTAATGATAAAGTGAGAGTCAGAGGAGGACACACAATCGTGAGTGTACAAAGTAAAAAGCAAAGAACTCAAATTACATCCATGTGGAGATCCAGTGCTCACAGAAACAACATCAGAAAAACAGTCATTGATTTTCACTCTCTGAGATCTGTCAGATTAAAAAGCAAAAAATCCACTCACACATGGCAACACTTAAACCGGGAGACATGAGTTTTTCAATCAGTTTACCTGGGACAAGGCAGTTAAAAGCAGAGCTATAATCAATGAACAGCATTCTTGCAACAGATTTATTAATGTCCAAGTGACTGTAGACAGAGTTCAGAGCAAAAGAGATTGTAAACTGGAGCGGGTCAACACTCACAGGGATTTAGCTCTTAACGAAGTCCAACACGAGCCGCTCAAAAGACTTCATGAGAACAAACGTGAGGGCCACAGGACAACAGTCATTGAGGCATGTCACAGGATGAACTGGATGATGGTCGACTCTTTAAAGCAGCTCGGCACAGCACAGTTCCGTAGCGACAGGTTGAAAATATCTGTTGAGGGGAAAGTTGCTCAGAGCACAGTTTCAGAACATGAGGAGGGATGGAGCTTTCTGTACTGTCATCCTGGATAAGACCCTCTGGACTTCCTCCCGAGTCACAGTAAAGGCTCCCTGATTGAAATAATCAGGGAATACAGCAGGACAGGCATCCACAGATTCAAAGCAGCAGTAAAACTTGTTGAGCTCCTTTGGCAGAACTTGGCTAACAGATACCATTTTCTCAGCTCTTGGTTTCCAGGACATAATGGCTTTTATACCGCATGTGGCGAGGTATATTTTCTTCAAAGTATCCTTTTAACCTGTCCCCGTAACTGCACTTTGCAGAATTAATAGAACGCTTCAAGGAGTAACAGCATAACTTTTAGTTTACCGTAGATTGCTTACCGTATAATGAAATAAAATAAAATGTAAATATATACTGTATATATATATTGCTTTTATGATATGATGTTTGACTGGCGATATCTTTTTTGCGCCTGCTCACTGAAATAACCATCGCCACTCATCTGATATTATGAAGAATTTAAACATCTAAAGCGATCTTGAACAACCATTTTCTCAGCCCGCAGTGAAATAAGTCCCTGTGGGTTACCCCTATGTTTCTGCCATCAGCCTTATCTACTGCTTGTTCAAAGAGATCAAATCTAAAATGCTGTTCAATGAAGATTCTGTCTGCAGGTTGTGTTGCCACCGCAGGAACTGGCTCAGTAAAAATAATCCAGCATGAGACAGTTTTCTTAACGTGCTTCATTGCACACCTTCAAATTGCAGTAGTCGAAGACTTCAAAGCTGCACAGTTCAATGGGGTTCTGCAGCTCCTGCTGTACACACCCATGTACACACACTCACACACATGTACACACACTCACACACACAGCATTGCACCACACATTATACATTTTACCAGTATGAATAAAAACATATTTTTCATAATCCGTTAAATTGTTAAAGAATGTACTGAATACAGTTAATACATATGTAATTATACTCCAAGAACAAAACAAAAGCTAATTTATATTTTGGACTTTTGGGTTATTTATTCATTTGGACTGTGGAACTGTAACAGTTAGACCATGTGGCTTTGTAGTCCCATAGTCACACTCACAGACAAACACTCAATCTTCACCTATTGTAAAGGTTTTTGTTTTTAATGGTATGGTAGATCGAAGGAAACCTACATGGACATGGGGAGAACATGCAAACTCCACACTGAAAGGTGGAATTGAACCCAGGTTCTGCTGACACTAAACCACAAAACTCTGCAGTAGTCGTCAGTGGTGCCATGTACAGTATACAGTATATACTGTAACTCTTGGACACTTAATGGTATGTAGGGAAGTACCGCCCTCTCCACTTTTTGAACAAAACTCTCTGGCCTTGTTTTCACGAGCACATGTCATCAGATTGATTGACAATTGAGCGGACCAATAGTATTGATGATCCACCTGGAAGTACAAAATCTTCCTATATAAATTTACACTCAACATGATGTTTATTGTGCACATGAGCGTATACACACACAAAGATACACATTCATACATATGCATGCACACATACACACACACTATTAATATGCATTTGTTTCTGGGGAGTGTGTGTACATGAGTGATGAGATGAGACAGCCCAGGGTGATCCAGAGGACAGTGTCGCAGACGACCACAAACTCACTCGGTGCATTACACATCCGGAAAACCCAGTTAAAGCATATGCAGCAGTCATTACAACAAACAAACGTCTGATTTCATAATCTCTTCAATAACACATTATATGCATGTAGTTGGGCGGTAACATAATAAGAAGAACTAAATATGAACAACAATATCTATCTATCCAAAGCCATATTTACACAGCATTTATTTTATTTATTGGGATTTCTAGAAAAGGCCCCAGGACCATGTTTTTTGTGTGGAATGTCAGTAATGTTGACTTCCCTTTTATTTATTCATGACTTAAGTCTTAAGTTTCCTTGGTTTTTGGGATCATTAGTTTTAACAATGAACCACAACTAATTGTTTTCTATTTTAATTATCAACTTGATATTGCTCAATATGCAATGTTTTGCCTGTAAGTCCATTCGTGCTGCTCTTCTTCCGTTCATAATTTGAAAAGGTTGCTGCTGTTTCTCTTTCACTTCAACCAAGACCCAATTAACATACATATCTCCGCCCTCACCTTAACCAGAGGGACATTAACCCTGATGCTAAACTTTACATGACCCAAGTCTCTTTTTGGCAAGAATAAATGCCATCTACTTTGCAGCATCAGTGGGCTGGGAACATATTCAGTGGTTTTGAGACAAACTGCAGGACTTGCTAATGAGACAAAGGACACAAAGATTTGTGACAACAATGTCATTGCTTCTTTATGTACGGTTCCCCCTCTTTTCTAAAATATACAGTTACTTCAGATCAGGAACCTAGTAGGTATCAATAAAAGTACATAATATAGAATACTTGTACACAGCCCTTGTTCCAGACTTAGAAACTACATATGCTAAGTGATAAGCTTGAAATCAGAGAACCCTTATTCATCCCATAATGTGGACATTTTAGTGTTGCATCACAAGTCACAAACAGTAGGAACGAGGAGCACAGCACAAATTAATCATGATAGCACAAATCTCTAACTCTATTATGAAAAGAAGCAGGATAAAATCTCTATCTTTAGTATAGACGATGTGGAATGATTGGAACAATATCTTCATAAAATATTATGAAGGTTAAAAATAGACACAGCTTGAAAATTGACACATTTGTAAATCCTAGCGTTTCCTTGAGGTCTGACGGCTCTGCTGGAGGCCATGTTGTAAATATGGAAGTTTAAGATTTTCGGATGAATTTGATTAAAGTGCTCTTAACAAAGCACCTCCAGGACTAGCCTGGTTTTACCATACCACCATACAAATTTAATTTCAAACTAAGGTCTGATTTTCTCAATTAAGCTCTGTTAACAGGTGGGAGGGGTTTACAACTTTTTCAGGTTGAAACATTTGGATCTAAGTTTGCCGTGAGTGGATGGGGCATTTTGCGTAGCTTTAGCATCTCCTTTGCCACTAACAGAGCTCGTAGAGAGTAGAGCCACAACATCTTTGCCAGCAATGAAGTTCTGAAGCCAAACATTCCTCTTGCTCCAGTTTCAATTTCTTTATAATTGGGAGATGAACTAGATGGGATTACTTTACTATCACAATCGCCGCCATTTCCAAACTAAAACCAGCAAATTTGACAGTGACACCTATCTACAACACTCGCCTCCCCCGCTCGCTGAATGGTCGGATGGGATACAAGTTCTGTGCTCAGAGTTGAAGAAGATGAAGAGACTGGTGGAAAGAGAAAAACAGGATCAGACCCAGACGTACATGTGGGAAAGTTTATGGATGGCTAAGGCCAGGCTACTCCAGGACTGAAGAACAATCTGGTTTGTCCCGATTTTTACTTCATCAGAGGGCATTAGACTTCCCTTCTTGTTTTCCAAAAACAAGTTCTAACGGTGGATCCTTGAAGAGCAGCTGATTTGCAACTCTACTGCAGAGGACTCTAATAACCTTTCAGCACTCACCTTCTCTCGTTCTCAAAATACACTACAATTTTTCCTCAGCCTGAAAGTGTCCAAGTCTGGACGCTCGACTAGACTCAATTGTTGGCGGAGTTAGAGTGATTTTGAGACTGTCTCAAAAGGCAGTTCTTAAAAACATCTACCATCTCACAAAAGGGAGACATTTGAGTTACAACCCCTAAACTGATGTGGCTTTCCAACTGTGAAATAAGTATCCGCCAAACTGCGAGACATTGGGACTAAACCATAATGGTAATCTGCTGCCTCATCCTGGTGATTGTACAGATATTCCATTTCTTTCTCATAGGTTCAAGATTTCATACTTTTAACACTTTTCTGGGTATACAGTATAATAAATTTCACAAGGAAGAACAATGGACCGTTTTCACATTTCCGTGTTTTAAAACCGGAAGGGCTGCAAAGGCATTACCGGTGGCTCTGCTTTTCCATTCACAAACGGCGTCAGTAAGGCTCAAACTCACCATCTCACCGCGGTTGTATTTGCTCTGTTCCTGGTTGCTCTTGTGGGGCAAGAAAACAACATCTGTCGGGAAAACAACCATGCTTTCCCGACGGACCTGGACTAAAAAAGGCAGTGGATCAAAGCAGTTAGAAGAGATGAGGGTACCCAGTTCTCAATAAAACGAGCGAACACTTTTGTATGCAGCATTACTGTATACAGGAGGATTTTATCACCAGCCGCCTTAAAAGAGCTGTTCCATCTCTTTTCCCTGGAATAATGTTATTGCTCCATCTAAGAGAGAATCTGCCTCCAAAGTGTGCAGAAACCACAGCTTTTTGTGTTTTGGCAAATTATCACGGCCCATTTTGTGTTGAAGACTAAATTCATCATGTATGTAAATCTTGGGTTTGTTCCGGTGTACATGTTTGTGATATTTTTATTTCCAAATTAAAACACACCTGAGCAGAATGTTTTTTATTATTTTTTATTATTGTGTCTTGATTGCGTTGCAAGGAAAAACAAGTAAAGTAAACACCAAATGAATAGTGGATTATGTTGCAATTTAAATATGAATTATGAAATGATTGAGAATTACATGTGTAACAAAACAAGACTGGAAAATGACAGAATTTTACAAAACAATTTAAGTCCATTTAAGATAAGCACAATTATGCAGTTTTGCAGAACAACTTACACCTCACATTTTTTTAAACACATATATACAATTATACACACAGGTTGAAAGTTTGAAAATTAAAGGAACAAAATGGGATTTGTAGATCAGTTGATATTTATTTTATTGCATTGACATAAACAGATACATCTTTGCAGATAACTGGTACAGGCCAGGGCTGGGAGTAGTGTTCCGTCTGAAACCTTTACCTGCTGCACAACTACAGAAATAAGTCTAAACTATTTTCAACACCCAATGAGATCAAAAACAGAGAATTCGTTTTGGAACAGACATATAGTTAATACTTGTTATAACTAAACTATCTTATTGAGTCAGCAGAAGTGAAAACTTGCTAGTATGAGCTCCATGTGAACGTTCTACATCTGTCAGCGACACAACAACTCAAGCTGAACAATAGGCAAGTTTGTTTTCACAAATAGACAAACACATCATGTTCTAATATAATATGAAAGTCTATACCATGTCTCTAATACATATTTTGAATAACTTAGCTCACATTTTAGGCCTTTATTGCATGTGTATGGGCTTCATGCGTTGTAGCAAATGCTAACTTAGCTGTTAGTTGCTAAGTTATGTCTTAACCTTGATACTTATTTATATAATCTTCATTGCAGAACCCCTTCTCTTGTTTATCTGTCCACAAATTCACCCCTGCGATTGCTTCAGCTGCAGCGAATGAAAAAGCTGGCAAACTGACTAAAATTGGCGGAAATATTAGAGCCATTTCTCCATAGAACCGGAGCAAACAGGAAGTGCTCCAGCGCGACGAGGCGGCACTTCCGGTTCTCGTAAAAAAGGTTCATATTGAGTTCAGGTCCACATGACCCACAGACTGATGCATTTAAGCCACTGGTTTTTGTATGTCTGGGTTTGCCAAAGCGCACAACAACAAAACACAGTCCCTGTACAAGCAGTAATCAATGTCCTTTTGCAAAAGAAGGGCTCTTCTGTAAAAGGTGAGAACATAATCAGCTGGAAATCATGTCTTGTGGCCTCAGTTTCGTCTCCCTGGGTCTTCTCCCAGGATCTTCAGCGTATGATGCCGGCCTGCCTCAAATACAATCTTAAATCGTCATTCCCAATTTTCATTGTAATTTCATTGACTTTGTTGCACTTGTAGTGGTAATTATATCTGAGGGCAAGTCACAAAGCCATCTCTGTGCTGCTCTCTGCTCAGTGGACTTACTTCTGTAGGGGTGAGTCCACAGTACTGTAGGTCGGGCCCATGTCGTCCTGTCCTGTCCGGACACTTGTTAATTGTTTTACTCATATTTTATAATATTGTGTGTGAGCTACTCAGTAATTTCCCTAGCCTGGTCCGGCTGGTCGTACCACACCATAGTACAAATTACATTTTGTACTATGGTCTGGAGGTGCTCCATTGAGCTCCGTTTACAAGTGGGAGGGGTTAACTCCTTTTGCAGATTGAAACGATTGGATCTGAGTTTACCGTGACGTATGTAGTGCGCCCAAGTCTGTCGTTAGCATTTAGCATTTCGCCTAGCCATCTCCTTTGCCACTAACCGAGCCCGTGGGGAGTAGCGCTACATTTTTTTCCAGCAATTGAATTTGCTAAACATTACCCTTGCTCCGGCTTCAATTTCTTGACAGAACCAGACCGGATTACTTTACTATCGCATTTTTCGCCATTACCAAACTACAACCTGCCCGTTCGGCGCAAACTCTTGACATCACCCACAACTAACTACAACACCTGCCTTCCGCGCTCTTTAAACGGTCGGTCGAAATTCAACCGATTGTAATCGCTAACACAGGGACTAGACCCAGACGTTACATGCAGTGAAATGATGATTGAACTGAGTGTACGGATGGCTAAGGCCAGGCTATAATTTCCCTTGTAGAAAATGTAAAAAACTCAAAAGAAAAATTTAGCACATGTCCCCTTTAACAAATACACAGTGAGGACTAAGGGCTGTATGGAGTGCATTTGAAGGCTTATTTCCAGTCCCCCTGTCTCTGTCTCTGATCATATTGGTCACGGATGTGCTGTGTGGCGGTAAGCCTTCGGGACTCTGCCGAAGCAAACACACTGAAATAAAAGCGCGCTGGTTTGACATCTCGTAAACATAGCCCACTTTCCATCATGATTACTGTGTCCACCAAATGCCAATGCTGTCAATTACCCCCAACATCCTATTGTTATGGGAATGCATGTCTACAAATTGAAACATACTGGAGAAGAAAAGGTTAATGAAGATAAAAATGAAGTCCTGGATTTGAAACATTCTCTTCCCTGCGGTGCTTAACACCACTACATTTCCCTTTCTATTTATTTCTGTCTCCCATTGTGCCAATGATCCAACCTGCTGCTTAACTCTGAGCTGTTTGATTATGGCATAGCAAAGGCTGTCTCATCATCAGTATTCAAAAGCGTGAATGTTTGTCTGCTAACAAAAGCATAGAGCCACTTTTTTCATCAAGATTACCTTTGCAGCAGCCAATCAGAACCCAGCTCAAGGATAGCTACTCAGTTATACACAAACAGGTAAAAGTACACAAACACGATCATGTAATTGCATCCTCACCCTACGGTGTCTGTGAACACTCGCCGATAATGGGTCGTTGTCTTTATTACAATTATTAAAGTTTTTTCTAGATTGCTTATCCTCTGCCGGGGTTTACGGATGGAAAGTCAATAGGCTAATTATAGTATATTTACATTATATGTTTTGGTTTACTTGTTGTCTTGAAGTAATGATTATTACTTTATGATGCGTTCACTTGTCTGGTGGACCGTGTTTGTAACCACATGGACCTGTTTCCAAAGAAGTGAACTGCTAAGGAGACGGCTGCACCAGATTGCACTAGAATTCATTGATGAAACGTATTCTATTCAAGGGGTCAAACTACTTTATTGAAATTGCTCTCTTTGTTTAAAAAAATAAATACAAATTTAGCAAACTAATAAACAATTGTATTTTAATGTAGACTCTTATGACTTGGGCAGACAGTGGAGCCATGTGAGATCACAGGACTGTTATCGCCTGCAGGGACATGACATGTCTTTGGGTTGTTGTTTCCAGATGTGCCGCGGCGCTGGTGTGACGAGCGAGGACAGTGGGCGGATATATCCTCCCCCTGTGTCTCCCAGGACCCTCTGGAACTCCCAGCCCCTATGGACCCTCCGGAACCTCTGGACCCTCTGGTCCAAACACAGGTATCCACAATATTTGCACAGGGCTTGACAGACAAGTGAAACTCAGAAATTCTAAAGATGAATATGTTAAACCACAACATGATACTCATATTTGGTATATGGCTTTCAGATGTTTTATGTGGGGGGCCAATTATCATCTATGTAACAAAACTGATATATCTCACTTTGTGTGTAATGAGTTTGTCATATATTAGTTTCACATTTTTTGATGTGACTCAAAGTATGGACTTTGAGTTTCACCTGTATAAGGACTGCCAGTAGAGACATTTACTAAATGGATCAATATAGCTATTTCTTTGCCAGCCCGTGGCCTAAAGACAAGAACAAAATTACTTTTTCAGAAAAAAAGAGTTGCATTTTTCCAGGGTATTCCAACTGTCCCACTACTTAAAATATGTTCAGACATGGAGTAGTATAGAAAGACATTTTATTTTAGAAATGCTCAAGGCTAAATTATAGGTGATAAAAGCTTTAAAAAGGCTCACACACACACACACGCACGCACGCACGCACACACACACACACACACACACACACACACACACACACACACACACACACACACACACACACACACACACACACACACACACACACACACAATAAAAAGAAAGCATCCTTTGCACAGAGCGCACACCCCACATCCATGCCTCCATTTGGGGTTTTGTTGATGGAAGAACATGCAAAGTGACTTATGAATGAGCCTTGCCTAAGCATGAGGTGATAATGTGTGTGTTTGTTTGACACGAGACCTCAGCGGGGCGGGGGCCACCCCAGAGGACGCACACACATGTATCTGCAGCTCCTTTAGAAGACAATTATTACCCATCATTGGACATTTAAACACACATGTTCCCATGTAGCTCATCATGTGCTTCCGATTTAGTAACAAAAAGTGGAGTGTTGACTTTCTAGGTAAAGGAAAGTTATGAAGAGCTTTGAAAGTGAAAAAAATCAAAGGCACTCGTGGTCAATTGTTTAGAGCATTAACAAGCCTTTATTTTCTCATGGCTGTAATTTAAAACACTGACGCTTAGCCTGGCCTGCTTCAGGATGCAAATGGTGGCACTAGTGCTCATGTAATTTATGTAGGGCGAGGCTTCATTAGGCCTTCCTCTAAACACTCACAACCTTCCATTTAACAATTTGTGCATTTATATCAAATATACAAATGCACACAAAAAACTATTTGTCGTCACGCCTGTGTTTATGTTACAGTTTCCACACTGAATCAACAACATCCGCTTTACATTCAAAGTCTAGGGATGCTTTTGGCTTCTGGACCATTGACTATACTAGGCCCAAATCATGACTGGGTCAGGTCTAAAGCAGGACTAAATCAGAATAGTACCTGGTCTAAATTAGGACTGAAACAGGTCCAAACCCTCGCAGAAACAGTTGATGATAAATGAGGCAACCAGTGTCATTTGAATAAGACAGCCATTATATTCATGAATATTTATGATTATTTTGGCAGACACTCATGGAATACTGCCTAAAATATGTAGTTTTTTCCAACTGAAATTAGCAGGAATGGATCTATACAAGAATTAAAAATAAAGTGTTCTATATATAAATGCCTTAAAAGACTATTGTAGCAGCTGAACCACAGGCTACGGCTCTCCCTGCTTTGCTTGCATTACGAGATCGCTTTTCCACTTCAGAACCAGGCCAGGCCTAAGCAGGACAGAACCGAGCCTTGGAGGAGTTGTGTGCACAGATGATGCAATAATGATGAGATGCGAGGGACTAGCCTGGACCGTAAAATATTTGATATTTATTTATCATCCCTTTATTCCCCTGAACCCAGAGAACGGAGGACCAGAGCCGTGCAGGAGACTGTTTGACCGTGTGTTATGTCTGTGCTGTCCTGATGTTGTTGCTGCTGCTTTTGTGGTGTGTGATTATTTTTTCAAAATAAAGACATTTAACTGATTTTTTCTCAAACACTCTACAATAATTGGAAGATTAAGGGTGTGTGTGTGTGCGTGGATCCCATTGTTAGAAGTCTAAAAGTAATGGGAATTAATTAAACCAATTATGAAGCATAAAACATTCACTTTTTATCACAGTCAATTGGTGTGCAGAAGGCATAGACGTGTGAATTCTATCCCTGGTGATTCTGAGGCAGGCCTCCAGTGCAATGGTGCAATCTCTGTTTTGATTTTTGAGCCTGTTGATGGTGTGGTGACAGGTCTTTGAATTTCATGTTTTGCGTTGACTGTAAGTAGCACAATTGACCTTGCATCTTAGACAGGAGATAATGAGGGAATAACACACATCTTGTCATGGAACAGCTGAGCATATGTGTATATATTTTCAGTAATTGCATGCTTATCATTTGGAGTATCTATCTATTCATGGTTAATCCTAAATGATGTCATATCACTGTCACACACTTGACTCCTCTCCCTTCTCTCTCATTTCCCTCTGTCCCACAACCAATCAGCAATAATCCCTAACGAATGGGCTTGGAATGCATCTACTTCATTTTTCACGTGTCATTAAGGAGAGTATTTTAGTTTTGTGACATCACTAATTCTCACTGATTCTTCAGTGATCATGGTGTTAAACCAAAAGGGATTCAGCAGTTGAATTTTTTGTAACATAATTTTCAATGGTGTGGGTTGTTGTTGAGGTCAAAATCTCTATTAAAGTATGTGTATGTCTGGTAATATATAGCTTTAAGTATTTGAACACAACTGCAACTAAAATATGTGCTCCCCACATAATGAATGAATACCTCTCGCTGGCTTTCATCACATGAGCCTCCTGTGGTGTAACCAAAGCAGTGTCCGTTGCACGTTGAGAGACATTTAAACAAACTATCAAAAAGTCACCCCTATCTATTCGCCAGAAAACATATTCACAATGAGGGTGGAGACTTGTGAAAATGTTTTTACAAGTTAAAATATATGCGTATGAATGCTGAACACGTCGGGAAAAACAACTGGAGATCTGGGGTCAGAAGCTTGTACTCAGCACCGAGGTTCACCAGTGCATTTCTACGTTTATCCTGAATATATCTTTATTCATGTATATCATCTAGCAATACCAAGGAGAATCACAGTTAGTATAACTGAAGGGACCAGAGATGATGATGCTAACATTAGCTGCAAAATTAACTGTTAATGTTTGCACTCCGTTAGAAATGACTCTGCACTCCTGAATGTGGACATTATGTTAACATTATTTTATTCTGCCATCTACAACATCTACAACATGATGGAAAATTATGTTTGTATTTTCCGTCTCTGTGAATCAGTCTCTCTCGTGGACTGATGTGACGCCATAATAAACTTTTTTAGACCAATGTTTTGCGCCAAGCTCAGTCCCTCAGAGGTGGACTTCATGAGTGAGCACATGTCATCATTCAGTCATTGCCGTGGTCAGTGTTCAACCGAGGGGTTTCTTTGTGCAGGGAGCCTCTGAGGTCATGGAGGTGTCCACAGACGACAGCTCTACAGAGGAGGATGTCCTCTTGAAGAAACATCTGATAGAGAGCCAGAGAAGATGTCAGGACAAGATGGCCGAGGACTTACCTCAAGGAGCAGGTCAGGAACTGAACTTGTCACGACTGCATCCTTAATCTGAGGGGTTCCTACCTAATTTGCATAATTCTATAAATTATATGTTTTTCTCCTGATAGGTATCATAAAGGGACAGTTTTAGGTATACTATAGTGTCTGATCATCAGGGCAGGAAAGGCCGTCTCTACTGATATGTATATAATCAGAATAAAATGTTAATGTTGATATACAAAAAGATGTTTTCTATAATATCTTACAGCTACAGGGGGCGACAGTAGCTCAGTTGGTAGAGCATTGGCCTTAAGGCCAGAAGGTCGTGGGTTCAATTCCCACCTCTGCACCTTCTCCATCAACTCCCACTGATGACTGCTGTCGTTGTGTCCTTGGGCAAGACACTTAACCCCACTTTGCCCAAAGCCCCCACTGAAAGATCAAGGCTATGCTCACACTCAGAGAGCAGCCGTCCTCCTGTGGACTCACCACCTGCAGAGGGTCAGTGAGGGGCTGGTGCTATGAGACTTGGGTGGCATCTCTGACTGCCACCCCCCTGACCCAGAAATGGATTAAAGGGTAGAAAATGGATGGATGGATGGATGGATGGATCTTACAGCTAACTCCTAAACCGTTATGTTAGATCTTATATCAAAACAAATCAATCTATATATCAAGACCCAAGATGGTATACATCGGGGGGAGGGGGAGTAACCAACAAATGAGGCTATAATGGTTAAAAAAAAGAAGTAAATATGACAAATTCTGTTAAATGGAATAATAATATTATAATTAGAATTTTACACTAATTATCAAGATACATTGTCTAAAATATTAGCTGAACTACAGCGGGCTTCTCTACCAAATTCCTGACACTAAATTGGTATAGCAACGGTCCATGCCTTGAATAATTCACGGTAAAACATATAAGATGCATGCAGACTGTCACTTCCAAACATGTGTTGCAGGGAGGTACTGCAGTGCAGAGTGGGATGGCTTCCTGTGCTGGGAGCCCACTCCAGCAGGGGCCGTGTTCTTTCAGAAGTGCCCCGTTTCTGACTGGAGCGGAGAGCCCACAGGTATGTTAGGAATCTATGAGGAAGTGAGGAATAAGATGGATAATTTTCTATGATTATTAAATGAAAAAGTTGAGTAGAAGCTCTTTAAATACAGAGTTAGATTGGACCACAGATTCTTTGGTGTTGTCTCATTTTTGTCCCTAACATATTTGTCTGTCCTCAGAGACGGTGAGTCGCTTCTGCTCTGAGGAAGGACAGTGGCAGAGCACAAACAGCTCTGGAGCCAACAGTAGTGTGTGTGCCACCAACCCCAGGGTAAGATTCACCTGAACTCCACTCATACTTTAGCCTGACTCTCGCCAGACCCTTGTAGTTCGCTGCACTTCACACATGCGTCTGGACCTCCTCCATAGCAGTTGGATTTCAGAAGGCGGGGCCTTCTAAAAAAATCCTTGTATGTGATTGGATAAACCTCTTTTGCGTTATCTTGAATGACGTCTTCCTGCAACCACTCACATCCAAGCACACAAGATTTTCCAGCCCAAAACCTGCGAGAATCCACAAAAAAACCCACCCAGAATTATTTGTGGGCTAAATTTGTGATGTAATAAACTTGGGCTGTCATTATTTTGTTTATTGTCTTTCTATTTATTTATTACCTACAAGTCTCTTGAAGAAAAGTATGAGGGAAACCACCCAAACTGGCAACCCTGCTGCATAGTGTTGTAAACAGGAACACTTAAACCAGTACTTAAACCAAACTTTACACAAACATTTGACTCTTAAAACGCACATATAACAACATGGAACCATCAACATCTCGCCTCATATTGCATTAAAAGTGACACCCGTGTCTTAATTTGTTTGTATTTAAACTTAAATGTTTTTTGATTGCTTTCGCTGGTGCGTGAGACAAGCTTGAGAAGGCGGTGCAAACCCGACACCAGACCTCGATACCAGACCCATGTGGTTCAGCCAAACGCCTCTGGTGGGGGAACTACAGGGTCTGGCGAGAGTCAGGCTACTCATACTTGGCCTGGTTCTAGAAAACTCAAGTTGGGAGGGGGGACTACAAAGTTAGGTAAGCAAAAATATGGCTTTAGAGCAAAGGAAAAACAAGGAAAGCGGCTGATCCGGATGGGATTAGCTCCAAGATCCAACTCTTTGGAGTGATGGAAAGTTACTCCAAAAACGTAATACATTATGCATTACTTACCGGTATGTAAAGTATAATATATAAGACGCAGGTCCTTCAGGGCGGACGCGGACGTACTGTAGACATGGTTCGCTCCGTTGGTGCTATTTATTATTTTCCGATAATGACTTGCGTCCTACACATTATCCCGCTTATTTTACGGCTTTGTGCCAACTAAACACAAAAAACAAACTTGAAATAGATCCCAAAGGTTTGGCCGTGCCATGGCTATGCAAGTAACAGTTAGGCTATACTTCAAAACTAGAACTCTCTCAAGCTACATGACAACTGTACAACAAATTCTGAGTGGTGAGTGATCCATAGAAATACTAAACCATCCATCCATCCATTTTCTTCCGCTTCATCCGTTGCCGGGTCGCGGGGCAGCAGTCTAAGCAGGGACGCCCAGACTTCCCTATCCACACACACTTCCTCCAGCTCGTCCGGGGGGACCCCAAAGCGTTCCCAGGCCAGCTGAGAGACATGGTCCCTCCAGCGTGTCCTGGGTCTTCCCCGGGGTCTCCTCCCGGTGGGACGTGCCCGGAACACCTCCCTAGGGAGGCGTCCAAATACTAAATACTAAACCTAAATGGATAATCAGATCCTCTGCAAATGTCCTGTCCTAAAATGTTAAAATGCTATTAATGTTAATGGGTTTTCAGCTATCGCTTTAAAACAATATTTTTGTCATGAAAACGTTAACAGATTATTCTGAAAACCTCCGTGCATGTGTGTTAAGGATATAGATTTATAATGTATATTCGATGAATATCTAAATGTGTTGATTGATTGTTTTTTGTGTTTATTGAGCGGAGCTATAGCCACGCGTCTCTCGCAGAGACAGAAGTAGTGACAGGCCCCACAGAGTGATCTTTACACACCTGAATTACTGTACATGCTCATATTGCAGCAGCGGTCATCATTGGTTTGAGAGGTCCGTTATCAAGAAATAATGACCCAGAACATATCTAAATTAAATTCAAACAAATGAAGTGTTCTACTGCTTCTGTGAGGAGCTGATGAAAGTCATGTGTTACACTACAATATTACTGTCTGTGAATTGTGACACATTACACTACTTCTACATTACTTTGAAGTTACTTTTGGTTGGGCACATTTTGCCATCCTTGTCTCCTACAAACTCAGTACTGTCCTACAGTAGCTCAGAACTGGTTCATTGCACCTTACAGCTTAATTTATTAAACTTGATGGAAGTACATCATTCTTGGCTCTTAACTCTTCACGCATATATTTTTGGTGCACTCATTGACAGGTGTCTTCCTCACTCACAAACCGGACTCAGGCATCGGACTTAGGCAGCTCATTTCAGTGAATATTGACTCTTTTTGGATGCTGTAAAGATCAAAACAGAGCTTATACTCCCATCTGTCACGAGACTGCAAGTCTCTGCTCTTTCGCCAACGCCAACTGCTGAGCAAAGGGCGGGGACAAAAGACTGGGTCATGCCCAAGCATCAGACTGGTGGCTTTGACATACCATCTCATTACTGCCCCACAATAAACTCAGCAATGCAGCACTCAATTTCTCCGCACATTCAACACCATCCGGCCGAGGCTTCTCAGGACAAGCTGGAGACGGCTGAAGTGGACTCTGACCTGGCTGAGTGGACAACCTCACAGACAGGGACTGGTGTCTCGGGTCCTGACCTGTAGTCTGTGCCCTCCAGGGGGCTGTCCTTGCACCGTTCCTCTCTACCCTCTACACTGCAGACTTCAGATTCCAAACTGATTATTACATTTTACAGATATTTTAAAGATGTTGTGCTCCTTGTGGCTTGATTATTATCTCTGATTAATTAGTCAGCTTTTATTGCTAAACATTTCCTAAATCAGACAATTGGTAACGTTTTAACATTTAAGTGTACAATTACAATGTGAAAATTGCATCATAGCAGTTAAACTGCCCTGGCTCACACAGTGACACTGTGCTGTGACTGCAGACTTTGAGTACAATGAAAAGTGCTTGCTGCCCTGCTGACTTGTCATTAATGTATCTGTATATCATTGGTACCAACCTCCTTTAGAATCCCCTGTGTGTTACCACTGATACCAATATATTTCCATAAATTCCCATTGCAATTGTCCAACTTTGATAAGGCCATAATGGGACAAACATAATGTATGTATGATCCAAATGCAAGACATTTCAAACATGTTTGTACAGTAATGTAATAAACACAACCACAAACATAATGCCCTGAACTATTTTGCAGATGATAGGGGATCAGGGAGTCTGCGTTACCACATTCATGAAGAGCCAATGTTTCCTCTGTGCGTTTCCGCAGACGGCAGCTCAGCTCTATGTGGACATAGACGACACCCAGGCCTCCTTGGCCCCCAGCGCCCAGTCTGAGGAGGAGATCCTGGTGCGGAGGAAGATCCTGGACAACCAATACAAGTGCTTCGAGAAGATGTACCGCGAGCCGGCTTTAAACTCCAGTGGTAAGATATGCATGAGGAGGGGGCACAGGGACAGGGGCTCAACGTCTCCGTCTAATGTTTCTTCTAATTTTTCATGGGTCTGGGCAGAAACAGAAACTCCCTGAGCGGGACCATGAAGTACCATGAGCAAGTGGTTGGAGTCTGTGTCTGTGGGAAACATTCACATCACAATATACCTGCTTCCTTCCCATTGCCCTTCGGAGGGCGGGTGGATGTTAAGAGGTTAAGACACATCAACTAAAACAAATGATATGGTTCAGTTCAATGTTCATCCTGATCTTAAGATAAGATAAGGGAACCTTAACAGTGGGGACATGTTAATGTTGCAGAGTGCATACAGGACAATAACAGTATCACGACGGTCACTTCTGCCACTTTTACCTTCCAGGCCCTGATCTGCTCCTCTCTGAGCCCTTGGCATTTCTCAAGCTTTTGATGCTGGGACGTTTGGAGAGATCCGGTCATATATCAAACTAAAGTATTCTTTCCTTGGCAGTCTGGTGAATGACTGAGAGTTGAGGAGCACTGTCAAAACTGTCAATTTTTGGTTCAATCCAAGCAAGAATGGAAGAAATCCACTCTCTGTGTGGAGTGAGGGACAAATGCCCACAATTGTAAAGCGCTTTGTGACTCTGGTGTGTGAAAGGCGCTATATAAATAAAGATTACTTACTTACTTACTCCAGATTGAATATAATAATAATTTGCTCAAAGTACCTTCCATATTGTAGTTAAATAAGTTAAATAACAAAAATCCGCAGATGCAAAACAAATTAAGATTACACAAAGATACTATCGGATATATATTCCCCCCTTTTTTTCTTCCGTAAATATTTTTGTTTATCAAGCACACACTTGTTATAATTTTAACTAAAATAGCTTCACCTTTCTGAAAATGCGGTACAAATTTAGATTTCAACTCAACAAGCTATCAGCAAATTTCTTCAGTGTGGAAGAATTCCAAATACAGCAGACTGCAGATGGACTAAGCAGGCACAGGGGCCGGATCCGGCCCGCCAAGAGATTTGATACGGCCCACAGCTCATTTATGTAAAACAATAATAATAATAATAATAAAATAATCCGCTCTGCTGCGGCGCAACGCTTAACTCAGCAGCGAGTCGAGTGCCTCTGTAGTGGCTCCCACCAGAGTGTGCTTTATTCTGTGACTGACAGCGACACCCTCAGCAGAATGTCTCTGTCAAAAAGGCGAAAAGTGGACATTGAGTGTCGTGTCAAGAAAAGTGGACTATTTCTTATTTGTTCATGGAGGTGAATGAAACACCGATGCTTGTTGAGCATCTGTGTGCATGCAACAAGTGGCGGTGGTGAAGGAATAGAATCTTAAATGCTGAAGTGGAGTGGAGAATTGAGAAGAACAGCCGTCTGTTTGTGCCCAGAGCGAGAGGTTAGTGATGCCGCTGTAAAGGCAAGCTATCTGAGTGCTAACAACATAGCATTTTCATCAAAGCTGCACAGTGAGGGCGAGTTTGTCAAAACTTGCATACAGGCTGCAGAAATGGTGTGTCCTGCAGAAAACAACGTGATTTTACAAACGTCAGCCTGTCCAGGAATCGTGCAGCAGAAAGTATTTCAGAACTAGCTACAGATTGAAGTCGTTGGTGGCGTTTTTTCTTGCTATTGATGAGAGCACTGTTGTTACTGATGTTGCATATTCAATTGTGGCGTTGATGCATCTTTGACTATCACAGAGGAGATTTTATAGTTGGATACCATAGACAACTATAAAATTCACAGCTGAGAACTATTTCAGTGCTGGTGCTGCTGCTGCCAGCCTGGTACCAACAGTAAAGACAGGTGTTGTGACAAATTTCAAGCTGCAAATGGAGGTGATGATTTTTTGACATTTCACTGTATTTTGCACAAGAGAGACACTGTGCTGCAAGTTGTTTAAAATGGACCACAGGATGGAAGTTGATTTGTTCATTTCAACAGAGTCAGACTGAATCACGGACAGTTTGATGATTTCCTAGTGACATTAACACAACCATGGACCTTACCACACTGCAGTAACATGGTTAAGCTACCAACTGTATCTTTGTGAGCAAGTTTTCAATTCAATTCAATTTATTCTTGTATAGCCCTAAATCACAGCAATAGTTATCTCAAATGACTTAACAAAACCGTTGAAATTGCCAACACGGATCAGAGAGTCAAACAGTTAAAACACAAAAAAATGTAGAACACAGTTATTGGTCCATAGGGAGAGACCAATGTCCATGAATGTCCTGGATCATCACCACAGTCCTTCTTGTTAAACACTAACTGTCCAACAGACCCTCCTGCATCGGCAAGGAGCAACAAAACAAAAACCCAGTGGGAAAAAGTGAGAAACCTCGGGGAGATCCACATTGAGAGAGGGATCCACTCCCATGGACGGGCGGGCTGTAGATCCAGGTCCGAAGCTACAGAACGAGGACCAAGGCCATGCAGCGGTTGTAGAACAAGGATAGGAGCAGTGCTCCCCCTCCCCACCTGTGTGCAGCCCACAAGGCGAGTTGGGCAGGGCAGTCCACAAGTGCAGATGGAGGGAGTTTTCTCTGTAATGAGCCGTAATAAAACAAAACGGCACACAAGCTCTAAAATGACATTACAATACAATACAATACAATACAATACAAGTTATTCTCGTATAGCCCTAGGTCACAACAGAAGTCATCTCAGAGGACTTAACAAAACCATTGAAATCACCAACACAGATCAGAGAATCAACAGTTAAAACAAATGAAAAATATAAAGCACACACAGAAGAAAATGTCCATACATGTTGTAGAATGCTAAAGTGTCCTGATCATCACCAATCCTTTCTGTTGGACACTAACTGTCCTACAAGACCCTCCTGCATCGACAAGGAAAAACTCTTAAAAAACCCAGTGGGAAAAAGTGAGAAACCTTGGGGAGAACTAGGGAAACCCACAGGGAGGGAGACCCATTTGAGAAAGGGATCCGCTCCTCCAGACGGACAGGCTAATGATCTAGGACCTAAGATAGCTACAGAACGTGGACCCGTGGCCGCTGAACGTGGACAGGTCCGGTGCAGGACTGAAGCACTCCCAGGCGGGTCGGGCGGGGCAGTCCGCAGGTGTAGATGGAACAGGCCAGGCTCAGAGATCCCGTCATCGTACCATGAAACATACAATGGGACAACGGGTGAATAGCAATGAACAAACTACAGTCAAAATCCTAATAATGCTAAACAGATAAAGTAGGAAGAAGGAGAGGATAGTGCTCAAGTTACCATACTTCTCCCAGCAAACTGACTCCCTATGCAGCTTGACTGACAGTCTGAGGAGTTTAGCCTTCCCTGAGTGTTACCTTCCTAGCCATATGCTAAACTAAAGAGGACTGTTTTAAACCTAGCCTTGAATAAAGAGAGCGTATCTGAAAGGAGGTGAGACAGCAGCAGCCACGGCTAGCCTAGGCTACAGCACCAAGATTCATGGATTGCACACCAGGTGTGCAAACCGATCCAGGCAAACCTAATTATATATTATATATCATATATATCATATATACCATACATTCATAAGAGGCTACCACTTGGGACATGGTGCCTGATGTTGATGCACTTAAAAAACAAAGCATGACTAAATATTGTGCTCAGTTGAGCACTGGTCTTTGTTGGACCTAATGGTCGTGGGTTCGAGCCCACCACGACCCATGTCACCTGCTCCCACTGATATCTGCTGTCATTGTATCCCTGGGCAAGACACTTACCCCACATTGCCCGAAGCTCCTCGCTGAAAGACCAAGGCCATCTCGACGGTGACAGAGAAGCCATCTTCGGCTGGTGCATTGAGACTTGGGTGGCAGCTCTGATTGCCACTCCCCTGACCTAGAAATGGATTAATAAAGGGGTAGAAAATGAAATTAAATTAAATGACTAAATATTGTGGAATGCCATTTCCAATGTAAGATTGTAAATACATACATTGTTTGCAGTATGAAAACCCACTGTTACATTTAAGTGATAGATTTACAGCTAAAACTGAGTGAGTATTAGTAAGATTAAAGGATGGTTTAGATCAAGTTTAAAAAAAAAAAGTGTTAATGTGCACAAAAAGTTTGATTTTGTACTGTTTTTGGGTATTCACGCTGAGAATTTTCTTGTCCAGCCCCCTTGAGATCCAATTAGGTTGTATTTGGCCCCCGGACCAATATGAGTTTGACACCCCTGCTCTAAGGTCAACTGCAGATGAGGAAAAAGACTGCATCTTTTCCACATGGGAATTTGTTTGGATGAGAGTTGAAGCATATCTACTGAAATCAAGCTCCACTCACATTTTTTCTGTGCGAGAATTCCAGTGTTCCATTTGGATTGTCTGCAACACTGGAAAGGGTTGTGCTGGTATTGGCCCCAGCCACCATCAGGTCAAAGAATTCTTCAAAACTCACATTTCACACATGTTGCAGGAAGGCTGAGGAGTCAGAAAAAAATCTTATATTGTGTTTCAAAATGCAGTTATACTACACAACACATTCAACGTTTTTGCTTCCAGCCTCGTGGGCCACATCGAGTTTCCTCCACTTTGCGTCTCCATTGTTCAACAAATAATAATATTAATATACACTACCGTTTAAAAGTTTGGGGTCACATTGAAATGTCCTTATTATTGAAGGAAAAGCACTGTAGATAAATTTAAACTAGTCTTAACTGTAAAGAAATACACTCCATACATTACTTATGTGGTAAATGACTATTCTAGCTGCAAATGTCTGGTTTTTGGTTCAATGTTGTAATTGCTGCAAATGGAGGATTCTTTGACGAAAGCAAAGTTGGATGTAAAACAAATCTTATTTCAAATACAAATCATTATTTCTAACCTTGTCAATGTCTTGACTCTATTTTCTATTCATTTCACAACGTACGGTGGTGAATAAGTGTGACTTTTCATGGAAAACACTTGGGTGACCCCAAACTTTTGAACGGTAGTGTATATGTATTTATTTATTATTGTAAAATTGAGCTCATGAGTTGTGCATACATACGATCTCTGCTTACTTTGCAATTCTTCACAAACTGTGGCTTTATCTGAGCAAATCCCTCATCGCAATCCCTCTTTCACACAAGAGCAATCCATCACAGAACATGTTTCAAAAGTATCAAATCAAATCTGTTCATCTTTGTACAGCTCAAAATCATGACCACAATCGTCTCAAAGAACAGTTTATTTCCAACAGCCAGCTGGACCTCGACTCACATCCTGAAGTCATACTTGAATGAATTGGTCAGAGAATTGTAATTTAAGATGTGGTTTATGATTAGGTCCTGTGTAAAGGGGGGTATTTGGTCTGAAATACTCCTGTTGACATTTTTTATGTAATATATTTTGTAGCTGAAACAGAAAAATCCACTTTAAACATGATGTTGTGTGCCTCTGTCTCTGCTTCTGTATAAGATATTGCTTTAATCGTGTGTGTTTGTGATTGTGTGTTTGTGTGTGTGTCCCAGATGTGCACTGCGGCCGTAACTGGGATGGCTGGCTGTGCTGGGACGACACTCCGGCCGGGACGCTCACCTCTCAGAACTGCCCTAACTACTTCAAAGACTTCGACCCCACAGGTGCGAGGGCCGTCTCCTTTTGACGTTTAGCTGATTAACCCATCACTGGTTTCCTTGGCAACCAAATGTTTTATTTGTTGACTTCTTTTTCAACAAGTGTAAAAACTGCAAAAATGAACAGAATGGCTGAGGATGATTGTTTTTACTGTACAGATAGATAGATATTTATAGATAGACTTTATTGTACAGGGGCCAACCACTGGGCATCCTTGCAGTTTGCCCAGTGGCCCAGTTTTGAACAAAATGAAAGTACTAACCACTCAGCGTCTGTTTTGACAATGCAGCTAGAGTTGCAGTGTTTGAAGGGTTAGCGATCAATTTGGGAATCAATTTGAATGATTTCGTTCATTTCATTTGAGGCCATACTAAAATTGTTAACTCATTGTTGGAAAGTGCTTGCTGAGTGGTTAGCTGGATCCTGGATTCAAATTGGAATAGGGCCTTTCTTAGTGGAGTTTGCATGTTCTCCCTGTGTCTGTGTAAGTTTCCTCCAGGTGCTCCGGTTTCCCCTACCACTAAAAACACATAGTCCTGACTAAGCAAACACTGCTTCTGACAGAGGCCCTAGTGGCTCTGAAGGATGTGTTTAATGCTGAGGAGATTAATGTTTAATTAACTCAGTAACTAGAAAGAGTTTAAAAGTTTCAGTTCAGTGCATTTCCCAAATGAGAATTTAGAGGCTGGTGAATCAAATTAAACCTATATTTCAATGAACATTGAAGCATAATTAACTGTTTCAAAATGGTTTAATGGTATCGGTAACTGCCTGTCTTCTTTGTGTGTTTTGATGTCATGCCAGCAGCAGCTATACGCAACAAGGCTGTTTTAAAATGTCAGAACATTGCAATAAGAACAAGTCACACGTAATGCATGTGATTATTGTGTATTACCTACTATGGCCTTGACTGGTTCAAAAAAGATGACTTGAATTTAGAGTACATTTGCCATTTTTCAGAAAATTTTGGCCAAAAGTTGCTTTAAATACATACAAATAAGAAAATGTGTTGTGTGTCTCAGAAAAGGCCACTAAGCTGTGTGGAGACGACGGCCAGTGGTTCAGACACCCGGAAACCAATCGCACATGGTCCAACTACACTCGCTGCAACGAGAAAACCGTGGCAAAGCTCCGGGTACGTGAGCCTGGTCCACTCTTTCATCACACATCCATGATTGCAAGTCTGTGCTGTAACTGTGCTATACAATAAACTCAGGCCTTGACACGTAGGGATGGAGAGTTTTACCAATATGCACCAGTAGTTTGAATAAAGCAAGGAACAAACTCTCTCTTAATAGTATTGGTCCTTTTGTCTCCACTCAGCGGTTGACGTTACCAAAAGAGCGGATAGATACAGTCTGTGCGAAAAATGAGTCTGAGCTCTATTTTGTTTTTTTTAGTGCCCAAAAAGAGTCAGTATTCAAAGAAATATGAGCCACTCAAGAGTTCTCTTTGTGAGTGAGACCGACACTTGTTGACGGGTGCCCGGAAAATATGTGCACAATGAGCCACGTGTTATGCATGTTTCTGTCAATGTTTTAAAACATCTGCAAAAAATGATGCACTTTCCCTCAAATTTTAGAAATAAAGCCGTAATCTAAACCAGAACTGAGCTTTTGACTTAACTTTTCTTTTGTGTCTAAAAGTAAGTTATTGTGAACAAATCAGACAACAGCACATCTTTACCTTATTAAAACTCAGAGTCTGAAAAAGCTGGTCTGAGAATGTGACAGAGACCACAGTACTGCACATGTGGAAAGTGACAGAATTACACTGTTTTAGAGCCTGGAACCAGTGACATGAATGTTTTTACTTATCAAAAATAATCAAAACAAACCCCTTTGTAAGGCCTATATTTTATCATTATGACATTGTTTTGAATCTTATTGTATTGAGAATCCCCCCTGGACTGCCACCTTAACGTGGTGGGGGAGTTTGAGTACTCGGATGAACCTGGGAGCTATGCTGTCTGGGGCTTCATGCCCCTGGTAGGGTCTCCCATGGCAGACAGGTCTCAGGTGACGAGTCAGACGAAGAGCGGTCCAAAAACCACCATGGATCGCACTAAAACAATAACAGTGACGTCGCCCGGCATGGTGCAGCCGGGGCCCCACCCTGGAGTCAGGCCTGGGGTTGGGGACCGAATGCGAGCGTCTGGTGGCCGGGCCTTAGCCCACGGGGCGGGAAGGAGCCCGAGCTCGTGGGGACTAGAGATAGTCGGCCTCACCTCCACACACAGCTTGGGCTCTGGAACCCAACTCCTTGAGAGGGGTTGGACGCTCCACTTTTCTGGTGTTTCCCACGGGGAGAGGCGGCAAGCTGAGGTGGCCATTCTTATTGCCCCCCATCTCAGCCGCCACGTGTTGGAGTTTTCCCCGGTGAATGAGAGGGTCGCGTCTCTGCCTCCGGGTGGGGGACAAGTCTCTCACTGTTGTGACGGCCTACCAGCCTAACAGCAGTGCAGAGTACCCGGCCTTCTTGGAGTCCCTGGGGGGTGTACTGGACGGTGCACCAACCGGGGACTCCGTTATTCTCCTGGGGGACTTCAACGCCCATGTGGGAAATGCCAGTGACACTTGGAGAGGGGTGATCGGGAAGAACGGCCCCCCTGATCTGAACCCGAGCGATGTTCAGTTGTTGGACTTCTGTGCTAGTCACAGTTTGTCCATCACGAACACCATGTTCGAGCACAAGGGTGTCCACCAGTGCACGTGGCACCAGAACACCCTTGGCCGGAGATCGATGATCGACTTTGTTGTCGTATCATTTGACCTTCGACCGCGTGTCTCGGACACTCGGGTGAAGAGAGGGGCGGAGTTGTCAACCGATCATCACCTGGTCGTGAGTTGGATCCGCTGGCAGGGGAAGAAGCCGGTCAGACCTGGCTGAGGTCACCAAGGTGGTTGGCAGCCTCCATGGTGGCAAGGCTCCGGGTGTGGATGAGATCCGTCCTGATTATCTAAAGTGTCTGGATGTTGTAGGACTGTCTTGGCTGACACATCTCTGCAACATCGTGTGGCGATCGGGGGCGGTGCCAATGGAGTGGCAGACCGGGGTGGTGGTCCCTCTCTACAAGAAGGGGGACCGGAGGGTGTGTTCCAATTATCGTGGGATCACACTCCTCAGCCTCCCCGGTAAGGTCTACTCCAAGGTACTGGAGAGAAGGCTATGGCCGATGGTCGAATCTCGGATTCAGGAGGAGCAGTGTGGTTTTCGTCCCGGTCGCGGAACACTGGACCAGCTCTATACTCTCCATCGGATACTCGAGGGTTCATGGGAGTTCGCCCAACCTGTCCACATGTGCTTTGTGGATTTGGAGAAGGCGTTCGACTGTGTTCCCCGGGGTGTCCTTTGGGGGGTTCTCCAGGAGTATGGGGTCCGGGGTCCTCTGCTGAGGGCCATCCGGTCCCTGTATGACCGGAGCCAGAGCTGTGTTGGCATCGCCAGCAGTAAGTCAGACCTGTTCCCGGTGCATGTTGGCCTCCGCCAGGGCTGCCCTTTGTCACCGGTTCTGTTCACTGTGTTTATGGACAGAATTTCTAGGCGCAGCAAGGGATCGGAGGGGGTCCGGTTCGGGGACCACATGATTTCATCTCTGCTGTTTGCGGACGATGTTGTCCTGTTGGCTCCAATGAGCCAGGACCTGCAGCATGCACTGGGGCGGTTTTCAGCGGAGTGTGAAGCGGCTGGGATGAGAATCAGCACCTCCAAATCTGAGGCCATGGTGCTCGACCGGAAAAAGGTGCCTTGCCCTCTGCAGGTGGGTGGAGAGGTCCTTCCTCAAGTGGAGGAGTTCAAGTATCTCGGGGTCTTGTTCACGAGTGAGGGAAGAATGGAGCGTGAGATTGACAGGCGGATCGGTGCAGCGTGTGCAGTGATGCGTTCGCTGTATCGGACCGTTGTGGTAAAGAGGGAGCTGAGCCGAAAGGCGAAGCTCTCAATTTACCAGTCAATCTTCGTTCCCTCCCTCACCTATGGTCATGAGCTTTGGGTAATGACCGAAAGAACAAGATCGCGGATGCAAGCGGTCGAAATGAGCTTCCTCCGCAGAGTGGCTGGGCGCTCCCTTAGAGATAGGGTGAGGAGCTCAGTCACACGGGAGGAGCTCGGAGTAGAGCCGCTGCTTTTCTATGTCGAGAGGAACCAGTTGAGGTGGCTCGGGCATCTGTTCCGGATGCCTCCTGGAGTTCTGGGCACGTCCCACCGGGAGGAGGCCCCAGGGAAGACCTAGGACACGCTGGAGGGACTATGTCTCTCAGCTGGCCTGGGAACGCCTTGGGGTCTCCCCAGACGAACTGGAGGAAGTGTGTGTGGATAGGGAAGTCTGGGTGTCTCTGCTTAGACTGCTGCCCCCGCGACCCGGCAACGGATAAAGCGGAAGAAAATGTATGGATGGATGGATGTATTGAGAATAAGGGTGAATTGCATTGCATCGAATTGGAATCGCTGAGAGGGGGGATTTGTATTGCATCGTTTCTGCAGGGCGCCTCAGTGCGGTGAAAAAGTATCAAGATGCTTATCGAATCGGCCTTTGAGGTGAAGACACCCATCCCTAGTATACGCTGTTACACACTAGAATAATAACCTTGTGAGATTCAGTTTACAACTTAAACATTGTACATGCAATCTAAACATGTTGTGTGGACTTGGTCCGCCCCTCTCCTGTTCTCACATTGTGCATTGTTGTGTATTCCAGTCGGCTTATATCTTGTTCTACATGGCAATCGTAGGCCACGCCCTGTCCATCGCCTCGCTGCTCATATCTCTGGCCATCTTCTTCTACTTCAGGTACGTGTTCTCCGCTGTTTTCGAATGCACCTCTTCCTGAGCTTTAAATGTTTGTACTGTCTTTCTGAACCAAAGTGTCCTCCCCATTGACTACTGAATATTTTAGTAATCTGGTATAATAATGCATCACTTTTTTCACTTTGTCCACAGTGATGTTAATTACTACTACTTAACCTGCCCCGGGGCAGACTGATGAATGTCTGCTGTACATGTAGCTGCAAGCAGCTATCTGCCCCTATTTGACTGAAAAAGCACCATCCGAGACAGCTCCTCGAATGGTGCTTTTTCAGCTACTTAAACCTGCATTCAGCCTGGTTGCTTACATGGGTATGGAACCTGAAATGTATTAACGGTTGCCTGTGGGTTTTTTGGGTTGGGTGTGTTGGGTTGGTGGCAGAACGAGTTGTTGGACATTGTTTTAATTCACTGCACAGTCAAATACAAGGCCAAAAAAATAATTTTCAATAATTACTATTAACTTGCAGCATTGATGGTAAGGTGAATATGAGTCAATTATTATACTCGATTCTAAAGCTTTGAAAAAGTTGTCAAGAAAACTATTCAACAAATAGAACACCTACATATAAATTCATTTATATGTACTTATAGGTTTATGTTAATTTAGAAATAATAATCATTGGCGAATTTTTTAATACTATCCCAACTTCAAAAACAATAATTCTATTGCCATAGTTTCTACTTGTATAAATGTCCACAGATTCAAAGATGAGCTTTAAAAACTGTTTGCGGTGTTGTATCGGGATGGTCAGCTTGTTGCGCATACATCATTTTACTGCCGGTGATCGTTGATAACATGGATCTAAAATGTTGATATGGGATATCTAATGAATGGATAGTAATGTAACCTACCGAATGACAAGATTGTATATACTATATTCATTTGATGAGTTCTTCTTTTCAAATTCACAGGTGATGTGCTAAAATAACATGTGTGTAGTGTGTGTGCACTTGTTTTCAACTCCTGGTGGGTTCCATAACCTGAGATTCCACTCACGTCATGGGGACTGGTTTTACGTGGTGGGGCCCGAACACCGGACCCCACTGGTCCAAGCTTAATAATCAATGGGTAATGCTTTTCTAACGGTCCTTATGCAGTCTCTGTAAAAATATGGAAAGGACCCCTGGAGGTTTACTTTCCTGAAAAAAGTGTGTTATGTGTCGGAACCCTGGTGGTGGGTTGCGGGATATCAAGGAGGGGCACACTGGGGCAATTTCAGTCCAGCAGGCTGGAGCCAATCATGGAGCAGCACAACAGAGGAAATCAGGTGTCAGGCTAGAAAAAGGTGCAAGTGTGTGGTTCATTAGGCTGCAAGAAATCATGGAGGAGCACACTGAAGCGCACGCTTACAAACCACTGGTAAGTGCTGACTACAAGTCATGACTTCAAATTGTTATATAGAATGATTACAAATTATTTGTTGTTTGTGCAGCTTAGTCAAGAGTCCCTAATTGATGAAGTCGACTCAGATTCTGACGATTTAACTGTCAAGAAGAAACCTGTAAAAAAGTATGGAAAAAGAAAAATCAAAAACACTTTTCTTCAAGACTCGGAAAGTGACGAACCAAAGGCAAATAAGATTGTTATCATGCAGCTGCAAAAGAAGAAAAATGGGGGGCGAGTATACAGCAAGAGACACTTCTGCCTCTACTGTTCAATGTCCTGCCACAAAATGTCATTTGACTAGAAAACATGGAAATGAAAGTGACGTAGCCAGAGCATTGGCTCTACCTGTGAAATCTAAAGCACGTAAACTTCAGTTTGATTTGATCAGGAATAGTGGAAACCGTGAGCACAATTTTGAGGTTTTAAAGGCCGGCATTGGAACTTTAGTCCCAGCTAAACAGCCAAATTCCCCAGTTAAATCCAGTGAGTTTTTGCACTGTATAGACTGTGGGGCATTGCTTAAGCGAAAGTCGCTGTGGAGGCATGTGGCCAGGTGCCGGCTTTCACAGAAAGATGCCCAGGCTAAACCAGGTAGAAGTAGGGTCCAGTCCCTCTGCTCCCTAGCCCAGCCTGTACCGGAGGGCATCAGCAAAAAGCTGTGGTCTTTAATTTCGGCAATGCATCAGGATGAGGTCACGGGTGTTGTCAAAGCAGAAAAGGGGATTCTGAGACTCGGAGAGCACCTGTACTTAAAACACGGGCATGATAAGACTAAGCATGATTACATTAGGCAGAAAATGAGAGAAGTCGGTAGGTTAATTAACGAAGCAAAAACCGCAGGGAAACTGAAAACAATTAAGGATTTCTTTATTCCTTCCAACTTTAACCATGTGATTGATGCAGTCAGGTCTGTGGCTGGATATGATGAGGAAACAAATCAATACAAGACTCCATCCTTGGCCCTCAAACTCGGCCATAGCCTCAGAAAGCTAGCAGATATTCTTGAATGTGACTCAAAAATGGAGCATTGTGTTGATGAACTATTTATTAAAAACCTCCAACGAAGCCGGCTGCTTTTTGAGAAGAGGTGGGACGTCTGTGTTTCTTCTGCTGCCCTACAGACCCTCCGGCAAGCCAAGTGGAACACTCCGGACCTGCTCCCTCTGACTGAGGACGTTAGAGCCATGCATGCACATATTGAGGTATGTCGACCTGAATATGTGCAAACCCTAATAAGTGAGCCAACGTCTAAGCATTGGTCTAAACTGGCAGTTTTGACTCTTTGTGAGGTCATCATTTTCAATCGAAGAAGGGAAGGTGAGGTTTCAAAGATGCCACTGACAGCCTTTACCTTAAGAAGTAAGACTGGGATCCATTCTGACATTGCTCTGGGACTGTCCCAACTTGAGAAAAAGCTGTGTCAGCATTTTCAACGCATTGAAATTAAAGGGAAAAGAAGTCGGAAAGTGCCGGTTCTTTTGACTCCTGAAATTGATTGCTTCGATGGAGGTGCTGGTGGAGAACAGAAGGGCCTGTTCCATCTCTGACCATAACCCATACTTCTTTTCCCGCCCGGGCGCAGACACCCACATCAGGGGATCAGACTCCCTACGCCAGGTAGCCAAAGAATGTGGTGCGGTGCATCCAGAGATGCTATCCTCAACCAAACTTAGAAAGCACATAGCTACTATGTCTACAGTTCTCAATATGAAAGAGAATGAGATGGACATACTTGCCAACTTCCTCGGCCATGACATTCGCATCCACAGGCAATATTACAGACTACCAGAGGGGACACTGGAGCTGGCCAAAATCAGCAAAGTGTTGATGGCCATGGAGCAGGGAAGAGTGACGGAATTCGAAGGAAAGAGCCTCGACCAGATACAAATTGAGCCTGAAGGTAATTCTTGATATTATTAAAATATGTATGATTTTTTTTCCCTAAAGGCCACTTGTATTTTTATTTTCTGTGCGACAGGGAGAGCAGTAGAGATCCTCTCACAAACGGACGGGCTAAAAGAAACTTCAAGCGGAGAACCTTCAACCATTCATCCAGATGCACCCCATGGTAGTGGCAGTGCCCCTTCTGGTAAGTGTACCAGGTGGGGGATTACAGCCAGGCTGCTTGGTCCTAACCCTGGGAGTGTATATTGCTAATATATTTTTATTTCTCTCCCTAGAACGTGTAAGAAAGCCATGGTCTGCATCTGAGGTGAAGGCTGTGTGGAAGACCATGACACCTTTCATACAGACTGGAAAGGTCCCTGGGAAGTCTCACTGCCTGGCCTGCATTAATGCCTCACCAGATGACCTTAGACATCGGACATGGAGTGGCATTAAATTCTATGTCAAAAATAGAATCACTGCAATTCGAAAACAAAATCTAAAATAAAATTCCTTTAAAATAGTTGTTTGGTTTCTATTGACTGTTTTGTATTACTTAAAGTAGTCCCAGTAAAAAAAGATTATGTCTATGGGTCCCATTCTGAACGGCCCTGTCAAAGGGACCCACCAGGTAACAAAAACGTGTATGTGTGTGTGTGTGTGTGTGTGTGTGTGCGTGTGTGTGCGTGTGTAGTGTGTGTGTGTGTGTGTGTGTGTGTTTATGTGTGTGTGTGTGTGTGTGCGCACGCATGTGCGTGCACGCGCCTGACGCTGCATTGGAGAGAGGACACACGGCTGTGCGCGTGCTGATCTCTTCACGCACCGCGCGAGGTGGTGCTGAATTCATGTCAAAGATTATAACCGGGAAAACATTCCTGAGATCTGGGAAAAAGGTGTCAGGGCAGGGCCTTGCGTTTCAAGTTTGCACAGGGCCTTGCACCCCCCTTGTGACGGGCCTGGCCAGGTGTGAATTTAAAATTCCGTATTTATGCACTCAATCAAAAACTCTGTAGACAGGGATGCACATAAGTGGTACGCAGGTACGCATGCACGCCAAATATCAGAAATGCGTACTATCACTCGAGCTAGTAAGCGCCTTTGGGTACTTCACATAGACCAGTCCTTCTCAAACAGGCGCTCCTCCCTGGGGGGGCGTGGTGCAATGCCAGTGTGACGGAGCGGTCCGTCTACGTGCTCAAATATAGTATTATACTAAAGGCTGACTTCATACTTCCGAATTAGTTTTAGACTCTAAGTGGTGACTGGTTAAGTGTTAGGTGTCTAACACTTCTCCATCCTCCATCTACACCTACGGACTGCCCCGCCCGACCCGCCTGGGAGGGCTTCAGTCCTGCACCGGACCTGTCCACGTTCAGCGGCCACTGGTCCACGTTCTGTAGCTAGCTTAGGTCCTAGATCATTAGCCTGTCCGTCCGGAGGAGCGGATCCCTTTCTCAAATGGGTCTCCCTGTCGGTTTCCCTAGTTCTCCCCAAGGTTTCTCTCTTTTTCCCACTGGGTTTTTTAAGAGTTTTTCCTTGTCGATGCAGGAGGGTCTTGTTGGACAGTTAGTGTCCAACAGAAAGGATTGGTGATGATCAGGACACTTTAGCATTCTACAACATGTATGGACATTTTCTTCTGTGTGTGCTTTATATTCTTCATGTGTTTTAACTGTTGATTTTCTGAACTGTGTTGGTGATTTCAATGGTTTTGTTAAGTCCTCTGAGATGACTTCTGTTGTGACCTAGGGCTATACAAGAATAAATTGTATTGTATTGTAAGTAAGATGGTTAAGGTTAGGTTTAAGGCGGGTCTGAGTAAGACAGTCAGGGTTAAGGTGGTCTGAGTAAGATGGTTAAGGTTAGGTTTAAGGCGATCTGAGTAAGATGGTTAGGGTTAGGGTTAAGGGTGGGTCTGAGTAAGATGGTAAAGGTTAGGGTTAAGGCGGTCTGAGTAAGATGGTTAAGGTTAGGGTTAAGGTGGTCTGAGTAAGATGGTTAAGGTTAGGGTTAATGTTAGGGTTAAGGTTAAGGCGGTCTGAGTAAGATGGTTAAGGTGGTCTGAGTAAGATGGTTAAGGTTAGGGTTAAGGTTAAGGCGGTCTGAGGAAGATGGTAAAGGTTAGGGTTAAGGTTAAGGCGGTCTGAGTAAGATGGTTAAGGTTAGGTTTAAGGTTAAGGCGGTCTGAGTAAGATGGGGTTAGGCTTAAGGCGGTCTGAGTAAGATGGTTGGGGTTAGGGTTAAGGTGGTCTGAGTAAGATGGTTAAGGTTAGGGTTAAGGTTAAGGCGGTCTGAGGAAGATGGTAAAGGTTAGGGTTAAGGTTAAGGCGGTCTGAGGAAGATGGTAAAGGTTAGGGTTAAGGTTAAGGCGGTCTGAGTAAGATGGTTAAGGTTAGGTTTAAGGTTAAGGCGGTCTGAGTAAGATGGTTGGGGTTAGGTTTAAGGCGGTCTGAGTAAGATGGTTAAGGTTAGGGTTAAGGTGGTCTGAGTAAGATGGTTAAGGTTAGGGTTAAGGTTAAGGCGGTCGGTTAGGGTTAAGGCGGTCTGAGTAAGATGGTTAAGGTTAGGGTTAAGGTTAAGGCGGTCGGTTAGGGTTAAGGCGGTCTGAGTAAGATGGTTAAGGTTAGGTTTAAGGCTAAGGCGGTCTGAGTAAGATGGTTAAGGTTAGGGTTAAGGCGGTCTGAGTAAGATGGTTAAAGTTAGGTTTAAGGTGGGTCTGAGTAAGATGGTTGGGGTTAGGTTTAAGGCGGTCTGAGTAAGATGGTTAAGGTTAGGGTAAAGGTGGTCTGAGTAAGATGGTTGGGGTTAGGGTTAAGGTGGGTCTGAGTAAGATGGTTAAGGTGGGTCTGAGCAAGATGGTTAAGGTTTGGGTTAAGGTTAAGGCGGTCTGAGTAAGATGGTTAAGGTTAGGTTTAAGGCGGTCTGAGTAAATGGTTAAGCTTAGGGTTAAGGTGGTCTGAGTAAGATGGTTAAGGTGGGTCTGAGTAAGATGGTTAAGGTTAGGGTTAAGGTGAGTCTGTGTAAGGTTAGTGTACATACTGTATTTTTTTATTACAATTATTCACATTCTGTTTTTCTGTAGTAGACAGTATTTTCTGAGCTTTATTAAAACCTGTAATTTGATTGAAAAAATGAGCTTGTTGGTTCAGCTATGTAACACAGTTACTATTGTTTATTTATATATATTTTTGTTGCAGGGAGGGAAGGGGGGGGGGATGGACCCTTTTCACATTTGGACACTGCACACACTGGTTCCTTCATGAGCACAGGTTGTCAGCTCTGGAGTCCTCTGCGTTTAAACCTAAGATCTTTCAGTTTATACATTCGGTCATTGAGTCTACGTTTTGTTTAGCAGATCCTCTAGATGGCGCCAGAGAGATCAGGGTGAAACAGTTAAAACGTAATGCATTAATGCTGTCAAGTATTATTATCATCAAAACAAAACCGCAATTCATTCATACCATTCATGGTGGTACGGTCAGCTACTACTGTAGCCATAGCTGCCCTGGGACAGACTACGGAGGCTGCCAACCTGAGTCGGTCCCTCTAACCACCACGTACACACACACCCATTCATACTTGTGGGTGAAGTGTCTTGCTAAAGAACACAACGACAATGTGGCACTTTACAGCCGCAGTCGTCCCACTGTTGCGTCTGGTCTTACAGCGGTCTCTAATCACTGACATTACTCTTTGCCATCAGAGGCAGCGAGCACTAGCTGTTAGCCGTTAGCCTCATGACCAAACGGACACAATATTCATAAGTATTAAATACTTGGAGCATGTGGAGGTTTAACTCCAGTCACTGTGACTCTGTAAGGGTTGTGGGTCAGGATCCAATGTGCCGTTTGTTGTGAAAAGGGTCGAGGGAAGGTTTAGGGGGAGGGAGGGGGAGGGGAGGGGAGGGGGGGTAGTTCATTCAAAACTTGGTCTTAGTTCTTGGGACCGTAACAGACCCGTCTGTAGACGTCTGTCTTTTGACGACTGCGTCTCTGCATCTGCTGAGGATAGTGTGGAGTGAGGCCCTCCTGAGGGTCCTGGGTCTGCTGCTTTGACTGATTCTTCTTCAGAAAGTTCAGTTCATATTTCAGGTTTAGGTTCTCGTCGACGGCCTCTTTCATTATCTCCTGGACTTGTTCTCCTCCTTCAGGATCTTGGAGAAGTTGGTGACCTCCTTGTTCCTGTCCTCACACCTGGCACAGGCCTCTTTTAGGTCCCGCACCTCACCCTTTGTCGTATGCAACTCTGCGGTGGTTTTTTGCAGGGAAAGTTGAAGGCTGGTTTTCTCCTGGACGGTGGTTTTGAGTTGGAGCTGGATGTAATTGGTGGAATCCAAACAGTCCTTCTCCAGAGAAGATTTCTCCGTTTGCAGCTGTGTCACCTGCTCCTTCAGCTTTTCTGTTTCCGCCTTCTGAGCCTTACATTTGCTCATCTCCTCCTCCATTTCTGCAAAAACAGAGTTTTTCAGGACAAAGTTCTCTCTAAACTCCTACATCTCTTTGAGAAGCCTGAGCAATTTTTCCTCCAGCTAATAATTACCTTTCTTCAGGTGCATCTCCTGGTCCTGCATTTTGGTCTCCAGCTCCTTCATATAATGTTCAGCATCTAGAAGAGAAAATTCATTACTTCTAATGTTTTCATGGTCAACTTTTGAGAGATGTGTGTCCATACCTTTGATGATGGAGTCCTTCCTTCGCCTGTCCTCTTCAGCACGCTTCTCCAAAGTCCTCAGCCTCTGCTGTACGGTCTGCAGCTCTGCAGTGGTTTGTTGCAGTGAGAGTTCAAGGCTGGTTTTCTCCTGGAGGGTGGTTTCAAGTTGGTGCCGGTTGAAAGCGGTGGACTCCAAAAAGTCCCTCTCCAGAGCAGACTTCTCCGTTTGCAGCTGTATCACCTGTTCCTTCAGTCTGCATGTTTCCTCTTCCTGAGCCTTGACCAGGACACTCTTCTCCTCTTTCAGTTTCTTGACCTCAGCCAACAAAGCCTGGTTTGATTCCTCCGCAAGAACCAAATTGTCCACCATGGCTTTGTAAAGCTCCTTTTTACTCCTGTTTCTTCTAAAACACCACATCTTGTCAGTGTTGTATCGATTGCTTTGCTTTGTCAATTTGGGCTTTGATCCTTGATTTCCCTCGGGTTTGTTTAAGTCACTTGTCTTGTCTTTCTTCACACACATGAACTTTTCAGAGCCATGGTTACGATGACAGGGTGTTGGTTGCTGTGGTGATAGAATGTTCCGCTTCGACAAACAGAATGACATCGCCATGTTCTGTTGCCATGGTGATTCAATGTCATGTTCAAGAAAAGTCTAAAAGAAAATAATGAAATGCATCTTTTGAAACAAATGGATGTATTTCACTGAATAAGCAATGTTCAGGGGAGAAGTCTTTTTATTTTTGGTGATACAAATTGTACGTCATGGGCCAACTTCAAATCTCCAACGCAAAGTCAAAATATTTATTAGACATTGTTTTGCTTTGCGTTAAAGGTGATATTATATTAAAGTGTGTCATCCAAAGACTATACTGAAAATAAAATGCAATTGTTTTGTATGAAGTGCAGCTGTTTCCATTGATGTAAGTGTGTTTTGTCTTGTAACTTCGTACATAACTGGTACAAAGTCAAACCACAGAGCTGGATTATGGAGCCTCAGGAAGTGTCCGAGTCCATAGATGGAAGGATGGATGGATGGATAAATAGATATATAGAAGCAGAAACATATCCATCCCAAACACAAATCTTTTTGATTTATTCTTTTGATCCTCAGACTTTTGGAATAAAATCGTGGGCCAGATCAAACAAGTGGATCATTAGTGTTCTAAAGTTTCTATTGGAGCTTGAGTAAAGTAGCAATCATACTGGGTAAAGACAAAACTAGCTTTGTAGATGTAAACTCAAGTTTTCTGCACACATCACATCAACATCTCCCCGGCCAGACGTGAAAAACATCTCAGAGAGGCCTTTTATATTAAGGATTAAGGATTTTCATTCAGTAGCATTAAACAAGATACATCTTCCCGTGAAGATGCCGGCCCGTCAGAGGGGCTGTGCAACCTGTGCCGTCGCACAGGGCCTCACAATCTTCCTTCCTTTTTATTTTTTATAATACACTAGTTCAAGGGTCCCCAAAGGGCGGACTGCGCTCCAAGTTCGGACCCCTAAACCCCTTTTTCTGGACCTCTGTGATTTCTTTTGATCAAAAGTACATTATTATAAAAGTAAAGTCAAATTTTCACCAAAAGCAATTTGTAAACAGGCAGGCGCGAGGGCAGCTATGTACGCTGCGGGTCCTCCGAAACAAACTTAACAGAGCTGTCAGATAACTTTAGCAGTGTCTGGGTCTGAGTGAGGAACAAAGAAAGTAACGGGAATGAACCCAGTGTACGGAGAGATGGATACTTGCATCTTCTCTGTGAGGAGGAGGAGACAGAGGTGTGTGAGCAGAGGAGGAAGAGGAGGAGCAGCGAGACAGGTGTGTGAGCGCTGTTATTGTCAATGTTGAGTCCGAATATCCACATCAGAAACATATTATAAAAGCATTAGCAAACACTGTATGCTCAGCTTTAGCGTCCACTGTGAGTGCAGTGGATTTTGGGCTTAAAACCCCTTGTTGTGGTCAGAGTGTGTGGAGGAGGAGGAGCGTATAGGTTGTGGTCAGACCTGATGTGTTTGTTGTAGGTCCTTATATCTCACTCAGACCTGATGTGTTTGTTGTAGGTCCTTATTTGTCACTCAGACCTGATGTGTTTGTGTGTGTGTGTGCGTGTGTGTGTGTGTGCATGTGTGTAGTGTGTGTGTGTGTGTGTAGTGTGTGTGTGCGTGTGTGTAGTGTGTTTGTGTGTGTGTGCGTGTGCGTGTGTGTGTGTAGTGTGTGTGTGTGTGTGTTTGTGTGTGTGTGTGCGTGTGTGTAGTGTGTGTGTGAGCGTGTGTTTGTGTGTGTGTGTGTGCGTGTGTGTAGTGTGTGTGTGTGCGTGTGTGTAGTGTGCTGTGTGCGCTTTAGTGATGTAGTGTGGAACAGGACTGTGCCAGGTACACCTCCTCCCCCGCGAGTCATTGTGACCTGCTCACATCTGCGCCACGCTTCTATTCTATGGCTACACATTTTTAGAACTATATTTCATTGCTATTTTACCGACAAAGGTTTGAGCAGTTTAAATGCGTTCAGTGGGCATTTTGTAAACAGGCATCACACTGTAGTTTTAGAATGTCACAAAAAAGCACTTTGGTCCGGGACACAACCTTTTTGGCTTCACACTTTTAGACCACAATGTGTCTTAGATTATCAGTGTATAGAAGGCCGGCTAATCACTGGCCTTCGATCTTCTTGTTCAAAAATGATTGCAGTCTTTGTGATTCCCTGCTCTATTCTTCCCTAAAGACACAAATAGCACAAATTCATAACTCACTCGTAGAATGTAGTCTTAGTGGAAAATGACCCACCCCAGAGTTCGCTCTCAGAGGAGGAGGATTCTTGTCTGGACTCAGTAAATATATTATACCAATTAGTTCCAGATGTGCTCACAACAGTATGTGCTTTTACCGCTGTCATTCGTCAAGTATAATAACACCATGCTGAAGTCAAGATGCACTCTAAGGTTCTGCTGGAAGGTCTCAGCTGCCGTCTCCATGGAGATTAGGGCAATATTTCACAATTGAAACGGAATCCCAACTTGACTTGGCTCATTTATTCAAGACTTAATACACAAACAAAAACTCAGCAAAGCAGACCCGCAGTTGAAAATAGCTTTTTCCACAATAACATCAGTATTTTATGTCAGCTTTTTAAATCTGAAGGTTTTTTATTTGAGCAGCCTAGTGAGATTCACACTAATAAATGTGTATCTCTGTCCAACTACACTATAGGGCACTGTCCGGTTTCCGAAATGTGCTAAAAATAGCTCAGATGACTGCGCATGCGCGCATGTTTCGGACAAACATTGTGTACGACTCGTTGAGTTCTACTGTGTTCTCCTCATACGCGTGTGTATTTATTTGGGCTAAATCATTGAATCATGGTGACAACAAAACACTGCAGTTATGGTGCTTGTCGGAGCGATTTCAGATACTCTGAAAAGGACTATATGAAAGTAACATTCAACCCGTTCGTTAAACCACAACATCGGACCAGACCAGGACCAGACCAGGACCAGATCAGACCAGGTGGGTGCTTGTGGTCGGCAGAATTTCTCTCATGAAAAGGTTAAAAAGGGCACATGTTTTTTCAAAACACTTCGCTGGACCAACTGTGGAGCATCCAGATCCAGTCCTAGCTACGTTTAGCTGGGACTGGATCTGGACCGCTGTATCAGGTCCGTCTGAGCTCTTCTGAATGTAGTTAGCACAAACTTTCTCTTTACACCATTTACCCCCATCAATCCATATTAGTATTGTTTGTCCTAATCCAGAAAGTATACAATTCTCACACCTGAAGAAAGATGAGAGGGATTTTTTTCAACTTTGTGTCTGCTTATTATACGGCTTTGTACCAATTGAACACACAAAATAAACGTCATTCACTACTCATGCCGAAAGGTTTATTTAATGAGTGCAAAGAAAATAGTTCCCAAAGGTTTTCCCGTGGCAGGCGAGTAACAGTGAGGATAGTTAACCTAAAAGCGATCGCTTTAGTCGCATTAAAAAAGTATTTTTGTCATGAAAACCTGAACAGTTAATTCTGAAAACCTCCGTGCACTTGTGTTATGAATGTGTATAATGTATTCTCCCATTAACATTTAAATGTGTTGATTGATTGTCATTTGCGTTTACTGAGTGTGGCTAGCTCTGATAGTTTCTCTCAGAGACAGTGGCGTAACCCGTTGTGATCATGGATTTATTATAATATCAGCTGACTGTAGCTAACTAATGATCAAACTAATTACAAAGTGGATAGTGCAAAAACAACTTTATAAATGGAAGTTAATCACAGCAAAACAAACAAAGAAGGCGCTAGCATTGCAATTTAAATGACTAGATAATGTTAGCATAATCCTCACCATTACCTTTTTATCAAATCAAACTTTCTACCAGTTACTGGAAGACCACAACATTCAAGCCAACGTTATAATTGGTCTACACTATGATCCCTGATGGTTTGATGGTGGAATTTTGCCCCTGGTATATCATTTTCGTCTAAAGTGACAAGTGGTATTTGATTCATTTTGGCAGTGTTTGTCCGAAACATGTGGGCGGGAGTTGACAGGCGGCGGGGGCGTGTCTTAGTGACGTCATTTAGATAGTTCGCTATTTAGCAGCTCGAGTCCTGACTAGAACCAGGAAGTACGACCACATTAGTCCAGTCCTCAGGTCTCTGCACTGGCTTCCTGTGGCTCAGAGAATAGACTTTAAAACAGCTCTGCTTGTGTACAAATCTCTCCATGGCCTCGCACCAAAATATATTAGTGACATGTTAGTCCCATATGAACCAGCCCGGACTCTGAGGAGCACAGGGACTGGACTCCTGTTAGTGCCCAGAGTCAGAACTAAACATGGGGAGGCTGCTTTTCAGATTCATGCTGCTAAAATCTGGAACAATCTTCCTGAAGATGTGAGACAGGCCTCCTCTCTGACAGTGTTTAAAATCAGGTTAAAGACAGTTCTGTTTAGCTGTGCATACAACTGAGGGATTTTATATTTGTATCTTTCTTTTTAATGTTCTGTGATTATTTATGATTTCAATGCTTTCTTATTTTTGTTCAGCACTTTGAATTGCCTTGTGTATGAATTGTGCTATACAAATAAACTTGCCTTGCCTATTTATTGGGTTTAATGGACAGGTAGAGAATCGATCAGAATTTCCTGAAAGTGACACCACTGCATATCAACAACAAATAGGAATTTACAGTTTAAACTGTAATAACACAATAAATACATGTCTTCAGCTCTACCACCTGCTCTCAGCCTCACACCCTTTTGCATCTGTATTTCAAAAGCTGTTATAGCAGTTGGGCCCGACCTCTCAGGCCCCCTTGTCCCTCGTACAATGAAGCATGTTAAAGGTGCCAAAGAGTTCAATTCCTGGGTGCACAGGAAAGTTGCAGGGAATGTCACAACCAGATAGAAATATTGTGTTTTGCGGATTGATATATTCATGCTGCGACAAAAGCATAAACAGGCTGACTGGTTGAACGCAGCTCCTTGTCTATGACAGAAAAAGGGCAGGTGTAATGTGCTTTGTTGTGGTCAGCAGGTGAGTGACAGCCTTCTGAATACTCTCTCCCAGCGTACAAAGACTTGCAGTGGTCCAAATGTCATCTTACAAATGTCTGTGGAAAGGATGGACTCACATTTAAAAAACAAAAAACGTTTTGAAGAATAATTTAGACTTTAAACCGCCAAAGCAGTAGACTGTTGGATTTAAGTTCCAGATATATCAGCCATAGCATGCATTATTCTGGCACTCTCTCAGTTGCCCCTGCAGCAGATTGACAGAACAGACATGTTGTGTTCATACCCTGTACATTTGTAGAAGGTTGTAAAGTTGCACAATCTCAAGCTGATAAGTATGTGGATGTTTGTAAAGACATTCTAACAACAGAGCTAATCAAATCTTATAAATGTGCCAACAGGAGCCTGAGCTGCCAGAGGATCACGCTCCATAAAAACCTGTTTTGCTCATACGTGCTGAACTCGGCGCTGACCATCCTCTACCTGGTGGCCGTGGTCAACAACCCTGCAGTGGTGATGAGGAACCCGGTCAGTGACACTCACATCAATAACATGAGAAGACTTTGAGCTTGTTTCCTGAGGTGTTTTTGATGAGGCTCTCTGGAGTCTCTGTCTATGTGGTTTGCGGGTTGGAGATCAGCTCCCTGAAAGGCCATGGTTCAGGCCACTGTCCTTGCAAAAGGTCCTTGCCCTCTCCAGGTGGTGCAGAGGTCCTTCCTCATGTGTTTACAAAAAGAAAGAATGGGGTGTGAGGCTCCTGCTGTGGTGTGGTCGAAAGACAAAGCTCTTTCAGCGTCCCCACAGTTTGTTATGGTCATGGATATTGGGGAAAGACCCAAATGAGAAAAGTAGTAGATACAAACGGTCAAAAAGAACTTCCTCCACAGAGTGAATGCTCTCTTAGAGACATATGAAGTTAGCAAATGAACAGATAACAATAGTGTTGCTGAAAAATGTGAGGAGAGGGCACACTGAAACAAACAAAGCTTCTATATTTAAAGCTGAGGTACGAGTTTTTGGCGTCTTGTCGCTTTAAGACTAAAGTTCCATATGAAAGAGTTGTTTATGAAAAAGTTTTGACGCCACCTAATTTTAGGGAGATTGTTCAGCATGGAAAACTAAAAATCAATATCAAGACATGACTTTTTAACAACGTATTCAGAGTATTCTATGATGCCATAAACTGTTTAAAAGTATTTGCTCAATGGGATGCTGTGTACACAAGCTTGAATTGTTCTGACCCGTTGGTTTTCTTTTTATCCTCGTGCCCAAATAGTCAATACTTTCTTTGACAGCGATGTTACTTACTGCAGGCGCGCTCACACATTGAAACGAATTAAACTTAAGCGGAAGTTCAAATTGGTAGACTACTTACTTCATCGCACCAGGCTCACATCAGCTTCATCATCTCCCTGCAGCTGTGCTAATCCAGCCACTGCTTAAAAGCTGGACACTGCACACCAAACAGATTTGCAAGCGGCAATCACCTCCTCCCACCTCCGCCTCAGGATTTCTTCACACGCTCACATCCACCTTGCCCTGTTGCAACCCCCAGTGTCTAGGCCCCAGGGTTCCTGATCTGCCCCCAAGCACAGATCCTCTCAGAGCGGGCCACAGCCAGGGCATGTGCGCCGAACTAGCAAACTACAAACAAATCAACAAATCTTCTAAACGCATATTGTCCCTTGTAGTCTCTCAAAATTGAACTAACTTCTCCTTGTCCTTTTTTCATGTACTGTATATGAAATAAAATGCAAATCATGCAAAAAAATCATACATTTGATGATTGAGGTTACTCTTTTTTAATTCTGTTTTCCTTCCACAAAAAACAGAACACCAAATCAAATGCAAAAATTACGGGTGGATTGCGAGAGGGAAAAGTAAATCTGAATCTGAAAAACAACTGATACAGTTAACTGATCAGAAGTCCAAGTGCTGGATAAAGAAGAGCATCAAGATCCAGAAACAGGGAAACGATACAAACAGCTGTGACAACCAAGTGTTCCTCCAGACCTAGCCCAAGAGCAATGAGAGATTAGCGGAGCCCACCTATATTTGTCATGCCTCTGGTCCTCCCGGTTTTGCGCAGTGGAAAACCTCCCATGATGCTTTGTGCCAAATACTAACAAGGATGCGTGTGTGGCTCTCTTTCAAGTGCATAGATGGGTATCATTGGGATTTCTGTCCAATCAGGTGATTCTGTCAGCTGTGATCGAGCTGTTGTTAACATTGAGTTCTAATGGGAAAATTTCTTGATAGTCCATTTAGTCTTATTTAGTTATTCATTTATAAGTCAATAGTACCTATCCGGTAATTATTGTAGGTCCGCGTGCTCCTGACCCACACACGGGACATCCTCTTCCAGAGACCACCAGGTGAGAGGGAACTTGATTTCAATCTTGAGAGACACAAACAGACAAAACAGGGGTTAATTGTAATTGTATTTTGGTTGGCAATTAATCTGACGCCTTAACATAGGACTGAAGACAACATTTGCAAGATTACATAGAACTGTGAAATGGGTGGAGCTTTCATAAATAAAGATCTCCATTCAAAATCCCCAGAGAAAATCGAAAATGTATTCTTTTATTATACACACATTATTTTACTTTTTCAAGGTCTTTTAAAAAGGAATGTCACCTCGACCCTTTTAGTATTCAAGAGCCACATCATGTTAGTGAGCAGTCTTTTTTAAATTCTGGCTAAAAGCTATAATAACTGTGTGATGCAGTTTCAATAACAAAAACATTGGAGGTGTAAAGAAATTAAAGCAATGGCATTTTGGAAACAAGCATAAATTATACCATTAATAACTGTTACTGTATTCTAATTCAATCACATTTTAAAACATCAAATAAATCATTTTCATCAAGAGCCAAACGAATAATGCCGAATATTGAACAACACATGCAGGAAACAGGCCAATACATGCTGTGCAGAGGTTCCCGGCCTCTTGTCTTCACACTAAGCACTGGAACCTCGGCTAACTGCCCTGACCAAAGAAAAACAAGCTCTGTGCCAGAACAAATGAGGCTGTACCCAGGACGCACCGCAGCGGCCAGCAACATGACAAATGTGACCACAGGAGACAAGCGTGGAGCGGACGTGGTCACGCTACGTCTGTCTCTCGACGCTCACCTCACCTGGAGTCACAGTTGTTTTGATCCTTTGCTTTTAGACCTTGAAATAGAGTTTCAAGGCTTAAAGGTGACTTTATTGATCCAAAAGGAGAATGAAAAACATGTAGGCTGAAAATTTAAATGCAGACTTTATACACACATAGTCAAAACAACAGTTGTTTCTTCTCCCATGCTTTCATCTTAAAATATAAATTGTATATGTGCATGAACAACGGACCCTTTCCCAAACATTTTATTCACAGATCTGCTCCGGTCTGTATAAGTGAGCACTTCTTCTTTGCAGAGTTAATCCATTCCACTTCACAGTAGGAGTAGTCAGTTCAACTCCTTGACTAGACTAGTCCAGCAGCTGGACTTTGTGTAAAAAACATCAATAACAAATTCCAGTCATCTCGAGGTATGTCTTCAGTGTGTTCTGATACTGTGATTGTGAGGGCGATTAAAGTGATTCATTATAATAAGCAATAGACCAATAGCTAAGGCCTGCCCTGTACCCTGTAGTGTTAGCTCATTGCTGCTAGTCCAGTTTTTTTTTAGTTTTTTTCACAGTTAGAGATCCTACAGCGGGAAAATTTCAGTTTTGTTTAATAAATGAGTTTCAATTATCTTGGGTTTAAAGATGCCATCTTATCCATTCATTAGTGTGAGACAGTACTGATATCGTACAGCGGTTAAGTAAAGCTGTGTTCAGACCGGATCATGCGTTGCGTCGGCAATGGTGACGAGCGTTTGAGCGTCAAAATGCATGTGCGTCTCGGAATGCACGCACGGACTGCTCAGTAGAGACGCACGAACTGCGTGGCAAAGTTGAAGGGGAGGAGCAGGAGCGAAAACTTGACGCATGCACTTAATGTACTTAATGTATTCCAATGTGGTGTTTTTTACTGCAAATGGCAAATAAACTGAATCTGAAGGAGATAAATATTGCTGAAAGTTTCCTTGGACGTTCGTGCAGCGACCAATCAGAGAGCCGCAAAGTGATCACGGGGACATTAGTGGTCTGAGCGAGCAGACTGAACATACTGTAAACAGCCAAAACAGGAGCTACACCAGGACTAAACCAGGGTTGACGATGGGGGACTGTGTGCTTGTGAATATATGTGTTGTCATGCTCCTGTGACTTTATGCAACGGCTTCGAGTGTGTTCACCGATGCGGAAGTACCGTTTAATAATAAAATAAACTTATTGCGCACCTCCGTGAACACATACTACTGTTACATAAAGTCTGTGGAAGGTCTCTAGACACAGAGACACTGCAGAGCTGCGTTATTGGAGATGGACTTTACACAAGAAGCCGCTAGCTAAACTCTGTTAGCATCCAAGTCCGCCTGCTACTTCCGCCACTTTCGACGCTGGCCAGGACTTCTGGTGTGAAGTCAGAGCCACCTTAAATGCATCACTCACTCACTGCATGTCACACACGCGACACACACAGTAATCAGTATTAGCGTCTACCGTTCGGCCAATCAGTGTCAAAGGGGCGTAGGCTTGATCACAGATGTTGGTTTAATGTTGACAATCGCCAGCGTCGGCCGTGCCCGCAGCACCATCGGCAGAAGTTTGGTAAAGTAGCGTCATTTTCCCAGATTCGTACTTCCGCGGCCAACCCACTAAGCAAGCCGACGTTGAATCAACGTAATTTGAACGTCGTTGTCCGACGTAGAATATAGGTCACTGGTGGGTGCAGAATGAAAGTTTTCTCGACGTCGTTTCCCGACGTCACTTCAACCTCCAAATGTTACGTTGATGGCACGTCAATTCAAGGTTTGAATGTGGTACGGAACCGGTCGGGTCTGACGTCCTATCAACGTCTCATATGACCAAAATATTGACGTTTATATGACGTTCGTTTTCAGTCGTTCCCACTAAGCAAGCAGATGTCAAAACTATGTCATTTCAACGTCATCTGGACGTTCATTCAAGGTTGCAATGTGGTACAGAACCGGTCGGGTCCGACGTCCTATCAACGTCTTATATGACCAAAATATTGCCTTCATATGACGTTCGTTTTCCGTTGTTCCCACTAAGCAAGCAGATGTCAAAACTATGTCATTTCAACGTCATCTGGACGTTATCTGGACGTTCAAATGACGTCGCGGCCACTTCATACAAGGTTGCAATGTGGTACAGAACCGGTCGGGTCCGACGTCCTCTCGACGTCTTATATGACCAAAATATTGACGTTTATATGACGTCCATTTACAGTCCTATTGACCTACTTAACCTCTGCAGAATCACTCACTGGTCGAGACATACTTTTTGCAATAGGCAAGGCAAGTTTATTTGTATAGCACAGTCAAAACAAAAGGAAACTCAAAGCACTGAACAAAAGATAGAAACAATCAAACAAGGCATTACAATTATAAATATTGACTGTAAATTAAAAAGAAACAAATAAAATCTCTCATAAAATCTCTCAGTTGAAGCAGAAACAAAAGTGTTTTAAACCTGGATTTTAACATTGTCAAAGAAGAAGCCTGTCTCACATTTCCAGGAAGACCGTTCCAGATTTTAGCCTTGTGAATCTGAAATGCAGCTTTATCATGTTTAGTTCTGACTCTGGGCAATAAACGATAAACACAGCATTAAAAAAATCATTAGAACAACTGTAGTAGAAGGATATCAGTCATTATTGCAAATGGAGCTGCATTAAAAATCATGTTTCTCTACATCAAAGTACAAGTTAAACCACACAGGGCACAGTGTTATGAACACTACTGTACTGAACAGTTCATGCCAAAGTAAAAAAACATGATTGTAGCGCCTATGTTTGGATCAGTATTAAAACAGGCACAAGCTACACTCTAGGTTCCCCAGATGTAAAAACACAATCTGAAAGGCAGAAGAATGCATTTATTGAATGTTGAGGTTCCAACATGTGTCCTCTCTTGGTCTTCAGTCTCTCATCACAAGGTCCAAGCACAGCACCTGAAAATGTGGAACATGTTTAGTTTCAACATAATGTGGCAAAGTGATATAACAACACATAACTTTCTATTAATGCCTCAAACCACTCGATCCATCACCATGTGATACAAACCTTGGCACTGCACTAGCTCGAGACACTGGAAGACACTCCGTCTGAGAAACTTGGGATAAGGCTTTGGTCATTGGAGTAATTCCATGTAAAAAACAATTGCAAATGTGCATTTGTTTTGTACATGGACACAAATGAGCCCTGAAAGCTACTTACCCTGTATTACTCTACACATGTTGCATTTCCGAGGGGGCATTTTCCCCTTGTTGCTCTTTTCCCTCATCTTGAGTGAGTTGCTGAACAATCTGAGAAAAAGATAGATGTTTTCAAAGAGAATACACCAAATAATGGTTTATTCTAAAAACAACATATTAATACAGAACAACAATCAATGTGTGAGAGTGTGATTCTTACCTTTGAACACCTTCAACACAGTCTGACACCTGTAAGACTCAAACACACATGACACATTAGGAATACACACAGAACATTAGTTATTGCAACAATCATGAAATTATACTCTATGGATTTCACAATAATTGACTGCATTAGCAAAGGTAAATGTATTTTAAATAACATATGGCTGGTTTTAAAGTTTATAAGAAAAAGTAAGAAATTGAATAGAGTTGCAAGCGCTAGTTAGCTTGCTACCAGCAGATGAATGGATATTTAATATTTGCAGCTAACAATAACAAAAATAACAACTGTAGTGGCTCATTTAAACAGCCACAGTGAGAAGAAGTGAAAGTCTCTGACATTGAAGACCTGGGAAGACATTAAATCAATTTATTAAACAAAGCAATACATGAACATTAAACTCTCTTTCTGCAGCAGGTAACATCTGTGTGCTCCTATGGTCCCACATGGTCCCACACCTGAACTCAACTCCAACTGATGACATCACAGGTGTCTAAATGATGGGAGTGTCCCAAATATTAAAGCTGATCTACCTGTTTTTAAACTTAGTTTACTAAGTACTGTTGTCTTTTTGCAGTGTATAAACCATTGTGAAATATACAGTAACTTTACATTTTAGAATTGAATTATTATTTTAAAACTCAAGAATCTTAACCTTTTTTAACACATACTTTGTTGGACAGTCTAACCTAAGAATTCTAATGTGTTAAAAATAGTTTGAAATATGAAAAACAATATCATATTTTAAACTTTAACTTAAAAACTAAAAAAAGGTGTCTCCCTTTCAGCTGAGCAGTGCCAGCCGTTATTATTATAGATTCATGCACTGGCAATTCAAAATACAGATAATATACAAAATATACTTAACAAAATCCACGTATACGTGAGAAAACAACTTACTTTCTGTCTCCAACTCTTTTCAATGTGGAAATGATACATCTATATCTAAAAACTGTGCAGACTGTGTACTTAGCCTTGTGAAATAAAGCAGGGCAGCGACAGAGGTACAGATTCAACGTCATATCAACGTCTGGGAAGACATTGCTTTACGTCCAGATGCACACCTTACGTCGTTTAGACGTGGAAAACAGGTCCTCGACCGAGCGACTCACGTGTCAGGCTGTAAAGTTATAAGTTATACTCGCGCGGCGCATAAGTGTGCGTCGGTTGTTTAGGGTGTTATCTATTATTTTTTCACAGTAGACCGAGAAGATGTCTGGCCGTGGTGTAGCGGTTGCGTAATGAGACTTTAGTCGCAAAGACGCGGGTTCAAATCCCCATCGGAAAACTTTTGACTTTTCACTTTTTAGCGAACAATTTTTCTGTTTGGTTAAAAACGAATAAACACTCAACATAAGATTATGTAGTGGCTAATAATAAAACTTGTGAACCCATGCATTTGCATAAAATCTCAAGTGCTCACCCCTTATTTTCAAACTTGAGATTGTTAGCACAACAAATGCATACATTCACAAGTTTTATTATTAGCCACTACGTAATCCTATGTTGAGTGTTTACTGTATTAGTCTTTAACCAAACAGGAAAAAATTGTTCGTTAAAAATCAAAACAAATATATAAAGATAATAATACACACACGTGGGCTCGAACTCACGTAACCAAGGCTGCACACGTTTGCTTAACCACTACACTACCGTCAGGTTCACTTATATTGCTTCACAGCCTATATATTGTATTGCTAGATCAAGACGTACTGCGTCGGTCGGCCGATGACCTGTTTTCGACGTCTAGGGGAGGTCGGGATTGAACGTCATATCTACGTATATGGGAGGTCATTGTTTTACGTCCAGATGCGCACCTTGCACAGACGTCGTTTGGACGTAAATAAAAGGTCACGACCGACCGACGCGATATTGACGTGATCTGGAGGTTGAGTGGACGTCGGATGTTTAGTGGGAATAGCTCACAAAAGTTACTTTGTTAAACAAAAGTAATTGTGCTAAAATGATCATCTCTACATTGATTTTTCAAATCCAATGCACTGCTTTAATGCAGAGAAATCTATTGAATCCAATGCACTGCAAGCGCCAAGAAAAGCGTTTAGGGAGCGTCAACAAATGTCAAGACCAGCTTTGTAAACGAACAATAACTTTTACTGAAGCCATATACACGCACTAAACTCTCAGACAATATAAATAATGATCATGTCTAACTGCTACAGACTTTGATTTCTACATTTGTGAGTTTTAAAAAAAATGAATACACATGTTTTTCTTTTTTTATTTGCTTTTACAGTAAATGGTCTTTATTGTAACATTCATAAATAATTTATGTTACAGCATTTGTCTTTTTTTATATTTTTTATTACTAATAAGAATATATTAAGTCCTTAACCAGCCAAAGAGTTCCACCTATTTATTAAATTTAATTTTTGACTAAGGATTTTTAAATTCCATGATTACTGAGAAGATTGAAATCAGGACTAAAAAGTGCTCAACACAATCCACCCAAATGGTGTCCCTTATTTTTTTGTTCTCAAGTTGGCAACCCTAGCGATAGTAAAGTAATCCATTCTGGTTCGTTTCCCAAATATCCAGAAGCTGGAGCAAGAGGAATGTGAAGCAATTTTCATTTCTGGCAGAGATGTTGTGGCTCTACTCTCCACGGGCTCCGTTAGTGGCAAAAAAGATGGCAAGCTAGGCTAAATGCTAAATTCCTCACTCACTCGGGCGCATTAAATACAGAACAGCAAACTAAGATCCAATCGTTGCACTCTGCAAAAGGAGTTAACCCCTCCCACCTAAAAACATTTGAGGTCATAAATATGACCCTTCATTGTCATTGCAGTGATTTGTGATAAAAGTTCTTGCTTCAGCTCCAGAGGGAAGCCTGGATCCTTTTTATGTATTTTCCTCAAAATAGACATACGTTAGAGAAATATATTTTAGAAAAATAGAGACTCCATTAGTTTTCCACTTGACACAAGCAGTTGCTACAGCTGTAACTGCCTCAGAAAATGAGTATTTTGACTCAGAGTCAGTAAAGATTTACATGGTTCTTCAGGTCTCCTGAAAGACTTCAGCTGCAACCCATAGAAAAGAGAGTTTCAGGGATCAAGCAATTCCGATTCTTTATTAACTGAAAATGTATTGTTTTTTAAATGTGAAAATTACCTTCAATGATGCTTGACATTGAGGACAGAGGACATGTCTCTACTTTCAGGGGAAGGGCCTGTCTTCTGCGCACATAATGAATCAGAGCTGCATCAACAACAGAAAAGAATGAAACAAAATAAACAAACATACGTTTATTTTGCTTTTGTATTGTCCACATACAGGGTCAGAGTTATAGCTCCATATGGCAGCTCCATGCTGGTGGCTACTCTTTATATGAAAGGTCCTTCTGAACAGCCTCTCCTGACATTTGCAATGACTCCCTTAGGTGAATGGAATGCCGCCCTGGCTTGAGAAAAGGGCAGGTCTCCTCTTTTGAACTTTATAGAGAGAAAAAAGCTGCATGTGCACAATGAGAAAACCAAACTCATGCCTTGAGGACAGGGACAAGATTTGTTTCAGGAGGAAAACAAAGTTCTGTGAATAACAGAGGAAAACTTTTGTCTTGTTTGATGGTTTGGTAAGTTCTTGGTGTATTGGGAAATCTCTTCTATATAAATGTATAAAGAAGATTCTCTATGATAAGACCTGGGGTCCAAACAAGCATACTCAAATATAATACATAATCTAATGTAGACCACTGCTTCACTGAAGTATTCGTGAACCACACCCGTGTGTTTCGTTTCGTGTCTCGACCACAAAGATGGGTCACGGTGAGCAGCAATCTGATGTTGACTACAAACTATTGTAGTTTTTGTCTCATGATCGTGACACACAGTGAGACCACAAATAAAAATAAGTCTAAAGTGGATGTTTTTTTCTGGAATGGATTTGGAAATACAGATCTTCATTCCATCTGCTTCACACTTGGCTGCAAACCGTCCCAGTGCCTGTTGGAGGTCCTGGACTGTTGAGGCCAACAAGACAAAATTGTCTGCAAACAAAATTATACGGTCCCCAAACCCCCTCTAGACCCTGGCGCCGCAGAGAAATTGAAAATATTAATGTTGCATCGGTTTTGTCTGCGTAGGTTTCCTCCGGGTACTCTGGTTTCCCCTACCACTAAAAACATGTACAATAGGTCTAACCCTGCTCCCATCTCTGTGTGGAGTGAGAAACAATTGCCCAAAATTAACAATTGTAAACCGCTTTGAGACTCAGCTCTGCAGTGAAAAGGTGGTATATAAATAAAGATTACTTACTTACTTACTTTTATATTGCGCTTTTTGGGACACTTAAAGTGATTGTCTGGAGTTTGCCAGAAAAAAGAGCGAGAGGTACATGATTTGAAAAAACAACCCAAGCTCCTCCCCCTTCCTTTCTGATTGGTCTACGCCTACGTTTCCGTAACAATCAATCAACACATTTAAATGTTAATCGGGGAACACATTATACATACAGTATACATTATTAATACACATGTTTTAATGCACAGAAAAAGCAATCGGGGTTAACCCGGAAGTAGCTATTATCATTAATTGAACATTATAGGACACATCTGCAGAGGATCTGATTATGGATATAGGTTCCGTATATAAATGGAATTCATTGTTCACTTTTCATGTAGTTCCAGAGAGTAATAGAGGCTTGATTTGGAGGCTCTGTGAAAGCAAAAAACTGAGCACGCGCGCAGCTACGAGGACGAGCGCCGATGATTGACAGCCCTTGGCATGACTTGATTGGTTTAAGTGGACGGCATCGTGGATTCTGAGCTATAGCTAAGAGAAGGGAAGGCGGGACTTACCCGTAATATTAGAATTCATAAAATGACTTGTTTTATATCAACATTTAAGGCCAGGAGGTCAATTGAATACAATTCTTAAAATTTGTAATTAATTTAGAGTTCCAGACTATCACTTTAAAGTTGCTTCATATGTCAATATTTATTCACGCCATACGCACACAACAACAGTTTACCACTTTACAGCCGCCCCACATGGGACTTGGTGTTTCCAGAAGTCTCCCATCAGAGTACTTACCAGTCCCTTCCATGCTTAACTTCAGAGGTCTGACAGGATCTGGCTTTTCACGTTCAGGTATGGCCACAGTTCTGTCCGTAATAACAGTGAACAGAAGCGTGACAATGAGCAGCCGTGGTGGAAGTGCACCATGGGAACAGGTTTGACTTAGAGCTGGTGATGCGATCGTACAGGGACCGGACGACCTTCTGCAAAGTGCTCTGAACTGAAACCATTTCTACTAGACAATCCCACCAAAAGACACACCAGGGAACACGGGTGGAACGCCTTTTCCCGATCCACAAAGTACATGTGCACTAGGAGTGTGACGATATATCGATATAACAATATATTGTGATAATTTCTCCTGCGATTGATGATCAATTTGCATTTGCCAAGTATCGATTTTCAATATTTTTTCAATTAGTATCAATACTCAATATATGACTACAGTACATTACGCATCTCCATTCCATTTATCATGAAATAAAGTGTATTTTTTCACTTAACATTTTTCTTTTATTTATGCCATAAATTGGCATATGGTATATTTCTGACCAATATATCGATAATTGTCATATCGTGATATAATCATTATTGATATCTAATCGTTATTGTGATATAATCGTTATCGTGAGCTTTGTATCGCGTATCGTATCGTGAGGTACCCTGAGGTTCCCACCCCTAATGTGTACTATGGAAAACTCCCATGATCCCTCTAGTACCCGATGAAAGGTAATGAGCTGGACCAGTGTTCCAGGGTCTGGACCAAAACCGCACTCCCCCCTGAATCACACCTCTCACATTACAAATATGCAATTTTACAAAGTTATATTAGGGCTAGTTTGTGTTATTAAATAACCTGCAAGATGTCAAACTCAGTCTCCCACGAATGTGTGGATTGTTATATGCACCTACAATTAGTGCGTAATGGCATTTGGTTCATGCGGGTCCAAGCAAAGACGCGCGCCACCGTGGAGCGCTGCGCGGGTCTGATCAGGCTCTGGGACATGTAGGGGGTACGCTCTGGTACCTCCCGGTACAAGTGGGCCACATGGTCCTGGCTCGGTTCTTCACAACAGGCACAGGACCACATGTGCCACTGGTGGAACAGCCCACGGATGAGAGACCATGGCCACCAGCGCCTTCGGCCTCCACAGCTCAGACAGGCTTCATTCAACCATTTTGAAATAATAATCACATACATAATTTGAAGATAATTTTATTTCTTTATAATTTCTCGTGGATGCTTTGGTCTGGCGGTCCTCCCCCTGGGCTGCTGAGCACTTCTTCTATGGGCTGCGCTAAAGGTTGCTCCTTTTTTTTTCACTTGTAGCATAAATTAATGAATTCTTACTATTGGCCCAATATATCAACTGTTTGATATAATATAGCGTATTTTTCTTCGAACATGAATAAACTCACCTCTTCAGAAGTGCGTGTTGCAGGCCCCCCGCAGCTTACAGATGCTGTCATTTCTTTCCATATATTGTTTTTTGAGCCCCTTGATGCCACTTTTGAGAATTCCAAATAGTAAGACTTTATTCTTTTTCCCACTTCGTTCATAATGGTCTCAATCCCCTGCTCCGTGAAGTATTTTTCCTTAGCCGTTTACTCACTAACCAGACCCTGCGCCCTATACGTAATTACGCATATGTTTTGCCTCATTCACCACTGGCAAAGCAATGTGGGTTTTCCTTAGTTTTGTGCATAAAGCCCCATAAACGCAATTGATCTTGCTCAAAACTGCGCAGAGCAGAGATAGGATGCAATGCGCATGTGGGAACTGGCTCATTCATTCATTCATTCATTTATTATCTATTTATTTACTTCTAAATTTCAGGAGAGATGAGTGCTGCAGTGGGTCTAGACACTAGGGAAAAACGCGTATATATAATAGAGCGTATATATACATATTTTTTAAACGTGAATAATTTCAGAAGTGTGTGTTTTTTGAGGCTTCCAAACAGTCTTCTTAGCCGACTTCCTGCTGACCTGTCGCAAAAACAGGGCGTGGAACAGGCAGTTTCTGAATATTTCTAGGCGTGACTTTCATAAATACGCTGGTTTTGAGCGCGGCATTTATCAACAGCCGCAGGTGCGTACGCTCAGATATGTGCGTATCTCAAACGTTCATAAATGCCACGTCGGATCTTGCGTAAATGGAATATACACCCAAAATATACACCCTTTTCTACGCAACTTTCATACATGAGGCCCATTGTGTCTGTGCATTGTGCCTTCAAACAAAGCCAGAACTAAACTGTGGTCAGAAATATGAAATTCCTGAAGTTTCTTAGAGCAAGTCTTCAAAACAGTGCTGTATTTTAGTTGAAATATGCAAATCACAAATACTAACCTGGAATATTTGAGGGATTTTTTTTTTTTTTATCTTTATTTTTAATGTACAGTGATATTTATGATTTTATTGCTATCTTGTTTTGTTCTGCACTTTGAGTTGCCTTGTGCATGACTTGTGCTATACAAATAAACTTACCTTGCATTGGAATAAGGAAATGATTAAACATGACAACAGTTATTTCTAACCTGCTTTCTCGTGGGTAGGTAAATCCTTGGATCTGGTTGTTCGAGTGCCTGAAGGTTGTTGTGCTGTTGCAGATGGGCTGTAAGGTGCTGCACTTCTTCCACATGTACATGCTGGGCTGTAACTACTTCTGGATGTTGTGTGAGGGCATCTACCTGCACACGCTCATCGTGGTGGCCGTGTTCGCTGAGGAGCAGCACTTGCACTGGTACTACCTGCTGGGCTGGGGTACGTCCACACGCAGGCACAGACATGGCTCCATAGCCCCCCATTCAGGAGAATTGTAAACTGAAAACTATACAATAATAAATAAAGTATATCATTTTTTTTACCTCATCTATACGGATAGAGATGAGACAAAATGTTCAATTGGATAGGAACATTGTAACTATTGCCAGGGTTTTATCTTAAAAGCTGTTTCTATTAATTGAATAATAATATTGAAAGGAATTGACACAATTCATGATTTATTCAACATGTAATATGTTTGGTTCTTGGGACTACAGCTTCCAAACACAAGAGAGTAGATTAGAATGTCACAAGATAATATTCCACATGTGTTCATCCCGGTTGAAATGTAATTGTGTGGCTCAAGATTTCCATGGAGTTATCGGTATTTATTTATTTGCGCATGTGACGTTCTGAAGTTGACCTGTCAGAATCACAGACGTGACGTGCATTATACATAATAACATGACCAATTGTAACAACGTTGGACATTTTGGATATTTTGTAACACGTCAAATAGCAGTCATCATGGAGACAAAATATCCATTCATCACATTCAGGGGTAATTTTCTTGTCATTAGTTAAACCATTTATACAACCGCCTTGGGCAAAAATTTTCAATCATTTTTGCTTGATTATCTCTCTACACAACTTCCAAGTAGTTTCACGTTGGAAATAACTCAGACCAGGAATAAACGTGGATTTTAAAGACATAAAGCAATCAGAATTGTAAACATAGCTCTATTTGCCATGATTTGTGAATTAATAATAATAATGTGTGCTATTTGTTACTCGCTTTTCATTACAGCTAAAAAATATTTATATTGCATTATTCAGTCACTCAATAATTTTGTTTGTGTAAGCCCTCAGTCGTACAGGGATTAGTCAAAGCAAAGGAAGGTTTCTCACCCATCATCTTAGCAAGTTTTCCCGACGTTTCGTCCTCAATCCAAAGGACTTCTTCAGGGAATGTGAAAATCCACTGTGGCCACAGTCGGCTGTTCATCTCCACCTCAAGGCCTCCAACCACACGGTGGATGACACTGAGGTTAAAATTCTGGCTCGGGAGAAGAATTGGTTTGAGAGAGGGGTGAAAGAAGCCATTTTTGTGAGGAAACAAAAACCTCTCTTAACAGAGAAGGAAGGTTAAGATTTGTTTTGCCTCACATCTATGACGACATCCTAAAAACAACGCCCTAACTTGGGAAAAGGTCAGTGCCATGCTAATGAGTTAGGGTCGTTAGCCTCAGCAGGGTCGTTAGATCTGCTCCCTTCTACATCAAACAGACCTTAGATTGTTTATGAGTTAGTATCAGGATTAGGGTGTGGCTAACCACACCCATAGGTTATAAATCTCCAACGTGCGGTCTGAGAATTCATTCCCTGAAGAAGTTCTTTGGATTGAGGACGAAACGTCGGGAAAACTTGCTAAGAAGTACAGATGATGGGTGAGAAACCTTCCTTTGCTTTCACTCAATAATCTATTACTACAGCTGCCTTGGGTCAGTCTGACAGAAGTGTGGCAAGCAAGTCTATACACCCCGCTGCTCTGACTGCCACGCACACTAGACTCAAACCAGGAAATGTGGGTGCAAGTTTTGCCCACAACAATAGCTTCACGCTTAACAGTTGAAGTCAAGCATGAGGTGAGCATAGGTTTCCCAGTTCTAACCAGGCCCTGCCCTGCTTAGCTTATGAGGGCTTACGGGATCAGAGTTTCACATGCACTTTAGCTTTGAGCAATGTATAAGTAACAAGTTTTTGAATGCGCTGATGACTGGTCATCTGCAGGATTCCCTCTGGTGCCAGCCTCCATCCATGCCGTGGCCAGGAAGACCTACTTTGACGACAAGTAAGTCCCTGTGGTTAATCACTGTATGATCATTGAAGTGGTGTCAACTCATTTAGTGATCAAATGAAAGATGTGGACAATTTTTAGGCTCCTGACGTGGTATGTGCACAATATGAATTTTTACTCGGGCTTGAGAATTTCATTAGAATTTCATCAAACTGTCAGATTGGTTTCAGATTCAGATTCATTTTATTTGCCATTTGCAATAAAACCACATTGGAATACATCTGCAAAAGTCCCCAGTGAGCACGAGACTTGGTTAAAATGTCTGGATTCATAAAGAACCTCCAGAACAGGCAGCTCACAGCTCACACTCCTCTTTGCAGAGCTGAGCACCTTGTTTAGATCTCTCCTTTCTTTGTCTGTGATGTCACCAAACCACACAGTCACAGAACCAACAAGCAAACTTTTAATGGTGCAGCAATTCTTAGAGTTAGTGGTAAATTCTCTAAGTTTCAGCAGAAAGTAGAAACGCTCACGAGCTTTCTTAACAGGTTAGAGTTTTTCTCTCCAAAACTTGAGTTGCACTTCTCTACAATCTGCACATCAAAGTTATCAATAGCAACAGGCATGTGAGAATTGTTACAGCCAAAATCAAGTTTTGGATGTATTCAGCTGGCGGTTGATGGGGATGGTGTAATCAAAGTATGTCATGATCAGGTCAGGTCACACAATCATGAGTGTTAAAAAAAATTAAATTAAATTATTGACCAGAAAAATGTACATGTTTTGAAAGTGTGTGTGTGTGTGTGTGTGTGTGTGTGTGTGTGTGTGTGTGTGTGTGTGTGTAATGTGTGCAAATTATGGGTATGCATTTTGTGTGTGTCCCAGGTGCTGGATGAGCGTGGAGACTCACCTGCTGTATGCGGTCCATGGGCCCATTGTCGCCGCCCTGCTGGTGAGTCACATCAAACCAGCACACTCACTCATCAGTACTCTGCGGTCATGTTTGTGTGTGTTTGACCCGATTAGACTGGTCAGGTTCAATGTCATTTTTCTTGCCCAGGGGGACATAGATATGAAACATAGAGCTATGCGGAGCAGCTGCTGTTGTGAATTCCTGTTGGGAAACCATGTGTTGCTGCCTCGGAAGAACTTAACTAGAATCTCACTTATCACTATGATGTCAATATTTAATACCAACAATGGCACTCAGATTTTGAGATCCCATGCCTCAAAAGATCACACAGGTTTGTTTGGATGTGGAGAGATATAACAAAATATAAGTTTATTTAACTTAAGACAAGAATTTAATTGATTATTCTAGTTTAATTGTTATACACCACATACACTCCCACTCATTTTACATCCACTGAAGAACAAACCATTAAACAACCAGTGAAATCAAAATAGAAAGAAATAGTTTGTGGTTGAATTGGGGATTGGGGGACGTTGAGTGTAGTTACAGTTCCTTGCAAAAGCCTTGGTATTTTGTGTGTTTTGTTGCCTCACAACCTGGAATTAACATGGATTGTTTTTCTTGATGGCCGACAAGTTCAAATTTAGTCTCATCAGACCAGAGCACCTTCCTCCATACATTTTGGGAGTCTCCCACATGCCTTTTCTCGACTCAAAACGTGCCATTTTGTTTTTTGCTGAAAGTAATGGCTTTCTTCTGGCCACTCTGCCATGAAACCCAACTCTATGGAGCGTACTGCTTATTGTCGTCCTATGTACAGATACTCCAGTCTCTGCTGTGGAACTCTGCAGCTCCTCCAGGGTTACCTTAGGTCTCTGTGCTGCCTCTCTGATTAATGCCCTCCTTGCCCGGTCCGTGAGTTTTGGTGGGCGGCCGTCTCTTGGCAGGTTTGCTGTTGTGCCATGTTCTTTCCATTTGGTTATGATAGATTTGATGGTGCGCCTGGGGATCATCAAAGATTTGGATATTTTTGTATAACCTAACCCTGACTTGTACTTGTCAACAACACTGTCCCTTACTTGTTTGAAGAGTTCCTTGGTCTTCATGGCAGTGTTTGGTTAGTGGTGCCTCTTGCTTAGGTGTTGCAGCCTCTGATGCCTTTTAAAAAAGGTGTGTATATGTACGGACAGATCATGTGACTCTTAGATTGCACACAGGTGGACATAATTTCACTATTTATGTGACTTCTGAAGGTAATTGGTTGCACCTGAGCTTTTTATGGGCTTCATAACAAAGGGGGTGAATACATATGCACATATGTAAAAAGCCAAGGGGGGTGAATACTTTTTCAGGGCACTGTACGCGTCCTGCAGATCCGCGGCCACCACACACATTTGTAGACTTCCATTTAGAAGAAAGTGGGGGGATTCTACCCTGGGAGTTCTAGTGTTATAGCAGTTGTAGAGCCAACTTAAAAATAATTTAGAACCCCACTTGGAAAAAGAGGAAGGAGACAGGACCCTATCTCCTGTCTCCTTCCTAATGTCGGATTAAGAACAAACACTATGGGCAGTTCCTCTGCAGGGTTAGCTTTGCATTAGAACAGGTGAAGATGTTCTGCTAAGACGGTTGCTTCCCCCAAAAATGAAGCATCTCAAGCCACAGAAAGGCCGCAGCTATCCGTCTTATTTGCATTAGCGGGATGCAGGATCAGTGTATCAGAATATCAGGTTGCTGCGTTTACGGTTATTCTATTCCCAAATACTGAACAAGGACTTCAGCTATCATATTAACTTGGAGAATCGAACCAAAGACAAGAATGCATGCATCTGGAGTTCCAAACTTACATCAGGAAGTTCTCTTTTTGTGCCCAGACCAGTGAAAGCGGCAAACACTCTTAACCGTTGAGAAGTCCTCAAGTGAACTCTTGTCTTTTGGCCTGATGAGACTTTGTTGGGGATTCGGTTCCCAGTTAGTTCTTACTTTTGGTGTCTAATTGTACAGAGAACGTATTGCAACATGATATTTTGCTGGATGTTTGTTTTTTTAAGTATTTTAACAACCACCATGGTGGACAATAAAGTTTTCCTATTCGTATTCGTAATAAACCATACCTCCTTTGACAAGAAGCACTTTTATTTATTTTTTTACAAACACTGCATTAAGCATACTCCTTTGTACACATCTCCATGAGCTGCTGTTGGTATGGGTTGTTTATTATGTTGTATAAACCTGTGAAAACGTACTAACATAAGTTCAACGTTGGAGAGTTTTGACTTTCCGGCTGAACATTCCTGTGTGTTGTGTGCAGGTGAATCTTTTCTTCCTGCTGAACATCATCCGAGTTCTGGTCACCAAGCTGCGGACCACGCACCGTGCTGAGTCCAACATGTACATGAAGGCAGTGAGGGCCACCCTCATCCTGGTGCCTCTGCTCGGGATACAGTTTGTCATCTTCCCCTGGAGACCGGAGAACCGCGTGGCCGGGGAGGTCTACGAGTACATCATGCATATTCTCATGCACTACCAGGCAAGTGGCCCATCCCCACGACACGCCGACACCCACTTCTCACTGTTGTCACACACAAAAAATACCAGAGATATTTTTGTGTGATAACAATGCTCTTCCATACAAATTGGAAACAAATAACATGAATACTAATTACTCTCAAACCCAGGAAATGAGTCATGTGACCATGTTGTAGAGAAAGATTCAGGCTGCATGCCTGAAATGGCTTAAATGAGTGCACTGTATGTGCATCCTTGTATATGGAGTCGGAGACTGACTCGTCCCTGAGCACTAGACAGCAGTATTTGTGTTATTGTGTGCTTACTGAAGTGCGCAGCACTGTCCTGTGTGGGTATGGAACTCACTTGCTCCTCTGATGAAGTGCTTTGACAAGGCCAGCGCCGCACTCCACTCAATATATTTAGTCAGAGTGTGGCTCACCTACAGATGAATGTCTGTGTAATGCCTCTTCTTCTCAGTGAAGAAGAGAAAATAGATTAGATTAGGGTCTAATCTAATCTAATTTCTCAAAGGAAATAGACAAGCATTAAAATGTTATATATAGCCTCAGTAAAATGCTACACTCATTTGAAATCACTCTGTTTACTAAAGGGGGAAGTGCAACAGTTTGACAGCCACAGGGAGTACCTCATATGGTGTCCTAGTTTCAGAGGCGGGAGTCTATGGAGGTGTATACTAGTTTCTTCATAGTTCTGAGCAATGATACTTAAATGATAAAGATATTTATCAGACAAAGACGATTTTGTGAATACATAATTCAGTTTCCAAATTAGGCATTGTTGTCACATATGTTGCAGTCCAAATATTAACTGTGTCCTGTCTCTCTTCAGGGTCTGCTGGTGGCCACAATATTCTGCTTCTTCAATGGAGAGGTGAGTGAATCGTTGGATCATATTTCTTTGTATTGCATGTAACAGGGGCTTAAGGGCAGCCTGTTCAGCTAAGGTCAAGGTGTACTTGCCCCAGATCTCCATCCGGTAACATCCACTTCCCCTGACAACGGGCCCCTCTGCTGCCTTTATTTGCACACCGTTGAAGGTAACTGCAACATTTTGGGGATTTTCAAGGAAGGAAACTTTCCATTGGGCTTAACAAAAATGTAGAGGAAATAACAGGAAGTCATGGGAAAAACTTGGAATTTTTATTATAGACAGTTGGCTTGTCTTTGGAACTAAAAGATAGTTGAGGAAAGTATATAATAGCATGATGTTAACATATCCATGTCATTCCTCAATCACATTCACATTGCACACAGCTTGCAGAATGGCTATTGAGACCACAATGCCTCCTTGACGGCCCGGCTGTTTCTTAGAACATTTTGTAACAGATTTACACATTTCTCAAAAAAATGTTTTTGTATGAGACTCACAGGCCAGCCCAAATATGGGCACCGGCCCTTCGGGCATTGCCCAATACGCCCGATACTCATATGCCACCCCTGGTGCCATATGAGTCTGAATGCTCGAGCTGTTTACTCTCACGCTGATGCGAATCAAGGAAGATTATGTGCGTCCACGAGCGTGTGCACGGTCAAAGAAAACAGTGGTAAAATAGGTATGAGCCTTTCTGACAAATAATATGAGCACTAAACCGTTAGTGACATTTACAATGTCCAAAAAACTGCACACTACAGATGTACATGGTCATTACTTTATCATGAAAAAAATAAAAATAAAATAAAATAAAATACTGCAAATGGCAAATAAATGAATCTGAATCTGAATCTGAATCTGATCTGATAAATCACATGGACTATTGGTTACTACAATCGTTGTAGTAACCATGGCAACAAGCAAAAATCATTTTGAAATGCCAAAGGTCCTTTTAAACCAAGTTATTCTAATAAAAAAGTATCTAGCCATTATGCTAAAAGTGTGATAGTTTATTGTTATTTCCACGACTGGGTAATTTCTTAAGTAGTATCCCAGCTCTGTGCCAAACCGTTTGGCTGTGTTTGTCGCAGCCCCCGCTGTTAGCTTACTGCTGTGGTACTTCCCCCTGGAAATTAATTCCTAACTTTTTTTATTTACAGCTCAACAAATGACAATACAGGGTATGTCGTTAAAAGTAATATGTATGTCTTTTTAATGTAATTATTGATCAGAACTTTTGTTTGCTCCCCTATCACCACTGTCACAGCTGCTTAATTGCTTATTCCACCTCATTTTTGAAAATATTGAACTAATTAAAACTCTACAAGGCGTGCGCTGTATTGAAGGTAGTTTTTACTTGAAATAAGAGATAAAATCTCCTATGTGTTCATATCCCTGTCTAACTAACAGGAGAAGAACACTTAAACACTTACGGCCTACGCCTCCCTGCGATGCCCCCTTCAGACCATGTGATTGCAACCCAGCAATATCTGCGTCTGGTCCAGGTCATGTCTCACTGTGATCCATAATATCCCAAGCCCCTCTCACTGTATTAGACTGAAATGTGAATTAGTTATGATTTCTTAAAACAAGCTTGTACCAATAATAACTGACCAGACAGGTGTATTCTATTTGTGAATTAGATTTTTTTAAAGTGTACAGCTTTACAGTGATTTTTTTTATTTTTATTACCAGTTATGTTTATTTTGTTCTTGACAGGAACAGTGTGTTGTAGGTGATCTCTCAATACGTACTGTATAATTGAATCATTGGCAATCAAATTACCTGTAACTGTATTACAGTGGGATAGTGCAGTGAAAGGAAATTATCTTGAGGTGGACATAATGTGCCTTGTCTGCTGTAGCCTTATGACCCACATGAATCATTATTATGCAATCACATTATTGATCTGAAACAATTTAATACAAGTATTTCAAATTGTATTGACTCGCGCCTGATCCTTTACATGAGTCACTGTCTTCATTATGTAAGTCCTGGCTTTTCATGTAATAGAGCTGTTGGAACACCACGTCCCACTGGCTCATTCTGTCCCCTGTCAGCCCCGGACTTCTCAGTGGCTCGGTCGCAGTGAAATAAAAGTCACATTGTAATTAATTCTACTCATTTACAGTATTTAGTTTAGTTGAAACATTAAAGTATTCCTTCACCGTTTGCAATGCTGTAATGTATTCTCTTATACCTTTATAATGAGTTGTATTTTGCAATGTTAAAACATAGCATAAGATAAAACTAAGGTCATGGATATACTAAAGCTAATTATGGAAGGGTAAACATACATGCACAGCACTAAAAGTTGAAAATCAGCAAAAGGAAATGAAACTGTACAACAGCAGATATAAACATACTTATGCAGCTGCGACTTTAGTTTCAAAGCATGGGCTGCAAGTAAAATTGTAGCCATGGCTGCCCTGGGGCAGACTTGACAGAGGCTAGGCTGCTGGACAGGTAGCACTGGATAGTCCAACACACATTTGCAACCTTCTTGCTGTGAGGTATATTAGTGCAGTGCTTTTTTAATATATAAAAAGCAATTTTTTGGACACTCAAAAACGCTTCATGTCATGATTCTTTCACTGCACAAACGGCGGTGATGAACTACTACTGTAGCCACAGCTGCCCTGGAACACACTATGAGGGGAAGAAACCCATATGTGCCATTGGCCCTTCCGACCACCACCAACCCTTCATGCACACACCAGACTCATACTAGGAAATGTCTGTGAAGTGCCTTGCCTGAGGACACAACAACAGTTGCAGACGCAGCCACCTCATTGTGGCACCTGGTGTTCCCAGACTCTGCCATTCTTTGCTTCAGAGGTCTGACGGTAAAGCTAGAGCTTTCACATGCAGTTGTGAAATCACTAATTGCATTTTTTGTGTGTTTAAGAAATAACTATATAAATCATCTACATTGTTATTATTAATATTGGCATTTCAGATCTTTGTCTCATAATCAGTAGTTGCCCAAAGAGGCTTATGGTGAGTCCTGGGTCATCCAACAAGTGTGCAATAGAAAACATAAGAGGATACATGTATTTAGTTACTTCCCAAAACTGGAATGGCTGCCGAGTTATTTTCAGTCTAACCTTTGTGTGGTGGACATTGTTCCTGACCGCATGTGGGAAAGTGGGTCAGGCTTCTACGTGAACGGCACGGATCACAGCACGATGTGTAGGACATATGTCACATCACAGTGCCTGCATAGCCACAGTGTCACACCGGGATGTAGAGGGCGTCTGCCTGGCACCGAGCTGGGGTCCGGAGTCCTGCGGGGCCCCAGGATAGCAGAGGCCAAACTGCACAGACCTGCCTTGTTCCCTCAATAGCCCATTGTGAAGTGTGGACAGTGAGACAAACAACTCCTGCGTTGTGTTTGTGATCTGAAGCAGAGTGCTGTATAGAAACTCAAAAAGCATTAGAGAACTTGCTTTTTGTCTAGAGTGTGTTTTGTAAATGTAAAAATTTGTGACTTTGATTTTGTCCATTATGAGAGCCATGTGTGTCACCATACGCCTCTTTGGGCTGATTGGCATCTGCCGGGGTAATCCGGCTGTGCGTTTGTGCTGAAAACTGGTGATGAGACCATAGGCCGAGATTGACCAACCAGACGAGAGCCAACGTCCAACTGCCAACTGCTCTGTTGGCTCTTGTTGGCCCAGGTTGCCTTGATACTAGATACAGTACACCGCTCCAACTACAGCCAACTAAAAAACGCTGCGTGAACGATCTGAGTGTCTTGTGAGTCACCCCCCTGTGCTGCTGTGGACAGCTCCCTCCACTCTCAATCCCACACACATCATTCGCAGTTTGTACATACCAAGCAGAAGACCCAACGGCTTTGCCATCCTGTGTATGCTGAAATTGACCCAATATGGCCCATCAAGTCCCAGAACACACAAACCTATATCCAACGTCATTCAAAACGAACAGACACCCAACCGTGGGTAGGTGTATCTTGGTCTTGAGTAAGTTTAATTTATCAAGGAAAACGTGCGATTGCATTAAAAAGATGCCTGCCCCAGATTTAACACTGTGCTACTTTCCATCTGTAGTCCTAAACAATACAATCATATAACTTCATCTTAATTCACATAAAAAGTGCAGGTTACTAACTTACATGTTAGAATACAGCACAATAAAACAGCAAGTTCTATTCAATTCAATTACAATAATTTTTGCATAGCCATAAATAACAACAGTGACAGCAGCTCAGTTGGTAGAGCACTGGTCAAATTACAACATTATCTTGCTATCTTGGGGCACTTTACAAAGTTCTAGATTCGCCAACACAGATCTGAGAATCAAACCGTTCAAACACAGAAAATGCAGTGATACAAAACACCATGCGTGCCATCGGCCCAGAAGGGGTTAAATGGTTTTTATTTAGCAGGTTTACCTCTGCCATGTCTGCAAACTATTTTATATTTTAAACACTTTTTGGGGAGTTTGACAGTTCCGCAAACATTATCATGGCATTTCATGTGTTTCAACTGTTTCGTTCTCTGATTTGTGCTGACAAATCGACAGTTTTGTAAAGTTCTCTGAGATTGCTACTGTTGTGATTTAGGGCTATACAAAAATAAGTTGAATTTAGTTGAAATTCAAATGTTGATTTTTACTTGGCTCAGACATCTGTCACATGCAACAGCTACAGAGCCCCGGAGGGATCATGATGAGTAGACGGATGTTGTAAACTATTTAAAAAACTGCAGTATACCAGATTTTTGAATTTTAAATTAGCTTGATTTTTCCCATTTGAAATGTTTAACCCTGACAGATGTTTGAAGAATTGAAGAATGTTTGAATATCTTTGTCTTTTGCATTTCTGTCACAAAAAATTCAGTTTACAAATTTCAATGTGATTAAAATTCCCAAATGACATATTCACCTTCAAAATATTCCAAAAAAAATGTCTAAGAAAAAAAAAGATTATTTCATCCATCAGAAATTGAATTTTAAATGGACCTGAATTTATCTATTTGAATACAGATCTGATGAGAACGCAGGATGTTTGATTATTTGTTAGATTAATATTGAAATATCAAGGCTGTGCTCTCAGCGACAGAGAAGCCTTCTGTGGACCCTCCACCTGCAGGAGGATCAGCGAGGATCAGTGAGAACCAGGAGGAGCAGGAGGAGCAGTGCTCTGTGAATTGGGTGGCAGCTGATTGCCACCACCCTGACCATTTAGAACTAATGTAGAGTTTGTCAATTACTATTACGTAACCGTCACTTTAAGAGAGAGGTAGGGGTAGTTTTTCTTTGTTTACGCAGGTCATGGATCCATAATAATAACTGGATAGGGTGTTACTAGCTTATAGCTGTCCCACCCATGGTACTGCAGACTGAATTCACGTGGGATACCCAGAAATTTTCCCCATGGATCTCAATGTAAACTAAAACCGCTCGACCTCAGCTGACAGAGAACCTACAGCTTTCATAAAGATCGAAATTTGTGGGGATTTTAGTGTCCTGAACTTGTCATCCTGAACTTTTTTTCTTCTTAAATCCTTTGGTTTTCTTTAAATCCACACTTTACTGCAACAAACTCTGCTCCTTTCCTCCCCCTCTGACTCCGCTCCACCACTGCTCAGATCAGCAGCTCTGATTGGTCAGAGCGCGGCCGAGCCCCTTTGTGCATGTGCATGAGAGCCACACACGCGTATTTGGCGCAACGCATCATGAGAGCTTGTCCACTGCGCAGAACCGGGAGGACGAGACGATGCCCAAATATAGGAGAGTTCCGCTAATATGTCAGCGCCCGTGATGTCCCATGCGCTACAGAGCACAAGCCATTCATTTGAATAGGGCGCCATCTCGGATTACCGGGGCTTGGCGCAGGTATAGACAGCGACCGGAGCCGAAAGAGCACGTATCTTTTTGCAGATGAAGAAATAAGGAGCTATGCGGTTTTCTTACAGCCGTTACTTTATTTCAGAGACAACTTAGCAAATATCATTTAGTGTACCAGAGATCAAGTGGGAGTGTTTCCTTTTCAAGTAACACGAGTGAGTCCCAACAGTGGAAACTGCTACACAGGAAACTAACGCTGCACCTGATGGACCGAAATACTGTGTAACGCTACCAACAATAACACTAAATGTTGCTAAAAATGTTCAACATGTGATGATTTTGCTGAACACAAACAAACACACACAGCGTAAATAAATAAACAGGAATATACAGCAATAATGATTTGCAACAAGCACATTCACCCAAAATGTTCAAAAGACTCACTCATCCAATTAATGTAGTATCATCTTGTTATTCGCCATGGATTCATTACAATCCATTCATTAGAAATCCCATATCAACCTGTCAACGTTTTTTTCGCACCAAATTTAAACAACTGAATTTAAAATAAAAACAATTATGACATTGATAATCAGTGACTGGAATTCACAGAAAAAATACTCAAGATGTTAAAAAATTCTAATAGATGAATTCATGTCCATTTAAAAATAATTTTTTGATGGAACAAAAAATCCTATTTTTTTTCATTCTTTAAAAACCTGAATATTTTGAAGGTGAATATCAATTTACATTGAAATTTGTAAACTGAATTTTTAGTGACTGAAATGCAAAGACAACAATATTCAAACATGCTTTTTCAGGGTTAAAATTTCAAATGGAAAAATTCAAGCTCATTTAAAATTCACAATCTGATGTCGAAGCTCATTTTCCATAGTAAAGGTCTTTCCTGATAAAAGGCCCTTGTTCAACAGGGATGCTGGAGAGGCTTGACATAGAAAGCATATTGCCCTCCTTGATGGTGATACAAATGAGTATAGGGAGAATAAGAAAGAAGCCACAGTGGAAATTTGAAAAGCCCGACTTTAGTGAAAACCAGATAAAGGCTAAATTCCACAGCACTGACCTGAAAGCTGTGTGGGATGGCATGAAAGTTATGGCAGGTCAGTCTAAAAGCAAAACGGAGAATATCTCAATTCAAGACCTAAAACAGAGTGGCGAGACTGCAAATGCTTTGAATGACTTTTATTTAAAAGGTGCCATATTTAGCTTTTTTTCATGTTTCAAAGTCCTTCTTGAGCACATGTGTGATGATAATTTGGGTGATTCCACGTTTCAAGAAAAGTTCTGTAACAGTCTTTGGTGAAATGTCGAAGTAAAAAAAAAACATCCGCGGAGGCAGATCCCCGTGAAAAAAGTCAAAGCCCATTCGCCTCATTCTCCATCTTCGGGCCAAATACTGTCGTCATAGAGCTAACACAAAAAAACACAGACGCTTATTTACTGTCTGTTGAGCACACGCTGGACTCGGAGAGGCTGCAATGACCGTAGACGGCGCTGATTTGCTGGTTCAGTTTCTCCCCGCTGTCAATCACCTCTTGAAGGCGGGCTTTTGATGTCACAGATTGGTGCACGTCACCATTTGAACCAACTAATTTCTGTGCCTCTCAAGAATGAAAGAGAAAGATCGCTCTGACTAAAGCTTGAAGGAATCTGTGCATGAAGCCAAATAGCTCTGTAATCATGTTTAAAGCAGAGAAAAGTCACAAATCATAATATGGCACCTTTAACGTTTAACATTGACAGTGGTTGTTCAAAGGCACACAAAGATGTCAGTGATCATATGACATCTCCTGCTTCCACTGGGACCTGATTTTATGACAGAAAAACATTGTGGAGTTTTTATTGACATTTTTAACTTCTCTCCCACACAGCATAAAGAGGGACTTCACGAGTGATATTTTGAATGTTTTGAAGTTGTTTTTCACAAATGAAGTACAGGAAAGACTGGACCCCATACATTTGGATTATTGCGATGCCGGCACTGTCCCACAGCCCTAATTCTCACCCTAAAAGTTGTGGGTGTTATCTGTGTTGAAGATAATATGTAGCAAAGTCCCATAAAAAGAGGCTAGATTCTCTCTTCTGCTGCTGACTTTTTATTTGCTCTACTGGAAAGAATAGATTGATTGGTTTTCAGTGAAGTAAAGCACCCATTTAATCAGTCATTATTGTTCACATTGCGAATTATGGGCAAGCTGGAATGTGCATGAGCTAAATATGGTGTTTACGACCAACAACTAATCCGAGCCTTTTAGAAAGTAACCATTGATTAGATATTCATCCGGTGTGACTGTGAGCCCAGCCCACCATTCAGTCCAGCTCTGACCATTTCACAGTGCACTGACCGCTTACTCATTAGAACAATTAGTGTCATACTTCATATCATTAGATCACCAAGGTTCAATAAGACGGCAGGCACACAATAGGCCCCTGTTGTGGGCAAGGGGCACTCCAGGTTCTAGGTTGGCCCGGCCACACGTTTGTCACGTTTTTACAAACCAGTGAAACATGTATAGAACTCAGACATGCAGTGGAAAGCAGTTTAAGAACCACACAGAAACACAGTGGCCACCAGATCAGACGATACTCCAACAGCACCACACTGTACCACAGCACTGGATTAGGATAATAGAGATTTTCCAGTCTGGGTGACATGAAAAGAATTAGGACATTCTCTCAGGCACTTTGGAATAAATCTGAATGCAGCCAAGCACTTTCTGAGAAGGTAATTTTCTTTTGCAGCATTCAATAGGATTTATTAAACAGACAAATCAATACAATATCTCCCCTATTTCCACAGGGCAATATCAGTTTAGTACATGATTGCACCAAATGTGTTTTCTCCTTTACAAAACAACAATCTGCATGCTCCTCTGGAGACAAGGAAACTGGTGCTGTGACTGAGGACAAGAGCAGTGTCAGATTGAAGTGTGTGTTCTTTGAGCTGAAGGTTTTTAAAATCAACACCTTTTTGGTCTGAAACCCACCAATGCTAATTTGGATGAATAAAGTGCTCCTTCATGTGAGGCGCTGTCATTGCCTTGAAAGGTAGAACAGCACTATATTAAAATTACTCCCATTTCTGTGTGAGTCCAGAAATCACTGACAGAGCAGCCATTACATCAAAATTACATGCTTTCTTGGTTGAGTCACACTTTTGACAGTGTAACAGTACTTGTACAGTCATACAGTCCGGATCAAATTTTGAACATGCACATTTGTGCACAATAAAAAGGCTTATTTTATTGAAAAAATATGATTTTCATACATTTGCGTTGGCTCAGCCTCACAGCCGGAAGTGTGACATCACAGCGGGTACTGGTTCATTCAAAATGGACAGTGATTCTGAAAAATAATTGACCGGAGTTTACGGATGGCTAAGGCTAACAGGGATTTCCTCATGTCACTTTTAGCACAAAGGTACAATCAGACACTGTATTCAAACTCAAACATTTGTATCATATAAATGTGATACCTTTTAGAAATGACTTCATTTTAATGATCAATCTACAAAGCTAAACACATAAGAAAGTTGTAATAGTGATTTGCTTATTATGAACAAACAGAGAGGGTCCTGTAGTTCTGCAACTCGTTGAAGTTCATTGGCCGTTCACACCGAGGCTGCGATCGTGTCCGTCCCGTGGATCTACAGGTCCATCCTTGTCTCTAACACGTGCAGTTTACTTCCTCTGCTTCCTCTTTCCTTTTCTTTCTCTACCTTCCAAAGCCTCTTCTTCTCCTTTGGTCTGAAGCCCTGTCTGAAACACATCTTCTTGTCATCTTGAATATCCACCGATTTAGTGCAAATAATAGACAAACAAAATGTAAACAAACGCGACAACATGGGGGACATGTACTTGTGCCCGCCGTGACTTCACCGAGGGAGAAGCACCGGTATGATTGTTTTCATTTCTAAGGACATTGCAATGGTCTTTTCTCGATATGGAAGGATCAGACAAAAAAAAAAGAAAATGATTTTGAAACCTTTAGTAGTTCTCTTCTAATATAAAATGGTAATAAAACTTTATTTCCAATCAATATAAACCCTGCATAAGGTCTTAAATGTAAGTGTTCATTATGTAAACTTTTAAAACCTTATTAAATCTAAAGGTGTTGTTGCCCCTATATTTAGGTGTTTTAGGTGTCAAATCCGAGAGAGAGAGAGAGAGCTGAAAAAGAGAGAGAAAGAGAGATCAAAAGAGAGAGAGACTACCGATGCACGTTGATGGTCCTGGCTAGCAGCAGCAGGCCAAGTCTCTGCTTCACAAGTCTTGCACTTCCCATTGTGTTTCTGCAGTATTTGTCTTTAAGCATATAAGAGAACAAAAGAATAGGGGGGAAAAGTATCCGGTTACCACCTTGAATCGGTGAAGACTGTGAAGAGCGGTTGAAAAGAGAAACACATGACTATTTCACGGCTGCGCCTACATCAACACCAGTAATTTACCATGATTAGTTTGTGCCATAATGGATAAATGGATGAAGCATCAAATAATGGATGCTTATCTTCTGCAGCTCAACAATTCCACCATGTTCTAATGTTTTTGGAATCCAAATTTTTGCACAGATTTTAAGTTTTAGAGTCTCTTTTTTTCACTCTTCATTTATCTTTAGATTTTAAAACCTCTGTCAAGGTTCTACAATGCAAAATGTAAATGTTTTCACTTTTCCCATCTTCTCCAAAGGGGCTGCTCAGTGTGGAGCTGCAGCCCAGGCTTTGCTCACGCCTCTGCACACAGTGATGGATGTTCTGTGAATGCTCAGGCCCACATTCAGGCCCCGGCGGCTGGGGCCAACATGCGCACACAAAATGCCTTTTAACCCCAACGTCTCCTCACCTCTATGTTCTGCTCCAGTCGAGTGGAAAGAACTCGCTTTGCGCTCTTTCAACCTGTTTTGAGTTGCGTACACCTGCAAGCTTTACACCTGGAAGATTTCTAGAGTCTATGAGGGTTTTTGAATCTGTGAAAAGAAGAGGCTTCACCGGCCTCGCACAGCCATGTTAGCTTGAAGGAAAAATATATAACGACTGTATCTGCAGGAATGTGAGCATGTTTCACTTTAGTTTTTAACACATGGGTATAATGGTGAAAAATTGTGAAAAGTCTATTTTGTATTTTATGTCCCCATGGTTCAGACATGGATGTACATGATGATGGTGATGTTTTGCAGGTGCAGGCTGCTCTGAAGAGGCAGTGGGTGCAGTACAAGATGCAGTGGGGTCAGCGCAGAAGAGAACACTGCTCCATGCGTTCCACCTCCTACACGGCCACCTCCATGACCGAGGTGCCTGCTTTCATGTTCCAGGACGCTCATGAGGGCAATGGGCGTCATGCCGACCATGCCGAGCTGCTGACCATCAAGCTGGCCGACACGTACGCATGAGGGCCCTGCAAAGGCACACCAGCGCACTGGCAAAAGATAAGGCACAAGGCCCCAGTGTGCTACGAACATGCTGGACCGTAGCACCTGAACATTCCAGGACCTTCTTGGTTGGTCCCAATTTGTATTTTCCTCTTGTGTACGGCTCACAAAGGTTCTAAGTGAATAGATTGGAAAGTGCATTTATAAGCACACAAAAGCAAGAGAGACACAGACTCAAACAGCGCAGCATAGACTGAATAATGCTCTGCGGTGTGGGACATCTGGAAAATCCTGGACGATCATAGACATTCTTGGATGCTCCTAGATGATCACAGACCCCTTTTCCACTGAGGTGCTGCTTGAGCTCAGTAAGAGCCAGCTGTGGACCGGTGCCACTGCCGAGTTTGCTTGTTTTTTCCACCAAATACAATGTTATTCACTTGCCAGGAGAGCTTTGGGCTGCTTTTCTACTCGTTGTTGTTGTTATTGTTATATGTGTCTTTATTTAACCTGTAAAATGTTATTATGAAAATGTGTTGTTCACTATTCTATCTGAAACGGTTACATTTCTGGCCCTCACCGCATTTTTTTACAATATAAATGTATGTTTTAACTAGTGGGTAAATGTTTGAAATAGAGATTAGCAACTTTACTTTAATAACATAACATCACTTTTGTAGATCTATTCATTTAATTTACAGAACTGGCCCTAGTGGAGCGGAGCCAAAGCCTGTTCTGTGGTGTGGCCACTGCTGCTCCTGTGAAGTCTATGTATAACCCCTCTATCTAATACACAGACTAAGCAGAAGACCCCCCATCAATGCCTTAAATAACATTAGGGTATCAAGCTTACTGTCAGACATAAATTAGCCAAAAACAATTAAGCAGGTTATATCACTCCTTAAAAATGCCTACATTTATTTTTCATTTATGTTTGATGTGATCACAACAGCCTGACATCTTGAACGTTGTGATGTCACCCAAGTGTGAAGTGGCAGGAGCTACTAAAGCAAATGATATCAGGAGCTCCCTAAAATCCTGGGTCGCCGCTCTTTAGCATACTTCAGCGGAAAACAACAATGGGCACAGGACCAGCACCAGTTTGAGGGAAAAGAGGTCATCGATGTTTGTGCCGTCCCAGTGACATGGGAACAGTTAAGGACAAAGCCCCTCTCGCCTTTCTTCTCTGGACCTTCCTTTTATGGAACGACGCTAAGTACCTCTGCACATATGTATTAGAGTCTAAAACGACTCCACATATTTCTCTAATGTGCTTGAAATATATGCCACAAGTTAAACTGAGATAATTAGAATATTGTAACAAATGTAATTCATTTCTGGGATTCATCTTAAAATGTGAAACTAATATATACATGGACTCATCGGATGCAACGTGACATTTGCCATGTTTTGTTTGGCTTACAGCTTGAAAAAAAACAATTTAAACTCCAAGTAGAATATTGTAAAAAGAGACTATACATTGTCTGAAAGTATCAGCCTGTCATCACGGTGATTCAAAACCCCTGCAGGGGTCTGAGACTTTAAATGGTCTCAGTCTGGTTCAGGGGACCATCATTGGGAAGACTGCTGATGTGACAATTGTTCAGAAATCCATCATTGACACCCTCCATAAGGACAGAAAGGCTCAAAAGGTAATGGCAAAAAAGCTGGATATTATCAACCTGTAATATCACATGTTAAGACGAAGACAAAGGAAAAAGTGTGGAAGAAAAAAAGGTGCAAAAGCCGCAGAGAGGGCTGCGGTATGGAGAGGATTGTCAGGAAAAGACCATTCAAAAGCGTGGGGGACCTTCACAAGGAGTGGACTGAGGCTGATCCTTTGATTATTTGGGGAGAGATGTCTACTCCAGGAGAATGTATAAAGTCCAACCATCTCCAAGTAGATTTTAGACAAATTCATGCTTCCTTCAGCAGACAAGCTTTATGGAGACGCTGAGTTAATTCTCCAGTGGGACTTAGCATCTGCCCACACAGGAACAGAGTAAAAAAACCAATACTGTGCTTGATTAGCCAACATACTCCCCTGACATGAACTCCATATAGAAGGTATATGTGGGTTTCATGAAGGGAAAACGAGAGACATGAGAGCAGGCAATGCAGAAGACCTGAAGGCTGCTATTGAAGCATCCTGTATGGTCCTCATCACACCTCAGCAGAGCCACCGACTGAGAGCATCCATGCCAGACAGCGCTAAGACAGGAATTCAAGCAAAAGGGCTTGGAGCTTGGACGCTTATCTTCTGCAGCTCAACAATCCCTGCATATGTACTAAGTACATACCAAGTACATATGCAGGATTATTATATATGTCTGTTAAATTAATGTTCTTATTGATTTCATGTAGCATTCTAATCTTGTTTAGAATGCTATTGTTTGTATTAAGCCATAATACAAACAAAGGCCTGGCATATGTCACTTTCCATGAGTCCATATTAGCTTCACGTATTAGCTTTGCATTTTTACAATATTCTAATTATCTGAATTTCACTGGTATATTATAACAGTATTTTTAACAGCTGGTAAGTCACAACAAATGTTACCACACATTTCTATGAAAGATAATCAGAATAAGAATTTTAAATGTACTTGAATATTGTCTTTACCGTTTTAATGGTGTTAAAAAAAATCTAAATGGAGAATACGCTGAATAAATGATGAGTTATTTTGCAAAAACAGATGTTTCTGTTTTGACAGTTACAATAGAATCTTCAACATATTTTGTTATTTTAAAGAATTTTGCTCAAATGCGGAGGCGTGGCCACAGCTTCTGCTGTGAAGTCTATGGATAAGTGTAGAGTAAACTCCAGAGGACTGCTGCTGTAGGAAAATTCAGATGTGTTTATCCTCATGGTCTCTGCAGGCGGGTTTGGACAGAGGCAAGCCCCTGGCCGCTGTGCTCTATGGTGCTCAGCGCATGGGGTTCATGCTACAGGCTTCTAAAAAAGCTGCATATTTGAAATATTCTGTTACCTCCTCGGCACGCTTCTGTGCAAACTTTTCAACTTCAAAAACGTGTCGGGGACGGAAGAGAAGTTTTTTTTGATTTGTATACCAAAATAGAACACAAAATTAATCCATGCTATGCTACCTTGTTAGAACATAAAACTGGTGGTCCATGGGTATCTGAGACTTTGGTACGCTCACTGCAGTTCGAACAGTTGTGGGGATGATGGATCTCACGGTGTCCCACAGCCCATGATCCAGCACTGCGGTTTTTCTGCTGACTCGCTGTGGACTGGAGGATCATGGAAAACTTAAGCAGAACTTTGACAACAATCAATGCATTCGTGGATTTTTACATGAATGTTTGTGGACGTAAAGAACGTTTCCATCACAGAGAGAAGAGCCGTGAGGACGCGCACTGGAAAAGATGAGATTGATTGCGTAGCTTTGTGAGGGTTCATGGCCCCATCTGCTGGGGCCTGACCAGAAGGGGGCGGGTCCCCTTGCCGGGTGGTGGCGTACCCTGGAAACAGAAATATCCAATGAATTCTTATGCATCTTTTTTTCCTGGATACTATCTTCCATTTTAAATTATAAATATTGGTTTTCAGAGTAAATGCAAGTATATTTAAAATTCCAACTCTTATCTTCCATACGTTTCACATTGTTCTATTTTTAGCTTATTCTCTCAGGGTTGATGAAGATTTGAGCAGGAATAGAGTCAAATCTGTGCCAGAAGAAAGTATTAATCCACTCAAATCCACAGGTGTATACAAGATAGAAAATGTCCACATGCAAGGGCAAAAAAGCTCCCCCTGGATGCTGGGGTTTCTAACTTTTTCTATAGAAATGTCTGAAAACACTCTTGTAAAAGTAAATTGTGAACAATTCAGACCACAACATGCTGTGTTTGTCTAAAGTCCCACACATGCACACACACACATGCACACATACACACACACGCACACACACATACACACACACACATGCACACATACAGACACATGCACACACAAGGACCTCTGTGAGTCATTATTTGAAGTGTTGTGAGAGCTGATGAAAGCACAGTACTTATATAGCACTTTTCATGACACCAAAAGAAACAGCCACAGCTGCCCTGGGGTAGACTGACAGAAGCGAGAATACTAATTTGTGTAATTAGCCCCTCTGACCACCAGCAGCAATACGCATAGACTCTCACACACACCTGTGAAAACAAGTGCAAGCTGAATGCAAACCAGCAGAGCCCTCTGCTGGTGGTTTGAGTCTCTACACCCCCTCTCCCCCAATACACACACACTCACACACGCACGCACACACACGCGCACGCACAAACACACACACACAGAGACCTTTTGCTGACTCGGTGGTGTCAGAGCCAGCACACAGGCTTTTTGTGCCCTGGAATCTGGACACTTTCTTGGACATGTAGGTTGGTGTGAGACGTTTCATCCATCTTCAGCCTGCGTGTGTGTGCAATGGTATTCACAGACTTGAACTTAGTGTCGAACTATCATCATGGAATATGGACAAGATGCTATGATCTAAGAAACTATCTCGTTTACAAAACGGTAGCTACCATTAGTTAGTATTTTCTCATAACAATGAATCTCATGACTTATTATTTTTGGAGTGTGTGAATGAACACTCTATAATGTTATCTATATCTATGTTTGTATTTCAATACACAGAGTGCTGAAAAAAAAAAAAAAAGATTTTTATTTTTATTAAAGTGAAAGTGCAAAAATATCTTTCCTGTGTCAGATTTTTTAGATGAACTTCACATTCACTCACTGTTGGGGATTGAACAAAAAAATTCAGGCAAAAAGTTTCTTTAAAAATTTTTAAAGTAATTATTTTTGGTACGAGTCAAGTGTATCCACTGCTGGTTCAGATACCTGAAACTCATTAAGGGCAATAAACATACACCGCATGCTTTTTCATGTAGAACCTCTAACTTTGCGGCCATTGTTTCTGAACGGTGGCCATATACGCGTAACCAACCCTTCACTTATGAACAGGGGATTTAACAAAATGCCTTCCTCAGATAACAAGCAACTGAACTTTTATGCATGCTCCAAAGAATACTCCTTTGCGAATCTTGATCCGATGTGTAGCTATAGCAGTTGTTTTTAACTTTATTGGAGTTATCGAACCCCATCGGTTTCATATGCGCAGTCACCAAACCCCTCCTTAATTTTTAAAATCAGTTTCAAGTGATGGGCATTTTAAGTTCTCCAACACGATTCATTCCCAAACTGTTTCAAATGTGTTAAAGCCTCTGAACTAGCTCAGTAGCTTGTAACACTGAAATCTAGTGGACAAATATAATCATTGCAACTTTTGAATATCAGACGTTGAATCATACATTATTTGGTTTCAAAGACAACTCTCCCTTCTGTTTATATGAATATTTCTTCTGTTAACTTTAGTCCTGTCAAGATGCAACCCTAAAGACAAAGGAGGCAAAGAGAGGAGTGGGATTTTTTCAGATGTGAACGCAAAAGGACGGGCTATAGATCCAGGACCTAAGCTACAGAACAAAGACCAAGGCCACGCAGCGGAGATTTGAGGAACTCTGTGGTGGATGTATTTATATATTTTCTTCATGGCATGTGTGGTAGAAAACTTCATATTTCAAGTCAGTACAGTAAACAGAATGACCGCAGAGCTGCAATGGTGATGTCATTGTGTTCCATAATCAGCGTTAACAGAGATGTGGATACAGCAGTTTCAAGCATATCCTTTATGGAACTAGGTTTGGAATCTATTTACATCCATATGCCGATCCACCGGCTCTGAGGACAAGAGCTGAATCAGACAAAGTGCTTTGGTCTAAGTCTTTTGTATTTAAATGTGTGCTTCTGACCAGTTTTATGTAATAGTGATTAGGAGTGGGAACCTCAGGGTACCTCACGATACGATACGATACGCGATACAAAGCTCACGATAACGATTATGTCACGATATGACGATTATCGATATATTGGTCAGAAATATACTGTTATAGACTTTTTTCAGTAAAGCAATCTGAATAAACACAAAATAGTGTAAGTTATTAACTAACTCTTAGCCATTAACCTGGCCCTCCACCACATCCTACAGCACCTGGACTCCCCGGGGACCTACGCCAGGGTCCTGTTCGTGGACTTCAGCTCTGCCTTCAACACAATCCTGCCATCCCTGCTCCAGGACAAGCTCTCCCAGCTCAACGTGCCCGATTCCACCTGCAGGTGGATCACTGACTTCCTGACGGACAGGAAGCAGCGAGTGCGTCTGGGGAAGAATGTCTCGGACTCTCGGATTATAAATACAGGAGCCCCACAGGGCTGTGTTCTTTCTCCCCTGCTCTTCTCCCTGTACACCAACCACTGCACCTCCAGCCACGACTCCGTGAAGCTGATCAAGTTCGCGGACGACACCACCCTCATTGGACTTATCTCCAACAACGATGAGTCCGCCTACAGGAGGGAGGTGGACCGGCTGGTGTCCTGGTGCAGTGGTAACAACCTGGAGCTGAACGCCCAGAAGACAGTGGAGATGATTGTGGACTTCAGGAAGAGCACTGTCCCCCCACCCCCACCCTCCGTGATGGACTCCCCCATCACCTCTGTGGAGTCCTTCCGTTTCCTGGGCACCACCATCACCCAGGACCTCAAGTGGGAGCCGACCATCAGCTCCCTCATCAAGAAGGCCCAGCAGAGGATGTACTTCCTGCGGCAGCTCAGGAAAGCCAAGCTGCCTGCACAGATGTTGGTGCAGTTCTACACGGCCATCATCGAGTCCATCCTCACCTCCTCCGTCACCGTGTGGTTCGCTGGAGCCACAGTCAGGGACAAACAGAGACTACAGCGCATTGTGCGCTCTGCAGAGGAAGTGATCGGCCGCAGCCTTCCATCGCTGCAGGACCTGTACGTCGCCCGAGCTCGAGGCCGGGCTGGTCGTATCACAGCCGACCCCTCTCACCCTGCACATGGACTATTCCAACCACTCCCCTCAGGCAGGAGGCTGCGGTCCATCAGGACTAGAACCTCCCGCCACAAGAACAGTTTCTTCCCCTCTGCTGTTGGACTCTTGAACACTTCTTAACCTGTCCCCCCGCCCTTTATAAAGTCACTTTACTGCCCATCATACGTCACTTTACTTCACTCTACTGCTGTCACCTTACATTGTGTGCACCATGTGCACTTGTATATTGTAAATAGTAACTGTAACTCTATTTTAAATTTAAATTTATTCTTTAGAAGTGTTTTTCATTCTTATTTTTATTATCTCTTTTTGACTGTTGCACTGAGCCAAAGCAATTTCCTAGTCTGTGACCTCCTGTTACTTACGTGGCAATAAAAATGATTCTGATTCAACTGTGGATTCAAACACAGAACATATGGTCTGTTGGCAGCAAGGTCAGCTGATGGATGGAGATGTTTTTCTTTGGCAATATCTGAGTCATAGAACAATATGTTCAGGTCAAAGCAGATGTTACGAGTATCAGAGTTGTATCAGCGTAAGGAAGCGTACAGAGGAGCCTTGAGTAACACATATCAATACTTACTTCATTTGTGTAATAACTAGTGTAGATATGTCTTTGTTTACTCTGGTCTATTTAATGTGGTCTATTTAATGTCCGTCATTTCCTCATTTGTGGCCGACGGTTTCAGACGGCTGCCAGGTGGTATCGGTATCGGTTCTATTATTCATATGTCACATTTATCAATGAATAAACTCACACTTTGATTGTATTACAGCTCTTGGTTGTTTACATTATTTTTGCTCTCGGCCTGTGCAGAGTTTCCACAACAATACCCACGATTATATATGGCATAAATAAAAGAAAATGTTAAGTGAAAAAATACACTTTATTTCATGATAAATGGAATGGAGGTGAATAAATGTAGCCATATATTAAGTATTATATTTTAAAATCAATACTTGGCTAAAAAATATTGATAATCGATTGCGTGAGAAAGTATCACGATACATCACCATATCGATATATCGTCACACTCCTAATAGTGATGCATGGGTTGAAACGTGTGGCGTGTTGGAGAAGTCCATTTAATATGGTTTTTTACTTTCTTTGACATAATATTGAACATTAACATAAAATGTAAACATGACTGGTGGGAAATGTAGATCACAACAAAATTATATTCCTGGTGTGTGTGAGCGAGAGAGCTGTCCCTCTGCCTTTCTGCAGGGAATGGGACCTGGACCTGGTCGGGCGAGACACGACTCCACTCAGCGGCTACGGAAGATTGGACCCTCTCGGGACTGCAACTTTTTAATTCGTTTTAACTATTTTAAAAACCTTTTTTAATATTTGATTGTATTCAAATTATTTTACCCTTTTAAACTGGTGGGGTTTATTTATTTATTGGAAACATGGCTCGCTCTTTTAGTCCATAAAACTTTTATGGACTAATACAGTAGAGCGAGCCGAGTTGGCACAACAGTCACATTAATTTTACACTTTTTATTTCCACCCCGTTTATACCAAATCCCCCATTACAATAGAAAGTGTTTTCTCCTAGTGGTTGTTCTGCTGCAGTTCTCCTGTGGGTTTGCCTGTTCCTAATTTTGATGCATTATGGTAAGCATAGGCATAATTAGTCAATGGTCGTCTTAGTAGATTGAAGTTTGTCCAATATTTTCACAGCCAAGGGAGGTTAAATTCCTCAAAACATTTAGCCCTACAAGTCCCCAAACCCGAGTCGTTGCTACTGTCCAGTGCAGGCTGCCGGCCGCTTGCCCCGAGCATTGCAGTGGTAAGCAGACGTTATTATGCCCATACAGAGATTTTCATATGTTGGACTTCACATTGCTCATGAATGTACTGTTGAACTGACGTGACTGTTTACTCAGCACAATGTAGTAGATTCTACTACATTGTGATAAAAGTGTGTCTGTATCTGCACTAAACTGTAATTTTGTCTTAGGAGCTGAGGTTCTACGTGGGTGCACTGGAGGAGGAGGTGCTCTATTGAGCTTCGTAAACAGGTGGGAGGGATTAACTCCTTTTGCAGATTGAAACGATTGGATGTGAGTTTATGGTAACGTATGTAATGTGGCCGAGTGAGTCGTTAGCATTTGTCCTAGCCATCTTCTTTGCCGCTAATGGAGCCTGTGGGGAATAGCGCCCAATCTTTGCCAGCAAGTATATATTCTCTAAATAGTCCTCTTGGTCTGGCTTCAATTTCTTCATAGAACCACACCGGAATACTTTACTTTCGCATTCTTAGCCATTGCCAAACTCCAACCAGCAAGGTCCGGCACAAACGCTTGACATCTAACTCCAACACCCACCTCCCACGCACGCTGATTGGTCGGATGGAATTCAACCAATGTAATTGCAAACACAATGACCAGACCCAGACGCTACATGCCGGGAAAGGATGAATGACCGCAGTGTACGGATGGCTAAGGTCAGGCTACGCCAACAGCGGATCAGTTGGTTGAGCATTGGCCTCTGAGCCCGAAGATCATGGGTTCCAGCCCACCATGGAACCTTCTCCACCAATTCCGCTGATGTCTCTGCTGTTGTTGTTGCAATACACTTAATCCTACTTTGGCCCTACTGCAGCCCCCGCTGAAAAATCAAGGCTGTGTCGTCATTGGCAGAGCAGCCCTCCTCCTGTGGACTCGCCACCAGCAGGAGCATCAAAGAATTGGGTGCAGCTCTGACTGCCACCTCCCTGACCCAGAAATGGATTAAGGGGAAGAAGATGGACATGTAGTCGATACATTTTACAAAACTGTATCGGCCCAATTTTGACCACCATTGTTATTCCAAATGTACTGGATACGGTTGTCAAAGATTTTATAATATTGCTGACAGGAGTATGGTGTGTCTCTACTGAACCTCACCGAAAGCTTGGGATAAAGATCTAATATTGTGGTACGGAGAGCCAGGCTGGGTTTCAATAGTAAGTAAGCTTTATTTTATTTTTTATTTATATATCAGAAAGGCCCTGGTCCAGCCGGGATTCGAACCCAGGACCTTCTTGCTGAGAGGCGAGAGTGCTATCCACTCAGCCACCGTGCCGCTGGCTGCTTGTGGAGCTTTGGGAAGAATTGTCCCTGGATCCAAGACACGGTGAAAGTAAATGGATCTGGTGGTAGAACAGATGTAGTTTTATGTGAGAGCTGAGATGAAGTGTGTGTAATGGGCTCGTCTAAATGCATGAGAAGCACACACAAAAGCTCCGTCCACCCGGAACCTCTCACTGGCTTCACAACACACCAAAACACCAAGCAGCCACTTGATCAACTGTGTTTGAGCTATAAACCACATTTCTTTGCACTCTGTGATACGCAAATGATTCAGCAGCAAAGCACGGACGTAGTTTCTTAAGTTAGGAAAGTTCAGTATATAATTAAAGCTCATACAGTAAAACAAGTTACTGATTCCAATGATATACAGAGCACCAGTCCCTCACTGATCAGTCCACAGCTGCTCTAGTCTGATCTGCCTTGATCTATCAGCAGGGGCTTCAGGCAAAGTGGGGTGAAGTGTCTTGGCCCCCTCTTTGCCCCAACATGCAAACAAAGGGTAAAATAAACTCTAAAAATAATGAGGCCCATTCCAGGGGAGGTAGGAAACAAAGTCCTATAAATAATATTGGCTTTTGCCCGGCACGGGCCTGCCGGGCACAGACCAAAAGGACAACATGGGCCTGCCCTCCTGTGGACTCAACACCCGCAGAGAGATCCATGGGGAGCCAGTGCAAAGAGTTGTTGTTGGGCGGTGGAGGAAATACTTTGTGATTCTCCACAATCCCCCGTCATGTCCTCTGTCTCGGAGGCAGAGGCTGGAGATCTTGGGATGGATACTTCCATCTCCCTTTCTGAAGTCAGCACGCTTGTTGGCAGCCTGCTCCGGGAGTGTCCACTCTTGGAACCTTGGCATCAAGGAGGAGTATGAGGCCATGTCCACACGTAGCCGGGTGTTTTTAAAACCGAATTTTCCCCCCCCGCCGTTTATAAAATATTTTGCTTCCACACATAACCGAACGTCTGCGTTTTCAATCACATTCATAAAATTCCAAACATGTGCGTCCTCTGACGTCCTGTGTTGGGGGAAAAACACAGAAGTGGGCGGAGCTTTGATGCTGACGCCAGTACTTCTGTAGCGGCACCATGGATCTATAATAATAACTGGATAGGGTATTACTAGCTTATAGCTGTCCCACCCATGGGCACAGGGGGCGCCTGTGGTACGCCAGACTAAATTCACGCGGGCCACCCAGAAAAAAGTCCCACAGAACTCAATGTAAACTAAGATGTCACCTGATAGAGAACCTACAGCTTTCATAAAGGTCAGATTTTTTAAGGGATTTGAGTGTCCCTTGTCATCCTGAACTTTTTTTCTTCTTAAATACTTCTGTGACATACCGAGGGTTTGTGTGAATGTTTTATATTAAAATAATAAAAAAACAAAACTATAAGGACACAGACAAGGGGATTGAGTGAGGATAAAAAGGTTCCATTTAAGCACATTTTATTCATCATTTAGCTTATTTTGTACTTTGCACTCATTATTCAAAAACAGCACAGAATTCAACAACTTATTCTTTGACTATACAACAGGAAGACAGCGGTAAAAGACAGCGGTGGTTGTGCTGTGCACCCGGCTCACTCAGGCTGTTCCTAAAACAGAGTAATAACATTTTAAAATAACATATATAGAGCTGAATGGCAAGTAGGCCCAGTACGACAGACATACCACTGCAGGTTGGACACGTTCTCAGGAGTTCTCACTGGGGAGGGATTGACTCCCAGCTTCAGAGGACCACCGGGGACCACCGGGGACCACACACACCCGGTCTACACTGAAGCGCCACTCCAGAGCCATCAGCACCACTACCTGAACAACGGGCCTGATGAGGACCAAGCTACACAACCAGAAATATCAAAAAAAATGTATTACTATACCTGCTACGCAACGTACCGACACCCAAACACACTAGAGCCCTGCACGGGCCTATTATCTGGGCCCGAGCCCGGCCCTGGCCCGAGGGGGTGGCGCCCCAGCCCGGCCCGGCCCGATATGGTTTCTCAATTTTCAGGCCCAAAACCCGCATCAAGCCCGCCTTTTTTTTTTTTTTTAACCTCCCATAACAATGTTTTAGCGTAGTATATAGTGCCGCGCACTGATATGAACGCAGTTATACATGGTAGTGATGTGTTGCAATGAGTTCTGTGTGTGCGGAGGGGTGCGGAGGGGTGCGGAGTGAACGGCCGCATCTGTATGATGCCCAGATGCTGCAACACACCTGTAAGTAATGCTATGTGCCGTCAATGACAACACTACACAGAACAACAAACACTACAGCGTGATAGAACGCTATATTCAGTGGGTGCGTTCGTAAATCTATTCTGCCGCTCTGAAAATGAAGAGCCCGAGCCCGGCCCGTGTCCGAGGTCATTATGCGGTCATCGGCCCGAAGCCCGGCCCTCGGGCTGTCGGGCCGTCGGGGCCCTCGGGCCAAGGGCTCAAGTGCAGGGCTCTAAAACACACACACACAAGCCGAGCGACCAGCACCCGGAAGTACAGAAGGCAAGCGGGGCAACGTCAATAATCTGCAGGCTTTTTTAGTGTGGCGTCTGGCACCTCCAGTTGGTGGCCGGATAAACTGTCCATACTACTACACTTCGGTTTTCTTTAAATCCACACTTTACTGTCACAAACTCTGCTCCTTTCCTTCCCGCTCTGACTCCGCTCTACTGCTGCTCTGATCAGCAGCACTGATTGGTCAGAACGCGGCCGAGCCCCTCTGCACTTTATTTGCGCAACGCATCATGGGAGCTCATCAACGCAGTACCCGGGAGGACCAAACGATGCCCAAATAGAGTTCTGCTAATCTCCCGGTCCCCGTGAAGTCCCGTGCGCTACTGAGCACAAGCCATTCATTTGAAAAGGGCGCCATCTTGGATCACCGGGGCTTGAGCGGCACTATTACAGTCATAGTAGAAACTCAGGGTGAAGACTGTTTACAAGCACTGTATTCCCCGTCCTCAGCCCTGGTTTAATCCTGGTTTAGCTCCTGTTTTGGTTGTTTTTGTGCGTGAGTCCTGATCACCTGATGCTCTCTGATGTGCGAGGATGTTCACTGATGCGAAACGCTCGCAGCAGAGAACAGTTTTAAAGGCAGTAAGATCCGAGGATCAGAGGTTGCATGTTTTGTTTGTTGTTGTTTTGGGGGCATACTGTGACGCGCAAAAATGCAAAACTCTGGTTATCTCTGTCTTCACACAAATGCATAAACAGAGTTTTCAAAAAATCTCCACTTTGCCCAGAGTTTTTTTTTATGTATTCGTTTATGATGCGTTATCATGTGGATGACAGGTGCAACCAAAGAAAAATATCTGCGGTTTAGGAGATACCCGGCTACGTGTGGACGGGGCCTTAGTGAGTGTTCAACTGCAAACTAAAGCTGTGGCTGAAAATAAAACAAGCCTGGAATCACTAAAGCGTTCTCTTTAAATTCATGGTGTGTGCCCGATGGACACACACCTGGTTTTGGAACGAAAGAAAGCGCTGGTTGGAGATCGCTGATATAAGGTATTGTGTGTGGAAAACAGCTCCCATATGAAATTGTATACTGTATAGAGAGCCAGATACTGCTCGCTCACCTCCTCCTCCCTCTTCTTTTCTCTTCATAAAACCTGTACTGTAGGAGTGAAAAGGCTCATTTCAGGCTCTGCTGGCCTCCACGGCAGAGGAGTCACATGATGCACCCGTCACATGTAGATACCGACGAAGGCTTTAATCAGCTTTTTCCCCAAATGCACATAGGATTGGAAATATGCACCTACTCTCAGCAAACTTTACAATCAAGTAAATAAGTAAGTCATCTTTATTTATATAGCGCCGTTCACAGACTAGAGTCACCAACAGTGACTTGGCACATTTCATACAAGTGCATCTTGCTCAATAATGTTCTTAATCACCAACCACTAAATGAATCAGTCGAACATCAGATAATTGGACTAATCTCAATTCTGTGTCATTATGATAGCTTTAATTTGGGACACAACAGTGAAAAAAAAAAACCATGGTACCTATTTTGTTAGTACAATCACTAATGTTTCAATTTACTTTAGTTATTTAACTATAGGTCAAACTGCCTTTGATGAAATCTAAAGTTAGTTCTTGTACCTGACAATCCACATACATGTATATGGGTTTGCAGATTTCATGACTAAACAAACATACACGACTTGAAGGTTCTGCGCAGTATCTTTGCTGTCCCTGGATTGTTCCAGGGATCACTGCCTCAAGTACACCGATCACTACCTGTCACTTTTCCCTTTCAGCTCCTCTCTGAGCCCTTGGTATTTCCTAAGCTTTCTTTTGTTTTGTTTTTTCTTGTTGTTCTATTGCTTGGAATTGCCACATCCACTACCATGGCTCTCCTCTGCCCTGTGTCTACCACCGCTATGTCAGGTTGATGCCAATACCATTTTGTCTGTATCTGGAAGTCCCACTGGATCTTTGCACGTGTATTCTCCACCACCTTTAGAGGAGTTCCCCATCGTGACCTGGGAGATTCCAACCCATGCAGTTGTTCCCGTACACTATGCCAGCAATTTGGTTATGACGTTCTATATGGCTTGTATGAATGAGTGTGTAATCATACATAGTCTTTAGCACGCATTACACATTTTCTTGTATTCCCATTTGACTACTTTGAACCAGGTACATCATGCTGAGATTCACAATATGTTTATAAGCGTTGGCTTGGTCTTAAGAGAAATCTTCTCTTTTTGTAGTATGAATAGGCTTCCACACACACAACAGAATAATCAAGTAATGTATATTTATTGAAAAATAATAACAACATTTGTGGAATTTAAGCATTTTGTAAGAACAAATACGTTTTAACAATCGAACAATTTTGTGTGAGGTTTTAGTAATTAACTTAACATAGTGAAACTGATTTGTATATTGTGTAATGATGAATGACAGCTTTATGAAACAAGCAACATGAAAATAATAATAAATACAAGTGTAGATTTTACTGTATTTTGCACAAGAAACAATGTCCTCAGTACATGGTGCAAAAACAGTCTTTTATTGAGCAGAGATTTGCTGCACATTCACATATGTCTACAAAGACCATTTCATCAAGTCAAAGAAATCAGAAAACAAATAAACATTGATTATCTTAGGACTGGGAAAAGTCCTTCAAACGCCCCATAAGCTAAACTTCATGAATACCCATGAGGAGATAATCCGACTGAGGATTTAAAATGGAAATGATGCTCCAGTGAAGAGAGTTGGTCATAAGTCTCTCTGTGGGACCCGCCTATAGACCTGTTCAGAGCTGTTTTTCTCCTTCTTTAGACCCCTTTTACTACTGCTATAGTGCTACTTTAGACCTGTTTTTGGTCCGCTTATGACCCTTTTTAGGAGGTCATAGTCTCATGCTTTACTCCTGTTTTAGTCCTTGCCTCGTCTCTCCAGGCCCTTGTGACCCCAATCATATCAAACACAGCTCTGCACACAAGTACTGATGAGATCACAAAACTATCTCCAATTATTTAACAATTTTTAGTACTATATTATACATCAACATCCTCAATTATGACGCTGTAGTAAACAACTTTAACTCAGCAGGATAACTGTTTTTATTAATTCATAATTTACTAATTACATCTACATCTGTCACCTGTCACCTGTCATCACCATGGATCTATGGAAGGTGATGTGAAACCAGTGGGGGCGGGTCCCAGCTCAAAAGTGGCCAAAATGACGTGCGCTGACATGTTTGCAATACCACCCCGGGCCGATGGGGGTGGACCCGGAAAAAGAATTAGCCAAGGCTAACATATAGCATTTTCTTACCTCTCGAAAACGTCTTTACAGGATGGTCCAGAAGTTGGCCCTTGGCAGTGTTGGGTGATTTATTTTGATAAATGTTAATTTGTACAAAATCAAGGCCATACTTCAATGTGAAAAGTGTTTTAGAAACTGATGCTTTTTATTATTATAAAACTGGCTCAAAATGCAGAACATTCACTTAAAAGTAAATGATTATTGTAGCCAGGACTATTTCTGCTGTAGCACTTCTCCAGATAGTTTACAAGTGTTATTTCTGGCGCTTGTACAGACCAATCCAATTGATCTGCCGTTTGTATTTTGTGTAAAATGTTCGATAGACGGCGACTACAATAGAAATGGGCAGTATCTCTGCTTTAACGTACATGACATTTGAGTTGAGTCTTAGTTTCCTTGTAATGCTTTTGAATAATGAGGGACATGAATCACAATATATCGCAGAATTGAATCTCTATACTCGCTGTATTGCAGTATGTAAAGAAATGTGGCATAAATTCTGCATTATTATCGAATCATAAAAGTTTTGCCAATTCCCACCCCTACTAGCAATAGTAACAAAAATAAATACAAGAAAAATACATTTTTCAAGCCCAATTGCTGTACAGAAAATCCAGGAGGAGCTACTACTGCTATTTTGGCACCTCAAGATTTAACAACAGATGAAACTCAGAAAATTAGAATATCATATCTCTCATCTTTCTTTTGGCAATGCCACTTAAATACACAATAGAAGAATCTTTGTTTACATCCTCATGCACCACTGATACTTTGTCAAGAAGACATCGCGGCACATACAGAAACATGGAGGCAATGAGTACTTTTAATACAGTTAGTGGGCAAAATGCACTAATATATATAATTTTTTATATATAAAATATCTATATATATATATAAAAGATAAGGGATCCTTTATTCGGTCGATGGTGGGGAAATTTCAATGTTGCAGCGCACATACAGGACAGTAGTAAGAGCACACAGAGCTCACACAAAATGTACAAAATAAGTAGCTGCTTCTTGTTTCTTAGCTGTAAATGCTTCAATAAATCTTTCAAAAAAATCTATAAATATAGTGCAAAGTGCAGTGTAATGCAAGACGATCGGAGGCGGTATAAAGAAAGGCAAAAAATAAGTATAGGAGACCGAACTGAACCAATTCAAAGCCCGTCTGAGACCTGAGATGATGACAAACATTGGTCAGACGCGCCGCTGTCTTGGCACCGATCTGCCAGACATTTAATCTTACTTTATAGAAAATCCGGGACCCTTCACGCAACAAACGTTAAAGGCCTTTAAAGTCTGGAGGCCTATCAATATTTGTTTTTCAGAAAGGTCGGGCCAATTTTTCTATGATTTTGTTGAAAGCTGTGGTCAGACCAAGTCTAGCAGAGTCACAGCAGGATTCACAAATGCTGCGGGTGATTACGAAGGAAAATAGTGAAATCATCACTGCTCACTGTGATTGTAAAGCCAGGTAAGTTTTTGGGTTTTTTCCTGTAACCGTTATTTTCCGAGAAAATTGAAGATTAATCCTTTATGTAGCCGTCAGCAGGACGTACAATCGACCACACAACAAGAATGGACTATTTGATTCTCCAAACGTCTAAAACCTTCTAACTCTGCTTATTTTCCACCCGGTCACGTGGCCGGCGCAGAAAAACAATAAAGTCACTCAAAGATCGTCCTACATGGTTCAGGTCAGAAGAGTTCACCGGCCACGGCGGCCAGGATTGTCCTGTTGAAAATAACTTCATGGGCAGTTGAGATTTGCGCTTTGCCATACTCTTTTCATTCCCAGATTATGAATTAACCCTGCTTCTCCACCATTCCTCCTTGACCTCTCTTGTACTTAATATTTGTTTGTTTGCACAGCCCTAAATCACAACAGCTTTGTCAAGTCTCTGAGGACTTAGCCGTCGATACAAATAAAACAAAGCCATACGTGTGTCCATAAGGGGCAGATGACCATGTCCATAAATGTCTTTGTTTCGAATGTCCTGGATCATCACCACTGTCCTTAGACCCTCCTGCACCAGCAGTGGGTGAATAGCAATGAACATAACAGACTACAACAGAAGTCATACTGATGAAAGACACGGTATGTCTTAGCCTGGTCGTACCACACCATAGTACAAATTACAATTCGTACTAAGGTCTGGAGGTGGGAGGGGTTAACTCCTTTTACAGATTTACCGAGACGTATGTAATGTACCCGAGTGAGTCGTTAGCATTTAGCCTAGCCATCTCCTTTACCGCTAAAGGAGCCCGTGGGGAGTAGCGCCACATTTTTTGCCAGCGATGACATTTGCTAAACATTTCTCTTGCTCCGGCTTCAATTTCTTGATAGAACCAGACCGGAATAAGTTGCAGTTTGCCATTGCCAAACTACAACCTTCCCGTTCGACGCAAACTCTTGACGTCTACAACACCCGCCTCCAACGTTCGCTGATTGGTCGGATGGAATTCAAACGATTGTAATCACTAACAAAGAGACCAGACCCAGACGTTACATGCAGGATAATGATAATTGTGTACGGATGGCTAAGGCAAGGCGAGGTACGACTGTGTAATATGTAAAAATATGTACAATGACATTCCAGTTGCTGACACACACTTGTGTGTTTCTTTTATTTGAATCGAAAGCTCATTTACAACAGTACTCTTATCTTGTACTTCAGTATTTCCTGTTGGAACCAGTCCCAACATGAAATCCTCAAAGCTCAGGACTGAAAGTCACGTGACGGTGGGAACGTAGACTGAGCAGGAAGTTATTTTCACCAAAATATTTATATTGCGTCTAAACACAAACATTGAGAGGTATTTTTTTAAATGATATTACTGTCCAAAAGCCAGTGATGGTACCCTTCTGGTTACATACGTTCGTAACAGAAACTAACAATCATACTTCAAAGTCATAACTTTGGAAACCATGCAAAGCTGTAGTTTCAGTTTCCATTTTTGCTGCTACAGTTAAATGGAGAAGGATGTTGGTAATTTATTTCCCAGCTTTGCTGTGGCCTGTGGAGGATGTTGTTCAGGAAGTGTTCAGACTGATGGGGTAACGCGTTAAGTTTAGTTTATTTGGTTGGGACAGTCCATGTTAATGAATACATCACTACGAATTGTAGCCTTAGGCTAATTTCCATCCATGGTCCCACAGTCGCACTCACAACCACACACTCATTCACCCTGAACTACTGTACATATAAAGGCCCTGTTCCGACTGGGGTTCAAACCCGGGATCTTCTTGTTGAGAAGCAACGGTGCTATCCACTTAGCCACTGTGTCGTTTTGTAAAAGCTCCTCGGCCCCTACTGGCGGGGTGCTACGGAGCCTGGTTGTTTTTGCAAATTGCTTTGCAACGTCTCCGCAGCGTCTCAGTCTAAATGGGGCCTTAAGCCACTGGAAGAAGTCCACTCTCTCCTTTTTGGGGATCTGGGAGGTCATAAACCAGTGTTTGTCAGGACACTCCTCAGTGCAAGACAGAAGTTGAGTTTCCACCACAGGAGTTTCTAATAAAATGAGGGGGTGGGACAGCCGCAGGAACCGTCCTCTTTGGCTGTCTGATTCTGATTCTCTCACTTGGTCCTCTCAGTATCTCCACTGCAGAGTAGGACACCTCTGTGACATCATGAGATTTGATCACTGCATAATCAATAATCATTGATTACGTGTTTAGTGTGGGAGCCGCTCCGGTTGTGGTCTTTGAGTTGTTTATAGTCCTGCTTCAGTTTTGTGTTACTTTTCACAGCATTGTTTCAGAGTGTCCATCTATCAAACATCTTGCTGTTTGCCGTTCCAGTGGTGTCTGCTCGGCTACTGCTACTTGGCTAAAGCTGCTGGATATTTAAAACGCCAGTTGTTTTCTGCTGGCGTCAGAGCCTACTACAGCTTCAGCCAATCAGCACCAGATTAAACTCAAGCTCCATCAGGAGCTGTTCAGGGCAGAACGAATTACTGAGCATGGAGGAAGTACTCCGTTGGTTCTTGTAAAAGTTCCTGTAAATGGCCCTGTGGGGGAGGTTCCTCCAGTGGAGACACGCACCAGTGGGGCTGGCTCTGGAAAATTACCCTGAAGTTCTTGCGGTGGAAACGTGACTAGAGCTGTTGGTTATGGAATGTTGGTCCAATGACTGTGTAAAGTTGCAGGATAATGGCAGGAACTAGAACATGCTGTCATATCCTAAGATCCAGAGCATCCCAAACATGCTTAACAGGCGACAAGTGAAGAAGAGGCGGTGACAGAAGTGGGACATTTTCAGGTGACATGTTCTCTTCAAGAGGAATCCGGTGGGATCCATGTGTGATGTTGTGTGGGTGAGTGGTTTTGCCAATGTCAAGGTTGTGGAGGAGTGGCCCATGGATAAGAATACTCTGCATCAGTCATTGCTCTGTACCTTCGTGTTGCACTGCATGAGGCAGGCACTGACACCGTTTTCTGACCCCCAAAAATTAGACCTGAGCACGTTAGCGTGGGCTTCTATGGTGCTTAGCCTCAGGCACCTGTGCAGTATTCAAGTCTCATCAGCATCCTGATATAACCCTTTTGTGAGGTGGAATGGGTTATCCCAATGAAGCGCTCAATGAAAGAGATTTAGACCCTGATAAAGATGGATTTTATATGTTTAGGTTGAACACATGAAACCAATTAGATGTTAAATAGTTTGTTATTGGTTAATCAGCAATTGTATAAAATAAATACAATCATACAATCAGAAATACAACAACATACAATCTAATTTGTATGTAATTGAATAAATAGGTTATGAAGCGTTTGTCATATTTAAACATTACTACACTACAAGTAAAACTAACTTATTTTCACTTCAGTCCACAAACCCATCTTTAAGGCGTCACATATTACTCATGATATTATTACACACATTTTAAAGACAGGAAGCTGGGAGGACATTTTCAAAGCTGCACTCAAAGGACCATTGAGTTTCCAACAGTTTTGAGTAAATGTAAATGACGATTTTTCAGGAAGCAGTTTGTGAGGAACCATCTGTTGAGGTGGTCAGGAAATAAAACCAGGCTATGATGACATCACACTGCAAGTGAAACTCAGAGTAGAATATCTTGGAAAACAATTTGTGGCTTGGAACGTGACATTTTAAGTCATTAATATAGCGCATTTTTAAAGAACAAGGTCACCCAAAGCGCTTTAAATGGTTTAGAGTTCAGATATTGTTTCATTCTCTCCACACGGTGATGACGGAAGCGAGGCGCCGAACACAATGGCGCATCAAAGCCCCAACCAACACCATCATTTACTCACTCATTACATACACATTGTGCATGTTTTAAGTGGACCAACAGTGAACCCAGGACTTTCTTACTGAGAAGCGGAGTGCTATCCCCTCAGCCATCGTGTCATAGACATGTCTCCCCAAATCATTACAGACTGTGGAAACTTCAAACTGGACCTCAAGCATCTTGGATTGTGTGCGTCTTCATTCTTTCTCCAGATTATGGGACCTTGATTTCCAATGAAATGTCATGTCACATTTGCTGGAATCAGAGAAGAGAACTTTGGACTACTAAGGAATAGGCCAGGTCTTTTACGAGTGATGCTCGACACACTGTAGGAGTGGGACATGTGTACGCCATGTCCACGATCAACCTCAGTCCTCAAAGACAAAACCAAAAATTAAAGCTTGGAATATGTCTGACTTCATAAACATATATTAATTAAATATTTTTCATACCCTTTTAACTATCTGAGTTTGACATGTGGAGAGGCATGGACGGAGTTATTCAGTTATTCAATAAATAACAATGTGTGTCTCACTTGTGTGATATAGTTTAAAAGGAGTGGTTTGTTCGTAGTCTGCTGTTGGAAGTAATAATGAGTTTTCAAAATAACAGAAATTCCATCTTGTCTCACATTGCTTTAGAATATTGAGATTGCAAAAGTTCAAATTCAAAACTACGATGCACAGGTGCCACAGCAAACATAGAAGAGAGTGTGATTCAGTATATTGTAAACAGCCCACAATAGACACATTGAACATCAGCAGTCCTTGACACGAGATCATTGCTCAGAACGGGGCCTCATCTCTTCAGATGTTGCAGGTCATTAAAATGTGTGAAAGGGCAGATGTGAGAAGGGCAGATGTGATAGGGGCAGATGTGAGAGGGGCGGATGTGATAGGGGTAGATATGGTTCCACAGAGTCCACACTAGTGATAAGCAATGTTCCCATAAAACGCCTCCCTCTTGTCAAACAGATCCATCCACCGCAGAATGACGGCATGATGAGTTCATGATCTCAGTGTTTGCTCCGGAGCAGTGGAATATGTGCAGTGGTTAGGACAGTCCAGCTGGGGCAGATGTTTGTTTATCTCTTGGGTCGGTCGATGTCGTCGATTGCGGCCAGCAGCTTCTGTCGGGCCTTCTTGTTTATGTGTGAGCCCAGGCACACGTTGACCAGGTTAGCAAGCTGCTTCATGGAGTATTCCTGAAGAAAAAACAGATCTAGTTGACTGACCATAGACTGTATAGAAAGTAAATGGACAATGCTAACCCCCAAGCTCGATGAAGTCCAATAAGGAAATGCTCATAGACAAGTTTTGCTCCTATTGACTTGCATTGAACAGTAGAATTTCAGTAACATTTGGTGTCACACTCAAAATGATCTTTAGAAATCCAGATATGAGCCCTAAGAATTGAGTAGCGATTAGGACGAGAAGAAAAACAAACTGGCGCCCCTGATTTTTGACGTTTGGCAGCCCGGCCGTTGCAAGCAATTTTGCATATTCAACATTGCTGATCAAGACTAGACTAGAATCAAAATACAACATAGCACAATGCCTGTTAACATAGAGAAACACCAGCCAGGATAGAGTCATGACTTTATTTTATACTGCTTTATTATGCTTAAAGATGCAGACGCAGCAGTTGCAATTTTTTAAAATGTGGGGAAACGTCCCTGAACCCTAAAAGTAGTCAAGTTATCATATGATTTGAAATATGTAGCCTCAAAAAATAAATAATAAAACCAATGGGATGCGTCCATTCCCCCTACTCTCCCCCTCCTGCTTTTTGACAGTGCGTGCACCTGTCTGAGTTGTTATTGAGTCGGATTTTCGAAAACACCTACAATGTTGAAACAAAAAAGAGAAAATCAGATGAGGAAAAGGTATTGTTTAAGAAGACTTGGGACGCAGCCAGTGATATGTAATCCAACAGCAGTAGGGTTTTACTAATTGCTAGTTTGTTAGGGGAAGCTAGCGTAGTCAAGTATGGCAGGCAAATTGCTCGCAAACTTGAGCCCTAATGTAGTGTAATGCTTTCACATTTCAAGCTGGGAGGCTCCCTCACGAAAGTAAGACTTTATCAGAATTTCAGGCAATTGCTAAATTAATCATTCAAGGATTTTGTGCATGATTAAAAGGGGAGGCCAGGAATCCAGCTGAGCTTGTTGTATGAGATGATTGTGCATTGTACTACTGTATTTCCAGTTTCCCAGATAATATGCTAGAAATCTTATTAAATAGTGCCTTTTACAGACTAGGGTCACCAAGCACTTTACAATTGTTTTGTTTTGGGCATTTGTCTCTCACTCCACAGTGAGATGGGAGCGACTCGCATGGATGGGGATGCAGGCAAATGCCAGACCTAATGTACATGTTTTTAGTGGTAGGGGAAACCGGAGGACCCGAAAGAAACATACGCAGACACGAGGAGAGCCCGCAAACTCCACTCAGAAAGGCTCTGTTTAAAGCGGGATTCAAACCCAGGACCTTCTTGCTGAAAAGTGAGAGTGCTATCCACTCAGACACCGTGCTGCCCGTAATGGATCAAGATGGATTTCAAAAAATGATGTCCACTCTTTGAGGCGGGATATTTTGAAGTACCACCTGTAGTTGGGTTTATTCAAATTGAAGCTAATCGGTGTATGATCATTATTTATAATGGAATGGATTTTTGTGACTCTTATATTAGCCAGAAGAGAGTTGCAGATAAGGAAATAATCTATTCTGAAGTATGATTTATGAACATCAGAAAAAAAGCTTTGACAATGACAGAGGTCAACCGTTTTTTGGTAAGTCTTTCAAGGTTATCAGACACACCATACCGACTGTGAAGCATGGAGGTGGAAACATCATGCTTTGCAGCTGTATCATGAGAGTTTGAATGAAACCCTCTTTCCATCAGCAAGGGCATTGAAGCCAAAACCTGGTCTTTCAGCAAGACATTATTTCCAAACACACTGCCCCGGCAACAAAGTAGTGGTTTTGTAAGATGTAATTCAAGGTCCTGAAAACCTTGTGAAGACTAAAAGAAAAAAATGTACCTCTGTAATTGCCAATTAAAAGTATAAGCAACAATTAGATTGACTATTGTTATTGACTAAATACTTATTTCTCACCATAATTTGCAGTTATTAAAAATATTATTGCTGTTTTTTCCTTTATTTTTTTCTAATTTTCTCTCTCGTTGTGGAGGTATTCCTATGATGAAAATTGCATACATCTCTCATCTTTTTAAGTTCCATCCATCCATTTTCTTCCCCTTCATCCATTTCTGGGTCGGGGGGGGGGGGGGGGGGGGGGGGCAGTCAGAGCTGCACCCAATTTACATAGCACCATCTTTTTTTAAGTTTGTAAGGCAAAAGGACATTTGTAGCCATTGTTTATACTTATTTGTCCCACTGTAAATAAAGCCTCTATTTCACATGTTTGAAATGACAAGATGAGACACTGCTACTCAGAGAAGCACTCACTCCTCTGTGCTGTCTCCCAAAACCCCTCCCTCTGTCTGCAGAGTATCCCCATGAGCCCCTCCCTCTGTGCCTGCATGTGTCAATCAAACTCGCTCATTATGGCATCATATTTGTAAATCTTATCCATAAGTTCACTTTGAATACGATGAACTGAAGGTGAGAAGAGGGAGGGATCATGGCCGCAAATTCTGCCTCTCTATGCACACCAAGCCGACCGGATTGATTTTAGAAAGGTAAAGTTTGAGAGTCGTTGCACATTTTCAGTATTGACTGTTGCAGATCACAGAAAAAGCAGCAATCAAAAATGTTATTGTTTCCCCCCAAAGAAAGAGTAAATTCAAAAGTTCTCTCTCACCCGGTGGTTCTTGATGAACTGCTCCATGTCGCTCTCGGTCAGGTAGTATGCTTTGATGTAGGTTTCCACAAAGTCTTTGTCAGGGACGGGCCGCAGGTCAGTGAGCTTCTCCAGCTTCATGAGGAACTGCTGGAAGTCCAACTGCATGAGCGCGCGGCCCTCGTTACTGCACTTTTTCACATTCGCATAGCTGCAGGGCACACAGGACTTTTTAAACACCCAACACACACACCTCATTCTGAGTCTCAGTCAGTGCCCGCTGTATATGGGCCCCCAGGTCTGGGTCCAAGTTCATTTTGTCTTATGTTTGATTCTTAGAAGGTTTGTTAAATAAGACAAAAAATGAAAGAAGCTAGTACTGATTGAATGACATGTTTTGGCGTGGACTTAGGCCTTCGTCAGACAAAGAACCAATCTGGATCCAGTTTGAATCAGAAATATCAAGAATTTGTATTGAGTAGACCAGGAGTAAATAAATAGATATAAAATAAATATAGGGAGTACCTTCATTTGAGTACTTGCTGATACCGAGTACCGATATGAGATATATACTAACTATACTTATTGATCCCCGGAGGAGAAATTCAGGTGTCCAGTAGCCGCAAAAACACATCCATCCACAAAAAAACAAAAAAATACTAAAATGCAACAGCACATCATGTCACAGCAGCAGAGGTGGTGCAGCCACTGGGTGCATCTTGTCCGCTTGCCGCTACCCTGCTTATCGCTAGCCTGCTTGCTGCTAGCCAGCTTGCCGGTAGCTTCCCTCTTTGGTAACACGTGCCTTACTGCTATCTACTGTCATGACGCTAATGTGAATAAAAGTGTGGGTATCGGTTGCCGGACTCGGGTCCTATGGTACGAGTATGAGTACAAGCCTGAGGTATCAAACCGATACTCGATACCAGTATCGGTATTGGTGCATCCCTACACAGCAGTCTATTCACTTAGGAAACATATCTCAGTGAAAACATTGGATTCTTGAATTAATCAATAATTAAAAAAAATAAGTTTCATGTATTTTGATGCAGCATTTGCCGTGCTCCCGGAACCACAGGCAAAAACATGAGCATGAGATACCTTTTTGATACCTTTTTGGTTTTGGAGTGACAAAGACACCGCCACAAGCCGATTGGCTGAGTGGCGGCTTGGCTGCAGTGTACACAAGACATACTGTTAATTGGGTACTACTAAAGACGAACCTCTAGAATGCTCACAAAGATGATTCGCAAGCCAATTTGTTCTTACATTTTTGTGCAATGTGAATTTGCGTGTTTTCCTCAAGCTTCTCTTATCCCATTTGAGCCTGATACAGGCGCCACACACTTTCATACCTGCACCTTTTAGCCTCACATTGAGGCTAAAAGGCACGGTGGCTGAGTGGATAGCACTCGCCTCTCAGCAAGAAGGTCCTGGGTTCGAATCCCGGCCGGACCAGGGCCTTTCTGAGTGGAGTTTGCATGTTCTCCCCGTGTCTGCGTAGGTTTCCTCCGGGTACTCCGGTTTCCCCTACCACTAAAAATATGTACAATAGGTCTGGCATGCGCCTCCTGTACTGCGACCTCGCTCCCATCTCTGTGAGGAGTGAGAGACAAATGCCCAAAATTAACAATTGTAAACCGCTTTGAGACTCAGATCTGCAGTGAAAAGGCGGTATATAAATAAAAACTTACTTACTTACTTACTTACATTGCGACCTGTTCTCTGATTGTTTAATGGCTGATAAAGTGGTCAGAGAGCAGAGGCAAAGGGAAGTGCTCAAGAGCATCCCCAAAGCACAGAGTGGGCTTGCATTCTACTCCAGTAACAGATCACCCTACAGCCTGGACAGAAATGATACATTCTTGTCCAACTAAATATTCTGTAGATTTAAGGATATGACAAAAACATTATTCCGTCCACTCCTAAAATTAGTATAATCCTGAGCCATATTTTAGGGCTCAGGATTATACTAGTTTACTAGTTATACGATGTTTAACTTTTTTGTCTGAATATAGGTGAGTTTTGTCTGCATTTTAACTATAAAAGACTAGTATGGCCATGCATGCTGAAATGCTGCTGAATGAGATATCCAGCTGAATGTCCTTCTGCATTGCTATGTTATGAAGTGGGACAGAGGAAAGAGTCCATAAGAAGCCTTACCCTTCCACCAGCGTGCGGTTGGCCAGCCGAATGCAGTGCTCCCAGAGGACGTTGGACACAGCCAGTGGGATGCGAACGTGTCTGGAGACATCAGTAAGGCGCTGGTGAAACTGCTCAAACTCCTGCTCTCCACAAACACACACACACACACACACACAGGGACAACAATATCTTATCAACGGATTGGGGTAAAGTCCTTGGACGTCCACAGAGATGTTTTTACTAGAATAACAATGTCCATAGACCGAACGTCAAACAACACTAATAGTCTGGGACTTCCACGCTCATATTTCAGGCACACAGGGACTTATGGCTCGAGTGGCGCCTACTCAAATATTCATGAAACTATCCAAGAACTGCAGCATTTACATAAGAAACACACTGTCGCCAAACATACCGGCTTATGGCTCATTAAAAATTCAGGATATTAGACGGCGGAAGGCAGAGGTTTGTCGCTTACAGCCACATAATAGTTTGAGAACACAATCTGAATGGAGCCATTTGAGCACAGGCCTGCATTTCCCCGCCAATTTATATGTAAATTAATGTCGGCAATGACTGCCAGTGATCAGCCAGACTTTGTGAATGTGTGATTGGACCGGCCGAGATGTGCTCCTGAAGATGTGTGACAGGACACGTCAACTCTGCAAAGATCCTGTTTACTATATGATCAGTCATGTACCCACTCTGTTAAGACAGCCTTCAAAGAGGGTAATTTCCAACAATTACTTTTAAAAACAGAACGTTTTTTTCCCAAACATGAAGAAGTGGGCAAGACACTTAACCCCACGTTGCCTGAAGCCCTCCGCTGAAAGATCAAGGCTGTTTCACAACTGACAGAGCAGCCATCTTCCTGTGGACTCACCCCCTGCAGAAGATCAGCGAGGGACTGGTGCTATGAGCATTGGGTGGCAGCTCTCATTGCCAACCCCCCGACCCAGAAATGGACTAATAAAGGGGTTGAAAATGAAATGAAATGAAATGAAGAAGAGTGGACAGCCCACACCTTTAATTCATTCATTTTCTACCCCTTTATTAGTCCATTTCTGGGTCGGGGGGATGACATTCAGACCTGCCACCGGATGCTCATAGCACCAATCCCTCGCTGATCCTCTGCAGGTGGTGAGTCCACAGGAAGATGGCTGCTACATCAGTGGGAGCTTCTGGCAATGTGGGTTAAGTGTCTTGCCCAAGGACACAACAATAGCAGACATTAGTGGGAGCAGTTGGAGCAGGTTCCGTGGTGGACTCGAACCCATGACCTTCAGGCCCAAAGGCCAATGCTCTACCAACTGAGCTACTGTCGCCCCCACCAGCCCACACCTTATATACTTCAAATTGAGTAACTCACTTGTAGGAGCAGTGCATGTGTGCCTCACTCCTTCACACATTACATGAACATTGCATTATTAGATGTTGACAAAGCAGCAGGGTTTTTGAGCAAACATCATGAGCTCATGTCAGAACAGGACTGAAGAGGAGGAGGTATCTGTAGACAGAAGACCTCTACAATCATAGAACCATGTCCTTTTTGTGATCTGGGTCCCTGAATGTCATGGACCAGGACTAAAGCATGTCTAAAGCAGGATTGAATAGACTAAGGCGGGACTAAAGCTTGTGTAAAGCAGGACTGAGGCGGGACTAAAGCTGGTGTAAAGCAGGACTGAGGCGGGACTAAAGCTGGTGTAAAGCAGGACTGAGGCGGGACTAAAGCTGGTGTAAAGCAGGACTGAGGCGGGACTAAAGCTGGTGAATAGCAGGACTGAGGCGGGACTAAAGCTGGTGTAAAGCAGGACTGAGGCGGGACTAAAGCTGGTGTAAAGCAGGACTGAGGCGGGACTAAAGCTGGTGTAAAGCAGGACTGAGGCGGGACTAAAGCTGGTGTAAAGCAGGACTGAGGCGGGATAAATTAGGGCTAAAAGAGGATTGAGGCAAATAGGGTTTTGGGAAAAATCAGTTAGGAACTTCAAATGTGATTTTTGAGGACATAACTAATTTTGTATTATAATATTTATTGACCTGGGTAAAGCATTTGATGCAATGATTTATTAATCATCAAGTTAGAACATTATGGGATTACAGGGGAAGCTCGGTAGTGGGTCAGTTATTTACAAAATAGGAAGCAACGGTTGTCATTTCTCTTGCTCACAATGCAGTGAAGAGAATTCTGGTCGGCAAGTTGTGGATCCATTGAGAGCCCCTTCCAATGGGATAACAAACCACTTCTTTTAATCCAACACACAGTATAGGAACATCATCTACATAATCAGCTGATAGGTCAGCTGGGTTGGTGGGTTGGTGACGAGTTCAACTGGCCCACTATACACTCTGGATTTTTTAAACGCACAGCACTATGTAGGATGTAATCATCCACTGCTCTTATATATTTTAGGTCGGTAGCTCTAAAACAGTTGGCAGTTTTGTGCTTTACAATTGTTATTTTTCTAGCTTTTTTCCACCTGAGAAGTTGCTGCAGTTCAGTGTTCATGGTTTTACACTGGCCTAGACCAGAGCGGAGAGGATTCATGGTTCGAAAAAAGCGGATTAGGCAAAAATCCACTAGAGGCAAGTGGCTACTCCACCTCTGCTGCTGTGACCTGTGCTACTCCACCCAGAGGATACACCACCTCTGCTACTGTGACCTAAAGTGCTGTTGCATTTTAATTCTATTGTTAGCTATTTTCAGAATGATCTATTTATTTACAGTGGGATCTATTTGTTATGTTTGTGTGGATGGATGTGTTTCTGCTGCTTCTGGACACCTGAATTTGACCCCTGATCAATTAAGTATCTATATATCTATTTATAAAAAAGGTACTAATATTGTACTGATGACTGAAGATCTCTCTAAGCGTAATATTTATATGATTCTGTCTTTATAACATGCTAGTTGTCAGTGCTGTTGGTGTCAGTAACTATCTAAAGTTAACCAAATAATTATATGGTTACCTTCTTGTTATTGAAATGTTATTTAAGCATTGTAAAGCGCTTTGGGTGACCTTGGTCTGTAAAATGCGCTATATAAACAAACATTACTCACTTACTTATCATTTTAACGTAGTAATATGTAATTCAAGTAATATGTGGCTAAAAAATATTGTATTGAAATTCACTGTTGGTTCCAGTCAGTCTTCTGGGCGACGGGGGTTGTATGCAGATGGGACCAGGCTAGGCCTGGTAAGAAGGCCACTGTTTCTTTGATTGATATGCTAAATACCGCAGGTCTCATTGTGAAGCTGTGACTGTGACTGAAGTGAAGGTGTGTCTTATCTCCTTCTATACTGCCTTGCAGCCTGATCAAGGGCAGACATTTTCTGGACATGGGCTGAGCTGAGCTGTGCTCGGTTTCTCTACAGACTTGTCTCCTTGGAAATGATGTCTCCTTGATTTTGTCAAAATTGACTGTGATTAAAACAGCATTAACACTTCTGTTATTTGCTTCGTAAGGATCTGACTTAAATAAGACTTAGATACTGCCTTGAAGCGCACCATCTCCTTTGGTATGATCTAAATTGGTGTTGTGAATTATTGATTATTCCATTATAAAATATGTGAATATTTCTTTTGTGGCCTTTTGTGTCCTTTTTTTGTACTATTTCTATTGTGATATGAAAAGTTTCAGGAAGTTTCTGGAAGACTAAAGGAGGCTTTTAACATGACTGTAATGTGCCAGTATTTGTAGAAAATGTTAATATTAAAGCCGCAGACTGGTGTTCAGGTGTCCTGGGTCTTCCCCCGGGCCGAACCCAAGCAGGTCATGCCTGGAACATCTTCCCAGAAAGGAATCCCGGAAGCATCTGAAACACAAACCTGGACCTCTGGCTCTACAACGAACTGTTATGATAAAATACACTTCTTAACTTAAAGGCCAAAACCAAAGTGATTTCTGTTGGTTTATGCTGTGGCAGTCCTAAATGCCCTCCCCAATGTCTCCAAACACCTGGGCCTCTGACAGTTCTCAGAGCAGGTAGCATCACACAATCACATGATGCCATCCCGTCTGTCATGGTGAGAGCAGTTGACTCAGGATTGGCTCATGTCTGACTCCACCATTCGAAGTCTTGCTGAGAGCTGCAAGCCCTTTGTAGGCACAAACCGTGTTTCCCGCTGATGAAAGATACATGGGCAGATAAGTGCGGAGAATGTTAAAAAGACACATTAGAGCCGACAGGAGGGCCTAAAATACTGAGACTTTAACTAGGGTGAAGCTGGGCACAGCCTGCAGACTGACGTGAATTATTCACACCAAGCATCACAAATTATTCATACTGAATGACGGGGAATACATTTGAGCACACAGGGACGTCACCACAGCAGACGCTGCTTGTATGAGGACATTTATCAAAATAACTTGCAACTAACTGTACTGTGTTTGATAAGTGAAGTATAACTTGACAAAACATGTATCACAAACAAAAAACTATCAAGATATATATCCAGATACATTTTTTGCTCCATATTGCCTAGCCCAAGATTCATGAGTACAGTGCGTCACAGCTGTGCTTTGTGCTCAGGGCAGCAGTGAGGCAGCAGAAGGACAGCAGAGAGAAAGCAGAGAGACAGCAGAGAGACAGCAGAGAGACAGCAGAGAGACAGCAGAGAGAAAGCAGAGAGACAGCAGAGAGACAGCAGAGAGACAGCAGAGAGACAGCAGAGAGACAGCAGAGAGAAAGCAGAGAGAAAGCAGAGAGAAAGCAGAGAGACAGCAGAGAGACAGCAGAGAGACAGCAGAGAGACAGCAGAGAGACAGCAGAGAGAAAGCAGAGAGACAGCAGAAAGACAGCAGAGAGACAGCAGAGAGACAGCAGCCAGCAAAGGGACAGCAGAGGGACAGCAGTGAGGCAGCAGACGGTACCTTGAGAAGCACATCCACGTAGATGTTGTGCTGGGACATGATCTCCCTGATGTCCCACTTGACACCTGCCATCAGCAGCAACATCTGCTCGTAGTCCAGAGCCTTAGCCGCCACAATCCAGTAGATGGGCTTCCTTAGCTCACTGGCCGTGGACACGGTCTGAAATATAGACACCAAAAAATGTATAGTTTTTTTTTAATTAATAATTTGACACAAATAGTTCCCCTGAGCCTAGTTTGGGGGACGGGGGAGATAGGCAAGACCCGCACGTGCAACAACGTGTCAATGGTCCGCGGTACATGACCACGTTTTGGCTGCGCGTTCACTGAGCTGTGCCAAAGCACAGATTCATTTATTTGCCATTTGCAGTTAAACCACATAGGAAAAACTGTGCAAGACTACCCCAGTGTGCACCAGACAGAGAAGACGACACACACCAGAGCTCTTGCCACGGCGTCATCTTTACGGCGCCATGCGATAAACAGTAGAATAAAAAGCAGAGAACAGTAACATACATATCACAAGACAGTTTGGATAAGACACATTATGTTTTGGATAAAACACGGACGTTTTTATTATGGAAGCTGGGTATACAGTAGCTGTAAAAGTGTGAGGCTTGTGTAGATGAGAGAGTCCATGTTATCTTCGGCCTTGGCCAGTAGGTATGTGAGAAAGATAAGAGTGGAGACAGCCACAGCAATAGAGGAAAACACATTGCCTTTGAGTGCGTAACGCAAACAGCCCACAGCCACACATTTCACAGAAATGATATTTTCAGCGAATCGTAATTTGCGGATCCGCAGATAATTCTCATCACTGATTTATGTTGATCCATTTCATTGGTCAAGAGAATTGATCAATGAAGAGAATAGGTCAAAAAAAGAACGTGTCCGCTTTCTCTGCCTTAAAGGTAGAAGTGTGCAGCAGCTACCAACAGAATGCGTTCCCGGCCTCAATGGGGTGACTATGGAAAAATCTGGGAGTGCAATTTTTGGAAAGTCTAAATGCTATATTCGAAAACATTGTAGTCTTGTACTCAAATGTATAGTATCCCTTTCTGATTGTGGTTTTACGATTACTATTAAAATGTATTATTGCTATTATTATATTCCATCACAATATAAAAAGGTTTTGATGGAAAATGGAAATGAGAAAATATCAAATCTTCTGCTAAAATGGCAAGCTTTACTAGCATAAATATAAAAAAAAAATCAATATGAGTAAATTCAAAAGAAATATGACGTGTTTTGAAATGACAAACAGACTTGAAATTTAAAACTTTACCTCGTCTTCTTTGGGACTACAGTAAAATGACTGTTGAAGTTGCAGCAAATAAACTCACAAATGTACCACTTGTGCTGTGCAATAGAAATTACGCTGAACCTCAGGGACAGGTATTCCTTTTCTAAAAGATATAAACAATAATAATATTTTTGACAAGCAAACAACACGTTTAAGTAAATTCATCCTTTTTGATGTAATATGTGAAAACAAGTTTTTACCACATGCCACTGAATAAGGGTGCTCTAATATAAAACCATTATTCAAAACACTAATAACAGTTGTCGCACAACTCATCTTGCAATGTACTAATTTTGGAAAATGGAAAAAAATTATAATATATCAATCCAGAACAATTCTTGCCATTAGTTGTAGAATCACCCTAATGCAGACATGTGAAAAACACAAACAAATGAAATTCCTCATGTGAGTAGCACAAAAAGTTGTTTTATTTTGTCAACTGACTATGGCTGAATGGCTATGATTTGGTCGATATGCAGTAGCAAAGGCTTGAAATTATTACCCATCTCCACTATCTGGTAAGCCCCACCCTGGACCCGCTGCAGTTCGCCTAGGCCCAACATCGGAGTAGAGGACGCTGTCATCTACTGCTGCAGTGGAGCCTGCCAGGAGCACTGTCAGGGTCATGTTTTTTGACTTCTCCAGTGCTTTCAACACCATCAGACCGGCACTGCTGCGGGGGAAGATGGAAGACGAGGGAGTGGACAGTAACCTCACTGCATGGACAATCGACTACCTCTCGGACCCACCACAGTACTTGCGGTTGCGCAGCTGTGAGTCTGAGGTGGTAGTCTGCAGGGCACTGTCCTCTCACCGTTTCTCTTCACCATCTACACTTCGGACATCACATTCAACACACACCCCAACAGCTGCCACCTGCAGAAGATCGTCGACAACTCCGCTTTTGTCGGCTGTGTGTCTGAGAGGAACAAACTGGAATACCGGTCGGTTATCATGGACTTTGTCGACTGGTGTGAGCGCAACCACTTCTGCTTGAACACCAGGAAGACCAGGGAGATGGTAACTTCAGGAGAAAACCATTTTCCCATACGCTGCTGAAAATCCAGGAGGAAAGATATTGAGCTGGTGGACAGCTTCAAGTACCTGGGTGTTCACATTAACAATAAACTGGACTGGTCCCACATCACAAACGCCCTGTACAAGAAGGGCCAAAGTTGCCTCCACCTTCTGAGGAGGCTGCGGTTCTTCAGAGTGAGGCTCTGCTCAAGACTTTATGACTCTGTGGTAACTTCTGCCATACGGTACACTGCCGTGTGCAGGCCCCGGGCAGCACAGAGTGGGACAGAAGTAAACTGAACGAACTGGTCAGGAGGGCCAGCTCCACTCTGGGCTGTTCCCTGGACACTGTGAAGGAGGTGAGGGACAGGAGGCACTGTAGACTGTAGAGGAGCTGAGGAGCTCCTTCAGTGGACTGAGGCACCCTCAGTGCAGGAAGAAGCGCTACCACAGGGCCTTCATCCCCACCACTGTCAGACTGTAGACTTTAGGTTTAAGTTCAACCATGTGCTCTGTACTACTGGGCATAAGTATGTGAGTAAGTGAGGCACCTGGGAGTAGAACTGTTGCAGGAAGGGCTTCTTGGCTGGGGGCATCATGGAGTCCAGGTGGGACTGAAGAGCTTCAAATTGCTCGGCCAGGAACACTCTGAAAGCAGGGATCATCACAGATCTTTATAGACATACATTTGTAAGCATTTAAATACACATGCAGGAAGATCTACTTCTGCCAGCCAAAGTCTATAGTAATGTTAGATTTCATTAGAAAATCATCGGGGATAGATAGCTATGGCCTACGCAGGTAGACAAACACAAGACTCTACAATGACTCTGATTGTGTATCCATGTTATGACTATGTTATGTTCTGATTGTCTCTTGATGCGACACGTATGCCTTTCTGTGTGTGACGTATCTGTGATGTAACAATGACTATATAAACCATGTCCTGACTTTGTTCTGTCTGATAAAACTGAAACAACTGAAACCTGAAGGAAACCTAATAAACTTCCAGGAGCTCTGGTGCGCCACGATCTGTCTCTGTGTGCTTCATTTTCCACAAAATCATTAAGCAATGGCATTTCCGGAATTTATTAAGTGCAAAGCCTGCCCAAGTGTACCTGGTATTGCACAACACGCACGGACGAGGGTGCTACAGAAGGACTCTTAAGCACACCACATGTGACAACACCCATGTGCTACAGACACACCTTTAGACTCATTGTAGGCACTCTTCTCCTGGCGCACAATGATAGTGGCTTTGGACCCACAAGACCTGTTTGTCTTGTTAGTCAAAGCAACAAGCCCCATTAGACTGATCACAGAGCTGAGTGTTGAGCTGCTGGATAGAGCCTGTTCCTGCACACTGCTGTCTTTGGTCATTACACAAGGTTCTTGACGCCATAATCAAGCACAGTAATGGGAAAATCACAATAGGCTATAACTGGTATAACAAGCAGACCATCTGATCTAGGACATGTCAGCAGCACTTTTTCTCCATGTAGCAAATGGAGAAAATGCGCATATCAGGGGAAGTGGAGAGAAAAGCATATGTCTGCACCCGGACGTTTATGAAAGTTTTACATAAACATATAAATATTTGTAATTTAAAAACAAAACTTGATATAGGGAACGGAAAGTCCCCTATATCAACGTATAATATAATGCGTATATACTATCGAGATACGTATGGTATCACCAGGCCCTTGTAACAGCATGGAAAATAGAACGAACAAAACAGCAAGGAAAGACAAACCACGTTAAAACAGTTATTAGTTATTTTGAGATTCTTAATATTCACAACCAATTCCCACTGTTATGTAACCTGTGATCAACAACACAGATCAATGTCCCCAATATGGGACAAACAAAGGATCTCTTCATCTTAAAACTTGTGATTTGCCACATAACGGGGTAATCTCAGATGGTTCCATGTGAGGATCAGGGTGCGTTACTCACAGTGACTCTGTGGCCACGACTCGCTGGGCCAAGCCGAAGAGACCGCTGCTCAAGCTGAGGTCCACGTGCTGGCTCAGGTGAGGACTGGGCACCTTCTCCTTCCGCTCCTCAGACGCAGAGATGACAGCAGCTCCCTCTGCACTCTCCTATCCAAACAGATGAATTCATCTTAGTATGCCAAATCACTGGCATATCCTGAAGAGCGAATATCATGCATTTTTTGTGTTCATTTTGGGTCTTTAAAGGAATAGTTCACCGTTTTTACATACTGACATATGTTCTTACCTTACCTTAGACTAGTTAATATGTACCTGTCTGGTCTTAGTCCGTGCGCTCTGTCATGCAAACGGAGCAAAAACGGGAGCACAAACGCAGCCTCCTCTGTATACTGTATAGTACCCAAAAGGTAGCTCCCGCTAGAAGCTACCAAACTCTTCCAAGTGTTCCCTATTAAATGTATATAGTTACGTGACGTGTTACACTGCAAAGTACAGTAACACAGAAATGTAACTGTCAATTTTCTCAGCGGATAAAACGGGTACTATATTGTGAGGCGTAGTAATCTGAGGAGCGCTACGTCCGCGCACTAACTTCTCTCCGGAGACTTCTCTCTCGCTGCTACTGTGTGTACTACAAGTCACGCTGCTTCTATTGACGGAAGTGAGCGAGAGAGAAGTCTCCGGAGAGAAGTTAGTGCGCGGACGTAGCGCTCCTCAGATTACTACGCCTCACAATATAGTACCCGTTTTATCCGCTGAGAAAATCGACAGTTACATTTCTGTGTTACTGTACTTTGCAGTGTAACACGTCACGTAACTATATACATTTAATAGGAAACACTTGGAAGAGTTTGGTAGCTTCTAGCGGGAGCTACCTTTTGGTCCTACACAATATACAGAGGAGGCTGCGTTTGTGCTCCCGTTTTTGCTCTGTTTGCATGACAGAGCGCACGGACTAAGACCAGACAGGTACATATTAACTAGTCTAAGGTAAGGTAAGAACATATGTCAGTATGTAAAAACGGTGAACTATTCCTTTAACATCATCTTGAGAATATCTATGTGGAATTTCCTGTTTCAAAAGTTAAAATAACCAAGATAGATACCTACATGAAGCATGGGGGTCAGAATGATTGATTCATGTAATGGAAAGAATGAATGGGGCAATGAATTGAGACATTTTGAGTGAAAACCTCCTTCCATCATTGAAGATGAACCATGGCTGAATCTTTCAGCATGACAATGATCCCATACACTGCCCGGGCAACACAGGAGAGGCTTGGTAAAAGCAGTTCAAGGTCATGGAGTGGCCTAGCCAGTCTACAGAGATCCAGTCTCCCAGGTCTGTATTACCCAGTGACATCCACAAAACATCACTGCCCTAGACAGGGGGGAGCTGTCTTTTTATTTATTTTAAATTACATTTACATATATATACAACATCTACATCAAACGACTTCTTATTTTGACATGGTGACAAATAATGTGAGCAATATGTTCTTGTAATAAATCAAAGGAAAATGAGCCATCGAGACATTCCAAACCACTCTGACCAGACGATGACGCTGAGAGACGCTGTCTTTCCACGGCTGAAAGGATGCGCTTTCTACGTGTTGTGTACAGGATATTATCCATGCATCTATAATGGGTTAAACTCCCGATTCAATGACCCTCACTGTTAACTGCAGAGTTATTTCTCTGGATTGTTGCTCTTCCTTCAACCACAGACGTGTCTTCAGACCGCTCCTGCTCTGACCGCTTGCACTATCTTGTTTTTGTCTTTTTCCTGGAGTTTTGCCGCAGTCAACCCTAACAAGAGTTAGTATGACAAATACTACAGCGTAATAGAACGCTATATTCAGTGGGTGCGTTGGTAAATGTAATCTGCTGCACTGAAAATGAATAAATAAAAGTGCCCGAGCCCGGCCCGTGTCTGAGGTACGGTCATCGACCCGAAGCCCGGTCCTCGGGCTGTCGGGGACCTCGGGCCTAGGGCTCAAGTGCAGGGCTCTAGCTGCTTGGTTTGGACCATTTTCTCTGATCTAGTCCAAAGTAAAAGGCTGAATGCTTCATTAGCATTTTCAAGAAGTTACCATTCCTCCAGTGGATTTTCGCCTCCTCTGCTTGGTTCGGACCATGAATCCCTTCTGCTCCGGTCTGAACCATGAACACTGTACAGCAGCAAACATCTCAGGTAGAAAAAGGCAAGGAAAATCACAATTGTATAACTCAAAACAACAACTGTTTCAGAGCTACTTAGGACTTGCTGCCGTTTCCAGCACATTCAAAAGTAAACCTATACTCAAATTAAGGTACTCTTACTCTTATTGGTTTTAAAAAAGATACCCCGTTGGCAATCTTGTTGGATGTTGCTTGGATGCACATGAGGGTGAGACGGGAAGAAGCAATGCCATAGGGAAGCAATTAAAAAAAGATGCACGGACACCAATCTGTGCATCCCTAGTTCAACATAAAAAGACAAACTTTTAATCATCTTAGAAGCCAACTTAAAGTTGGAGAAGCTAAACGGGGCATGGCTAGGTTACAACTGTGATGCGAGCTCTGGGAACTCCAGGTGTCACAGTGGTGCAGTAAATTGCCAAAGTGTTGTAGAGTCCTTAGGCATCCCCCTGAAGTTTGCATACATCTAAGGTGCTCTCATTTTGAGACAAATGAACTGACGTTTAACTGAAGAGCAATGTTTTTAATCAGACATACTGGGATTGGCCAAATAGCACACTCATTTTAGCAGAGACGTGTGAGTGATGGTGTATTTTATTTGCTTTTGGTGTGTTTCTTTGTTCTACTGTTGATGCTGGGCTATTTAAGCCGTTTAAAACACTCCATATTCAGCTTTGAGTAATTTTTGCTTGCAGGCAAACAAAGGAACAAAAAAAAAAGAGGTGTTCCTTTTGTCTTTGTTTGGTGTGTGGATTTAAGCAAATATCAATTCAAAAAGTTATTACAGTCTTCTCTGAATATATTATGACACTATTTGCACAAAATTCATGATTGTACATTTATCTACAGAGCTTTCTACTATTTGATTATTGTTATTTCTATATTTCAGATGGAAGAATTAATTAGCTGAGATGCTATATAGCCGTCTCCCAGGAAATCTGTGTCTCAGCTGTGAACACTAAAATACCACAGCACCTAATACACAAACTGCTCTACCTGCAGTCAACACATCACTCAACTTTCACAGGAAGACCACAGGCAGTACCTCCAGAAGCATCACACTGAGCTCCCCAAGGCTGTGTACTGAGGCCACTCCTTTTCACTGACAAATGGGTGTACTCCAAAAAACCACTCAAACCTCTTCATCGAATTTGTAGACAACAACAGTGGTGGGAGCAACAGTGTGATAGGAAGAGGATCAAAAAGCGACGCTTGGCAGCTGGACGTTTGAAGAGCATGGGTCCAGCATTCTCTTCTAATTCAATGGTGCTGCTGTGGAGAGGGTGACCAACACTAAGGTCTTTTTACCGAGAAGTTCTCCAAGACGCTGCACACTAGTCAAGAAGAGTAGTCAGTGTGTACTTTCTCCACAAGTTGAGAAGAGCCAGAATCCCTGTCTCTGCAAAGTTGAAATTTGACCATTCGCAAGTCGTACTTAAGTCAGAGGCAAGTCACAATTTTTAGAGACTTTCGACGAGCATTGCTTCCCTATGGCATTGCTTCCTCCCGTCTCTCCCTCATGTGCATCCAAGCAACATCCAGCAAGATTGCCGACAGGCGAAAGGGCCCTAGGTGTATTCTGAAGCGGAAAAATGGGTCTTAGAACACATTTCCCAGAACAGCGAGGCCATGCATTGCTCCTGTGACAATATTGCGGCAAGCAAGCAGCCGTAGCGTGGCCAGAACATGGCCACTGCGTGGAAGGCTTGCTGCAATTGCTGATCTTTGTACGAGCAGAACAAGGAGAGAATGTGTGGTCTCAATGGAGCAGAGGTTCTCCACCTGCAGCCTGCACTTCTAACCCTTCATGTTTAACTCTGGCAAAAGATGTGATCAGTCTCATTTAAAGCATACAGGAAGATCAGTGTCTTTTAGTGTTATGTGAAGCCTATATGATTATGATTGAAATACATGCTCACCTTAAACACACTCAATTTGTCAAAACAGAAATGGGTTTTTGATCACTTAAAATTTTACCAACAGTGTCTCATTTTTCTCTTCTCATGTTGGTAACCCATTGTGATCAAATGTGGCACAACTCACTTATTGGCAGCACGGTATTTTTCTGATTTTCATTTGAGTTGTATTGTGCCCTAATTTTAATCTGTATAAAACTGAAAAAACTGAGACTTAGAAATATGGACTTGACCAAGACTTGCAAATCAGACATTTATGTGCATCTCTGACTTCTAAAGACGACCGTAGGGAGCTTCTTAAGCAGCTCCATCACTCATGGTGCCATGGGTCAAGATTCATTTTATGTCAGATTTGTCATAATCTGACCTAACATGTTTTAAAACTGCTTTTAAACTGGAGGAGCGGGGAACAGGTTTGTGGTAGAAGATGAACACAACTCCAGATCCGTGATTGGTGAAGAAAAATGCTGTAACAGGCCTTAATAATCAATCATTTTATTGTTTTGTACTTCCTTGTGTCACTGGTATCCTGCCGACAGAGGGGTATTGTGATCATCTCCGTGTACATATGTCTGTAGCATAGTCCAAGTATTTGTCTATAGTCAGGATAGCAAAAAAAGCTATGGAAAGATGGAGCAGAAGTTTAGTGTTCAGTTATGATTCGATGGTAGGAAGACCACATCAACTTTCCAGATGATGAGAAGTTTTCCCATGCCTGACCTACAGTCAACTCTAGTTCTATTATTGATGTGGGAACAATGTTGTAACACGGGTAGCAGAGAAATTTACCCCATAATTATAAATATGTCAAACTTGTTTTAAAACAGTAATATCATTTTTATAATGTTTTTGACAGCCCTTCTGAAGAAGGGTCATTTCTATAAATGATGTTTGTGGGTGCTGTAATGAAAAGTGCCAGGAGGTTTTGGGAAGATAATCACAGATATAGAAGAGATGACAGCAGCTGATCTCCTTTGCAGTCACACGGGACTACCACTTCATCAGTTTACTCTGTTTGCCTCAAACCACAGCAGTGCGAAAGCAGAAAACAAAACCGCCAGGATTCAACACTCCAATGAAATTCAACATGCAATTAACTTTGTAATGCGTTTCCTAATGAGGTCTGTGCAGCAGCCCCAGAGGAGTGCAGCGTCTGCATACAGGCACACCACTACATCTCACTCAAAAACTAAAAGAGTTAGCTAACTAAAGGTGCAAAAATTAACAATTTATTCACAGCAATATCTTGTTATCTAAAATCCTACAGCCCTCACCATGTGGTTACAATACTGTATTGTACTGCAACAGTTCGCTATTGCTGCCTGCCTCAACAGGAACATGTGACAGCACTGTGAGCAGTAGTAGCTGCTCACAGCTACTACTAGCTAAAACAATGGTGGTAGGGAAAGTGGACACTGTTGTAACAGAGACCTGGCAGAGCTAAGCAGGAAGGAAGCAGAGCTCCTGCGGCCATCTCTGCCTTCTACTTCAGGCTGTCAGCAGTGGATTTGCAACCATAGATAAATACTTTATTGATCCCCCATAGGAGAAATTCAGGTGACCAGCAGCAGAAGACTAATAAAGGATTGTTGTACAGCCTGACAGCCGAAGGAACAAAGGATCTCTTGAAACGTTCCGTTCGGCAGCATAGCGATATGAGCCTGTTGCTTCGATTACTCCTTTGAGAGGCCATAGTGTCATGCAGAGGGTGTCATGCTTAGTGTCAGGCAGAGGGTGTCTGGAGTTACCCAGGATGCTGGAGAGAAGGATGAGACGCTCTCATCCTTCTCTCCAGCACAGCTCCCACAGAGTCCACACTTCTCCCATCAGATGCAGTATTCTGATATCCTCACAATTCTGGTCAGAATGCCAGACACATTATATACATCATTGTAATATCAGATTCAATCGTTTCAATCTGCAAGAAGAGTTAACCGCTCACACCTGTTTACAGAGATCAATGGAGTAAATCCAGACCTTAGTACAAAATGAAATGCGTACAATGGTGTGGCAAGACCAGGTTTACCAGGTCTGCCCAGTTTTCCAGGTGCTCCGAACCTGCTCCACAGTAGCAGGATAATTGTCCTGAAGCATTAGTGAGGGGGGTAATTGGGGCGGCTAATGGAGTGTCCGCTCTAATCTGAGCTCATGGTAATGGTCTAGTAATGGATCCAGCAGCCGTACACAGGCCAGCGGGGGCCGTAGAGGGGCAGACACATATGCACTCAGATGGTCAGGGCCAGGGAAAACAACATAAAATGACAGAAAATGTGACAGAACACACTCACCATATCAATGAGGCTTTCCTGGATCCGGTTCAACGTGCTGCGAAGTCTGCTGCTGATCAGGCCGAGCCCGGACGCCTCGTACTGCGCACACACAGGTCCAGTCATTATATGTTCAGAGTCAAATACTCCCCAAAACAAGATTAAGATTAAGATTAAGAGACACTTATTTGATTTATCATTAATTTATTCATCCCACAATGGGGAGATTTCAGTAGACAGTAGTCTCTCAAAAAAAAAAAGACTACATTAACTTAGCTCCTTTACTAAGGTGTATGTCCATCAGGCGGACAACAAGAGTAAGTAAGTAAGTAAGTAAGTAAGTAATTATTTATATACCGCCTTTTCACTGCAGATCTGAGTCTCAAAGCGGTTTACAATTGTTATTTTTTTGGGCACTTGTCTCTCACTCCACACAGAGATGGGAGCGGGGCCAGTACAGGAGGCACATGCTAGAACTATTTTACATATTTTTAGCGGTAGGGGAAACCGGAGTACCCGGAGGAAACCTACGCAGACACGGGGAGAACATGCAAACTCCACTCAGAAAGGCCCTGGTCCGACCGGGATTCGAACCCAGGACCTTCTTGCTGAGAGGCGAGAGTGCTATCCACTCAGCCACCGTGTCGCCCCCGGCGAGAGTGCTATCCACTCAGCCACCGAGCGCAAAGCTACTTTAGTCAGAGGACACAGAAGCCTGCTAAACAGACACATTTGTCAGCCTTCCAGGGGAACACAGAGGAATTGATTTTTCCAAAAGGTTAGGCTTGTGTTCTGCAATATTAAGATGTGGACTTCTAATTCAGACAGAAACGTTACGGGAAGCAGCAACATGGTGAACTGGGAGCGGTTAAAAACAGGCTTTTTTGCCCTCTTTTGGAGCATATATTTCTGCTGTCACTGATGGAAACAAGGCAGACTGACCCTACTCCCTGTATAATTCCGAGCTAGTATTAGCTAGTATCATCGCCTCTGCCCTACTGCCCTACCTTTGCCTTGCCTTTGCCCTGCCTCTGCCTCTACCCTGCCTCTGCCCTGCCTCGCCTCTGCCCTGCCCCTGCCCTGCCCCTACCCCTGCTCTTGAGGGGTCAGCTGGGTTAGGGCAGAAGGTCCGTCTGGTGGTTTGGGTTGGATCAAAGCCTGAACTAGATGTAAACACCCACTAAATGCAGTGTTCAGCACTCATGCCTCACAGCCAGAAGACCCTGGTTTGACTCCCAGGTAATATATTGTTAACTAAAAGGCTAAAAATAAACATGTATATGGGGTTTACAGTTTGTGTCAATGAAAATCCAAATGTGTCAGATGAAATGGGAAAGGTAGCCTGATGGCATTTGTCTTGAGCACAGAGTGAGTTGGTGTTTCAGGTCGTGATAGTGTGAGGACACTATCCTGCTGCAGCTCATCTAAATTTGCTACTGTTTACCTTTAGAATATTAATGTGACGGGAAAGTCAAAATTCTCAATCTCAATGAAAAGAGGGTACAGAGAGCAGTGCCCCAGGCGACCTGCCACCATATGAACCCTTTTAAACATTCACAAGGAACATTAGCATTTCCAGACAGGGGGAAATATTAGCATTTTCCCGAGCAGGAGTTGGAGTGAGAGCTGTAATGATGTTGAGGCCGATAGAGAGTTATTACAGAGGAGACGCACAGGCAAAATGAGGTGAGCCATTTGTGAAAAGAATCTAATTGCAATGTATCTGATATATAATGGGTTTTCTGCGCCGCTCTGTTATGAATGCTTTTTGTGAACGTTCTCAAGCACAAATATGAGCACTTGTAAAGCTAAATGAAGAAATGTCTAATGGTTTACCACTTTGATTAAAGAAGAATGTTTAAGTAATGTGGCAAACTTTGCAATCCACTGATGAAACAGTCCTCTATCTGCCACGTGCAGGAACAGGACCCTTCTGAGTGGAGTTTTATTAGGTAAAGTAAAAGGGGCAGCTAATGGAGTTTGCATGTTCTCCCTGTGTAGGTTTCTTCAAGGTGCTCCGAATAGGTAAATCCTCCAGCTCCTGTAGTCCTGACAAATCATAGGCCCAAAACTTTAGAGGAACTTTTTGAGGACGATCAGAGGTAGCGTTTATATTCATTTTGATTAGCCAATCCTATTGACTCAAAACGTAAATGTAACATAAAAAATGAAATAGGGAAAGATTTTAACATTTAAAATATTCACTTTAATACTAATATATCAATATCTATTTGCCCAATTCCATGTGTTCCACAGTTATCTGTCCTTCATGCATTGGAGTCTATGTGTTGCCGTGGTTTAATAGAGCTGTGCTGGTGATGCTTTGACGCTACCGTTGTATTACCGTGTGGTTGCGGCCGAAGAAAGTGTAGACAGCGTACAGGTAGTAGTCAAAGAGCTGCGACACACAGTGGATCACGTCAAAGGCAATGGGTTTCAGGATGTTCATCATCTGCATGTACCGCCCTGTGGACACACACAAGCATACAGGCACATACAGGCACACACAGGCACACGTACACACACACACACACACACACCAACAATGATTTTGCATAATATGTGTGCTTTAAATATAAACTTAATTTTTATATCAGTACAAAAGACTCGTAGTGATGAAGGGAAATCGCTCCAAGAGAAACAGAGAGAAAGAGTTCGATTACTGAAAAGGGTAGATGTTCTTATCTGCATGGGCTGTAGCCTGCTGCCCGACCAGGTCTGCTCATGTTCTCTACACTCATTTCTATATCATGAGCATAAAATATTTCCTGAGGGATGCACAATTCAGTAGGGTGTGCAGTGTGGGCGGTGCTGTGTGTGCAGTACTGTGTGTGCAGTACTGTGTGTGCAGTACTGTGTGTGCGGCGCTGTGTGTGCGGCGCTGTGTGTCGGCGCTGTGTGTGCGGCGCTGTGTGTGCAGCTCTGTGTGTGCGCCATGTGCAGTGCTGTGTGCGCGATGCTGTGTGAGTGGTGCTGTGTGTGAGATGCTGTGTGAGTGGTGCTGTGTGCGAGATGCTGTGTGTGTGTGGTAAGCAGTGTGCAATGTGCTTTGTGGACTCACCCAGTAGGCGGATGACGTTGAGCGTGGTGTTGGTCAGGATGGGCACTTTAGCCTTGTTCAGGTTGTAGTCAGACCTCTTCCGGCTCCGGATGGTTTCCCGGGAGACGCTGTGCAGAGGGCAGAGGTCACACGCATGAGATAAGGGTCTGGTCCCTAATCTGCATTAACAAGACTAATCCTGCAGTTGGACACATGAAGAGAGTGCGTCAGGAGCCACTCAGGGCGGGCATGTCAGAGTCCGTGTGACCGCTCTAATGCACCATTAACATTCTCACACAGAGCAGTCTGATGTCACCACTATATTGCATGTCACGTCAAGTACCACAGTCACATCAAACTTCTGCGGTACCAAAAGACAGGCACACCTATATTGCAGTGTTGTAAATACACCTTATTGTAACATGGGTTCATTTTCCATCCCACAGTCACACAAACACACACACAAACACAGACTCATTTATCTTGATCTATTGTACATATTTTTTTGGTGTATTAAGCTGCAGGAAAGCATGTGCTGGGTACCTCTTTAGTGGGACGTCTCCAGTCTTCTCGTCCACATAGTCCTGCTTCAGCTCATCTGGGACGTCACTGTCACTGTCGTACTCCTGGTACACATTCTTCTCCAGCTCGTCCGACTCGTACTGCAGCAACAACCGTCCACATGACACCATGTACTTACAGGGACCTCATTTGACTCTTTATGCAGTCATTCAGAAATTTAGTTGGAACAAAATGTAAGTCGACTCATTTGAGAAAGTAACTGCCGTGGTGTGGTTTGTGCATTATGATATATAGACCAAGTACTGACACCACCATCACCACTTCCACCACCCCAGAGAGCACAGTATCTAGATAACTAAAGTTATACCAGCAGATTACAATAATAGTGGTGTTTCAACTTATATATACGACGGATCCAAAATATACAGTCAGGTCCATTATTAATAAGACATAAGCACTATAATATTATTAGGTTGATACACCACAACAGGTAACCGCCGTGGGTGTGGTTTTCTCTTTTGGAGGGAAATTGGCTCTTAAGATGTTCCTATGCGTGATGTGTTATCTGCACATGCACATGGGATAATTAGGAAGTAACGCACACCAGTGCCTGTTCATTTTTAACATGAGATCAGTGAAGCAAGCCATTATTAGGCTGATAATGAAAACTCGCTCATGCATTAGGTGTGGCCAAACTATGTTCAGCTACCTTCAGGATTAAGAATGTCAACAACACCAAAAAGCTAGAATACCAAACGACTATGGTGGATGATAGAAGTATTGGAAAGACAATGCCTGTCACAACAGCTGAAGGAAGAGCACTTTTTGAGTCTGGGTTTGAACTCATATGTCTCATCATTATAATCAACAATTGATTGATAGAAAACGGTTTGGTCATAACAAAATTCTAATATGGTAAACTGCCTGGGAAAGACAGCAACGATAGACAGTTCTCAGACAAACAAGGATGACCAAAGCACATGTGACATGTTGTCTTCGTTAGGCTAATGGATTCAAGTAAACGTTACTTTAATCCATTAGCAACTGGACTGACAATATTCAATTGAATCTTCAATTTACTATTTTCAGTAGTTCTGACTCTTTGTGTATGGATTGGTGTGAGTGAGGAAGCCGTTCCTTGGAGACATGTTTGGTAACAATGGCCTTCCTTAATTTCCATCCAGTTTTATTTACATTGATCATCTATATTCCAAAATTTAGAATTAAGGACTGCTATAAAAACATACAGAGTACCACGGCTGTCTTCTTTACTGCCACATTTTTGGATAGATTGTCATTTGTATAGATTTGTATATCCTGGAGATGAGTATGTACATGCGTTTATTAACAAAAAATGTGAAGTAAAGTAACACATTGAAATAGAACAATTCATTGTGGTGGTGTCTCAACAGCCCCATCTTTCATACGGAGGCATAGCTGTCATACCTATAGCTATATACAGTGGTGGTGTACACAGTACATATACCATATCGCTTGGTCTTGTGATAAAAGCCGCTTCACAGAAGGACAGCCATTTGGACACGCAACTATCACAGTTCACCAAGTTTATTTTATTTACCGATTTTATCAATAATCATTATAAATTCAGCTGTAGTCTGTTCATTGCTATTCACCCCCTATCTCAGTGATTGTTTCATGATATAATGAGGGAACCCCTAAATCAGGCTTCTTTTAAATACACCTGTGATCTGGTCTTTTCCAGTTCAGACCTGTAGGCTGCAATCCCCTCCCCGTCTTTTATTTATTTATTTATTTAGAGGATAAATAAGTCTTAGTCCTGAATATACAGCCTGTCTGACCGCGGGATGACATTGGTCATCCAGCTACACTACGGACCAATGACTTCAATGTGTTCTTTTTATTGGATAGTCTTGTCTTCCATTGGTTTTATTCTCTGATCTGTTGTTGGCGAATTGACAACTTTGTAAAGTCCTCTCAGAGGACTGCTGCTGTGATTTGAAATTGCATTGAGTATGATGTGCATGTTTGGTGCCAACACACCCCGTTAGATGCCAGCACGTCCTCGCTCTCCTCCTCCTTCTGCTCCAAGTGCATCTCAAATGGGTTTCCTTCCTGGAGGTAGAGCTGGAACAGCCCTCCCCCTCCTGGTACCACCCCCGATGAGCTCTGTTTGCTGGGGGACACAGAGGGAGAGCGGCACTGGGACAGGAACTTAAACTCCTGTGAACACATAGCGGCAGGGTTAGGGTAAGTGTAGGATAGAAAGCAAAAGACAAATATTTCAAATATATAAAACATAATTCTGGTTTGTCACAGATATAATGTGTGGGAAGTTATATAAATCCGGTAAAAGATTGCCTGGAAAAAACAATTATTGTTTCCATTTGTAAACAATGGAACTATGTTTATGTTTTTTGTTTTGTTTGGTTCATACATTTGATTGGCAAATGAACTTTTGAGCTCTATCCAAGCATGAGAAAAACTAGATGAAAAATAGATTGTGTTCAAATTAGCTCCATTTATCATTCTAAAGCCGGTGCATCAGTCTTTTCGATGCACAGTGAATTTAAAGCACTCTGCTCTTCTATTGACTGCGTAGATTACAGTATTGCACTGAGCATGATAAATGTTATAGATGGGGCTTTCTGATCAATACAATGTTGGGATGTCATGCCTGGAATACTCATCAGTGGGAGCAAAACTTATCTATGTACATACAAAGTTTGTAAGTTTGTAAAGACACAGATAGTCTACTGTACATACAGTGGGGCAAAAAAGTACTTAGTCAGCCACCGATTGTGCAAGTTCTCCCACTTAAAATAATGACAGAGGTCTGTAATTTTCATCATAGGTACACAATGTGAAATAAAAATCCAGGAATTCACAGTGTAGGATTTTTAAAGAATTGATTTGTAAATTATGGTGGAAAATAAGTATTTGGTCAATGACAAAAATTCAATGTCGCCGAGCAACACGGACTTTCAACTCCCTCCACAGATTTTCAATGGGGTTGAGGTCTGGAGACTGGCTAGGCCACTCCAGGACTTTCAAATGCTTCTTACGGAGCCACTCCTTCGCTACCCGGGCAATGTGTTTGGGATCATTGTCATGCTGGAAGACCCAGCCACGTTTCATATTCAAAGCTCTCACTGTTGGAAGGAGGTTTTGGCTCAAAATCTCACGATACATGGCCCCATTCATTCTTTCCTTAACACGGATCAGTTGTCCTGTCCCCTTAGCAGAAAAACAGCCCCAAAGCATGACGTTTCCACCCCCATGCTTCACAGTAGGTATGGTGTTCTTGGGATGCAACTCAGTATTCTTCTTCCTCCAAACACGACGAGTTGAGTTTATACCAAACAGTTCTACTTTGGTTTCATCTGACCACATGACATTCTCCCAATCCTCTGCTGTATCATCCATGTGCTCGCTGGAAAACTTCAGACGGGCCTGGACATGCACTGGCTTCAGCAGGGGGACACGTCTGGCACTGCAGGATGTGATTCCCTGTCGTCGTAGTGTGTTACTGATGGTAACCTTTGTTACTTTGGTCCCAGCTCTCTGCAGGTCATTCACCAGGTCCCTCCGTGTGGTTCTGGGATTTTTGATCACCGTTCTCATGATCATTTTGACCCCACGGGATGAGATTTTGTGTGGAGCCCCAGATCGAGGGAGATTATCAGTGGTCTTGTATTTCTTCCATTTTCTGATAATTGCTCCCACAGTTGATTTGTTCACACCAAGCTGCTTGCCTATTGTAGATTCACTCTTCCCAGTCTGGTGCAGGTCTACAATTCTTTTCCTGGTGTCCTTCTACAGCTCTTTGGTCTTAGCCATGGTGGAGTTTGGAGTCTGACTGTTTGAGGCTGTGGACAGGTGTCTTTTATACAGATAAGGAGTTCAAACAGGTCCCATTAATACAGGTAACGAGTGGAGGACAGAAGAGCTTCTTAAAGAAGAAGTTACAGGCCTGTGAGAGCCAGAGATCTTCCTTGTTTGAAGTGACCAAATACTTATTGTCCACCATCATTTACAAATAAATTCTTTAAAAATCCTACAATGTCTCACAGTTGAAGTGTACCTATGATGGAAATTACAGACCTCTGTCATTATTTTAAGTGGAAGAACTTGCACAATCGGTGGCTGACTAAATACATTTTTGCCCCACTGTATTTTCAGCCATGAATTCAGTCGTAGGTACATATGTGTCTGAAAATTGTGTGGGTGACTCACATGTAGCTGGGAAATGTTGAAGTTGGATTTGACCGGACACAATTCCCACGTCTCATTTTCCAGGAACATCCTCAGCTCTTCCAGACGTGCCCTGTGACCAGACAATCAGACGACAATCAGCTTTCAATTCACCGTCCCTGAAGGACATTTGTGCTGTGCTTAAATTACCAACAGAAAAAACGCACCAACAACTTCAAAATAACCGTATATTTGGAATTAAAGGTTCCACAATTCCCTTTTCTTCATGTTTCACGGTCCATCCTATGCACATGTGTGATAATAATTTGAGTGATACACCATACAACATACAAAACTTGTGAGATTATAGCCATCTATTGCATAGAGCAGTGTCTCCCAAAGTGGGGTCCGCGGCCCCCTGGTGGGCCCTGGAGGGTACTGCAGGGGAGCCGCGGGAGGTCATAAGAAAAAATAAAAAAATAATATAATTATTTAATGTTAAATTTATAATGTTTTGTTTGTAATATTAAAATATTTGTGTTCATTATTTGACTTGAATAATCCACTGTAATCATTTTTGTATTACAATGTTTGTAGCAGAGGCTATTTCCCCAAAATAAAATAACCAGAAGAGCCTATTCTTAATGTTGTCTTCTAGTGATGTAAAGTTCGATTCATTTTACTGACTCGAGTTAAAGTGAATCACTCACCAAAGTGAATCGGGTGTTTTGAGTCATTTGATTCAGTGATTCAGTTGTTCAGAAAAAAACATACATGAACACAAAATAATGCTAAAATGGCAATTTACAATCAAAACATTTATTAAAATTTGATAAATGGTAACAATAACAAATATGTAAACTAATTTGACAAAATATAAACTCTTTAAATTTAACAATTCAACAGTAAAATTGTGAACAAAACCTTAAACAACCTTGCAGAGTTGACATTTTGCTCGTGATGGGCCTGTTATTTCAAAGTGCATCCAAATATCGCTTCTTCTGCGGCTACTATCCATTTTCTATAAAAATATTTAAAACTTTCCGCCAAAAATGTGGTGTTACATAAATGTATTCCGTGTTAAAACCTACATTCCTGGTAAAAAAAAAAGGTCATAACAATTACATTATATAAATAATAAATACAAACAACTTTGATATTTTTCACACATTCATTTTTTATTGATGACAATCATTGTAACGCCAATAATGTTCGAGGCGGAACTCCTGTTGTCCGACGAGAGAAACACAGCTGAACAAATAACTTAATAAATAGCCAATTATATTTTTCAATCTACCTCACATAATACATGTAGAGGGTTATTATTTTTTGTCAGATGGGGCAAAAGAAACTACTTTTTTCAACCCAGTTAGAGAACGAGAGTTACGAGACGAGTCGGTGTCCTGTCCTGTTGTTTTGACTCGCTTGATGCTGAGTGAGTGAGTCAGATCAGATGAACGATTCGTTCAGAGCTGAACGACTCGAAGGGGAGCGGGAAGGGGCTGATCCAGAACCACAGTGAGTCGTTCACTGCTCGTACGGCTCGTACTAGCAGGCGCGGGCAGGCAGGAAGGAGGACGTTACGGTGAAGTAGATGGTTGTAAACAATAAGCTTTTGGTTTCTGTGCTACAGTACACACACACACAGTCACACACGTAATATTAGAGTGTCATTCATTGTGGCTAGTAGAAAACGCAGTCTGGGGGTCGCAGTTTAGAAAGTGGTGGGCGGACGAGTTAGTGAACGAGTTAATGGAGGCGGGGAATCACGACTCCCGAGTCAGTAAAGTGAATCTCGAGTTTTGAACGATTCGTTCACGAATCGCACATCACTATTGTCTTCTTGGTTATTATTTTGGGGGGCCACGCAGACCCGTCAGATTTTTAAGGGGGCCTCGGTGTTACTGAGCTTGGGAATGGCTGGCATAGAGGTGATGTCACCTCAACTCAAACCGGCTGATCCAGAGAGGAGTCTGCTCCTCTCCCTGTGAGCCCACCTCCCCCTGCCCGCACAGTGACATAGCCTCACGCTGCAAGTTGCATATCCCCGGTACATAGTAATGTCCATTGGGGGCAGGTCCCGGCTCAAAAGTGGCCAAAATGATGTGCGCTGACATTCTTGCAATACCACCCCGGGCCGATGGGGGTGGATCCGGAATGAGAATTATTCAATGCTAACATTTAGCATCTTCTTACCTCTCAAAAACGTCTTCACATTTTTATCTGTATTGTTTTTCCTGTTTTGACGACAGTATTTAAGAACCATTTTAAATAAATAAAAAACAAGCTTCTGTGCGTCATATTCGTCATCAATGTTGAAATCGTCACATATGAAGAGTATATGGAACCGGGCGTTTCGCAAGTGTAATATGGGTCCTTTAAACAAGACTCTTTACTACTACAATCTGACTTTTCTGCACAATTATTTGCCCTTTAGTCTAGAAGATAAAGGGTTAGTAATAAATACTAAAGGAAGTATTATTTATATTTTGTTCTGAAACTATGTCTTATATTCTAGGTTAGCCACCTTTTGCTCTGATTACTTCTTTGCACACTCTTGGCATTCTCTTGATGAGCTTCAAGAGGTAGCGACCTGAAATGGTCTTCCAACAGTCTTGAAGGAGTTCCCAGAGATGCTCAGCACTTGTTGGCCCTTTCGCCTTCACTCTGTGGTCCAGCTCACCCCAAAACCATCTCAATTGGGGTTCAGGTTCGGTGACTGTGGAGGCCAGGTCAGTGTGTCCAAACTTTTGATCTGTACAGTACAGATTAACATTTTGGACACACTTTCTTATTCAATGAGTTTCCTTTCTTTTCATGACAATTGACTGTAGATTCACACCCAGGATGTGTAAGGGCTGTTTGACCAATAAGGAGAGTGGTGGGGTGCTGGGCTTCCATATTCACCGGACCTGAACCCAATCGAGATGGAAGTTCATCAAGAGAATGCCAAGAGTGTGCGAAGCAGTAATCAGAGGAAAAGGTGGCTATACTGTAAATATATTAGGGCTGTCAAACAATTAACATTATTTTGTTGCTTAATCGCATAGTAATGGGGAGTTAACTCACCATTACATTTTTAACATTCTATTTCAAATCCACTCTATTTGAAGTTAAATGAGATTATCAAATGTAATGGCACATTGTCATTCATACCAAATGTAAATCTGATTTGCTCACAACCTTTTACTTTTGGGAACAACCAAAATGAGCTGTCAATGAAAGCAAAAATGTACGTACCCTAGCTTTAATTTAGCAAGTTAAGTTGCATTTCAGGAGGAGACAAGGATTCTTCCTATGGCTCCATAGTTCAGCTTCAGCGGTGTATTTGCGTGCACAGGTTACGCACAGGTTATATATATATATATATATATATATATATATATATATATATATATATATATATATATATATACACATCCATCCATCCATCCATTTTCTTCCCCTTAATCCATTTCTGGGTCGGGGGGGGCCTCCAAGCTTCAACATGGATATGGTGGATCGCTGACCACATGACACAGCTGCACGATGGTCTCCATCCATTGTCAAGGACCGCCGTCGACCAACGTACTTTCTGGTTGTATTATATGCTCTGCTCCACACAGTTGTTGGCTTACGAAAAGCTATCATTCTAGCTAAGACCACTTCGCCTCTTACAAAGGCTGCACAGATATGCAAGCCTCGGCCTACCAATCCATTCATGGACATTTTGGCCTTGATTTAGTCTAATCTCATCTTAGCCATAGCATTTTAACCATGTGTCTTACAATCAGCGTTTTCTTTATGTTATTCTTGACAATTTGCATATTTCATATCTAATCTGTATTGTATATGCTACATATACAATACAGATTATAATAATCTACAAAACCATCTTTGTCTGAAAGTGATAATTGGACTGATTTAACTCCAGAAATGAGGTCACTGATTTGTAAAGGATTCACGCCTTCAGATTCTATTGAAGAGAATTGGACTTTATAAAAATTGTGTCAGGATTATCGCAGCTGGATACACCCCCTCCCCTGGATCAATATCCCTCTCTAAATGTGGCCCTATCCCGAGGTTTAGACTGGGTTTAGAGTTTTTCTTTGCTGATGCAAGAGGGTCTGGTCTGTAATAGAGTACTTTTTCAGGTCAATGTATATAACAGGCATTTCCACAAGGGCACAGAGGCTGTAATTGCTGATTGCTCCAAAACCTTTTGTTATAAAAAAACAGAAGGCTAACAGCTTCAGAAAGCTGGAAAAACATATTTGGGGTATGCTGTACCAGGAAAAAAGTGTGAGAATACCAGCAAGACGGAAACATATGTGTATTGTGACTACATTTTTAGAATTCTAAGTAAGTAAATAAGTTAGTAATCTTTATTTATAAAGTGCCTTTCACAGACCAGAGTCACAAAGCGCTTTACAATTATTTTGGGCATTTGTCTCTCACACAACTCTACACACAATTGAATGCCCTTTCTGACATTTATTATGGTCCACACATTAACTGAAGTGTAAAAACGTAGGAGCGTAACGCAAAAACTTTATCCTTGAGCATTCAGGTCACAGGACATTACAGGATAACAGCATTATTCTCTGAATAGGCGACCTCTCACATGAATGGTGAGCTCCCAGCTCAAAACTTGAATTATTCTAACACAACATTAACCTTAGAGTAAACTCAGTGAAAAAAATATTTGGTAAATGAAGCAAATATTTCATGAAATATCACACTACTTTGCCCTACTGTACCAATTTAATTGTACGTGCAAAATATTGTGATACTGAACAGAATCGATTTTTCCCCCTACACTACCATTTGCCACGTAAACACTGACTTTGAATGGCTCCACGTGTCTGGTCCGGGTGTGAGTGTAGTCCATGAATCTATCGAGTTGAGTGTGCTTGAATGATCCATAGGGCGACACTAGCTCAGTTGGTAGAGCATTGGCCTTTTTGAGTCGTGGGTTCGAGGGTGTCTGCTGTCGTTGTGTCCTTGGCAAGACACTTAACCTCTGGGGGCGGCTGCGGCTGTAAAGTGCCAAACTGCCGTTGTGTCCTTAGGCAAGACACTTCATCCCCATTGCCTAGAATGAGTCTGGTGTGTGTGAATGGTTGGTGGTGGTCGGAGGGGCCGAAGGCACATACTGGTTGCCTCGCTTCTGTCAGTGTGACCCAGGGCAGCTGTGGCTACAGTAGTAGTTTATCACCACCGTGTATGGAGTGAAAGAATAATGACATGTAGAGCGTCTTTGAGTGTCCAAAAAAGCGCTATATAAAACCTATGTTTTTTTAATTAATTTTTTTATAATAATGATAACTGGATAGGGTATTACTAGGGTATAGCTGTTCCACTTATCGGCACAGGCGGCGCCCGTGGCACTGCAGACTAAATTCACGTGGGCTACCCAGAAAAAAGTCCCATAGAACTCAATGTAAACTAAAACAGCTAGACCTTGGCTTACAGAAACCTACAGCTTTCATAAAGGTTGTATTTTGTGGAGATTTTAGAGTCCCAACTTTTTTTCTTCTTAATTTCTTCGGTTTTCTTTAAATCTACAGTTTACTGCCACAAACTCTACTCGTTTTTTCCCTGCTCTGACTATGCTCTACCGCAGCTCTGATCAGCAGCTCTGATTGGTCAAAGCGCCTGCACAGGCATGAGAGCCACACACACATAATTAGCGCAACGCATCATCGAAGCTCCTCCACTCCGCAGAACCGGGTGACAGAACCCATTCATTTGAATTGGGCGCCATCTTGGATCACGGAGGCTTGGTGTAGTCACATGTGCAAGTCACATGTTGACTTGGCTTTGGTCCCATCTCGTTCTACAGCCTGTCTGTCCATGGGAGAGGATCCCTCTGTCAATGTGGGCCTCCCCGGGGTTTCCACTTTTTCCCCCGCTGATTTTTGTTGCTGTTGTTATTCCTTGCCGATGCAGAAGTCTCTAAGCACGGTGATTACGGGACATTGATGTTATTTAACCTTAAGGCCTGACACACCTTGTAAAACAGACCTGTAAAACCTATAGTCGACTTTAGAACCACCCTATAAAACCTGAAGTTTCCTGAAATTCAATGTCTACAGAACGATTGATATCTCGGCCTCTGTAGCAGATAGAAACATAATTTCAAAATAATTTGAGAGCTGACAAATGTGGTTGTCAATAAGAATGCAGAGTATTATTATAAACCTTCAGTAGAAAAATACAAAAAATATACAACTTTCACCCAAAGAATGTGGCCCTTTGAGCCTGAAGGACGTGGGTTTGAGCCCACCACAGAGTGGTAAAGTGCCAAATTGCTGTTGTGTCCTTAGGCAAGACACTTTACCCACATTGCGTAGAATGAGTCTGGTGTGTGTGAGAATGGTTGATGGTAGTCGGAGGGGCTGACGGCATATACTGGTTGGAGCGGCTGTCGGTACAAAGCGGCTTCTGAGGTCAGAACGGAGGATATCAAGCCCGTTCGAGTACGTAACGCAAACAGCCGCGGCCACATATTTCACAGAAATTATATTTTCAGCAGGAAAACATCGGCATACGCGGATCCGCAGAAAATTCTCATCCCTGGTAAATCCTGATGCATTGCATTGGTCAAGAGAATTGATCACTGAAAAGAATAGGTCAAAAATTATAAACAGACGTGTCCGCTTTCCCGACCTTAAAGGTAGAAGTGCGCAACAGCGCTCCTGGCTCGAAAGGTAGAAATGCGGGAATGCTTTCCCGGCCTCAATGGGTTAATTAATAACCTTTATAGACATTGGTCACCCGCTCCCTATGGACCAATGTTGATATGTGTTTGTTATTATTGTATTTCTTGTTTTGGAACGGTTTAAATTTCTGAACTTTTTTGTTGAGGAACAAAGAACTTTAAAAAGTCATCTAAGACAACTATTGTTGTGATGTCGGGCTAAATACAAATAATGAAATTTGAATTGAATTAAATGTGGCAGACCATGGACTGGGAAAGGTGCTTTTTGAATCTATTTCATTTGGACTCAAACAAGTCTCTGGTTTCCTGTTGTGCTTGTTGATGCCCTGATTGGTGTTGGTGCATGGTCACCTGTGGTAGTGCTTGAAGTAGTTGACACTCTGCCGTTTGATGGACTCTTGGAGCACCTCTGATTTACTGTCACAGAACTGCTCCCCGACCTGCATCAGCCTGTGCACAGAATACGGCAGCACACCACTTCACTTACAATCACACAAGAGCTCTTCATGCTTGAGGACACTATGGAGCAGGGCCCATATTCAAGTCTCAAGACAACGGGCATGCGGCAAAGGGATAACAGAAGGTTTATTCCTCCCACGGTGGGAAAAGTTAGGGTTGCAGCACATATTAGAGGGATAAAAAGGAGCACAGACAACAAGATGAATAAACCGAGCTGTGTGTCTACATATTGTTGCTATAAATGCTAGCTAAAAGTAGCCATGAATAAGACAAACAAAACAGTTTTGTCCCTGGATAAAGCAGCTCATGTGACTAATCCGGATGAAGTGATGATCAGTGTCGTGTCTCCGATCACTAGGGACCGGAGAACACTTGTTTGACAAACGCTACAACGCAACATTCTGTCAGAGGTGTGTGTATGCTGTGCTAGCAGACACCAAAACAAGTGTGTGTGTGCGTGTGTGTATATGTAAGTGTGCAAAAATGGGTTGACCTGCTGATGATGTCCAGCACCACGATAAAGTCATCATACTTAAAGCTGGACATGTCTGTGCCCAGGATGAAAGGCTTCACCTTCAGCTGCACGTCCTGAGGAGAACACACTGTTACACACACGAGAACACACACTGGACACACATAAACACAACACGCACAAACTCACACCCACACAAACAAACACACAAACAGAAGAGCGGCAAAAACTGCACCTGCCAAATCCGCGTCAGACCGTGCTCCAGCTTCTTCTTGACGTACGAGCGGTCCACTCCCTCGTCAGGCTCCTCTGGAAGATCCCCTACAGGTACACAGCAGCCACTTATATACTGTATTTACCTCATACTATACAGTCAGTCAGTATACTGACTCATACTATACAGTCTCCACATATTATTAAAAGAGAGGTGGCGCCGGCGACACGCAGCACGCTGCTTGTCTCACAGGCCTCATATAGTATTTTTTTTTTTAAATCACCTACGAAGATATGGGTCTTTAAAACTGTCTGTGCATGAAAGATCAATGAACACTTAGAGATCACACTATATTTCCTCATTTTTGTCATATTTGCACTGAAAATTAGTTTTGTGACATTCTCTTTTGTTCTTGTTTTTGTCAATGTTGTGATCTTACTGTATCTGTCTGTTTTTAGATGACTGTTGCTGCAACACCAATTTCCAATAGTGGGACAATAAAGACAACTTGAACTTGAACTTGAGAAGCAGTTAAATGTTTATGACAGAAGTCTATGCAGGACAGTTTCTGATGAGGAACAATGGTGTACTTTTTATTTATTTATTAAAACCACAAACATCTTTGAAAGACGGAGAAGGCTCAAATACTTTTTTACTACATGACTATCAGATTAAAATATATAATGTATTTTGGACCTGGGCCTCAGTGTATTCATCTGGAGATGGCCGCAAGCAGAAACAAATGGCCAGCCGCACAGCCTGGGACTTTGCTGCACTGTTCTTCGTTAATCAATTTGTAAAGTAATCAGAAAATTTGGCTTTTTTGAATTAACATTATGAAAACAATAGTTAGTTGCGGCCCCATAATGTTACCTGCAAATACATTTCTGCAAATACTTTTCTGCAAATATTGGTTATTTCTGCAAATATCAGTCTCCTTAACTATTTTATTATTGGCCCTGAAAAAGGTTCTAAGGGTGGAACCCTAATCATTCTCTACAAAAAAAACTGAACAAGACCAGCTTTTGTGAATCGGATCTGGGATGATTGTTATTGGGCTAACAATTGGGCTGCTTCCAACAAGATATTTAAGCATTGGCGGCCCCTCTGCTGTCTACAGCGTCACAGAAGCATGAGAAGCTGCTAAAAATGCCATGGGATCCTAGTGAACAAGATTGACCTGGGGTGGAGTCTTCTCTCCTTCTTAGTCTGATAGAACACAGCCACACGTCCCTTTATAAACCAGTTTGGACACCACTGATTTATAGCAACAGAAAACAACACATTTTCAAATTTTGTGTTTTGAAAGGGCAGAGACTCCAGGGCGTCCTGGAATAACTTTTTTTTTTTTTTATTGGACTTACAACAGGGTTAAAGTCCTGGTTTAGGTTTAAATGGCCAGCAGCCTCAAGAGCTGGCTGACAGGATAAGTGAGTCGCAGAAAGCAGAAGTCCATTACCTGAAGTGCCCTCCTGCTTGTCGTGCTCCTCGTGCCACTCCATTGTGCAGTGGTAACTTAGCATCACTTCCCATAATGCCTTGCAGAGGTCTGTCAGACAGGGAATGTAACTGTCCAGAGTAATGTGCTGTGAAGAAAGGAAAACAAAGTTATAACACATGGATCTTTTGTAACCTCAGTGAGGGGCTGGTGCTTTGTGGACTGGGTGCAGCTCTGACTGCCACCCCCCCGACCCAGAAATGGATTAAGGGGAAGAAAATGGATGGATGGATCTTTTGTAGCACTTTTGAAGCAACTGTGGCTAAAGCTGAACTCATCATTGGACGTCATGTTTTATTTTTGTAAGACAATTGAAAAACATCAACCATGGATCTGGATCAGCGCACTTGGACAATCTGCACAGCCCCTGATAACAATCAGTTCAGGCTGTACGCTTCTGAGCAATGGACAATACCATCATCTTCTTTGCATGGACAAAATTTGGAACAATTTGGACTGAATTGGAATGCTGAATTTGGACACTAAAGCTGAAACTTGTTATTGGAAGATATAGCGAAGAATATACTACTTGACACAAGAATGAAATTCAAACTGAAGAAGAAATCAACACAGAAAGTGGTAGAGTGGAAGAGTTTTCAAAGAAATATGTGAAAACCACCCGATGGACAGATGGATTTTGGTATTTTTGAGTATTTTATGAGTTTTTTAAGTGTTGAGTAATGATGTTATGTTGTTTTAATCTATTATGATGGTGTGTCACCAAAAAGAGGAGTATGGAAATGTTATTACACTTCTGAAGCAACTGTGATTAGAATCCATCCATCCATCCATTTTCATCCGCTTAATCAATTTCTGGGTCAGAGCTGCACCCAGTACACTCAGCACCAGCCCCTCACTGATCCTCCTGCAGGTGGTGAGTCCACAGGAGCTTTGATCTTCCAGCAGGGGCTTCAGGCAAAGTGGGGTTATGTGACTTGCCCAAGGACACAACGACAGCAGACATCAGTGTGGTTAGCAACTGTGGTTAAAGTTGAACTCATCATGAGGACAATCTGCACAAGCTAGTGATTTTCCACTTGAAGTGTTTCTAATCGGCAGGCCGAAGCTACTGGTGCTGTGGTGCACTGTATAGTTTGTGAAAGACCATAATTCAGAACAACATCGCTGTAAGAACATAAAACATATAATCAGAAATATATCCGCAAGTGGAAACGTACATTTGCAACATAAATATAGTGCCATCCACATGATTTCTGTGTTTTCCAGAGCAACAGGGTGAATTGGGAACTGATGTATTCATAAATGGTTCGGATTGAAATTGGACTTGAATCTATGAGATGTGTTGAAAGGCCAGAGGTATATTTGTGACTAAACAGAATCTTGTCATCAAAATGTGCTTTGATTAACTTCTGGCTTTAGCGTATCCTTGAATCGTGCCGATATGTAAAACTAATTACTGCAAGCGCTAATTATTATTCAGTGGGAATTCTCTGAAGCGCTAGACGCAAGAGAAGCTCAGCATGGGGCCACACCTTAAGAACTGTTTTAACGAGCTGCAAATGAGAGTGGCATTATTACGCTTATGCAATGACAAGGATCTGCAGCTCAAACAGAAGGAGTACACATCAAGGTCACAGTGAAAGAGGTCCTGAGCAATTCTAATGGGTGCCATGGCATTTTTTGGGGTGTCCAACTGTCCAACAACAGGAACAAAGTAGTGCACTCAAGTATTCCCAAAATCAATCTTGAAACGTATTATTGAGCGCTAGTCACAAGAGTGGTTACTACAGACCACAAAACATTGGGAGATTTAACAACAGTCGGCAAAAGGGAAAGGACACAACAGAATGAAGACAACTGTTTTCACGCTCAGCTGTACTGAAACAATGAACAATACACATATACTACGCAGATACCTTATCTTGAGAGTTCTTGGGCAAAAAGAAGAAAATCCAGTCAGATTCGAAATTCACTGAGTGATCCATCTTGACTAAAACTTGTACAACAGATATTAGTCCAGTCAATTTTGCAGTATTTGTAACAGAAATTCAATTTGGGTGAATTTTGGGGACGAGTCTTTCAACCCAGACTGAGACTGAGCAGCGTCTCAAAGTCTCCTTATAAAGTCACTAGTATGGGACTGTAGTGAATGAGGGACTACGAGACAGGGTGAACATGACCACTGTTCAGATTAGTATAGTTAACTGAAAAGCAAACATAAAAGCAATCATCCATATTCTCTGAAAAAATAATAACTTCTAAACTTTAGAGCTGCCCTGTGCAGCAAGTGACATGTGTATGTTATGTACATCTTCTGGTGACTTTCATGTCTTGTCGCATGAAGAGAGCATTTATGTTGTTGGAGAATAAGCAGCACACAGCGGGAGGATCCCGGAGTCCCACAGTGCACCAGTGTAACATCAGCACAGTGTGAGATGGCAGCAAGGAAAGCAAACTATTATCGTCTTCTGTTAGTTGCAAGCAAAATCAAAGTGGGGCACAAAGACCATCAGGGGTCTGCATCAGGGACTGCATCAGGGGTCTGCATCAGGGGTCTGCATCAGGGGTCTGCATCAGGGGTCTGCATCAGGGGTCTGCATCAGGGGACAGCATCAGGGGACAGCATCAGGGGTCTGCATCAGGGGTCTGCATCAGGGGTCTGCATCAGGAGTCTGCAGGATCAATCTCTTAATAAGTCTGTAAATATCCCACTGGGTTTTGATGATCCAGGACACTCTCATTCTACAACATTTATGGACATTTATAAGCATTCATGGACATTTGTCAACCCCCACCATGGAGCAACACCTATCTGTAACGGTTTGATTCTCTGATCTGTGTCAGCAGAGTTCATTGGCAGCACAACTGCACCTTCTGTCCCCCACTAGCCTCAGTGTGTTTAGAGGACAGCCCAGGACAGAGCTGGACTTCTTGATAACCTTGTCTAGATTCTTTTTCTCCCTCTCTGTAATGCTGCTGCTCCAACAGACCACTCCATACGAGTCGGTGATGACACTATAGTCATTAGAGAGTCATCAAGAGCAACCCCCACGCTCCAAAAGACTGAAGCAGGAGGTCCGGCTTCACATCAGGTCCAACAGACCTGAGCCTCCTCAACAGGAAGCCTTTCCTGAAGATAGTGTCTGTGTTGCTGAGTCCAGTCCAGTTTGTGGTACACACACGGACACACACACGGACACAGACACACATATGGGGGGACACACACACACAAGAAAAATTAACTTTACTTTCAAGAACACATTTGGTATATTTGTGTACATAATAGCCGTTCAACATGGTCCACAGAGTTTGCAATGAGTGTATAAACAGAGAAAGTATGTGATGTTTATTTATATAGCACATTTTTGCAGACGAAGGTCACCCAAAGTGCTTCACACAGTGCATTTAAACAGAAGGGGTGGGGGGCTTATTTGTGGGACAGTTTTTGATAAGAGAACACTGCCGTAGCATTTTTGCCAAAAGTGGCAAAAATGATGTACGCTGACATGCTTGCAATACCACCCGGGCCGATGGGGGTGGACCAGGAATAAGAATTAGCCAATGCTAACATATAGCATCTTCTTACCTCTCGAAAACACCTTTACAGGATGGTCCAAAAGTTGGCTCTTGGCCTAAAGCTCCGTTCCACATGTGTGTCAATGCTGAGGGGGGTGAATTTTTTTGGACCACTCTAGTTTACTCGCTGTGAATTTTTGAAGTCACTCGTTTAAATGAATGGAGCTCGTGCAGGCTGACGCATGCGCAGATGCGTTTTTTCACATTTTCCAGCCCCAGCGGCCATTTTGAATCACTCAATGAAAGCCCAATTTTTGGCCCATTAGTTAGAACGGCAGAGATAGGCGTGACTACGTCTGTTAATATATACAGTGGTTTTGACCCCTCTGTGTCCTATAATGTGTGTGTTGCAGGAAGCTCACCGTACACAGGTCCTTGTACTGCATCTTCTGGAACTTAGTGTCTGCGTTTCCGGCACACAGCTCCACGTATCCCAGCACTACTTGGAACACCGTGTTGTGAATGGCCTGGGTGAAGTGCATGTGCAACTGGTCCATGGCCATCTGACAAACAGGGAGGTACGTAAACATTAGCTTTTCATGTTTGGGTTGAGCAGGCCTCTGCTCAGGACTTGCCTAAGTGTAGTGTGTTAGTGAGTGATTTGTGGTGCTTTGAGTGGCCGATGACACAGCTTCTGTCAGTCTGCCCCAGGCCAGCTGTGGCAATGTCAATAAATAATACTGTGACGCGTTTTTGAGTGACTGAATGAAAACCATACAAGAGTGATGCATTATTAGTAAAAAGAAGCTCTATCAACAGTATCAGAAGTCCATCTTGAAAGGCTTGGATTGTGAAATTTGCTCACGTTGTACATTCATACAATCATTTGGCACCACCCCTTTGACAATCATCAGACTGGTGCCTTTCAGTGCCCTGGTTGAAGAACGGAGTAAAAATGCTGTTCTGGGCTGTGGTTTGAAGGAACTGACCTGAGTCTTCCCCAGCAGGGCGTAGGCTCTCTGCACCTTTGTGTAGTGGAGCACGTCAAAGTGCTTACAGGTCTTGGACAGAGCCACATCCAGTTGCTCCTGTGAGACACAAACCCAGAGGAAATGTGAGCTGAGAAGGATCAACGCTGCTAATCTGCCTGTACATCAGAGGATGGTTTCAGAACGCATAAAAAGCAGTGTGCAGGGTCACGGCGGAGGCTGGTTATAAGACCACGCATCAGCCGTTTTTTCTTTGTGTTAGAAGAAGAGGGAACATGCTTCTATCTGATATACGGTTTAATCACCCAGACAGGAATTTCCATTACTAATCTATATATTAAGGTCATATTTCAGTATGAATGATGACTATAGGCTGTAAAGGAGTGGACTAGTGCTGTATTTGCTGCATGCAAAAGAAGGCAATTTGAACAGTGGCTGGTTTGGAACCCAGTTCCTTATATTGCCATTGTACGAGGTAACCTATATGCGACAAAGTAGATGCAGATGAAAACTAACATGTAGCTAAAGTGGTTGCTAAGACAAGAAATCAAAAGCCTCTGATTGGTCAATCATTAGTGCCCATATCTGGATTTACAGAGGCAACATTCAACTTAAAACACCAGGATCATGAAGAGCCCTAAACAGAGGCTTGTAAGCTCAAAGTCAATAGCAGCTAGAGGGGGTTGGAGAAAAATATTATGTTTTTTTTGTTTTCAACTAAAATACAGGGATAGAAATTATAATTCATCTCAGAATATTTCAATTGCGTTATATCAATTCAAAATTATGAGCAACAAAAGTGACTCACTTCGATCTGCTCCAGTGTGTCCTGTAGTTTGGAGTTGAGCTCACTGCAAACACAATAAACAGAGAGACACACACACACACACAAAAACGGTAAGATAAGGTTGAGACATCTGCATGTGAAAGCCTTGGCAGCAGGGGCCTATGGCACAGATTAGTTGCTTTGTTTCCGTCAGTCTCTCCCAGGGCAGCTGTCGTTACCACCACTGTATATTTTGAATTAATAATGCTGTGGGAGGTTTGATTAATGCACAAAAAAGCCTTTTATAAATTTTGATTTGCATTTCATAAATGCACACATTTTCCAAAAGATCAGCACAAAAACCATTTGAATACCAACTTTGTCGGTATTCAAATGGTCAAAATCCTATTCTTTATTGCCACTAAAATATACAACTATGATAAGTACGGCATGCTTAAGTACGGCATCGAGAGAGTGGACTCTTACAAGTACCTGGGTGTTCATCTTAACCACAAACTGGACTGGACTCATAACACAGACGCCCTCTTCAAGAAGGGCCAGAGTCGCCTCTACCTACTGAGGAGGCTTAGGTCTTTTGGAGTGCAGGGGCCACTCCTGAAGACCTTCTATGACTCTGTGGTGGCATCAGCCATCTTGTGTGGTCCACGGTGTGGTCTGCTGGAGCAGCAGCATCACAGAGAGGGACAGGAAGAAGCTGGACAAGGTCATCAGGACGTCCAGCTCAGTCCTGGGCTGTTCCCTGGACACAGTGCAGCAGGTGGGGGACAGGAGGGTCCTGAGCAAACTAACATCTATGCTGGACCATGACTGTCACCCCCTGCAGGACACTCTCTCTGCTCTGGAGAGCAGCTTCAGTGACAGACTAATTCACCCTCGCTGTGTGAAGGAGAGGTTCCGTAGGTCTTTCCTTCCTGCTGCTGTCAGACTGTACAATAAGAACTGCTGAGCCTGTAAATTTCATTCATCTGTAATTAAGTAAATTCTTAAATCATGTGCAATGTGCAATACTACAACTTTAGGATGTCACAGAACAATGTCACTTTACCTCATGTCACTTTACTTATATACTTTTTATCCTGCACTATTTAACTGTACAGTATATAACTGCACTACTACATATATATTTTTTGACTGGTATTGAAGCTTTTTCAGCATCTACAGCTAGTTATGTTAGTTAAGAAACATAGCTACTACTTATTTGTATATAGTGTATATATTGTGTGTGCTCCCTGTGTGCTCTTACTACTGTCCTATATGTGCGATGCAACATCAAAATTTCCCCACTGTGGGACGAATAAAGGAATTCTTATCTTATCTTATCTTATCTTTAATAAGTGCAAGTCTAGAAGGAAAAGTGAAAAGAGTGACAAGAGCCCAACAGCAAAGGGGACGAGAGCTGACATTCTGGTCTGATGGTGGCTTGATCTGCTGTGATCATGTTACCAAAATGTTCAATGCAGAATTATTTGTCTTGCACTTACATTCCCCCACTCATGAGACACCAGGGAAACAAGACATCTTGGGAGTGCTTATTTTCTATTATCGGGAAACTGATGGATGACATACATACTGTATTGTCATCCTTAGAAAATTCATACATAAAGAATTGCCAGATACAAGGGAAAGAAAAACTTTTCTTGGATGTAATCTGACACACTGGAAATTATCGGTGTAAACTGGGGCTACAGACTGGACTAGAACTGACCCAGGCCTAGTTAGTCAAAGCCAGTACTACTCGTTATCCAAAAATATCCTAAAGTTCATGAGTATTGTTTGAAAGTCCTGGTAGTGTCAGAGCCATGGTCCACGGTCACAAACAGACCCCACCCCAAATGACAAATGACTAATATTCAAAATCCCAGGACTCATAAAGATTTACATTGTTTTTTCTTTTTGTATGTGAAAATGTAATAGAACATAAGGTGCACGGAGGGTAATTGTGGTCAAAGTAGCAAGAGAGACCAAAAGTGTCCTGTGTGTAAAAGAATATCAAGAATATAAACCATGCACGAATCACTCTCGAAACAACTCTGAATTATAAGGGAAAACAAGTCTAACATATTGGATTATGCATTTGTCCTTTTAGCCTTGTGCACAATTGCTATAATAATATCACTTTTGGCTTTAGTCATTAGAACACATTTACCATAAATGTGTGTGTCGACATAAGCACAACATATTAGTCACTATTCAGTGTTTTTGTTTCCGAGATGTGACTCCAGAACAGCCACCGTCATCACACAGAATACATGAATATCTAATGAGGAACTGCTAATTAATCAGCCTCTGGAGGCGGCACATTGGAGGCCGACCAAGATAAAAGGTTGAAAAATACAGAGCGTGATAAAGATTCCATTACACGGCGTGAGGCTCTGGGCGGTTCCTCACGCTTACCAAGACAACAGCTTCATGTGTCATATCTGCTCTCAAGAGAAACCTTCTGAGCCGCTGTCTAAAATGTGCACTGATTTTGAATGCATTTTATCTCTAGGGATTTCACCCTCCATATAGATGTTCCTAGTGACATGGACTCAAATATATTTAAAAAAAGAACCAATCCAGATCTGATCAGGGCTGAAAATAATAACCACAATAAAATACTTTACTGTCTGATTTTCTATGACTTGATAGACATGTCTTTTCTCTGGTTTAAACATGATTACAGCTATTTAGCCTCCATACACATAGTTTTTTCATTGATTCCCTCAAGCTTTAGTTAGAGAGCAATCTTTCTCTTTCATTCTCGAGAGGCACAGAAATGAGCTGTTTCAAATCGTGACATGCACCAATCTGTGACGTCAAAAGCCCGCCTCCAAGAGGATGAGTTCACTTTGCTTCCATCAGGACGACGTTATGTTGCACCATATTGTAAAACCATCCATCCATCCATTTTCTTCCCCTTAATCCATTTCTGGGTTGAGGGTGGCAGTCAGAGCTGCACCCAGTACACATTGCACCAGCCCCTCACTGATCCTCCTGCAGGTGGTGAGTCCACAGGAGGATGGAAGCTCTGTCAGTGGCAGCATAGCCTTGATCTTTCAGTGGGGGCTTCAGGGAAAGTGGGGTTAAGTGTCTTGCCCAAGGACACAACGACAGCAGTCATCAGTGGGAGTCGTGAAGTAGGTCTTGTGGTGGGCTCAAACTCACGACCTTCAGGCCCAAAGGGCCAATACTTTACCAACTGAGCCACTGTCTAAAACCAATAGTCATTTAAAATCTTTTCTCCCAAACGCTATTAGACTGCTGAACTCTCCGTAGCCTACTGATGATGTGGACTTTGATGTTTGAGCTTTGTTGTTGTATTATGTAGTAGTAATCTTTATTTATATACCGCCTTTTCACTGCAGATCTGAGTCTCAAAGCGGTTTACAATTGTTAATTTTGGGCATTTGTCTCTCACTCCACACAGAGATGGGAGCGGGGCCAGTACAGGAAGCGCATGCCAGAACTATTGGACATGTTTTTAGTGGTAGGGGAAACCGGAGTACCCGGAGGAAACCTACGCAGACACGGGGAGAACATGCAAACTCCACTCAGAAAGGCCCTGGTCCGACCGGGATTCGAACCCAGGACCTTCTTGCTGAGAGGCGAGAGTGCTATCCACTCAGCCACCGTGCCGCCCATGTTCATGTTCATGTTCATGTTATGTTCATGTGTTTGTATGGGGCTCCACTTCATGTCATATCTCTTATTTGCTGTGTATTTATGTTATTTCTTTCTTTCTTTCTTTCTTTCTTTTGATGTGCTGCTCAAATGAATTGCCCCTGGTGGGATAAATAAAGTAGTCTGAATCTGAGGTGATTGACAACCAGGGAGTCAGCGCCGTCTATGGACCACATGCCCGACTCGGAGAGAGGCTGCATGGGCTGACCAGTGAATAAGCGTCTGTGCTTTTTTGTGTTAGCTTCATGTCAACTCGGAGAAAATGTGTTGTTGGAGTAAATTTGTGACGAGAGTATTTGGCCTGAAGACGAAGAATAGGGATAGGTATTTTTCAGGGGGATCTGCCTTGTATCCACAAATCTGAAATCCGCGACAAAACTCGCAGATATTTTTTTGCGAGTGACGTTGACACAAGCAAAGACTGATCCAGAACTACGGTTACCTTGAAACGGGATCTACTCAAAAGCTGATCTGGAAACCTTGTGTTATTCCCAACATAAAAGACGCTTACAGAAGCCTCATTCTGTGAGTACAATGCTATATGTCATTGTTTACAAAATAATTAGGGTCTGATTCTGGATCGAGGACATAGGACTCTATGTGAGGGGCCATTGTTGGCAAAAGTTTACTCTCAAGTGTGAAATGATCCTAACAGCGAAAGCTGTGGAGTTAGCTTTTGTTTACATCAAACTAGCCTCATGCTACGTCACCGTGCAGGCGGGGGGAGGCGGGCTCACAGGGAGAGGAGCACATATCCAAGCGTTTCACATAAGGTGACATCACCTCTATGCACAAAATGGCTAAAGTTTTGAGTGTTGTATGTATGGTGTATCATGCAAATTATTATCACACATGTGCATAGAATGGACTGTGAAAAATGAAGAAAAGAGAAATATGGAGGGGTGGCAATCAGAGCTGCACCCAGGTTACAGAGCACCATGCCCTCACTGATCCTCCTGCAGGTGGTGAGTCCCCAGGAGCCTTGATCTTTCAGTGGTGGCTTCAGGCGAAGTGGGGTAAAGTGTCTTGCCCAAGGACAAAACGGCAGCAGACATCAGTGGGAAATGTGAAGTAGGTCTTGTGGTGGGCTGGAACCCACAACCTTCAGACCCAAAGGCCAATGTTCAACTAACTGAGCCACTGTCGCCCCTATATAATATATCTGGGAAAATTAAAGACGCTATACCCAATTTTTTTCTATTGGGTTCATAAAAATGCTTATTACTACATTCAAGTTGTATTATAATTCGTAATTTAATTGAAAACTTGAGCTCATTGATTCAGCTGTGTATGAATTCAGGCCGTAAAAAGTGCTGAGTAGAGACTTAGCGTGACGCTCGTTCTCCTCCAATCACAGAACAGGCTGCGTCCTCTAGCTTCTCTAGCTGGTAAACACAGTAGCATGTTAGCAGAATTGGCTATAACTCCTCTGGCTGTAACTGCAGACACAGCAAAACAGCCCAAACGACACAACAGTGAGGAAGAGAAGAGGGAACTAAAGCAAAAAAATGATAAAAGAAGAAATCAATCTAGCGTGTGAACATAGCTAGCTTAGATTGTATCCTCCGGAGAGACTTAGTCTATGGGAGAGACCTGCGGGTGCGGGACAGCCTCGGACTACATTCGGACAACAAAGTAGCCGTAAAACAATATAATCTTATAAAAATATATAATCTTTCAGTTATACATTTTGTTAGCAGTGTGTTGCTTTTGTACCAGTGATTTTTGTACAGCTTACAAGAAGTTGCGCTCATGCTAATGTTTGCATTTGTATCAGATCGCAAATAAAACTAGATGGCTGTGTGGCAGGAGAGTGTAGGGGAAATGAGAGACCTGTGAGCGAGTTGAGGGGCGGTGCTAAACATTCAAACCTTGCAGAAATGGCTATAGCTCCTTTAAGTCCCCTTGGACAAACATGGTCATGTAGTTCAAGTAAAGAAACAGACTCAGCATGAAAACTGAGAAAATCCACTTGCAATGATAATATTAGAGAATATCAATATGGAGCATGAAAGACGTTGAGGCAAAAGCTCCTGTCTCAAACCATAAGCAATAAAAAACAATGTTGTTATTTTTCAACAATTTTACCTTCAAAAGCAATACACACATCTTCTTTTATCCACTCAGTTCAATTAATTTGTATCATTATCATCATCCCAGACTCCAGACATCCCTCACATCACTTTCTACCAGTCAAATCTCCTTCATTCACGTACAGTATTGCATAGACAGTAAATACAGAGATAGAACCAGTAGCCTTGCTCATAATAAAGCTAGAGAACAGAACCTCTGATGATTTTGAAAATAGTTGCATGAAATAAGTTTTGTCAATAAACACAGATATTTGAAATGCATAAGTATCATCTCATGTAGAATGTTATCACTCACACAATTAAAACAGTAAAAGAATATGAGTGCCAATAGGTGATACTGTTGCTAGGCCAATTGTGCTGCACTTAAAACAGCACATTTTTTTATGGGGCAACGATTGTTTTGTGTTGGAAAAATAACTAATTTAATGGATCCCTTGCGCCCCTAGTGGTCAAATGTGGAACATACATCATCAGCGATATGGTATGTTTGCATGAGTTTGTAAGGTCAGCAGTGATTTCCCAACAATACTGCATGGAATTCTGATTGTCTGCTGGCCGGTCACAAATCTTTAAAAAACAAGTGATAAAAATATAAAGCCATTGTTAAATTAGCTTCAAAAAAGCAAATTGGGGGAAGTATTCAACAAGAGGAAGATAGGGCTGTGTTCTGACAAGAGCTAAATGATAAAACTAACACAACTCATCACCAGTGTCAAATATGGTGGTGGCGGTATCATGCTATCATGCTGTGTTGAGCAGGGAAGAGTGTCGGCGTTTATGGGTAAGTTTATGGAGCAAAATCAGGACAATCTTGGAAGAAAAGCTACTGAAACTAGGTTCCATTGCTTCCAGGCAAGTCATTTCCCTAACTCTGTTCATACAATATAATGGTTTAAAACAAAACATGCATGTGTTAGAAAGGCCCAGTCCAAGTACAGACATGTGAAAGTGAAAAAGCTACTGTTCACAAATGTTCTCCATCTAATCTGGCAGAGCTTGAGTTGTTTTGTAAAGACAAATGAACATGTGTAATTTCACTGTTGTCTGTTTCAGTAAAAAAATCAAGTATGTTTGTGGTTGTAACAGACAAAATGTGCAAAAGTTCAAGATGCATGTAAAGTAAAAAACTTGCGGATAGTGCATATAAATAAATGGACTTCACAAAAACAAAATGTACAGTATAACCAATAAAAGCCATGGCCCTCATTTTAACCTTCTGTATCTGCTACATAATGCAGAGACCTAGATATACTTTTTTTCTTCTATATCAAATGAATATAAAAGATAACAGTGCAAACAGTGCCTGAAGCCATGCCGGTGCCTACCTGATGCAGCTGTAGTGCTTGAAGGTGCTGGCGGCTCTCTGACACTCCAGACACAGCTGAATAGCTCCTGGGTAGTCCTCCTCCTACACACACCATACAGGAGTCATTCAGAGGTCACCCATGAATAAGTACACTTACATGGTTGGAAAAGGAAAAATATTTGAAATTTGAGTTAAAGATGCTTATGTATCCAAAAAATGTGTTGTAATGACCAAATGTTGTGATTAAATCAGACCACATTATGTTGTCTTCATCATATCATTTTATCTTTGGTTTCTTTCGTAAGAACAAGCCCCGAGAGTCCATACATGTCTTTTTGGGAGGGGAGCCGATAGGCTGAGCGAGGGTGGTTTAAAATATGTAGTTCCACTATTTGAGGTTCTGAAACCATCTATAAATCTTTTGTTGAAGCAATGAAGACGGGTATGTTTTTACATGTTTCAAATTGGAAGCAACATTGGACAAAGAAGAACAGTGAAATAACTTACAGTGAATTCACTTTAAAGTTTGCCATATTCACCTTACTTTGATGGGGTAAAGACCTGAATGGGTTTGCTTACGCTTGGTCAAAAAAATGAATGATTATGCCGATGTAAAAGCACCAAACAAGTCAAGCAAAATCAGCGAGTTACTTACACTGTCCATCATAACTTTTATAACTCTTGGGTTATTGATACCAATCATATAATTGTCAGAAAGTCATTTTTCTTTCTCAAGAGCAAGAAGAACTCAAATGATGGTTCACCCAACTTGGTGACCCAAATGTTATTAACACAAGTGGTCAGGATTGTTTGTATTTGGATATTTGCCTTATGTAACCATAAAAAAACAAAAATAATTACAACCATAAGAAACCAATAATAATTAAAGCCGCAAGCGGCATCTAACGGCCCTCGCCGCACCGCGCAAAGGAGGTGGCGCTAACGCGCCATTTTTTTGCCCCCCTGATGGGAGCGCACTGATGGTGCATTCCACAGTCTTGATTAGTTAACGCATAATTTATTGCAACATTTTCCCATGTTCTAAATGTCCCTTGATTCGGTTTGAAAAGGGATTGAATGAAGCAAAAAGCTTAATTGTCCAATCTCTGCATGCCTTTATTGCTTTTTATAGTGTAGAGAATTATATAACATGAAAGAAATAATCTGAATAATAAAAGCTACTCAAGTCAGATGTTTTTGCAGTGCATATGACAACTATGCACATGCGAAACAACTGTACCTTCAACGTTTGGGCTGTGACCTTGAGATAGTTGTGATTCCTGATGAACGTCCAATAAACACCAGGGGAGACTGATTGTTCTTGTTTTCTCCAATATCTGCTGCGCCTTAATTACCCAACATAGCGCTTGCATCTTTTGAAGAGGAAAGGCTGGCACTGTCTTCAAATACAGTGCAAGCCTTTCCTGTGGTCGATGCCTGGAGCATGCTGACATGCTGAACACCGAGCACCACAGCCAGGCGCTCGTCAGCTCAAACTATTGCCCACGTGAATTTCTGCTGCACAGTGATGTGGCTTTCAGTCAAAATAAATTGCTAATTTATTTGCATCAAAGATAATAACGCGTTTAACAGGGAGCACAAGATAAAGTTAAGTCTCTGAAAGTATCGCCATGGTCAAGGGAATATCACATCCACATGTTGAGTATACAGAGACAAGAAGACAGACAATATGCACTAGGGTATTGTGCGAAAATGTGAAGGAAACCCACGTAGACATGAAGAGAACATGCAAAAATAAAAAGAAGCAGGTTAAATCCCAAGCCTATGGAGACCACTGCTCCGGCAGGGGCCCTAGTGGCATTCCAGGATGGGTCAAATGCAAAAGATAAAGTTCCTTACGGGGAAAAATAAAGTGCACATTTATTTACCCGGAATCTAGAACAAGTAAAGGGCATAAAGTAATGTCAACATAATACAGGACACACTTACATCACATTTATTTATGGGAAACATTTATATTTTACAAATGTTTGAGTCTGAAAGCAGCGTTTGATCTTCGGTTTATTCTATAATATTGTACCTTTGTGTTGAAAATGAAATATGAGAATATTCCTGTTATTCCATGGTTAAGGACTGTAAATAAGTAATCTTTAATAAATGTTTTGTATATATAGATATATATATATATCTATATATAGAAAAATTTGAATGTCTCCACTGTGAGATCAATAAAGTATATCTCATAACTCTCATTTATTTTTATTATTTATATTAGCGCACTTTTACAGACCATGGTCACCCAAAGTGCTTTACAATGTTCAAATGTGTATGAATTGTCCAGTCTGACAGGATTCCACGACATTAACTTGCATGAAAACCGTTGATTTGATTAACTCATTGGTTGCCAAAGACGTTTAAGACATACTGTTTAGTAACGCAGACTTTTCATGTTTTGACACAGGACATTATTACAAATTCTGCAGCACCTTTTGATAAAGAAATCAGCCAGTCTATATTACGTGTAATGGTCAGTCTACACCGGAGTGCGGTACTGCCCCACCGATGGGGTCAGACATGTGCAGAGGGGAGAGGAATGGAAAGAGCAAGGATCCATTGATAGCGAGGGACCACAAGGCCGACGCAAAAACATGGCCGTACGTGTGTGAAAACGTACATTTGCCTTTTTTGAGATAGTAATTAAAAAAAAAAAATTCTGGGGAAGGAATGTATATGTGCGAGTGAGCGCTGATGAAAATGGAATTGAATTTGTATCTGTGATACAATCTGCTCAGTTGGTAGAGCATTGGCCTTTGGGCCTGAAGGTCGTGGGTTCAAGCCCACCATAAGACCTACTTCATGACTCCCACTGATGACTGCTGTCGTTGTGTCCTTGGGCAAGACACTTAACCCTAATTTGCCCAAAGCCCCAACTGAAAGATCTCAGCTCCTGTGGACTCACCACCTGCAGGAGGATCAGTGAGGGGCTGGTGCTAAGTGTACTGGGTGCAGCTCTGACTGCCGTCCCCCCCGACCCAGAAATGGATTAAGGGGAAGAAAATGGATGGAAATGGATGGATGGACGTTGTTGACTTTTGGACAGAACTTTCCACACTTTGTTGTGTATTTGTTGTAATTCGATCAAGTCGATATCTAAACACCTCATCAGGGTCTGATTCCGGGTCTGTGTTTGCCTAATCTCTTCGTCCAAGGAAGTATCAGGCTCAAACATGTGGCAAAAGGTGCAAGACTTCTTCTTGTAACTCACTTTGCTCTTCATCCATTGATGCTCGGTCCGTAGATTTTTGCTTTATTTTTGGCGTCAGAATTACTGTCCATTTTGAATGAGCCAGTTCCCATAACCAGTACATGAAAACCACATTCTTCAATAAAATAGAGGATAACTTTTACCGGAATCTATTTCAGATTGACATTAATTGAATATCTGTCCTGCAATTTTGATATCCAAGATAATTTTTTTCTCCTTTTCCAGGCTTCCCCGTGGTGACCAGACTGGATTTGTGAAAATAATTACCCTTGTTACACGCAAACACTGCTGGTGTAAATTGTGTGTATGTGAATCTACCATAAAGTTTACATTCCGAAGACACGCTGAACAGGATAGGTGTTAATTGGGGGTTAAGCGTATAATGGTTGACATATCTGAAATGACGAGGGAGTAGTGAGTTCGGGAGACTATAGGAGTCCTTCTGATGAACCCTGTTGTGCAGAACAGGAGGTCCTGAGTACAGCAGATGCATTAGTCCAAGTATATTAGAACTATGACCTTCAGAGAGCAGGGACAAAACCAGCACAAAATGCCCCAGGGAAATGCATGAAGTGCATTTGGTACAGGACCAGAGCAAAGACGGCTTACGTCAACACGCATTAGGGGAACACTGAGTGGATATAACAGAAAAATAGGAGCATTGTTGGAAACGGAGACATTTCCAGATAAACAGTTGATATGAATGGACGGCAATCAGTCCCTGTCCTACTTTTGTCCTTGCTCATGACTTTAACGTAAATTCTTCCTTGCTTCTTGTCAGGGTAAATCGTGTTCTAGCCCTGGATAAACATTGGGGTGATCGAGCTTTTTCGGTTGTTGGACCAAACCTCTGGAACAAGCTGCCCCCTGACCTACGCACAATCACTGACTTTAGCCTTTTTAAATCCAGACTTAAGACATATTTATACAGACTGGCTTTCAATACTCAGTAGCACGGCAACACTTTAGTTTCTTTAGTTTCTCATGGTTTTAACTGACTGTTTTATTTGGTTGTATGAATGTTTTTAACAGATTTTATGTGATTTTATTGTAAAGCACTTTGGTCGCCTTGTGTGTTGTAACGGGCTTGATTGATTGATATACTGCAAGTCACTGCTTTCTATGGGGAAGACACGCTACACAACCAGGACGTGGGCTCAAATCACTAAGTCTTCACGCACAGACCACTTTGGTCATGGTATACATGCAGACCACTCTTGTCATGGCATACATGCAGACCCCTCTTTCAGTTTATAACTTTCAGTATACATAACTTTTCCAGTTTGTTTGTCTCCATAATTTGCTTTCACTACACAATTAAATGCAGTTTTTTTTCCAGCAAAACCAAAACAAGTAGGCAATTCTGTGGTGGAGAGACTATATTATTCATCATAGCAATTAGGGATGTACTTAAAGAAAAATAAAGGTTTGATTTAGATACATTAGTTGATCATTTTATTAAAAAAATGTTAATTTTTGTGCATCAATTTGTACCACCAGGAGCGGTTTAACAAGAGCAATACATTTGTAGTCCATGTCCATGATCCGTCTGTGTGTGGTGCTTTTGATGCACTTACTCTCCTCAGTAAACTCAATGTGAAGGTCCCCCACACTTTTGAACGCCCTTTTCCTGACAATCCTCTCCGTGCTGCAGTCATCCCTGTGGCTTGTGCACATTTTACTTCTATACTTTTTCTTTCCCTTAACTTCAATCAATGTGCTTTGATACAGCACCTTGAGAACATCCCGCATCTTTTGCCGTGACCTTTTGAGCCCTTCACTCTTTATTGAAGGTGCAGATTGTGGTTTTCTGTGAACTGTTAGCTGAAAACATGTGTTCACTTCTTTTTGGTGGAATTAATAAAATGTATGTTAATTGTATCAATATGTATAAATGCAACTCTCCCCTTCCATACACCATGACACACTTTTGATAGAAGAAGATATGGAAAATGTTTACCTCGAGCATTTCACTGAGCCGTACATCAGTTCTTTGCTGCAAACACAAAACGTAAACACTTTGGTCAAACAACAGGATATAACAATAAGAATATGTATTTTGTCCTGTCGGATTTTATATAATTTGGCATTGTAATATATCCACTAATTATATTCACAATTAATTTGTTCAATATTGTTCCCTCATCAGAATCAGATCAACTCCTTGCATTGGGCTTGTTATTTCTGTTGTATTATATTATAACATTCAACTTTCTACACTTTCTCATCCCTTTCAATTTGGTCCTTAAACATTATTTGGAGGATATTTAGATTAACATTGGCTCGAGAAATTTACAGAACTAATTAAGAGACCATAATTTTGTTTTAAAACGGTAGAAAACACCTCCGGGATTACAAATTTAAGGAGAAGTCCAATTCAGAGCATTGAGACACAAGCTTCTTAATATCACTGTGACTCCAACTCCAGGCCGGATTTATTGAGTAGACAGTATTCTAACATGGCTCAATAGAACTATTTTGTGTTGTATTTGTGGTGTGGTCAAGTCGGGTCGGGGAATAGATTAGTCCTGGTCTAGCAATAGGTTGGTCCTTGTGAAATAGCAGTCCTAATCTAGCATGAGGCTAGCCCCGGTAAGGCCCTAGTTAGTCCTGGGCTAGGATTAGGTTGCCCTGGTGAAGTCCCAGGTAGTCCTGGTCTAGGATTAGATTAATCCTAGTGATGTCCCCGTTGAGGTCAGGCTGTGTGCGGTCACCAAGGTCTTGATGGTCCTCAGGGATGAGAGCAAACCGGTCAGCAGCTGCCTCCTCCTCTGATTGGCCAGCAGGCCTAGACAGGCCTCAGTGAAACCCTCCTTAGCTCCGCCTAGTTGCCTTCAAACACAAAGCAAAGGACAAAATCCCAGTTAGGGGCTTTCCAATGTTTACTTACACTACTTTGTTACTCAAAAAGGTAATCTAATATGATTAACAGTGAGAAGAGTCTGTACCTTCGGGCATTGGTGCAGATGACCGCTGCCAACTGGAGGTTGGTCTGCAGAGAGGTCACCCTTTCAAGCTCCTGACACACACACACACAGATGATTATCCTAATCTCACATTAGTCTGCTCTAACCCTAAAAAACACATTCTCTGCATTATGTGTGTTTGTAATAGAGGAAACCATGATAAGTCATAATAACAGTCAGCAAACATACTCATACAGAAACAACCCTTATTACATGCTTTCATGATGATATCTAACATGACACTGGGAAATTGATGACACACAGACGTACCAAAGTTATTTTAGCGAGGGAGATAAACTTGACATTCTCGAGGCGATACTTTAGTTTTTAAAGTGGAAAACAACATTAACTGGTGATACCATAGGATATTTAGACAGATGCGGCAGGGAGGCATTTTCGTACAGGTTCCAGATTTTCAGGTCAGTGTAAAGCAGGATCCTGAATGTAAAAATCCTTGACATGATGGCAGCACATACCTTCACATAGGCAGGCTGCTTCTCCAGGATTAGGTCTGCCACCTTCTTAGACACCTGCAGAGGGAACACATAAGTCATTACCATGGCCCTGGCTCATGTACGCCCAACTCTACTCGTTTTAGTGAGGGAGGTAGTCCCCAGACAGGCCTTTCTGGGGAGGTACAACTGCAGTTTAACACCCCGCCGCTGGGGACTTATGAGATGATGTGAGGAAAATGCTCAACTGCAACTTTGTTCAAAGACAGAAACTAGGATGGACAAAGGATGTACGCACCCCCAACTTGTGAACGAGCTGACAAAATAAACTGTGAGGATCTGCAACCATTTCAAACATTTCCTCTGTTACTGTACCTCAGAGACAAGCTGAATTAAAAATGTCCTGTCAGCAGAATCCAGTGAAACCAGACTTGGACTTAGACAGACTTTATTGATCCACAAGGGAAATTGCATTGTCACAGTAGCTCGCATAGTATTTCACAGTAAAAATAACAATCTGAAGCATGCATTTCAAATCCTCGCGGCCCCCTTGTATTATTAGCCAGTGCTCATTCTGTCCAATTAATATCATAGCCATCTGCTCTCCTCCTCAGTTAAACTTAAAATGATAGGTGTATTTCCTTTTCTGCAGTTCATCAGATGCACTTAACTTTAAGACTTTAAGTGAAAAATTAAGCGCATGTAAGTCCAGGAGAGCTTTTATGTAATTATCTTCAGCATATTGCGCCACTCTTTTGATGGCTGTGTGAGCAACATGTTCAGCCCTCTCTTTAAGAAGATTAAGGCTTAAAATTGTATAACTGATCATCTAAGGGGTTTAAAAGGACTTAAACTCTTTCCTGATGTCACTATTAAGTGACGTCTGGTGCAATGTAAAATATGTGCAGTGATTAAAGCCTATGACAGTGCAGGGTATTACGTTCAGCCTTAAAACTTAACTGTAAAACAAAGAGCAAACTGACTATCTGCTCAATTTAGAACGGGGGTATGGGAAGGCCCAGGCATTATGGGGTGTCCATACAGTCATTGTGTTGGCATTATGGGATGTCTGAACTCACTGCTGCCTGCTGCCTCTTCAGCTTGTCCCTGTGCTGCTCCAGCTCCAGGAGGCTCAGCTCCGGGGGCAGCTTCTGTGAAACACACACACACATAATAAATACCGCCACTGCTGTTCTTAGGAACAAGTGTAAAAACCTTTTCCTGTTTGTGTTTCAGAGTTTTACCAAACTCTGTATGAAACAAACTCAAAAGTGTATTACCAAAAAACTTTTGGTAATACAATTACTTCATCAAGCATTGTTCTTGTTATTTAAAGCAACAAAGTCGGATTCGAAAACGTCATCCTCACTGAGCCAATCAGCTCTCAGCCCAGAACAGAATCAAAAGACACTGTAGTTCTTTAGATTAACTCATTGACCGCCATTGACGGCATTTGTCTGAGACCAGTGATTTCTGTCACTTCCCTCTATTCGACTGAGGATTACAATACAACAAAAATAGCTAAAACCGAACGTATTTTTGCTGATGAAAGGAGAAAATCCAGTGTTTCAGAATCTGCTTCACATATTTCACATAGTCATAGCACATAATATTCTGTGGGTCTTGAGTATCAGTGAAATCGTCAAAAACGGCTGGCAGTCAATGAGTTAATATGCTTTTTACCATTGAATATGGCGGAATTCGCTTCCCACTGGTTTTCCAATTCTCAAACACTTTAGCGGGAATCTGGAATCAAAATCTCAGAATCTCTTTCAATAAAGCAAATTGCAAGTGTGCAAGTGCGGAAGATTAAGGCTCCTGTCGACTCACTACCTGCAGGGGCTCTGACTGCCATCCCCCTGACCCAGAAATGGATTAAGGGGAAGAAAATGGATGGATGGATGGACAAGTGTGCATCTTCTAATATTTTAGTTGACCAAGATAGATGGGTGTCAACCAAAATCTCCCCGTGCTTGTGTTTCAAGTTCTTTTTTTTTTTTTTTTTAGATGCTTCTATTTTAGTTTTATGATCATCATACACGCTCCCGTCTCTTTCTTTTTTTATTTTTATTTTTTTAAAGAAGACATACAAAACAACAGTGATACAAAAACATACATAGACATTCAGGTATACATAAAGGTGAACATACAGGTAGACGTACAGGTAGACGTACGGGTAGATATACAGGTAGGGAAACAGGTATTGGCGGTAAAAAGGGTTGAGGGGGGAAGGAAAAAAGTTAGTTAGTCAACATCGGCGGTAACATAGGATTCTTTAGTTGGAGAGAAGGAAGCGTAAATAGAAGAGTGACAATATTTGCACATCTATACACCCACAAACACACTATGTATATATATGTGCCTACATATGTGCACATATACACACATACACACAATACACACACATACATCCATATATACATATATACATATACGTACACACATATACCCATACCCATACATACACACCCACATAACGCGTATATATCACACATATACTCACATACACATACATATTTAACTACATATGCATACATATATAACTATACGCCCGTGCATATACACATCTATACACCTCTATTCACATATACAAGAGAGACATAAAATAACAAGGTTGGGGTGGTGATAACAATAATAACAATCAGTAAGGAGAAAAGGGCAGGGGGACTGTAACAAGAAGGGTGTGTGGATCATTATTTATAGATCTTTATATTACATTTATTTATTTTTTAATGAATTAATATTTACTCGTGGGTGTAGTTGAGTACTAAGCCAGGCGTGTCCCCCCCCCGACCTCCAGAGTGCATCTCTCCCAGCACACCCCAGGACACCAATTCCGTGTGCACTCGCTGCCTATTTTTGTGGATTTGTGAAAAGGTTTTCTTTTATCTTTTCCCCTGGTTTAATGAAGTGCATTAAAATAAGCTTAGAGCTTACCCTATTCTCAGTGTATGCTGTGTTGGGCCCTGACTAGTGTGTTGCGTTAAAAACAGAGCAATCATGACCAGTGTGATGGGTACTGGAGGGACGAGACTGAGATGAGAGGGAGTAGAGCCGGCCCAGACCGCACACCCAACTACCCCCACTGTAGGATTTCATTAATTCAAATAGTTAATTCTGATATTATATAAACAATTATAAGGAATATTAATATAGTAATATCATTAATATCATTATTATTATTATCATCACTGCTAGTGTGATAAAATACATAGTTCTAAAATACATAGATTGTGTTTCAAGTTCAAGTTCAAATGAACATTACCTTGCATAAATCTTCTCCACATAGAGCATTCTTAGTGCCTATTATCTCGTGCTAGACCTGTGACCAGTGGCCTCAGGACTTGAGAGGGAGTACGCAGTGAGCTAAGGCAAACTAAACTAAACTAAACTAAACATCTTAGGAGGGAGAAGCCAGACTGATGTCACAAACCACTGGCCCAGAGGATGATGGGTAATGAAGTTCCTCATGAGTGAGGGCCTTATTTGAGATAGAGCTGTTCTCTGAGGATTTTAATGAGATTTCAGAGCTCTGTTCTGCACAGCAACACAAACCATCAATCTAGAGCTGCTCCACAGAGAAGGACGCTGTCACTCACAGGACTAAGCCCAGAGCCAGGCCAGCTTCCTTTTGGACACAGTGCAGATGAGAAAGATTCTGTAACATGGTCCAACTTGAACTTAGAGGAACTCAGTGTGTATGTTTGCATGCATACGTATGCAATTGTGTGTGTATATGTGTGCATATCTGTGTGAGTGTGAGTGTGAGCGTGAAAGTGAGCATGTGTGTGCGCGCACGTGTGAGCCTACGTGTGTGGTGTGTGTGTACGAGCCTGTGTGTGTTTGCACGTGCATGCAAACTGTAATTAGGAGCTACATGTGTCATAGGGCAGGAAGGTTCTGGCATTGAAAGTTGGACTGTAATTGGGAGGCTCCATTTTTAATTCGATATGTTTTTGTAATAAAAATTGTACAATCTATATACCCCGTGTGTATGTATGTACTGTCCTTCAGTGCATGTGTGTGTGCGTGGCCGGGCTGGTGAGGTTTGTTGTGTAGATGGAATGTGATGGTAGATTTCCAGACAAACTGTGGTGTTCGGGGGTATGCAATTAGGACAGCACGGTAGTAATTAGGACTATTAAAAGTGCTGGTGGCACGGTAGCGCAGTGATTAGGTTTGATTCCACCCCCAGGCCTTTCTGTGTGGAGTTTGTTTGTGTGAGTTCTCCCAGTGTCTGTGTTGGTTTCCTCTGGGTGCTCTGGTTTCCCCTACCACTAAAAATAGGTCTGGCATGCACCCCTTGAATACAGCTGATCATGCTCCCATCACTGGAGTGTGAGGAAAAACACCCACAACAATTGTAAAGCACTTTTCTATTTCTATTCTGTCTGTGAATATCAGCAAATAAAAAGGCAAAGCAAGTTTATTTGTATTACACAATTAAGCACACAACCAAGAACCTATCCAAAAGGTTTTCTGATATCAGCACTGATACCCAATACCAGTAACATTTCAAGCATTCCTTGTAAAAAGCAGCCCAGAAAAGAGAAGGTCTAACCTCGAGTTCATACTGCACCATGTCGAAAGAGTCTGAGGAGAAGTAGACCTCCTCTATGCTGTTGATGATCTCCTGCTCTGCGGCCTGGTCCAGCGGCTGCTCCCTCAGCTCACGCATCTCCTCCTGCAACATACAGCACAACACATCAACCAGGTCCAACACAAGGATGTGCTTCATCGTGCACTTGGAACAAATGAGGCACATTTTCTTATGTTATGAACACAAACTCAATTTTGTTTGTATTTATTTATTTTACAGGAAGACAAAAAAATAACAATTTTAGTTAATAATCTAAAAACTGGAAAGCTGGGCTTGCACAAGTGACCAAACAGCCTTTAAATAGCCTCAGCAAATGTTCAAATGATGCTGAATGTTCACACTTGATTCATCTGTGTGCTGTATTAAAGCATGGATAGGTTAAACATTTCCAAAGCTTTAAACAACTCACGGTCCAAGAGTGGAGAGTCATTTATGTCGAGAGACAAATGAAAAAGAAATATAAAAAGAGCAGCATGCACAGAGTCATTCATTCATTCATTTCCCTCCCCTTTATTTGTCCATTTCTGAATAGGGGGAGGGAATCAAAGCTACCACCAAATCCTCATAGCACCAGCCCATTCACTGATGCCCCTGCAGGTGGTGAATACACCGGAATGTGGCTTCACCGTCAGTGGTGACACAACCTTGGTTTTTCAGATGGGGCTTCAGGCAAAGTGTCTTGCCCAAGGACACAATGACAGCCGACATCAGTGGGAGGAGATCACAGAAGTCGTGGGGGGATTGAACCCACGCACACTAGGTTCAAAGATCAATGATATACTAACTGAGCCACTGTCGCCCCCAGCACAAATTCAATGTGGCCTATAATGATGGAATAATGATGTTGCTGAGGGTCTTGCGGTGGAACAGTACAAGCCAAATGCTTGTGCATGTGGGCGTTCCCACAGTCCTGTAGTGCTGCGCAGCCTCATGTACAGCTGCATGTGCAGGCTCAAAGAACAATTTAGTCATGACGCTGATTGATCTGGCAATAAGTTCAGTGTGATGTCTAAGCATATGTGGACTCTGGTGTCAGAGCCAATACAGAGTCTGATGTCTTTGTTTTAGTTTGTTCCTGTCCTGTCTATGGACCATCCGTGTTTGAAATCTTTGAAAGTTTAATCATTATAATAAAAAATGTACAGTTTTTACACTTTTGTAAGGTATTTCCTCTATAAAACTTGGGATTTTGGGCTGTACAAAACAAATGTTATTAGTTTGATTATGGATTGAAATATTTTTTGTGTGTAGAAAACTTATGTATGGAAACTTAGCTGCAGTGCCACAGCAGTCAAAATAAAGCTGCTACCACCACCTAGTGGGCAGTAGGGGTGTCAGCGTGGCCCAGCCCACGCTTCACATCATCACCATGGCTTAATACATTCACTACTCCAGCCAGATTTTTCAAATCAAACAATTCTCGATGAGTGTCTTTCCAAAGTACAGTGGTGCAGTAGTGTTTCCTGAGCCCTGACCTGACTGGGGATCCGCATGCTCTCCACGGGGCTGAGGTCCGGCATGTTCTCCTGAGGACTTTTCAGGCCCTACGGCACAAAACACAAGTCAGGATCTCACAATACAACTGCATACACAACACTCACTCTTTCACCCCACTTAAAGGTGATGTGTAGCACACATCAGTTGTATTTAATTGTAAAATATATATTCATAATAATAATGATAATACATATCTATAACAGTCCCTGCCCTTAACATAAAAATCACCAGAAAGATTTGCAGGACGAGAATAGTTCGACCAATTGTGAGGGGCCTCAGCTGTCTACAAGGATTTCAAATTAATTGGACACAATCAGGGACCTGTGCGGCCGGGTCTAACAGGCGCTTACATTCGAAAAATGTCTCTCCATTTTCACAATTTGAGAAGTAACTAACATTCACTTAAAAGAAAACACACAGAAGGGCCTTTCACAGAATTTGAACATAGTAAAGTTGTTTCTCAGATGGTTTTTTTCACGTGTGACTCATATCCTCTTACACCTGAAACACCGTCGCTCCCCCCTGGTTCCTCTGACCCCTCTCAACAGGCCCACTGGATACAACCTCTGTCACATTAGTAGGGTGAGCATTACCACTGTATCACAATATGATCTGAGTGCGTTCACAATAAAAAGTCAATTAAAGTATCAGGGCTTTAAAAAGTTATAACTCAAATTACAATCATAGATTGGAAACAAGATTTCAAACACAGACGTATCAAAGAAATAGTGTGGATAAATTCAACAGGAAAGATTTACAAATACATTTTTGATGAAATTTGAACGAACAAGATCAGGCTCTAATTTGATCATTCTACTGCGACGCCAGTGACATGAAACTAAAATGTCCTCAGTCTGAAAAAGCAGCAGATGAACTCCCACTAGATGAAAATGGCTAACACAACAAAAGTAAATCACTTGATTTAAACAGGAATCATTTAGAAAATAATCAATACAAAATTTTAATGACCCTTGAAATATGTGTAACGGACGTGATCGTTTCCGTCAGTTATATTCTAAAAATTAAACTTGAGGAAAAAATTGGTCTGGTTTCACATTTAATTGATTTTCTATATGAAAGTAATCACTTTGTTTTTTATTCTGTATAAAAAAGAATCTATTAATCAAATGTGGACATCTAAAAATATGTAACAAACAACGCTCATTCCGTCAAATAATCACGTCTATTAGATAAAATAAACAGGGTCGCTATAGGAAAGTGGTCTCAACTTCAAATAGACAGGAAGTATTTGGATACATGAAAAACATAATATATCTTCTGATTATTAAAATCTAATTTTTGGCCTTTTGTCACACTTTTGTACCCTTCAGTGTGAACAACCCCATATACACATTATATGTATATACAGTACAGACCAAAAGTTTGGACACACTTTCTCATTCAATGATTTTCCTTTCTTTTCATGACTATTGACTGTAGATTCACACCCAGGCTGTGTAAGGCCTTTTTGACCAATAAGGAGAGACCAATAATCCAGATGATTTTGGGTGAGCTAGACCGCAGAGTGAAGGCGAAACAAGTGCTAAGCATCTCTGGGAACTCCTTCAAGACTGTTGAACACCATTTCAGGTCACTACCTCTTGAAGCTCATCAAAAGAATGCCAAGAGTGTGCAAAGCAGTAATCAGAACAAAAGGTGCTTCTTTGAAGAACCTAGAATATAAAACATATTTTCAGTTGTTTCATACTTTTTTTTTAGAACTTACATAATTTCACATGAGTTAAATCATAGTTTTGATGCCTCAGTGTATATCTACAATTTTCATAATCATGAAAATAAAAAACTCTTTCAATGAGAAGGTGTGTCCAAACTTTTGGTCTGTACTGTATATTAAACTATATATAGGATGATTATTATGACTTTGGAAAAGATTAAATACAAAGAAGCTCATGCGGGCTGTTATTCTAGTGTATCATTGTACGTGCAAGACAAATAAGATTCTGCATTGAACCTTTTCCCCAAAATATGTGTAAAATATATGATAATGTATGTATACACCTTTTTTAACAAAACGATAATTGCAAGGTTATATGTTGCAAACCAAAACCCCACCCTCAGCGAAATAAACAAGAGAGAACCACCCTCACTCAGCCAATAAGTTCTCAGGTCAAACAGTGAGTTGCAGGGAGGGGTAGATAGAGAAAGAGATGCAGGGACCCCCATTGGCAAAATTCAGGTGAGCAGCAGCAGAAATAAAAATATCAATAATAACATAGTTGTAAAAGTTACAAAGTGCACAGGTTTAGTTCAAATTTGTTGTACAGTCTCACAGCCAAAGGAACAAATATTTCTTAAAACCTTCCGTTCTGCAGCACAATGATAAGACACCTGTTGCTAATGGTTACTCTGAGCGTCAACAGTGTCATGCAGAGAGTCTTTGGAGGTCCTCAGGATGCCCTACATGAGACCCTTCATCCTTCTGTCCAGCACAGCTCCCAAAGTGTCCAAACTTAACCCAATTACAGAAACACATTTCCTGATCATCCTGTCCAGCCGGTGACTGCCTCTTGGGGTCAGAAAGCACCAACACACAGCACCAAAGAACACAGCACCAGCTACAACAGACTGATGACGTGTGTGTACCATCTGACTGCTCACATCAAACGTCCTCAGCCTCTCAAGGAAGAGGAGTCTGCTCTGACTGTTCTTATACACAGAATTCTCCTGAGCTGACCAGAGCAGTTTGTGTTCCAGGTGGATTCCCAGGTTCTTCTTCAGCCATACCAATTCAATGCCCTTTCCATTCATTGTGACAGGTTGATAGATCATTCTTAAATATTATTCCCTCCTTTTGGGGCTATGCACATTATAGAATCCAAATCAAACTTTTATGTAGATAAGCGAGTAAATAACATGTGATAGAATAGAGAAAATAAGAGCTTTACAACATGCCACTATGTGCGGACACTACCAGGGTGAATGGACAGTTGTTTTTTACATTACAACAGGCTGTCTTGTGTTTATTATTAGTGTGTTTGTTTGTGTTTACTGGAAGCTGCCATTTCTTATATTTATCAGAATCAAAATAATATGTATGTTTGTGATGACTGGGATTTGTGATGTCTTTTGTATATTAGAATAACAATTGCATGTTTCTTTGTGATTATTGGGAGCTGTCTGGAGCTGTCACCGTGCTAACAGCTGTGTGGCTAACGCTAATGCTAACGCGTCTCCCCGAGCCTCCCATCACGCACTGGCCGCACATAGGGCTCACCTGGCGGGCCATTAGGGACTTGATCTTCTGCATGTCGGGTGTGTGCCGAGACCAAAGCCTGTGGCAGCTCCAAAAGGGCGATCAAAGGAGCATCAGAGGGAAATCATACACCTCCCTGTACGTAACAAGGCAGCCATAACAGGAGTCAACTGTCACGTGACTGTAACTGTTGAGACTAGCGCCATCTGCTGGACAGTGATAGAACGACAGTGCTCCCAGGCTCCCCCAGGATCATGACGATCCCTAGGTTTGGTTCCAGACTTGGTTGGGGCATTCACTGGGGCCTGAGACTACACCCATTGAAGCGGGGTCAGGGGGGATCTTCCAGCGGGAAATATGTTTGGAATCATAAACCTATTTGCAATTGTTTGTTGCCTTTATACTAATCTCAGCTGCCTGGATAGAATGAATGACAGCCTAGAACTGATAATTATAACCCAATCAATTGGATCAGAGCTTGTGTTGATTTATCAGCCACACAAAATCATGAATAAATGAAATATACAAACTTCATGAATTGCCTCTTTCACACCCACTATGTGCCTTGAGGATGCAGGTGAATGTGTGAATAATTATAATCTTTGAATAATAACAATGTGAATAGATAGTTAAGTATTGCACTTCAAAATATAGTTGTAAAAATTGTTATTCAATATGAGTAAATTCAATCTAACTTTGTCCACAAGATGGCGTCAATGTTGAAAGTACAAGGCTATTAGGTTCCAAATCCCTGCATTTCAATCCCCAGCCTATTGGACTTGGAGTAAACATTATTGCATCAACGTCATCCTCCGAAAAATCCTACAAAAAGACAATTGAAAGTATGCCAGTTAAGTGAACTCTCGCATGGCCTAGTTGTGTGAGAAGATGAAACGGTATGAAATTAAAACCACATTTGGAACGATGAATCCACTTCTGCTAATCAGAAGCGGCAATGATTACATTTGTCCATTAAATGTCAGTGTTACAAGCTGAGTAGTTGTTAGTTAATTGTGATATAGATAAAATATAAGCAGTAACTGCAAATGTTACATAGATAAAACTTTCAAATGTGTGAAAATTGAAGGAGCGTTTTCAATAATTCACATCAACAGGAGAAGTTTGTTTAAAAACCATGAAAACATCAGACACTATCTGGATCTGTTCCAAAAATTCAGTGTCATTGCAAATTCAGAAACGTGCCTTGATGATGAAAAGAGTTGTGAAATCAAATTGGATTGTTACAAATTATTTACTACAGTGTCTCCCAAAGTGGGGTCCGCAGCCCCCAGGGAGAGGTTATAAAAGAAAATTATTTTATTTGTAAAATATTTGTGTTCATTATTTGACTAATGAAATTGTAATCATTTTTGTATTACAAAATGGGGTGTATCATTTAAATGTTTGTAGCAAAGGCTATTTCCCCCAAATAAAATAACGAGAAGAGCCGATTTTTAACATGGTCTTGGTTAGTATTTCAGGGGGCCGCGCAGACCCGTCAGAAGGGGGCTGCGGTGTTACTGACTTTAGGAACGGCTGATTTACTACATATCGGGTTGGGAAAAGGGGGGGTGGGTAGCACTCTTTGTAAATAATAGTGATTTAAATTGTAAAAAGATAGTAGATAGTACATTCTTGGAATGCCTAATGGTTGAAATCGAGGTTAAAAAATCCTGAAAGATAAATGTCAGTAGTAAGTAATGTTCATTTATATAGCGCATTTCACAGATCAAGGTCACCCAAAGCACTTTACAATGTTCAGAGTTAAGATATTGTTTCCAATCATTCCACACACAGTGATTACGGAAGCGAGTCGTCGAACACACTGGACCATCAGCTCCAATCAACACCATCCATTCACTCTCTCATTACATTCATACCTATTGTGCATGTTTTTAGTGGTAGGGGAAACCGGAGCACCTGGAGAAAACCTACGCAGGCACGGGGAGAACATGCAAACTCCACTCAGAAAGGCCCCCTCAGAAAACCCAGGACCTTCTTGGTGAGAAGCGAGAGTGCTATTCATTCAGCCACCGTGCCCCCATGTCAGCTGATGTATAACACACCTGTGTCATGTATTTAAACATTCAATCAAAGTATTGATAATCTATTTTGCAAGACAAAAAATCTCCAAATTGTGTGTGGTGATTTTAATATCAATCTTCTAAACCCCTTAGACGACTCAACCATAACTGATTTTACAACATTAATACATTGTTACTGTATACAGTAACAGTTTATTCCCTTTCATTACAAAGCCAACCAGAATAACAATCAACTCAGCCACACTAATAGACAACATTTTCACAAATCAGCTCGAGACCCAGATAACAGCAGGACTACTCCTCAATGACAAAAACGACCATTTACCTGTTTTCAGCGTTATTCAAGAACTCAAGAACTCGATAACAAGAAAGCAACAAACACAAACTGACCACTGTAGGTTTTGTAGACATCGACAGCAGAGACTAGGGCAGCTTTCAAAGCTGACCTGTCTGTATGGGACTGGAGTGAGGTGCATGCCTTTACTGATCCTGAAGCTATTATATTCTTAAACATCTTTCTGATACTAAACACTGCCCATTCCATTCCATTCCATCTTCTTCCGCTTCATCCGTTGCCGGGTCGCGGGGGCAGCAGTCTAAGCAGAGACGCCCAGACTTCCCTATCCACACACACTTCCTCCAGCTCGTCCGGAGGGACCCCAAGGCCTTCCCAGGCCTGCGGAGAGACTTAGTCCCTCCAGCGTGTCCTGGGTCACTGGGACTCCTCCCGGTGGGACGTGCCCCGAACACCTCCCCAGGGAGGCGTCCAGGAGGCATGAACAGATGCCCGAGCCACCTCAACTGGTTCCTCTCGACATGGAGAAGCAGCGGCTCTACTCTGAGCTCCTCCCGTGTGACTGAGCTCTTCACCCTATCTCTAAGGGAGCGCCCAGCCACTCTGCAGAGGAAGCTCATTTCGACCGCTTGTATCCGCGATCTCAGTCTTTCGGTCATTACCCAAAGCTCATGACCATAGGTGAGGGAGGGAACGAAGATTGACCGGTAAATTGAGAACTTTGCCTTTCGGCTCAACTCCCTCTTTACCACAACGGTCCGATACAGCGACTGCATCACTGCGCACGCTGCACCGATCTGCCTGTCAATCTCACGCTCCATCCTTTCCTCACTCGTGAACAAGACCCACTTGAGGAAGGACCTCTCCACCCACCTGAAGAGGGCAAGGCACCTTTTTCCAGTCGAGCACCATGGCCTCAGATTTGGAGGTGCTGATTGTCATCCCAGCGGCTTCACACTCGGCTGCAAACCGCCCCAGTGCATGTTGCAGGTCCTGGTTCGTTGGAGCCAACAGGACAACATCGTGTGCAAATAGCAGAGATGAAATCCGGTGGTCCCCAAACCGGACCCCCTCCGGCCCCTGGTTGCGGCTAGAAATTCTGTCCATAAAGACAGTGAACAGAACCGGTGACAAAGGGCAGCCCTGGCGGAGGCAAACATGCACCGGGAACAGGTCTGACTTACTGCCGGCGATGCGAACGCAGCTCCAGAATGTCTTCGAGGCCGACCGATAGTCATGCTCCATGGACCCCCCGAATTCCTCCCAGTCCCGGGTTTTTGCCTCTGCAACAGCCCGGGCCGGGGCATGCTTGGCCTGCCGGTACTGGACAGCTGCCTCAGGAGTTCCATGAACCATCATGGCTCGATAGGACTCCTTCTTCTGCCTGACGGCATCCCTTACTGCCGGTGTCCACCACCAAATTTGGGGGTCTGCCGCCGGGACCAGCACCAGAGACCCTGCGACCACAGCTACGAGCCGCCGGATCGGCGATAGAGGAAGAGAACATGGTCCACTCGGACGCAATATCCCCCCCCTCCGCCGGGACCTGGCAAGAAGCTCTCCCGGAGGTGTGAGTTGAAAGTCCGTCTGACAGGGCCCCCCACTGCCCAATTAAAAAAAACATATTAAAAATTCCACTAGACAAGTGAAACCATGATCACAAAAGAAATACTAAAATCATGTAAAATATGTATAAAATACAGAACCATGAACTCAGAACATAGATATAAGACGTACAAAAAACAAACTAACAAAAACATTTAAACAGAGCAAAAAACCATATGAATGTAACTTACTTCAGTAGCATAAGCATAGTATCCAGGGCATGTGGCAAATACTAAACAGTGTCATTAAAGGAAAAAAAAAAGGAATATCCCAGGTATTTTATAGAAGATAACCAAACCATATACAGTATAATCCTAAGGGAATAGCTGACCTATTTAACAATTTCTTTGTGAATGTTGGACCAAATAAAATATAACAATTGTAAACCGCTTTGTGACTCTGGTCTGTGAAAGGCGGTATATAAATAAAGATCAGATCAGATAAAGATCAAATCTCGCAAATAAAATTGATCAACCATGATATACTCATGAATTCGACTCAAAACAACTTAGAGTCAATCTTCCTTTCACCTGTGTATGAAAATGAAGTAGAAGTACTAGCCACTGTAAAGACAATTCAAAACAGAAACCAATTGTTGTGATTCAGATATGTCTCTGATCAAAGACATTGTTGAGTATATTTAGCTCTTCCCTTCACCCACATTTATAATATTTCTTATATAAATGGTGTCTTTCCAAACAAAATGAAAACAGCAAAAGTTATTCCGATCTACAAAAGTGGAGACGAGCATCAATTTACCAACCACAGGCCAATCTCATTACTGCCACAATTCTCAAAGATTTTAGAAAAACTTTTGTATTGCGATTGAATAAATCTATTGATAAATATTACTTGCTAAACGAGCAACAATATGGCTTTATACTGAGGAGCTCAGGGCCGCAGAGAACGTTGGCTCAAGACGCACCTTTTTAGAGTAGCTTTTGATTAGTATTTATTATTTATTATTGCTTTTTAGTACATCTATTTATGTTTTTAGACACATTCTATGTTTATTTATTTTTATTATTTTTATTTTTATTGTCGCATTTTATTGTTCTACTTTCTATTGTATTATTGTATTGTTTTAGTGTCCCCAGTGTTTCCTCTGGAGGAGCCCTCTGCACTGAGGGCTGGGGTCTGCTGCGGCTTCGGGGGTCTGGCTCTTGGATCCAGTGGGGGTCTGGGGCCTCCTCTCTCCTCTGGGTCCTATGGGGTCTGAGTCCTGGGCCTGGTGGGGTCTGGGGCGGTGGGGCCCCTCTCTCCTCTGGGTCCTGTGTCGTTCCCTGTGGCTGCAGCCGGCTCTCTGCTCCTGGTGCAGATGGCTCCTTGGATGACGCTTCTTCAGCCGGTTACATCTGCTCCCAGCCCCATTTCTTTTTATTGTTTTACCTATTTTACCTGATATGACTTTACTTGTGTGTGTGTGTGTGTATGTGTGTGTGTGTGTGGGTGTATATGTGTGTGTGTGTGTGTATACGCGTGTGGTTGTATATATAATTATAAATGTGGTTTTGGGGGGGTCTGTGGGGAGGAGGGTTTAGGGCTGGGCATGTTGGATTGTTTTTAACTAAACTGTAAAGCACTTTGTGTTACACTTTTTGTATGAAAAGCGCTTTATAAATAAAATTTGATTGATTGATTGATTGATTTAGATCAAATAGATCCACGTCCATGGAAGTAATGGAGTTGGTCGAGGAGGTAACCACTGCAGTGGATAAAAGAGAGTTCAAAATTGGTGTGTTCATAGACCTCAGCAAGGCCTTACAATAGATCACACAACAATTTTAAACAAAATGCAGAGGCATGGTGTTGGGATTCTTCAAGGCTCTGTATTGGGACCAAAGCTATTTATTATGTCAATTAATGCTGTATGTAAAGTGTAAAGTGTATCTCAAGAAACTCATTGCAACAGTTATTATAATAATAATAATTATTATTAATAATGTGTGGATGTATGTATGTAGTTATTTATACGTATGTATATATGTATATATATATTAATGTGTATTATGTATATATGTATGTATGTGAAAGTATATGCATTTGATTGGCAATAGGGGGTAAGCCCATGAAGCTGTTGCAGTTTCTGCCAACTCTCTTTTGGGCTATTTTTGTTTTCTGTACTTTTCTAATGATTAATTAATTAATTATTTGTCTTCTAAATGCCCAAATACACATTTATAATAATAATAAAAATAATGAGTCTGAGCTCAGAGGCTTCGACACATTTGAGTCAGGCTGCTGATGAGGCCTCAGTGTGTTATACAGGGCTTCTACTGTATCTGACTGACACACAGGGGGGACAGTCAGAGAAGCTCATACATTTTGGTTTGTATGAGAAAGTATTTTTTTCAGCCTTCCAACTTGTTTCCGGTTTTCTTCTGCCTCTGTGTGTGCAGCTTGAGTTTCCCAGTGCAGAACATACGTAAATGGGTTGAAGGGTTATAGTTTTACATGATGTGTTTCTTGACACTAGCTACCAGGCTTTACTAATCGCTTTTCAGAACGCGTTGCCAGTTGGACTTGACTTCAAAAAGCGCTCCTTGTAGAGATTGGCGCCCCGTTATTTTAGTGCATGCGAGGAAGACAGCCAATCACTGCAGAGAGACGAGGGCCACCTGCTGCTGCTGTAGGCGAGGAGGTGGTGCGGCGTTTGAACGAAAAGGAGACGGTGGATGTAAGTAAGTAAGTAATGTAGTGTATTTTTACAAACCAACGTCACCCACAGCGCTTTACAATGTTCAGCGTTCAGATATTGTTTCATTCACTCCACAATGATGACGGAAGCGAGACGCCGAACACACTGGCGCATCAAAGCCATTAGATCCATGGTCATACCCCCCAATCAGCACAGGCACTACTGACCTTCGGCTGGGGCCAACAGGTTTAGTCACGATTAAACATGGGGAGGCAGAATTTCAGATTTATGCAACTAAAAAATGGAACAGTCTTTCTGAAAAATGTGAGACAGGCTCTACTCTAACAATGTTCAAATCCATGAACATTGTTCTTTTTCTCCTCTGTGAGATAAATAAAAAGCTTATCTTATCTTAAAAAAGTTTCGTAAGACAGCAACTGAAGTAATCAAACCACACGGATTACAATGTTCTGTGATTATTTATGTTTTTTTCTGGATTTGAATGTATATGATATGATTTAGGTTTAGTTGCTTTGTGTATGAAAATGTATGGAATCAATAACAGAATATTTTGGTTTATCAAATCTTGCAGCTCTTACACATGTGTGACACTAGGTGGAGCTCTGATCTCACACCTGCGTTAACCCCAACCCTAAACCATGGGAAAGATGTGGATATGCTTTAAACCTGTTTTAGACCTTCTGATAGTCTTGATTTAGTAAGTAAACAAGTAATTAAGCTTACAACTAATTATTCCTGCGTTAGACCAGCTTTATTCTTTATTTAGTCCTGCTTTTGACCTGCTTTAGCCTGCTCTTGCCTCTGCTTTAGACCTGCTTTAGACCAGCCCTAGACCTGCTATAGTCTGTATTTAGTTCTGCTTTAAGCCTGCTCATGTCTCTGCTTTATACCTGCTTTATTCCTGCACTTGCTTTAGATCTACTTTAGTCTTATTATGGTCCAGCTTTAAACATGTATTAGTCTTTCTTTAGTCCAGTTGTAGACCTGCTTTAGTCCCACTTCGACCGTGCCGCAGACCTGCTTTATTCCAGGTTTTGTCCCACTTTAAACCAGCTTCAGACGTATGTTAGTCCTGATTTAGACCAGCTTGTACGGCTTTAGATGTGCTTCAGACAAATTTTAAAGCTGTTTCAGTATCGGTTTTAGTCCTGCTTTACCGACAAACATTGGTCTAAAGTGAGCCTACTAAACTACTTGCTTTTGGATGTCCTTTGGAGCTCAATCCCGGCTGTCTCCAGTCTCCAGTTCTAAGCAGGACATTGGGACAGCTGAGGTGCCATGAATTAAAGAGTATATCAAAGTGGATGCAGACAGTCTGCTCTGCTCTGTCATCAGCAGCACCTCTGATGTGCCTGTGCCTCCAAACCAGACACACGCCAGATCAAAACTCAACAACCTCAAAGACCAGGAGGAAATACTGTACACATGACACGTTTGCTCTTTTTACAAAACCTAGTTTGGATTGCTGGGATTATTTATACCAGTCAAACAGCAGTTTTGTGGAAAATGCAATAGGACAGTGTGATAAATAAGCTATATATTGTTTACATGATCCATAATAATTTCATATTTTCCTGCATTTTTGTTTCAGTTTTATACAGTCGTTTGAGACCACAAGGTCTCAAAGGCCACATTGGTCAACACACAGCAGCAGACTATAGATCATAGAAGAGAGTCAGAGCATTGTCATGGTAACCTTCCCTCCTCATAATGTTAACAAGCTTGAGAGACATAAGGGCTTTTGCCACTGTCGCGGGTCAATTGAGTTTGGGTCAATGTGGTTCACTATGGGGCAATCCTCCACATCTTTGTTTTCACACAAAAATGTCCGGTCCTCTCTGGAAAGGTAATGCTGGCACTGTCTGACTGAGCTCCTCACTCTGTTGCTGAGGAAACTCACAGCCTGCATATCCGCTATCTTGTCCTTTGGGTTATTTACGCTCATGATCATAGATAGGTGAGGAACATAGACTGAGTGGTAAATCCAGACAACATAACCCCACCATGATCAGCTCCCTTAGTGCCCTCTGGATGCCATTGTCTTGTCCCCAGCAGGAGGACAAACAGGTAGTTACTCTCCATCCCAGTTGCTAGTAAGCTTTTACATTCTGTCGCTGTAGATAGTGTGCATGCTTATGTGTGACTGTGTGTAAGTGACTGTGTCTGTGTGTGTCTCAACCATGTGTGTATATGAGACTGTGTGTTTGTGTGACCGTGTGTGACTGACTTTGCATCTGTGACATATGTGCCTTGGGGTAGGTTAATTGGGTTGTTGAATCGACGGGTCGCAGGCATGTGGGATTGTTTTTAACAAAACTTGCAAAAACAAGTTACAAAACTTGTTTTTAACAAAACTTGCAATATAGCTATGTGTGCAGGAGTGACTGTGTGAGAGAGTGTGTGTCTGCAACAGTGTGTGTATGATTGTGTGTGATTGTATGACTGTATGATTGTGGGTGTGTGTGAATGTGTGAATGTCTGTGACTGTGTGTGTATGTGTGTGACTGTGCCGCCACACTCATTTGGATTAAAGTGGACATATCGTGTTTTAAAATAATTGATTTTTACATCTAAATCATTAATTTGTGGCCTATATAAAGCGTAACTGCGATGCCTGAAAAGCGCTTTATAAATAAAATTTGATTGATTGATTGATTGATTTAGATCAAATAGATCCACGTCCATGGAAGTAATGGAGTTGGTCGAGGAGGTAACCACTGCAGTGGATAAAAGAGAGTTCAAAATTGGTGTGTTCATAGACCTCAGCAAGGCCTTACAATAGATCACACAACAATTTTAAACAAAATGCAGAGGCATGGTGTTGGGATTCTTCAAGGCTCTGTATTGGGACCAAAGCTATTTATTATGTCAATTAATGCTGTATGTAAAGTGTAAAGTGTATCTCAAGAAACTCATTGCAACAGTTATTATAATAATAATAATTATTATTAATAATGTGTGGATGTATGTATGTAGTTATTTATACGTATGTATATATGTATATATATATTAATGTGTATTATGTATATATGTATGTATGTGAAAGTATATGCATTTGATTGGCAATAGGGGGTAAGCCCATGAAGCTGTTGCAGTTTCTGCCAACTCTCTTTTGGGCTATTTTTGTTTTCTGTACTTTTCTAATGATTAATTAATTAATTATTTGTCTTCTAAATGCCCAAATACACATTTATAATAATAATAAAAATAATGAGTCTGAGCTCAGAGGCTTCGACACATTTGAGTCAGGCTGCTGATGAGGCCTCAGTGTGTTATACAGGGCTTCTACTGTATCTGACTGACACACAGGGGGGACAGTCAGAGAAGCTCATACATTTTGGTTTGTATGAGAAAGTATTTTTTTCAGCCTTCCAACTTGTTTCCGGTTTTCTTCTGCCTCTGTGTGTGCAGCTTGAGTTTCCCAGTGCAGAACATACGTAAATGGGTTGAAGGGTTATAGTTTTACATGATGTGTTTCTTGACACTAGCTACCAGGCTTTACTAATCGCTTTTCAGAACGCGTTGCCAGTTGGACTTGACTTCAAAAAGCGCTCCTTGTAGAGATTGGCGCCCCGTTATTTTAGTGCATGCGAGGAAGACAGCCAATCACTGCAGAGAGACGAGGGCCACCTGCTGCTGCTGTAGGCGAGGAGGTGGTGCGGCGTTTGAACGAAAAGGAGACGGTGGATGTAAGTAAGTAAGTAATGTAGTGTATTTTTACAAACCAACGTCACCCACAGCGCTTTACAATGTTCAGCGTTCAGATATTGTTTCATTCACTCCACAATGATGACGGAAGCGAGACGCCGAACACACTGGCGCATCAAAGCCATTAGATCCATGGTCATACCCCCCAATCAGCACAGGCACTACTGACCTTCGGCTGGGGCCAACAGGTTTAGTCACGATTAAACATGGGGAGGCAGAATTTCAGATTTATGCAACTAAAAAATGGAACAGTCTTTCTGAAAAATGTGAGACAGGCTCTACTCTAACAATGTTCAAATCCATGAACATTGTTCTTTTTCTCCTCTGTGAGATAAATAAAAAGCTTATCTTATCTTAAAAAAGTTTCGTAAGACAGCAACTGAAGTAATCAAACCACACGGATTACAATGTTCTGTGATTATTTATGTTTTTTTCTGGATTTGAATGTATATGATATGATTTAGGTTTAGTTGCTTTGTGTATGAAAATGTATGGAATCAATAACAGAATATTTTGGTTTATCAAATCTTGCAGCTCTTACACATGTGTGACACTAGGTGGAGCTCTGATCTCACACCTGCGTTAACCCCAACCCTAAACCATGGGAAAGATGTGGATATGCTTTAAACCTGTTTTAGACCTTCTGATAGTCTTGATTTAGTAAGTAAACAAGTAATTAAGCTTACAACTAATTATTCCTGCGTTAGACCAGCTTTATTCTTTATTTAGTCCTGCTTTTGACCTGCTTTAGCCTGCTCTTGCCTCTGCTTTAGACCTGCTTTAGACCAGCCCTAGACCTGCTATAGTCTGTATTTAGTTCTGCTTTAAGCCTGCTCATGTCTCTGCTTTATACCTGCTTTATTCCTGCACTTGCTTTAGATCTACTTTAGTCTTATTATGGTCCAGCTTTAAACATGTATTAGTCTTTCTTTAGTCCAGTTGTAGACCTGCTTTAGTCCCACTTCGACCGTGCCGCAGACCTGCTTTATTCCAGGTTTTGTCCCACTTTAAACCAGCTTCAGACGTATGTTAGTCCTGATTTAGACCAGCTTGTACGGCTTTAGATGTGCTTCAGACAAATTTTAAAGCTGTTTCAGTATCGGTTTTAGTCCTGCTTTACCGACAAACATTGGTCTAAAGTGAGCCTACTAAACTACTTGCTTTTGGATGTCCTTTGGAGCTCAATCCCGGCTGTCTCCAGTCTCCAGTTCTAAGCAGGACATTGGGACAGCTGAGGTGCCATGAATTAAAGAGTATATCAAAGTGGATGCAGACAGTCTGCTCTGCTCTGTCATCAGCAGCACCTCTGATGTGCCTGTGCCTCCAAACCAGACACACGCCAGATCAAAACTCAACAACCTCAAAGACCAGGAGGAAATACTGTACACATGACACGTTTGCTCTTTTTACAAAACCTAGTTTGGATTGCTGGGATTATTTATACCAGTCAAACAGCAGTTTTGTGGAAAATGCAATAGGACAGTGTGATAAATAAGCTATATATTGTTTACATGATCCATAATAATTTCATATTTTCCTGCATTTTTGTTTCAGTTTTATACAGTCGTTTGAGACCACAAGGTCTCAAAGGCCACATTGGTCAACACACAGCAGCAGACTATAGATCATAGAAGGAGTCAGAGCATTGTCATGGTAACCTTCCCTCCTCATAATGTTAACAAGCTTGAGAGACATAAGGGCTTTTGCCACTGTCGCGGGTCAATTGAGTTTGGGTCAATGTGGTTCACTATGGGGCAATCCTCCACATCTTTGTTTTCACACAAAAATGTCCGGTCCTCTCTGGAAAGGTAATGCTGGCACTGTCTGACTGAGCTCCTCACTCTGTTGCTGAGGAAACTCACAGCCTGCATATCCGCTATCTTGTCCTTTGGGTTATTTACGCTCATGATCATAGATAGGTGAGGAACATAGACTGAGTGGTAAATCCAGACAACATAACCCCACCATGATCAGCTCCCTTAGTGCCCTCTGGATGCCATTGTCTTGTCCCCAGCAGGAGGACAAACAGGTAGTTACTCTCCATCCCAGTTGCTAGTAAGCTTTTACATTCTGTCGCTGTAGATAGTGTGCATGCTTATGTGTGACTGTGTGTAAGTGACTGTGTCTGTGTGTGTCTCAACCATGTGTGTATATGAGACTGTGTGTTTGTGTGACCGTGTGTGACTGACTTTGCATCTGTGACATATGTGCCTTGGGGTAGGTTAATTGGGTTGTTGAATCGACGGGTCGCAGGCATGTGGGATTGTTTTTAACAAAACTTGCAAAAACAAGTTACAAAACTTGTTTTTAACAAAACTTGCAATATAGCTATGTGTGCAGGAGTGACTGTGTGAGAGAGTGTGTGTCTGCAACAGTGTGTGTATGATTGTGTGTGATTGTATGACTGTATGATTGTGTGTGATTGTATGACTGTATGATTGTGGGTGTGTGTGAATGTGTGAATGTCTGTGACTGTGTGTGTATGTGTGTGACTGTGCCGCCACACTCATTTGGATTAAAGTGGACATATCGTGTTTTAAAATAATTGATTTTTACATCTAAATCATTAATTTGTGGCCTATATAAAGCGTAACTGCGATGCCTGGGTCTGAGTCTCATTATTTGTAGCTCCACGGGCCTTTCTTCTACACCTGTTCTGAGGTGCGTCTGAGAGCAACCTGTTTTGATGCTGTCTCTTTAAATGCAAATGAGGCGCTTTTGACGACGCCCCCTTCCAGGTGACACAGGTTCAACTCCACCCCGAGCGGCCATTTTTGTAGTTACTAAGCACAGATACAATTATCTCATAGAAACTTCTCATTACATCGCAAACATGAAGCAGTCCTTCCTCATTGACTGAATGCAAATGTTAAGTTTCATTCTTAGTCCAGTCTTATTATCGACTCTTCCCTTTTTAGCTTTGGGATCCATGCGCACAGTCTCTGATGCTCACACGCCGGTTTGTTTACAACAGCGGCCGCCTAGCGCTGGCCTACGTCGCAGGATATGACGCACTATGACAGAAATGTTTAAATTGAATATTACTTATGCACAATTTTACAGCATTTAAAAACGTTAAGAACGTTTTTCCTTCTACAGAAGGAAAGAGACGCATGTGCCTCCGGAGCCGCAGGTTGCCGACTCCTAGTTTATACAGTATGTGGAAGCAAATACTGTAGAGGATCAGGATATGTGCAGTTTCAACAATAAAATAAAATGCAATAGTCTACATTACAAGAGAGTAATGAACATGTCTCAGAGTGAGGGAGGTGGACACAGACAACACTATTGTCTGTTACAGGGATGAGAATTGGTCAAAAAAGACTGAAATGCATATTGTCAGCCATTTACTGGCTCTAAATCTGTTTAATTTGTTCACAACATATTAGTTTTGGGCTCAAACATGAACTTTTAATGTAATGCAAAATGTAGGTATCAGAGCTTTATTTAGGGTGTTCAATCGCGCTTCGAGAGGAGAGACGCGGACTGTTTCCTGCAGCAGTGTATTTATTGGGTGCACAGATTACTCAAAGACACGCATGGTCCTGTGCGCGTTTATGGGGTTGGGTACATGGCCACGTTGAGGCTGAGCGGTCAGCCACAACACGGTTGAGCGGCTGCGAGCGGCCGCTGGACGCGGAAGCCGCTCATTACAAAGCGGAATCCCGTTTGAGTACATACAGCAGGTGCCCCGCGGATACGCGCGCTCCGCTCAAAAAAATCTCAACGGATTTACACTTCTCATAAACATGTGTTTTGTATGAGGCAGACAGACCGGCCCAAATATGGGCATCGGCCCTTTGGGCATTGCCCGGTACGCCCGATGGCCAGTCCAGCCCTGTTCGCTGGCATCCTTGAGCTTGGACTACAAATTCGAAGTGATGCACAGTAGAGGAGGGCTGGACCGAGGTGTTTTGTTAGATGCCCATGCCCGTATATAGCAGTCTCGCTGCAAATACTGTGACAGAACGGGTTGAAATATCTTACCTAAACAGAATATGAAGTGTTCTCTGCAACCCATGAAGAGACTGATTTAAACTTTTTTGCACTTCTAGAGGCTCCAACTACACAACATAAGGCATTTAAGGCACAAAAAGTGGATTTTTCATGATATGTCCCCTTTAAGTGCTATTTTCAAAGTGTGCCTTGTACGGATCTATAACGTTATGAAAACCGCTTATTAAGGCCAGGGCCTTTAAGTCTTGCACCCACGGTGTGTGTATGACTGTGTAACATCCGGGCGCTCCGGTTTTATTCTCCTACTAAAAACGTTTACAATAGGTAAAATACTTTTGCTCTGGTCCCAACAAAATTGTGCGCAAACAACTTAAGATGGGTCGCCGAAGCACAGTGCCCTGCTCCTGACAGAAGCCCAGTGGCATTGCAGTAGGTCAAGCGGACAAATTTCCTTGAAGGAACACTGAATATGTTTTAACTTAACTATTTAGTTTCTAGTTTCTACTTCTCCTCCCCCCTGGACTGCCACCTTAACTTGGTGGGGGAGTTTGAGTACTCGGGTGATCCTGGGAGCTATGTTGTCTGGGGCTTCATGCCCCTGGTAGGGTCTCCAATGGCAGACAGGTCTCAGGTGACGAGTCAGACGAAGCGCAATCCGAAGCCAACAATGGACAGCACGACAATGAAAACCGTGACGTCGCCCGGCATGGCGCAGCCGGGGCCCCACCCTGGAGCCAGGCCTGGGGTCGGGACTCGCAAGCGAGCGCCTGGTGGCCGGGCCTTAGCCCACGGGGCCCGGCCGGGCTCAGCCTGAAGGGACGACGTGGGCAGTCCCTCCTGTGGGGCCACCACCTGCAGAGGGGTCCGTGGTGGCGCGGTGCTAAGAGGACTGGGCGGCAGTCGAAGGCGGAGTCCGCACACACAACATGTGACTCTTGAGACGTGGAACGTCACCTCACTGGGGGGGAAGGAGCCCGAGCTCGTGGGGGAGGTTGAGCGATACCGACTAGAGATAGTCGGCCTCACCTCCACACACAGCTTGAGCTCTGGAACGCAACTCCTTGAGAGGGGTTGGACGCTCCACTTTTCTGGTGTTTCCCTCGGGGAGAAGCAGCGATTTGGGGTGGCCATTCTCATTGCCCCCCATCTCAGCCGCCACGTGTTGGAGTTCTCCCCGGTGAATGAGAGGGTCGCGTCCCTCCACCTCCGGGTGGGGGACAAGTCTCTCATTGTTGTGACGGCCTACGGGCCTAACAGCAGTGCAGAGTACCCGGCCTTCTTGGAGTCCTTGGGAGGGCAACTGGACGGTGCACCGCCCGGGGACTCTCCGTTATTCTCCTGGGGGACTTCAACGCCCATGTGGGAATTGCCAGTGACACTTGGAGAGGGGTGATTGGGAAGAACGGCCCCCCTGATCTGAACCCGAGCGGTGTTCAGTTGTTGGACTTCTGTGCCCGTCACAGTTTGTCCATCACGAACACCATGTTCGAGCACAAGGGTGTCCACCAGTGCACGTGGCACCAGGACACCCTAGGCCAGAGGTCGATGATCGACTTTGTTGTCGTATCATCTGACCTTCGACCGCGTGTCTCGGACACTCGGGTAAAGAGACGAGCGGAGCTGTCAACCGATCATCACCTGGTTGTGAGTTGGATCCGCTGGCAGGGGAAGAAGCCGGTCAGACCTGGCAGACCCAAGCATATAGTGAGGGTCTCCGGGTGTGGATGAGATCCGTCCTGACTATCTAAAGTCTCTGGATGTTGTGGGACTGTCTTGGCTGACACGTCTCTGCAACATCGCGTGGCGATCGGGGGCGGTGCCAATGGAGTGGCCGACCGGGGTGGTGGTCCCTCTCTACAAGAAGGGGGACCGGAGGGTGTGTTCCAATTATCGTGGGATCACACTCCTCAGCCTCCCCGGTAAGGTCTACTCCAAGGTACTGGAGAGGAGGCTACGGCCGATGGTCGAATCTCGGATTCAGGAGGAGCAGTGTGGTTTTCGTCCCGGTCGCGGAACACTGGACCAGCTCTACACCCTCCATCGCATACTCGAGGGTTCATGGGAGTTTGCCCAAACCGGTCCACATGTGCTTTGTGGATTTGGAGAAGGCGTTCGACTGTGTTCCCCGGGGTGTCCTTTGGGGGGTTCTCCGGGAGTACGGGGTCGGGGGTCTTCTGCTGAGGGCCATCCGATCCCTGTATGACCGGAGCCAGAGCTGTGTTCGCATTGCCGGCAGTAAGTCAGACCTGTTCCCGGTGAATGTTGGCCTCCGACAGGGCTGCCCTTTGTCACCGGTTCTGTTCACTGTGTTTATGGACAGAATTTCTAGGCGCAGCCAGGGGTCGGAAGGGGTCCGGTTCGGAGACCACAGGATTTCATCTCTGCTGTTTCATTCATGTTGTCCTGTTGGCTCCAACAAACCAGGACCTGCAGCATGCACTGGAGCGGTTTGCAGCCGAGTGTGAAGCGGCTGGGATGATAATCAGCACCTCCAAATCTGAGGCCATGGTGCTCGACTGGAAAAAGGTGCCTTGCCCTCTACAGGTGGGTGGAGAGGTCCTTCCTCAAGTGGAGGAGTTCAAGTATCTCGGGGTCTTGTTCACGAGTGAGGGAAGAATGGAGCGTGAGATTGACAGGCGGATCGGTGCAGCGTGCAGTGATGTTGTGACCTGCCCTGCTCCATCCAGCAGCTACACCAACGGTGCTGCTGTGACCGAAAGTGCTATTGCACTTTATAATTATTATTAGTAACTTTTAAAATATTTTATTTTATTTGTTTTGTTTGTATGGATTGATGTGTTTCTGTTGCTGGACATCTGAATTCCATAGGGATCAATAAAGAATATATCTATTTATCCATCTATCTGAAAATAGGCTTTATTTATAGGTCACCTATAAATAAAGCTGATAGAGAGGCCTCAGCGCTGGTTATCAGAAGTGACACATGGGTAGGTCTGGAGTCAGATACTGGCTCCAATATTTATTTGATACAACAAACATAGAATCACACCTTTTCATTTTATACAGGTGAGTATTATAGCTGATTTGCAAAACCATTCCCTAGAATGGCTTTAAACCGATCAAAATTCTAAAATTGGACACAGTTTCAGCCTTCACTCTGTCCTCTTACTTTCAGTTCACACATGATCACACTGCTGATGTTGTCTGAGCAGTCTAGAGCAGAACAAAGGAGGTCCAGCTACATCATGAACTAAACAAATAAACACTCCTGAAAAATGAAGTATTGACTTTCAAAAGTAGATTCCCAAAGTTGCTGTGTCGAAGCAGACTTGAATGAAACTAGAATGAAAAAGCCCAGGCCAGACAGGCCCTTTCACAGCCCCCACCCCGTTTGAGATGGGCGTGGTCAGAGCATGTCAGTCATATGGAGGTGGGGCTTGCCCCTCCCTCACACGTGGACACTACACTATTACATCTGCATGATTTGTGATGGCTCTGTAGTGTTTCCACGTCAGCAGCTCTTCTCCTAACAGAGCTCACAAGTACTGTAATTACCCACAATGCACTGGGACGATAGTGAGATTGCATTATAATCACTTTATTTCTGTTCTTTCATCAACATCCCTTTCATTGCTACCTGCATATGGGGAATAAAGAGCCTGGACATAATTTTATTCACTCTAACTATATTTGTTAGCTAATGACATACATTGTATGTGAATGTATTGGAAATGGGCAAATATCTCCCGCCAATTTTTGTTTGGGATTGTGTCTAATGACACAACGACAGTTAAACTCAATACACAACAAAACACAGTGACTGACAGGATCAAATATATGACCTGGGGCTCTGTGAGGAGAGGAAAGAGGATAGAAAAAGGTAAGATGGACTAGAAAAAGATCTATGCTACACCCTTTATAAGGGATCTCCACCGGTTCAAGTTCTAGATCCCATAAGAAACCTGTTCTAAAGGAACTCCTCTGGTATCTAGTTACAGTTACCAGTTACATGATCTTTTGCATTGGATTCCTGTTTGAATTGTGCACAAAATTAATTACTATAGAGAACATTTTGACTTCTAATCAATGTACAGTATCATTGGCTCCTTAGTAAAAATTTTATCTCTCGTCAGAAATCATGGAAATGTCTCTTTTTTGAGAATATAAAACTTTTTTTTAAATCTATTTGGATGTCATCTGATGTCTTCACTTGTCTGGGGATAATCGATTCAAGTCTCATATTTGCGACCTGAACAGCTAATTGAGTCATCAAAATGATCCCCAGGTCTAGACTCAGGTGGAGTAAGTTTCCCTTGTATAGACCCTTTTTGTCACATATTTTGGGGTTTATCAGAGTTGTATATTGATACAAAAAAAGTACATAATTAAATCTGGACATACGCAAGACAAAAATTGCATTAGGTCCTGGTTGCAGCAAAAGACACACACCTGCAGGCTCTGATTACCTGTGAATTTAGTGGAGAATTGGACAACTCTTCCATGTCATAAATTAGTTAACTATACAGCTTGTGAGTTTAGTTTTTGACCTTTTGTCTTTTTGCATTGGCGTTGAATCAGATTTTTTCATGCCTGGCTTCTACTCCTGATCCGGAGCAGCTCTTAGTAATGGTAAAGCATCCCTATGCATCATGCTGTTCAATAGTCTATAGTCAATGCATAGTATATGTCTTTTTCATTGACTATGACAATTGGGGACGCATAGGGGCTAATTTACAAACATTTACAAATACTACTCTCCTGGATCACCTGACCATCAAGCAGTTAGGGCCAAGCCCCAACTGCGGCCTATACAAATCAATGGCTTGTGCTGAGTGGTGCATGGCAACCGAAAGATTAGCAGAACTTGCCCATATTAGGGCATGCCTCTGATCCTCCCGGTTCTGTGCAGTGGACGAGCTCCCATGACTCTTTGTGCCAAATACTAACAAGGACATGTGTATGGCTCTCATGCACATGCACAGAGGCAAGGCAGGGTTCTGACCAATCAGCGCTGCTGATTAGAGCGGAGCTAGAGCGGGAGGAAAACAAGCAGAGTTTGTTGCATTAAAGTGTGGATTAGAAATAAACCAATGGATCATTCATTCATCTTTAGCCCCCAGCAGGGGCTTCAGCACAGTGGGGTTAAGTGTCTTGCCCAAGGACACAACAACAGCAGTGGAAGCAGATTAAATGGGTCTTGGGGGATTGGACCCATGCCCATTAGGTTCAAAGACCAATGCTCTACCAACTGAACCACTGTCACCCGATGGATTAAACAAGAAAAAAAGTTCAGGATGACAGGGGACACTAAAATCCCCACGAAATCTGACTTTTCTAAAAGCTGTGGGTTCTTTGTAAGCTCAGGTTGAGCTTTTTAGTTAGAATTGACTTCTGTGGGATTTTTTTCTTAGTAGCCCACATGAATTAAGGCCACGTTTAAACGGAAACAGTACGGCAGTACTGTTTAAACGATCTTTACGGCAGTAAAACAGGACAGTTGGATGTCAGTTCTAGTAAGTAAGTAAGTAAGCTTTATTTATATACCGCCTTTCACAGACCAGAGTCACAAAGCGGTTTACAATTGTTATTTTTGGGCACTTGTCCTCTCACTCCTCACAGAGATGGGAGCGGGGTCGCCGAACAGGAGGCGCATGCCAGACCTATTGTACATATTTTTAGTGGTAGGGGAAACCGGAGTACCCGGATGAAACCTACGCAGACACGGGGAGAACATGCAAACTCCACTCAGAAAGGCCCTGGTCCGGCCGGGATTTGAACCCAGGACCTTCTTGCTGAGAGGCGAGAGTGCTATCCACTCAGCCACCGTGCCGCCCGAGTTGCTACCTCCTGTTCACATGGAGACTGTGTTCCAGGGGGGTGTTCGCCGATACAGAAGTACCAGTTATAATACATCCATGGTGCAGCTCTGTGAGAAGTACTCATGTTATACAATGTCTCTGGAGGGTCTCTGAACATAGAGACGCTGCAGACAACTTTATACGAAAAGCCACTTGCTTAAAATTGTTAGCATCAAAGCTCTGCCCACCACTTCTGCCACGCATAATTCCTTGCGGGTCCAGGCTCAAAGCAATCTTACAATCTCACTCCTGGCTGGTGGGCTGGACCCAGAAAAATAATTACCCAAGGCTTTTGTATGGCGTCTTCTTTCCTCTGGAAAACAGGATGGTCCAAAAGTCAGCTCTTGGCCCAAGATGAGTATCCACGCTGAAGGGAGTTGTTGTGGGTTACTTTAATAAAACAGGCGAGCTCGGATAGCCGTGATTAGGTGTGTTTTTATTCTCCCAAAGTGCAAAAAAATGGTGCAGGCAGTGCAGAGCATATGTACAGTGAATTAAGCTGAAAAAACAACAGGTTCAGACTGACACATAGGTCACCTTTAAGTAGGTCTTCTTTATAGTCCCCATGCCCCTCCCATTGAGCAAAATAAATGATTAGAAACGGGTCGTACAAACAGAGAACAAATATATGGGCCCATTCCCTAATGGTCCAACACAGATAACTATACTTTACCATAAAACATTAGGTCATTAAACAGTCAGGGCGCTCCCAGGGCGCATTTAACCCACCAGGAAGTAGGGTCCTGGTTCGATCCTCGCGCACAGACCCAGAGGAGCATGGTACTGTAGGTGTGTAAATGTGTGCTTATGTATTTCTAACCCACACAAGTGTGCACCTTTGGCGGACTTGTAACTGAGGGGAGAGACGGACAAGAGAATGCATGATGCGTGTGGATGTTTTATATGAATGGAACGGGGAAAAAGGGTGCGCGAGTTTGGAATGGCGTTTGTGTGTGCCTGCCGGTGTGTGTGAGGTGCATGCGGCATGAAAGTCTAACCTGGCAAAAGCCAGATTGATGATTGTGTAGAACTCTAACGCGTTCTCCGCGATATCAATCTGGGATTTCTCCCGGAGAATCCTTTCGGGGAAAGGAGGGGTAAGCAGCAGAATACTTGAAGCTGATTGGGCGAAGTGACGCTGTGTGCCCGCCTACCAAGGTTGCCGTCCAGAAATGTACAAAGCGCCTCTCGCTGTTCATCTTTCAAAAAAGAAATTGGAGATTCTGCTAAAACTGACTTTGCGTCCGTCCTCCTGCGTAGCCATGTTTGTTTTGCTTCGGCCCGGCACTTCTTGCTTTCGTCAAACCCGGATAGCCCGCCCTAAACCCCCAGACTGGCGCGTGATTGGCTCGCACACCCAGTGGTTCGACTCGAAAAGTGTAAGCGGGAGCGGTACAAGATGTATTCTCGAGTGTTTGTGAACTCACAAATACCGCGAGAATTCAGCTTGCAGGCAAGGTTAATGAAAGTCAGCCTTTAGTTTAAAACTCAATTCATAGCTATAGACGGATCCGCTCCGTGTTTGTTTTTCTTGACCGCTCTACTTCAGCCGGTATGGTTGAACTAGGTGTGGAGCAGCCATTAACTGTTTAAAAACGAATATACACAGGCATGGCCTTTAAATATACTTTTATTTTGTAAAATTATCATAAAATGCTCTAAAATGACCTAATGCTCGAATTAAAATTGCCAGCAATTAAAAGCTTAAAAAAATGCTAAAAGGCTGGGTCCACTGCTCTGCTGGGCCGGGGCCGCCGCTCTGCTGGGCCTGGTGTGCCGCTCTGCTGGGCTGGGCGTAGTGCGCTGCTCCGCTTTGCTGGGCCTAGTGCACCACACCAGTGCAGCTGCGGAGAGAGTGGGCAATCACACGCAGAAGCCGAAACTGTTCACTCATGTCCCTGTACACTCAGCTTGAAGGGCGTTGTATAAAGTGCTCCGCTGGGCCGGGTCCGCTGCAGGTAAAGCGGGCATTCACAGGCCGGTCTCACACGCGCACACACATACACAATCCGAGGCTGCTCGTTCACGTCCCAGTATACTCAGCTTGTAGGGCGTTGTATGTGAGCTCTGCCGTCCTCCGCCTGAATATGCTGTGCTCCATGTGCGCTGGTCCTCCATGCACGCTGGTCCTTGTTCCAGTCTGTCCTCTTTTCCACGTACCATTCCCGATTTCCTACCTCCTTGTCAGACCCTCTGCCCAAGTTTTACAGGGGAAACTACTCCAGTCCCACCAATCAATCACGGGGGGAGGGCTGTCAATCAAGACTGTCCCAGGCTCAATCCTAAACCAGCATTTAAACTACTAAAAACAAGGTCACATGAAAAAAAAGCACACAAATAAAACTGGCTTAAAATTTACCAGGCTAAAATCAATTTCTGACACATGCGCCCATTCATTTTTTCACATTTTCCTGCCCCTCGGCCAAAAAGTGATTAGTTTCAATTTAGCTAAAATGTAATGAACGTACATCCATGCATCAGTGGTGGGAAGGCGTCTTTAGACATAGACGGATCTACTGTATCTTTGTAAATGTATCTGTCCACAGAAAGTAGAAAATGTATCCAATTCACCTGACAGCAGTGAAATGTGTGAGCGGCTTATGTTTGGTAACATCTGAATATGTTTCATTCCAGCAATTTTTAATAGTACAAAGCATGCATGTACAGTATGCATGGAAGAATCACACTTTAAAGTGTTTAGTGTTCATACCTCTATAAATAAACATTTACATCGACAGACATGTTGCATGTGGAAATTACTGTCTTTCTCCAGTTTCCTATTTGAACACACTAGTTGCGCCTGTTTTGGGTGCATCAAATTTTATAAAAGAACAAATTCTTCACTTTCTAACCTTATTGTTCCTATCGGCATTTGAAGCATACCTGTTGCATTTGCATTTGGCATCAACACAGAGACGTGTATACACTCAAACCTATCCACTCTGGGGCCATTGAGATTGTTTAATAGACATTTGTTAATGATAACAATGTCAGAAATAGGGGCGTATTATGTTTAATAGTTTGATCACACGATTTTTCAGCAATGTAAAACAAATCTGCATTTAGAGCAAATAATACCTCAGTCAATCCACGGTCTATAATTTTAATATTAAAGTGTTTTGTAACATCCCCAAAAAATGTACATTTTCTATGTCATTGTATTTCTCAGTTCTATCACACTTCCTCCGCTGGTGGACAAGGTGTGTGCATGAGAGGAGGGGGGTACAGGTCTGGGCCTGTCTAAGGGACCACCTACAACAGCCATCAGCACACGTTCACTCAGCTACTCCCCTTGTCTTTAACTTTTACTCACTGCCTCCCCTTTAAGTGTTTTTTGAGACTGTAAAGAGCACCTGTGTGTCTACTCTACTCTAAGTGCACTGGGCGTGTGCATGTGCGCGTGTGCATAAATATTTACAACGTATTTTTTAACTTCATTTTCAAAGTTTCTTCAGAAAAGGTAAATTGGAGGACCCATATGATGTGTAGAAATAAAGTATTGGTTGAAAATATGTCTTTATTATGGAAGTCAATGTATCATTTTGATCACAAGGCGTGTAAGTGAGTCAAATACATTTTTGATTGGAATGGGCTATCCGCTGCAACGCCAAATGACAGAAGAGATGTCAGACAAAATGACATACCTTCATTCAAACATGTCCAACAACAATTCATTCATTCAACACATGCAAATACATGTGAAATAAAAAATAGTACACACACACAGGACCAAACACACTTCTGTCCAAAAACTCGTTTTCTCAATAAAACTTTACACACTTTAAGTTATCTTTTAATCTGCTCCAAAGAGAAGCTCCGTGCACAGATACACATTGAATGAGCCCCTTTTCTAATGGGTAATATACACTCTGCACAGAGGAGGTGAAGAGGGAAAGTTCCTTGATTTTTTTGGCTGTGATTCAGAATCTGTCCTGGAATCTTCATGCTGCGTCTGCTGAGGGTCAGAACCAACAATGCCCCCTACTTGTGATTAAACTGACCACCAGAAGAACCACCAGACCACTGATGAAATTGAACAAATACTGTGTCCTCAGCAGTGTTCCAACCATATATGGCCAAGCAAGTTTATTCGTATAGCACACTTCAGAGAGAAAGCATCTCAAAGGGCTTAACATAACAGGCAAACAGAACTTTAACCTTGATATGAACCATTGTCAGAGTAGAAGCCTGTGTCACATATTCAGGAAACAAAATATTTTAGCTAAAAATACTGAAATGCTACCTACAAAGATGCTGTGTAGTTGTGGTAGGACATGTTGTTACTGTGTATTAGCTGACCGAACGACAGTGCTGCTGTAAAAGTTCAGGGATTGAACCCTGTTGCACTCCAGGTCAGCTCCATATGATCTGAGACACAGTTTCCAATCCCAATAAAGTATTTCTTGTGCGACAACCCCTTGTCCTCTAGTCTCTGTAAAAGGATCTCATGGTCGACAATGTCATTCAGATCTAATAGTCCTTCAACCTGAGTCCTGCGCCACGTGGCCCTGGTCCTTGTTCTGTAGAATAAGTCCTGGGTCTGTGGAGCGGATCCTTCTCTCAATGTGGACCTCCAAGAGGTTTCTCACTTTTCTCCCACTGGGTTTCAGAGTTTCCTTGCTGATGCAGGAGGATCTGTAAATCTCTTAGTGGATCTAACAAAAAGGAACATGGACCGAAATTCCCACACCACTACAAAGTCTCCCCCTGTTAAGCCTTTCCCACGTCGCGCACGAGGGTCTCGGCTCCTACACACCCATTCATCCCATCCTTACCTACCTGCTGCCATTGTGTTGGTCCACTGGCCAAACCGTATAAATAGTGCATTGTTGCGTATTATTGGCAGGTCAGGCAACCAACACACCCTGCATTGTACTGTGTAAAATATTGATGTTTCAAGGATATCTGCTATAAATGGGCTGGGGTGCAAAGATGGGTGCAGGAGATGACAGTTTTGTCATCAGATGAAAACCTGCTCCTTTTTGCAACTTCCTCCAAGTCATCACTTGCAAATAATATTTTGGTTTTTTGTCATTAGCAAAGAATGTGATTTTTATTCATCTTGATATTTTGCACATTTCATGTATGTACATTATGAGTAGTGTAGGTCCCTGTTCCACACAAATTATGTCATTTGTTGTACAGTCAGAGCAGTAACCAATTCACAAAGCAACAGACCCTCACTGACCCTCCTGCAGGTGGTGAGTCCAAAGAAAAATGACCGCTCTGTCAGTGACAGTATAGCCTTGAACTTTCAGCTGGGGCTTCAGGCAAAGTGGGTTTATGTGTCTTGCCCAAGGACACAACAACAGCAGACATCAGTGGGAGTCGGAGAAGGTTTTTACCGGACTTTACAAAGTTGTCAATACGCCAACAGATGACAAAAGATAAAACTAAACACATAAAAACCATTTGTCCATAGGGTAAATGGGTAATATGGAACATGTTTTAATTTAACCTAATTCGCAAAACTGTTGTCAATTAAAAAAGGTTTAGCTTTTTGTGATTTTGTAGATTATGCATGCATGATGAATCATTATACTGTACACCACATGGCTTGGTTCTCAGAGTCACCAGTTCTAATTTGACTGGCCCTGGTCTGTAGCAGGAATATTCTGGAATTTATCTGCTACATTCTCTGCAAATGCATCCTAATTTTGAAGTCTAGGGAACCACAGCTTGAGAACCACTGCTCTTAAGTGTGACAGGGATAGTTTGTTATACTCGTGGACTCAAAGTAAAATGTCTCCCAACCAGGTTTTTGTTTGGGCGGATCTGTGGGAGAAAGCATACGGACCATGCAGGAGAGTTGTTGTCCAGATGTGGAGTTCAAGGAGGACGTCACCCTGAAGAAATGCACCCATGCTCTGACACAAGCTCCGCCCCCTCTGCTTAAAATACAGAACCTTTTGCTACAGCACACAGACTGAGACACTTCCCAACCTATCCACAGAAGATTCACGTCGCCATCGCTGAGGCCATATTAGTGCTGAATAAAGGCTAGGTCCAGCTGCCAAAGAATGAGGCAGTGAAGGTTAAACTAACTGCATTTCTCTATTGCCACTCGCAACCCAAATGAACCCAAAATATGTAAAAAGTAATTAAATCATTCCCTCACTTAAGTACATATTTATGTGTAAACTTTTACTGCTGTAAAAATGTTTCATACTGAGAGAGAATGAACACAAAAAGCAGAAATGAAACCAAATTGTAATATATGAACTTAGAAGCATGGCTAACCACTTCAAACATGTTTTTAAGTTGTGTTGCCCTCTGCCAAGTAACTTATCTTTTTATAGTGCAAGAAGCAGAGGTACAGATATTTAGATTTAAAAGTGAAGGAAAGTAAAAAAAAACAGTATATCAGGAAAAAATATGTAAGTAAAGTTCTTCTACAGCCTCTGTCTTTATAATTGGTTAACCATCAGCGTGAAAATTATGATCAGAAAACAATGATTTGAAAGTGTTCAAATGAAATCGTCCGCAAAGTTCCTGTGTTTCTACTCGTCGACCTGCTATCTTCAAGCAGCCATCTAAACTCTGGTAAGGTTAGTTTGTGGCTGGTAACTGGATCGTGACTGAGTAAAAGAACAGATTTTCCACTGTGCTGTCTGCAGAGAGGAGGGAGTGTGGGCGGAGCCAGACTAAACGGAAAAACCAAACCATCTGTAATTCTCAGATGGAATTTCTGAGTTGATGGCAGTCCAACGCTTTGTGGAGCAGAGGAGGTCACAGTAGTGCCGAAAATAAAGGTTTCTCAACATTTACATAAACATTTGTAAAAGAGGGTGACACATTGGCACAGAGGTTAGCGCTTGTGCTTCACAGGAAGAGGGTCCTGGGTTTGATTCCACCTTTTCCATTTTTCAACATTCATGGACATTTCAACGGTTTTAATGAGATATTCGGTAGTTTGCCAGAAAAAGGGAGAGAGGACCATGATTTGAAAAAAACGACCCAAGCTCTCTCCCCCTTCCTTTCTGATTGGTCTACGCCTACTTTTCTGTGTACGCAATCCAAGACGTGCATGGGGAGATTATCAATTTGAATATTCGAATATATAAGAATATTTCATCTTTTTTTGTTATACGGTTCCTCACAGCAGCAGTACAATGCTCATCATCATCATTATTTCTCAAACCAATAATGAACGCTGCCCTTTGGCAACGCACTCTGTGCTTGTAATTCAGGTGTGTAAAGTACTGAGATTACTCCGTGTACAAACTTCAGTTGTGCGTACTCTTCGTCACAACAGGCTTTCAGCGCCTGTCATGAACCACTCCTGTCTCTAAAATCTCAGGAGAGAGAAGCTATCGGAGCTAGCCACGCTCAATAACACAAATAACAATCAATCAACACATTTAAATGTTAATCGGAGAATACAAATACATTCTTAACACACATGCACGGAAGTTTTCAGAATGATCTGTTAAAGTTTTCATGACAATAATACTGTTTTAATGGTAAACCCGGGAGTAACTATTTACATTAATTGAACATTTTAGGACACATTTGCAGAGGATCTGATTATGGATTTAGGTTACGTTTATATTTTGGTCACTTACCGCTGATGTACAGATTTCTTTGTTCAGTTTTCATGTAGTTCGAGAGCCTGGTGGAGGCTTGATTCGGAGGCAACTGAGCATGTGCGCAGCTACATGTGCTCGTGATGACGGACAGCCCTTGGCATCACTTGATTGTTTAAAGTGAACGGTATTGTAGATTTTGTGCTATAGCTAAGAGAAGGGAAGGCGGGACTTACCCGTATTATTATAATATAAAATTACTTATTTTATATCAACATTTGAAGCCAGGAGGTCAATTTAATTAATTTCTTAAAATTCATTTAGAGTTCCAGACTATCACTTTAAGTCCTCCGAGATGACTGCTGTTGTGATTTAGGGCTATTCAAGAATAAATTGAATTTATCAGAAGGAAGAACAAGGGGCAGACCTCACTATTTGTCAAGGGGCGGCTCCTGTTTGTGCCTCCAAGAGCCCATCTTTTTGAAAGAAGATAAGATATTCCTTTATTCGTCCCACAGTGGAGAAATTTCAGTGTCATCGTTGCGCACATTACAGCAGAGAAAGAAGGAAATAAGAGCACTCAGATTGCTCACATCAAACAGAGTCTATGATTTAAGATAGTAGATGATATGATAAACATATCCTTTTGGTTTTTTATGTATAATAATCATAAACACAAATACAGCATTCCCAAAACTATTCTAAAACATATCATAAAGATGCATCCATTATGGTACGAGCCCTCCCCTCATTTCTAAAATTGACTATTTCCCTGACATCACCTGTGATGACCAGGAAGTACGTGTGGCCGTGAACTGTTCTTATCCGAGTGGAGTAGAGAAAAGTAAAATACTGGAACTAGGAATAGCATTTCTGCAGTGTAGCTTTTTTTTTTTTACAAACATGTTATACCACATACACAAAGGAGGGGCCGATCATAAAACTGGTCAAAATGGAAAGAAGTCTGCCCCTGAGGAGGAGCTTAAAACAAACTATAAGAAAACTTTCCACGTAACATCCGCTCAAATAATTAATTCATATTGACCCCTTTTGTGGGCAAATGTACAGTAAGTGCTGGAGTTGAGTGAGTTATAAAGACAGAACCAACACTGACCACTGACCAGCCCTGAGTCCCCACACTGCAGAAGAGACTGCTGTCATGGATACACTGTGGTGTCCGTCCGATCAGCCCACTGCGTGATGTCACAGTGGGGGGTGTGAGTTCACTAATGACTCTAATGTGGGAAAGACGGCCCCTGTGACTTTAAGAGCGGCTGCAACAGGCGGCAGGGGCCCTCAGACAGCTGATGTGTTCCAGATGTAGAGGCGGGGCTTAGAGCTCTGTTTACAATGCTGTCCTCTGAGGGGCCGGCAGCAGAACCAGGACGTCTCCATGCTGCTCTAATCTGGCTCTTTATTTTCATTGTTTGATTTGTTTTAATGACATTGATAGGTTCTGAAAGAACTTTGAAGGACATATTTTGTTGCAAATATTTAAAAAAAACATTGAATTTGATCGATTGGTAAAGCTGCACTGCAGAACATTTGTTTTCATTTGTCATTATCTTCTCAATTAAGTTATATTGTACCCTTCAGAGGATAGAATCTATGGACATGTCTGATAGAAGCTGGTGAAGTCAGGTCAAGTGGCAGACACGGAAAACATGAAAAGTGTATATCTTATTCAGTCCATTACATTGAGGATTCATATTTGGTACAATTTTGTGATTTTCTTTATTCGTGTATTCGGGACAGAGTGTTTGAATGAATAGTATCAGCAACTGCTGTAAACACAATGGAATTACCACGAGGCTTAGCCTGGCTTTAGCCATCCGTACACTCCGCTCAATCATCATTTCCCTGCATGTAACGTCTGCGTCTGGCCCCTGTGTTTGCGATAACAATCGTTTAATTCCATCCGACCAATCAGCGAGCGCGGGAGGCGGGTGTTGTAGTTAGATGTGGCTGACGTCAAGAGTTTGCGCCGAACGGGCAGGTTGTAGTTTGGCAATGGCGAAGAATGCGATAGTAAAGTAATCCGGTCTGGTTCTATCAGGAAATTGAAGCAGGAGCAAGAGGAATGTTTAGCAAATGTAATTGCTGTGTAAAAGATTGTGGCGTTACTCCCCACGGGCTCCGTTAGCGGCAAAGGAGATGGCTAGGCTAAATGCTAAATGCTAACGACTCACTCGGGCGCATTACAAACGTCACATTAAACTTAGGAGCGACAGTGGCTCAGTTGGTAGGGCATTGACCTTAGAGCCTGAAGGTTGTGGGTTTCGAGCCCACCACGAGACCTACTTCAGGACTCCCACTGCTGACTGCTGTCGTTGTGTCCTTGGGCAAGACACTTAACCCCACTTTACCTGAAGCCCCTGCTGGAAGATCTCAGCTCCTGTGGACTCACCACCTGCAGGAGGATCAGTGAGGGGCTGGTGCTCTGTGTACTGGGTGCAGCTCTGACTGCCACCCCCCCGACCCAGAAATGGATTAAGGGGATGGAGGGATGGATGGACATTAAACTCAGATTCAATCGTTTCAATCTGCAAAAGGAGTTAACCCCTCCCACCTGTTAACGGAGCTCATGGAGCACCTCCAGACCGTTGTACGAAATGTAATTTGAACTATGGTATGGTACGACTAGGCTACTCGAGGCTAGTCTTCATCCATAAACCCACTGTACATGTTTAGTGGTACAAAAACAGAGCAACCAGAGTAAACCTATGTTTAAATAGAATCTGGTGAACGTTTGAATAAAATTCTTTGCATGATGATATGTGACTCTCACTTGTAAGGCCATGCTTCAGAAGTGAACATTCTGAACGATAAGTGTGAACATGCTCAAACCACTTGAAATAGAAGATATTGTGTTAAAATATGTTGGTGCTTCTCCTTAACTCATCTTTTGAAGGGCATGTGTAAGGCAGGGGTTGTGGCCAACTTCACCTGTGCAGCAGACTGGAGCCCATCCCTCACTTTGTTCACAACTTCATTGCCGAAAAACTCCTTTTAGTGCATCCAGAAAATTAGATATTTAGATCATATCTGTGTAGATTTCCCTTTACTTCCCTTGCTTTTCCTCAGTCTCCTGCCTCAGATTCAAACCTCAACACATTGGATATGAAAACTTTTGAAAGGAGAGGGCCCACATATTTAACCAAAAAAAACACACATTTAGATTAAGAGATCCTTTATTCATCCCACAGCAGGAAAATCTCAGTGTTGCATCACAAGTTACAGAAAAGTAGGAATGAGGAGCACACAAGATAAGTGAACAATAGCTATACTGATTAAAATAAAACAAAAACTCTAACTCTAGCAACAATGAACAATCATATAGAAGTCTATAATTGTAGCTAAACTGTAGTCCCCAGGCAGGTCACACAAGTAACACAATGAATGAATACAAGATACAGACAATTTAAAAACTACACAAATACCGTTTTAGTTCAAATGAGTGCAGGCTTGATGTTTCAGAGTTGTCCGTAGATAAATGCTGGTATCGTCTGTCTCTGAGTCACAGTTTCATCCCACTGTACTTCCTGGTTTGTGCTAATGACTGTTTTACAGCCGCCTCCCACTGAGCCGCTTTATGCACTCTCCCACTTATTAAAAGAGCTCATGAGTGGCGAAGCTGGGTTGACTCTTACACGTACGGAGATATGGTCATTTTGTGAAATTAATTATACACACAATTTCAGGGGCAATTTATGGTGAACACTCTAACAGAGTGATGGCAATGCTTATGTACAATAATGTGATTAACAGTGACTTCTTAATAATAATCCATCGGTTTTATATAGCGCTTTTTTGGACACTCAAAGACGCTTCACATGTGTCATTATTCATTCACTCCATACACGGTGGTGATAAACTACTACTGTAGCCACAGCTGCCCTGGGGCACACTGACGGAACCAGTATGCGCCATCGGCCCAGTCTTGCCTAAGGACACAATGGCAGTTTGGCACTTTACAGCCACCGCCGCCCCACTGTGGCTGGTGTTCCCAGAGTGTCTTGCCAAGGACACAACAACAGCAAACAGTGGGAGTCGATGGTGAAAGTCTTGAGCGGGGCTTGAACCCACGACCTTCTGGCTCAAAGGCCAACGCTCTACCAACTGAGCTACTGGCGCTCGCAGTAATAGGAGCAGGGCTTGTGCAGGGATGCATTGGATTTGTGAAAGGAAGAAGAGAGTCTAGACACAGTTTTTTGTTATATAAATAGTCACCTTTTTTTCTTTTTTAGTCACATTTTTGTAGAATATATGGATCTTTTATTAGTTGTAGTGCAATTTTGTCAAAACTGAAGTCCGCACAAGTCAATGCTTTTACAGTTGTTTTGGTTATCTGGAGGCCAAAGCAACCACATCTACTGGCGACGTGGCAGATGCTTAGGGGAGCTTTTTACCTTGATACCAATAATAAACATGTTTTCTGCTGAGACATGATCCCAGACCTCCACATTTTCTTCAAACCTGCAAATCTCTAAGTGTGAAATGTTTCTGTGCTTTTCTTCCACCGCTGGGATCTGCTACTGCTACACTAAGTGAGACTGAAAAGCCGGCCTGGGTTCCATGAGCAGCTTTAGGGCTGGACCTGGTGCAGAGCCTGATGCGGTGGGGCTGTGTTTGCTCTGGACTCCCAGCCTACTATTACACGTCAGCTCAGAGCACTGCTGATGTGGACACGGAGCATCTGGGAGATGGAGACACAATGCAGTTGAACTCAAGACACATACACTAGACCGTTCGAAAGGAGAATTCCATGAAGAAATTATTGAAAATCATGTTGACACTTTATACAATTTTAGTGCTGAGTGTTTTGTTTAAAGCAGCTCATGAGGCAGATATGATGTTTTTGGAGGAAGAATGCATCTGTCCTGTGGGGTGCTGGAATTTTAAAACGACTTCATGAGTATGTGCAAAGCAGTCTTTAACTACTAAATTGACTTACCTATAACTAAAGAGTATTATCGCATCTGTCTAATCTCACAACACAAAAAATACTTTCTAGATGTCAACGCTCACTTACTATTCAAATGATTCCTAAATCTGATTAGGTATGCTATTGTCCCTGTAAGCAAGTGTGTCCTCTGCATTTTACCATTCTTCTAATGCCAAGAGTAGTTGTTCGTTCAGTGGAGCTACCAAGGATTTTACCTATGGGGCATGTTTGGGTGGCGGGAACTGGAGCACCGAACACAGAAAGACCCTGGCCAGCAAGGGAATCAAACAACCTTTTTACTCTGTAACCTCAGGTTTACTTGTCATAGACACTCATCAGCTGGAACTGTTCAGTAGGCCATACTTTGGCTACTGAACCTTTGGCTGCTTTGGGACGCTGCTGAGTTCTTAACCACCTGAAACATGACTATTTGATCATGTTTCAGGTGGTTAACATGATCCACTTGAAACATAATCAAATATATAATGGATGGATTGATTACCTGTCAATCAATCCATTTTCCTATACTTAATCTATTGCTGGCTCATGGTGGCAGCAGTCTGAACACTTCCCTATCCACAAACTACACACACCTCCTGCTCATCTCGGCAGATCCTGAGGCCTTGGTGTATTTATCAATCCAGGTGCTAAACTGCAGGTATGAGAAAATATGGTGGGGGGTTCAGATCTTATAGGGCATGTGCATCATGCATCCCTTTGCTCTAAAGTTTGGAGTGCTCTTCACTTTTGCACACAATCTTTTGCATGTGTACCCCAAAAGTCCTTTGCCTCATTCCTCAAAGCTCAGCACCAGTGAAGTCACAGTGGGAAAGGAGACAGGGTGGGAAATCCAGAGCTTTGACTGCAAACGCTGCCCCCGTCTTCACCAGTCTCAAAAAACCGACTGTCTGTCAATCTCGCGCTCCATCCTTCCCTCAGTGTGAACCGAGAGCAGCCCTGGAGGAGGCCAACATGCCCAGGGAACAGGTGTGACTTGGAACACAGGATCAATAAAATCATGCATTATTAAGGTGGAGAATTGCATTGTGTATGGGATCAAACCCCTGAACACATTGGATGAGTGAAAATTAACAAATTACATTACTCAGTCTTCTACTTGCATTGGGTTAGGGTTAATGTACTGAATCTCTACACTGGTTGAGATGCTGTTTGGTGTCCCTTTGGAAATAATTATAGATTAGAAAGACTGTTTTGCGCTTGTTTGATGTTCTATATCCTACACTTTGATGAGAATGACTTTGCATCGTTCATGAAGGCTACATTGTTTATCAGTTTTAGCTAGTGGTATGCCATGGAATTGTTTTCATTGAAAAAGGTGGGCCACTTCTCAAACTGCTGGGTAACACTGGTATAGGCTGCATAAACACCAGTATAGGCCTATTCCAACTTCCTCTGCTGAGCTCCCTGAAACAGACTAAAACCTAAATTATCTTCAGCTTGCTTACGCTCACCCTGCCCCCTCCCACCCCCAGCTCCTCCTCCCACACGCTCAAAGTCTGGAAAAAATGACAGAGCAGCCGACTAATGTTAGTGGTAGACTGCAGACAAACCACTTTCTTTCAGTTGTTCCTAAGGTTTGAAGACAGGGTGCAGTTTAGTATTTGTAGCATGAGAAAGCTATGATGTCTCAGCATTTGCATATAGTATATAAATAAAGATTACTTACTTACACTACAACTTTCCTTTGCCCTGCATCCACTACCACAGCACTGCCATTTCTCCATCTCTACAATCTCTGGTTGGATCACCATTACCATGTTGTCAGTCTGTGTCTGATAGCCAGATACTTCCTGAATATTCTAGGACCTTTTGGCGCTCATTCATTACCACCTTTAAAAGTGTTCCCCTTCTTGACCTTGGGGTTCCCAGACCATACTCCGCACAGACCTATCCTGTACACTCTGGTGAGGTATATCTGGTCCTCTAGCTCTAGTACTCTGGCTTGCTCCTGGGCAGCCATGATGAGTGCCTCTGAGCTGTCCAGTAGGCCAACCCTCTCTAACCGTTCGTAGCCATTGGTGACTTCTCAAGATCACCCACTTCAGTTATGTTGTGGTGATACATCCCGTGTAGAGGCTTGTCCTCCTATGATGGTCCCTCTTTGAGAATCTCCTCACCTAACTGCCCCTCTGTTGGGGCCGTTTCCTTTAGGATACATATAGATACAATGTGACTTTTTACATGTTAACATATTTTAAATATGACAAACAAAAAATTAATAACCAAATATCCAATGCTTGGTACAGTGGCCGGGGATGGAGATGCACTCTAAAGTGCGTCTGAGCTGTGATGACGTGGTGGATTCTTCCGTGGAGGATCCAGGCAGCTGACTTTTCTCTGCCTTTTCTGTGCATGTGTGTGTGAGTGAGTGTGACTCATTCCTCTTCGGTGAATCGTTTTAGATGACCAAACTTAACAGGAGCAGTGTTGAGACGTTAAACACACAAAAACGAACACACAAACATGTGCACATGGGATATATTTATGATATATATAGATATATTTATGATGTGTGTGAAATAGTAGTGCTTTATTGGGACTGGTCAGGATGTCCATGTGGCGCTGCGGAGCTGAAGAGTCTGCTGCTACGCTCTGCTCTGAGTGATTCTACAGATGTGAGGTTGGGGAGGTGTGTGTGTCCGTTTGCACTTTCCAGATCTTTTCTCCGTCCAACCTCCACTCCATTTTGTTGCATTCATACTTTTACAGTGTAGGAGCTTTAAGAAGAAGCCCTGCCCCCAAACCCAAACTGCACAGCGCCCTGAGCTGCTCTTTAAAGCTGGGGTATCTGACTTCCACACTGTGAAATTAGGAAAGAAACATTCAGATCTGTGGCACTCATTACTATCTAGTAATATGTAAGTCAATAAATGCTTAGAGAACATAAGAACGTAAACTGCATGTAGGTTTTTATCATAGCAGATTATTTGAATTTAAATACAAGTACGACCTTTTAAGCTCAAAATCATATCTGAACTCAAATGGCTCCAGTTGTATTGTAAACTGTTGTTTTTTCAATTTTTCAAAGCTGGATAAAGACTTTTGTCTTGACAAACAAGACAAAGACTGTTCTACAAAGTATATCTTAAAATTAAAATAATATCTATTCGTCTCAAAGCAGGGACTTTTCAGTGGTGCATCGCCAGTTACAGAACAGTAAGGATGAGGAGCAAGAGAACAACTCTATACTAAAGCAAATAATAAAATCTCTGACTTTAGCATAACACAGAAGCAAGTATAAACATCTGTACTAGTGCAAGATATTTGCATGTATACATCTGTGCATGTTAGCATCTGGGACAAAGGGACCAAGTGAGAGTGACAGTGCTTAAGTGTTAGCCTGTCCATACAGCTCACAGTACTGCTTCTGAATGTCATCGTCATCACTGAGGTCACTCCTGATGACGTACCCCAGGTATTTGGCCTTCTCCACATTCAGAAGCTCCACACCATACAAATATGTCCAAAGTACAGCTTTGGGAAAGTTTATAAAGCTCGCGTGTAAGCATTCGATCCTCGTAAGTAGCATAATTTACATATAGCTCTATAGTCAGCTGGTTGTATTTACTTCTAAAACCACAAGAAAAAAATGCATTGCTTTTTTGTTAAATGAAAAAATCTTTACCTTACCTTCAAAACGTCTGAAATTGGTAATTTTTTTAGTTATCAAAACAATCTATGGGCTGGAAACAAGAGCGAGAGATCACGTTCGCAACAAGTAATCCAATATGGCAGCGTGATTTGATGCCCACCTTTTTGACAAAACTACCCACAATGCCGTGCGGTCGAGCCGGAAGCTCGGAACTCTTGATGCATGTATTGCACAGATGCATGGCATTTCAGATCAGGTCGGCATTGTTCTTTGGTCCTTATTGTTCATTTTACATTCAAGGCCAGGCTTATGACAGTCCTCTTTAATTTATGGTTAGGATGGTAAGACTCAGGGAAGACTGAAGCTGCGTATGAGTCAGTTTGCTTGGAGAAGTAGTCTAACTTAGTACTATACTACACAAGAATAAATTGAATTTACAGTCTGACAGCAGCAGGAAGGAATGACCTGCGGAACCTCTCCTTAACACATCGATGATGGATCAGTCTGTCACTGACTGCTCTCCATAGCAGACAAAGTGTCCTGCAGGGGGTAAATATCTGCCGTTGTTAGTGGGTCAATTTTGACCTGGGGTCTAACTCAGTCCTGACCACTAAAAATAAGTAATTATCACTCGATATAGTTAATTCTACATCTAACTAACATCATATGCATTCAAAGTCATATTATCTAATTTTTATTTGATTTTATGGCCGTCGAGACACATCATGTCTCTTATTTTTAAGCTGAAAATACGTTTTTTTTCAATCAAAATATTGTAAACTGTCAAATACATTGATAATAATGTTTTCTAACTATAATAGAACTATATTTGAATATAACTTTAGAAAAAAGGTGAACATCTCATCTCATCTATAAATATATTAATCACAGTTACGCTGGTAGTGTTAGGGTAAAATTTGACCTGCATAGATTTGTTAGTAAAAGGAGCCATTGTTCTTTAGAAAACTGCTTTCTTCTGAAAGTTTTCTGGAGTTTGGTATGAAAGCTCTAATGCAGTCTTTATGTCTTGGATCTGTGAGTTTGCAAATCGAGTGGGTCCAGGGCTGATTGTATGATGTTTGCTGTTTTTGCTCTGCCTTCATTTTCATACGGGTTTGAGATCGAACCTTCCCATTGTTTAAAACAAAATTAGTGATGCTAAGTAGCGTTGCTCTTTAAGAAGTGCACTGCTGAGTGGAAACATTTATTGCGCGTTAACTTATTAAGTGAAGCAGATGTGCAAAAGAAGTATAAGAATTCCTTTATTCGTCCCACAGTGGGGAAATTTCGATGTTGCAGCGCACATATAGGACAGTAGTAAGAGCACACAGGGAGCACACACAATATATACAAATAAGTAGTAGCTATGTTTCTTAGCTAACATAACTAGCTGTAGATGCTGAAAATGCTTCAATACCAGTCAAAAAATATATATGTAGTAGTAGTGCAGTTATATACTGTACAGTTAAATAGTGCAGGATAAAAAGTAAAGTGACATGAGGTAAAGTGACATTGTTCTGTGACATCCTGAAGTTGCAGTATTGCACATTGCACATGATTTAAGAATTTACTGAATTACAGATGAATGAAATTTACAGGCTCAGCAGTTCTTATTGTACAGTCTGACAGCAGCAGGAAGGAAAGACCTACGGAACCTCTCCTTCACACAGCAAGGGTGAATTAGTCTGTCACTGAAGCTGCTCTCCAGACCAGAGAGAGTGTCCTGCAGGGGGCGATAGTCATGGTCCAGCATAGATGTTAGTTTGTCCAGGACCCTCCTGCCCCCCACCTGCTGCACTGTATCCAGGGAACAGCCCAGGACTGAGCTGGACTTCCGGATGACCTTGTCCAGCTTCTTCCTGTCCCTCTCTGTGATGCTGCTGCTCCAGCAGACCACACCGTACAAGATGGCTGATGCCACCACAGAGTCATAGAAGGTCTTCAGGAGTGGCCCCTGCACTCCAAAAGACCTGAGCCTCCTCAGCAGGTAGAGGCGGCTCTGGCCCTTCTTGAAGAGGGCGTCTGTGTTATGAGTCCAGTCCAGTTTGTGGTTCAGATGAACACCCAGGTACTTGTAAGAGTCCACTCTCTCAATGTCCTTTCCCTGGATGTTCACTGGAGCTGGAGCGGCAGAGTGACGTCTGCGGAAATCCACCACCATCTCCTTGGTCTTCCCCGCGTTGATGAGGAGGTGGTTCCGCTGACGCCAGTCCACAAAGTTCTGTATAACTCCTCTGTACTCTGCGTCATCATCCTCGGAGCTGAGTCCGATGATGGCAGAGTCGTCGGAGAACTTCTGGAGGACACAACCGTCCGTGTTGTGTCTGAAGTCCGCAGTGTAGAGGGTGAAGAGGAACGGCGTGAGGACAGTTCCCTGGGGGGCCCCCACACTGCCGGTCAGGACCTCAGACACAAAGTCCCTGGTTCTCACAAACTGGGGTCTGTCTGTGAGGTAGTCCAGGATCCACTGGGACAGGTCGTAGTCCACACCGGCTGTCTCCAGCTTGTCCCTGAGAAGCCGCGGCTGGATGGTGTTGAAGGCACTGGAGAAATCAAAGAAGAGGATCCTCACAATGGAGCCGGGTTTCTCCAGGTGGGACAGGGAGCGATATAGGAGGGAGACCAGTCTCTCCAGTGTCTTCATGCAGTGGGATGTTAGAGCCACTGGCCTGAAGTCGCTGAGGTCTTTGGCCCGTGGTTTCTTGGGCACCGGTACCACACAGGAGGAGCTGTGGAGCCGGGTTGAAGACTCGCTCCATCACTCCACAGAGTTCGTCTGCACAGGAGCGAAGGAGCCTGGAGCTGATGTTATCTGGTCCTGGTGCCTTTCTGGTCTTTTCTCCGCATCTCTGTCCTCACCTGAGCAGCGGTGAATGACAAGCAGCGGTGAATGAGCGGTGAAGTCAGCCTCACTCTCTCGTCCTGGTCCACCTTGATTCAGTGGCAAGAAAAAGTCAAGACAGCTGGCGATGGGCAGGATGGAGTGGATGACCAAATATTGCAGCCTTTGCTTTCAAGCCCATGGGGTCCGTCTTGGGTCTTTATTTGAGCAATCCACCTGAACACTGACTGGTACACAGTAGTAGGTGTGTTTCATTGAAGCTTGTGTGCAAGCAGCCAGGGTTGCCAATTTTATAGGGTACCCAACTTTCACAGGACACACTCTCTCCATCCTGAAGCGTCACATGCATGTATTGATGCCCTCTGTCTTATCACTGTTATGGTTGACTGTTGAGGGCAATGCAAAATGTGGTTGAATTCACCATTTGATATGAAAAATATATAGAGAAACAAGAGGGCAGTGGAGACAGAAAGCTGACTGGCAGGCTGGAAATACAGACTTCAGCACAGGTAGTTTGTAATTATTTTTATCTCAAACTGACGCTGTACATAAACTCGTGACATGAGATAGTCTGGCAGAGAAGTAGAGTCTGACCCAACCAGAGTTTTAAGGACAGGGTGACGAGTGAATATGGTTTGAATGCCTCACAGCAGAGGATGAGCCAGCCACAGCCCCTGTCACACACAAGGAAGGAGATACTTTTAGTAAAGTGCAAAAGTAGAATACAATACAATTTATTCTTGTATGGCCCAAAATCACAACAGCAGTCATCTAGGAGGACTTAACAAAACCATTGAAATCACCGACACAGATCAGAGAATCAACAGTTAAGACACAAGAAATACACATACAGTATGTATTGGTCCATATGGTGAGAGCAATGTCCATGAATGTTGATAAATGTCCATAGATAAGACACTAACTGTCCAACAAACACTCCTGCATCGGCAAGGAAAAACTCTAAAACCCAGTGGGAGAAAATTGAGAAACCTCGAGGTGATCCACATTGAGAGAGGGATCCGCTCCACACAGACGGACGGGCTAATGATCCAGGACCTAAGCTACAGAATGAGGACCAAGGCCATGCAGCAACAGGTGCGGTGTATGACTGGAGCAGGGCAGGCAGGTCGGGCAGGGCAGTCCGCAGGTGTAGATGGAGTGGGCCGGTTCAGAGGTCCAGTTGTTGCGCCATGAAACAGACAGACGGGTGAATGGACAGACTACAGACAAACTCTTGACAATGCAGACAGATGAAGTAGGAAGGGGGAAAGGATAGTGCTCAAGTTACCATACTTCTCCCAGCAAACTGACTCCCTACGCAGCTTGACTGACAATCTAAGATGTTTAGCCTTCCCTGAGTCTTACCTTCCTATCCATATGCTAAACTGAAGAGGACTATTTTAAGCCTAGCCTTGAATGTAGAGACCGGGTCCGAACAAAGGAGAGACAGCAGCAGCCACGGCTAGGCTAGCCCCGGCTACAGCACCAAAGATTCATGGATTACACACCAAGTGTGTAAACCAAACCAAACAACAACCTAACAATATCAGCAAATGCTAAAATGAAGAAGAGTGTTTTAATTGAATGTGGAGACCGTGTCTGCTTTCTTAACGTGAATGGGAACCTTATTCTACAGTAAAGGAGCTCGGAAGCTAAATGCTCTGCCGCCGACAGTGCTTTTTGAGATCTTAGGAACCACCACATGCTCGGGTTTGGTTGATATGACACTAACGTGTCTTGAAGATAAGGAGGAGCCAAGCCATTCTTGGCTTTGTATGTTAAAAGTATGATTTTAAACTTTATTCTATACTCCACGGAAAGCCAGTGGAGTGATTTTAACACCGGAGTTATGTGCTCCCTCCTGTTGGCACCTGTTAAGATCCTTGCTGCTGTATTTTGAAAGAGCTGGAAGCTTTTCAAAAAGGTTTTAGGGCACGCTTTTGAGGTGACAAAAGTGTGAATCAGTTTTTCTGTATAACTTTAAGAAACAAATTCCAGATTTCAGCGATTCCCAAGTGGAAATACAGCATTTTAGTTGCTTGGCTTATATAAGCGTTGAAAGAGAATTCTTCGTTGAATACGACTCGAAGATTCCTGATGGTGTTGCAGGGTACTATACTGACATTATTGAGAGTGATTTTCTGGGCCGAGTAGGGTCACTGCTGTCTTCTCCGGGTTAAGCAGTAGAAAGTTAAGAGTCATCCATGTTTTTAGGTCTTTTATGCAGGCACATAGCCTTTTCAACTGATCTGTCGGATTTGGTTTCATTGGCAGGTAAAGCTGTGTGTCATCTGCATAGCAGTGGAAGTTAAATTCCATGCTTTTTAATGATGTTACCTAGCGGCAGCATGTAGTGTGAAAAATTGGTCCAAGAATCGATCCCTGCGGCACACCGAATTCCACTCCAGAATAAGGCGAAGAGTTATGATTCACATTGACAAAGTGATACCAATCCGTTTAATAGGATTTAAACCATCCAAGGGTTCCTCTGAGACCTATATATCACCTATGTCCTCACCTATGACCTGTGCGTACTGGAGTTATTATTAATTAAAAATGCAATGAACACAACATGATAATATTCACAGTTTAGATGGTTTTGGCTTTCATTTCTTTAGACAGCTTTGGTTACATTACATGTATTGACTTTATTAGTGCATATTACATACAAGCTTTTTATTTAGATATAGCAGACTATATTGCGAAGTCCTCATTGCTTCACCATGAGCAAAAGTTCAGAGAGTACATGTCCTTCTCTGTGAGCTATATAAATACAGATAAATACTTACTTCCGGTATATACTGACTGTTGTGTTTGAGGGTTCACACACATGCCCGGTGCTGCAGCACACATTTTGTGAGACCCAATAACTGCTTTCAAACACTTTTGCAATTTGTGGTTGTACCTGCATAAGAACGCCAGATCCCGTCAGACCTCTCATGGCACAGCCTTGTTAGTACTGTGATGGGAGACCTCTGGGAACACCAGGTGCCACAGTGAGGCGGCAGCGGCTGTAAAGTACTTAACTGTTATTGTGTCCTTAGGCAAGACACTTCACCCACATTGCCTAGAATGAGTCTGGTGTGTGTGTGTGAATGGTTGGTGGTGGTCAGAGGGGCTAATGGCACATACTGGTTGCCTTGCTTCTGTCAGTGTGCCCCAGGGCAGCTGTGGCTATATCTTAGTAGTTTATCACCACCGTGTATGGAGTGAAAGAATAATTGCATGTGAAGTGCATTTGAGTGTCTACTAAAGCGCTTTATAAAACCAATGCATTATTATTATTACTATAATCACGTTTTATTAAACTAAACTGATGCACTTATTGTTGGGGTAACAATACTCTTAGAACAGTCTTACTTATTATTACTTTTAGTACAGTTCAGATTTGTTTCAGAACTTTTTCTCTCTTCTGATCTAAATGTCTCATAATATTCTACAAATCCACTCCAGTAGTCCGCCCTCTGACTATTGGTGCATATTTTTCCAACTTCAAGATTTGAAGAAGGCTAAAGAAAAGCAGAAAAGTGACTCCAATGCTTTTGTGCACTAACCACCAGCCGCTGTGCACAGTAATTACAGCACTGAGGGATATTTTGAGTTTATTATGGACTAGCTGACCAGACTGACTCATGTGGACACCCAGAGGAGCAGGGACAGAGGAGGACGGTTCATTCATATTCTCCTCAACCCAAGACACCATTGCTCAAACAGTTCCTCATTTTACACTTCTAATGGTACCCACTCACCTGGTCTGCTGATGTTTGTCTCCTTAATATGTGAATAATATTCCAATGGAAAAATAGTAGGTACGACAGTTATGAGTATGACCATATTTAAAGTCATAAAGGAGCACATGCAAATCAATTAAATTAATGTAATTTCGCACAAAATCCCAGAATTGTTCATTCATCAACCACAGAATAATTAAATGTTCCAATAATTTTCGTATTACTCCAGGAATGCTCCAGTTATAGCCCATAGCCTTTAATGACTAAATTAGTACATTTTGATCTTTGGACGAGTTTTTTTCATTTTATGGCCTGAATGCTTTCGACTGGCTGGAGTGGTAGTATCTGTGGTCTTCATTCAAATCTTTTTGTATGGGTACAAAGGTAATAATGCTTAATTATCCAGCAGTCTGACGTGAATGTAATGTAAACGAGCATTTTTGCCCTAATCTTACCACTTACTTACTTACAGATGTTCATTAATGTGCACTGTACCTTCAAATAAATTAATAAAGAAAAATATACAACAAAGCAAAAAAACGTCTGATTTCATTATGGTTTCCACTGTATAGACTTTGTGAATATTTGATCATTAAGGCGTCATAACGACACACTGAATTGTTATCAAGTGAACTTAATCAACATCCTTAGGACCATGTTCAGGAGGTGTGTTCTGTGGGAAAAGCTGTCTTTCAGTTTATTATCTTTATATGGAGGATAATCTATATATGAATTGATCATAAGTGAATTGGAGCTGTGTGTTTCATGATTTGAATGCACACAGGTCTTTAACCCTGGTTTTTATGTTATACTTCCACAGAAGTTTCTGGGCTAAATCAACGCTCAATGAATGAGAATTACGTGTATAAAACTGAATCTCTTGTGATAGTTATTGAAAGTGCTGTGTATAAAGTAAAAAAGGAATGTGTGCTGCTTTTACTAAAAGATGAGGCCCTGAGCTGAGTGTGGAGCAGAGCCCCAGCCTGCATGAGTCATCCTCTCCACCACCCCCACCCTGACCCAGGGGGCGTGGCCTGAGCAGCAGTGGTCCCGCCCCCTCACAGCTGGCCACATGTTCCAGTGAGGGAGCGTAGACTGGGAGGAGTCTCGGATCAGTGCTGGGTCGGACACATGTGGAGGGGATGCATTTAAAAAAGAAAAGATTAAACACAATTTGAGTAGGATTAGTTCGGTGCATGCAGTAATTTGACGTCACCCTGTTGGTCTACCCCTCTACAGTTAACCATCACAAATTATCGTAATACTATGAAGAATGGGGGGAGGTGCAAAATGGGGGACTGAACAATGGAGTCTTGGAATAGGAAGAATACAACTTCACAGTCAGTCCACCTAAAAATCATCCATCCAGCTATTAGTCTAACCCAGACATCGGGAAAATTTTTAGCTGAGAGAGCCAAAAAAGTCTCATACTTGAAAATGTATATTCTGTGGGAGATACACATATTTATGTGAATAGGTGTGATTTTTAGAGTGTAATAATAGTCTCAATGTAATATTTAGTTTAATCATTTTTGATGCTGAAGATTTCAACACATGAAATATTATTATTATTAAGGTACTATTACTATTATTATTATTATTATTATTATTATTATTATTATTATTATTTAGGTACCTTAAAAGGGCACTAACGTTATTAAAAGCTATTTTTTTTTCTGATAAAACACATTAAAAGCATGTATTTCCCACCTTTGCAATGTGTTTTTGTGTTATAGATAAGTAGTAAATCAGTAAGATAACTTTTTAATATCAACGTCTCTGATTGGCCAGAAAAATGATGACGTACTTGTAGGGGTCGCAGCTCCCGCCTTACTGTTTATGGCATTGCTCCTGCTGCCGCTTTGACACAAATAAACCTTAAAATGGGTGTATTTTGTATGGCCCCGGGATGCAGCAATGAAAGTAACAAAAAGAAGAATGTAAACAGCAGTCCCTACGATCTTTGACTTATTCAGAGAAGGCGACGGTCCAAACAAATTGAGAGAACACACCAGCGCGAGTTCCATGAAATTAGTTCTATCAAGCTCCAACTAAAACCAAGTTTACCGAGTTTCAACCCAGTATTCAGCAGAAAACACAACTGTCATTGAACCATGAATCCATGTTTCACTCTAACTACGTTTAGTAAAAGATATAGATATGACACATACCATCATGTTTTAGACTTTAGAACCACAGACACATGTTTAGTATAAGACTTTAGAACCACAGACACATGTTCAGAATAAGACCATAACGCTACATGTTTGCAATTGTTTGAAGACAGTCACCATTTCTGTCAAACTTAACATCTGGAGCTGGGACACAGAGTTGAGGCTTCTGGGTTGCGGGTATTGACGTGTTAGCTGGTGTTAGCTTGTTAGCTGATGTTTGCTTGTTAGCTGATGTCCGTAAAAATAGCGTAAATCCATCTTGTCAAACCACCTCCAGACTTTTCAGTTCTGTCCGCTTTTACGGCTGGGATCTTTTATTTCACGGTAGTCACTTTTACGCTTCTTAACTTTTCTCTGCACTGCGATGTCCCTGATGTACTCCTTTGTCCCTAGCGCTACCTTCGCTAACACTTAGCTATTTACACTCACTTGGGTGCACCATCGAGCTCAAACTGACCGCATCCGCAAACCGGGTCGAGACGGGTCGGACCCGGTCGGACCATAGATCCATACTCCAGCCCGTGGAAACGGCCCTAATGTCTGCAAATGTCCATTTCTTGCAGATAGCTCCTCATCTGAACCGAGTCAGAGTCCTCAAAATCATAATTACTGTAATAACAAGTACCAAGGGCTCATAAATAAAAGCCCCTGACTTGTATTGTCCATCACGGAATGACAAATATCTGTTTAAAACGTCCGTATACAACGTTATGGCTTACAAATGCATCAACAAAGCCCAATGACACCTATGTGTACATGACTTCCGGTCTCGGCAATTTTTCCGCGAATGTCTTTTTGCATGATTATTATTGATAGAAACTGCTAAGGGTGAAACTATCTGTCAAAATGAGTTTTATGTAACACAAAAAAATACCACAATATACGAACAAAATAAGATTAGGTCCCTTTTAATGATAAGATTTGTATGAGAGCCAGAAACAATCATAGAAAGAGCCACATTTGGCTCCCGAGTCATAGGTTCCTGACCCCTGGTCTAACCTATCCAGACTTTCCTTCAGCTCATCTGAGGAGTCAGATAAGCCTACCCAGGCCAGCTGAGAGACGTCTCCTTGGGATGCGTCCAGGAGACAACTCCACTCCCAACCTCAGCTGGCTTCAATCCACATGGTGGAGCAGCGGTTCTACTCAGAGCTCCGACCTCTGAAAGAGTGCCCCAGCCGCTCCAACTTGTACTTTTCTGTCATTCTCTAAAGCTCATGATCACTGAGCGTCAGAACTTTAGAGCTTTAACTGCAGACATTGTTTCTATATACTGGCATGAGTACTCCAAATGGTCTCAATACCGTGGAGCCAACATCTCAGCTCACCCTCATGAGGGATCAGACACAACACTTGATACAAGAACAACAGATATTACATTGAATAGAAACATAAATAGATAGTTATACTTTATTTTTGTCTTGGGGAAATGTGTCTTCTCCATTTGTCCCAGCCTGCCGCACTGGAGGATTTTTTCAATGGTGCATGTTTTGCGTGGGGGGTGGACAGGAGTGCCTGGAGGATACCCATTCTCCCAGACACAAAAACAGGCAAACTCCACTCTAAAACACCCAGGCCGACACAGGATTAAATCCTATGTTGTGGCTCGAGTGCTACCCAGACTGGTGCAGTAAATACAGAAAATACAGAATACATAGTCTAATGTGGTCCAAGCCGAGTTTGAAGTGAATGGTGGTGAGCTTTAAAGAGTGAAAAGTCCTCTTCTTTATTGGAACATACAGCAGACAGTGGAATATGTCTTCCGTGGAAGCAAATGTGTCAGTGGTCTCTTGTTCGGCGACCTTGTCTTTGAGGATTCATGCCGGCCCATTGCCAAGTATGGGTCTTTAAATTTCTGTAAAGTCTGGTTCAGACTGGTCCGGACCGGTCTGCCTTTTTCTGCAGCAGCCCCAATGTACTCCATTGTAGAAGCAATGACCCTCGCAGCGCAGTCCATCCTCTGCAAAAAAGAATAATTGTGGGATTAGTGTATGAATCGATGTGAGCACAATTTACAAATTAAATATAAGCTTTCTTAATGATGAAGGTTAGTATTTATTTGAATTTGATGTATTCAATTCAAACTTGTACAATAGTATTTTCAAACCATGAACTACCCAAAACTACCAATTTAATTGGTTAAAGCGACATTGATAATTAGCAGTTAGATTATTAATTTATTGAACAGAAATGTACCATTCTGTTAGTTTTGGGCCAACCAATATGAATTGGTCGTTTGATTTTGCCTTATTGTGAAAGCATGAACCTGTCATACCTCAGAAGCTAAGCACGGCAGAGCATGGTTAATGTTGTGATGAGAGACCTGTGGGAACACCATGAGTATCAATTACAAACCAACCAAATTGGACCAAAACCAAATGATTGGTCCTTTTCTGGCTATTATAATGGTCAATCTAACCAGTATAAGTGTATATTATTGGGCGGCACGGTGGCTGAGTGGATAGCACTCTCGCCTCTCAGCAAGAAGGTCCTGGGTTCGAATCCCGGCCGGACCAGGGCCTTACTGAGTGGAGTTTGCATGTTCTCCCCGTGTCTGCGTAGGTTTCCTCCGGGTACTCCGGTTTCCCCTACCACTAAAAAATATGTACAATAGGTCTGGCATGGGCCTCCTGTTCGGCGACCCCGCTCCCATCTCTCGGTGGAGTGAGAGGACAAGTGCCCAAAAAATAACAATTGTAAACCGCTTTGTGACTCTGGTCTGTGAAAGGCGGTATATAAATAAAGTTTACTTACTTACTTACTTACTTTATTGCAGCTAAACCAGTTTAGGTTTTCAAAACAGTTTTTAGGCAAGCCCAGGTGATCCAAGATGGTGCTGTATTCAAATGAATAGCTTGCGCACAGTAGCGCATGGAACTTCACGGGCGCTGACATATGATAGGAACTCGTCTATATTTGGGCATTGTCTGGTCCCTCCGGTTCTGCACAGTGGATGACCTCCCATGATGCGTTGCGCCAAGTATGCGTGTGTGGCTCTCATCCACGTGCACAGAGGGGCTCGGCCACGCTTTGACCAATCAGAGCTGCTGATCAAAGCTGCTGATCAAAGCTGCTGATCAAAGCTGCTGATCAGAGCTGCTGATCAAAGCTGCTGATCAGAGCGGCGGTAGAACGGAACCAGAGCGGGAAGGAAATGAGAAGAGTCTGTGGCAGTAAAGTGTGGATTTAAAGAAAACCGAAGGATTTAAGAAGAAAAAAAGTTCAGGATGACAAGGGACGCTAAAATCCCCACAAAATCCGATCTTTATGAAACCTGTAGGTTCACTGTCAGCTGAGGTCGAGCTGTTTTAATTTACATTGAGGCCTATGGGACTTTTTCTGCAGTGGTACTGCAGAATTTAGTCTGCAGTACCACGGGCGCCCCGGCACAGGGGCTAGTAATACCCTCGCCAGTTATTATCATACTGTAGATCCATGGTTTTAGGGTGTTTGAGAGCTGATTGGCTGCTGCAGGGGTAATCCACGCTCACTTCACTTTGAGATGTTTCAGCTTCACTGCTGTTGTGCTCATGATTCATGCAAGCGAAAAACTGATAATGAGACAGAGGAACAAGTGACAAATGAGTGACAGTGTCAATATTACAAAATATAGTTCCCCTTTAAATACAATACTTTTCTTGAACCGTGATTTGGTGTGTGGGTGTGTGTGTGTGTGTGTGTGTGTGTGTGTGTGTGATCAGAGAGTGATCTGCTGCTGATGTGGAGCTCTCCTCTGTGCTCCTCCTTCTCTCCTCTTCACTCCTCCTCCTCCTCCTCTGGATGTGGATGTGTGCCATCTCACAGACACCTCCCTGTCTGAGAGTGCATGCACATGCAGGGCAGTTCCACGTGGAACTCTACTCACTCATTATTGAGAACTTAAAAAAAAAAACACTGAGAAACCTGCAGTTTTGGGACTTATACTGAAGATAGATCCGTGTTGTGCAGGTTGTGTCCAGAGGAACATGTGGAAACAAACAAGAGGTTCTCCTCAAGAACTGGCAGTAGAGATGCAATCCCCATCAGGAGGATGCATGTTTGAAGTGCAATCAAAACATACACTCAAACAAACTTCCATTGTTGCATTTTTGGTTAGAGTTAATGGTGCTAGGATAGGGAAGTTTGGGCATCTGTGCTCAGACTGCTGCTCTGTGGCCATGTCCCAGATAATGAATGAATGGGTCTTTGACCCATGTGACCACTCAATGCACCCTATCAGATCTGACAGAGTTTACTTTCAATCAGACAGAAAAACAGAAGCATGCAAGTTGGTTCATAGTCTAATGTGGTCCAAGCCGAGTTTGAAGTAAATGGTGGTGAGCTCAAAGTGCATCTTACTTGTTTATATGATCATCATCAGTATTCACATCCCTGTGCCTGCAATGTATGTCTCTCTCAACCCAAAGAGGCATATAGTGACTCACGGAGGAAGCATTTCCATGAACATGGGGCTGATGCACCACTTTCTGCATGGAAAAAAATGAACCATATTTTGGGATTAAGATTAGGATCCATAAGATCATTTATTTCTCCCAGAGTGGGGAAATGTCATTGTTGCATCACAGGTTATCTGTATTACACTCTGGTGCAAGATTATCATTCATTAGCTCTGCGGGCTCAAATATTCACAGAGATGACACTATTGTACATGTTGAGCAGCATGAGGGTCTGAGCTAACATTGGTATACCAACTTTATGGTGAACTGGTCTGACCCTGAACCATCAACAAGTGTGTGTGTGTGTATGTGTGCGTGTGTGAGTGTGTCTGTGCGTGTGCGCACGCTTGTGTGTGTGTGTGTGCGTGCGGGGGCGGGGTTATGACATGTCTACTCCTGCATCAGGTGAGAGTGGAGTCTCCTCTCACCTGGGCTCGTGTGCATTCCAAAGCACAGAAACATTATTGAGCGAGGACTGCTCCATGTGTGAAGGCAGTGCTTCTGAACCCCTTCAGCATAAAAACACTTTTCCAAGCTGTGAGCAGCCTGCAAAGGACCACTCTATGGTCTAAACAGGGTCAGACCCTAAATTAAACAGATAATTTTGGAAACCCTGATTAAGTCTTGACTAAAACTCTGATGATGAATTTAAAAAGAAAAAAATGGGATACTATAGAAAATAATATCCCATCCCAAGTAAAAGTGTCAAAATCCTTCCCTTTGAAAAAGTTAAACAATATTATATGCTGTAGAGTAGACATATGTCAAACTGGTAGCGAAAATAATAATAACCAAAAAATGTTAAATTTAAGCCAAATGGTTGTTTCAAATTAGAAGCACGGCTAACCACAATTAATCAATTCACTTAGAAGCATAGCTAACCATGCAAACGTGTCAGAAAATGAAAATGAAAGTAAAGAAGATACAAAGATCACTGAAAAGACCCTTGGGTAATGTGCTTGAAATAGTGCGTTTCCATCAAAGCTTCAGTCCAAATGTACTGTACTCATGTCTTAAATCTGCTGCATTATTGTTTGCACCTATTCTTCGCCTGTCCCATCCGCTCCTACCCGCGCTGACCCTAACCATTCTCACGGGGCAAAAGGAGGAGAAAAAACCCTCTCCGCATCTCCGTGTCTTTTTAAAACTCCGCTGTCCACGTCCTCACAAAGAATGGATCTAATTAGACGCTTGCGTTCGTCATAGCAGGCGCACCGTGTGGATGCGCTCGGAGCCCGGCCCCTGATTGGCCAGGACTGCAGTGATGGACAGCTGCAGCAGAGTCCCTCCTGCCGTATAAAAAGGGCCCCTGAGTCCCGGGCCCCCTCAGCATCACAGAGCAGCTTCCCTCGCAGTTCGGCCCGTCAGACCTTCCCCTGTGTATGAGCGAATAGCCTGGGCGCAGTGAACAGCAGGGCACCGGTGCGAAGAGTCTGCATGTCCGCTTAGACATGCTCAGCTTTGTGGACACCCGGATCGTGTTGCTGCTCGCAGTAACTTCGTACCTAGCAACATGTCAGTGTAAGTTTCGGAAGATGCAATGGCTTTGATGGCTTTTCCCTATTTTTCCTCTCTTTTTTGGACCATCTGGACCGCAGGAGTGTGGGATTTGTATACGGATTATCTCCAAAGGATCGTTTTCAACTTTGTTTTGCTGCGTCTGTGTGGTGGATGTGTTCAGGTTTACGCAGGGGGGAAAGTGGAGGAGTGTCGAGAGGCTGTGATAGACATACACTGCACAAAAAAACAATACAAATTGATAATAAAAAGTCTCTATGAGTTCAACAGACTTTCATTACAAACAATTGTATTTTATTGAGTACGTGCCATCATTAATCAAGTTAAACAACACATTTTGCATTGTTTTAAGTGAAGGATCTCGTGTTCCAATTGTAGTTAATAGAACAACATTCGAACTCACACAAATCAAGACAGTAAGTCATTTGAACTCATCCAGACATAGTTATTCCTCAGACCAAAGAGCTTTGCGGTTCCTCATGGAAAAGTTTGGGGCGTTGAACCTATTGTTACAATCCAGATGTGGAGCAGGCTGGAAACTTTCAGGGTGCCCCCTAGCGTGCATGTGTGGCAAAGCAAGGCTTTGTCGTCACTACATTTACTTGAACTTGAGCTTTGAGAAAATGTCCAAAGTTGTTTTTTCTATATTCAAATTTAAGATAAATGCTTTACATTTATCTTATTATATTTGCATAGACCTTTTCAGTTTTTAATTTTTTTTTAATGATCCCGTTATATTTATTAAAGTGAGTCATAGTGGCATCAGTGTCGTGGCATTGGGCAAGGGCAGTATTGGAAAGTGACTAACTTCAGATTGTTATTATTTTTTATTTATTTTTATTTCTATTTTCCATTATTTCATTCAGGCTATTTTACTTATTGAACTTTTTTCTTTTTACTTTTGAAATGTAGTATATTCTAATCTTAATAGGCCTGTGGTTGTTGTATATGGGTGGATTTTAAAGACAGTTTTATGTATAAAGTTATCTAAATGTAACTATAGCCTCGTGAAGCCTCGGTGTAGTTCTGCCTGCAGTGTTATCAGCCCTCTGGTGAAAGTGGCAGTGTGACGTCATAACAGCTTGGCGCCCTCTGCTGGCTACCTGTGCTCAGGACGTGGCAGGGGTCAGGCAGAGGTCTGACTTGGACTAGATCCAGACCTGAGTTCCTCAACCTCAGCTGCCCTCCACGACCCGGATGGACTTGAATTTGATGGCTTATTTTTTGTTTTTTAATTTTTTTTGCACAGGACTGTGACAGATTCAAAAACCATTTATGGATGTTTCAGCTCAACAAATGCAACACATATTTAATGAATTTGGGGGTCAATAATCTAACACTGCTGTTCTGCTTTAGGTGCATCTTCTTTATACTACTATAGCAACAGGAATAGTCCAATTAATGTCCTGTTTTAGCTTTAAAAAAAGCATTATAAAGTCTGTGCAGGGTCCACTGCAGCTACTCCCTTGCCTTATAACATAATTACAGGCAAAAATGTAACGTCTTCTCTATCCTTAAAAAAAAACCTCTACCCACTAAGTATTCAGAAATCTGTTTTCTTGACTTGAGCAGCCTTGACTTGTAAAATTATTGATCAAGATCAGGCTGATGTCTAGTTAAAAATAGTTAACATTTGCATGATCTAATTAAAGTTACTTCTATTCAGTAAAATTTGCTCAAAACAATCATTGTGTGTATTTTAAAGTCATGTGGAGGTAGTTTTTGGTATCCAACATAGGCGTGCACTGGCCTGTAGCGCCACTGGAATGCACCATTGCAGGCCAGAGGAGCGCCATGCCCTCCAGACACACTTTCACTCAATCTCCCTGTTTATCACACCTTTAGGTTCACTTCATAATACTGGGGAAATCCATTTAAAATCATCATTTAGCCATACTGACTGAGCATTGAAAATCACTGATTCCATAATGTCCTTCATGGCACATGAGTGTCAATGCATTTCAACACGAGGTACATCAATATTTTGATATTTGCTGATATTATCACCAATAATTACCACAACAATCAGCAGCTTATGACCAAGTCCAACCAAGACCAAGTAAGAATGATTCAGACTGTGTTTCTATTTCATTTAAGCAAATAGGGGATAATTGCCTCAATCACAGTCTCTCAGTGCGCTCTACACAAGCTGCAGCCTGTTGCTGTAGTCTTTTAGATGCTGTTTTTTGCTTGAGAATTTTAATGTTCATGTTCTAACAATATCCTTCCTTGTTCTCTTTCCTCTATGTCGCGTCACATTACCCTCTGGACCCTCAGCATCGGTTAGTACCACGCATCCATCCACACTTACAACTTACCTCTGAGTTAGAAGCAGTAGTAGCAGCAGTAGCAGCAATAGTTGTAGTAGTAGAAGTAGCAGTAGTATCTCCGCCGATTGAGCTCCGATAGTGGGCAAATGTTTGGATGCGACTTGTGGCAGCAGTGTCCGTCTGGGTGCGATTGGCCAAAGCTGCTGCTGTGATAGTAACTGAATCCGAGGGGCAGGTATACCCAGGGCCCCTGGACAAAGGGCCCTTTGAGCGGGCTTCGCAGAGGGCTGTCCCCCCCGGTCTGGGCCTGATGCTGCTGCTTCGCTGATGGAGCAAAGATCAAACATAGAGAAAAGACAGGAAGGTAGCCAGAGATGAGGATTTCTGAATGTTTTTTAATGGCTAGAATTATACACTTTAGTAAGACAGCCACGTATTTTCTCAAAATTTAAAGAAAGAACAATAAAACAATTTCTGATTTCATGAAAGCCAATTTCTGATTACATGGAAGCCTTCAGTCAGTCACATCAGCTCCCAATAGACAGTTTAAGTTTGATTTTGACCCATGTCCATTCTCCTTGAAGGCTGTGCCATGGGTCAAATGTATTTGTTGTCATGACCTATATATTGGTGTGTGTTTCTGAAAAAAGTTTCCAGAAATAAGCTGAGTTTCATTTGAGTTAACTCTACTGTTAAGTCGAATAATCAGCTATTGGAAAACAAAATATATTTTATAATCAAGCAAGTTTATTTGATTCAAGTATACCACCAGATATCCAGACACTAGATTGTTATTCATGTTATCCAAAGCTGGGGTTTTTAACCTTATTGCAGAACCTGCTAGAAGAAATGTAAGCCATGCTGACTTTATTTTAATAGAAATCATCAAAGCTTTGGCGAACGTACAGGAAAGTGTCAGTAGGTGATCTGTTTTCCATCTGAAAAAGTGAATCTAAAGCTGTGCCAAAAATGTACACATATTTAAACTAATTATATACACAGCTGTTTGAAAATCTGGTACCCCAGCTTTAAGCAATGGCAATAACTCAGGAGGCTGTGCTTGTATTTTGAGTATGTATTTTTTGTATATATATTTTGATTGTATATATTTTGAGTGTGTATTTTGTGGTGCACGCCTCTGTTGTCTGTTTTAACCATGAGTGTATGTGTTTGTGCTGCAGGGACTCAAAGGACCCAGAGGTGACAGGGTAAGCCTCTTTTCTATCTCTTTGTATCTACTTCATATAATACTTTCTGACCATGTTTAATGTGTCTATGGCATTAACATACTTACATTGAGTCAACACACAGATATATGTTTGGATGAGAAGAACCTTAAATGAGATATGTATTCATAGCCCAAACAATATAAACAAATGCTGGCGAAAGCTTGTCAAATCCATTATTCCCGAATAAAAAGAAAGACGTTTGGAATTTGGGTATTATGTAGAGTAGGTATTTGAGTGTTTGTGTTAAAGATACAAAAGACTAACCATGTTGCCATGTAAGTTTGTGGAATCATGTGTGAAATGTCAAACTAGTGAAATATCGAGACAAATGAAAAAAATCCCAAACACGGAAATCACACAAATTGAGGTCATTATAAGCTTCGTTGCAGCTTTTTGATTTGGATTTTTTTGTTTGGGAAGTCTGTGTTTGCATCAGTTCTGAAGCATGATGTAGTATTACTATTCATTTGGTCACTCCTAGAATGAAAGTTGATTATATGTTTCCAATGGAACAGGCAAAGTGTGTTCTTTTTAGACGAGCAGTTTTGCACATACGTTTTTCCTGGTTTCAGCCGTCGAACAACTGTACTCTGGGAAAGATAACTTTACTTTTTATGACACAGTTTGGCGTTGGCGTTGAGACTCTTACCATGTAGAATAATACCAAAAGTCACCCAGAAACAGACAGGTTACTGCAGACAGGTTACACTAAGCCTTAATACAAGATTTTCTGTTGTAACAGTCAGCATTAGTCTTGTTCAAGCATAGTAGCAAATTTATGTCTTGATCTTTGCATATTTTAGGCAAAATAGGTGTATTTTTCCTGGTCCATTCGCAGATAAAAATGCCACCCAGATATTAATCTGAATTAAATGATTGGTGGGCCATTTCAGCCCCTGGGCCATGAGCTGAATAGACCCATGTAGCACATGTAACGAATGCTCATTGTGTGTGTGTGTGTGTGTGTGTAGGGTCCACGTGGCCCTGACGGAAAAGACGGAAAGCCCGGCCTGCCTGGACCTCCTGGCCCCCCTGGACCCCCTGGACTCGGAGGAGGAGTGAGTCATAACATTCTTATATATACAGAAGTTTATTGTAATAAAACATGAGTAGACATATTTACACAAAGGTAAAAAAGTGAGGGAAACAACACACAACACATTATTGCTATCTCCAAGCTAGGAGCTAGGATTCGGGAGCTAGAAGGAGTTAGTGAAGCAGAGAATCTGTGGTACTGAATGATCTTATTGCCTTTTATGTGGTCTAATTACTGTGATGCTTATGGGACATGTTCCTCTGAGACCTTGATTTTGTTTATGGTCTGGTTTGGGGGTCTGTAAAGAGGGGTTAGGATCTACAGACAGACTCAGACTATTTCAATATTACCAAAGTTGCAATATTTTGGTTTTGTATTTTGAAAACAAAAAAATCAAAAATACATGTATTAATATCATATTATTGGGGCAACACCTGCATGTGAAAGCCACATCCTGTCAGACCTCTGATGCTAAGCAGGGCAGGGCTTCATTAGTATTGTGATGGGAGATCTCAGGGAACAGTAGGTGGCACAGTGGGGAGGCTGCAGCAGTAAAGTGCAAAACTGTTGTTGTGTCAAGATACTTTACCCACAATGCCTACAATGGTGTATGGTTCATCGGAATGGTTTTTGTCACATTGTGTTACTTTGCATTTCATTTTTTGAATAGTTTAAGTTGAACTTGTATGAAAACCATGAACATAAGATGAATGGGCAAGTAGAGGATTTAGACAGAAGGGGGCAGACGATCCTAATATCAGTCTGGATAGACTAGGTCTGAAGTGATAGTCATGCAAAGTGTTGGGATCCAGCTTGTAAAGTCATCAGTGTGTGCTGACCTGCTGACCCCTGAGTGACCACATGTGTCGGGGATACCTCTGCACTTATGAAGCCCACAGTCTGTATGTTGTGATTGCCAGATAAGAGCTGACAAACCCTGCCAAAACTATCAACTTCTGAAGTGTTTTTTTTTTTTTTTTAGATTCACAATTTTGCAGTGCTCAAAAGATAAGATGTCTATACATCTAATAACATGAAAAAGGTTTCACGCCAAAATATTTCTTTAAAGGAGGCGTGTGTAAGTTTGACTTATAGCTTTTCTCCATGTTCGATCCTCCTGCTGTTGTTTTAGCTCCGCCCACACTGATCTGCACAAAAACTCCACCCCTGCTACACAGACGTAGCTGTTTGGAGCCCCTTATGTAGGGTACATGAGCTGTTTAGTTATTGTATTTATCATGTCAATACCCACTTCTACCACTAGAGCGGAGAATACCTTATTCCAGTCATCTCCCTCTCAATCTTTCATGTTTATCCTTATATTATATTTCAAATATGTTGACTATATTAGTGACAAATATATTTAGTATATTTGTGACAAATAAAATGACTATATTTGTGACAATAATATTAACTGTATTTGTGAAAAAAGGGAAATGTAAAAAGGCTGTGGACTGATTATTTTATCAAGCATGCTGTGGTAAAAGCCTTTCTGCTTTTCTAGTCTCATAAGAATTGACAATCAGATATGAAGTTATTCTAAAGAAAACATTCATAAATGTCTCCTTTGTGAGATCAATTTGTCGTTTATCTTTCTTACTCATGTGGAAAATATTGACACTAAAACATCCATCCATCCATCCATTTTCTACCCTTTAATCCATTTCTGGGTCAGGGGGGCGGCAGTCAGAGATGCCACCCAAGTCTCATAGCACCAGCCCTAAAACAATCAAAAAGAATTTGGAGCCGTTTTAACTAAATCTGAATCTTTGATATAGTTGAAACCTTGTGGTACAGTACAACTACTGCTTTTCATGGGGGTTAAATGTGTTTCTATGGTGTCATCTGCATTGCATGTGTCCTCACAGCCTGTTGCAATATAAAAAGAGTGCCATAGTTCAACAGTGCACTCGTACAATAGTATAATAGTATAATAGTACAGCAGTGCAAAAGTGCACTAATGTGTAGTGAGCAGAGAGCGATGAGGGGCTTTGTGCAATAATGTGGCCTGGAATGTGAACGTAGAAAAGTACTGAGCAATAATGTTTATGTTTACCACAGACAGTATGTGTCCTCTGTTGTTTTAGTATTTTTACATGTATTGTAGAAAACAGATAATTCCTAAGCTCTCATATGACATCGTCACTTTCACATGTTCATCAAGCCTATTCTCAAAAACATGCTGTTTTCTTCACAGAACTTTGCTGCTCAATATGATGGTGCGAAGGCCCCTGATCCTGGCCCTGGACCCATGGTACGTACACTCCAGCTTTAGAGAGACATGTTGCACATGTATTATAATAATAATAATATCATTTTTGTATATTCAATATTTCTTATATACAATGGACGTGATTATCAAGATATTTTGGTTAATATAGATCGCATGGTGATTGTGCTTGTTTATCTTTAACACACTTCTTACCAGTGTTTTTTTTTCCTCTCAGGGCATGATGGGTTCCCGCGGCCCCCCTGGACCCCCTGGCTCCCCTGTAAGTGTCCCACATGTATAAGCAGCGCTGCTGTCTTCTGTGTCCTTTCTGCACTCACCTCTGTACTCTGACCCTCACAGGGACCCCAAGGACACACTGGACACCCAGGAGAGCCCGGAGAGCCCGGCCAAGCTGTAAGCACATTTAATACTCACAGCAGCACATGGCAGGAAGGACACAGGGGCCATGTGTAGCTGCTTGAAGAGGCCATGGACCAATTCTTTTGAGCAAGAACATATAGTTGAATTCTGCAATAATATAGTTATAGTAATGATAATAATATTACAGTGACTATTGGCGGGAGGATTAGACATGCCCCAGGTCCTTGTCCTAGTTAATGCTTTATACAGTCTCTGCTGGTCCTGGTCCTGGTCCAAGTCATTGTTGTGTACGGCCTCTGCTGGTCTTGGTCTTGGTCTTGGTCATGGTCTTGGTCATGGTCTGGTCATGGTCTGGTCATGGTCTGGTCATGGTCTTTTCATGGTCTTGGTTCTGATCCGTGTCCAGGTCCTGGTCTTGGTCTCTTGGTCTGTGTTAGATTCCAGTGGGAAATTACTTCTATTTCTTCAAGCTTCATCTATTCAACAATAGAAGAAAAGTAAAAAGATGTGTTTGTTCTTTAGCCAATTAAGTCGTAGTGGTTTAAAAATAAAGTTAAGTCCTTTATTTCAAATGTTGAGCAATAATTACATTTCATCATGACTTTTTAAAGGCCACTTTGTCAAACTGCTGACCAATCATGGCATCTCGTTAGAATCTTTAGTTTTGGACGTGTTGCTTGGTGGCAGCTATTTGTGCCTCATCACTCTGATCTGCCCCATTTCAGGGACCTGTTGGCCCCAGAGGACCCCCTGGACCCCAAGGCAAATCTGGTGAAGATGTGAGTATCTCAGTGTTTTATGAGGTTTCTGCAATGGTGCATATTCCTCAACGTTGTCGTAGTGATTGCTCATTACAGACAAATGTCAAATAATATTTCAAAAATTGTAGATACATTTTCCAAAGTTCTTATCTTATCTGATTACTTTGATTTTTTTACTTATTTTTATAATAAAATTATCCATATTTAAAATGTGGATCGCCCATAGAATATTTACAGAATATTAAGCCTCATCAAAGAACTGTTCTACTAAAACAAGCGTAGGGTCTGAATAACAAACTAAATACTCTTATTACAGCATTTGTTTCATGAAAAGTACTTTGATTACAATGGATCTACCCCTTATGCCCAGATGCTTTTTAGACATTAATTGAAAAACAAAAGATTTACATGAACTCAGACCGTTCACTTTTATTGCACAATGAACAATGTTAGATAAAGCATTGTTTTCCTGCACCTAGCTACTCATAACACTTGGTTTATTTTTCCCTCAGGGGAACAATGGCCGACCTGGGAAACCTGGAGACCGAGGAACCCCCGGAGCTCAGGTCAGTGCCATAAACATGAAGGAATTATGAACAGTGGTTATATTGAAGATTTAGTTGACGAATTTCCTATAAAAACATTCTGGAAAAGTAACTGTATCTAGTTTGGTTTTAAATGTGTTTTTTCTTTTGCTGTTATCTACATATATATTGTCCCAGATTCGGTCTTCAGTATAATCACCGCTGCATTAACTTAGACTATGAAGCTATCTGAAATTAACCCTGATTGTGTGCAGGGTGCTCGTGGATTCCCCGGAACCCCAGGACTCCCTGGAATGAAGGGACACAGAGTAAGTCTCCGTTAACTTTTGCAATCCATGAAATCATCAATATCTGGTGTGAAAGATATAATCTGTTCTTTCAAAGGCGACCCATGCTTATCAGCATCCCAAACTTTATTATTGGAGTTTTGACCTCCTAAAAATCAGTGCATTCTTACTGTGAACAAGCTCCACTCTGCATAGATCCGACTCGTAATGTGGTCTTTGCTGCATGCATGTTGAGCAAAGATCACTGTGACTTTTACATGAATTGAGTGAATGAGCTTTAAATGCTCAACCTAAGCTTTTAAAGGACACTTTCCAGGCAGCATCCTGCGTCACACATGTATATCTTACACCTTTTCTAAATTCATTTAAATATTTTAGTAATAAGTATATAAAAAATAGTAAAATGTAGAGCTAAAATGAAAGTTATAATTTCTAGTTACATTTTCGTGGATGAATGCAGATATTGAGCCACCTCCAGTTGCTTTATAAAATGCCACATGGAAAACATTGCTCACATGTGTTTTTCCTCTGCTTACTGTCCTCTTCTACACTCTCAGGTGTGTTCACACCAAACACCATAGTTCTAAAGGTCCTCAAAAAGTCAAAGCCTAAAAACTCAAATGAATGTGCAATCTCGTATTGCACAGAGGTAATAGTGAAACTTACATCCCCTTCGACATGACTTGTCCTGGAGTTTTTTGTCAAAAGAACAGCATCACACAGGCAACATACCATCTGCAAAGGTTTCTTAATTCAGTGCAACAAAAACATGGTGAGAAAAGTGAGTCTCTCAAACATGAAGGAGGAAAACTGTTCCAATGTTCTATTGTGTTTGCATTTCACCTCTCATCACTTGTGCCTATTGTGTGCCTGTATTTTAGGGCTACAACGGCCTGGATGGACGCAAAGGAGAACCAGGCGCTGCTGGAGCTAAGGTGTGCTTTCAAGCCTCTGTTTCTCATTACCGTGGGAGGAGACCCCCATGAGTGCAGTTGAATAGAAGTAATGAATGTAGTGTAATTTCTTTTTTGACGAATAGATTAAAACAATTAAACATTCAAATAACCGGGCTGTAAACACTCAAGACTGTAAAGGGACCCCTTCACCACATGAACGGCTTATTTAATTTTGCACTTTTTGGAATTGTTAAGAGACATTATAATCTTGCATTATGATTAAACTTCTTGTGTGTTTGTGTGTTTACAGGGAGAGACTGGATCTGCCGGTGCCCCTGGAAGCCCTGGCCTGGCTGTAAGTGGTGCACATCTCAGATTGTGACGCGGTGTGGTGTAATGTGTGCGTGATCATGAGGTGTGTTTTCGCAGGGCTCCCGAGGCCTGCCTGGAGAGAGAGGTCGTGCTGGTCCTGCTGGTGCTGCTGGTGCTCGTGGTGCTGATGGAAACGTTGGACCTGCTGGTGCTGCTGTAAGAGCTCCACTCACTCATGCCCTTCTGTCCCAAGGTTAAACCCGTAAACAAACAAATACATCGGTTATTCAGAAAATCTTGTTAAAATCCAGCCATATCCAACCATATCCAGTTATAACCAGTTATGTCACAAATAAACTACTAACTAAGTGGCATACGGACAAACAAACCCTGACGAAACATAAACTTTTTGGCAGCGGTCACATACGCATTGCTACATTGCTAACGCCATATCTCAATGGCCAACTCTTATTGGTTCTATTGTTTTACATTTGAAATAAACCCTTCTAGCTCAGTGCACTTGTGACGCTTACCATTTTGGACTTAATGGTTTGGTACTTTTTATGATCCTGGTGAATTTAGTTTAATTTTGTCCTTTTAAATTTAGATATGAGTCATAACGATTAACCAATCAGATGCCTTCTTTTGCTGGGGTAAACTCCAGCTTGCCATAGCAACTATGTTAGCAAGTTTTCAGCTACCCCGTTAAATATAAGGACTTTTTCTTCAAACTAGCCCAAACTCAAATGGCGGATCACGGCTCTGATCTAGAAACTGGTTCCCTCACGTCTTCAAGCACTTTACTTAGGTACTGGAACATTCTTTAGCTGAAGAAAATACATAAAAATGACACATATGCATCATGAACAAAGACAAAGACAGTATGTTTCTCTCTCACATTACACATCAGAACACTACCTATGTTCTGATGCACCTTGTGTGCCCTGTGTGCCCCTTGTGTAGGGCCCCGTCGGAGCTGCTGGACCCCCTGGCTTCCCCGGTGGACCTGGACCTAAGGTGCGTCTCCTCAACCTTTATCTTCATATATTCAATTCAATTAAATGTATTCTTGTATAGCCCAAAATCACAACAATAGTTATCTCGGAGGACCGTTGAATTCGCCATATGTATACATATATATGAACACAGAATACAACTAACAGCAGGCCTAACCCACAGGGAGAGATCGGACCTGCTGGTGGAACTGGACCATCTGGAGCTCAAGGATCCAGAGGAGAGCCTGGTACTAATGGTGCTGTTGGCCCCGTTGGCCCCCCTGTGAGTTTCCTTCAACGGTGACAACACCTGTGGCCTTAGACAGGTTAGCTTCATGTGTCCTTCTCTGTGCAGGGTAACCCTGGTGCCAACGGCCTGAACGGAGCCAAAGGAGCCTCTGTGAGTCCACCGTCCTCTCTTATGCCTACAGTATATACTCTATATATGCCATTAAAACAGTTTGCTGTAGGGACCCGCTGGTGTTGCTGGAGCTCCTGGTTTCCCAGGACCAAGAGGTGGACCTGGACCTCAAGGATCTCAGGGCCCCTCTGGCCCCAGAGGACTGCCTGTAAGTGCCTCATTTCTACCTCATTTCTACACTATCATTCACACACTTTTCATCTGAGTGGGTGATCTTACATGTGTATGTGTGTGTGTGTGTGTGTACAGGGAGACCCTGGCATCCAAGGAGTGAAGGGAGACTCTGGGCCTAAAGGAGAGCCTGTGAGTATACTTACATCTAACTTCTGTGATGAAAAGAGATGACCAATGGCCATGAGTTGACCCATCCAACTATGTACCCACAGGGAAACGCTGGACCTCAAGGAGCCCCTGGATCCCAAGGCGAGGAGGGAAAGAGAGGACCCACTGGTGAGCTGGGAGCCACCGGCCCCGCTGGTCTGCGTGGAGCTAGAGTGAGTATACTCAAGTGATCAGCTGTAAGTTGTTTCCTTGTGCCTTGTGATAATGTGTATTGGTGTGCAGGGCGCTCCTGGAGGTCGCGGCCTGCCCGGCTCTGATGGAAGAAGTGGACCCAATGTAAGTATACGTGTCCTGCTCTGCTCTGACCTCACCCCTGGTCCCCTCTTCAGTGCAGTGTGTTTGTATGCAGGGCATGCCCGGAGCCCGAGGAGCTACTGGATCTCCTGGACCCCGTGGACCCCCTGGAGATGCAGGTCGTGCTGGAGAGCCAGGTGCTGCTGGTCTCAGAGGACACCCAGGAAGCCCCGGCAGCTCTGGACCCCCAGGCAAAGAGGGCCCCTCTGTGAGTGTGTCTCATGTGTCAAAAGTACTGCAGGTTCTGGGGACGGACTGTCTAATGAACTATGCCTCACTAGGGGCCAGCTGGACAAGATGGCCGCACTGGTGCTCCAGGACCCACTGGACCCCGTGGACAACCTGGAAACATTGGCTTCCCTGGCCCCAAAGGACCTTCTGTATGTGACACACACTGTGCAAGAGTGGAACTGATTAGATGTACTGTATTTGTGTATCTGACCTATGTGTCCCCAACAGGGTGAGGGCGGCAAACCTGGAGACAAGGGCTCCTCTGGTCCCACTGGTCTGAGGGTAAGACCCCTCACTGTAACACCAGGAGCCTACGTCACTATACACTACAACATGAACAATGCTACAAGGCTGGGCTATTTGGGTTGTCCTCAGTAGTCATGCTTCACATGCTCATGTTTTAATGAACGTCCCAGTACACACACAGGCAGCGATTACACAAGTTTGAAACCAGTTAAACCAATCTGAGCTAATGTGTTGTATCTGCAGGGACCCCCAGGACCTGACGGAAACAACGGAGCCTCCGGCCCCATCGGCCCCGCTGTAAGTCCCCAGTCTGCTCCTGTATCTTCACAGGTAGTGTAGGTGTGGCTAACATGTTCTGTGCTTTAGGGTGGTCCCGGTGAGAAGGGAGAGCCAGGACCCTCTGGAGCTCCCGGGTTCCAGGTGAGCAGTGGCTCTCGTTGAGTGTTTTGTCTTGAACATTCAAGGGTCATTCAAACATCAATACATACATAATTTCTGGTGTCACTGATCATGTGAATGTTTTGATCAGGGTCTGCCAGGACCTGCAGGACCTGCTGGTGAGAGTGGCAAACCTGGAGACAGAGTAAGTACAGCGACCAGCAAGTAATTGTTTATGATGTGGTAAAAATATGAGTGTGTGTGACTGTGTGTGTGTTGTAGGGTATCCCAGGAGACCAGGGAGCCTCAGGACCTGCTGGTGGAAAGGTACGTCCTCTGCACATGCCCTGGCTTCAGTAAAGAAGCACAGATGCCTTTAACACACTTTCTGCTATAGGGAGAACGAGGAAACCCTGGAGCTGCTGGATCTGCTGGAGCTCAGGGGCCCATTGGAGCCCGTGGACCCGCCGGAGCCCCTGGTACTGATGGTGCTAAGGTAAAGGACAGTTCATTATGGTCCTCCATGGTGCTTGCGTGTGTGTGTGTAACATTGGAGCTCTCCTCAGGGAGAACCTGGACCCACCGGAACTGTTGGAGCCCCAGGACACCAGGGCCCAGGAGGCATGCCCGGAGAGAGAGGAGCTGCTGGAGGCCCCGGAGGCAAAGGAGAGAAGGTAGACCCACAGATGCTTTGGGCAAACAAACATATTCACAGTATGGCCATTGATGGTATAAGATGGCTTCTGGAGGCTCGGTTAAGATGAGGTGAGGAACTATGGCCCAAACAAGACAGATATTGACAGTCACAAACAAACCAACAGTGCTGAGAGTAGCCTGACAGCCCCTCTATGATTAAAACCCCGTGTTTCTTAAGGATGCAACAACCCTTCCTGGTATTTCAAGTGGCCCCCAATCAGTCCTGACCAGGCACTGTACTGCCTATGGTCAAAGTGATCAATAAAGTTTATCTTATCAAAGTGTGCAAAAAAATGTTAGCTAGACCAAAGGAAATATTCACTACTAAAAATGCTCTTTAAGATCTATCTGAGATTAGCTCAGGAGCTTGTGATGTGTGATTCTTCTTCCTTCAACACTCTTTTTGTGTGTGTTTGTTACAGGGAGAGATGGGCCACCGAGGACCTGACGGTAACTCTGGCAGAGACGGAGCTCGCGTACGTAATGTTCACTGATATTCACTAAAGTTCAATCATGTCCCAATAGTCTCCCCCCTCACACACTTTCAAATGCCTTTGTTTAGGGTATGCCCGGATCCGCTGGACCCCCTGGACCTATTGGAGCCAATGGAGACAAGGTTAGTTTTGTCCACTTTAATATTTTACCACCATATGTAAATTAGGTTTTATCTGAGTCTAAATGTTTTTTTGTGATGTCTTTCTTATCTGGACCTCGTGTCTGTAATAAAGTTTAATACAAAAATACAAATTAATTAGTTTCACAGTAGCAGAAAACTTGGGGTTGGTGGACCAAAACACACATAAACGGATCTCTTTCATATAATGCTGTCTTGGACATTCACATTACAGTGTAAAATGTTTTAGCTGCAATCTCTGTTGTGGTTACCAAGCCACAGTTGCCCTGGGGCAAACTGATAGAAGTGAGGCTGCCGATCTTCTCACACCACATAGTCTCACTCACACCAGGGTTAAGTGACTTTCTCTAACGATGCAGCAACAGTTGCCCCAGTTTCTCTCATCAAAGCACTGACCAGGCAGAACTCTGCTTAGCTTTGAGATCAGGTGCACGTGCTCATGCATTCTGACTTACTGTGTTGTTCTGTTGTACAGGGAGAAGCCGGATCTTTTGGACCTGCTGGCCCCGCTGGCCCCCGTGGAGGATCTGTAAGTCTTTTCTCACACTCCCTGTGGTAGACAACACCATGTAGTGGTTTTAGGGCCCGATTCCACTGGCTTTGTCTCAGTGTAGCTGATCAGGAGCATCAGACAAACACATGGACACGTAAACAGAGATAAAGATGTAACAGAGATGAAGATGTAACAGAGATGTTTTGACGTATTACGCAGCCAGTGGCGTTGGTTCATCTGACAGGAGTAACATAGGCCCCATTAAATCTGACAAGCCCCCTATCCTAGGGTTGGGCTTTAGCCTGTACCTTGACTGTGTGTGTGTGTGTGTGTGTGCAGGGTGAACGTGGAGAGGTGGGACCTGCAGGTGCACCCGGATTTGCTGGACCTCCCGTAAGTTACAGCTAACTCATGCCATTAATCCCGCATTGCACAGCCAGGCACTACTAACACCCACTTCCCCACACAGGGCGCTGACGGTCAGCCTGGAGCCCGTGGAGAGAAGGGACCCGCTGGAGGAAAGGGTGAGGTGGGCCCCGCTGGGCTTGCTGGCCCTGCTGGACAGTCTGGACCCCCAGTGAGTGCACTAATCAGTCAAATGTGGTGTTAACTAAAAATAGCAGTGAATAAATAGATATAATAAATACTACAGTCATTCATTGTGTGTTTTGTGATTGCAGGGTCCTGCTGGTGCCCCTGGACCCGCAGGCGCTCGTGGAGAGAACGGTCCTAATGTGAGTGCTCATTTCAAATTTTAAAAACCATCTAAGATAAAAGAAAAAAAAAAACGTTGAAAAAAATTGTCCATCAATGTGTAACATGTTTGTGTGTTGTGTAGGGTCTGACTGGGTTCCCTGGAGCTGCCGGCAGAGTGGGTGCTCCTGGTCCTGCTGTGAGTACCACCATCTATCAAATCTGGTTATCTCCTGTACACCTGTTTTAAGAACACATGTTTACATGTTTTTTTCATGATAGTTTGTAATTATACAAACTTAGACTTAGAAATAGAAATACACCTCTTCATGAGAGTACAATTGAAATATTTGTTTAGAACATCCCTGTGTGCCTCCTGTAATCACTACAATCTGCAGGGTATCGTTGGACCTCCTGGTCCCTCCGGCGCCTCTGGAAAGGACGGCCCTCGTGGCGCTCGTGGTGACCCAGGCCCTGCAGGACCCTCCGGAGAACCCGGTATGCTCGGACCCCAAGGCGCTCCTGGAGAGAAGGGACCCTCTGGAGAGTCTGGCCCTGCTGTAAGTCATAGAAATATAAACCTCAAAAACTTTCTACGGATTGAAGTCAGTAGACCTGAAATCAGCTAAACAACAAAAGCAGAGCCTAAACCTGAACAGACAACTTCTGGACCTGGTCAAGAGTTGCATCATAATTATGATATAGAATAATAGTGATCATTATAGTTGTTTTTAATAATATTGTTGTGTGTTATAAGTGCACTGTGGGAAAATGAGACAATAGTGCTCCGTCTAAGCCCTGTCCTGTGCCTGTTTTAGGGAGCCCCCGGAACCCCTGGACCCTCTGGACTTCTAGGAGCACAAGGATTTGTGGGTCTGCCAGGTTCTAGAGGTGACCGTGGTTCCCCTGGCGGTGTTGGTGGAGTGGTGAGGATCAGCTTCATGTTTATATTGACTGTGATGTAATTATTACTATTGAAAATATTATTTCACATTCTAAAACATGAAATAATGTCTTTTTATGAAATATAGAGTAATATTTGAATATTTATATAGTTCACACAGTGGGTACATTTAAGTTATTTATTCAGAATGTAATAAGTACTCTAAAGCTGTAATTTAAAGTGCTACAACCTTAGGAGCCCAAAAAGAGGTCCTCAAGGGGGCGCTCCAGGTTTGTAACTGTGATGCAAATCTCAAGCTGCTGTGTGTGTCCTCAGGGAGAGCCTGGCAGAGTGGGCCCCGCTGGTCCCCCTGGAGCTCGAGGACCTGCTGGAAACATTGGTCTTCCTGGTATGACTGGACCTCAGGGAGAAGCTGGCCGTGAGGGTAACCCTGGCAACGATGGACCCCCTGGACGCCCTGGTGCTGCTGGATTCAAGGTACTACAGCTTTAGTGACTTTACCACGCACACAGCATACTGAGGTGTGTGTGTGTGCAGGGAGATCGTGGAGAGCCCGGATCCCCCGGACCCTCTGGACTGTCTGGAGCCCCTGGACCCGCTGGACCTAGTGGAGCTGCTGGTCGTCCTGGAAACCGTGGAGAGTCTGTAAGTTTTCTAAATAGACCCCACATGCAGATAACCTCAGTTACATGACCTGACCTCTCCTCCTCTCTCAGGGCCCCTCTGGATCTGCTGGAGCTGTGGGACCCGCTGGAGCCCGTGGAGCCACTGTAAGTGTGTGTGAGTGTGTGTAAGTGTGTGTTTGCCTGTGTGTGTGTGTGTGACACTGTGGTTTGTTCCAGGGCCCTGCTGGTGTCCGAGGAGAGAAGGGAGTGGCTGGAGAAAAGGGAGAGCGAGGCATGAAGGGTCTGCGTGGACATCCCGGTCTGCAGGGCATGCCCGGACCTTCTGTGAGTGACCATATCTGACCAGCACCTGACTGTTCAGCCTCAATATCTCACCATTGAGTGCTACTGTTTGTTACTGGCCAGAACTGTCAATGATGAAGGCATGCCTTTATTGGAGAATCATTAGTAATCAGGCTTTAACTACGGAGTCACACGCTCAGAAGTGTTAGCCTTTTAAATCGAAATGTTTTAAGAGAATGAAGACGTGCTGAGTTTGGTCAGCCTACACCTTGATAAAGGATTTCTACTGAAGCCGTCAGTCACTGTGTTTCAGTCTGGATTAGGACAAACGTGTATATAGAAAGAATTGTTTGAATGATTAAAGATGAATACTTATAGGCCAGTGATAGCGAGTCTGTTGAACTTGTGATGTGTTGTGAAGGGCCCCTCTGGAGACTCTGGACCTGCTGGACCCTCTGGACCTGCTGGACCCAGAGTAAGTGCATCATCTGTAAAGTCTAAAGCTTTCTTCTTGTTTTTAAATTTTTCTATCTCGATGTAGTGAATCAAAAATACAAATATATGAGCTCTTATGTCAGTGGAGGCTCATTATTCATCTGTTCAACTGCCCCACCCCATCTATGCAAATGCTCCCAATTCAAACTCTTTACTCTATGAGGAACCAGACCTAAGTGTGTATCCAAACATGTTCTACCTTGAGTGATGCTGATGTGATGTCATGAACGTGCAGGGCTCCTCTGGACCCCATGGACCCTCTGGTAAAGACGGCCGAGCTGGACAATCTGGTGCAGTGGGTGCTCCTGGTGCTCGCGGACCTCCTGGATACGTTGGACCTTCAGTGAGTGCCACTTTCTGTCTGTGAACCAGGAGGGAACTTTGTACAATATTAGAATTTCTGGTTGTAGGGCCCCCCTGGATCTCCTGGTCTGCCCGGACCCCCAGGTCCCTCTGGTGGTGGATACGATGTGTCTGGTGGATATGATGAGTACAGAGCTGACCAGCCTGCCATGAGGGCTAAGGATTACGAAGTGGACGCCACCATCAAGTCTCTTAACACCCAGATTGACAACCTTCTGACCCCCGAGGGCTCTAGAAAGAACCCAGCCCGCACTTGCAGAGACATCCAGCTGGGCCACCCCGAATGGACCAGTGGTACGTATGCCACCTTCAAAGTAATGTTCCAAAGGGCAAAGTTCTTAGAGTATACATTGTTGAATGGTGCTTTGATTAATGAATAAACATGAGCTTAAATAGTGAGGAAGTCAATGTAACCTAGAGAGGCAGAAATAAAAGTGAGAAAGAGTATTCCGCTAGAATCCTAAACTAGATTTCAGATATAAGGTAAAAGGTGATGTGTGCTCAGAAAGGTGAGAAGAATATGGGGAAGTTTCTAAAAAAAGTTTCCTGAATTCAGACCAGATTTACAACATGTCTCATTGGATAAAATACATACAAAGAGATCATATCTAAAAATACATGTTTGTTGTGAGGTTGCAAATTCCCTTATGAATGTGTGGACATAAGAGATGTACATGAAATGATATAAGAGCCCTTTCCAAAAAAAAAAAACTTGAGGAATAGAAAGCTGTTATGTAGTACATGTTTGTAGTCTCTGATCTGGTTCCTCTCAGGTTTCTACTGGATCGACCCCAACCAGGGCTGCATCAACGATGCCATCCGCGTCTTCTGTAACTTTGAGAGCCGCGAGACCTGCATCAACGCCCACCCCGCAAGCATTCCCCGCAAGAACTGGTTCAGAAGCGCACAGCCACAGAAGCACGTGTGGTTTGGAGAGACCATCAATGGAGGCACTGAGGTACACAAGCCGGCCGACAGACACGTGCCGCGGGGGTCACGATGCATGCTTTTGTGACGCACGTTTAGATGGCAGGACTGTGCTCAAAGGACAAATTGCATAGAGAATTTATTTTATTTAGCATGCAACCCCATTACAATAGACCAGTTCTGGCTAAATGTTTAGGTTTTTTTTTCAACCTCCCTATAATGTGACATCATGGACTTTTAAAACAAGTCAGTGCCAAAGACTGATGCTTTACCAACAGAGCCTCTGTCACTCCTATAAACATATTACGTGTCTATTTCTTTATTCTTTCAAGTAAGTATTCTAAATATCAAGTATAAAAAATATCAAGGAACAAGTCACTGAATAATTTTATTTAATTAAAATGCCTTTATTGTTAATAGCCTTACCAAGTCCCAAAGACATTCAGCTAACATGACTTCCTCAGTGGCCAAACTGAGATTTTGCGGTCTAGAACTATGATTGTTTTTAAGGGCCTAATTGGATGACAAAATACATATAAACGATATTTATCGACATCATTAGTCATGAGTCCTGAGAGCCCTCCTCTGACACATGCCTCTGCTCCACAGTTCCCCTACAACGACGAGACCCTGAGCCCCCAGAGCATGGGCACCCAGCTGGCCTTCATGAGGCTGCTGTCCAACCAGGCCAGCCAGAACATCACATACCACTGCCGCAACAGCGTTGCCTACCTGCACGCAGACAGCGGGAGCCTGAAGAAGGCCCTGGTGCTGCAAGGCTCCAACGACGTGGAGCTGCGGGCCGAAGGCAACAGCCGCTTCACCTACTCTGTGCTGGAGGACGGCTGCACTGTGAGTCGCAGCAAACACAAACCACAACACACTTACAGATCGGCCAATGGAAAATCCTGTCCGGGTTCACCTGACTTTTTTTTTTCAAACACATTAAAGCTAAATTTACATCACTTACTGGCTTTAAAACATGTTTTTCCAACCTAAAAGTGAAAAAGAGAGGATTACCTTCACTCCCATCAGCTCTGTGAAGGTCATTTTAAATAGTGACTCTCAAGTTTATACATACATTTCTTTTACAAAGCAAAAGTATTTACTGGTACAAATAAGACAAATGCAGCATGACATGGTTTGATTTGCTCTTAGAATTGTATTTCCACAAGACTATTTTGACAAATAACAAGTGGAGTTTGGTATCGCAGCTTTAAAAGCATCAGAAAAAAAAGAAAAACAGGGGCTATATGACCTGACCTCTGAGTGTGAATCAATTTATCGTTTTGAACAAGACAAGAAATATGATGACTATTTTATGATAATATACGCATTGTGCCAGAGCGTCTTTGTAGAACCCTGATATGTTCACATTTTTACCACTAGATGGAGTAGTCTTCACTAATCCAGACTCTCCTGACTATTTACATATTCATCTATACTGTATTATTTCTACATTATTTCTACATTATTAAAGTTGGGATATTTAACTTTCAAACTACAATGTGATATAGTAAGTAAGCAATGTTTATTTATATGGGGCATTTTACAGAGCAAGGTCACCCAAAGCGCTTTACAATGTTCAGAGTTTGTTTAATTCACTCCACACACATTGATGACGGAAGCGAGACGCGGAACACACTGCCCCCAGCATCAAAGCCCCCAATCAACACCATCCACTTACTCTCTTACTTACATTCCTACCTATTGTGCAAGTTAATCCACATCATTAAACAGGTTGATGTGTCCTCCTGTACTGGCGACCCCGCTCCCATCTCTGTGTGGAGTGAGAGACAAATGCCCAAAAAAATTAACAATTGTAAACCGCTTTGAGACCCAGATCTGCAGTGAAAAGGCGGTATATAAATAAAGATTACTTACTTACTTACTTACAGGTTGATTCTATCACCAGATTTCACATTCACAAGGAACAACATGCTTCATCCTGTGTCTCTAACCGTCCTTTGTCCCGCAGAGACACACCGGCGAATGGAGCAAGACAGTCATGGAGTACAGAACGAACAAGCCCTCTCGCCTACCCATCCTCGACATTGCACCTTTGGACATTGGAGGCGCTGACCAAGAATTTGGTCTGGACATTGGCCCTGTCTGTTTCAAATAAATAGACTCATGATAAATTAACAACACCAAAGAGAGAGAAAGAACCATGACGCCCCCATTCTTCATGTTTTTGTACCAAATGCCGATCGCTCATTCCACCTGCTCAAGAGGGGCCCACGTCAGACCAGAGGACTCAAATGGGACTAAGTGCAACGTAAACTAAACCAGCCCACGAGGAAACAGCTTGTTCTGGGACGTCAATGTGTCATCCTTTTGTAAGAAAATAAAAGTGTAATAAAAAGAAAGCATTACTCTGTGGTCTTTGTGTGGAGTCATGAAAAGCAGTTGGAACTACCTCACCCTCGCTGGCCCGTAGCCGTAACCGAACGTGGCCGTCTGTGGTGCTAAAACTCTGGGACTGGAGACCGTTCCCCTCCTGACGGCCGCTCTTCAGCAGGTGGAACTTTGTGTTTGAAGGTTGTTCCATTTCAGTTCCTTTGTTCTCCACGCTTTTCTTTTCATCACATCCCACAACAATTCGAAATGGTTTTACCCGGCCGCGCTCTCTCTTTCAAATGACAAAGACTATTGTACCTATTTTGTATATGTGAGATGTTTAAATAAATTGTGAAAAGTTTCTGAATAAAGCATGTCCAATGTTCCAATCCCCCATTCAGCGGTGTACGTGCGATAATGTTGTGGCCTCTTTGAGTCTGCTAAAGCACATATCTGTGGTAGAAGACGAGCTCCACTCACCTGGACATTACAATTGGTTTTAAATTTGTACAGTTCATCTGTGTTTACACTGTATGATGTGTGGCCCCACCCATTTCTGTAAATATCTTACATCTTCTATGGGAGATTATGGCATTTGCTTTCAAAAATAAATGTCTGTGCTTTGGAGCAGAGTGGTACATCATGACTTGGATAGTGGTTTCAGAATCAGGATACACATATTATTATTATTGAATGTCCGTGGCTAGACAGACACCATGACAGCAATTGTAACGGGCTCAAAGTGGAGAGCCAAGTCTGCTTGTTGATACTTAGGACCATTTCTATATTCTGATAATGCCTTGAACAGTGTCTTAGTGCTGTTTTATTTGGTTTTAGTGGTAGAGATACCCATATTACATAATCACACTGAAGCCAATTCAATTCGTCTCATTGATTAATTAGCCTCTTTTTAAAAAAGACCAACAAAGCTGACATTTTGCATGTTACTTTGGGAATATAAACAACAGTGCTCAATGTTTTGTTGTTGCAGCACTACTGACTGAAACAAAAACTAACTGAGCCATCATTCCTCCCTCAAAATAGTAGTCTCATGTCCCAAGCTATGTTTTTTTCTGTAGACCACATTCCTTGAATGCAACACATGCAGTAGTGTTAGTGAGTGACAAACATATATATTTGTTCCTTCAGTGTTGTATTCAAACATTTTGACCACCTCACTGTCAAATGACATAAGGAAGAGTCTTCCATATACAGCAGTCTAAAGCAACAACATGGAAAACTGTTTATAAAATGGTTCTCACAATAATTAAATAATCATTTCAAATACCTCTCACAGTAAACTATAAACAAAACAGACCATAGGTTACAATATCCATTGTACAGAATCATTTGAAGTGAAATACAAAGTCTTATTAGAGTGTGTTTCCAGACACGGAGTTCGGACAGTGGTAAGATGGACACGTCCTGATTAGATGAAGAAGTAACAACTGGGGAGTGTGTGAGCGGACAGAGCCACAGATGATCCGCACTTCCACACACAGATGATCCATACTTGTGCTCCAGGTCATCATGAGTACCATCCCCAGATTACAGGCTGTCCCAATACAAAAGTCTCGTAAGTACCAGGAGCAGCTATGTGGAATGGACTTTATCAAAGTGACAAGCATATACAGCTCAGGCCCCAGATGAGGAGTGGCTCATGGCCCTGAGCAGCAGACAGAGCATCCCCAGGCCCCCCAGTCTCTTGAGCAGAGCCACAGTGTCTTTGGGAATGAGCATCTGGGCTAGGATGTTGGTGATGAGGGACACCTCATGAGCCACACACACAAAGATGAAGCTACTGAGCAGAACGTTGAGGGAGGGGTTTCCAGGGAGAAGCACCAATATGCCCTTGGTGTCTGCTGCCAGCCAGATGTGGTACTGACAGATGAACAGCTGGAACACACACACATTTAGCTAAGCTGTACTCTTTTAGTAAAACACTTATTCATGGATCTTACCTCCAAGGAAATTCTCCCAAACCAAGCAAAAAAAGAGCTGTAGACTGAGCGGGCATAGCCAGGAATGTTCCGGATGAGGATGAAGGCCATAATCTGAAGAGACAAGAGCAGCACAGGGGTTGGCAATAGTTTTATCCTAATGATCCATCCACATGGATCACTAGGATACCAACTGAAGGATTCAGCTGAACATAATTTAGACCAGTGCTTCCCAAAGTTCTGGGGACTTCCTAGTTGCAGGACTCCTGAGCCCAGTCCCCTGGTTGTGAAGCACTGGCTAGGAATGTTCTACTGAGACATTACCGGGACAACAGCAATGTAGGGGTGCATCTCGTTGCACTGGGCTTTGGTTTTGCAGCTGCGAGCCCACACTGAGTATGTCTAAAGTAAAGAGGGGAAGTAAAGAGAAAGAGACTTTAGAGATCTTCATACAGAAGATACTGATGCCACAGTCCAAAACTTACAATGAAAGAGAGGCCAGACAGCAGCAGCAAGGGCAGAGATACTCTGGCTGAGAATAGAGTGTCTCCTCTGGTCTCTGATAGCACCTGCTTCTTTTGAAGGAGCAGATAAAGGAAGGCAAATAGCATCCCCTGCACCACGGCCTGCAAACACAACAGTACTGCTCACATTTCCTGGCTGTACTGGGACAGAGCAGTCATGGAACTATGCAACAAATGGACTTACGAAACGGTCCAGTTTCCATCGGAACAACCACTCATGAATATTACCATTGAGTTCAAACAGCTCTGAAAGTGGCCACGCAGTGAAGGTGCTCTCAAACAAAGCCTGCATATTTTAAAACAAAATACTGTGATCACAAAAATGTGATAATGGAGGTGCTTTCAGGTCCTCCGAGGGACACTGTGTGTTACCTGTGAATGAGCAAAGAGGCAGATGAGCAGCACAAGGCCCAGTAACTTGAGCAGGATTCCCAAATGCCATATGCTGCTGCCTGTTCACAAAAGAGAACAACACAAAGTGATGGAGCAGAAAGCTTTATCAACATTGGGAAGGAACTACAGTGGCATGAAGTGGTCACGTACTGCTGGCTTTCTTCTGCACAATCTGAGGCCACATAGCCATTGCACTGTAGATGATCACAAACCAGAAGGAAACCAGAGGAACAAAGTAGTAGAACTGGTAGGGTCTGTCCATCACCACACACAATACCAGCACCAAGAAGTTGAGACGGAAGAGCACCTGCAGCACAAGGACAGTCACAGTGCTGTTGAAGCACCAAGCATGGGGCTGTGGACTCACCTGGCACACTCTGTACAGACCAAAGTCCCCTTTGAGCCAGAAGAAGGAGAAGTGTCCATAACCTGTTTGGAAGAGATAGGCAGCCACTAGCACACGCACATGCATGTAGACCGGAATCACCTTAAACACAAAGCGAGAAGAATGAGCTGTTGGATACTGACGACGTGTGTAGAGCACAGGACTCACCGCACTGGCTCCTGACATATGATAGATGAGAATGACCAACTGCATCCAGCCCTTCCACTCATCTGTCTGCTCCCTGTTGAGCACACGGCTCTGGAACACAGGGTTGGGGTAGTGTTAGATGTGCGTGCACGTGTATTTGTGTGCGTGTGTTTGTGTGTGTGTGTCCGCACAGGACTCACCTCTTTACTGCTGTCGCTGTAGAACAGGCCCAGTACAAACACATTGATGAGCGGGAGAAAGAAGGCAGAGTGACTGTAGCATTTCTGTTCCTTCATAAACAGATCTGCTCTGTCACATAGGTAGAAATAGACCATGATGAGACCCATTCTGCTCAGGGCCCCACACACCACCTCAGCCCCCGGAGGCCCAGCTATTCCCGCCGTCTTCTTCTCCTCTAAACTTTCAACATCAGGGGACAGGGTCCGCCCATGGGGCCGTCTTCTCACATAGTGCAACACAAGGAAGAGGAGGGTGGAGGCTACAAACAAACAGAGTGCCATCTTCTGGAGAAAGGTGAACGGAGGTGTGTCCTGACAGCAGGACCCATCGATGGGCCGAATCACTTTGTTACACAGGCTGTTCATAAAGACCATGGCCCCCTGGAGACAAACACGCAGGTTACTTCACATACATTTACATTTGTATTGAACTACCTTCCTCAAAGTCAACATTTTGACAGCAGTCATATTATATTTAATTTAATAATCTTCATGTATTCCGGAGTGGTTTTACTGCAAATGGAAAACAAAATATATCTGAATCTCTGACTGTAATGACAAATAAAGGTATCAGCTTAGTTTTCCAGAAGGATAGGTGTCTAAACATGTGCACATTAGGGGTGGGAACCTAAGGGTACCTCACGATACGATACACGATATAAAGCTCACGATAACGATATTATCACGATAACGATATCACGATAACGATTTTATCACAATATGAGGATTATCGATATATTGGTCAGAAATATACAATATGCCAATTTATGGCATAAATAAAAGAAAAAAATACACTTTATTTCATGATAGATGGAACGGAGATGCGTAATGCAGCCATATATTAAGTATTGATACAATTTTTTAGTTTTTTATTGTAAAAAAAATATTTTTAAAAATCATTTTTTTATTTATTTTTTAAAAAATCGATATTGATACTTGGCAAATGCATATCGATAATCGAATCGCGGGAGAAAGTATCGCGTCACACCCCTAGTGCACATAGGTCGGTTCTCACCACATCCACGCAGCGGTCAGGCATGTGCAGGCCATCAGAGGACAGATTAATGGTGTGCATGGCAGCCAGACGGGACACGCTGAAGGGCTTGATGTGAGAGCGGCTGAAACTCAGGGCCTCTGCTGCAGCCTCATTATACAGATCTATCTGCTGGTCTGTGATAGGCTTCCGGCTTGGGCTCAGGGCATTCCAGTTCACCGGCTCTGCACACAATCACCCCTACAGTTACAACCATAACTCACAGATGTACACTGTGTCTGCTTGTAATCTGTTCATAGTCATATGTGCCCTGTAAATTATTTATATACTTTTTTTTGGCTTTGTTCAGCTTCTGCAGGTGGTTATCCCTCTCTGACCTTGGGTCTTCTACCACTGGAGAAATTAAAACTTAAACTTTCTTAATCGCAAGTATTAATCACATATTTTTCCATATTCTAAATGTCCCTTAATGTGGTTTTAAAAAGGAATGGCCAAAACAAAAAGCAGATATTAATCAGTCACTCCCTGCTGATAGTGGGGTACCCGAAAGAGTATCCAGTGCATTCTAACGACACCTTCTTTCCTCTCAAAAACTGCTTTACAGAATGGTCCAAAAGTTGTCTCTTGGCTCAATGCTACGTTCCAGATGTGTATTTTTTTTGGACCAGCTTAATTTAGCCACTGTGGACTTTTGAATTCACTCGTTAAAGTGATAGTCTGGAACTCTGAATTAACTACAAATTTTAAGAATTGTAATAAATTGACCTCCTGGTCTCAAATATTGAAAAAAAAAAAGTCATTTTATGAATTATAAAATGACAATTCAATAAAGAGCAGAAGATACCCATTGCCCGTGTCCCTCCTACCTCCGATGACTCCATTGTTGACACTGGATTTTTTCTCTCTCTCCTCTGCACGCCTTAGCCCATTGACCTGGCTTGTGCACGGAGAAGAAAGTGTGGCTTGAAGACCAATCAAAAAGGAAAGGGGAGGGAGCTTGGCTCGTTTCTTTTCTCAAATGATGTACCTCTCTCTCTTTTTCTTCTAACAAAGTCCAGACTATCACTTTAAATGAATGGGGCTCGTGCCGCCTAATGCCTGCGTATTTGTGTTTTTTCACATTTTCCTGTGGGAGGGGATGCCCATGGCCATTTGAATCACTTACATTTCAACGGAGGAACGGTGTCACTAGGTCCGTTAATATTTCAAGTCTATGATATTAATTCTATTCATTCAAAAAAAAAGTAATTGGATTTTTTTAATAAAGGCTACAAAATTTCTGCTTTGATGATAGCTTTTTTTGGTGTATATTTATATTGTGTATATTACGTAAACAGTGTACTTTGTGATGAGCCTTTTAATTGTGAAGGCTCACTGCAATTTTTCCTTCACAAGAGGTCGAGGGCGCCACGAAACCCAGGCTCTCACCTGCCTGGGTTTAAATTGATCACAGCTGGCTGTTTGTCCATCCATCCATCCATTTTCTACCCTTTAATCCATTTCTGGGTCAGGGGGGTGGCAGTCAGAGATGCCACCCAAGTCTCATAGCACCAGCCCCTCACTGACCCTCTGCAGGTGGTGAGTCCACAGGAGGACGGCTGCTCTCTGAGTGTGAGCATAGCCTTGATCTTTCAGTGGGGGCTTTGGGCAAAGTGGGGTTAAGTTTCTTGCCTAAGGACGCAACGACAGCAGTCATCAGTGGGAGTCGGTCGAGAAGGTGTAGAGGTGGGAATTGAACCCACGACCTTCAGGCCTGAAGGCCAATGCTCTACCAACTGAGCTACTGTCGCCCTGCCTTTCTGCTCAGGCCACTGGATGCTCCACTTTTGTCTTTGTTTAGTTCACACCTACTGTATACACTGGAGACATGTTCATGTTATTTTTTAATTAATTAAAAACTTAAAACCTTTATTGCTTGTGTGATTTCTCTACTTTTTTGCCACTCTTAAGCCAGAGTAGTAACAAAAGTTAATAAGATGGTTTTATACAGTGTATATGACTATGACACGCAGTGAAAATTACTCTAGCTTCACCGTTTGGGCTGTAACCTTGAAATGCGAAGTTCCTAATGGACGGATTCAGTAAGTCTGCAGTGACTGCTTTTGTTTTCTCACACCTGCTGTAGCTTCGTCAGTGCATTCATCTTTTGAGGCTTGTGCTTTCCGTAGCGGCGCGCATATAGGGTGCGGGGCAAGCAAGCTGACACGCCACAAGGCCAAGCATTTGTCTCCCCAAACGTGTGACATGGTTTTCAGTCATAATCATGATTATACATTTTGATGATGTCCTTTTTAAATGTATCGACAATATCAGCAAACAGATGAAAGGCTTCTAAATTCAGATAAAATTTCCTACCATTTCCTTGTGTGTTGCTAAAAGGTGGGAAAATTAGCTTTATGCTCTATGTTCCCACAGGACTGTGGTGATGATCCAGGACACTTAAACATTCTACAATATGTATGGACATTAATCAACATTTATGGACATTGGGCTCACCATATGGACCAAAACATATGTGTATTTTCTGATCTGTGTTGGTGATTTCAATGGTTTTGTTAAGTCCTCTGAGATGACTGCTGTAGTGATTTAGGGCTGTACAAGAATGAATTGAATTGGATTGTATCGTATTGCAAATGGAACGCTCCGCTGATAAATGTAATTGATAATAAATGTGCTTCAACCTTGAACATGTTTAAGAATAAAATAAAGAAAGTTGTAACGCACTTTTCCTACAAGACTGCAACTCAATGAGCTTCACAACAACAGTGTAATACAAATATAGATTCTAATTTTTACTATATTTATACTTTATATTGTAGTATCAACATTTTTACATTTGGGAATGTCAATCTTGAGGATTTTCTTTTTCCGGGGGGATCATCAAGACTATTGGTCCTCCTAATTGTCAAAATCATTCTGGTGATTTGTGACGCAAGGCCGTCTTATAAACAGAGGATGCACAAGGATGTCTCTTGCACACATTTCCTCTGGAGCAGGTAGTTCTTTTCCTCTCAGCAAGAAGGTCCTGGGTTCGAATCCCGGTCGGACCAGGGCCTTTCTGAGTGGAGTTTTCATGTTCTCCCGTAGGTTCTCTGCGTAGGTTTCCTCTGGGTACTCTGGTTTCCCCTACCACTAAAAACATGTAGAATAGGACTGTGCATGCGCCTCCTGTACTGGCGACCTCACTCCTATCTCTGTGTGGAGTGGGAGACAAATGCCCAAAAATAACAATTATACACTGCTTTGTGACTCTGGTCTGTGAAAGGCGGTAAATAAATAAAGATTACTTACTTAAATACTTACTAATAATGAAGAACAAATAGTGTTTTTGTGCCACTCCCATTATTAAACACACCCCACAAACATTTGCTTTAGAGTTTGTTTTTCCAGAACACAATTAGATGACAAGTCCGTGAAATACATACAAGGTTATTAACACTTGACAAAGATGAGCTGACCTTGAAAATGCCAGTAGACCTCTCCATGTTCTGTCAGTTTCTCCAGAACCCAAGACATGGACGTCAGGTTCATTTTGTACTGACGCAGCACCTCTGCACTGCCCTTAGCATCTTTGATGACCCACTGGGAAAACAAGCCACAGGAGTCATGCAGAATGTTAATTATAAGATTTATGTTCCAGTGGAAATACAGTATGTATGCAGCAATGATCGGACTTACTAATGCAGCTCCTACAATGAGGGCATCAGGCTTTGCTGGTGCCTGTAACAACAATTGACAGAGAAAGGTGAGAGGAAGGATCCATGTGCTCGACAAGGGGCACTCAGGCACAATACAAAATGGTTCAAGAGCCACCTCAGTGATATGAGATGATCATTTTTCATCTCATTGAAGTATGGAGTGTCACAGGGTACCATACTTGTGCCACTTTGTGTACTTGATCATATCATAAGAAATACACTATAATACCATAATTATGCTCATGATTATACATTTTGATGATGTCCTTTTTAAATGTATCGACAATATCAGCAAACAGATGAAAGGCTTCTAAATTCAGATAAAATTTCCTACCATTTCCTTGTGTGTTGCTAAAAGGTGGGAAAATTAGCTTTATGCTCTATGTTCCCACAGGACTGTGGTGATGATCCAGGACACTTAAACATTCTACAATATGTATGGACATTAATCAACATTTATGGACATTGGGCTCACCATATGGACCAAAACATATGTGTATTTTCTGATCTGTGTTGGTGATTTCAATGGTTTTGTTAAGTCCTCTGAGATGACTGCTGTAGTGATTTAGGGCTGTACAAGAATGAATTGAATTGGATTGTATCGTATTGCAAATGGAACGCTCCGCTGATAAATGTAATTGATAATAAATGTGCTTCAACCTTGAACATGTTTAAGAATAAAATAAAGAAAGTTGTAACGCACTTTTCCTACAAGACTGCAACTCAATGAGCTTCACAACAACAGTGTAATACAAATATAGATTCTAATTTTTACTATATTTATACTTTATATTGTAGTATCAACATTTTTACATTTGGGAATGTCAATCTTGAGAATGCAGTCCAATATAAATATCTGGGATTTGTGTTTGACAAATTTATGAACTTCAATAAAGGAGTTAAACTCTTAGCTGCTTCAGCCAGCAGAGCTCGGGGTTCTGTAAGAAACAAATTCAAGTATTGTAAAGCTCTTGGTTATGGTACATATTCTCAGTTGTACATGGCATGTGTATTCTCAGTTGTACATGGCATGTGTATTCTCAGTTGTACATGGCATGTGTGTCTCCTGTGTCTCCTGTGTTGAACTATGCTGCTGGTGTGTGGGGGGCCACGCAGTGTTCAACCTTGGATGTTGCTGAAAACTGAGCAATCCACTGTTTTCTGGGGGTACATAAGTTTGTTCCTGTTTTGGCAGCACAAGGGGACATGGGCTGGGTTCCTGGTACAGTTCAAAGGAAATGTAAAATGGTTAGGTTATGGAATAGAATAATGAATCTGAATATATTTGTAAAGCTGGGTTGCTGAGGTTTGTACTGTATTTGCTGAAGTACATCTCCAGTATATATTTCATAATCATCTGCCCTGCAATGTCAACAAAATTAATATCAACATTTGCAGAAGGATGGTTGAATGGGATTCTGGCAAAACCAAAGTATCTTTACTTTGGTTTTGCCAGAATCCCATTCAACCATCCTTCTGCAACATACATACAAATGAAGGACGTATTTGAAGCAGAACTCAATGTTAAAGCAAATCTGACAAGAAATCAAGGATCTCTGCTTGCTCAGTTGTGTACTGGAACCCTCCCCCTGGCCTTAGAAACAGGAAGGTTTACTTAGACTCCTGAAGAAGACAGACTTTGTGATTTAGGAGAGGTGGAAAATATAACACATTTTGTTTTGTATTGTCCTTTGTATGACAATCTTTGTAATCTCTTGTTGCGTGGTCTGTTTGTTAAAAAGCCTGAATTGTTTTGGAGCAGTGATGATGATAAGCTGAAATGTTTGTTTAATTCCAATGTGTTTAAATTGGCTACTTATGTTGGTAAAGCCTGGAAGTACCGACAATCCTGTCAATTTAGATCAGTTATATATTGTATCCTGTCAGTCATTATGATCCTGTGATTTATATCGGTGTCTTTTAAGCCCATGAAGGGGCTGGGCATACAGTTGTATGCAAGACACAAAAATAAATAAATATTCATATAATAAACATTCATTCAATATTCATAGGCAATACTTACATTGGAGAGTGAAGTTAAATGCCCTTTCATAGAGTTATTGGTCCAGGGACTCCACACAAAATTCTAACCAAACAAAAATGCAACTTTAGCATAGTCCTTTGCTATATTTCTTCTAATAAAGCAAAAAAAATAAAAACTCACAATTTGAGCTGAGGAGCTGTTGTCTTTAAAAGACATATCTGCATGCTTCTGTCAATAGAAACACACACAGAGACATGGCTAGAAACATCAGAAATGTTATTAATTATTAGAAAGGAGGTCAAGCATGCACTTACCATAAAGGGGGAATGATTTTGAGAATCTATTATATTGATGAATGAGTTAAACAAATCTCTGATCCGTGAGTCCCCGAGAAAGACAATCTTCTTTCCGGCTAGGCAGGTGCTGGCCTCCCTGTCAGGTGCACAGTGATGAGACTACAGTCTGTGTCATGTACAGGACGAACTCTCACCTGCTGGTGTACTGGTGCATCATGCAGCCATCAGGCTGCCACATGTTGTTTCCCAGGAAGCGTCCCGTGGACAGCAGCCACTGACAGGAGTCTGAGCCTTTGGGACAGGGAAAGAGCAGTGAGGAAGTTTCAGGCCCTGGACCAATTCAAGTTTGTTTTTATTGGCAATATGATGAGCTTTAACTGAGGTTTGGCTGGTTATGTTAGTTAATCATCATGTGATGTTATTGCAGCGGACGGAATCCCGTGATACTGACATACAAACGTCTACTGGTAAAACTACCACGTAAAACTACTTAAATGTTACATATTTAAAGTAGCGATATCTCGTAGTTGTAAATGTCAAAGAACAGTACTCTGACAGGCCTAGTGTCACAGACATCAGGAAGAGAGAACCTCTCCAGGACATTTAAGTTACATCCAACCAGATAACACTGGCCAAACGACCATTACAGCGCATATAACCTAACGAACTGTAAACGTGTTAATCCTTTTATAGGCGGCATGTAGCTAACAACATCGGTCGAAAGCTCGGCTACAGAAGCTAACGCTATCACTAGCCTTACTGTCAACATGAGAAGACTATTACCGTAAAGAAGCCGGGAGGTGGCGTGCAGCACCAGCAGCACAAGTACCAGCAGCACGGATATGACTTTAGACGTTTTGATGCTGAAATAGTGGTTTATTTCGCGTTTACCCAGGCTATGAGCCAGGGACGCCATCTTTCCTCCTCCATGACAACAAGCACACTGACGCACGCCACCGCACACGGGGGAGGCTGGAGCATGCGCGTAAGCCACGCCCCGTTGTTTGTTTACATTGAACCAGTGCTCCAGTCACTGCGGTAAAGTGGGCCGCATCTTTCACCTCCGAAGTAAAACGGCCCGCATTGAGAGAAAAGCAGTGCGCGTTTTGTTGACTGCTTGCGGTAATAGCAGAACAGCCTTTCGCAGTCAGCTTTTCTCCTCGAACAGAAAGCGCGCTTAGGAGACTCTTATTTGGAAAAGCATGTAAAAACTTAAAATGTTCGACATTTAACCACTGCCTTCACCGCTGTGCCTACAACCACAAACCTTTAATTTGGAAATTGTGGGTAAAATTGAGACAAATTACACTTTTTAGTCCAAAATACACAAAACTAAGAAAATTCCCACCTTTGATCTACTGTAACTTTTTTACTGTAAAAAGGTGTGAGACTAATTTCACTGGATTCATGACCTCATGATTGCCCTCTACCACTGTACCAAAGACAAGAAACATTTACTGTAGAAATATTGAGAAATATTGAGGTAAAGTAGCCATTTTGGTCCAAAATACCTCAAAAATAGTCAAAACATGTCACTTTTGATCTACTGTAACTTTTTACTGTAAAAAGGTGTGCGACTAATTTCACTGGATTCATGACCTCATGATTGCCCTCTACCACTTTACCAAAGACAAGAAACATTTACTGTAGAAATATTGAGAAATATTGAGGTAAAGTAGCCATTTTGGTCCAAAATACCTCAAAAATAGTCAAAACATGTCACTTTTGATCTACTGTAACTTTTTACAGTAAAAAGGTGTGCGACTAATTTCACTGGATTCATGACCTCATGATTGCCCTCTACCACTGTACAAAAGACAAGAAACATTTACTGTAGAAATATTGAGAAATATTGATTTAAAGAAGCCATTTTGGTCCAAAATACCTCAAAAATGGTCAAAACATGTCACTTTTGATCTACTGTAACTCTTTACTGTAAAAAGGTGTGCGACTAATTTCACTGGATTCATGACCTCATGATTGTCTTCTACACCTGTACCAAAGACCAGACATTTTTACTGTAGAAATATTGATTTAAAGTAACCATTTTGGTCCAAAATACCTCCAAAATAGTCAAAACATGTCACTTTTGATCTACTGTAACTTTTTACTGTAAAAAGGTGTGCGACTAATTTCACTGGATTCATGACCTCATGATTGCCCTCTACCACTGTACCAAAGACAAGAAACATTTACTGTAGAAATATTGAGAAATATTGATTTAAAGTAGCCATTTTGGTCCAAAATAGCCTAAAAATGGTCAAAACATGTCACTTTTGATCTACTGTAACTTCTTACTGTAAAAAGGTGTGCGACTAATTTCACTGGATTCATGACTTCATTATTGTCCTCTACCAGAGCTGTATTTGCATTGCCGGCAGGTGCTGGCTGCCCTTTTTCACTGCTTCTGTTTACTGTCATAGTGGACAGAATTTGTAGGTGCAGCCAGGGGCCGGAGGGGGTCCGGTTCGGAGACCACAGGATTTCATCATGGCTCCAAGGAACCAGGACCTGCAACATGCACTGTGACGGTTGCAGCCGAGTGTGAAGCGGCTGGGATGAGAATCAGCACCTCCAAATCCGAGGCCATGATGCCTGACCGGAAAAAGGTGCCTTGCCCTCTCGAGTAATGAGTAATGATTAATGAGTAATGATTATTTATATAGCGCATTTATATATATAAAAAAAAATTATATAGCGGAAAAAAAAGCATCTGCGCATGCGTCAGCCGGCGCAAGCTCCATTCATTTGAACGAGAGACTTAAAAAATTCAAAGCGAGTAAAGTAGAGTGGTCCAAAAAAATTCACCCCCCTCAGCATTGACACACATGTGGAACGGAGCTTTGGGCCAAGAGCCAACTTTTGGACCATCCTTTTCGAGAGGTCTGCCAATGCTATACGTTAGCATTGGCTAATTCTTATTCCGGGTCCACCCCCATCGGCCCGGGGCAAGCATGTCAGCGCATCATTTTGGCCACTTTCGAGCCGGGACCCGCCCCCACTGATCAGCCCCCAATCTCCACTATACCTATTGAGTAGTAGTAGTAAGTAATCTTTATTTATATACCGCCTTTTCACTGCAGATCTGAGTCTCAAAGCGGTTTACAATTGTTATTATTTTTATTTTGGGCATTTGTCTCTCACTCCACACAGAGATGGGAGGGGCCAGAACAGGAGGCACATGCCAGAACTATTATACATATTTTTAGTGGTAGGGGAAACCGGAGTACCCGGAGGAAACCTACGCAGACACGGGGAGAACATGCAAACTCCACTCAGAAAGGCCCTGGTCCGACCGGGATTCAAACTCAGGACCTTCTTGCTGAGAGGCGAGAGTGCTATCCACTCAGCCACCGTGCCGCCAAAGTGGAGAGGTCCTTCCTCACGTGGAGGAGTTCAAGTATCTCGGGGTCTTGTTCACGAGTGACGGAAGGATGGAGCGTGAGATTGACAGGTGGATTGGTGCAGCGTGCGCAGTGATGCGGCCACTTTCGATTTACCGGTCAATTATTGTTCCTTCCATCACTTCTGGTCATGAGCTTTGGATAATGACCGAAAGAACGAGATTGTAGATACAGGCGGTAGGAAAGAGTGGTTGGGCACTCCCTTAAGGTGCTTTCACCCCGGACTCAACTTAGACTTGAAAAGCGTCAGTTTTGCACTGAAAATGAATAGTGAAGCGCGTCAGGTGACGCTGAGAGGCCCGGCGTCACCTGAAGCGCTTCAAAAGACGAGAGCATTATGCGCATCACTTGAAGCTTTTGACACGCGTAATGCTTGCGTCTCTTTTGTCGTAAAAAAGTCCCTTAACGCCGAAGTTGAGAAAAGCTTTTGGAGCTTGAGGCCGGGCTTCAACCAATCTGGAGACAAGGAGCAGCAGCAGCATTAGCAGGGCTGTCATGTAGCTGCTACTGCTTTTTCATTGTCATTATTGTTATTTGTAATATTATTTGTATGAATAGTAACGTTCTTAAAAAGTAAGTAACACAATCATATGCTGTGAAGTTAAAGTAATTTATTTAGTATAAGAACAAGCTAAAGCTGGCTCAGACACAGCAGACTGAAAGACAGGCGCTCCTCCGCGGGAATCAGTGCGAGCTCCAGGCGGGAGCGAGAGAAGCTCCTCCCACCCGGCGTCAGGAGCTTCAAGCACCAAAGGGCGTTCACACCGGACCCAGCGTCAAATATTGCGCGTCAAAAGCGTTTTGAAGCTATTGGTCTGAAAGCACCTTTAGAGATAGGTTGAGGAGCTCAGTCACACGGAAGGAGCTCGGAGCAGAGCCTCCGCTTGTCGACTTGTCGAGCCTCCGCTTGTCGACAAAAGGGGCCGTAGCCCCTTTTGTGTATTTTTTACCAAGGGGGGTACTTTGACTAATTATTTCTCAAAATTTCCACAATAAAAGTTACAGTAGACCAAAAGTGACATGTTTTGACCATTTTTAGGCTATTTTGGACCAAAATGGCTATTTTAAATCAATATTTCTCAATATTTCTACAGTAAAAGTTTCTGGTCTTTGGTACAGTGGTAGAGGGCAATCATGAGGTCATGAATCCAGTGAAATTAGTCGCACACCTTTTTACAGTAAAAAGTTACAGTAGATCAAAAGTGACATGTTTTGACCATTTTTAGGCTATTTTGGACCAAAATGGCTACTTTAAATCAATATTTCTCAATATTTCTACAGTAAAAATTTCTGGTCTTTGGTACAGTGGTAGAGGGCAATCATGAGGTCTTGAATCCAGTGAAATTAGTCGCACACCTTTTTACAGTAAAGAGTTACAGTAGATCTAAAGTGACATGTTTTGACCATTTTTGAGGTATTTTGGACCAAAATGGCTACTTTACCTCAATATTTCTCAATATTTCTACAGTAAAAGTGTCTGGTCTTTGGTACAGTGGTAGAGGGCAATCATGAGGTCATGAATCCAGTGAAATTAGTCGCACACCTTATTACAGTAAAAAGTTACAGTAGATCAAAAGTGACATGTTTTGACTATTTTGGAGGTATTTTGGACCAAAATGGTTACTTTAAATCAATATTTCTCAATATTTCTACAGTAAAAATTTCTGGTCTTTGGTACAGTGGTAGAGGGCAATCATGAGGTCTTGAATCCAGTAAAATTAGTCGCACACCTTTTTACAGTAAAGAGTTACAGTAGATCTAAAGTGACATGCTTTGACTATTTAAGGTATTTTGGACCAAAATGGCTACTTTAAATCAATATTTCTACAGTAAATGTTTCTTTTCTTTGGTACAGTGGTAGAAGACAATCATGAGGTCATAAATCCAGTGAAATTAGTCGCACACCTTTTTACAGTAAAAAGTTACAGTAGATCAAAAGTTACATGTTTTGACCATTTTTAGGCTATTTTGGACCAAAATGGCTACTTTAAATCAATATTTCTCAATATTTCTACAGTAAATGTTTCTTGTCTTTGGTAAAGTGGTAGAGGGCAATCATGAGGTCATGAATCCAGTGAAATTAGTCGCACACCTTTTTACAGTAAAAAGTTACAGTAGATCAAAAGTGACATGTTTTGACCATTTTTAGGTTATTTTGGACCAAAATGGCTACTTTAAATCAATATTTCTCAATATTTCAACAGTAAATGTTTCTTGTCTTTGGTACAGTGGTAGAGGACAATCATGAGGTCATGAATCCAGTGAAATTAGTCGCACACCTTTTTTACAGTAAAAAGTTACAATTGTTGAAAATTGCACAAGCGGACCAAATTGTGCACTTTATATATGTAAACAATAGTACACAATAGAGCAGCTATCCTCCTGTGTACTCACAACCTGTAGGAGGAATCGGAGGGGGCTGGTGCCCTGTGTACCGGGTGGCATCTCTATAAGGTTTTAATCACAAAAACGTGTCTCCCAGACCCCAGCGCGCTTTGTTCGATAAGAAAGGGTGACTCCGAAAGGATGTTCCGGTGTTACCGTAAATTCTCAACAAAACGCGCACCGTCTTTTCCCCGATGCGGGCCGCTTGTTCATAGAGTTGAAAGACTCGGGCCACTTTAACGCGGTCTCCAGTCCCGTCTGTCAGTGTCCCAGGCCAATTTCCGGTCTCCAGCGATATTATAATAGATCCATGATCTCCAATTAGAAATCAAGTGGGAACATGTCTTCCTGGTAGCAGCTGCATCTTGTACCAAACTTTTGGTAAGACCGAAACGAAGTAAATACTAAAGTGAAATGTCCAATGAGCTATTCTTTGTTCATGTCAAACTCTGATGCTGTGAAAAGGGGAAAACCTCCATCTGAACATGACAGACCAAACTAGACAAATCTTCACCGAGATTTATCTGAGGAGGCGCCATGTGGAACCATCTACACCTGCAGAATGAAAGCCATAACCTACACCTGCAGAAGGAGAGCCATAATCTATTATGCCTTACTCTATTCTCTGTTCTTTACCTCTCTTCTTTGACTGTTGCACTGAGCCAAAGCAATTTCCAAGTCTGTGACTTCCTGTTACTTACGTGGCAATAAAAATGATTCTGATTCTGATTCTGAACAACTGCTGCCTTTTGGACTTTCATGAGGCTATTCCCCATTCAAGATATATATTTGTTTTGAATTGTTAATGGCTAAAAGGCATCGGCCCCAAGCCCAATGCACTATCAGACTTTGAAGGCCACACCACTTTGTGAAACTACAAACTGTTGACAAAATGTTGTGGCCATTTTAGTACCATTATGTATCCCAGCCTTTTTTGATTAAGTGAATATAATGAACCTGTTCTACCACTGTGTGAAGGGAAGGCCATGTTGTTAGAGGTGCAGCTGCTTTTGGATATGACTGAAACTATTGGATTATATTCTTATAAAATTGTGTCCACTATTTTTGTAATGCTTACATTTGATTTAAAAAAAGATTAAGATGTCCAGTTTGCATTAAATATATGATTATATTATTATATGATAATAGATTATTAAAGAATACTTTATTCATGCACCAACATATGGTTTAGAATGTATGTAAGGAACAATGCAATATAAGTATCCCTTGCAGATTGTAATTGTCATTAAATAATATTTGACTATATTTAACAGGAGTAATGTATTGTGTCCTTTATGGTTTTTGTGTAGTTACATCCATCCATCCATTTTCTTCCCCTTAACCCATTTCAATCTGGAGAGACGAGGAAACAAGAATGCCTTTGAAGTATTTTATTGAAAGGTAGTTTGGCGCCCTAGGCCCCGGTGCGGCGTTCAGTCAGCAAGGCTCTTGCGAGAGTGCGCGCACAATCCCCCGGGACCTAGGCACTGGTGGCGGCATTTGGCAGCAGGAAGGCAGATTGGAGGCAGGGTGAAGAGGAGGAGGAGGGGAGGCGGTGGTTGCAAGGCTTCAAGAAGGCCGTGAAGTGGGATTTTCTCCGCTTTTAAGCTGCTGGCCTGGCCGGCACGGATTGATTGGAAGAGGGCGTTTGCTGTGCGATAGGCTGGGGATGCGAGGCCGGCCTGGAAGGGGTGGCTTTGGCTGACGTCTTCCAAATTGAATTTCCGCGAGCTGCATTTCAATCTGGAGAGACGAGGAAACAAGAATGCCTTTGAAGTATTTTATTGAGAGGTAGTTTGGCGCCCTAGGCCCCGGTGCGGCGTTCAGTCAGCGAGGCTCCTGCGAGAGTGCACGCACAATCCCCAGAAGGCTGTGTGTTGATGGAGTTTTGCAGGCCTGGTTTGCAGGGGACAGACGTCGTGACCGCTATATACTGTGACCGCTATATACTGTGACCGCTATATACTGTGACCGCTATCGCTATATACTGTGACCGCTATATACTGTGACCGCTATCTATAGATGCTCAGCTGCTGCCGCCACCAGGAAGTTTGCGAGTGTTTTATGGAGATGCCAAGAGACGCTGGGCTGCCAGAATAGTCGAAGTGTCAGGCCTGATGTATGAGGAGAGGGCCGATGATGACCAGCGGCCCAGCTGCTGAAGGGCAGAATGGGGAGACCCAGGGAAGCGGCGCGCGTGGCATCGCCTATCCGAGAGAGTGAGCTGTGTAGAGATGGGGGGGACAAGTTACAAAGCAGCAGTACGGACTTGAGTTGGGCTCTGAACCAGTTGGATGTTATGGGGAGGTTATCGGGAGTGAGGAAGCGGTCCGTTGAGATCTCCTTTCCGAGGGCGGAGGCGAGTGTAATGCATATGGATCTGTAGGGACAGGGAGAAGTGTCAGAACGAGCTATGACTATGTTGCAAGCGCCTTTGCATTTGGAATGCTTGAGGTGGAGGTTGAAGTAGTCGGGATGATATGACAGGTCAGAGAAGGCAATGTCTCGGGATGCATTAAAGGTGGCGTGAGAGTTTGTGAATTCGCTTATGCGTAAGAAGCCCATTTTCATGTAGGATGCAGCGAAGGAGAGAAGGTGAAGAGACGGAGGGACTAGACCAGGGCGAGGGATTCCATGCAGGGGATCTGGCATGGCGATGATTTGGCAGAAGGGCAGAGGCGTCAGAACTCCTGGAATTTAAAGCGAGAGAGAGAGTCAGCAAGACAGTTAAAGCTGCACTAACTGACTTTGGGATTTTGAAGCCGTGGACTCGCTGGCCTCTCTCTTTCTGCTCCCCTCCCCGCACCCACGAAGCTATCGCCCCCCACACACACTCACTGTTGGGACGGAGCTAGTGTCTCCCAATATGGATAATACATGGATATGGATTTGCACGTGGATGGCGTGACCATAAAACGATAGAACCGGGAAGCGTGGAGGAATGGGACTTTCTTTTGGATGGCTGTTTCGCTAAGTAAGCAGTAACCGGTGATGAAGACACGAAGCTTCAGGTTAGCTCCTCGGCTTGTTGTGCTAACTCAGCCGTCTATGCTAACGGACCTGTAGATTTCTCACGAAAGTGGGGGCCAGTGGTCCGTTGTGATTGGTCACAATCTGCGACCCGAAAACATTCTCTTCCTTGTTTCATCAAAACTCGATCTAAAATATAATGTCACTCCAGCACAAATCTGCGCTAATTATTCTTCAAAAGGACGTATATCCCAATGCACTACATGGACATGGATAGCATTTTCGTAATGAATACGAAAATAAAGTCAGTTAGTGCAGCTTTAAGGTGACCAGGGACGTGACGAGCAGTGATCATAAATGTTCAGGACTGAGAGCCATGGGATGCGTCTAAGGAGGATGTGATTTGGGAAGAGGATGAACGACCTCTGTTAATTATTTCGACGACGTCGAGGTTGTCGCACGTCACGGAAATCCTTTTCCTATGCCACGTATGGTTCCGCAGCACGCGGCTACGGTCACGGGGTATATCTCGTGGAGCGCGGAGGAGATGCTTCAAGGGAAGGCGTCGGTCCGGGGCCCGGCGAACCACTGGTCCTGGAAAACCCCCAAAACCCACGGACGGGGCTGCGTCCATGAAGAACCGCAGGGCATCTGAGACGGGATGACGTCACTGTAAAAAAAAGATACATCATCCCAGCGGCTCAGCAGACGGGACCAGAACGCCAGGTCGGAGCGGCACCCCGCGTCCAGGCAGACAGCATCATTGAGGGAGGAGACGGAGCCAGCGAGGGAGAGGAGTCTGGAAATAAAAGAACGACCTTGAGGAATGATACAGATGGCATATTTAAGATGCCCGAGGAGGGAGAGCAGCTGAAGCTTCGAAAGTGACGGGGAGGACAAGGCCTTTCGGGAGAAGGCGCGGATGCGCTCGAGCTTGTCCAGCGGGAGGGAGGCCTCCAGGGCGCGTGTGTCGAGGCGGACGCCGAGAAACTCCAGAGCGGTGGCGGGGCCGGTGGTCTTCTCCTCGGTGAGAGGGACTCCGAGGGCAGAGAAGGCAAGCTTGAGCTTGCGGAGAGAGCCCCCGGAGCAGTCTGAGGGTAGGTCGACTAGGGAATCATCGGCGGGATGCGGGACAGAGGGGAGCCGCGCGCAATTGAGCAGAATGCGACACGGCGCCTCCGAGAGATTGTTGAACAGAGAAGGACTACTCCGGCAGTCAAAGGTGGGGCGCACGGCGAAGAAGAACTCTGACGCCACTTGACCCCTGAACAGCGCCAGTGGTCGGGGTGGAGGGGCAGCAGCTCGAACGCGTCCGGGATGTCGGCCTTGGAGAGCCAGGAGCCGGGGCCGAAAGTCTTTATCAGCCTGATCGCATGGTCCACGGTTGCGGACTGCAGGGAGAAGGGCGCTGGAGGGAAAGGGCTGTTGATGCTCGGGGCGGGCCCGGAGCGGGGACAGGAGAGGACGAATGTGAGACGCCTCTTCCTGGAGTGCATGCGGGTGGTGATGCCCATCGGGTTAGAGCGAGACGGAGAAAAGGGGCCAATGGCGTAGCCCACGGACACCTCCCGCGCCCGAGCCGCGTGACGACTTGGGGCTCACGGAGAGCCGGGAAGAGGTTGCGGGACACGAGACGCCGAGGGACCTAAACAGAGCTTGCAGTCCAATGTGAGGGATTTAAACAGAGCTTGCAGTCCAAAGTGAGGTATTAAAACTGAGAGCTTGAAGTCCAGTGTGAGGGATTCAAACATTGCCTGCAGTCCTAAATGAGGAATTTTTTTTTTTTTTTCTTCCATATATAAGCAGGTCCAGATATAAGCAGTACCATATATATGCAGTTCCGTATACTGTATGAGCAGTTCCGATATAAGCAGTACGGTATATGCAGTTCCATATATAAGCAGTTCTGATATAAGCAGTACGGTATATGCAGTTCCATATATAAGCAGTTCCATATATATGCAGTTCCTATATATGCAGTTCCATATATATGCAGTTCCATATATATGCAGTTCCGTATACTGTATGAGCAGTTCCGATATAAGCAGTACGGTATATGCAGTTCCGGATATAAGCAGTTCTGTATATAAGCAGTTCCATATATAAGCAGTTCCATATATAAGCAGTTCCGTGAGGGATTAAACTGAGAGCTCGCAGTCCAATGTGAGGGATTCAATTTGAGAGCTGCAGTCCAAGAGGGATTTAAACAGAGCTTGTAGTCCAAAGAGAGGGATTTAAACAGAGCTTGTAGTCCAGAGAGGGATTTAACCAGAGCCTGCAGGCCAAAGTGAGGGATTAAACTGAGAGCTTGCAGTCCAAGTGAGGGATTAAACTGAGAGCTTGCAGTCCAATGTGAGGGATTAAACGGAGCTTGCAATTTTAAACGGAGCTTGGTTAAAGAGAGCCTGCAGACCAATGCGAGGGCTTTAAACTGGAGCTTGCCCACCAATGCACGGGGCCAACTGAGCCTGCAGTACAATGCGAGGGGAATAAACCGTCCGCAGATCTCATACTTACCCACAACGCCAGAAGACAAGGGACAACACAACGGGACCACACCGTATCGGCACGAGGAGGCAGGGATGCGCACGGCTCCCACCGCACCGGGCCAGACCGGCCGTATGTAGCAGCAGGCCGCGACGAGACGAGCAGCGGCGAACCTGCAGAAAGAGCCCGCAAAGGAGGAGAGCGGCAAAGACCCACAGACCACAGCACGAGACCCGCAGCAGGTGCAGCGACGCGGAGGAGGAGCAGACCACACGCAGCAAGACAGAGGACAGCAGGGACACGCACGAGTAAGCGTGAGTAGACAAAAGCGATTCCTCCAGAACGACTCTTTGCAAGGCTTCGAGAAGGCCGTGAAGTGGGAGTTTCTCCGCTTTTAAGCGGCTGGCCTGGCCGGCACGGATTGATTGGAAGAGGGCGTTTGCTGTGCGATAGACTGGGAATGCGAGGCCGGCCTGGAAGGGGTGGCTTTGGCTGACGTCTTCCAAATTGAATTTCCGCGAGCTGCATTTCAGGGTCGGGGGGGGTGACAGTCAGAGCTGCACCCAGTACACAGAGCACCAGCCCCTCACTGATCCTCCTGCAGGTGATGAGTCTACAGGAGCCGTGATCTTTCAGTGGGGGCCTCAGGCAAAGTGGGGTTAAGTGTCTTGCCCAAGGACACAACAACAGTAGTCATCAGTGGGAGTCGTGAAGTAGGTCTTGTGGTGAGCTTGAACCCACAACCTTCAGGCCCAAAGGCCTATTGCTATTAGTATAGCTATTGTTCATCTTGTGCTGTGTGCTCCTCTTTCCTACTGTTCTATAACTTGTGATGCAACACTGAAATTTACCCACTGTGGGACGAATAAAGGATCTCTTAATCTTAATCTTAATCTTAATTACTGGTATAATCATGATGATAAAGTGCTACAACTACTTACTCTGAAAATGACCTTCTGACCCACATGGAGATATGTTTTTGATAGTCGAAGAGTTGTTTTAGAGGCCTCTTGGAAATCCTTCTTCCACTCACCAGCCTCTACCTGTGTTGTGATTGGAAGGCGTAAAGTTGCTGAAAACCCATTCTCAGAAGGAAGGTCCTTGAAGGAATACATCCGATGCTCATATTGATAGGGCAATGTGGCCTTAAATGTACAAAAAACATGCATTTTTACAAATACATTTTTTATTTTGATTAAATTTAACACAAGTTTGGATATTATTTTTGGTTTGGCATCAATCATAATAGTTTGGCCAAACATAAAGAACATATGTTTTTGTAAACTGATATTTAATTATATTTAATATCAGTCTATTTGACTAACTATAACTACTACTTACATTTCAGTAAACCTTTAAGAACAGATTCAATGATATGGTTGTTTTCCCAAAATAATAGTCTTTAAAATGAAGAAAAATATGTCATAGTATCATCATTGCTGCTCTGTAATAATGATAATTGAAAATCACATTCCTGCTTTAAGCATCTTTTCAACTTCTGATGTCGTTCCCACTGCAAAAAAAAAAAAGATATAATATGAAGTAATAATTTGCTTGAATCGAGTGGGTTTTGTCTTTATTTGAGCATATTCTGATGAAAACCAGAGTCAAAGACATTTAGTCTTATTTCAAGAACTATGTATTTCAGTAACTTACACTTTTATTGAGCTGTATTTTTCAGGTTTATATGAGGATTTTCCCAAGTTTGAGGAAAGAACGGCCTTCTCCACATTTTAAACAAAACTCTCTGTTCTTATAGGATGAGAATGACCAGAATGATTGACAATCAGGAGGACCAATAGTCTTGATAATCCACCCTAGAAGTCGAACATCCTCCTGTATACCTTTAAGTTATTAACCTGCACTTTATATTTGAGCTGTATTTTAATATGTAAGTTTTATGATTGTAATGTCAGGACTACAGATGGAAAGTGAAGAAGATGTACCAAGTCTGGGATCGCGTCTTTAATTCAGACAGAAGACATGTTTTATTGTCAATGGTAGAGACAGCACGAACAAAGCACACGATCACAGATACAATAGAATGCAAGTGTATTATACAGAGCGGAGGCATGGAGACCTCCAATCAGCAGCTGCCACGGTGCCATGTAGCTTGGCCTTCAGATAGACAAAACAAGGGAAAAGTACTGGCTTCTGCACATTGATAGAATGATGAGTTTAACTTTAACAAAAGTTGCTTCAAAGTGTTATGAAATCTCATATTCCCCCCTCTGGTCATACATTCACGTGTGACCATCAGGATCGATAAACAGCAACATAACATCATAACTCAATACTTAAACTCGGTACTTCACTCGGTACTTCAAAAAACTCGGAACTCGGAATACTTCAAAAACTCAGAAAACTCATAAAACATGTTCAGATCTTTCATAAAACTTGTCAACAATCTTCAGTAAAATACCAAACTTCATCAGTCGATGGTTCCAGATATTGCTTTGAAAACAGTCTCTCCCACTTCTCCGTGTTGATTCTTCAGGCTGCATTTGTGTCGAGCCATGAATTCTTCTGTGACGTGTCTTTGAATCACACGTTTCAGCTTCAGTGTCCAGATTCAGAAATCCAATTCAGTCCAAATTATGTCCAAATTGTGTAATCCAATGGTTCCAAATGATGTCCATGCAAAAGAGGACGATGGTCTTGTCCATGTCTCAGCAGCTCACAGCCTGACTGGAATCAGGGGCTGTGCAGATTGTCCAAGTGTGCTGGTCCAGATGCATGGTTTCTCTTGAGGTTTCTCAGTTTTGGCTTAAAAAACAAACACTTTTTGTGTAAAAAAAAAAAGTCTTCTGTTCTCTAGATGTTACAGACAAGGCCCGCATCCTTCCACCATCTGAAGAAGATGACATAGTCTGGGATCGCGTCTTTAATTCAGACAGAAGACATGTTTTATTGTCAATGATAGAGACAGCACGAACAAAGCACACGATCACAGATACAATAGAATGCAAGTGTATTATACAGAGCGGAGGCATGGAGACCTCCAATCAGCAGCTGCCACGGTGTGCTTGTAGCTTGGCCTTCAGATAGACAAAACAAGGGAAAAGTACTGGCTTCTGCACATTGATAGAATGATGAGTTTAACTTTAACAAAAGTTGCTTCAAAGTGTTATGAAATCTCATAAAAGTATCTTTTTAATGCAAATGCACATTGGGCCTCATTCACGAACGGTTCTTAGGAACAGATTTGTACGTAAATCCTACTTACGCGGTTTTTACGAAGAAAGTGGCATTCACGAATATTTCTCGTAACCAGAATTTCTCTTGGGCAAGTACAAATCCTACGAGTCCTCAGGAGCACTCGTACGCATTCAGTGCCGACATGTTCACACGCCGGGGTTGTCCTCTTTGGTGAAGTTGAATAAAAATACAACATTCCAGTGATATGTCCGTCATATCGATGTATGTATTTATTTATTTGTAGTAATCTTTATTAGTAATCTTTATTTATATACCGCCTTTTTCACTGCAGATCTGGCCTACTTTTTAATTAATTTTGAAATGAAATGTGCCAACGCTTTATCAAATACATTGGAAATCTTGCCGTGTATTAGTGACCCCTTCCTATTTATAGGGGGCATTTCTTTATCCACGGGCCACAGAACAACGGCATGCTGCTGCAGGAGGTTACTGGGTCCGCGCTGAGTCTCTGCGCTGGTCTCTCCCATGGATCTATACGGGTCTGCACTGGTCTCTCCCATGGATCTATACGGGTCTGCACTGGTCTCTCCCATATACGGCTCTGCACTGGTCTCTCCCATGGATCTATACTGGTCTGCACTGGTCTCTCCCATGGATCTAGACGGGTCTGCACTGGTCTCTCCCATATACGGGTCTGCACTGGTCTCTCTCCATACGGGTCCGTGCTGCCTGCTCCTGGATCCATACGGGTCCGCGCTGGTCTCTCAAGTCTGGTCTATGCGGTCTATCTTCGGTCCGCGCTGGTCTCTGCGCACCGGTCTCTCCAGTCAGGTCACTACAGTCTATGCGGTCTCTCCTATAGGTCCGCGCTGGTTTCTGTGTGCTGGACACTCCAGTCTCTCCTCGGGTCTGCATTGGTCTCAGCGCTGGTCAGCGCTGGATCTCCTCCCAGGGTCCAAAATATTTTGAGATTAATCTCAAAACATTTTGAGATTCATCTTTAAAATAATACATAATATATTTTTAAATTAAGCTCATAACATTTTGAGATTAATCTCATCATATTCTTAGATTAATCTCATAATTTTGCTAGTTCGACTTTATTATCATAATATTTCGACTTTTAAGTCAACATTTTATAACTTTATTCTCAGTCTGGTAAAAGCCTGCTTTAGGCCTGTTGCTGTTTCCTCAGCCGTCTGCACACGGCCCTGCATCCCCTTATATGGGCATTAATGGGCGGTTACTTATGCTAAGTACCTATGCTAATGAAGCACCTGGCGCGCGCGCTGTACTTACGAGGAAATGGGATTCATCAATCTGAGAGAACAGCTGCAAACAATTCAGCGGCTTACGAGCGCGTTGATGAATCCCACGTGGGGACTTCTTAGAAATCTACTTAAGGACAACTTGAGAAGAAAGTTGAGTAGTTTCTTACGAAGTTATTCGTGAATGAGGCCCATTGTTCTTAATAAATTAAACCTTAAACTGTTTTTATTTTCTTGTATCTTTTAAAACAAGATTATTCTGTTTGTCCCGTTGGCAAATCTTGTTTTAAAGCAGTCAAAATGTCCTCAAATTAAGATACATTTAGCCAATGGTTGGCAATTTTTGGATTGTTTTTGTGCCAGTGGGGGCGGATCCCGGCTCAAAAGTGGCCAAAATGACGTGTGGGGGTCAAGCCCCGGCGATCCAAGATGGCGCCCTATTCAAATGAATGGGTGTGCTCATTGGGGCTTTGTGACGGCATGGGGGCTGAAAGATTAGCGGAAGTCGCCTGGAACTTGCAAAGATCTATGGGAAACTCGCCTGTATTGGGGCATCGTCTGATCCTCCCGGTTCTGCGCAGTGGATGATCTCTCATAATGCGTTGCGCCAAACACGCGTGTGTGGGTCTCACACCGGGTCTCACGCACGTGCACAGAGGGGCTCGGCCGCGCTCTGACCAATCAGAGCAGTTCATCAGAGCGGGAGTTAGAGCGAGAGCCAGAGGAGCAGAGTTTGTGGCAGGAAAGTGTGGATTTAAAGAAAACCGAAGGATTTAAGAAGAAAAAAAGTTCAGGATGAGAAGGGACACTAAAATCCCCACAAAATCCGACCTTTATTAAAGCTGTAGGTTCTCTGTCAGCTGAGGTTGAGCTGTTTTAATTTACATTGAGTTCTATGGGGAAAATTTCTGGGTAGCCCGCATTAATTTAGTCTGGTCTAGTCTGCAGTACCGCAAGAATCCCCCGAGCACATGAGTTATTCAGCTACAAGCTAGTAATACCCTATCCAGTTAATATAATAGATCCATAATGGGGGTGTACCCGGAATAAGAATTAGCCAATGCAAACATATAGCATCTTCTTACCTCTCGAAAACCTCTTTACAGGATGGTCCAAAAGTTGGCTCTTGGCCCAAAGCTACATTCCACATGTGTGTCAATGCTAAGGGGAGTGAATTTTTTGAGCAACTAAAACCACTCACACTTTTTCACAATTTTCTTGTGGGTGGGACCACTCGCGGCCATTTTGGATAGCTCCAGTAGAGCAAAATTTTTGGCCCATTTGTTTGAACGGCGGAGATAGGCGTGACTACGTCCGTTAATATTTACAGTCTATGTTTTGTGCACTAAGGATCCGGCTCTTATGAACAGCTCCTCAAAGACAAGTACTGACGCAAAAACTAGAGAGTATGTAGCATTAGGAGTGGACTGATCGAGTGTGACATCACGATAGTGTTAGCCTTAATGCCCATTTGCTGGAGCCAAAAAAAATTTGGCTCCACCCTGAGGTCTCCTATTGAAGACAACGGTGAATGTTCTTCACTGTGAGATCAATTAAGTTTTTATCTTCATGTGGTAACAAACTGAAGAGATATAAACAATGCACAAACTGAGAAGGAAGAGCTACTCTTTGATGGAGCAGCCGCCACAGACCTCTACAGCCGCAGCCACAGGCCTCTACAGCCGCAGCCACAAACCTCTACAGCCGCAGCCACAGACCTCTACAGCCGTAGCCACAGGCCTCTACAGCCGTAGCCACAGGCCTCTACAGCCGCAGCCACAGGCCTCTACAGCCGCAGCCACAGACTTCTACAGCCGCAGCCCCAGGCCTCTACAGCCGTAGCCACAGGCCTCTACAGCCGCAGCCACAGGCCTCTACAGCCGCAGCCACAGGCCTCTACAGCCGCAGCCACAGGCCTCTACAGCCGCAGCCACAGGCCTCTACAGCCGCAGCCACAGACTTCTACAGCCGCAGCCCCAGGCCTCTACAGCCGTAGCCACAGGCCTCTACAGCCGCAGCCACAGGCCTCTACTCTACAGCCGCCTGCTGCATGGACAGGATCAGACCAAAAGCTGCAAAACTCCTGACATTTACAGAGCTCATCTTTAGCAGGAAAATGATGTGGTTGCACAGAGAGGGGCAGGAGAGCAGCCCCAAGCAGCAGAGGCTTCAGTCCTGGAGTCATGTCTGAGGCTGAATTGAGTCCAAATGTCTTGTCTCAGTAGTTGCTTCTGTTTGGAATCACTGGAGGCGGGTCCTGTGCAGACCTGTTCTAGTCACTTACTACTGTAATACACAGTGTATGAATATTCACAGGGACGACCCTCACACTGTCTTTGTTCCAGGACTCCCACATCCGCTCCGAGGAATTTGCGCCAAAATGGCGTCTTCCTTTTGGGAGCAAAACCGTCATGGGACAATATCCGTAACGACGCTGCCGTTTCGTCGAACCCGCCAACGGTGTCGCATGCCCCCATCGGACTTAAGTGTTCCAATTCCATAAGGGGTACTTAAACATTGCTTGAAATGCCCCAATGGAAGCCTCATGTCAAATGATCCAAATTCTATAAGGGGTACTTTAACATTGCTTAATGTTCCCCTAATGGAATACATTCCATTAGGGCGATAAATGCTTCTATTAGGCGCGGGAAAAAATGTCGGGAAATGCAAAATGGAGGGAAAACTTTTAGACTCCATTGTTTAAATTTGGTTAAAGCTACAAGGCTCATATTTTAGTACAGTACAGTAGGTCCCATTTCGTTTTGTCGTCTTCACTCACGCTTTTCATGAATCACGCAGCTGCGTGAAACTTATTACATACTATTGCCACTAGGTGGCAGGTTAAGTCCGCTTTAGCTCTGCCAGCGATTTAAACGCTCAGGTATAAGACTGCGTGCAAACCTGCTTTGCCTAGTGATACTATGTTGGCCGAATGGTTAGCATTGCAGGTTAGGACCCGGTGGATACAGGTTCGATTCTTGTCTGAGGCAGTTTAGGTTGCACACCTTTTGGTTGCTTGTGAGCAATTACGTAACGTTATCAGCTTGTTATCTTCTTTCCTTGTCAAAAGGAAATGTCATGTTGTAAAATTGGCATTTTTATTCCTGCAGTTTGGTTGGTGCTGATTGTGGAGTTGAATTCCAATTGTATTTAAAGTTTACATGTTTATCAAGCTCCACGTGCACCGGTCTGCGCTACACTCACCTGAGAGAGAGAGAGAGAGAGAGAAGAGAGAGACAGAGAGACAGAGAGAGAGAGAGGTGTGCGAAGGACAAACCTGCTGTTTACACAAAACTAAGAACTCTACAGACTAAGACTCATCCATGAATATAATCAGCGCATCTCTAGCTTTAAGTCATTTTTTATTTGAGAACAATCACTGCATGAAAAGTGTGATTTTTGTCTCTTTTCGGCCCTGTATATTACTGTGAAACTTCTGGGATTCGGCTGTTGACGGTAGTTTGTTGTCCCCTCCTCCCTCCTCCACAGGAGGCTTTAACATGTAAATGGGAATGCTGTGAGCTATACAAATGCTAATCAGGGTTGAGGGGGTGCACAACTTGATCCATGCTGCACAACTACTTTCAGTCAGTCTGCAGCATGGATCAGGTCAGCACACTGTAGACCCGGATTTTGTAAATGCTCAAACTGTTTACACACACACACAGAGAAATATTTCATCATGATTGATTATAGCTTGTCATGTCAAAATCAATTAAATAAATCCAATACGACAAAAGACATGTTGAAAGTGTAAGTGCTCATCAAAGGACATATGTATGTACAGTACAGACCAAAAGTTTGGATTTTGTCTTTTTTTTCATGACTATGAACATTGTAGATTCACACTGAAGGCATCCAAACTGAATTAACTCATCTGGAATTATGTACATACCTAAAAGAAAAAGTATGAACCAACTGAAAATATGTGTTATATTCTCGGGATGGAAGTTGATTCGTCATCTAATTTGCATATTGTGACGTCATCAAGGTGGTGGCCATTTTGGAAAATGTTAATTATTGTATAAAGATTTCAAAAAGCTGTAGTTTGAGAGTGTATTTTGAGATCAGGGAATACCATGTGTCAGGGATGAAGCAGACAGAGACGGATCGTGGTGCGCCAAACTCTGGAAGTCTATTTAAGTTTCTCTCAAGTTCCAGTGGTTTCCCTTGTTTCTTTATCTCAAACAGAATAAAGTCAGTACACAGTTTATATAGTCATTGTCACGTAACACATGGAAAGACGTACGTGTCACACAGAGACAGTCACATCATAGTCTCAATAATCAGAGTCCTTGTACAGTCCTGCACGTAGGCCATATTGCTATCTAATACTAACACATCAACAGTCTGAGCGAAATATCTTTAGTATGAAAACACAATGTGGGATAGAAATAAATTCACTGATCAAATTTATATAGAATATTTTAGCACTGGTCCACGGCCATATGGAACTGTATTAGACCTTCAATGATCAAGATGGCACTGCTTATAGTTTACCAGTCATGAAATCTGCACTTTGGTTTCAATATTACCCTTTCAAAAGACCTGGTGGCATACAGTTTATCTCAGTGGAAATGAGGCACCATAATTCATTGTTTAGAAACAGAGCGATTAAATGAATGGGCTCAGAACTTGTCAGATTGTCTCAACAATAAACAACAGGCTCTTCAACATTTCTGATCCACTTTTATGGATTATCTTCTCTAAAGAACTGCCTTCATCATCATCATCTCCGTCCGTAAAGGCAGATTAGCGGTGCGTTTTCTTTCGTGGCTTCTGCCTCGTCTCCTGCGTTCCCCGCGGTTGTTTAACCCTGTTGTCCCCTTCACCACGTCTCCTGTCTGGTGTTCGCAGAATGTTTCCACTGTGGCCGCAGACCGCGGTAAAGAGGTCCGGCTTTTCGGAGTCAGCGGTAGAGAGGTCCGCACATTAAAAGCGGGTGGCCGCTTTATGTTAAAAAGTGCATTGTGGCGGCTCATCCCCATGTCTTCTCTTTCCAATGTTGCTGTAATTAACAGCATAAAGAGGCTATCCGCTTTTAATGTGCGGACCGCTTTACCGCTGACTCCGAAAAGCCGGACCTCTTTACCGCGGTGGCCACACGGAGGACGTAAACTGTGGGTGACTGTGGACTATTGTGGCGCGGACTCCTATCACTAATAATGTCTGTATCTGCTTCACTGGACACCTGCGTGTCTTCCTCCTCTGAATCTGAGTGAGCCAGTACCAAATACTTCTCTGATTTCTGGAGACCTCTGGCTCTGCTCTGGCTCCGCTCAGAACTACGGCTCCTGCTTCGCGTCGCTGCGCCGCAGGTGTTTAACAAACTCATTTTACTCTAATACTTTGAATATATGAATTCTGGACACTGAAGCCGAACGTTGTGATTGAACGCACGTCACAGAGAATCATTGCTCTGGCAACACATGCAGCCTGAAAGAATCAAACAAAGGAAGGGGAGAGTGTTTTCAGCAATATCTGAATCCACCATCGAATGATGAAGTTTGTATTTTACTGAAGATTGTTGACAAGTTTTATGATAAGATTTGAACACATGTTTTATGTGTTTTCTGAGTTTTTGATAGTATTCCGATGTTCTGAGTTTTTGAAGTTACCGTGTGAAGTACAAAGTTTATGAGTTTTTGAAGTATTGAGTTTATGATGTTTGTACACGAGTGTACCACTGTTTTTTCTGACATACTTTTACTTTGATAGCAATATATAGGCTGTGTATAATTACAAAAATTTAAAACTACACATGTTACTTCATATAGCTACATTAATTAGGAATTCTAATATGCACAGGTCAATAGCAGATCATATAGGCAAAATTTGCATTAACTTGCATATTAAGGATTTTAAGGCGTCCCGCACATCCGCACCGGCTCATTCACTCTGCGCTCTTTCGTATTAGATCCTGTGTTTTCTCCAGGCCTGTGGTTTTCTGGGTTAGCAGGATTGTCCAAGATTTTCGCTTGGCGATCGGGTTTGAAGCCCCGGCCATATCCTCAAATTTTATTAGCTGGGGGGGAGGATGATGGAATCAGATTACTCCTGGTTTACTGATAAAGTTGCATTTTTTTCCTGCCAGTTGGGTTGGTGCAGATTGGTGAAGTTTACAACTGTTTTCGCAGTCTGAGCAACTATTTTAATGTGTCTGCCTAAGTATTTTTTATTAACACTGGAGGGAAAACGTGCTCTGTTTTTGCTCGCCTTGATTGATTGGCTATGTGAAGATGTTTTGCATATGTGAAGTTGAATTGATTTTCGAACATTCTTGTAGGACTCGAGACCTGGTCAATCTAGGTTCAAAACAGTTCAGAAACTAAGCATACATTCATCAGCCAAACTCCATTATATTTGTTAAAACACGGAGAAAGAAATTGTAGTTTTCCCCATCATAAATTTGTATTGCGAATTTCGTGAAGAAAGGTGTTTTATTGTTTAAAGTGGTCGCTATGAATGCTAAAGTTTAAAGGATTGACTGGATTCATGGTGTGCCAAAACTCTGGAAGTTGCTTATTTAAGTTTCTCTCAGTTCCCACTGGTATTACTTTGTTTCCTTTCTCAGAAGAATTAAAGGCAGTACACAGTTTAGATAGTCCTTGTCACGTTCACACATCGAAGGAAAGACATAGTGTCACACAGAGACAGTCACGATCATAGTCATAAACATGGAAGTCTTTTAGAGTCCTTGTACAGTCCCTGCACGTAGGCCCATTGCTATCTTAATACTAACACCCCTCCCCTTTGATTCTCATTATCAATGTGATCACTCAATTTGATCAATCAATAACGTGGAAAAAGAAAAAAAAAAAAAAATCTAAAAGAAAACTTTACAAAATTAATAAAAAAACAGAGACAATTGTATGCATTAAACTCAAAACTCATCCAAATCAATATCAGTGGATTTTATTCCTCTGATCCTGGGAAAAAAATAAACAAACAAAAACAACTCAAAACAATCAAAAATAAAAAACACTATATATTTTTTTTTTTTATTGGACACACAAGAATCAGCAGAGTTTCAGTCATAACACAGACAAAAACGAGCTGAGTCTCAAATTTGAAAAGCTAATTTAACTTTTCTTACTCTACTATTATTTAATGCTGATTGTTTACACTTACACACTTATTATTATCACTTTTCAATTCTTAGAACTGTGTAACTTTACTTTCATTATCACTATAGTTTAAAAACTATTCTAATCTATTTCCAATATGTTTGCATATTTGTTCTATTGGCCATATTCTTAAACATATATTTTAATCTAATAAATTCTCTGTGGCACTTGCACTTCATTATCAGTGGCTTATTATCAGTGGGATTTTGCCTTTATGTCTATTCTCATTCTCAGGAATAAAACTGTGAACAACATTAGGCAATAGGGTTAATATAAACTTATTATGGCGCGGTCCAGTTTTCCACAATTACATTTGGTTGAACCAGGTATAGACTGTCACTTCCTCCTCTCAGGCAGTTTGGGATGAATGTACATCTTTAATCAAATTTGTATTATCCAGTATGGGAATAACGGCGTTACTAGTAACGGCGTTACTACGCCGTTTACTTTTTGTCCGTAAGAGTATCTTTAACTCAAGTACTTTGTCAGTAACTTAAGCGCCGTTATCATTTCCGACATCCCGTTATGCGCGTTACTCAAGACGCACACTGAACGGGTTGTCATGAGAGAGCGAGGATGAGGAAAACCTCTCAGCAATTTATTGGCTGATGAAAATATATTTCCTTTACAAATTAATTTGTCTACGTTGACGAGGTGGCTCATAATTGGTGTGTTTGAAACAAAATATGGGGTCTTAATCGCGCTCAAACACGGCTTTTGGTATCACGTGAGGTCAGCCACAGAGGAGCGCATTGTGAGCGCAGAAGTCGGCTGCATACACAAATTCCATCGCTAAGCTCCTTGCGCTTCCTGGGGTTATCTGCTGAAGGACAGCAACAGGTTAGGTAATTAAAATATAACACATTTTTATAATCTAAATGCACATAGGGTATTTTTCAATTACATATGAGGAATGATTATGATAAAGAGAGGTGGATTGTAAAAGACGGTTGATTTAGAAATTGGAGGCAGGGCTGCAGCAAAACAGGAGGGAGTTTTCGGGGGACACACGCGTTTTTGTTTTACTTTGTTAAACTCATTGGGACTCATTTCCAAATGGAGGATTACATATCTACGCTCAAACCTTTCACTGGATTTTAAACAAGGAACTGGTCTGCACCGAAGTGGGGACTGTGCAGGTCATTGATAAGGTTATAGCTATAGGTAAGACTCATAAACTCATGTTTTTGCCGTTTGTATGAACAAACAATGCGGGCATAAAACTTTATTTTGCTGGTAGCCAAACAAATTGTCCATTTGATTTTTATGATGTATTGTTCATCTGATTGGCCTGAAGTCAGTGCTTCACCAGCTCCCGTCTGTCACCGGTGTTTCCACATTCACAGTGGCGGGGCTTTACAGCACAGACAGAGTTGATGAAGACGTGAACAGGGATTCAGCAGCCAAAACAGACTTTTCTAGATGGAAAATATTGGCACTGTTAAAAGGTAAAAGATGCGCACGACGGGTGGCACATTATGTTCCAGAACAAAACGAAAAGTAACGCACATTGTTACTGAAGAGATGACCAACGTTGGGATCGCGTCTTTAATCAGACGAAGACATGTTTTTCTTGTCGATGGTAGAGACAGCAGAACAAAGCACACAATCACAGTACAGAGAATGCAGTGTATTATACAGAGCGGAGGCATGGAGACCTCAATCAGCAGCTGCACACGGTGCCCTGTAGCTTGGCCTTCAGATAGACCAAAACATAAAGTGGGAAAGTACAGGCTTCTGCACATGATAGAATGATGAGTTTAACTTTAACAACAGTTGCTTCAAAGGTTATGAAATTCTATTCCCCCCTTCGGTCATACATCCACGTTAGTGCCATCAGATGAGCGATAAAACAGCAACATAACATCTACTCATTACTTCAAAACTCATAATACTCGGTACTTCAAAAAACTCAGAACTCGGAATACTTCAAAAAACTCAGAAAAATCTCATAAAATACATGTTCAGATCTTTCATAAAAAGCTTGTAAACCAAATTTCAGTAAAATACCAAACGTCTATCAGTCCGATGGTGGTTCCCGATAATGCTTGAAAACAGTTCTCCTCCCACTTTCCTGTTGGTTTCTTCCGGCTGCATGTGTGTCGAGCCTGAATTCTTCTGGACGTGTCTTTTCAATACACGTTTCAGCTTCAGTGTCAGATTCAGCAATTCAATCAGTCCAAATTTTATGTCCAAAGTCAGAAATCAGATTGTTCCAAATTATGTCAAATTGTGTAATCCAATTGTTCCAATGGTGTCCATGCAATGAGGACGATGGTGTTGTCCAGGTCTCAGCGCTCACAGGCCTGACTTGGAAATCAGGGGCTGTGCAGAATTGTCCAAGTCGTGCTGGTTTCAGATGCATTCTCTTGCGGGTTTTTCAGTTTTGCTTGAAAAAAAAACACATTTTTGTGTAAAAAAAAAAAGTCTTCTGTTTCTCTCGATGTTACAGACAATGCCACGGCATTCTCCACACCTGAGAAGATGACCTAGTCTGGAGATCGCGTTCTTTCATTCAGACAGAAGACATGTTTTATTGTCGATGGTAGAGACCGCACGAAACCAAAGCACACGATCACAGAACATAGAATGCAAGTGTATTTTACAAGCGGTAGGCATGGAGACCTCAATAGCAGCTTCCACGTTGTGCATGTAGCTTGGCCTTCAGATAGACCAAATACAAGGGAAAAGTACAGGGCTCTGCACATTGATTAGAATGGGATGAGTTTAACTTTAACAAAAGTTGCTTCAAAGTCGTTTATGAAATCTCATCTTACTTTTACTTGGGTAACTAGTTACTTTATAGTGGAGGTAACTCCGTTAGTAACTCCTTGTTATTTTGGGGGGAGAAGTAACTAGTAACTTGAACTAATTACTTTTTCCACAGTAACGGTGCCAACATGGTATTTTCCTTACAAGAGCTAATCTATTTTAGCATGTTTGGGTTTGGGTCAGTTATTCTTCTACAATGGTGGTTTGATTCTAATCTGTGCTGGTGAATCAACACTTTTAAACTTTTCTCAATATCTAAATATCTATCATTTTGTTTTTGGGCTACACCCAAATGCACAAAATGCTTTTGCATCTCTGTTGGTTGTAAATCTATCTCATTAATCTAGGTACACGCATGCCCTTTTTGAGACTTCCTGCTTCTCGAGAGAGCGGTCGTGTCTCTCTGCTCTGCTTGCTTTTGCGTCGCCCTTTTAATCTCCATTGAATCATTTTATTTACATTTTTGTTTCTTCCTTTAATCATTTTTTTCCAAAACGAGGATTACTCCTTCTACACACTTCAGCTTTGTGGAATTTATCAACTTGAGTCATGTCGGGACGAAAGAGACGGAGAAGCTGTCGTGCAGCGGTGTTGTGCTCTGGGGAAAATCAGCCAAATCTCTTCAAACCGGATATCTATTGTGGGAAACAAGGAAATGGGACTAACCCGACTCTTCCAAGAGTGAAAATGGGAGAATGGGACAGACTGGAATGTAAGTTATGACGTCATTTCTTTTCCCAAAATCAACATGAGAATTATTGGAACAATTGTGGAGCTAAACCCAAAGTGACAAAGCTACGAATGGACAATAGGGCGTGAAATAGGCCACAACTAAATGTTTCTGAAGACTTCAAACCGCTTTTTACCCTTTCTGAAACAACAAAGCCGTAACAACTGCAGCGCCGCCACCAAGAACAAACTGTGTCCTTATCGGGATGGTTCGGTGAAAAAATGTTAACATGGAGTCCATGCTCACTGTCTCAGTTCACTCTGCAAAAGTTGCTGAGATAACGGACTCTTCTGCCTAGAGTGTTATCTGAGCACAGTGGTTTGTGCGTACATTATTGATCCCACACGGGGGGGCGGTAGATATCTATTAGAAGGCCAACGAGAAGTTCGAAGGATTTAACGCGGTTACTGGTACCTCAAGAAATGGATCTGGACAGCACACTTTGGACAAATCTGCACAGCCCCTGATTCCAGTCAGGCTGTGAGCTGCTGAGACATGGACAACACATCGTCCTCTTTTGCATGGACACCATTTGGAACAATTGGATTACACAATTTGGAATAATTGGAACAATCTGGATTTCTGAATTGGAATAATTTGGACTGAATGAATGCTGATTCTGGACCACTGAAGCTGAAACGTGTGATTGAAAGACACGTCACAGAAGAATTCTATGGCTCGCACAAATGGCAGCTCTGAAGAAACCAACAGAGAAGTGGGAGTGGGACTGTTTTCAAAGCAATATCTGGACACAACAGTACCACACATCGACTGTTGACGTTGGTATTTTACTGAAGGATTGTTGACAAGTTTTATGAAAGATCTGAACTTGTTTTATGAGGTTTTCTGAGTTTTTGAAGTATTCGAGTTCTGGTTTTTTGATAGTACCGAGTTATGAGTTTTGAAAGTATTGAAGTTATGATGTTATGTTGCTGTTTATCGAATCCTGATGGTCACAAGTGGATGTAATGACCAGTGGGGGGAATATGAGATTTCATAACACTGTTGAAGCAACTTTTGTTAAAGTTAAACTCACATTCTATCAATGTGCAAGAAGCTGTACTTTTCCTATTTAGGTATTTGTCTATCTGAAAGGCCAAGCTACTTGGCACCGTGGCAGCTGCTGATTGGAGGTCTCCATGCCTCCGCTCTGTTATATTACACTTGCATTCTCTGTATCTGTGATTGTGTGCTTTGTTTCGTGCTGTCTCTACCATCGACAATAAAAAACTTGTCTTCTGTCTGATTTAAAGACGCGATCCAGACTTTGTCATCTTCTTCAGTAACTATTGCGTTACTTTTTCGTTTTGTTCTGGACCATAATGTGCACCCGACGTGCGCTTTTTTACCTTTAACAGTGCAATCTTTCCATCTAGAAAGTCTGTTTTGTGCTGAAGTCCTGTTCACTTTCATCTCTGTCTGTGCTGTAAGCCGCCACTGTGGAATGTGGGGGGGGGAAACCACGGTGAGAGCGTGAGGATGGTGAAGCATGACTTCAGTCCAATCGATGAACATGATACATCATATAAAATCAAGTGGACAATTTGTTTGGCTACAGCAAAATATGTTTTATGCCGCATTGTTGGTTCATACCAAAACGCAAACTATGAGTTATGAGTCTTACTATAGCTAGACCTTATAAATGACCTGCAAGTCCACTTCGGTTCTGACCATTCCTTGTTTAAATCCAGTGAATGGTTTGAGCGTAGATAGGTAATCCTCCATTTGGAAATGAGTCAATGAGTTTTAAAAAGTAAAACAAAACGGTGTGTCCTCCGTAAACTCTCTGTTTTGCTGCAGCCGGCTGTAGCATCCAGATTTCTAAAATCCAACCGTCTTACACTCACTCTTTTTTTCCTATAGTAATTGAAAAAATACCTATGTGCATATAAGATTATGTAAAAAAGGTGTTATATGTATGTTAGCCAAACTGTTGCTGTCCTTAGGCAGATAAACCAGGAAGAAGCAAGGAGCTTATCTGATGGAATAGGTATGCAGCCGACTTCTGCGCTCACATGCGCTCCTCTGTGGCTGAACTCACGGTGATACATAGCCGTGGTTGAGCGCGATTCAGACCATATTTGTTTTCATAAACACAATTAATGAGCATCTCTCAACTGTAGACCATGTAGAGTGTAAAGGAAATATGATTTACATCAGCCAATAATTGCTGAGAGGTTTTCTCATCCTCCCTTCTCTCATGACAACCCGTGCATTGTGCGTCTTGAGTAACGCGCGTAACGGGATGTCGGAATGATAACGGCGTTATAGTTACTGTCAAAAGTAATTAGTGAGATTACTCGTTACTGAAAAAGTAACGGTTCGTTAGTAACGCCGTTACTAGTACCGCCGTTTATTCCATCACTGGATATACTAATTTGATTTAAAGATGTACATTCTTCCCAAACTGCCTGAGCGGAGGGAAGTGACAGTACTTCGGTTACAACAAATGTATTTGGAAAACTGACCGCCATAATACTGTTTAGATTAACCATTTGCCTTACTGTGTCACAGTTTTATTCCTGAGAATTGAGAATAGACATAGAGCAAATTCCCACTGAGTAATTAAGCCACTGATAATGATGAGTGCAATGCCACAGAGGATTTATTAGATTAATATCTGTTTAAGAATATGGACTCAATCGAAGGCAAATATGCAAAATATTTGTAAATAGTTAGAATAGTTTTAAACTATTAGTGATAATGAAAAAACAAAGTAAAGTACACAGTCTAAGATTGAAAGTGTAATAATAAGTGGTTAGGGTTAAACAATCAGCATTAGAATAATAGTGAGTAAGAAAATAAGTTAAATTTAGCTTCAATTTGAGACTCAGCTCGTTTTTGTTCTGTGTTTTGCGAATCTGCTGAGTTCTTGTGTGTCCAATAAAAAAAAAAATATATAGTGTTTTTTATTTTGATTGTTTTTGGATTAGTTTTTGTTTGTTTATTTTTCCAGGATAGAGGATAAAAATCACTGATATTGATTGGATGATTATGAGTTTAATGCATACATTGTCTTGTTTTTTAATAATTTTGTAAAGTTGTTCTTTTAGATTTTTTTTTTTTTTTTTCTTTATCCACTTTATTGATTGATCAAATTGAGTGATCACATGTGATAATGTGATCAAAGGGGAGGGGTTAGGATTAGATTGCAATATGGCCTAAGTGCAGGACTGTACAAGGACTCTCCAAGGATCCATGTTATGACTATGATGTGGCTGTCTCTGTGTGACACGGTATGTCTTTCTGATGTGTGACGGGACAATGACTATATAAAACTGTGTACTGCCTTTATTCTGTCTGAGAGAAGGAAACAAAGTAAACCAGTGGAACTGAGAGAAACTTAAATAAACTTCCAGGAGTTTGCACACCATGATCCAGTCAATCCTTTAAATTTAGCATTCCCAGTAGGACATTTTTAAACATAAAACCACATTCTCACGATATTGCTATTACAATTTATGATGGGGGAAAACTTTCTTTCTCGTGTTATACAAATATAATGGAGTTGGCTGATGAATGTCTGCTGTAGTTTGCTGAACTGTATTGAAACTCTATTGGACCAGGGCTCGAGTCTACATGGGAATTTCGCAAAATCCAGTTCAACTTCACATATGCAAACATCTTCCATAGCTATCACTCAGGCGAGCAAAACCGAGCACGTTTACTCAGTGTTAAATAAAAAATATTAGGCCAAACATTTAAATAGTTGCTAGACTGTAGTAAACTGTGTAACTTCACAAATCCTGCACCAACCAAACTGCAGGAAAAAATGCAAAACTTTATTTCAGTAACGGAGGTAATCTGATTCCATATACTCCCCGCTAATAAATTTGAGGATAGGCGGGGCTCAAACCCCGATCGTCCAAGCGAAAATTCTTGGACCAATCCTGCTACGCACACAGGCGCTGGAGAAACACAGGATCATAATACGAAAGAGCGCTCGAGTGAATGAGCCGTGCGGATGTGCGGGACGCTTAAATGCCTTATATGCAAGTTAATGCAAATGTTTGCCATATGATCTGCTACTCCTGGCATTTTAGAATTCCTAATTAATGGTAGCTATATGATAACTGTGTAGTTTAAATTTTTGGAATTATACACAGCCTATATATTGCTATCCAAGTAAAGTATTCAGAATACAGTGTACACTGTGTCAATAACATCATAAACTCAATACTTCAAAACTCATAAACTTGGTTATCACTGGTACTTCAACAATACTCAGAACTCGGGAATACTTCAAAAACTCAGTTAAACTCATAAAACATGTTTCAGATCTTTCATAAAAACTTGTCAACAATCTTCAGTAAAATACCAAACTTTCATTCGTGGGTTCCAGATATTGCTTGAAAACAGTCTCTCCATCTTTGTTTTGATTCTTCAGGCTGCATATTGTGCCGAGCATGATTCTTCTGTGACGTGTCGTTCAATCACACGTTTGGTTTCAGGTCAGATTCAGAAATCCAATTCTGTCCAAATTATGTCCAAATGTGGTAATCCAATTTTTCCAAATTGTGTCCATGCAAAAAAGAGGACGATGGTATTGTCCATGTCTCAGCAGCTCACACCTGGATGGATTCACAGGGCTGTGCAGGATAGTCCACGTGTGCTGTCAGACGCATGGTTTTCTCTTGAGGTTTCTCAGTTTTGGCTTAAAAAAAAAAACAACAAATTTTGTGGTGTAAAAAAAATAAGTCTTCTGGTCTCTAGATGTTACAAACAGGCCCGCATCCTTCCACCACTGAAGAGATGACAAAGTCTGGGAATCGCGTTTTATTCAGACAGAAGACATGTTTTTTTGTCAATGGTAGAGACAGCACGATCACGAAACACATGGATCACAGATACAATAGAAGCAAGGGTATTTACAAGAGCTGAGGCATTGGAGACCTCCAATCAGCAGCTGCCACAGTGCCATAATCACACGGGCCAGCCCACGTGTGATTACTCCTATTGGTAAGCTTACTCCCCATTGGTGAAATCACTACTTTCAAATAAGTCAAATCTCTCGTGATTGTGGCAGATCTGTCACTATTTGGTCACCTGCCTCATTAAATGTAATATAATTATATAAATAAATATTTATTCATATTATGCTGCATATATTGTATCTAGTAGGCTACTAGCACTATTATTAGCATCATATGACATGAAACATTTATAGGAGGAAATGAACTGTTTGTATGGCATTAAAACAGCCGTTTTTAATGCCATTACCACACACACACCTTATATAAAAAACTCTTCACTCACCTTTTGGCCCTCCGCGGGGGTTATCCTCTCTAAGCTCGGGTCCTCTACCAGAGCCTGGGAGGCTTGAGGGTTCTGCGCAGTAATCTTTTTTTTACTGTTCCTAGCACTGCACATTTCTGACCGAGATGTCGAGGTTGTTCCGGGGATCCGCTGTAATCCACTAATCTAGCCTTCGGGGTCATGCCCGAGTGCACCGATCACCACGGGCACTACTGGCCCTTACCCCCAGGCCTCTCCAGTCCTCTCTGAGGACTGGTATTTCTCAAGCTTTTCATGTTCTTTTTCCGGATGTTACCATCGCGTGGAATTGCACGTCCACCACCCACGGCTGTCTCTGCCCTTTGTCTACACCACCGATTCAGGTTGGTTTCTCCATTACCATTCGGTCGGGTTGTATTGAAGTCCCACAGGATCTTCGCCACGCTCATTCTCCACACTTTGGAGAGTTCCCACCTTAGGACCATGGGGTTTCCAGCCCATACATACATACATACATACATACATATCTACATTATATATTATATATATATTATAAATATTTATATATATATAGATTATATATATATATATATATATTCTATATTATGGTGCTACTTTGAAAACCGAGAATATAACACATATTTTCAGTTGGTTCATACTTTTTCTTTTAGGTATGTACATAATTCAGATGAGTTAATTCAGTTGGATGCCTTCAGTGTGATTCTACAATGTTCATAGTCATGAAAAAAGACAATTCCAAATTTTGGGAGCTGTACTTACATACATATAGCCTTTGATTGAGCACTTACACTTTCAACATGTTCTTTTGTCCTATTGGATTTATTTAATTGATTTTGACATGACAAGCTATAATCATCATGATGAAATATTTATTGATGTGTGTGTGTTGTTGTGTAAATAGTTTGAGCAGATGGATGTCAAGTTGTGCACCCCCTCAACCCTGATTAGTATTTGTATAGCTCACGCATTGTCATTTAATGTTAAAGCCTCCTGTGGAGGAGGGAGGAGGGGACAAACAAACTACCGTCAACAGCCGAATCCCAGAAGTTTCACAGTTAATATACAGGCAGAAAAGGTGACAAAAAATCACCCTTTTCATGCAGTGATTGTTCTCAAATAAAGGATGACTTAAAGGAACAATATGTAAAAATTCTGGCCAAAAGTGGTACTGCAGTCACAGTCAATATTTTGTGTCCTCTCCCATCTCCCTGACTCAGGTTGCCAGATTCACCACCAAATCAGCAGCAAAACACAGGGGATTATTTTATCAGTTGTTTGTCCGTCTCCATTCACATTGCCATGACAGCCGTGCTCATGCTGAATGAATGTTTTGATTAATGTTTTTTTATTATTTCATTTGGACATTTGAGATAAAAAACAAAACAAAATAAAGCAATGTAATTAACATAGTTTATGCAAAATAATAAGCGAATTTCTGTCCAATATAGGAGTGGGAAGAATGGATGTTGGAGAGTATTTCTTCAGCGTAATCAAACTCAGGGTTTGCTCAAGAGGATATCACCTTTCAAATTTTATTTATTCCTATTTTTTAGACAACATGTAAAAGTTCCACATCACAAAGAGGACTAACTTATTTTAAATGGGTTACATGTGGTCTTAAAGGATGATTTTTACACATTAAGCTATAATCTTGCAAAAAAAAACGTCTTGACCTTATCTTTTACCGTTTTTAGAGAATCTGTCATAGAATGTGATTTACATGGCAATAAATTACAAAAAGAATAGCCCAGGATCGGAACCGGGTTCCTGCATCGTAAGCATACAGTTTAGACCTCCGATTCACACGAGTATAGGACGCTCGTGGAAGAACGGACTCAACTAAAATTTCTGCATCACACGTGAATTTTATCAGCTGTCTCAATTGTGTCAAAGGCAGCGATATAAATCGCGTTTTTGGTCTTTGTTTTGTCATTAATGATTTGAGAGTCATAACAAGACCTTTTTTAGCTATTTTTCAGTCTGTATACCCGAGCAGTTTAAGTCGCTGGAGGCTAAGCGGACGCAACCTGCCACCTAGTGGCCAATATGGATGTAATATGTTTCACGCCGCTGCGTGATTCATGGACAGCGTGAGTGAAGACGACAAAACAAAAGGGACTGTGATGTTTTAACAAGTGTTTTTACTTTGAGCCTCAGTGCATTGGACGGAACCGGATGGTAGTGAACGGACAGTGATATTGCCAAGGGCGTAGGTTGGGGGGGACCATGGGGACATTGTCCCCACAATATTTGGTGAGGACTAAAAAGTCCCCACCAAAATGACATGGATGTAGTCCCGTGACCCGGACGGTCCGGGACCACATGTCATTTTGGTGGGGACTTTTAGCCTCACCAACTATTGGTGGGGACATGTCCCATGGTCCCACGCAAACCTACGCCCTTGGCCAATATCATGTCCTGTATCAATACATCCGGTTCCGGTCCAATGCACTGAGGCTTTCAAAGTAAAAACACTTGTGTCTAAAACATCACAAGGTCCCATTTTGGTTTTGTCGTCTTTACTCACGCTTGTCATGAATTCCCGCTAGTGCGTGAAAAAACATATTACATTCCTATTGCCACTAGGTGGCAGGTTGAGTCCCCGCTTTAGCTCTGCAGGACTTAAACGCTCGGGTATAGACTGGAAAAAGAGCCTAAAAAAGGTCTTGTTATGACTCTCAAATCATTATTGACAAATCAAAGACTAAACGAGGATTATATCGGGATGCCCTCGTGAAACAATGAGACAGCTGATAAAAGTTCACGTGTGATGCAGAATTTTCTAGTTTGAGGTCCGTTCTTCACAGCGTCTCTACTCGTGTTGAATCGGTGGTCTAAACTGTATGCTTACGATGCGAGGAACCCGGGTTCGATCCGGGGCTATGTCTTTTTGTATTTATTGCTTGTTATACATTCTATGACAGATTGCTCTAAAACGGTTTTTTTAAAGATGAGGAAAGGTAAGACGTTTTTTTGCAGTTATATCTTTATTTGTAAAAAAATAATCATTTAAGACCACTTGTACCCCAATTAATATAATGTTTAGTCTCTTTTTGATGTGGAACTTTTACTTGTTTGTCTAAAAAAAATAGGGAATTAAATAAAATTGAAAGGTGAATCCTCTTGAGCAAACCCTGATGTGGATACGCTGAAGAAATACGTTCAACATCCATTCTTCCCACTCCTATTTGGACATACATGCTTATTTATTTTGCATTTAAACTATGTAGAAATTACATGCTTTTATTTTGTTTTTTGTTTTTTTATCTCAAATGTCCAAATGATAATATAAATAACCATTAATCAATACTTCAGTCAGCATTAGCACGGCTGTTTTCAGGCAATGTGAATGGAGTCGGGACAAACACCTGGATAAAATAATTCCCTGTCGTTTGCTGCTGGATTTGGTGGAATTGGCAAACCTGAGTCGGGCGAGTGGAGAGGACTACAAAATATTGACTGTGCTGCTAGTACCACTTTTGGCCTGAAAGGATTTTTACTTATTGTTCCTTTAAGTCATCTTTTATTTGAGAACAATCACTGCATGGAAAAAGTCGTGATTTTTGTCTCTTTTCTGCCCTGTATATTACTGTTGAAACTTTCTGGGATTCGGCTGTTGACGGTTGTTTGTGTTCCCTCCTCCCTCCTCCACAGGAGGCTTTAACATGTAAATGGACAATGCTGTGAGCTATTACAAAATATAATCAGGGTTGAGGGGGTGGCGTGCACCAATTGATCTCATGAGCTCAAACTATTTAACACACACAAACACACAATAGATAAATATTTCATCTGATTGATTTATAGCTTGTCATGGTCAAAATCAATTAAATAAATCCAATAGGACAAAGACTATGTTGAAAGTGTAAGTGCTCATAAAGAGGATATTGTATGTACAGTACAGACCAAAAGTTTGGAATTTGTCTTTTTTTATGACTATGAACATTGTAGATTCACACTGAAGGCATCCAAACTGATTAACTCATTGGATTTATGTACATACCAAAAGAAAAAGTGATGAACCAACTGACATTGTGTTATATTCTCGGTTCCAAGTAGCACCATTATATAATATATATATATATATATATATATATTTATTTAATATATATATATAATATAATTATATATATAAATGTATATATGTATGTATGATTATGTTATGTATGTATGGGCTGGAAACCAAGGTCTAAGTGGGAAACTCCGCAAAGGTGGTGGGAGAATGAGCGTTGCGAATCTGTGGGACTTCCAGATACATACGGACCTCGAATGGTAATGGCGAACCATACCTGACATCGTGGTGGTAGACAAAGGGCAGAGGGACCAGCCGTTGGTGTGGAGTGGCAATTCCAAGCGATGGTATCATTCCGGAAAAAAGAACTTGAACAGCTGAGAATACAAGTCTCAGAGAGGAGCTGGAGAGGGCCTGGAGGTTAAAGAGTGGCAGTAGTGCCCGTGGTGAACGGTTGCACTCGGGGGCGTTACCCCCGAAGCTAGAGAGTGGTTCCAGCGGATCCCCGGAAAACCTGGAAATCTCGGTCCAGAAATGTGCAGTGCTAGGAACAGCAAAGATACTGCGCGAACCTCAAGCTCCAGGGCCTCTGGTAGAGGACCCGAGCTTAGAGAGGGTAAGCCGCCGCGGAGGGCAAAGGTTTGAGTGAAGAGTTTTTATATATGTGTGTGTGTGTGTGTATGGCATTAAACGGTGTTTTCATGCCATAAAAACAGTACATTTCTCTATAAATGTATTCATGATCATTGATGGCCTTAATAATAGTGTAGTAGGCTAATAGGATACAATATATGCAGCATATATGATAAAATATTATTTATATAATATTATTACATTTCTTATGAGGCAGGGGGACCAATAGTGGACACGATCTGCCAGCCACGCACGAGAGAGTATATTATTTGAAAGTAGTGATTTCATCAATGGGGAGTAAGCTACCAATAGGGAGTAATCACACTGTCGGGCTGCCTCCGGTGTTAATTTTGGCACTGTGGGGCTAGCTGTGATTGGAGGTCTCCATGCTCCGCTCTGTATAATACATTGCATTCTATTGTATCTGTGATCATGTGTCGTGATCGTGCTGTCTCTACCATTGACAATAAAACATGTCTTCGGTCTGAATGAAAGACGCAGATTCCCTGACTTTGGATTTCTTCAGGTTTGGTGGAAGGGATGCGGGGGCCTTGTTTGTAAACATCTAGGTGAACAGAAGACTTATTTTTTTTTTTACACAAAATTTGTTGTTTTTTTAAGCCAAAACCTGAGAAAACCTCAAGAGAAACCATGGTTGGACCAGCACACTTGGACTATCTGCACCGCCCCTGATTTCCAGGCGGCTGTGAGCCTGTGAGACATGGACAATACCATGTCCTCATTTGCCATGGGACACCATTTGGAAAAATTGGATTACACAATTTGGACATAATTTTGGACTGAATGGGATTTTGAATCTGGAGACACTGAAGCCGGAAAACGTGTGATTGAACGACACGTCACAGAAGAATCATTGCTGGACAAAATGCAGCCTGAAGGAAACCAAAACAAAGAAGTGGGAGAGACTGTTTTCAAGGCAATATCTGGAACTCCATCGAATGATGAAGTTTGGTATTTTACTTGAAGATTGTTGACAAGTTTTATGAAAGATACTGACATGTTTTATGAGTTTTCTGAGTTTTTGAAGTATTCCGAGTTCTGTAGTTTTTTGAAGTACCGAGTGAGATGTTACCAAGTTTATGAGTTTTTTGAAGTATTGAGTTATGCTGTTATGTACACGAGTGTACACTGTATTCTGAATACTTACTTTGATTAGAATTATATGGCTGTGTATAATTACCAAAATTTTAAAACTACACATGTTACATATAGGCTACATTAATTAGGAATTCTAAAATGCACAGGAGTAGCAGATCATATGGCCAAAACATTTGCATTAACTTGCATATATGGGCGTCCTCCCGCACATCCGACGGGTCATTCACTCAGCGCTCTTTCGTATTAGATCTGTGTTTTCTCCAGCGCCTGTGTGGGGAGCAGGATTGGTCCAAGATTTCGCTTGTGTGGTCGATCGGGGTTTGAGCCCGGCCAATCCTCAAATTTTTATTAGCGGGGGGAGTATTTGAATCAGATTACTCGATAACTGAACATAAAGTTGCATTTTTTTCTGCAGTTTGGTTGGTTGCAGATTGTGAGTTACAAACAGTTTACAACAGGTCTGAGGCAACTATTTTAAATGTGTTGGCCTAACGTATTTTTTATTTAACACTGGGAGAAAACGTGCTGGTTTTTTGCTCTCCTGAGTGATAGTATGTGAAGATGTTTTTGCATATGTGAAGGTGAACTGGTTTGTCGACATTCCTGTAGACTCACGAGCCCTGGTCAATCTGTTCAATACAGTTCAGAAACTAAGCAGAATTCATCAGCCCAACTCCATTATATTTGTAAAACACGGAGAAGAATGTTTTCCCCTCATACATTTGTATTAGCAATATCGTGAGGAATGCGTTTTATGTTTAAAAGTGTCGTACTGAATGCTAAAGTTTAATAGGATTGACTGGATCATGGTGTGCCAAAATCTGGAATGTTTATTTACGTTTCTCTCAAGTTCCACTGGTATACTTTGTTTCTTCTCTCAGACCGAATAAAGGCGAGTACACAGGTTATATATAGTCATTGTCACGTCACACATCGAAAAGACATACGTGTCACACAGAGACAGTCACATCATAGTCATAACATGGAGTCCTTGTATGAGTCCTTGTAACCAGTCCTGCACGTAGGCCATATTGCTATCCTAATACTAACACCCTCCTTTGCTCACTTATCACATGTATCACCTCCATTTGCTCAATCAATAAAGTGGCAAAAGAAAAAAAAAAAAATATCTAAAGAAAAACTTACAAAATTATTAAAAAACAAAGACCAATGTATTGGCATTTTTAAACTCATAATCATTCCATTCATATATAGTGGATTTTTATCCTCTATCTGGGAAAATAAACAAACAAAAACAAATCAAAAAACAATCAAAATTTAAAACCTATATATTTTTTTTTTTATTGGACACACCAAGAACTCAGCCAGATTTTCAGTCAAAACACAGACAAAAACGAGGCTGAGTCTAAAATTTTGAAGCTAATTTTAACTTTTAATTACTTCTACCTATATTCTAATGCGATTGTTTTACACTTACACCACTTATTATTATCATTTTCAATCTTAGATGTTGTACTTTACTTTCATTATCACTATTGTTTAAAACTATTTTAATCTTATTTACAAATATGTTTGCATATTTGCTTCTATTGAGCCATATTCTTAAACATTATTTTAATTAAATAAATCTCTCTGTGCATTGCACTCTCATTCATCAGTGGCTTATTCATCAGTGGGCTTTTGCTCGATGTCTATTCTCATTCTACAGGAATAATAACTGTGAACACAGTAAGGAAAATGGTTAATATAAACATTAGTATGGCGGTTCAGTTTTCCAATAATTTGTAGAACCAGGAAGTACGGTCACTTCCTCTTCTCAGGCCGTTTGGGAGATGTACATCTTTATCAATATTAGTATTATCAGTGATGGGAATAACGGCGCGATACTAGTAACGGCGTTACTAACGCCGTTACTTTTTTCTGTAACGAGTAATTAACTAATTACTTTGACAGTAAAACTATAACGCCGTTATCATTTTCGACATCCCGTTACTGCGCGTTACCACGCACGCACATGAAGTCGTTGTCAGAGAGAAGGAGGCTGAGAAAACCTCTCGCAATTATTGGCTGATGTAAAATCATATTTCCTTTACAATCTACATGTCTACTGTTGAGAGGATGCTCATAAATTGTGTTTTGAAACAAATAGGGTCTTAATCGCGCTCAAACCACGGTTTGTATCACCGTGGGAGTCAGCCACAGAGGAGGCATGTGAGCGCAGAAGTCGGCTGCATTACAATTCCATCGATAAAGCTCCTGCTCTTCCTGGTTTATCTGCTCGCAAGGACAGCAAACAGGTTTGGCTAACCAACATATAACACATGTAGTACATGATCCTAAATGCACCATAGGGTATTTTTTCATTTACTATAGGACTGTTAAAGAGAGGTGAGTGTAAGCGCGTTGATGTTGAAATTGATGCAGCCTGGCTGCAGCAAAACAGAGGAGTTTACGGAGGGACACACGCGTTTTGTTTTACTTTTTAAAACTCATTGGAACTCATTTCCCAAATGGAGGATTACATATCTTACGCTCCAAACCATTCATGGATTTAAAAAGGAACTGGTCGGACCGAATTGGACTGTGCAGGTCATTGTTAAGGGTAAGCAATATGGTATGATCATAATCTAGTTTGTGCGTTTGTATGAACAAACAATGCGGCATAATAATATTTTGCTGTAGCCAAACATTGTCCACTTGATTTATATGATGTATATGTTCATCTGATTGGACTGAAGTCAGTGCTTTCACCAGCCTCACCGCTCGTCACCGGTGTTTCCACATTCACAGTGGCGGGCTTTACAGCACAGACGAGTGAGAGTTGTCACAGGACTTCAGCAGCAAAACAGACTTTTCTAGATGGAAATATTGGCACTGTTAAAGGTAAAAATGCGCACGTCGGTAGTGCACATTATGTTCCAGAACAAAACGAAAAAGTAACGCAATAGTTTACTGATGAAGATGACAAAGTCTTGGGATCGCGTTTTAAATTCAGACAGAAGACATGTTTATTGTCGATGGTAGAGACTGCACGAACAAAGCACACAATCACAGATACAAGAGAATGCATGTGTATATACTAGAGCGGAGGCATGGAGACCTCCATCAGCATCTGCCACGGTGCCATGTAGCTTGGCCTTCAGATAGACAAAACATAAAGTGGAAAAGTACAGGCTCTGCACCATTGATAGATGATGTGTTGTAACTTTAACAAAATTGGCTTCAAAGTGTTCGAATTCATATTCCCCCCTCTGGTCATACATCACGTGTGGACCATCAGGATCGATAAACAGGGCAACATACATCATAACTCTAATACTTCAAAATACATAACTCGGTACTTCAAAAAATCCGAACTGGAATACTTCAAAAACTCAGAAAAATCATAAAACATGTTAGATCTTTTCTATAAAACTTGTCAACAATCTTCTGGTAAATACCAAAAACTTCATCAGTCGATGGTTGAGTTCCAGATATTGCTTTGAAAACAGTCTCTCCCACTTTCCTGTTGGTTTCTTCAGGCAGATTTTGTGTGAGCATGAATTTTCTGTGACGTGTCTTTCAATCACAGTTTCAGCTCAGTGTCCAGATTCAGCATTCAATTCGTCCACATTATGTCCAAATTCAGAAATACAGTTGTTCCAAATTTGTCCAAATGTGGAATCCAATTGTTTCCAAATGGTGTCCATGGCAAAAGAGGTACGATGGTGTTGTCCAGTCTCAGCGGTCACAGCCCTGACTGGAATCAGGGGACTCGTGCAGTTGTTCCAAGTGTGCTGGTCCAGATGCATCTCTTGAGGTTTTTCAGTTTTGGCTTGAAAAAAACACATTTTTGTGTAAAAAAAAAAAAAAAGTCTCTTCTGTCTCTAGATGTTACAGACAATGCCCGATTCTCCACCACCTGAAGAAGATGACATTGAGTCTGGGGATCGCGTCTTTCATTCGACAGAAGACATGTTTTTATTGTCGATGGTTCGAGGACAGCGACGAACAAGGCACACGTCACAGCACAAAGCAATAGAATGCAAGTGTATTATACAGAGCGGAGGCATGGAGACCTTCCCAATCAGCAGCTTTCCACGTTGTGCATGTAGCTTGCCTTCAGATAGGACAAAAAACAAGGGAAAAGTACATGCTTCTGCACATTGATAGAATGATGAGTTTAACTTTAACAAAAGTTGCTTCATGTGTTTTGAAATCTCATCGTACTTTTACTGGTAACGAGTTACTTTTTATAGTGGAGTAACTTCCGTTAGTAACTCAGTACTTTTTTGGGAGAAGTAATAGTAACCTATAACTAATTATTTTTCAATCGTAACGTGCCCAACACTGGTTTATCTTACAAGAGCTAATCTATTTTAGCAGGTTTGGGTTGGGGTTCAGTTATTCTTCTACAATGGTGTTTGATATCTAATCAGTGCTGGTTGAATCAACAACTTTTAAACTTCTCAATATCTAAATCTCTACTATTTTGTTTTTGGGCTCACCCAAATGCATCAAATGCTTTTGATCTCTGTTGGTTGTAAATCATTTCATACTAATCTAGGCTACACTCATGACCCTTTTTGAGACTTCCTGCTTCTCGAGAGGAGCGGTGTTTGTCTCTCTGCTTGCTCTGCTTTTTGCTTCGCCTTTTATTCCTTGAATCATTTTTTACATTTTTTGTTTCTCCTTTAATCATTTTATTTACCCAAAACGGGGAATTACTCCTTCTACACACTTCAGCTTTGTGGAATTTATCAAACTTTTTAGTCATGTCGGACGAAAAGAGACGGAGAAGCGGTCTGCAGCGGCAGTTTGTGCTCTGGAAAATTCAGCTCAAATCTCTTCAACCACGGTTATCTATTGTGGAAACAGAAATGGGACTAACCCGAACTTCTCCCAATGAGTGAAAATGGGTGAATGGACAGCACTGGAAATGTAAGTTATGACGTTCATTTCTTTTCCCAAAATCAAACATGAGAATTATTGGAACAATTGTGGAGCTAAACCAAAGTTGACAAAGCTAAGAATGACCACTAGGGAGTGAAATAAGGCCACAATAATGGTTGAAGACTTCAAACCGCTTGTTACCCCTTTCTGAAAAACAAAGGCCGCTAACAACTTGCAGCGCTCCACAAGGACAAACTGTGTCCTTTCGGAGATGGTTCTGTGAACAATGTAAACATGGTAGTCCATTGCTCACCTGCTCAGTCACTCTGCAAAAGTTGCTGAGTAAGGACTCTTCTGCACTAGAGTGTTATCTTTGAGAATGTGGTGGTGGTAATTATTGATCCACACGGTGGGCGGTAGATATCTATGAGAAGGCAAACGAGAAGTTACGAATGGATTTAACGCTGTTACTGGATGGACCTCAAGAAAATGCATCTGTCCTGACAACTTGGACAATCTGCACAGCCCTGATACCAGTCGGCTGTGAGCTGCTGAGGACATGGACAACACCAATCGTCCCTTTTGCATCGGACTCCATTTGGAACAATTGGGATTACACATTTGGACTAATTTGGAACAATCTGGATTTCTGAATTTGGACATAATTTGGACTGAATTGAATTGCTGAATCTGGACACTGACGCTGAAACGTGTGATTGAAAGACACGTCACCAGAAGGAATCATGGCTCGACACAAATGCAGCCTGAAGAAACCAAAACAGGAGATGTGGGAGCGACTGTTTTCAAAGCAATATCTGGAGACACCATCGACTGATGAAGTTTGGTATTTTACTGAGATTGTTGACAAGTTTTATGAAAGATCTGAACATGTTTTATGGAGTTTTCTGAGTTTTTTTGAAGTATTCCGGTTCTGAGTTTTTGACAGTACCGAGTTTATGAGTTTTTGAAGTATTGGTTATGATGTTATGTTGCTGTTTATCGTCCTGATGGACACACGTGGATGTATGCCAGAGGGGGGAATATGAGATTTATAACACTTGACGCAACTTTTGTTAAAGGTTTAACTCATCATCTATCAATGTGCGAAGCCTGTACTTTTCCACTTTATGTTTTGTCTATCTGAAGGCCAAGCTACATGGCACCGTGGCCGTGGGATGCTGTTGGGGTCTCCATGCTCCGCTCTGTATAATACACTTGCATTCTCTTGTATCTGTGTTGTGTGCTTTGTTCGTGCTGTCTCTACCATCGACAATAAAAGATGTTTCTGTCTGAATTAAAGACGCGATCCAGACTTTGGTCATCTTCTTCAGTACTATTTTCGATACTTTTGCGTTTTGTTCTGGAACATAGTGCACCGACGTGCGCATTTTTACCTTTAACAGTGCCAATATTTCCACTAGAAAAGTCTGTTTTGCTGCTGAAGTCCTGTTCACTCTTCATCTCTGTCTGTGCTGTAAAGCCCGCACTGTTGAATGTGGTAAACCACGGTGACGAAGCGGTGAGGCTGGTGAAGCACTGACTTCAGTCCCAATCAGTTGAACATATCGATCATTATAAATCAATTGGACAATTGTTTGGCTACAGCAAAATATGTTTTTTTGCCCGCATTGTTTGTTCATACAAACGCCAAACTATGAGTTATGAGTCTTACCTTTAGCTTATACCTTTAAAAGACCTGCACAGTCCACTTCGGTTCAGACCAGTTCTTGTTTAAATCAGTGAATGTTTGTGCGTGATATGTAATCCTCCATTTGGAAATGGTCCAATGAGTTTTAAAAAGTAAAACAAAACGCGTGTTGGTCTCCGTAACTCCTCTGTTTTGCCTGCGCCGGCTGCATCCAATTTTAAATCAACCGTCTTACACTTCACCTTCTTTATCATTCCTATAGTAATTGAAAAAATACCCTATGTGACATTTTAGATTATGTTTAAAAATGTGTTATTTGTATGTTAGGCCAAACCTGTTGCGGTCCTTAGGCAGATAAACCCAGGAAGAGCAAGGGCTTATCCGATGGTATTGTATGCAGCCGACTTCTGCGCTCACATGCCGTCTCGGGATGACTCACGGTGGATAAAGCCGTGGGTTTGAGCGCGATTAAGACCCCATATTTGTTTCAAATACACAATTTCGAAGCATCTTCTCAACTGTGACATGTAGATTGTAATAGGAATGATGATTTTACATCAGCCAATAATTGTGAGAGGTTTTCTCATCCTCTTCTCTCATGACAAACACGTTCATTGTGCGTCTTGAAGAACGCGCAGTAACGGATGTCGGAAATGATAAACGGCGTTATAGTCAACTGTCAAGTAATTAGTTAGATTACTCGTTACTGAAAATAAAGTAACGGCGTTAGTAACGCGTTACTTGTAAACGCCGTTATTCCCATCACTGGATAATACTAATTTGATTAAGATGTACATTCTCCCAAAACTGCCTGAGAGGAGGAAGTTGCAGTACTCTGGTTCAACAAATGTATTGGAAACTGACCGCCATAATAATGTTTATATTAACCATTTGCCTTACTGTGTTCACATTTTATTCCTGCGAATGGAATAGACATAGAGCAAAATCCCACTGATAATAAGCCACTGATAATGAGAGTGCAATGCCACAGAGAGATTTATTAGATTAAAAATATGTTTAAGAATATGGCTCAATAGAAGCAACTATGCAAACATATTTGTAAATAGATTAGAATAGTTTTAAACTATAGTGATAATGAAAGTAAAGATACCCGTCTAAGATTGAAAAGTGATAATAAATACGTGGTGTAGTGTAAACAATCAGGCTTTTTTAGATAATAGGTAGAGTAAGAAAGTTAAATTAGCTTCAATTTGAGACTCAGGCGTTTTGTCGGGTTTTGACTGAATCTGCTGAGTTACTTGTGTGTCCAATATTTTTAAAAAAAAATAAATATATAGTGTTTTTTATTTTTTGATTGTTTTTGATTTGTTTTTGTGTGTTATTTTTCCCAGGATTAGAGGATAAATCCACTGATATTGATTGGATGATTATGAGTTTAATGCATACATTGTCTTGGTTTTTTAAGAATTTTGTAAAGTTTTTTTTTAGATTTTTTTTTTTTTTCTTTTCCACTTTATGATTGATCAAATTGAGTGATCACATGTGATAATGTGATCAAAGGGGAGGGTGTTAGTATTAGGTTAGCAATATGGCCTACGTGCAGGACTGTACAAGGGGACTTACATGGACTCCATGTTATGACTATGAGTGTGACTGTCTCTGGTGACTCGTATGGCGTTCGTTGTGTGACGTGAATGACTATATAACTGTGTACTGCCTTTATTTTCCTGTCTGAGAGAAGGAACAAAGTAAACCAGTGGTCCTTGAGAGAAACTTAAATAAACTTCCAGAGTTTGCACACCATGATCCAGTCAATCCTTTAAACTTAGGCATTCAGTGCGGAACTTTTAAACTTAAAACACATTTCCAGATATTGCTAATACAAATTTATGATGGGGGAAAACTTTCTTTCTCCGTGTTTTACCAAATATAATGGAGTTGGCTGATGAATGCTGTAGTTACTGAACTGATTGAACTAGATTGACCAGGGCTCTGAGTCTACAGGATGTCAAATCCAGTTTCTACTTCACTATGCAAAAAATCTTCACTAGCGATCACTCAGGCGAGCAAAAACCGAGCACGGTTTTCTCCAGTGTTAAATAAAATACTTGGCCAACACATTTAAATAGGTTGCTAGACTGTAGTAAAACTGTTGTAAACATCAAATTCTACCACCAACAAACTGCAGAAAAATAATGCAAACTTTATTCAGAACCGGAGTAATCTGATTCATATTACTCCCCCTCTAATAAAATTTGCGGATTGGCCGGGTCAAACCCCGATCGTCCAAGCGAAAATATGGGACAATCTGTACGCACACAGGCGATGGAGAAAACCAGGATCTATATACGGGAAAGAGGCGGAGTGAATGAGCCGTGCGGATGTGCGGGACGTTAAAATGCCTTATATGCAAGTTAATGCAAATGTTTGCCATATGATCTGCTTACTCTGTGGCAATTTTAGATTCCTAATTAATGGTAGCGATATGTAACATGTGTAGTTTAATTTTTGTAATTATACACGCCTATATATTTGCTTAATCAAAGTAAAAGGTAGTCAGAATACAGTGTACACTCGTGTACATCTACATCATAACTCAATACCTTCAAAAACTCATAAACTTGGTCCTTCCACTCGTACTTCAAAAAACTCAGAACTCGGATACTTCAAAAACTCAGAAAACTCCTAAAAACAAGTTAGGGATCTTTCATAAAACTTGTCAACAATCTTCGTAAAATACCAAACTTCATTTTCGATCGGTGGTTCCAGATATTGCTTTTGATAACAGTCTCTCCCATTCTTTGTTTTGATTGTCTTCAGGCTGCATTTGTGCCGAGCAATGTTTCTTCTGTGACGGTGTCGTTCATCACACGGTTTCGGCTTCTGTGTCCAGATCAGCAATCCAATTCTGTCCAAATTATTTGTCCAAATGTGTAATCCAATTTTTCCAAATGGTGTCCATGCAAAAGAGGACGATGGTATTGTCCATGTCTCAGCAGCTCACAGATGACTGGAATCAGGGGCTGTGCCGATAGTCAAGTGTGCTGGTCCAGACGCATGGTTTTCTTGAGGTTTCTCCGTTTTGGCCTTAAAAAAAACAACAAATTTATGTGTAAAAAAAATAGTCTTCTGTTCTCTAGATGTTACAAACAAGGCCCGCATCCTTCCACCACCTGAAGAAGATGGACAAAGTCTGGGATCGCGTCTTTCATTCAGACAGAAGACTTGTTTTATTGTCAATGGTAGAGGACAGTCGATCACGAACACCATGTTCACAGTACAATAGAATGCAAGTTGTATTATACTGAGACCGGAGGCATGGAGACCTCCAATCAGACAGCTGCCACAGTGCCATACTCACACGGCCAGCCACGTGTGATTACTCCCTATTGGTAGCTTACTCCCCATTGGATGAAATCACTACTTTCAAATAAGTATAATCTCTCGTGATTGGCTGGAGATCTGTCACTATTGGTCACCCTGCCTCATAATAAATGTAATAATATTTAGTAAATATATTATTTATTCATATTATGCTGCATATATTGTATCTATGTAGGCTACTACACTATTATTAGGCACAATGACATGAATACATTTATAGAGGAAATGAAACTGTTGTATGGCATTAAACAGCCGTTTTAATGCCATACCACACAACACACATATATAAAAACCTCTTCACTCACTTTGGCCCTCGCGGGCGGTTCTCCTCTCTAAGCTCGGGGGTCCTCTACCAGAGGCCTGGGAGCTGAGGGTCTGGCAGTTCTTGCTGTTCTAGCACTGCACATTTCTGGGCCGAGATGTCGAGGTTGTTCGGGGATCCGCTGTACCCATCATCTAGTTCGGGGTCACTGCCCGAGTGCACGATCACCACGGGCACTACTGTCCACCTTTACCCTCCAGGCCACTCTCCCTGCTCTCTCTGAGACCTTGGTATTTCTCAAGCTTTTCATGTTCTTTTTTCGGATGTTACATCGCTTGGAATTGCCACGTCCCACACGGTGTCCTCTGCCTTTTGTCGACCACCACGGATGTCAGGTGGTTCGCCATTACCATTCGGTCGGTCTGTATCTTATGGATAGTCCACAGGATCTTCGCACGCTCTTTCTCCACCACTTTGAGGAGGTTTCCCACTTAGACCTTGGGGTTTCCGCCCATACATACATACATACTAAATACATTTTACATTATTTATTAGATATATATATATATATTTAGTATATTATATTCTATATATATTATAGTATATATTATATTGATATATATGGTGTACTTTGATAACGAGAATATAAACACATATTTTCAGTTGGTCATACTTTTTCTTTTAGGTTTGTAAATATTCCAGATGAGTTAATTCAGTTTGGATGCCTTCAGTGTGAATCTACAATGTTCATAGTCATGAAAAAAGACAAATCAAATTTTGGTTGTAATGTACATACATATATCCTTGATGGACTTACATTTCAACATGTCTTTTGTCCTATTGGATTTATTTAATTGAATTTTGGGCATGACAAGCTATAATCATCATGATGAAATATTTATCTGATGTGTGTGTGTGTGGTGTAAATAGTTTGAGCAAGCATGGATCAAGTTGTGCACCTCAACCCTGTGTCGATTTGTATAGCTCACAGCAACTGTCATTTACATGGTTTAAAGCTCCATGGCAGGTTGTGAGAGGAGGGGAAAACCAAACTACCGTCAACGCGAATCCCAGAAGTGTCACAGTAATATTACAGGGCAGACATGAGACAAAAATCACACTTTTTCATTGCAGTGATTGTTCTCAAATAAAAGATGACTTAAAGGAACAATATGTAAAAATCTGGCCAAAAGTGGTTTACTGCAGTCACAGTCAATATTTTGTAGTCCTCTCCCACTTCCCTGACTCAGGTTGCCAGATTCACACCAAATCCAGCAGCTAACCAGGGAATTATTTTATCAGTTGTTTGTCGTCTCATTCACATTGCCATGACAGCCGTGCTAATGCTGAATGAATGTTTTGATTAATGTTTTTTTATTATTATCATTTGGACATTTGAGATTAAAAAACAAAAACAAAATAAAAGAATGTAATTATAACATAGTTTATGCAATAATAAATAAGCTGCGCACTTTATGCCCTATAATAGGAGTGGGAAGATGGATGTTGGAACGGATTTCTTCAGCGGATCAACATCAGGGTGTGTCAAGATGATATCACCTTTCAATTTTATTTTATTCCTATTATTTATGACAAACATGTAAAAGTTCCCACATCAAAAGAGACTAACATTATTTATTGGGGTACATGTGGTCTTAAATGTTATTTTTACTATTAAGCTATAATCTGCAAAAAAACGTCTTGACTTCATACTCTTTACCGTTTTTAGAGCATTCGTCATAGAATGTGATAACATGGCAATAAATTCAAAAGACATAGCAGGATCGAAACCCGGGTTCCTGATCGTAAGCATACAGGTTTAGACCTCCGAATCCCGAGTAGAGACGCTGTGAAAGAACGGACTCAAACTAGAAAATTCTGCATCACACGTGAACTTTTATCAGCTGTCTCAATTGTTCAAAGGCATCCCGATATAAAATCCTCGTTTTAGTCTTTTGTTTTGTCTTATGATTTGAGATCATAACAAGACCTTTTTTAGCTCTTTTCAGTCTTATTTACAGATCGTTTAAGTCGCTGGCAGACGCTAAAGCGGACTCACTGCCACTAGTGGCAATAGGATGTAATATGGTTCACGCTGCTTGGCGTGATTCTGACTAGCTGAGTGAAGAGACAAAACAAAATGGGACCTGTGATGTTTTTACACAAGTGTTTTTACTTTGAAAGCCTCTGTGCATTGGACCGGAACCGGATGTACTTGTTACAGGTCAGTGATATTGCCAAGGGCGTAGGTTTGCGTGGGGTCCATGGGACTGTCCCACCAATATTTGGTTAGTGATGGACTAAAAAGGTCCCCACCAAAATGACATGATGTCCCGTGACCCGGACGGTCCGGGACACATGTCATTTTGGTGGAGTGGACTTTTTAGTCGTCTCACCAAATTTTTGGGGGGGACATGTCCATGGGCTCCCCACGCAAACCTACGCCTTGGCAATTCACTGTCCTGTATCAAGTAACATCCGGTTCCCTGTCCAATGCACTGAGGCTTTCAACGTATAAAAAACATTGTGTAAAACATCACAGGTCCCATTTGTTTTGTGTCTTCACTCCGACGCTTGTCATGAATCACGCATGCTTGCGTGAAAACATAGTCATTCCTATTCCACTAGGTGGCAGGTTGAGTCGCTTTAGCTCGGCACAGCGACTTAACGCTCGGGTATAGACTGAAAAAAAGAGCTAAAAAAGGTTTGTTATGGACTCTCAAATCATTAATGACAAAACAAAGACTAAAACGAGGATTTATATCGGGATGCCTTTTGAACAAGTTGAGGACAGCTGATAAATGTTCACGTGTGAGCGAGAATTTTCTAGTTTGAGTCGTTCTTCACAGCGTCTCGACGCGATTGTGAATCGGTGGTTAAATGTAGCTTACGATGCAGGAACCGGGTTCGATCCTGGGCTATGTCTTTTTGTAGTTAATTGCTGTATCACATTCTATGTCAGATTGCTTCTCTAAAACGGTAAAAGATGAAGGTCAAGACGTTTTTTTGCAGATTATTGCTTTATGTAAAATATCATTTAAGAACCACATGTTACCCAATTAAATAAATGTTAGTCTCTTTTTGGTGGAACTTTTACATGTTTGTCTAAAAAATAGGGCAATACATTAAATTGAAAGGTGATATCCTCTTGAGCAAACCCTGATGTTGATTACGCTGAAGAAATAGTTCCAACATCCATTCCTTCCACTCCTATTTTGGACATAAAATTGCTTATTTATTTTGCATAATACTTGTATAATTACATTGCTTTTTATTTTGTTTTTGTTTTTTATCTCAATTGTTCCAAAATGGAAAATAATAAAAAACATTAATCAAAACATTCATTCAGCATTAGCACGGCTGTCATGGCAATGTGAATGGAGACGGACAACAACGAATAAAATAATTCCCGTGTTTGCTGTGGATTTGGTTTGTGAATCTGGCAACCTGAGTCAGGGAGAGTGGGAGTGGGACTACAACTATTGACTGTGACTGCAGTACCACTTTGGCCCAGATTTTTTATAATTGTTCTTTAAGTCATCTTTTTATTTGAGAACATCACAGCATGAAAAGTGTGTATGTGATTTTTGACTTTTTTGCCCTGTATATTATGTGAAACTACTGGGATTCGGTAGTTCCAATTGAACGGTAGTTTGTTGTCCCCCTCCTCCCTCCTCCCAGGAGGCTTTAACATGTAATTGACAATGCTAGTGAGCTATACAAATACTAATCAGGGTTGAGGGGGTGCACAACTGATCCTTGCTGCTCAAACTATTACACACACCACACACACACATTCAGATAAATATTTCATCATGATTGATTATAGCTTGTCATGTCAAAATCAATTAATAAATCCAATAGGACAAAAGAATGTTGAAAGTGTAAGTGCTCATCAAAGGATGTATGTATATATATATATATATATATATATATATATATATAATGTATATATGTATGTATGTATGTATGTATGTATGGGCTGGAAACCCCAAGGTCTAAGTGGGAAACTCCTCCAAAGGTGGTGGAGAATGAGCGTGCGAAGATCCTGTGGGACTTCCAGATACAGACCGACCGAATGGTAATGGCGAACCAACCTGAACATCGTGGTGGTAGACAAAGGGCAGAGGACAGCCGTGGTGGTGGACGTGGCAATTCCAAGCGATGGTAACATCCGGAAAAAAAGAACATGAAAAGCTTGAGAAATACCAAGGTCTCAGAGAGGAGCTGGAGAGGGCCTGGAGGGTAAAGGTGACAGTAGTGCCCGTGGTGATCGGTGCACTCGGGGCAGTGACCCCGAAGCTAGATGAGTGGGTTACAGCGGATCCCCGGAACAACCTCGGACATCTCGGTCCAGAAATGTGCAGTGCTAGGAACAGCAAAGATACTGCGCAGAACCCTCAAGCTCCCAGGCCTCTGGTAGAGGACCCGAGCTTAGAGAGGGATAACCGCCCGCGGAGGGCCAAAGGTGAGTGAAGAGTTTTTATATATGTGTGTGTGTGTGTATGGCATTAAAAACGCTGTTTTAATGCCATAAAACAGTTCATTTCCTCTATAAATGTATTCATGTCATTGATGGCCTAATAATAGTGTAGTAGCCTACATAGGATACAATATATGCAGCATAATATGAATAAATATATATTTATATAAATATTATTACATTTATTATGAGGCAGGGTGACCAATAGTGACAGATCTGCCAGCCAATCACGAGAGATTATACTTATTTGAAAGTAGTGATTTCATCCAATGGGGAGTAAGCTACCAATAGGGAGTAATCACACGTGGGCTGGCCCGTGTGATTATGGCACTGTGGCAGCTGCTGATTGGAGGTCTCCATGCCTCCGCTCTGTATAATACACTTGCATTCTATTGTATCTGTGATCATGTGTTCGTGATCGTGCTGTCTCTACCATTGACAATAAAACATGTCTTCTGTCTGAATGAAAGACGCGATCCCAGACTTTGTCATCTTCTTCAGGTGGTGGAAGGATGCGGGCCTTGTTTGTAACATCTAGAGAACAGAAGACTTATTTTTTTTACACAAAAATTTGTTGTTTTTTTTTAAGCCAAAACTGAGAAACCTCAAGAGAAACCATGCGTCTGGACCAGCACACTTGGACTATCTGCACAGCCCCTGATTCCAGTCAGGCTGTGAGCTGCTGAGACATGGACAATACCATCGTCCTCTTTGCATGGACACCATTTGGAAAAATTGGATTACACAATTTGGACATAATTTGGACTGAATTGGATTTCTGAATCTGGACACTGAAGCCGAAACGTGTGATTGAACGACACGTCACAGAAGAATCATTGCTCGGCACAAATGCAGCCTGAAGAATCAAAACAAAGAAGTGGGAGAGACTGTTTTCAAAGCAATATCTGGAACCACCATCGAATGATGAAGTTTGGTATTTTACTGAAGATTGTTGACAAGTTTTATGAAAGATCTGAACATGTTTTATGAGTTTTCTGAGTTTTTGAAGTATTCCGAGTTCTGAGTTTTTTGAAGTACCGAGTGAAGTACCAAGTTTATGAGTTTTTGAAGTATTGAGTTATGATGTTATGTACACGAGTGTACACTGTATTCTGAATACTTTTACTTTGATTAGCAATATATAGGCTGTGTATAATTACAAAAATTTAAACTACACATGTTACATATAGCTACCATTAATTAGGAATTCTAAAATGCACAGGAGTAGCAGATCATATGGCAAACATTTGCATTAACTTGCATATAAGGCATTTTAAGCGTCCCGCACATCCGCACGGCTCATTCACTCAGCGCTCTTTCGTATTAGATCCTGTGTTTTCTCCAGCGCCTGTGTGGCGTAGCAGGATTGTCCAAGATTTTCGCTTGGACGATCGGGGTTTGAGCCCCGGCCAATCCTCAAATTTTATTAGCGGGGGGAGTATATGAATCAGATTACTCCGTTACTGAATAAAGTTGCATTTTTTTTCCTGCAGTTTGGTTGGTGCAGATTGTGAAGTTTACAACAGTTTACTACAGTCTAGCAACTATTTTAAATGTGTTGGCCTAATATATTTTTTATTTAACACTGGAGAAAACGTGCTCGGTTTTTGCTCGCCTGAGTGATAGGCTATGTGAAGATGTTTTGCATATGTGAAGTTGAACTGGATTTTCGACATTCCTGTAGACTCGAGCCCTGGTCAATCTAGTTCAATACAGTTCAGAAACTAAGCAGACATTCATCAGCCAACTCCATTATATTTGTAAAACACGGAGAAAGAAAGTTTTCCCCCATCATAAATTTGTATTAGCAATATCGTGAGAATGTGTTTTATGTTTTAAAAGTGTCGCTACTGAATGCTAAAGTTTAAAGGATTGACTGGATCATGGTGTGCCAAACTCTGGAAGTTTATTTAAGTTTCTCTCAAGTTCCACTGGTTTACTTTGTTTCCTTCTCTCAGACAGAATAAAGGCAGTACACAGTTTATATAGTCATTGTCACGTCACACATCGAAAGACATACGTGTCACACAGAGACAGTCACATCATAGTCATAACATGGAGTCCTTGTAGAGTCCTTGTACAGTCCTGCACGTAGGCCATATTGCTATCTAATACTAACACCCTCCCCTTTGATCACATTATCACATGTGATCACTCAATTTGATCAATCAATAAAGTGGAAAAAGAAAAAAAAAAAAAAAATCTAAAAGAAAAACTTTACAAAATTATTAAAAAACAAAGACAATGTATGCATTAAACTCATAATCATCCAATCAATATCAGTGGATTTTATCCTCTATCCTGGGAAAAATAAACAAACAAAAACAAATCAAAAACAATCAAAAATAAAAAAACACTATATTTTTTTTTTTTTATTGGACACACAAGAACTCAGCAGATTCAGTCAAAACACAGACAAAAACGAGCTGAGTCTCAAATTTGAAGCTAATTTAACTTTTCTTACTCTACTATTATTCTAATGCTGATTGTTTACACTACACCACTTATTATTATCACTTTTCAATCTTAGACTGTGTACTTTACTTTCATTATCACTATAGTTTAAAACTATTCTAATCTATTTACAAATATGTTTGCATATTTGCTTCTATTGAGCCATATTCTTAAACATATATTTTAATCTAATAAATCTCTCTGTGGCATTGCACTCTCATTATCAGTGGCTTATTATCAGTGGGATTTTGCTCTATGTCTATTCTCATTCTCAGGAATAAAACTGTGAACACAGTAAGGCAAATGGTAATATAAACATTATTATGGCGGTCAGTTTTCCAAATACATTTGTTGAACCAGGAAGTACTGTCACTTCCTCCTCTCAGGCAGTTTGGGATGAATGTACATCTTTAATCAAATTAGTATTATCCAGTGATGGGAATAACGGCGTTACTAGTAACGGCGTTACTAACGCCGTTACTTTTTTCAGTAACGAGTAATCTAACTAATTACTTTGACAGTAACTATAACGCCGTTATCATTTCCGACATCCCGTTACTGCGCGTTACTCAAGACGCACAATGAACGTGTTGTCATGAGAGAAGGGAGGATGAGAAAACCTCTCAGCAATTATTGGCTGATGTAAATCATATTTCCTTTACAATCTACATGTCTACAGTTGAGAGGATGGCTCATAAATTGTGTTTTTGAAACAAATATGGGTTCTTAATCGCGCTCAACCACGGCTTGTATCACCGTGAGGTCAGCCACAGAGGAGCGCATGTGAGCGCAGAAGTCGGCTGCATACAATTCCATCGATAAGCTCCTTGCTCTTCCTGGTTTATCTGCTAAGGACAGCAACAGGTTTGGCTAACATACATATAACACATTTTTACATAATCTAAAATGCACATAGGGTATTTTTTCAATTACTATAGGAATGATAAAGAGAGGTGAAGTGTAAGACGGTTGATTTTAGAAATTGGATGCAGCCGGCTGCAGCAAAACAGAGGAGTTTACGGAGGACACACGCGTTTTTGTTTTACTTTTTAAACTCATTGGACTCATTTCCAAATGGAGGATTACATATCTACGCTCAAACCATTCACTGGATTTAAACAAGGAACTGGTCTGAACCGAAGTGGACTGTGCAGGTCATTTATAAGGTATAGCTATAAGGTAAGACTCATAACTCATAGTTTTGCGTTTTGTATGAACAAACAATGCGGGCATAAAACATATTTTGCTGTAGCCAAACAAATTGTCCACTTGATTTATATGATGTATATGTTCATCTGATTGGACTGAAGTCAGTGCTTCACCAGCCTCACCGCTCGTCACCGGTGTTTCCACATTCACAGTGGCGGGCTTTACAGCACAGACAGAGATGAAGAGTGAACAGGACTTCAGCAGCAAAACAGACTTTTCTAGATGGAAATATTGGCACTGTTAAAGGTAAAAATGCGCACGTCGGGTGCACATTATGTTCCAGAACAAAACGAAAAAGTAACGCAATAGTTACTGAAGAAGATGACAAAGTCTGGGATCGCGTCTTTATTCAGACAGAAGACATGTTTTATTGTCGATGGTAGAGACAGCACGAACAAAGCACACAATCACAGATACAAGAGAATGCAAGTGTATTATACAGAGCGGAGGCATGGAGACCTCCAATCAGCAGCTGCCACGGTGCCATGTAGCTTGGCCTTCAGATAGACAAAACATAAAGTGGAAAAGTACAGGCTTCTGCACATTGATAGAATGATGAGTTTAACTTTAACAAAAGTTGCTTCAAAGTGTTATGAAATCTCATATTCCCCCCTCTGGTCATACATCCACGTGTGACCATCAGGATCGATAAACAGCAACATAACATCATAACTCAATACTTCAAAAACTCATAAACTCGGTACTTCAAAAAACTCAGAACTCGGAATACTTCAAAAACTCAGAAAACTCATAAAACATGTTCAGATCTTTCATAAAACTTGTCAACAATCTTCAGTAAAATACCAAACTTCATCAGTCGATGGTGGTTCCAGATATTGCTTTGAAAACAGTCTCTCCCACTTCTCCTGTTGGTTTCTTCAGGCTGCATTTGTGTCGAGCCATGAATTCTTCTGTGACGTGTCTTTCAATCACACGTTTCAGCTTCAGTGTCCAGATTCAGCAATTCAATTCAGTCCAAATTATGTCCAAATTCAGAAATCCAGATTGTTCCAAATTATGTCCAAATTGTGTAATCCAATTGTTCCAAATGGTGTCCATGCAAAAGAGGACGATGGTGTTGTCCATGTCTCAGCAGCTCACAGCCTGACTGGAATCAGGGGGTGCTGTGCAGATTGTCCAAGTGTGCTGGTCCAGATGCATTCTCTTGAGGTTTTTCAGTTTTGGCTTGAAAAAAAAAAACACATTTTTGTGTAAAAAAAAAAGTCTTCTGTTCTCTAGATGTTACAGACAATGCCCGCATTCTCCACCACCTGAAGAAGATGACATAGTCTGGGATCGCGTCTTTCATTCAGACAGAAGACATGTTTTATTGTCGATGGTAGAGACAGCACGAACAAAGCACACGATCACAGAAACAATAGAATGCAAGTGTATTATACAGAGCGGAGGCATGGAGACCTCCAATCAGCAGCTTCCACGTTGTGCATGTAGCTTGGCCTTCAGATAGACAAAACAAGGGAAAAGTACAGGCTTCTGCACATTGATAGAATGATGAGTTTAACTTTAACAAAAGTTGCTTCAAAGTGTTATGAAATCTCATATTACTTTTACTGGTAACTAGTTACTTTTATAGTGGAGTAACTCCGTTAGTAACTCAGTTACTTTTTGGGAGAAGTAACTAGTAAACTATAACTAATTACTTTTTTCAAAGTAACGTGCCCAACACTGGTATTATCCTTACAAGAGCTAATCTATTTTAGCAGGTTTGGGTTTGGGGTCAGTTATTCTTCTACAATGGTGTTTGATTCTAATCTGTGCTGGTGAATCAACAACTTTTAAACTTCTCAATATCTAAATATCTACTATTTTGTTTTTGGGCTACACCCAAATGCATCAAAATGCTTTTGAATCTCTGTTGGTTGTAATCTATCTCATTAATCTAGGCTACACTCATGACCCTTTTTGAGACTTCCTGCTTCTCGAGAGAGCGGTCGTGTCTCTCTGCTCTGCTCTGCTTTTGCTTCGCCTTTTAATCTCCTTGAATCATTTTATTTACATTTTTTGTTTCTCCTTTAATCATTTTATTTACAAAACGAGGATTACTCCTTCTACACACTTCAGCTTTGTGGAATTTATCAACTTTAGTCATGTCGGGACGAAAGAGACGGAGAAGCGTCTGCAGCGGCTGTTGTGCTCTGGAAAATCAGCTCAAATCTCTTCAAACACGGATATCTATTGTGGAAACAGAAATGGGGACTAAACCCGACTCTTTCCAATGAGTGAAAATGGGATGAATGGACAGACTGGAAATGTAAGTTATGACGTCATTTCTTTTCCCAAAATCAACAATGAGAATTATTGGAACAATTGTGGAGCTAAACCCAAAGTTGACAAAGCTAAGAATGACAATAGGAGTGAAATAAGGCCACAACTAAATGTTCTGAAGACTTCAAACCGCTTTTTACCCCTTTCTGAAACAACAAAGCCGCTAACAACTGCAGCGCCTCCACCAAGGACAAACTGTGTCCTTATCGGAGATGGTTCGGTGAAAAATGTAAACATGGAGTCCATGCTCACTGTCTCAGTTCACTCTGCAAAAGTTGCTGAGATAAGGACTCTTCTGCCTAGAGTGTTATCTGAGAACAGTGGTGTGCGTACATTATTGATCCACACGGGGGCGGTAGATATCTATGAGGAAGGCAAACGAGAAGTTACGAATGGATTTAACGCTGTTACTGGATGACCTCAAGAAAATGGACAGCACACTTGGCCAATCTGCACAAGCCCCTGATTCCAGTCAGGCTGTGAGTGCTGAGACATGGACAACCCATCGGCCTCTTTTGCATGGAACCCCATTTGGAACAATTGGATTACACAATTTGGACATAATTTGGAAACAATCTGGATTTCTGGAATTTGGACATAATTTGGACTGAATTGAATTGCTGAATTGGACACTGGAAGCTGGAAACGTGTGATTGAAAAAGACACGTCACAGAGGAATTCATGGCTCGGACACAAATGCTAGCCTGAAGAAACAACAGGAGATGTGGGAGAGACTGTTTTCAAGAATATTGGAACCCATCGACTGTTGAAGTTTGTATTTTTACTGAAGATTGTTGACAAGTTTTATGAAAGATCTGAACATGTTTTTATGTGTTTTTGAGTTTTTGAAGTATCCGAGTTCTGAGTTTTTTGAAGTACGAGTTTATGAGTTTTTGAAGTATTGAGTTATTGATGTATGTTGATGTTTATCTTTTTTTAGACTCCTGATGGTCAAACGGGATGTATGACCAGAGGGGGGAATATTGAGAGTTCATAAACACTTTGAAGCAACTTTGTTAAAAGTTAGTTAAAATAATTATTCTATCAATGTGCAGAAGCCTGTACTTTTCCACTTTATGTTTTGTCCTATCTGAAGGCCAAGCTACATGGCACCGTGGCAGCTGCCTGATTGGAGGTTCCCATGCCTCCGCTTGTATAATACACTTGCATTTCTCTTGTAATCTGTGATTGTGTGCTTTGTTCGTGCTTGTCTCTACATCGACAATAAAAACATGTCTTCTGTCTGAATTAAAGAGCGATCCCAGATCGTTGCTCATCTTCTACAGTAACTATTGCGTTACTTTTTCGTTTTGTTTGGAACATAATGTGCACCCGACGTGCGCATTTTTACCTTTACAGTGCATTATTTCTTTAGAAAGTCTGTTTTGCTGCTGAAGTTCCTGTTCATCTTCATCTCTTGTTCTGTGCTGTAAAGCCCGCCCACTCGTGAATGTGGAAACACCGGTGACGAGCGGTGAGGCTGGTGAAGCACTGACTTCAGTCAATCAGATGAACATATTACATCATTTAAATCAGTGGACAATTTGTTTGGCTACAGCAAAATATGTTTTATGCCCGCATTGTGTTTGTTCATACAAACGCAAAACTATGAGTTATGAGTCTTCCTTATTGCTATACCTTATAAAGGACCTGCACAGTCCACTTCGTTTCAGACCAGTTCCTTGTTTAAATCCAGTGACTGGTTTGGCGTAGAATATGTAATCCTCATTTTGGAAATGAGTCAATGAGTTTAAAAAGTAAAATCAAAACGCGTGTGTCCTCCGTAAACTCCTCTGTTTTGCTGCAGCTGCTGCATCCAATTTCTAAAATCTACCGTCTTACATTCACTCTCTTTTCTTCCTTATAGTAATTGAAAAAAAATACTATGTGCATTTTAGATTATGTAAAACAGTGTTTTCTGTTATGGGTTAAAAAAGCCCAAACCTGTTGCTGTCCTGAGAGATAAACTAGGATGTGCAAGGAGCTTATCGATGGAATTGTATGCACCGACTTCTGCGTCACATGCGCTCCTCTGTGGCTGACCTCACGGTGATACAAGCCGTGGTTGAGCGCGATTAAGACCCATCTTTGGTTTCAAAAACAATTATGCGCCATCCTCTCAACTGGTAGAATGTAGATTGTAAAGGAAATATGATTACATCAGCAATAATTGCTGAGAGGTTTTTCTCCTCCCTTCTCTCATGACAACACGTTCATTGTGCGTCTTGAGTACGCGCAGTACGGGATGTCGGAAATGATAACCGGGTTATAGTTACTGTCAAGTAATTAGTTAGATTACTCGTTACTGAAAAAGTAACGGCGTTAGTAACGCCGTTTACTCGTCACGCCGTTATTCCATCACTGGATAATACTTAATTTGATTAAAAGATGTACATTCATCCCCAAACTGCCTGATGAGGAGGAAGAAAAAAAAACTGACAGTACTCCTGGTTCACAAATGTATTGAAAACTGACCGCTTTAATAATGTTTATATTAACCATTTGCCTTACTGTGTTACAGTTTTATTCCTGAGAATGGAGAATCGACATAGAGCAATATCCCACTGATAATAGCCAACTGATAATGAGAGTGGCAATGCCACAGGAGAGATTTATTAGATTAAAATTATGTTTAGAATATGGCTCAATAGAAGCAAACATATGCCAAAACATATTGGTAAATAGCTTAGATTAGTTTTAAAAAACTATTGTGATAATGAAAGTAAAGTTCCACAGGCTAAGATTGAAAAGTGATAATAATAAGTGGTGTAGTGTAAACAATCAGCATTAGAATAAATAGTAGGTAAGAAAAGTTAAATAGACTTCAAATTTTAGACTCAGCTCGTTTTTGTTGTGTTTTGACTGAATCTGCTGAGCTCCTTGTGTGTCCAATAAAAAAAAAAATAATATATAGTGTTTTTTATTTTTGTTTGTTTTTGATTTGTTTTTGTTTGTTATTTTTCCCAGGATAGAGATAAAATCCACTGATTATTGATGGCATGATTACGAGTTTAATGACTACATGTCTTTGTTTTTTAATAATTTTTGTAAAGTTTTCTTTTAGATTTTTTTTTTTTTTTCTTTTTCCACTTTATTGATGATCAATTGAGTGATCACTTGTGTTAATGTGATCAAAGGGAGAGGGTGTTAGTATTAGATAGCAATATGGCCTAAGTGCAGGACTGTACAAGGACTCTACATGGACTCATGTTCTGACTATGATGGACTGTCTCTGTGTGACACGTATGTCTTTCGGATGTGTGACGTGACAATGACTATATAAACTGCTGTACTGCCTTTATTCTGTCTGAGAGAAGGAAACAAAGTAAACCAGTGGAACTTGAGAGGAAACTTAAATAAATGCCAAAGTTTGGCCCACCATGACCAACCTCATGTCCCAAACCAGTCCCAATCCAACCAACTTGATGTTCAAAACCAATCCCAATCCAACCAACTTGATGTTCAAAACCAATCCCAATCCAGCCAACCTCATGTCCCAAACCAGTCCCAATCCAGCCAACTTGATGTCCCAAACCAGTCCCTTTCCAGCCAACCTCATGACCCAAACCAGTCCCAATCCAACCAACTTGATGTTCAAAACCAATCCCAATCCAGCCAACCTCATGTCCCAAACCAGTCCCAATCCAGCCAACCTCATGTCCCAAATCAGTCCCAATCCAGCCAACCTCATGTCCCAAATCAGTCCCAATCCAGCCAACCTCATGTCCCAAACCAGTCCCAATCCAGCCAACCTCATGTTGCAAACCAGTCCCAATACAGCCAACCTCATGTTGCAAACCAGTCCCAATCCAGCCAACCTCGTGTCCCAAACCAGTCCCAATCCAGCCAACTTGATGTCCCAAACCAGTCCCTTTCCAGCCAACCTCATGACCCAAACCAGTCCCAATCCAGCCAACTTGATTTTCAAAACCAATCCCAATCCAACCAACTTGATGTCCCAAACCAGTCCCAATCCAGCCAACCTCATGTTGCAAACCAGTCCCAATCCAGCCAACCTCATGTCCAAAACAAGTCCCCTGACCCAACCCAATCCAACAAGTCTCATGTTAAAAAACGGTCTCAGTCCAACAAGACTAATGTCAAAAAACAGCCCCCTGCACAGACCCAATCAAACAAACTTGATATCATAAACCAGGCCCCTGCCCAGACCCAATCCACCCCACCCCATGTCCCAAACCAGTCCCAATCCAGCCAACCTCAGGTCTCAAACCAGTCCCAATCCAACAAGTCTCATGTTAAAAAACGGTCTCAGTCCAACAAGACTAATGTCAAAAACCAGGCCCCTACACCGACCCAATCAAACAAACCTGATGTCAAAACCCAGGCCCCTGCCCAGACCCAATCCAACCCACCTGATGTTCAAAACCAGGCCCAAGGCCAGACCAAATCCAACCAGTCTCTTGTCATAAATCAGACCTCTGTTCAAACCCAATTGAACCAGCCTGATAAAAAACAGGCCCATGCCCATACCCAATCCAACAAACCTAAGGTCATGAACCAGTCCCAATCCAGCCAGCCTAAGGTCATGAACCAGTCCCAATCCAGCCAGCCTAAGGTCATGAACCAGTTCCAATCCACCCAGCCTCAGGTCATGAACCAGGCCTCTGTACAGCCCCGTTTGAACCAACCTGATGTCAAAACCCAAGCACCGGATCAAACCCAATTCAACAAAGCTTATGTCAAAACCCAGTCCCCTGCCCAGATACAATCTGACTCCCCTGATGTTCATAACCAGGCCTCTGTGCAGTCCCAATCTAGCCAGGCCATTGTTAAAAATCAAGCTCCTGCTCAGTCTCAATCTAGCCAGGCCATTGTTCAAAATCAGGCCCCTGCTCCTGCTCAGTCTCAATCTCGCCGGCTTCGTGTCAAAAACGAGCCCCCTGTACGGACCCAAGCTAGCCAGCCTCAAATTAAAAAACAGGCCCCTGTCCATATCCAACCCAAGAAAACTCATGTTAAAAAAAGGGCCCCTGTCCAAATCCAACCCGAGAAACCTCATGTTCAAAAAACAGTTCCTGTCCAGACACGACCCCACCAGCCCTTCGTTTCATCCCAGTTCAGCAATTCTCTGGTTCAGACTGAATTCAACCAGCCTTATGTCCCAAACCAGTCCCCTCCATTATCCATGTCAGATCAGCTTCTTTTCGACTCCCCAACCCTAGATCTTGCCCCGCCACATTTAGTCCAGCAGATCTTGGATTCATCAATAACAGCTATGCTAGTAAATGACATAGTGTTTCCAAACCTGGAGCCTGGCGAAGATTTGACTCAGAATGAATTTTACCGGAGGCCAAAAACGAGTGCATGGAGATCTGCCCAAGGTAGGTTGTGGGTCACTCACGAATCAGAAACTCGAGGTGTGTTCCATCTAGTTCACTTAATTGTACCGGATGTAACTACACACTAGATGTATTGTGATCATTTATGATTTAAATGCCTTAAGTCGTGTGAAGATCAGTTGTATGCACAGATAAACAGAACTGTTTTTAACCTGGATTTGAACATTTTCAGAGAAAGCCTTTCTCTCCTCATCAGGAAGACTGTTCCAGATTATAGCAGCATGAATCTGTAATGCTTCCTCCCCATGTTTACTCCTGACTCTAGGCATCAGCTGGAGGCCTTTCATTTTTACACAAGGAAGGACAAATGGGGCATTCAGACTGTCAATGCTTGAATGCAGCTTACACGCGCACTGGACGCACATTCTTTAAATTTCCAACGCTTGAGTTTAGAAAACCTGAAGTCCTGCCCTACGGTGGGAAAAAACGCAGGGCGGAAGTGGCGGGCGGGCTTTGATGCTAGCGGCTTTTTGTGTAAAGTTCTTATCCAAGAATGCATCTCTGCAGCGTCTCAGTGTCCAGAGACTTTATAAAACAGCAGTATGTGTTCACGGAGCTGCACCATAAGTTTATTTTATCATTAAACTGTACTTCCGCATCGGTGAACCCATGAGTGGCACTTGTTTACGGTCACGGGAGCATGAGAACTGGAAGCATATGTTCACAAACACTGTGTCCCCCATTGTCAGTCCTGGTTTAGCTATTGTTTTGGCTGTTTACGTGTACAGTGGGGCAAAAAAGTATTTGGTCAGCCACCAATTGTGCAAGTTCTCCCACTTAAAGGAACAATATGTAAAAATCTGGCCAAAAGTGGTACTGCAGTTACAGTCAATAGTTTGTAGTCCTCTCCCACTCTCCCTGACTCAGGTTGCCAGATTCATACCAAATCCAGCAGCAAACACAGGGAATTATTTTATCAGTTGTTTGTCCGTCTCCATTCACATTGCCATGACATCCGTGCTAATGCTGAATGAATGTTTTGATTAATGCCATTCATTCATCCATCCATCCATCCATCCATTTTCTTCCCCTTAATCCATTTCTGGGTTGGGGGGGTGGCAGTCAGAGCTGCACCCAGTACACAGAGCACCAGCCCCTCACTGATCCTCCTGCAGGTGGTGAGTCCACTGGAGCTGAGATCTTTCAGTGGGAGCTTCAGGCAAAGTGGGGTTAAGTGTCTTGCCCAAGGACACAACGACAGCAGTCATCAGTGGGAGTCGTGAAGTAGGTCTTCTGGTGGGCTTGAACCCACGACCTTCAGGCTCAAAGGCCAATGCTCTACCAACTGAGCTACTGTCGCCCTGTCGTATTTGGACATTTGAGATAAAAAACAAAAACAAAATAAAAGCAATGTAATTATACATAGTTTATGCAAAATAAATAAGCAATTGATGTCCAAAATAGGAGTGGGAAGAATGGATGTTGGAACGTATTTCTTCAGCGTATCAACATCAGGGTTTGCTCAAGAGGATATCACCTTTCAATTTTATTTATTCCCTATTTTTTAGACAAACATATAAAAGTCCCACATCAAAAAGAGACTAACATTATTTTAATTGGGGTACATGTGGTCTTAAATGATTATTTTTACAATTAAGCTATAATCTGCAAAAAAAACGTCTTGACCTTCATCTTTTACCGTTTTTAGAGCAATCTGTCATAGAATGTGATAACATGCAATACATACAAAAAGACATAGCCCGGGATCGAACCCAGGTTCCTGCATTGTAAGCGCACAGTTTAGTACACTAGACCACCGATCCACACGAAAAGAGACACTGTGAAGAACGGACTCAAAGTAGAAAATTCTGCATCACATCGTGAATTTTTATCAGCTGTCTCAATTGTTCAAAGGCATCCCGATATAAATCCTCGTTTTAGTCTTTGTTTTGTCATTAATGATTTGAGAGTCATAACAAGACGTTTTTTAGTTCTGCGCCACATGTTATTTTACCACTGAGATTAATGAGCCGCGTGGAGTTCTGGCAACCCGATCACGGACTTACATGACACTTCCTGATTGGCGAAACGGCGGAGGGTAGGACATTAAAATCAAAACGGCACGGTGGCTGAGTGGATAGCACTCTCGCCTCTCAGCAAGAAGGTCCTGGGTTCGAATCCCGGTCGGACCAGGGCCTTTCTGAGTGGAGTTTGCATGTTCTCCCCGTGTCTGCGTAGGTTTCCTCCGGGTACTCCGGTTTCCCCTACCACTAAAAATATGTCCAATAGTTCTGGCATGTGCCTCCTGTACTGGCGACCCCGCTCCCATCTCTGTGTGGAGTGAGAGACAAATGCCCAAAATTAACAATTGTAAACCGCTTTGAGACTCAGATCTGCAGTGAAAAGGCGGTATATAAATAAAAACTTACTTACTACTTACTAAAACAATAACAACTTTTACGGGTCGTAGAACTAATTTTGATAATCAAATATCTCGGCTGAACTACTGTTATCAGTTAAAGATGAATTCGAAAACAGTATGATTTAATAACGCCTTTTGAAATATTCGGGTCATTTAATGATGACTTGACATGCAAATATTACATATTGCTCCTTTAACCATCTTAATCAGACGCCTAAAACTTAACCAGTCACCACTTAAGGACTTTTTAGTCTAAAACTAATTCGAAAGTAGGATTGTTACTTCCGGTTTCGTCCCGATTCTGTATATGATCTAGTGCCGACCGTGCTCTGTGCTGTTGTTAGCTTTGGAGCTAGCATCTCATATATGGAACCATATGGCACTTTATTACGTGGATGGCGTGACCATAGAATGATAGAACCAGGAAGCGCGGAGAGGACGAGACTTTTTTTTGGATGGATGTTTTGCTGTGTAAGCAGTAACGAAGACACAGGAAGTTTCAGGTTAGCCTCTGCCGCTTGTTGTGCTAACTCAGCTGTCGGTGCTAACCTGAGACCATGGATCTATTATAATAACTGGATAGGGTATTACTAGCTTGTAGCTGAATAACTCATGTGCTCGGGGGATTCTCGTGGTACTGCAGACTGAACCAGACTAAATTCACGTGGGCTACCCAGAAATTTTCCCCATAGAACTCAATGCATATTAAAACAGCTCGACCTCAGCTGACAGAGAACCTACAACTTTCATAAAGGTCGGATTTTGTGGGGATTTTAGTGTCCCTTGTCATCCTGAACTTTTTTTCTTCTAAAATCCTTCGGTTTTGTTTAAATCCACACTTTAGTGCCACAAACTCTGCTCGTCTGGCTCTCGCTCTAACTCCCGCTCTGATGAACTGCTCTGATTGGTCAGATCGCGGCCGAGCCCCTCTGTGCACGTGCGTGAGACCCGGTGTGAGACCCACACACGCGTGTTTGGCGCAACGCATTATGGGAGATCATCCACTGCGCAGAACCGGGAGGACCAGACGATGCCCAAATACAGGCGAGTTTCCCATAGATCTTTGCGAGTTTCAGGCAACTTCCGCTAATCTTTCAGCCCCCATGCCATCACAAAGCGCCACTGAGCACAACCATTCATTTGAATTGGGCGCCATCTTGGATCGCCGGGGCTTGCCTGAGACCTGTGGCATTTCTCAAGAAAGCGGGGGCCTGTGGTCCGCTGTGATTGGTCACAATCTGAGACCCGAAACACTTTCTCTTCCTTGTTTCATGAAAACTCGATCTAAAATATAATGTCACGCCAGCACAAACCTGCACAACTTATTCTTCAAAAGGACGTATCCCAATGCACTGCATGGATATGGATTGCACTTTCGTAATGAATACGGAAATAAATTCAGCAAGTGCAGCTTTAAAGACCTGTGTTTTTGGACCCGTATTCAGATTCAGATTCAGATTCAGATTCATTTATTTGCCATTTGCAGTAAAACCACATTGGAAAAACTGTGCAAGACTACCCCGGTGTGCACCAACGACACACACAAGAGCTCTTGCCACGGCGCCATCTTTACATACGCCATGTCAAATGCAGAGTCGACTCGTGTCAACAATATGAATGTTTTTTCGACCCATGTTTAAAGGTGGTTTGAGTTGACATGTGAACAAGGAATGAAAAAGTTAGACGTGCCTGGACATGAGCTGGGTAAAACAGGGGAACCTTCTGGGCACTGCATACCAAGAGTGTTGGATATACAAGCTTTTGTGTGTTGTGTACCTGGAGTCCCTCTCCGCAGCCCCTCCTTCGATCACAGTCTTCACAAAGATGCCAAGTTTCTCCAGCCCTGCGTCGGCTCCCACTCCCATGCCGATGATACTGATGCCCAGCCCATCCTCGTCTGAAACACACACACATGTAGGTTTTAAAGCTGGGCGACCTCACTTTTAATCACAACTTATTGATTATTGAAACAATTAATACATTTTCAAACCTTCCATAGACATGCTGAAAAGAAGAATTTTTCATCAAACAACTGGATGTCATGTCTAGGGCAATCGCAATTACAGGACAATCATTAATTACAGCACTACTCACCTTTTATTTGATGAACTTGAAATGAATAACAGTAAAAATGAGACCATAAAACGGAATCTTATTATAGTCCTATTTGTTTCTAAATTCCCTGTCTAAAAAAGTTAATTTAAGATGTCGACAACTCCCAGCGCTCAGACCATATTGTCCGAGCGCTGGGAACACGTCTGATCGAGTTAACGCCATAGCTCTATTTGCTTGTTATTTTAAAGTTATGTACCTCAGCACTCATTATGTGTTAGTCAGTGTCATGAGGTGAGAAGCAGGAAGGACCCAAAATGCAGGAATGCCAAAAAATTATGATTTAATGATAATAAAATAGAAGTCCAAGTGAAAACAAACTCAAAATCCAAAGGCACAAGCAACAAGGAACCAGGAACAGGACGGAACAGACGTTGACAATACAATACCCACCTGGACTTTTTTATTTTATTATCATTAAATCATTCTGATCCATTCAGGTCCTTCCTGCTTCTCACCTCATGACAGAATGGACCAGCCACAAATTGACTCAGCAGAATGGCTTTTTCCCCCCACACAAAATAAAAATCTCATGAACAGGGAGCAGCCCTGTTCATGAGATTTTTATTTCTATTGCCATCTCATCAATGCCTGCCTCTTAACCCGTTACCTGGTACCACCGCCAGACAAGTACTTCTGTCTGGGGTGGTTTTCCCTTCGTACCACCTGCCGGGCATTTGTTTTTGTCCGGGGTGGTCCTCTGTCCCCCTTCCTGACCGGTTGAGAGGTCTACAGTGATGTTCTGGTCTGAATGGTTCCGTCTGCCTGGATTTCTTCACCTGTTGCCAACGCCAGACATTGTTCTCCGTCTGGGGTGGTTCTGTCCCGTTCGAGTCACTGCCGGTCATTTGTGTCCGTCCGGGGTGAGCTAGTTCCCTGCTGGAAGGTCACAGCTGGGTTTCAGCTTCTGCCCCTAGTTTGGACTTTGCTCTGGACCAAAGGTTTTCACGGCCTCTATGCTGCCTCTATGCTACTCGACGGGTGAGGAAAGGATAAAAACAACTGAAGAAAGAGTGAAGTCAGTTGATACTTTCAGAATATGTTACAAAGAAAAGCTGAGGGGACTTTTGGTTATGTTGGATGTTTACATTAAATTGCGCCTCTTAAAAATATTAGTTAATATAAGTATTGTCCCTTGTGTGACTTGTGTATAGATTTATAGCCTTCTTCACCTGACCCTATGCAAAAAGTCTAGTTTGAATGCTGAGTCGGTCTTACACACCAGTCTGTGATGATGAGCCCAGTATGATGTGTCCTCTAAGAAGAGGTCAATAGAAGAAGTAATACATAAACAAATACATATCATCAGCAGATCATGACCTTTCTCCAGCTCGACAGGGAACAGCTCCAGCTTCTCCACCCTCTTCTCCAGCTCATACTCTGCAGACGAGGCCACAGGGTCCACCTCCTCGTTCCTGCGGTCGTAGTCCTCATTGGAGTAAGTGCTGAACACCTGTAGAACACAATGACCTTGTCACAGCAGCAACAAAACACCAAAACCCAAACCCATGAGGACGAAGGGACCCCAGCCAGGGACCCATCAGGCCTGACTGGTAAGTAATGGAAAACATTCTTTAGCAGTCATTATTCCCTTAAAAACATGGTCTTGTCTTGTTAGGTAAAATATTCCAAAACTAGAAGCAGTTTAAAGAACACATAACATAATGTCTGTCATTTAGTACATTTAGTGCAGGGGTGGGCCATCAGGGCCAGCAAGGCCTTCTCTGTTCCACCCATGCTGCCGTCACCTAAAGTGCTGTTGTATTTAAATAGTATTGTTAGCTATTTTTAGAATTATCTATTTATTTGTTTTGTTTGTACGGATGGATGTGTTTCTGCTGCTACTGGACACCTGGATTTCTCCTCAGCTCAGAGTGAATAGAAATGACCCTTTGGGGTTACCAAAATAACCTGTTTCTGCGTTGGCAACTGTTTTTTTTTGTTACAGTTTTCTCAGTCGCTTTGGTTATTATCATTTCTAACCAGACAAAAGAGCAAACAATATGGGAAATTCACAGTTACACTGCGTTTTCTTTCTGTATATATTGTCCAGAGTTGTGGCATCATTATGGTGGTAATAAGAGGTGAATTAATGTGGACTAATCCTCATTGAAGGCTCAAGTGGGAAAGCCCATCATTGCTAATCTCAATATTGATCTGAAATGATGCAATACACCGGGGCACTTGCATATTCAGTCAGTATCACTCTGAGCTCTGCCCCATAATTACATTTCCTTTAGATCTGTTTGCATTAAGGTGTGTAAGCAAGGTGGTAATATTGAAGAAAAGCAGCTGTCTGCATGGACTACAAAGCGTGTGTGCACTGCACTACATTTCCCATCTTGCAGTGGATGCAATGCGAGTGTCTGAGAGGTGATTGGAAATATTTGTTTGTATCAGAAACGTGGGTAGCGGCGGTTTGGCTGTGTTAATTTCTCCTGTTCTTCGCTTTTGTGCAGAAAGACAGGTCCCAGGCTGTAGACAAGTAGACAAGGTCATTAATATGATTGTGTTGATTAGTATAAAAGATTACTGAAGAGGAAGTCCCAGACCAAATTCCTTTTCCAGTCCTGGCCTGGCCTGTTAAAGAATCTGTCTTAAGAATCCTCTGTCTCTGCACGCTAATGACAAAATCAATAGTGGACCAGGCCGCGAATAAAGATCTATGGTTTATTTTGGCGATGAGAACCACAGCAGTGTTGCATTTCACAGAAATAAAATATTCATGTCCCAAGAGGATCAGGTGTTACGGGATAGCAGAGCCACATAGCCAAAGCTGCTACATGGTATAGAGGACACTTTTAATAATTTCACAGCAACCATGTTTAGCCACGCTATTATCAGGAATGTTTGGCACAAACGTGACGTCAGAGTCAGCTGTTCCTAATTTGTTTGGAAAATGTCTCAAGTCAAATAACATTCTCTATTAACTTGGTGCCTTCAACAACACCATTAATAATGTTTACCAAATGCCGCTTCTAACCAAATTAGTGGATTATTAATAAATGTAATACATTATTAAATAGTTACGAAAGGTTCTCCCAGTGGTAAACTACAGGTGCAGCTGCGCCACACATAAGGAAAAAGAAAAATATATCTTTTTCTGTCTCATCTGCCAAGTAGTATTGGGACGGACCCTGCTTTTTTCTCATTATCAGCTAATTTTTTTATGACAAAAAGTGGAGTAATGAGCACAAACAGCTGAAAAAACAAATTTGTTTGCGTTTGACTCGAGTACAGTGTGAAGCGCAACACGTCCCTGTACATCCTTCTGCACACACGCAGCTTACTTTAACATTGTTATACATTTCTAAAGAGGAAAACTGCATCCAACATGAGCAGGCAGTGGTTTCAGGTCAGTCTGTTTTTATCTTCAGTTCAAAAAGTGCAGCAGCTCAGGTCTGCTGTGAGCAGGGCCGGAGTACAAAGAGCTCAAATCTGAACTCATCAGAGCACAGCACCTTCCTCCATGTGTTGAATGTGTGCCCCACTTCACTTATTGTGGCTTTATTTCAACATTGACTTTCTATTTACCACTTGTTTCATAAAGTCCAGATTTGTTTTAGCGTTTATTAAGAGGAATAACTCCTTGAGATGAATTATCTCGTTTCCAAGGGGGTCCTCAAAATCAAATTCAAAAATAACAATACAGCAGCAACAGTCAATTATGTACAAAACAAAATGATTACATTAAATAAACACACACAAAAAAACAGGACAAAAGCTCAACACATTCACTCACATACACACTCAGCTCTCAGAGGTTACAGTACAATACAAATTAAATACATTATCATACTGATGGAGAATACAACTTAACACAACAGAAACATAATACAAAAGCCATTACAGACAGTTTTAAAGTGCTCCAACACAGCGTTCTTAAACAAAGGGAGAGCCGTGAGGGAGTGAATGGCAGGTGGAATAAGGTTCCAGTCCGTCGGGCTTTGTAATGATAAGCATGTTTTCCTATTTCTTTTTTCCCTGTTAGAGGAAACAGGGGGTGTGTCAGTGTGATGAAGATTGTAAGTGGAGGTATGTGGGATAACTTAAATAATTACATTTAAAAATGAAGAACAACCAGTGGGAGTGTCGACGTGCAGGCAGTGAGGACCAGGACAGTTGGTGATACATGTCAGAGTGGTGTGTCCTGTAGGGGCAGCGCAGAGCAAACCTACACAGGCTGTTATAGACTGTATTGAGGGGATGGAGACATGTGGCGGTTGTGTTTTGATAAACAATGTCAGCATAATCAAGAATTGGAAGTAATAAATGAGAAACAAGCTATTTCCTAACGGGAAAATTAAAGCAGTTGATGGAGCGGTATAATGTTTTTATAGAATGGTTGACGGTCTTATGAATATGAGTTTTAAAATAAAGGGTTGATTCCAGCCAAAGGCCGAGGTACTTAAACTCTTCCACACATTTAACAGGATCTAAATGTGAAGGTTTAGCTCTGGTAAATGTTTGTTTGTCTTCTGAAAAATCATGCAATATCATGCTGTATTTAAAATGAGTTTTTTGGACAAGAGCCAATGATGAACTAAATCAAAATCATTTTGCAGGGAGATGCAAATATCTGAGATGTTTTGAACAGTAAATAATAGTATCATCTGCATATATCTAGATGTCACAATTAGAACAGATGCTCGGGAGGTCATTAATGAAAATAGAAAAAAGTAAAGGGCCCAAAGAGGAACCTTGTGGAATACCTTTGTCTATGCCTGCAAAATTTGACTGGCTGCCCCCAAAGGACACACACTGTTGGCAAGAATGAAGGAATTGAACCAAAGTAAAGCAGATCTGAATAGACCCAAATTGTGAAGTTTGTTCATAAGTAAATAGTGATCAACCTAATCAAAGGCTTTGGTCAAATCAAGAAATATTGCACCTGTAAATAAACTTTTGTCAAAACTTTATCATTTGTGAATTTTAAAAGGGCAGTAGTTGTGGAGAAGTGTGACTTTAACGATACTATTGATTATTGAAATGGGTCTGTAATTGTTGATACTCTCAGGGTCACCAGATGTTTGTAGTGGAATTTGTGTAGTGTATTTTAAACGCCATGAATCTTTTGTGTCGTAATGGAAATGTCCTTTATTTAGCATGAGTAAAACATTTAGCGTGAGTAAAACTATTTATCATGTCAGGAATTGGTGAACTGTTCTGGAAAATATGTTTTGTGAGGGCACCAACCTACACATTTGAGACAAGCGAGTGACTTCACCAGGCTTGTTATAGGTCACATCTGTGAAAAGGAAAGCTGATGAAATCTAATTGTTAGGCCCGAGCCCCGAACGGGGAAAGGGCCTATTGTTTTTGCTCGAGAGATGTCAAATTCTGCACTTTGAGCCTTAATTTCACCCCCTGAACATGCATGAAAAGTTGTAAAATTTTGCCCAAACATCAGACCTGGTGAAAAATTTGATATTTTGGTGTTTATTTTTATTGGACTCAAAAAATGCCAGAACAGCGCCACCTACAACAGCCAATGGGGGTTTCAGAGGTCAAGTTTGTCGTAGAGCCATGAAATTCAGTACACATGTTCCTCAAGTCAAGATAGGACCAAAAGGTTATTATGGCTCTGCCTTCTGACAAACAGGAGGCCCATAAATTTCACTGCAAAATAGAAAAATGATCCGCAATCATTTTCATACATGTCGGTTGGAAAGCAACTCCTCCTCGGCCGTTTCACCGATTTGCCTCAAAATCGCTCCAGATCATCTCAACACATGTACCTTCAAAATGACCAAAGGGATTTTTGATCAGTGAAACGTTGTTTGAGCAGCGGAGCGGCAAAATGTGAGTGTTTTTTGAGCGTTTTTCACAATATTAATTTTGCTCCCGTTTGCACATACAAAGTCCGATTTGCACAAAACTTGAATCCAATGTTCAACTCCAGGGTTTAGGTCAGGTGAAAGTGAAATATTTGAAATTGGCCCAATAGCGCCCCCTACAGATTGAGGCAAAGTTTTACATGGGGTGCCAAACCAGCTCTACTTATCATATTCATTACAATTTGACTAACGTTCTTCTATGGCAACAGCAACAAATCATCACATGGCGGCCCCACCTCCTTTGCACGGTGCTGCGTGGTACGGTGTGGTGCGGCGTAGTGCGGGGGGTTGTGGAGCGGCGCGTTGCGGCTTGGTGCGGGGCGGTGTTGTGCAGATCCGCTTGGTGCGGGGCGGCTTGATGTATGGTGGCTTGGTGCATGGTGGATTGGTGCGGGGCGGCTTGGTGCGGAGCGGCTTGGTGCGGAGCGGCTTGGTGCGGAACGGCTTGGTGCGGAGCGGCTTGATGCGGGGCGGCTTGGTGCTGGGCGGCTTGGTGCGGGGTTGTACGCGCAGGGTGGTGCACGCGGTGCAGCGAGGGCCGTTCGACGCCGCTTGCAACTTTAATTCCATTTATATTTATCACTTTCATTTTTGACCAGTGAAAACAAACAGACATTCTACTATAATGAAAGACAATTATTGTCCTTAGGTAGTGGACCTCATAGGAAAAGTTGTGTCTCTTTAAGAAAAAGAAAACACCCAATAGAATAAAAAGTATGAATGCATAGTTGACACTGTTTTGAAAAATAGCTTCAGTAGAACAGAAAAGTGCCCTCCCAGATTAGAGTGTGGGAGTGTTTGAGCACTGGCTGTCCTGGTGAAATTCCTTAAGCTCAGAGGAAATCAGGACGAGGACTGAATTAAACTGGCATCAAGAGAGCAGAGGCTGAAGGGACGGATGAGACGGCTCAGAGGGGCCGTGGTGAGCGCTGAGGTGGGGGCCAAGCATGAGCTGTTGGCTTGTAGTGAGCTAGGACACGGCTGCCACCATCACTGCCTTTGTAAGGGCAGAGAATATGAACCACACTACAACCGGACTCGTTGGACTCAGACCACTCTAGTCTCAGTATACATGCAGGCTCAGACCACTCTAGTCTCAGTATACATGCAGGCTCAGACCACTCTAGTCTCAGTATACATGCAGGTTCAGACCACTCTAGTCTCAGTGTACATGCAGGCTGAGACCACTCTAGTCTCAGTATACATGCAGGCTCAGATCACTCCTGTCCCAGTATACATGCAGGCTAATTCAGATTCAGATTCAGATTCAGTTTATTTGCCATTTGCAGTAAAAAAACCACATTGGAATACATTAGCGAAAAGTCTCCAGTGTGCACAGACAAATACAGACATAAAACAACATTCAAAAGACAAAAATAAAACAGTATCTAAACAAGCGCTCACTGAAACAGATTTAGATAGATTTGTCTAAACCCATGTGATTAGACCTGTCTGGTAGACATTGGTCTATTGAGCAGATATACTTATAATTATAGGTTGAATCCATCATATGACATTTTTGCCCAGTATGTGTCTGTAAATATGCAGGATTGTAGCCAGAAATATTTCTCTACATGTCACCGCTGTCACCGCTGACCCCTCAGAGCCCACACTGTCCTGTCCATGCATACCTACCTCCAACCTCCGGAAAGTGGACATGACATAAGCATCCCCTTGGGCAGCAGTAAAAGAAAGGTGGGGTAAGTAAATTAGTATGGAAAAATTAAGAACGATTTTGAGTCAATGCACTGTAATTTTAGTGAAATGAGTAGTTGGGCCTGTTATTTCCAATTTAAATACATTATAGAGTTGGAAAAGAATGGATATTACCATGCTCATGCTAGCACATGTATTGCACACATTAACAGAGTAGCACCAACACTTAATAATAATAATAATTATGCCAATAATAACATTATTATACCATGATTATACCAATTATTTACCTATTGTTATTATACTTATTCAAAAGATAAACTCAATGCGTTACACTGCAGGATGACGGAACCAACCTGAAGGCCGCTGCTGGGGGATGGTGATCTGGTTTTGCAGGTTCCTGAAACCGTGAGAGAGCTTCAGAACATACAGTACAAATGTGTTCATTCAAGTCAATGGGCCAGGCTCTGCACCATTATCAGCTGGTCACGGTGCTGCACTGAATAATCATTACAACTAATGAATCTGAATAATTTATTGAGGTATCTTGGAGTCTAACATGTGTGTTTTTGCTGCAGGACAACTAGTTTTATCCTATGGGGTTTTGAGGTGTCTACAGTTGTGCGCTAAAGTTTACACACCTGAGTGTGTAGTGAGTTTTATTTAAAATTCTCAGAGATGGACAGAAGGGAGCACATTTATCCAGAAAGTGGATCAGCTGCAAAACACACAAGGGACGCATTGGAAGCATAATCACTCGTTAGTCTCAGCACATAGGAGAGAGTCTGTGGGTGACCGTACACTGAATCTAGCACCAGGATTGTCTAACGATCATCTTTCAAACAATCATTGTGGATTTATTTCCATATTTTTGATTAACTGCTCCTGGTCCATTTCTGGTTGAGTCTGCAGACCCATGGTCCAGATCTGAATTCATTCCCACCAGCAGAGAGAAGGCTGCAAAATACCCATCAAAACCCTGCAGTTAATTGGCTTTTTGCAGCTTTCTACCTGCTGTGCTGCAACAAATGGCCATATCAATTCTGAATGACCACCAGAGGGCGATGCATAGTAGTGAATGATTCCTTGACCCCATACTACCGTCACTTTTACCTTCCAGGATCCCTACAGCTTCTCTCTGAGCTCTTGGTATTTCGAGAGGTCACCATCCTCTGCCCTTCCTCCACCCCCACAATGTCTGGTTGGTTCACCATTATCATCTTTTTAATCTATATGTGAAAGTCCCTCAGGATCTTGGCACGCTCATTCTCCACCACCACTGGAGGATTTTCCAATTTAGAACTTTGTGTTTGCATTGTTGGCTTTCCTTGCCAGCATCTTGCACCCTGCAGTTAAAAGTTGGATTGTCTCAGGTGCCTCTTTGCACAATTAATGAAACTGAAGTTTAGCCTTATTTTGTCACTATTGCTTACAAGGCAATGACATATCAAACTATGCTGAAGTTTAAAATGCCTCTGTTAGCTCAAATAATCTCAGATTTCCCTTTGGGGAATTAGCTCTATTATTATTAGCTCTCAGGGCCATCAATTCGCTCTTTACTGACTACACTCTCAGGATCAAGGAGTCGCAGTACTAATGGGAGTGTAGCTATGCTATGATTGTGGAATGCTGTGCGTATCGGGGGGATGTCGTTTGACACAACAGCCTCCAACAATTGAGCTTGTATCCTGATTGAACAGGAGCTCCAGAAAGATCTCCTGTACTTTGCTGCCATCATGTCCTCGAGCTGCTCCTCGCTGCGGCTTTACAGCGATCATGGTTCGAACATGTTTAAGTGCTTTCAAGATCGCTGGCAACACATCGACCAGAGCCAGTTTGAGTCAATATGATGGCCTACTCTAAACTCCATCCAGCCTGGACCTAGCCAAGGCAGCCCTGAACAAACAAGCTTGTCGCCCTAGCCCTTTGTGACAGCAGCAGCTTTTTTGCAGCACATAGCAGTTATCAACGACCACGTCAAGTGCAGAGTCACCTTATTTCATGGATACAAAGGAAAGCTAACTCTGAATGAGGAGCAACTGCAGTTTCTCATCATTGCACAGTTTTTCCAGACTCCAAAAAGAAGAGCATAGCTGCTGGTATAGTGCCTCAGCAGAAGACAGAGGAGATCTAAGCATTTTGCCAATAGACGGGAATATTGCTTTTTATTTGAGGATTTTGTTTTTACATTTAGAGCAAACAAAAATATAAACAATTAAGCATACGGTCTACTTAGACATATTTTGATTGTATCACCATTGATATTTGTCCTGTTTCATACATGTAAAATTGTAGATTTAATTTGCTTGATTTCAGTTCTGATGTTAAACTTAAATTTGTATTCAATTTGTTATTGTTTTATGTTGTATCTGTTCTCAGACAATAAGCGCATCAAGGAGGAGGGAAATATTAAAAGGTCACCGTGGGAGGTGTAAAGGTGGAACAATTGATACAAAAATTCATGGAGAGGAGAGTTTTCTCAGTTAATCCAACAAATGTCATCGGTTGGAGCTTAGAATGACCAACTTTCCTATTTAAGGATCACCCTAATATATATACACATATATATATATATACATATATTTAAGTATACACATTTATAGCTACATATTTATCTACTGTACATATATTTTGCGTGCTCCTCTTGTGCCCTGTATGTGCGCTACAACACCAACATTTCCCCACTGTGGGATGAATAGGTTCTCTTTTCTTATGTCTGTGTCCTTACGTCTGCGTCTGCATCAGGGGCATGCTGGTGGTCTCGTAGCTGTCCGGGTGCAGGGGGGGCACCACTTCTCCACTCACTGGGTTGAAGACGGGCAGAGTGGACAGGGGCCATGAGATTTCCCGATTCTTGGAGAGACTTCGCAGCTCCTTAGACGACTTCTGGATGGTATTGTGTTGGACAAGCTGGATACTGCACCACAGTTATAGAAAAGGAACAAAAAGTGAGTGCTACCTCCTTCTATTTATATTCAACATCCATTATGTGTATTTTGTGAAGGATGTAATAGTAACTTTCAAACCACAAGAAAAGAAATGTAATAAAATCCATCAAAGTTAAGTTCCATCCGAGTTACTCGCACTCAGGCTGTAATTAACAATTACATTGATCATCAATCCATTGCTTTCCATTCTTTGATTAGTTGTTTGGATCCCGAAAGGTTGATATTGGACCTTTTTATACCGAGGGAACATTCTCTTTATGTCAAGTTATAACGAGATGACTTGTTTACAAATGGGTTGTTTGATTCTGCAATCATTATAGAATTCTGTTCAGTTGTTTAGCCGTGCATACAACTGTGGGATTAAATATCCATCCATCCATTTTCTTCCCCTTAATCCATTTCTGGGTCGGGGGGGTGGCAGTCAGAGCTGCACCCAGTACACAGAGCACCAGCCCCTCACTGATCCTCCTGCAGGTGGCGAGTCCACAGGAGCTGAGATCTTTCAGTGGGGGCTTTGGGCAAAGTAGGGTTAAGTGTCTAGCCCAAGGACACAACGACAGCAGTCATCAGTGGGAGTCGTGAAGTAGGTCTTACGGTGGGCTCGAACCCAGCGAGAAGGGACATGAGCTGCTCTTGCTCCTCTCAACATGGAGAAGCAGCGGCTCTGAGCTTCTCCCGTGTGATGGAGTTCTTCACCCCATCTCTAATGGAGCGCTCAGTCACATTGACCGTTTGGATAATAATAATAATAACGAATCATCAAATACAGATAATAATTGGGGCTGTCAAACGATTTAAATGTTTTAGTTGATTAATCGCATAGTAATGGTGAGTTAAATGACAATTAATCACATTTTTAACATTCTATTTCAAATCCACTCCAATTCAAGTTAAATGAGACTATCAATGACACATTGTCATTCATACCAAATGTACTTAAATCTGTTTGATTTGCTCACAACCTTCTATTTTTGGGCACAACCAACATGAGCTGTTAATGAAAGGGAAAATGTACGTACCCCAGCTTTAATTTAGCGAGTTTAGTTGCGTTTCAGGAGGATACACGGACACTTCCTGAGTTCAGCTTCAGCGGTGTATTTGCGTGCACAGGTTACGCACAGGTTACACAACATGCAGAGAATAGTTCTGTGCATGTATGGTCTTAGATCCCATTAACGCGGCGCCATTCGCCATATAGTTGTTAGCGGCTCACAGCCGCTGGAGGTGGGAACCGCTCTCCAGAGCAGGCCGCAGCTGCCATGAGTCAGAACGCTGCAACCACGGAGGATGCAGACTTCAGTTCATAGCAAACAACAGCAAGTGCCCCGCGGTCACGCAAGTATTCTTTTAAAACTTGAATTCCCAGAGCCTACCTGCTCTGTTGCCATCTCACACACGCACGTGTCCGCGGCATTCTGAGTGATGTAATGGTGTACATGAGAGAGAAGAGAGTTAACGCAATAATTTTGACAGCCCTAATAATAATACATTTATCATAGAAATAATTTTAGTTGATCCAATGATGCCGTATTAAAACTCTGCAAACTTCTCTTTGCTTTGAATTTAGCATAAAGTCCATTTATGACTTATGGACCATAGAATATATAAAATGTATACAGTCTACTGATAAAACACAGATGTTCATGTCGAGTATCAAGTCTCACTCCAGTCTGACTGCAGTCCAAGTCAAGTCCAGATTTCTGCTCATAAAGGATAAAAACCACACTTGAGTAAGTAGCCTACCACCACAATGTGTATGTGTTCACTATAAAAGAGTTTGATTGTATCTCTGGCCCTGGACGGGTGTGGTCAGGGCTCAGAACTCAGAGTGGGAGCAGCATGTACAATGAAGATGAGATGGACACTTACTCTGGGGTTTTCATGTTTCTTTTGACCCTGGGAACAAAACAAAATGGATGAATTAAACAGTGAGAAACACATGCAGACAGTGAGGGGGGAGATGTGGACATGACATGGATTTTTAGGGATTTTTTTAAAAGAAATTACTACGACATTTAAACTAACATACTGCCCAACACACACTATTTTATAACATAAATCAACAATGGAAAATAGTTATAGTAAGAGTAGATAATGGATCTATATGCTATTTAATAATAATATATGTAGCAAAGTTAATATTTTGGTGATCTTTCTCAAAACTCTACAGTGATATTTTTTATTAAGGGTAATGCGCTATACAGTTATTAATGTTTACTGGTTAAAATTTGTTTATTTTATCTTTAATAACTATTCCATATTGTTCCCTTTGAGTTGCTTTCATCCCTGATCTTTAATTTGATGTCTTGGTCTTCCAGCCGCTTCTTTAAATTTCTCCTTCGTGTGTCCCCTCTTTGTCCCCCAGTATAAATTCTGTTTTGTTTTCAACCACAGCCTCTTCCCTTTACATTTCTGGTCATTTATTTTATTCATTCAAACCAAAATGCTGAATCATTCGCACATCACAGGTTATAAATAAGGAGAAAAAGGACAGAGGTGTATGGGTGGAGGTGGAAACGGGGGTAGTCAGAGCAATGGTCACTGTAATGCAGGAAGATAGGACTCAAACATGCACACTATGATCTTTGATTGGATTCATGAGAAAGGAAAATAGTTCCAACATGGGTAAAAATTCTAAAAAGTAGGTCACCTTTATGAGTGCCCCAGTTTGGCAGCAAAGCTAATTTTAAACACGCATGGGAACGGTCCCTCAGCAACGTGTCAAGATGAGACTTTTACAATATCCACAAAGAATAACTTGGTAGCTACTTTTTGATACAACTGGACAATGCATGAGTGCTATATGACACACAGACGCATGGGAATGTGATGCGGAGTGAAAAGCTGCATTTGAATCCCAACAACTAAATGCAGATCCAAACAAAGAAGTTTGTTCCAGTAAATCAGACAGAAAGATAATGATGTTATTGCCTCCTTTCCCATTATTTAATTGCTCCATACACTTTTATTGTGAACCACTGCAGCCATAACTGCCCAGGGCACATTGCTGAAGTGAGGGTGTTTGACTAAGCAGGTCAAACAGTCCTCAATTCACAGATGAGGCCAAATACATACTGCCGCTGTGCACTTACATCAGTATCTTACATTCAGTGTTTGATTTAACGGAAGAAACAAATGTAGGGAGGCTGAAAATGCATTTTGATGAAAGTTTACATGTGTGTAAGTATTCGTGTGCGCATGTGTGTGTGTGTGCGTGTATGTGTGTGAATGTGTGTGTGTGTGTGCATGTGTGTGTGCGTGTGTGTGTGTGTGTTGGTTGGTGTGGTGGCAGCACTTACACCCCCTCCCTCCTGCAGCACATGGCGTACCCCAGCACCACAAACAGCACCATGGCCACAGCAGCAGGAACCGCCAGCGTCACCACGAAGTCCGACAGGTAGTCCCGGCTGCGCAAGGCCTCGGAGGGCGGGTTGTACTCCCCAAACTCAGGCAGGATCCCGGGGCCAGGGTCTGGGCGACTAACGTACACCGGCACCACTTTAGTGATGTCCACCTGAAGACGAGAACAGGTCCACATGTTTCTGTGTCTCCTCACATGCATTCAGACAGGATTTCAACTTATGTAGTTTATTTCTACTTCTACTTCCACCTCAGAGCTCTGTCTTTGATGTAGCGATGTACTTTATTTTTGGGTCAAGCTACAATCACAGCTCATTGAGGAGGATTCTTGTTGGAATATGCTTTGTTTGTGGAGTCCCCATAGTCACTTACATAAACTCACTGTCTTTGAAAGGATCAGTAACGTCATGAGGGCTGGTGCGTTTGCTTCTGAAATTAACTTCTTGACAAGTGAAGATGCTCCAAGTTACACTTAAGTTACGACAAATGGATAGCAACTTCTGTCAAATATATGTAATTGAAATATTTAATATGCCAGTTCACACAGTGTGCAGCTACTGAAAAAACTCAAATTCTCAAACATCACCAGGTTAATGCAGTTTTTAAATAAAAGCATGTTTTTGAGCAGTAGTGGATCAGCTGCAACATCAGTAAACATATCTGTTTCATGTACAATAAAAGCATGTTTCTCTGCAGTTAACCACTGAGGATAAAGTTTTTTTTTGGTGTGCTCCTGCTTGGTTGGAAGTAAAACCTGCAGCCACACTGGCTCTTTGAGGACCGGTTTGACACCCCAGATTGAGAGCATTTTCCACGCCTACCTTTTAGTCAACGAATAAATCAACAGGGTCATTGTTGATGAAGCTAGAGAGTCACTAACTAATCTTTATTTTTCTTTGGGAATTTCACAGACTACACTGAAAAAAAATATGTTAAAAAACAACCCAGTGAAATGTGTCAAATCCAATTTGACGAAATGTTCAAAACAGCCTGATCAGCACAATCTTTTGTTATTTTGTCAGATTTTATTTTACCCGCATCAGCTTCACACCACGCAGAAGCTTCATTCATGCCGCAACCCTCCTCCTCCCTATCTCCGCCTTGTTCTAGGCCAGCTCCTTCATCCTTCTAGCTACCACCACCAGGGTCTAGGCCCCGGGGGATTTCATCTCATAATCTTTTTCCCCTTCTGCAATCGTGCAATGCTCTGCCGGGGTCTAAGCGCCAAATCCCAACCACATTCTGTTCAGCACAATAAATGTAATCTTGATAATAATGTAATGTATAATTGTAATAATATCTTTGGTGTCATCTGTGTAATTCATGCAGTGTCAGATTACCTGCCAACCAACATACAATTCTAATACCCCGTTTTGCCTGTTCGAGTCTCTCCAGATTGAAATGACACAGGCTGACAGTCATTGTATAAACAGAATTTATACATTATTTGTGGCACTCACCAAGGAGATCTTGCACCAATCTATGTTGAACTGTGCTCTGAACTTCTTGTCACAGCTGATGGCAGGCTCCATCTCCTGACTGCAGCGCAGCTGGTTGTGTGGGCTCTCCACCTCCCGCAGGCACGAGGAGAAGGGAACGTCAGCTCCCACCATCACATACACCCTGCACATATCAAAGACACTCCAGTTTTCCATTCTATATAATTTCTGCCTCTTTCCTTTTCCACAGGGCCACTCAAGTTTTCCTTCAGTTCTCTTCTCTACTTTTCATAGCATTATTTTTTTTTTTTTTGGACAAGGAGTGGACTACACTCAGTCAACTACAACCTGAGTGGATCCTGGACTACCTGACAGACAAACCAGGGACTGCGTGTCTGAGGTCCTGACGTGCAGTGTGGGGTCCCACAGGGGACAGTCCTCGTGCCGTTCCTCTTCATAAATCAACAATTTGTGAAGAGGAATGGCGCAGACACCCACTTGATACTCGTCAGAGAACTTCTGTAGGACACAGTTGTCTGTGTTGTGTCTGAAGTCCGCAGACACAACACGGACAACTGTGTCCTACAGAAGTTTTCTGACGACTCTGCCATCATCGGACTCAGCTCCAAGGACAATGACACAGAGGATAGAGGACAAATACAGGACTTTGTGGACTGGTGTAAGTGGAACCACCTCCTCATCCACGCAGGGAAGACCGAGGAGATGGTGTTGCATTTCTGCGGACGTCACTCTACAGCGCCAGGCCCAGTGGACATCCAGGGAAGGGATGAGAGAGTGGACTCTTAAGTACCTGGGTGTTCATCTGAACCACAAACTGGACTGGACTTAAAACACAGACGCCCTCTTCGAGAAGGGATAGAGCCAACTCTACCTGCTGAGGAGGCTCAGGTCTTTTGGAGTGCAGGGGCCACTTGTGAAGACCTTCTATGACTCTGTGGTGGAGCCTCTTGTACGGTGTGGTCTGCTGGAGCAGCAGCATCACAGATTACTACTTACTACTACATCACAGAGAGGGACAGGAAGAAGCTGGACAAGATCATCAGGAAGTCCAGCTCTGTCCTGGGCTGTTCCCTGGACTCAGTGCAGCAGGTGGGGGACAGGAGGGTCCTGGACAAACTAACATCTATGCTGGACCAAGACTGTCACCCCCTGCAGGACACTCTGGCTGCTCTGGAGAGCAGCTTCAGTGACAAACTAATTCATCCTCGCTGTGTGAAAGAGAGGTTTAGCAGGTCCTTCCTCCCTGCTGCTGTCAGGCTGTACAACAAGAATGTATCACAAGAACTGCTGAGTCTTTACAAGTGTCACTGATAATAATTCACTAGTAACTTAGTCACTAGTCACTTTACCTGTTATCATTATAACTGCATTATTCATCCAACTGTGACTAGTGAATGGCAAACTAGTGTCATTCACTAGTCACTACCTGTTGATTACTGCTGTTTATTCAGCTCATATTATCCACTACTAAAGTACAATATACACATCTGTAAATACTTTTGAACCAAATACAATTATAGCTCCAGTGTTTTTTTTTTTACCATCTTATTATCTTATTCTGATTATATTGTCTCTTATATTAAATAATAGACTGTATTGGATGCGTGCAATCTGAGTGTTCTTGTTTCCTTCTTTCTTTTCTATAACAAAGCACTCTCTGCTGTGAGGTGAGAGTGCAGGACTGACCCCTCCTTTAGGTTGTTGATGGGCAGGGGCACGCGACCGCCTCTGTCCAGTGCAGACGTTATGTTGATGGCGTTGAGGCGCTCTGGCTGCCACACATTCTTCACCGCTCCCAGGAAGTCTCCCAGGACCTCGCTGGCCAGCATCTCCTCCACGTTCATGTTTTTGATGTAAAACTCTGCCTGGTACGGCAACGGGAACTCTGCGCCACAAAACCGGGACATGGTATTGGCCAAATGTAACTTCCGACTTGTATAAAAGTGATGTACAATCTAGTATATCATAGTCGCACTGAACCAGCATGTATTCATTTCATCACAAACATTTTTAATTTGGTACAATCCCAATACTTTGGCTTATAGTACCAGAAAATGTGAGAACTGTTCATTTTTTTTTAACTGTTAATTCATCTGCATCTGAGGAATGTTTAGCAAATGTAATTGCTGGTCAAGATTGTGGCGCTACTCCCCACGGGCTCCGTTAGCGGCAAAGGAGGTGGCTAGGCTAAATGCTAAATGCTAACAACACACTCGGGCGCATTACATTCGTCACGGTAAACTCAGATCCAATCGTTTCAATCTGCAAAAGGAGTTAACCCCTCCCACCTGTTCACGGAGCTCAATGGAGCAAATCCAGACCTTAGTATGAAATGTAATTTGTACTATGGTGTGGTACGACCAGGCTACACTGTCGCAAAAATAAGACTTAATACAAAGTATTTTTGGAAGAGGTAAGCATGTGCCTTTTGTCAATAAAAGCAGAGGAATGTACTTTGGCTGCCGCCTACTGCTTCTGATTGATCCGCAATAGGGCATTACAAAGAAAATCTATTCTTGTGCATAAGCCAAGCGGCTCTCTGTGCTTACATCCCCAATAGGCGCTGAAGACGATAGGTGTAAATTAGGAGTCTTTCCCAACATTGCCAGCAAACAACCGATCAGCCAATTCTATGACGATCTTGTCCCTTTCAGTTTGTAGATTGTTTAATCCATAGCCGCTATCCTAATTGGCTCTTTCAATTTGTGTATTTAACAATTCCACAGTTCTGTACCTTCTGTGCCCATGATGTTGATCACCAGGTTGTGGCGAGCGGTCTCAAACGTGCGGCGGTTATAAGCTGTGATCTACAACACATACACACACACTCATTCATCAAATTGAAGGTCTTTGAAACTATACTTAGGCCAATGCCACCTGAACGATCACTTAAACAGAATTAGTACAGACTCAAAGTAATGCAAAGTAGTATTAAGTAAAGGAAATACATATCAAAACATCAATACTTCTGTGCAGACCAAAACCACACACACCGCTATTACAGTTGGCCCAAGTGCTCCACCATGGGAGACCTGTACACACACACAGACACGCAAAAACACATGCACCCACACCCAGGCACGCACCTCTATCACAGTCGGCCTGCCCGCATGCTCCGCCGTGGGAGATCCGTACAGGACCCCGTCGCTCAGGGAGGTCCTCTGGATGTAGCGCAGCCAGCCTGGTCGGTCGGGGAAGCCCTGCAGGTTAGTGCTGAAGGTGATGGGGTCGTTCCCAGCGTCACCTGAGCAAGCACATGTCACATGAACAGGTTACATGCTCTGTTAGACCTGGCCACCTACTCAAATATAACATGAACATTGAAATACATGTTCACATTTTCACAGAAATATTTGTGCACTTATGTTTAATTCATGTGGTACTAGAACCAGGACTAGGATTTTGTGTGTGTGCAATTATGATGGAACTGACGCATCATTTTAATATCACAATTGAGGTAATGCAAATATATTTGTGATATTGGGATTTGATTTTCAATATTTCCCACTGGGGTAGGGGTCATGTTTTAGGGAAAATTATTCTGCACATTTGTCTTTCGATATGGATGAAAAACAAGTTTTTCCAATGTAACAATATTATGAAAATAATAACTATGAAAATCAAACTTGGAGTTGATTTTAGCTCCATCAAAAATTATTTCAGGAGCTTTTGGCACAAACAAAATCCCGAGCCCCTTGTGTAAAAAGGTTCACAGAGGTGAATTCTGTCTTTACAAAACAAATGTTTTACGTTTGAAACAGTTTGGGAATTATTCATCAGATTAAGTTCTTTACAACTGACTTCAATTAAGTCAGGGTAAATTCTGTAACAACCTGTAATAAAATATTCAAGTCCATTCCATGAGAGCAGGGTATGGGTCAGTGAGTGGGTGCAGTACCAGACTTGGGGTAGGGGGGGAACTCTCCTTTGAAGTACTCCCTCTCCAGAACATGAACAAAGAGCACTCCGGCAGATGGGTACACGTTCCGGTCAGCGTGGGCCCGCGACACGATGGTGACCACTGCAACACAGCATAACGGTCTGGGGGTCAAAACATGAAGCTTGTGTTTGTGTTTATAATGGACAACAGCAAAATGTGAATAGAGCCACATAGTCCTGCCTCTCCTGATCCAGTTTCCGGGCTCCAGATAATGAGTATCTATATTTAAAAGAGACTGTGAACATCAGAAGACACCACAGTAGCAATAATCTATTTATTTGTGAACCTGTTTTTTGTTTTGTTTTCTTTTTCATATTTTTTTTTTTACAGATTTTTAGATGAAAAGGCGAAGACAAAAGGCTGATGTTACTTCCTGATTATAACTCTGTATCCCATGGACCAATGCGATGCAGCATACACGGTATTAGTAACTACAGCATATATTACATCCATGCTTGGACATTATTGTATTTGCTGTTAAAATTAGGTAGCATAATGTGAGGAAAGTTTAACCTAGCACATCCCCCCCAAGCTTTCTGAGTATTGTAGTGAAACCTTATTTCTTTATCAAACTAGATTGATCTCACACATGCTTGTTTCGCCAGCATCTGACTTTGAGATTATAACCATGTAGTTGGTTTCAGCCCAGGCTCAAGTACTCCAAAATCCAACGGATTGAGCGGATTGGTGAAGATGAAAAGTGATGATTGGAAGACTCCATGGATCAGCTGTGATGTTGGTGGGAATGTGCTTTCTGAGTGTACAATAGTGATCAGACAGACAGCTTATAATGACCAAGTGTACTGGAGGGTGCATGTGTGATTCAGGCGACAATAGCTCAGTTGGTATAGCATTGGCCTTTGAGCCTGAATGTCGTGAGTTCGAGTCCACCTCAAGACTTTCTCCACCGACTCCCACTGATGTCTGCTGGGAACACCTGATGCCACAGTGGGGCGGCTGCAGCTGTAAAGTGCCAAACTGCTGTTGTGTCCTTAGGCAAGACACTTCACCCCCGTTGCCTAGAGTGAATGTAGTGTGTGTGAATGGTTGGTTTGTGGTTGCCTCGCTTCTGTCAGTGTGCCCCAGGGCAGCTGTGGCTACAGTAGTAGTTTATCACCACCATGTATGAAGTGAATTACTAACAACATTTAAAGGGTCTTTGAGTGTCCAAAAAAGCGCTATATAAAACCGATGCATTATTCACATATTTTAAAGTACCAGAATTACTATTAGTTTTTAGTTTAAATATAGGATCTGTTAAAAACCTACAAAACCAAATTTCAATCTGGAGGGACTCATAACAGGATTTAAAACAAGCTTCCTGATGATATGAAGGCTTGATGCAGTATTTAATGGCTGCTGAAAGAAGATTGGCAGTGTGGCGTTGCCAGCTGAGTGTGATTGCTGTTGCCGCACAAACAGGGGGAGGACTGAGCACAGTGAGCTTAGTTCTTCCTGTTTTCCAGGCCGAACCTCCGCTTTAGCTTTATAACTTAGTTGCACCAGGTTGATTTTAAGTCAAAATTGTATTTATAGAATTAAGAATAAAGAAGATACAACAGAATTGTCCCACTTGGTCAATGTCCTACACCAGTTTGCAGACCTTCGCTAAACAGAACTCATTTTCTCTCTGACCAGAGCTAATAAATGACAGGTTCCAGTTAATGTCAAACCTCCACACAGTGCACATTATTGAAAGCATGTGCTTGGTTCAAACTGTATCTAGCTGTGTGGGATACTGTCATTATTAAATGTATTCTGGAGAGTGGAAGACCAACACTGAGACTCACAGCGGTCAGAACCAGCTCCAAGTGTGGTCAGCAGAGCAGTGAGCACTAAGGAGGAAGAATTGTGAGGTGGAAGTGAAACTAGGAAGCGGAGGACCTAAGACACGGTAGGATCTGTCTGTTATAGCGTCTTACACCTTGCATTCATGTAATCCAAAAGTATTGTCTGGGTTCACATTGGGTCCACGTTAGGGCTGCATGATTCAAGGAAAGGGCTACTTGAAGTTAACTTTGCGCAGAAATGCAATGTAATAATACACTTTCCTTCAAATAAGTAAATAAACAAACTAACAAGAACTTCTGGTACAAACACATCCTTCCGCCCCTTCTGTCTAAATGCTCTGTTTTCAAACTCATCCAGGACTCTTTTGAAAAAGCTATCTATATGGGACTTTCCTGGTTAAATAAAAATAAATACACTATTATGAATCCACAAACAATTGACAAAGCTGTTTTCTAACTTGTAAAACTGAAGTGTTGGTCGTAATTTAGTTGTGAAATGTAGGCATTGATTGAAGTGTGTATTAAAAGAACCATATTGGATTATTACAGAACCATTTCTACCACAAGCTGGGGGTGTTTCCCTACACTATTTTACCTTTATACATGTTTATCCTAATATTTTCAACTTCACATTTTAAAGCATGAAGTACATCTTCTCTAGCTTATGTCTAGGGGAAAATGGAACGCAGATGATGCACACTCTGTTATTTCATTTCTAAAAATGTCTTAAATTGAAAAAAAACCCACATAAATCCTGTTACTTGGAAACAGTGTAACTTGCGTGACAAAAATAAATACATAATGTCTATTTAAGTGTCATTACATTAATAAATATTATTAGACCAGATTATATGAGAAAACACACACTGCACACACACACACACACATCACACGCAAGCACACAAACTGCACACATACACACACACACACACACACACACGCTCACTCAGCAGGGCACGCATGCACATAAAAACTGTGGCTCCATCACAGACACAATCCTTCCCTCCAAGAGATATCATAAGGTAATATACGTATCACATTTAGCAAGTACTGTGAGAAAAGTTAGGGCAAGCATTGATATTATAGGATCCAAATAAGAATCATTGCGACACTATAAACTATAAAAGGTTCCACTGTTTACACAAAGGGAGGTTGTCACACAATATAACAGTTTAGTTTGAGTTTTCACATGCATGTATTTTTAGCCTCTGTTACATTTTGAGATGAGCTTCTTCAGACAGAAGTGAAAAAGAGAAAACCCTCACTCAGCCAATACGCTCTCAGCCCATAGTCAGTCAAATAGTCTCTCACAGGGCTCTCTTATGCAAAAGAAAACATATTTTCTTAAAAGACAGCATGTTGTGGAATTGTTTAAAAAAGGTTTTTTTCACTCAATGTATTAAAAACAACTGTTTGATTAATCACACAAATTAATCAATGATCAAAGTAATCATGATTACAGCCCTACACAGTATTTATTAGAAAATATATAAGTGAATGGCAATCCTCCCACTCGGGTTCACAGGTGGTGGATGCAGTGTTAATAGGGTCAGTAGCCACAGTGTTATGCACAGGGGCCACACGACACTCACCATCTCTGTGGGCCCCCCTGGTGTGATGCGGGCCCCTGCTCCTCGCCACACTCCCACTGACAGCACCTACCACTGCACAACACACGCTCCTCAGTACGGGGCTAAGTGACAACCGCTCCAGGGGCTAAAGATGTCATTTACAACGTAACTACATCTTGTACAACATTTCTCTGTCCTATCCTTTGTTTTAACAGTTGTTGGTAACTTAAAGAGGACATAACATAAACATTTCCATTATAGTTTTCCCTTTTCATTTGCACAATTTATTTTAGGGCAATTCATACGTGTTTGAGTTTATATTCCTTTAGTGCAGACATTTTTTCTCAAAGGGAAACTCTGCTTGCTAACTTGATGTGTAATCTGTGCGAAGCATGCAGAGATACAACAGGCCTGAATATGCATATGTGCTGTCTCTTTTGTGATATAACATGGTCAAAAGCAGTGAAAAGTCACATTTTTATGTCCCCCCCATGGTGATGGCCAGTGCAGGATGTCAAGTGGAACGCCAGCTTCAGCACCATGCATGCAGCATCAACAACTAGAAGGACTGATACCTGTGATACCTATGTCCCATTATTGTTGTAATACACTTCCAAGATATCGCAAGGTTAAGACACTCGCTGAAGAGGGGCTACATACTGCGCCTTTAAAGTGGAAGTAAACATTCTCCCAGAACCCTTGATGAATGAGGCCCATAGTCGCAGCATTCCTCTGCGCCTACACCCGCGCGTCAAGAGAGGCACACCGCTTTTTGTACAGTTATGCGGACGTTTATCCAATGTCGTAAGCACTGGATCAGACCGTAGGAAGGCAGCGGTATCGACAAATAGACCCATAGACGTGCTAACTAGCCTGCTGCTGCTGCTCCTGCTGCTCCTGCTAATCAGCCCGTGCGCGCACGGACCAGACGCACCATGGCACTGTGCGCTCTTACCCGCTCCAAGCCACAGGGCGACAGCGGCGGCTGACATGGCTCTGGGGGTTCTGCTGCGAGTTCCACAAAGGCACGGATTCTCCTTGGGCCTCCAGGGGCCGGACAACAGTGACTGCACGGGCCGAAATAGCGCCAGCATCGCTGCCTTCAGTCTGCTGGGGCCGCCTACTCCGCTATGCAGTGGAAACAGGCGCGCAACCGGATTGGTCCAAACATCTGTCTGCGGAAGAACGTGATCTGGGCAACATCTGTGGAGGAGGATGGGAAGTTTCCAAGGAGATGTGGAGTAAACAAAGACGTTTTATTTGAGCAGTGGTGGAAAGATTTGTGTGACTACATATAAACATAAAGACTAGGCTAAAAATAAACATACAAGAAATAACCTACCACCAGAGGTGGGAAGTAACGAAGTACTTGTACTTCGTTACTGTACTTAAGTAGATTTTGCAGGTATCTGTACTTTACTTGAGTATTTTTTTTTGTTGCGACTTTTTACTTTTACTCCTTACTTTTAAAACACAAGTATCTGTACTTTCTACTCCCTACATTTTAAAAAATCAGGTCGTTACTTTTAAAATCTCCAAAGTTGAGCGACAACACAACGTAAAAACCCGGGCCAACCAGCGCTGAAAAAGAGGAAGCTAAAAAATAAATAAATTAATAAAATACAAACAGGAAGCTATAGGACGCAAGCTAGTCAAGCACATGGATAGTCACGCCGTGTTTTTAACTTGTGACTGTGAATGAGACGGTATGGAGGAAAGTGAGCAGGACAGCGTCATCGAGGATGATTCCGCAGACACCGAAAGACAAGAAACACGGCACCCATGGCCTTACCTGAAAGAACTTTTCGTTGTTGTTGGCTATAAGAAGGATTCGTGGCGGATGCAGTGCAACCTGTGCTTGCCCAAAAAACACGAACTTTTGGCATTCAAGAATTCACCGTCCAATCTGAAGAAGCACATTCAGGTTTGTTATTTAGATTTCGTATTGTTGTTACTAGTATAGGCTACATTTGATTAATTCTGGAGGTTTTAAAAAGATATAAGTGTGTCAGTAATGCTTTGGGGGCACTATTAGTTTGCAAGAAAGTGGTGCTAGCTTGTGGTCTGCCGCACTAGCTGTAACTCATGTCACGTTTGCATTGATACGATTTACACATTTTACACATTTATTCTCCCACTCCCAAATCATAACCGTAAAAGTAGCCACACATTTAGATTTTATTTTATTTTTTTAAGTCTCGTTTTGGCTGTGGAAATATGTTTAAAATCTCATCGTGTTATTGCTCAGTTCAAATCAAGCTGTTGAATAACTATCAACACTTTACAATACAACACTTTGTGTTGTATAGTAACTCAGTGTTACGAATATATGCTTGTATTATTTTAATGCAAGGAATACATTTGAGCTGATCTGTTTTTATATTTTGTTTGCAAACAGAGGAAACATGCCAATCATTTGGAAAGATACAAAAATTTCACTGCAGCTCCATTGAAAAGGAAGTCGTCCACATCTGATGAAGGCTCATCCAAACAGCTTAAATTGTGGGATGTCAAGAGGGTCTCGCAGAAGAGTGTGGATGAATTCATTTTGAACTTTGTCATTCAAGGTCTGCACCCAGGCAGCATTGTCGAGCAGCAGGGTTTCAAAGCTATGATCAATCACCTGCAACCAGATGTGACAATAATGTCCCGGGGCACAATGATAAACAGGGTCGAAAAAGCTACAGTAGAAATGAAGAAAAATCTTAAAGCTGCTATGAATGAGGTTGAGTTCATTGCAACTACTACTGATTGTTGGACCGCACACAGGAGAAGTTTCCTTGGAGTCACTGCACATTGGATTGAGACAGAAACTATGACTAGATGCTCTGTAGCACTGGCATGCAAACAGTTAAGAGGTTCACACACATTTGACAGCCTAGCTCGAGCACTGAATGACATTCACACAGAATTCAACATTCGGGACAAAATTGTACGCACAACAACAGACAATGGGTCAAATTTCATCAAAGCTTTCCGGGTGTATGGAGAGGGGGAGGAAAATAATAACCAGGAAAGGCAAAGTGAATCGGATGCAAGTGAAAACAGTGAAGGTGAGGAAAGAGAACAGGAGGGAAATATAAACTTCATTGAAGCAACAACATTATTGAACGAAGATGATGGCCTTGAATACCAACTTCCCAAGCACCATCGCTGTGCCTGCCACCTTCTCAACCTGGTGTCAACTGTTGACGTTTCAGATGCCAATGCAAATGCAACGTACAAACGACTTTCCCGGTCAGCCTTTTCAAAATGCTGGGGCCTGTGGAATAAAAGTGGGAGATCTACTGCTGCGGCTGAAATCATTGAGGAAAAATGTAAACTCCAGCTCCTGAGGCCCAATGACACAAGGTGGAATTCCATGTACCTGGCTGTTGAGAGAATAATAAGAATCATGAGAGAACAAGGAGAAGGAGCCATCACAGCTGTGTGTACTACACTTAAATTGCCCATGTGAGTAACTTTTATGATATTTATATTATATTAAGTTTAATAATCATGTAACATACAGTTTAAAATGTGTAATGTAGTTTGTGCTTGTTTCTCTTTAGTAGCCACTGATGTTTTATCATTATTATTTTTTTTTTATTATTCAGGCTCTCTCCTGCTGAGATTGCCTTTCTCAGTGAATATGTCAAGATAATGTGTCCTGTTGCAAAGGCAATTGATGTTCTTCAAGGAGAGACCAATGTGCAGATGGGTTGGCTCATTCCCACTATTACTCTTCTCAAGACTAAACTACAACACCTTCGACTCTCCTCCAAGTGCTGTGTGCCGCTCATAGATGCTCTTCAATCTGGACTTCAGAAGCGCTTTGGTGAGATGCTCAAGGATCCTGAGCTCATTGCAGCTTCCATTCTGGTGCCCAAATTCAGAAGATGCTGGACCACAGATGAGGGCCTTCTACAACTCGGTGTGTATTTTTATTTGTTTTATTTTTTTGTGCATTGATCTGTTATATTTACTTAAGAGACATGTATTTGAATGGTTAATGCAAAAATGTATGGTGTACTAATATTGCTGTATTTGCACTGTGTTTTTGATAGGCCTTGACTACATCAAAAGCCATCTCAAAGAGCTACCTGTGACTGTCAGTGACTCCACGCCTTCTTCAGAGGAAGATGACTTTTTTTCACCTATCAAGCAAGGGAACTTGCAAGAAAACACCAAACAGCTTGAGTCATACCTGGCCTGTCCCAATGACACCATGGAAATCTTGAAGTCATTTCCTGCAGTCCTGAACCTTTCACTACAGCTGAACACTCCACTACCTGCTTCTGCTGCCTGCGAAAGGCTCTTCAGCACAGCAGGACTCATTTTCCGACCCAAAAGGGCACGCATCCATTCACAAAACCTTGAAAACATGCTTCTGTTGAAGCTAAATCCAAAATTTTGGTAGTTTGCTTTTCCCCTTATATATCGGGATGGTTCCATTTTCCCATTGTATAGTTTGGTCATACTATAAGCTCCAAGTTATTTGGGATGTTTTTGCACTTTGTTTTTCTTGCACTTTTACAGTTTGTAGTTTAAGTTATAGGAATGATGAAAATACCACATTCTGCAGGCGCTCTTGAATGATCTTACGGGTATTACTACATTGTCGGATGTGCATTTAATTTCACACAAAGTGACATTTATTTTGTTCGGTGCAGCAGTACTCTGAGTTGAGTCTGAGTAAAAGAATAAAGAATTTGAAGGTCAAAACAAGTTTTGTTTTTTTTTTTTTTAAGAGGAAAAATATTGATTTACTTTTTACTTTTTTACTTAAGTACATCTAAGAGTATGTACTTTTTTACTTTTACTTAAGTAAGGCAGAGGGTGCAGTACTTTTACTTTTACCAGAGTAGTTTTTTGCAAAAGTATTAGTACTTTTACTTAAGTACTGAACACTGGTACTTTTGACACCTCTGCCTACCACTTTTCATTCTTGTGAAATTGTAATTTTGCCAAATAGTAATAGGCATGTTATACATTTGTTTTCTCATTTCAAAGAGACCGGATGTTGTGTTTGGCAACAGACTGTGACGTCATGAAGAGAGTCTTTCGGAGTCCTAAATAGAGTGGCGTGGAAAAAAGAGAAAGAAATAGGGTGGCGTGGTAGAAAAGTGGAGATCGTATAGTTTTTCCAGGCGCTCCGGTTTTCCCAACAACTAAAAACATGTAAAATAAGAGAAAATTCTCCTGCTCAAGCAGTCTTCAATTGACACTTTTGGAGTACATGGGCCACTCCTGAAGTAAAAATCTTCTAGGACTCTGCGATGGCGTTAGCCATCTTGTTCCGAGCGGTCTGCTGGAGCAGCAGCATCACAGTGAGGTACAGGAAGGTCAACAGGAAGTCCAGCTCTGTCCTGGACACAGCAGGTACAGCAGCATCCATGCTGGACCATGACTATCACCCACTGCAGGGCACTCTGCTCTGGAAGTCAATTTCAATATCAGCCTGTTCCACCCTCACTGTGAAGGAGAGATTCCGCTGGTCTTTCCTTCCTGCTGCTGTCAGACTGTACAATGATTAATAAACACTGCCAACCTGATCTCACATGTTATGCATCTGTATAATATTTTTAAATAATGTTAGAATGTGCAATATGGGATTGGGACTAGCTGCTATCATGTACAGTAGTATCACATGCTGCTATCTTGTACAACTGTTGAAACAACTGTTTCTATAAATTGTCAGGATGATAATTATGTCATAGGAACAGTTGCCATGGTGATGGTTCCCATGGTGACGGTTGCCATGACTGTTGTCATGGCAACTCTCAATATGTCACTGTTATCATGGCAACTGTTACCATGACAGTTACCATCCAAACAGTTACCATTCAAACCGTTGTCATGGTTAAGGTGGTTTTCCTGGCTTAATGTATGTGTTCAAAAGGACTATGTCCGTCTATTACCATGGTGATGTGATAATGGTTGTCAGAGTAAAAGTTGCCATGGTGATTGTTCCCACAGTGATGATTTCTATGGCAATAGTTGCCATAGTCATGGTTGCCATGGTAACAGTTGCCATGACAGTTGCCATCAATGCTAACTGTCGTCATGATTACGGGGGTTTTCTTGGCTTGATTTATCAGCTCGAAAGGACTGTGTCTGTTTGTTGCTATGGTGATAATGGTTGTCATCGCAACACTTGCCATGATGATTGTTCTTTTAGTCATGGTTGCCATGGTAACAGTTGGCATAGCAACAGTTACCATAGTGAAGGTGATCATTGCCAAGCAACAATGATCACCCCCTTAAATTCCCTGTATGTATTTCACGGTACTGAATCATGCTGATTGTATTATTTACATGTTATTGAAATTATATGCAGCAAACAAATGTATCCAAATACATGATTGTGAAGGTTTGTTGTGTATGATGATGAGATATGTTGATATTCTGTCATTGCCATGGCAATACAATAACACACAAAAAAATCTGTATACTTGAAATGTCTTAATTTGTGATCAATAAAACTCTCACCCTATGAGAGTGATTAAAGTGGCAAATGTCTGATAAGGATCTACACTTCTGTAGATGATCTGTTAGTAAGTAAGTCATCTTTATTTATATAGCGCCTTTCACAGGCCAGAGTCACAAAGAAAATTGTTGTGGGCAATTGTCTCCCACTCCACGCAGAGATGGGAGCAGGGTCACCTACAGGAGGCGCATGCCAGACTTTTTGTACATGCACAGAGAGAATATCAGCCTACAACATTAATACACTTTATTACACGGCCTCAGAGCAGCAGTAGAACGCTCCATTGATTTGAATGTAATTTCAAAACGTTATACCGGTCATTATTTCTTATAACGGACCTCTCAAAACAATAATGACCGCTGCCCACGGCAACGCACTCTGCTTGTAATTCAGATGTGTAGATTACTCCGCAAGTAGTTCCGGCTACTCCGGAGCTAACCACGCTTAATAAACGCAAATACCAATCAATCAACACATTTAAATGTTAATCGGAGAATACATTATACATTCTTAACACACATGCATGGAGGTTTTTAGAAGTATCTGTTAAGGTTTTCATGACAAAAATCCTGTTTTAATGCGAGAAAAAGCAATCGTGAAAAACCCGGAAGTTGATTCCGGGACATTTTAGAACACATTTGCAGAGGATCGAATTATGGATTTATGTTAGGTTTATGTTTGGGTCACTCACCGCTGATGTTCAGAATTCTTTTTCAGTTTTCATGCAGTTCGAGAAAGTTCTAGTTTGGAAGTTGCTAGCCTAAGTGGTGCTAGCATAGCCACGGGAAAGCCTTTGGGAACTGTTTTATTTTCCGTCATTAAATAATCCTTTCGGCATTCCTAAGAGTGGACTGAAGTTTATTTTGTGTGTTCTGTTGGTATAAAGCCGTATAAAAAGCGGGATTATGTATATTATGCAGGTCATTATCGGAAAATAAGTACCTTCAGGGCGGAATGATAATGACCTGTGTATTATACATTATCCCTTACGTAATGAATAGGTGAAAATCAGCTGCAACAAATAATATTAATAGACCCTACAATACAGAATTAGGCGCACATCAACATATTGAATCTACTAGTTGCAAACAAGGCAATTAATCATACAAACATTGACAGAGCGTGAAAATATACATATCCACATGATGCACACACTGCATTAATGCATATGATGCCCCCAACATACTCTTCTCCAAACACTGTTATAACCACCTCTGAAAATAGCCAGGGAGAATCATTTACAAAACAAACAGGTGCTTCATGAGAAATGTAGTGCTGGGCACTTACAAACTAATGGCCATGGTGTCACATGACCCAGGTGGGAAAGAGCACCTGCAGGCAGCTGCCATCTGCTAAACAGCACGGCTGATTTTGGAGGTCCTATTCCAGGCACAAAAACAGCAGAACTAGCTCCAGAAGTTGATAAGTTCAATAACCTGTGGGATCACTAAAGCAGAACTTGGCAGCAACTACTCAGAAGGAGTAGTGGACATGTAGCTCTTGTTCTAATGAACATGAATGAAGATATCCAGTCACATGAAGACATCCAGATGTTGTCGCTTCACATTAAGAGGACAGTTTATGTGTGAGAAATAATATTACTAATTTGTGTCAACACAATACAAAAAAAAATAAAAGCTTAATATTACACCAACCCTACAGTTGGTCATCTCCCAAGGGGTTCGTTGGAAGCAATTGGGACTTGGAAATGTCGCTTTGTGAGCAGTCCAGATAGATTCAGCCTACACATACAAAGTGAGACGAAGCCATTGGGTCTTCTGATCGGTCTGTGCGAACTGTGTGTGTGTGTGACGGGTGTGCAGAGAATGGAGAGCAGAGAGGCTGGGTGGCCCGCAAAAGCAGAGGCGAGTGGGCGCTCTAAGGAGAAGGAGTCACTTGTGCATGTGGTGCTGATCTAGTCATCAAAGACCAATGCTTTTCCTACTCATTTTGAAAGCTGTGTGCAAACCTACTTTATTCTTAATTCTTTACAATTGTATTTGCACAATTTTAGATTCAGATCTTAACCTCCTGAGACCATGCGACCTCATACGAGGACATTACATTTTTGCCTCTTGGCACAATGATACTAAATTTTTTACATCGTTGACCTGATGGCCACATTTAGGGACACTGCCCGCGCCATCTTGTGGTCATATGATAGAATTACACTTAAGGCAGTAGGAAAAAAAATGGTGGGAATATCAGCAAAAGACCAAGAGTTCACAGAAGAAAAATGCCCCAGGTAAAAATTCTATCAACATTTTATGAATGAAATCAATTAATTTATGCACAATAATGTCTCTAGCTTCATATGGAGTTTGAAATTTGACACATTTTGATTGTAGTAGCAGGCTAGGATATCAGTAAAAGCACTCGTTTGAGGACGCTAGGACTATGTACCGCTATCTGTTTAGCTAACCGTGTGGAAGATTTGGATGAAGTTACAGTTGTAAATAGTTATTTTGAATCACACATTTGCTTAGTTATGTGGTTTACAGTTGTAAATAGTATATTTAAGTACTAAGTGGTATGCTAAGTATTGTTTAGTGTTGCTAAATGCTTAATCATAAACAATATAGCTAGGCTATAGCTAGCACATGATAGCCAAGCTATGATGTGTCACTGATATACTGTAGATTTTGATGTTGGTTTTTAACATTATCATTACAGGCACACTTTCATTATCAAGAGCAGAACAATTGCTGTTGGCAATTGCAGACAACTCTGAGATAGAGGACTTCTCAGATGGGGATGATTGTATCATCCTCTCATACCTGTCAGTCAGCTTCTGGTGTTTCCCACGGGGAGAGGCGGCGAGCTGAGGTGGCCATACTCATTGCCCCCCATCTCAGCCGCCACGTGTTGGAGTTCTCCCCGGTGAATGAGAGGGTCGCGTCCCTCCGCCTCCGGGTGGGGGACAAGTCTCTCACTGTTGTGACGGCCTACGGGCCTAACAGCAGTGCAGAGTACCCGGCCTTCTTGGAGTCCTTGGGAGAGGTACTGGACAGTGCACCGCCCGGGGACTCCGTTATTCTCCTGGGGGACTTCAACGCCCATGTGGGAAATGCCAGTGACACTTGGAGAGGGGTGATCGGGAAGAACGCCCCCCCTGATCTGAACCCAAGCGAAGTTCAGTTGTTGGACTTCTGTGCCAGTCACAGTTTGTCCATCACGAACACCATGTTCGAGCACAAGGGTGTCCACCAGTGCAAGTGGCACCAGGACACCCTAGGCTGGAGGTCGATGATCGACTTTGTTGTCGTATCATCTGACCTTCGACCGCGTGTCTCGGACACTTGGGTAAAGAGAGGGGAGGAGCTGTCAACCGATCATCATCACCTGGTCGTGAGCTGGCAGGGGAAGAAGCCGGTCAGACCTGGCAGGCCCAAGCGTGTAGTGAGGGTTTGCTGGGAACGTCTCACTGAGCCCCCTGTCAGACGGACTTTCAACTCACACCTCCGGGAGAGCTTCTCCCAAGACCCAGAGGAGGGGGACATTGAGTCAGAGTGGACCATGTTCTCTTCCTCTATCGCCAATAAAGCGGCACGTAGCTGTGGTCGCAAGATCTCTGGTGCTGGTCCCGGCGGCAATCCCCGAACCCGGTGGTGGACACCGGCAGTAAGGGATGCCGTCAGGCTGAAGGAGTCAAAAACCAGGGACTGGGAGGAGTTCGGAGAGTCCATGGAGCATGACTATCGGTCGGCCTCAAAAAGGTTCTGGCAAACCCTCCGGCGCCTCAGGAGGGGGAAGCAGTTCTTTGCCAACACCGTGTATGGTGCGGGTGGAGAGCTGCTGACCTCGACTGGGGATATTGTAACCCTAACCCTAACCCGGAGATGGTAGCCTTGAAAAACCCCATGCGTTGCAGAGCACAAGACTGCATTGGAAAATCCTGTGTCCGATGCATGACATGCAATGTGTACCTGTGCTTGCAAAGTGAACGCAACTGCTTTGCAGCATTTCACACTTGCCAATAGGGCGCTTCCAAACAGGCAGACAAATTGCTTTCTAGAAAAAAAGAGGGGGCTAGTTTGAAAAAAGCCCCGGTTCAAAAGCTGTTCAGCAGAATTTTACTGTTTTAGGACTGTTAATAATATTTGCCATTATTTGTTCTAGTATTGTATTTATCAATTCAATTCAGCCATATTGAAGGCTTGAAATAGACAGTTTACACAGTATTTTGCAGTTTTATTTATGTATAGCCAATTTTTTGTCATGTGGATGAATGAAGAAAAAGGGTACCCAAATTGCAGGACTGAAAATTAAAGTAATTTAATAAAATAAATCCAAGGTAATGTAAAAACAGAACTGAAGACAGGACAAACGTGGTGGAGACAATGGACGGACAACAAGTGAGGAAGGGCACAGGGTATATATACACACACAGGTGAATCACATTAGGGCGGGGCAACAATCAACAGGACAGGCAGGATTCAAACTCAACCAGGTCAAAATGTCCACACCATGACATTTTTAGGGTTTGAAGATAGAGCTGTTTGGATTTTATTTCTAACTTTGATGTTTACATTTTTTAAATAAACTGTTATATACTATTTTAGACCAATGGAGTCTATTTGTATTGTAAAGTAAGGTCGACCCACTGTCCTCATGTGAGGACATTGATTTTTGAGAGAAGTACTAATTGGATCAAGCTGAAATTCTGAATTTCAACTAATTAGGACCTTCCGGCCTCAAAGAGCATACATTTTTTCTTTAGGTTATGAGAGACCCACTGTCCTCATGTGAGGACATGTTTTTTCTCAAAAACTACTTCCTGTACAAAATCACAATTTAGGTATTATACTTATTGGGTCCTACTTATCCTAAATAGCAAAAAAATATATAAAATGCACACCAGACAAATGCTCGGGTCTCAGGAGGAAGAATATTCTACTTGTACTACAGATGCTAATTTTGCTCATTCTATGATGATTTATCCATACATTTTCTACATAACAAACACCCACACATGATCTTTTCCTTGTTTCTGTGCATTCATTCATTTTCTACCTCTTTATTAGTTCATTTCAATCTGGAGAGACTTCAGAAGACAAAATGCATTTTCAATGTTTTTATTGAAAGGTGGTTTGGCGCCCTAGGCCCCGGTGCGGCGTTTAGTCAGCGAGGCTCCTGCGTGAGTGCGCGCACAATCCCCCCGGGACCTAGGCACTGGTGGTGGCATTCGGGCAGCAGAAAAGAGGAATGCTTGAGGCAGGGTGAGAAAAGGAGGTGGAGGGGAGGCGGTGGTTTGCAAGGCTTCGAGAAGGCCGTAAAGTGGGAGTTTCTCCGCTTTTAAGCTGCTGGCTTGACCAGCTTAACCTTTTAAGGATCACCCTCCCTGTACAGGGAGGATTCAGATATTTTTCATTTAACAGCATCAGTATTAGAATTCACTTGTGTCAATATAGTCAAGCTATACCTCTTTTGAAAGCTTATTCCCACCTCTAAACGCGTATCATGTTAAAATAAACATTAAATATAACTAAAAGTAAGAAAAAGTAGTCAAACTGTATATGTATATAAAATATATATCGTCCTTTCTTACCTTTTCATGCTAATATTCTGGGGCAAATCACGTCTAATCCACACATGTGTGCATTCGTTTTGTTCGTGAGGGTTCATAGAATAATTATATCCAGTTGTTTTTTCTACAAAGTCATCCTTATAGTAGATATCCAGTTGTAACGACACATTTGAGTATTGAAAGTTGCACAAACGAAAATAAAACCTGTTCTTTGCGCACTGTATGAAGTAGGCATGTTACTATTTACCTAGCGTCACTGGGTATGTTCGTCTTCCTCTCAGTCTTCCCTTCAAAACAAGCCCATTCCCGAACTTTTCAGTGCTATGGTTTGGGAGGTAGATCAAGTTGACTAAAACAAGCGCACCTAAAGCCTAGAGTATACTTGCGCGGCGTGGCTTACGTTAGCGGTTGCGGTGGACCTACGTAAGCCATGGATGTATTATATTAACTGGATAGGGTATTACTAGCTTGTAGCTGAATAACTCACGTGCTCAGGGGATTCTCGCGGTACTGCAGACTGAACCAGGCTAAATTCACGTGGGCCACCCAGAAATTTTCCCCATAGAACTCAATGCATATTAAAACAGCTCAACCTCAGCTGACAGAGAACCTACAGCTTTAATAAAGATCGGATTTTGTGGGGATTTTAGTGTCCCTTGTCATCCTGAACTTTTTTTCTTCTTAAATCCTTCGGTTTTGTTTAAATCCACACTTTAGTGCCACAAACTCTGCTCCTCTGGCTCTCTCTCTAACTCCCGCTCTGATGAACTGCTCTGATTGGTCAGAGCGCGGCCGAGCCCCTCTGTGCACGTGCGTGAGACCCGGTGTGAGACCCACACACGCGTGTTTGGCGCAACGCATTATGGGAGATCATCCACTGCGCAGAACCGGGAGGACCAGACGATGCCCAAATACAGGCGAGTTTCCCATAGATCTTTGCGAGTTTCAGGCAACTTCCGCTAATCTTTCAGCCCCCATGCTGTCACAAAGCGCCACTGAGCACAACCATTCATTTGAATAGGGCGCCATCTTGGATCGCCGGGGCTTGACGTAAGCACAATTGATGTTATACTGGCGCGTTCCCCTTACGGAGTTTTGAGGAGAATGTTGTAATCCCACAACAAACCACATGAGGGCGATCACACAGGAGCGGTTCCATTTACGCTGCTACTTTGTCCTCTTCAGAACAACATTAGCAAACAAAGCTGTTTGAGTTCATTACATGTGTTTCTACTGCAGGTTTGTGTGATAGTTTTATGGATTCATTATTTTATAAGTCATTTCAACTGTGATTCTGTGAATAAAGACACAGTTCTTGTTGGAAACATAGTTATTATTAAATAGTTTTCAGCACAAACAGCAAAACAATAATAGTGGTAAATATCTGACATAAACGATTTACGAGTGCAGGAGGAAAGCAACAAACGCAGCTACGATTCAAACAAAGACAGGAACAGTGCAAAACAAACGACTGCACAGTTTATAAGTTATATATATGTTAGATAGTCCACAGTCTCCTGTTTATCAGGCTCTGAAGATTCAAGATGGCGCCTCGTACGGTCGACATGGCTCTTTGCTGCTCTCTTTTTCTTTTGTTTTTACTTTTTAACTGTGCATCTGGCTGTTCCTACACCCGTGAGGAACTTATGAACATCCGACCCACCGTTCCCATGGACCTATTGCCTGTTTTCTTGGCATCTGCGGCTGATTTAGTTCATGTTCTAGCCAAAAAAGTGTGGGCCCGTAAAAGGGGAAAGCGAGGAGGCCTGCTCGTGCGTCTTAGGAGGAGAGGAGCGCGCACGGCTCTCCCCGGCATTTTTCTCTCCAACGTACGCTCACTGGGCAATAAGATGGACGAACTCAGCCTGCTCATGAGAAGAAACAAGGACTTCGCCACATCCTGTGTCCTCTGCTTCACTGAGACCTGGCTAAATGAGCGGATCCCGGACTGCGCTCTGGAGCTGCAGGGCTTTGGGCTGTTTCGCGCGGATCGCCATTGTGCGCTCTCAGGGAAGAGCAGAGGCGGAGGGCTCTGTTTCTACGTCAATACAAACTGGTGTAACGATGTGACAGTGATCTCCAAGCACTGCTCTCCTGCTCTGGAATATCTTTTCATTCATTGTAAACCATATTACTCCCCGCGGGAAATTGTTTCATTCATTCTTGCCTCTGTTTACATACCGCCATGCGCGGACGCGCGCGAGGCTCAGCGCGCACTCGCAGAGCAAGTACTGTGTATGGAACGCTTATACCCGGACTCTCTGATTATTATCCTGGGGGATTTTAATAAGGGAAACTTGAGCCAGGAATTACCCAAATACAGACAGTTTATCAAATGCCCGACCAGAGAGGAGAACACTCTGGATCACTGTTACACCACCGTGCGCGGAGCTTTTCGCGCTGTTCCCAAGCCAGCCCTCGGCTTCTCAGATCACTCCATGATACATCTGGTTCCTGCTTACAGACAGAGACTAAAGCTCTCGAAACCTGCAGTGAGGAGCTCCAAAGTGTGGTCTGATGAAGCTGTGGAAGAGCTACGCGCATGCATGGAATCTACAGACTGGGACCTTTTCAGAGCTGCCACAGACAGCTTGGATGAATATACGGACACTGTGACGTCATACATCCACTTCTGTGAGGATAGCATCATTCCAACAAGGACCAGGGTCATCTATAACAACGACAAACCCTGGTTCACTGCTAAACTCCGGCAGCTCAGGAAAGCAAAGGAGTCTGCTTTCAGGGAGGGGGACCGCAGCGGCTACAAAGCAGCTAAATATCAGTTCAGGAAAGAACTGAAAGCAGCCAAGTCCCGGCACAGAGAACGACTACAGGAGCAGTTTGGTAACAACGATACTGCTTCTGTCTGGAGGGGCCTACGGGAGATCACCAACTACAAACCCAAAGCCCCCCCCTGTGCTGATGACCACAAGCTAGCTGACGATCTGAACTTATTTTTCAGTCGCTTTGATGCTGCCCCTGACACCTCTCCCTCCCCCACCCCCCACTACTCTAACGACCCACCCATCAGCCCTGCCCCCAGCCTAACAATAGCCGCTAAAGAGATTAAACAACTCTTCCTGAGGCTGCACCCCCGCAAAGCTCCTGGCCCGGACCACGTGTCTCCGGCCACTCTGAGACACTGCGCCAGTGAGCTTACTCCTGTGTTCACGGACATTTTCAACTCCTCTCTGCAGTCCTGCCATGTCCCGGCCTGCTTCAAATCCTCCATCATTGTCCCCGTCCCGAAGAAGCCCAGGATCACAGGACTCAATGACTACAGACCTGTAGCACTTACGTCTGTCGTCATGAAGTCATTTGAACGCCTGGTTCTCTCCCATCTCAAGTCCCTCACCTCCCCCCTCCTGGACCCCCTGCAGTTCGCCTACAGAGCCAACAGATCTGTAGACGACGCCATTAACCTGGCCCTCCACCACATCCTACAGCACCTGGACTCCCCGGGGACCTACGCCAGGGTCCTGTTCGTGGACTTCAGCTCTGCCTTCAACACAATCCTGCCATCCCTGCTCCAGGACAAGCTCTCCCAGCTCAACGTGCCCGATTCCACCTGCAGGTGGATCACTGACTTCCTGACGGACAGGAAGCAGCGAGTGCGTCTGGGGAAGAATGTCTCGGACTCTCGGATTATAAATACAGGAGCCCCACAGGGCTGTGTTCTTTCTCCCCTGCTCTTCTCCCTGTACACCAACCACTGCACCTCCAGCCACGACTCCGTGAAGCTGATCAAGTTCGCGGACGACACCACCCTCATTGGACTCATCTCCAACAACGATGAGTCCGCCTACAGGAGGGAGGTGGACCGGCTGGTGTCCTGGTGCAGTGGTAACAACCTGGAGCTGAACGCCCAGAAGACAGTGGGAGATGATTGTGGACTTCAGGAAGAGCACTGTCCCCCCGCCCCCACCCTCCGTGATGGACTCCCCCATCACCTCTGTGGAGTCCTTCCGTTTCCTGGGCACCACCATCACCCAGGACCTCAAGTGGGAGCCGACCATCAGCTCCCTCATCAAGAAGGCCCAGCAGAGGATGTACTTCCTGCGGCAGCTCAGGAAAGCCAAGCTGCCTGCACAGATGTTGGTGCAGTTCTACACGGCCATCATCGAGTCCATCCTCACCTCCTCCATCACCGTGTGGTTCGCTGGAGCCACAGTCAGGGACAAACAGAGACTACAGCGCATTGTGCGCTCTGCAGAGGAAGTGATCGGCCGCAGCCTTCCATCGCTGCAGGACCTGTACGTCGCCCGAGCTCGAGGCCGGGCTGGTCGTATCACAGCCGACCCCTCTCACCCTGCACATGGACTATTCCAACCACTCCCCTCAGGCAGGAGGCTGCGGTCCATCAGGACTAGAACCTCCCGCCACAAGAACAGTTTCTTCCCCTCTGCTGTTGGACTCTTGAACACTTCTTAACCTGTCCCCCCGCCCTTTATAAAGTCACTTTACTGCCCATCATACGTCACTTTACTTCACTGTACTGCTGTCACCTTACATTGTGTGCACCATGTGCACTTGTATATTGTAAATAGTAACTGTAACTCTATTTTAAATTTAAATTTATTCTTTAGAAGTGTTTTTTATTCTTATTTTTATTATCTCTTTTTGACTGTTGCACTGAGCCAAAGCAATTTCCAAGTCTGTGACCTCCCGTTACTTACGTTGGCAATAAAAATGATTCTGATTCTAAAAATGATTCTGATTCTGAGCCCAAACTGCTTTTCCTTCGAAGCACAAAGCTCTCTGCTCCATAGTGCCTCGTCCATGTCCCTGCTGCAGCCGCTCCATGCTTCCTTCCAATACACACACACGGACCAATCACAGCGGAGATTCCTTGCGGCGACCCTTACGTAGTTAGAAAATTTCGATGCTGCAGGGCAGGCAACGTAAGGGCCTTGCGGTGACCAACGCGTTGCGCAAGTGACGTCACGTCACCTCCGTAAGCTCCGCGCCGCGCGAGTATAAACTAGGCTTAACTTTACCGCTCCAGTCATATAGATATCTGTGCGTCACGACAGCATTGTCTTGACTACCATTGGCCGATTTGGATGTCAATCAAACCATCTTGTAGCCAATAATCTCAGGTTTCAGGCGATGTGTCGGACTTCAAGGTTCCTCCCACTGTTCGAGTCTTATTATTATTATTATTATTTGAATGCGTAAGAGAGGAAGGCGGAGCATTTTCACGGAGAACACGCGCTACTATACATAGTTCCCACATGACGTCACTACATACGGGGATTTGCCGACCCGGCGCCATTTGTCTTGGCATTCTGTGGGCAAAACAATAGAAAAAGAAGCTGAAACGTGTTAATGTTGTGATAAAGTTGAAAATGGTCATCTCCTGCTGGGTCAATGGATGTTCAAATCGTGCCGGAGGTTCCGTTAAACTTGGATTTTACAGTATACCCATCATTAGACTTCATGAATGTGAGAAGACTAAGCTTTTGTCAGAACAACCACGGAGGTTATGGCTTGCGAAGATAAACAGGCAAGAAACTCCCTCAAAACACGCAAGAATATGCTCGGAGCACTTTGTGTCAGGTGCGTATCGTATCTTATAATGTGTTGACAGACGTAATTTACTCAGTACTAACTTGTGTATGCTGATATCTGGTAACTTGAGAGTTTCATTATTTAGATTACTTTATTATGAGGAGGATCGGTGTCGCGTCCGAGGCTCTCGAGGGCAACGTAAATGTATTAAATAGATAATAATAGTTCTATGGTGGGCTAAAACAATGTTCACAAACAGCATTGCTTCTGTAAAAAGATCTGTGTCATAAAATAAACTGCTCTTTACGCCTGGAAAAATCAGTTGCCCACCATTCACCAAAACATACGGTCAAAAACGCGGAAATAAACAATAACAGCAATCCAGAGTGTCCGTGTGGCATTAGCATTAATTAAATTAATTGTTAATATAATTAAAATAATTAAATGGAGCTCCAACTGGTATTAAATCTAAAGTTTTTGAGAAATGTTTGCATTGCTTGTTAATTTTTGCTGCATAATTTGATCAAATATGTAAAACATGTCCGTAGCACGTTAAACTGTGGTGCCATTGTATTAATATACAATTATTTGCTCAAAAGTTGCCCTTTTTTTCCAATTTGCGTTTGAATATCTACATTTATTCTCATTCTTCTGTTTAATGGAATGCACAAACACAGCAGCGTGCCATCAAAGATGGCGTCTCCGAGGAGGTCATGTGACATTCATTGGTCTGTGGGAACTATGTATATAAATAATAGCTTTTCTGCAAACATTTCAATATCTGGAAAAAATCCTATTTATAGCAAGAGTAATAGCCAAAAAATGATATAATTTGATTTTTGGTGTAAAAACATTGATAATTTGCATGTAAAACCCTTTGGCACAATTGGCACAAAAATGGACCACTTGTGCCGAATGTGCCCATTAGTCACAAAAAAGCCCCCGGCATCAAAAGGGTTCCACCTAAAGGTCTAAAATTTCCTACACTTGTTGCCAAAACCACAGACATCTGCTCTGGTGAGTTTGAACAACATACCATAAAGTATGTCTTCAGGAGATTATTTTGAAATTTTTTCGAGACAAAAAAAACTAACTTTGACTCATGTTTGAGAAGGTGTAGTGCAGACTGGGAAACTCTAACATACATTTCCAGAAACTAGAAGGTGTTACCTTTCAAATGAGGCATCATAACACAAAATCAGACACAAGATGTCCACACAATAAGCATTTCCATTTGAGTATCATAATTCAAGAAGGAGCAGTCGAAATTAGGTGATCCCTAAAGGGATAAGTTGGTTGGAAATGGGCGTTTGCTGTGCGATAGGCTGAGGATGCAAGGCCGGCCTTGAAGGGGTGGCTTTAGCCGTCAGTCTTCCAGAGCTGAATTTCCGCGAGGCTGCATTTCTGGGTCGAGGGGGTGACAATCAGAGCTGCCACCCAATGCTCATAGCACTAGTCCCTTGCTGATCCTCCGGCAGGTGGTGAGTCCACAGGCAGACGGCTGCTACGTCAGTGGTGCCACAGCCCTGGTGTTTCAGCGGGAGCTTCAGGCAACGCGGGGTTAAGTGTCTTGCCCAAGGATAAAACTAAAGTAGACATTAGTGGGAGCAGTTGGAGTAGGTCCCGAGGTGCGCTCGAACCTACAACTTTCAGGCCCAAAGGCCAATGCTCTACCAACTGAGCTACTGTGTCCCCAAGATATCCTCTTAAAAAATGTGTGTCTATCTTTTTGACAGACTTTTGTAAGAATACTTTTTAAAAATGCACCAAAAACAGTTGTTCCAATTGCAAACACTGCTTGTTGACTCTATGCCAATGAGATCTTAGTATTCAGGATACTCTGAATTGAATAAATAGAGGACAACATTCTTTCAATCTGGAGAGACTCAGAAGACAAAATGCAGTTTGAAAGTTTTTAATGATAGGTAGTTTGGCGTCCTAGGCCCTCGTGCGGCAATTAGGGCCAGCGAGGCTCCTGCTGAGTGCGCGCACGATCCCCCCGAGGCCTAGGAACTGGTCGTGGCATTAGGGCAGCAGGAAAGAGCGCACGCTCGAGCAAGGAGAGAGAGGCAGAGGAGGGGAGGCGGTGGTTTGCGAGGCTTGAGAAGGCCGTAAAGTGGGAGTCTTCGCTTTTAAGCTGCTTGCCTGGCCTGCATAGGTTGGCTGGGAATGGGCGTTTGCTGTGCGATAGGCCGAGGATGCGAGGCAGGCTTGGAGGGGATAGCTTTGGCAATCAGTCTACCAGAACCTTTGCGAGCTCCATTTTAGAGCAGATATTTGCTTCTGTGTTTATATAAAGAATAAAACTTTGCTTCTTTTGGCAGTGAGTGTGCATGGGTACTGCTCTAATTTATCTTGTGATTTGGAATTACATGCTTACAACATCAGTGTAAGTGTAATTTTCAGAGGTAACGCTTTTTTTATTACATTTTTTTTGCTGTATTTGTTTGAATAGTCTATTTCAGCAGTTTTAAATAATTATTTGCACAAATAAATAGCAGGCGGCAGCAGAGGGAAGCTTATGGGCTTCAGCTAAGGGCCTGTTTGTGTGGGGCCACACTGTGAGGCTGAGGTCATAGGCCCTGACCCTACACCCAGAGGACAGATGGCTCAGTCTGCTCTGTCCATGGTTTTACATATTTTGCTTTTATATCATTGCACATACTTTAATTTGCAGGAGTATTCTTTATGCAGTTGTTGTTTATTCAAGGACTCTTTTAATTGTCTGTATTTTTAATCTGCTTTTCAACAATAATGTACATCTTCCAAGATTTCATTTGAGGATTACATTCAGCCAGACTTCTAGCTTTACCTATATATACTATAACAGGCACACTTTGAATACAGCCAAAAGAAGGACATAAAAAATAATTTATCAAAAATAAATTATGTAGACGTCGAACGGTGAAATAAAAGCCAAAGTGAAAAGTTGATAATCAAAACTTGAAATCAAAGTGTAACTCAGCTTTATTTTTAAGGGTCAAAGATAGCACCTTCACTCCCCCGTGTGGGACCTAGAGCATGTAGGAGATATTGGGAGCCATGGATAAAATGTAAGGTAGTAAATGCTTCCTAAAGTAAATTTACTTGAGGAAGCAAGGAAAGTTTCCATATCAACAATGGACAATTTTTTACAATAGATAAAGACATTTTAGAAATAATAATAAAGAAACTAAATAAAGTAAAATGAAGTAAGGAAACAGAAAGTTTACTGAAATGGGACCAGCAAGCCAATAGCCATGTTGTAAATATTTTTTTTTTGTTTTTCCACCAATGCCACTACGTTTAGACTCTACAATACATATAGAAGGTAAAACAGTTAAATACATAATACATTTGTGAGAGAAATAGCCTAGGTATGGACCTACTGTCTCACCACACTGTTGGCGAGACAGTAAGTGAAGGGGATTATACCTTATGTGGCAAGCATCTGTCACATAAGGTCCTCAACCCCCAAGTAGTCCGAGACTAGAAAAGCAATTCAATAGAAAAACCTGGAAAGAAAAGACGACCAGGCACGATAGGAGCACAGACAGCTCACAGGACCTCATCTCCCAGAAACTAGCCACCCCTGGTAGCCACATACTTCTACATGCCAGACCATGTAAGTCCAGCGTCACCATGACACAAAGTGCTCGTCGGAATTATGGAAAAGGTCCCATGCACAAAGTTCAAGCAAATCTGTTCATTGTCTGGTCTTTGAGAGGAACAGAGTAGTATCCCAAAGAGTATCCCAGTCAAAGTCCACAGGTAGACTTGGAATATCTGTCCTCCATCTTCTTTCTTACAGTCTGTCTTCCCCAAAAGATGAGACTACATTTTAAAAAACGTACTTTTTAATTCACATTTACCATCTACAAATTTTAACTCTGGATGTGGCTGATTGAACTTAACAATAAAGCATTTTTGTAGCATATGTACAGTATGAGGAGGAAAACTTGGATCACTGAAAGCCAGTGAATACTGTCCATGCACGGCTTAAAGTCATGCGGTGATATTTTCTTTTTTGTGTAGAGTTCCTGGGGCTTGTCAGGGGCCCCTCAGACGCACTAAGCTCCTCACAAAGCAGTCTTTCTTACACCATCACATGCAGAGTCATTTGAGCTCCATCCATGTTTACTGCCAACAGCACTGCACACTTTAGGCCTGTCCCAAACTCATTTATTCCATTCATTGTCTGGTGAAATGACTTTATAATATCTGATTCTGACCATTTAGAGGTTGAAATATGGTGTCTGGACATTTTCAAATAAACAATGTTGATTGATTTTTATTTTTAACATTTGGACAAAATACTGTACCTGTATTGGATCCTGTTTGGCAAGCTCTAAAGTGTTCTTTCTTGTTTCGCAGCTCACCAGAATCTGATCCAAAGAAGTCCATATTTACTTTGGTGTCTTCTCTTGATTTTGTACACTGACTCACATACACACGCTCCTGGGAGTGTTGATCAGGCTAACTTGTCTTAATGTAATGGACTGTAGAGTGTAGATCCATACATTTACAGGGTAAAAGAATCAAACCTGTGCATTGTAATGACCCATCATATTCCGTACATTGTAATGACCCATCATATCCCATCCATCCATCTATCTTTATCTTCTTAATCCATTTCTGGGTCGGGGGGTAGTAGTCAGAGCTGCACCAAATTCACAAAGCACCAGCCCCTCACTGATCCTCCAGCAGGTGGTGAGTCCACCAGAGGATGACTGCTCTGTCTGTGACGGCACAGCCTTAACCCATCAACGCATCATTTTACAATTATTGGGAAATTCAGGAAATTTGTATGTTGCAAAAAAGTTCACTTATTTCCATATCACAACTTATAATGTGAAACCAATATGATAGTAACTTGTGGCATGCAAATTACGTAAAATCTTTGTTTGTTTGAATTTTGATTAGTTTGTGGATTGCATTTTTTTCAGAAGGTCAAGGGACTGGTGATGATCTGGGACATTTAAGGACATGGGTAGACATCTATTCATATTTAGGGACATTGGTCCCCTGCCGCTTATGGACCAATGGCTCTATGAGTTTTCTATTGTTACAAATCCTGTGTTTGAACTCTTTGATACTGTTTGATAGTCTTCACCATCATGGGGAAGACTGCTGCTCCAACAGTTGTGCAGAAAGCCATTATTGATACCCTCCATATGGAGAGAAATACTCAAAAGGTAATGACTTTGAGAAACTCACTTTAAGGCACATGTATAAAATGTTAAGAGAAAGGACAAAGTCTAGGGAAAAAAGGTACACAAGCTGCAGGGATGACAAGCTGGAGAGGATTGTCAAGAAAAGACCATTCAAAAGAGTTAGGGACCTTCAGAAGGAGTGGACTGATGCTGGAGTCAGTTCCTCAAAAACACTTCACAACGACGGATCATGGACATGGGCTATTAATGTGAGCTAAAGGCTGTTGTGGAACCTGGTCTGTTACTCAGTGGTTCAAAGTTCTCTTTTTTAATGAGAGCAAATGTTACATCTCATTTGGAAACCAAGTTTCCAGAGTCTGGAGGAAGAATGGAGCAGCACACAATCGAAGATGTTTGGGGTCCAGGGTGAAGTTTCCACAATCTATGATAATTTGGCGAGCCATGTCTTCCACTGGTGCTGGTCCACTATCAGAAAGTTGTAGAATACTTAATAATTCCTTCAGAAGACAAGCTTTAGGGAGATGGAGACATCATTTCCCAGCTGGGCTTTGTGGACACCTGTCCACACAACAAAAAGTACCAAAACCATCAGATTATTGTGCTTGATTGGTTGGCAAACTTATCTGACCTAAACTCTAGAGAATGTACTGTATGTGCCATTGCCAAAAGAAAGATGAGAGACATGAGCGTGAACGATGCAGAAGAGCTTAAGGCTGCAATTAAAGCATCCTGCATGGTCTTCAACACACCTCAGCATTAAGGCAGGGGTTCATGCAAGAGGGCCCAAAAAAGTTTTATTTACATGTGCAGGATCACAGTTTTAGAGGCCAACATATCCCTGTTTACTTTTTGTAAAATGCTAAACTTCTGAGATTTGGAAATAATAATAACCTTCATTTTAAATCTGCGTCTGTACTATGTGTATTTTAACAGTAGGCTGTAAAAAGGTTCTATAATACAACCTAAAATGTTAGACTAATACGTCATGGATAAGTTCAACATTTTAGGTTGTATTATAGAAATATATACACATGTTCAGAGTGCAGTATATTAGACCCATAAACGTACAGTGTAATATTAGACCCATATACAGTGCCTTGCAAAAGTATTCGGCCCCCTTGAACCTTTCAACATTTCACCACATTTCGGGCTTCAAACATAAATATATAAAAATTAAATTTTTTCAACAAGTGGGACACAATTGTGAAGTGGAACGAAATTTATTGGATAATTTAAACTTTTTTAACAAATAAAAAACTGAAAAGTGGGGCGTGCAATATTATTCGGCCCCCTTGCGCTAATACTTTGTAGCGCCGCCTTTTGCTGCAATTACAGCTGCAAGTCGCTTGGCGTATGTCTCTATCAGTTTTGCACATCGAGAGACTGGAATTCTTGCCCATTCTTCCTTGCAAAACAGCTGGAGCTCAGTGAGGTTGGATGGAGAGCGTTTGTGAACAGCAGTCTTCAGCTCATTCCACAGATTCTCGATTGGATTCAGGTCTGGACTTTGACTTGGCCATTCTAACACCTGGATACGTCTATTTGTGAACCATTCCATTGTAGATTTGGCTTTATGTTTTGGATCATTGTCCTGTTGGAAGATAAATCTCTGTCCCAGTCTCAGGTCTTTTGCAGACTCCAACAGGTTTCCTTCAAGAATGGTCCTGTATTTGGCTCCATCCATCTTCTCCATCAATTTTAGCCATCTTCCCTGTCCCTGCTGAAGAAAAGCAGGCCCAAAGCATGATGCTGCCACCACCATGTTTGACAGTGGGGATGGTGTGTTCAGGGTGATGAGCTGTGTTGCTTTTACGCCAAACATATCGTTTTGCATTGTGGCCAAAAAGTTCGATTTTGGTTTCATCTGACCAGAGCACCTTCTTCCACATGTTTGGTGTGTCTCCCAGGTGGCTTGTGGCAAACTTTAAACAAGACTTTTTATGGATATCTTTGAGAACTGGCTTTCTTCTTGCCACTCTTCCATAAAGGCCAGATTTGTGCAGTGCACGACTGGTTGTTGTCCTATGGACAGACTCTGACACCTCAGCTGTAGTTATCTGCAGTTCATCCAGAGTGATCATGGGCCTCTTGGCTGCAGCTCTGATCAGTCTTCTCCTTGTTTGAGATGAAAGTTTGGAGGGACGGCCGGGTCTTGGTAGATTTGCAGTGGTCTGATACTCCTTCCATTTCAATATAATTACTTGCACAGTGCTCCTTGAGATGTTTAAAGCTTGGGAAATCTTTTTGTATCCAAATCCGGCTTTAAACTTCTTCCTTTGTCTTCCTTCTGTGTTCCTTTGTCTTCATGGTTCTCTCTGGGCTTTAAACAGACCCCTGAGACTATCAAAGAGCAGGTGCATTTATACGGAGACTTGATTACACACAGGTGCATTCTATTTATCATCATCAGTCATTTAGGACAACATTGGATCATTCAAAGATCCTCACTGAACTTCTGGAGTGAGTTTGCTGCACTGAAAGTAAAGGGGCCGAATAATATTGCACGCCCCACTTTTCAGTTTTTTATTTGTTAAAAAAGTTTAAATTATTCAATAAATGTTGTTCCGCTTCACGATTTTGTCCCACTTGTTGTTGATTCATAACAAAAAATTCAAATTTTATATCTTTATGTTTGAAGCCTGAAATGTGGCGAAATACTTTCGCAAGGCACTGTATGTGCAGTGTATTAATAGACCCATGTAGAGTAGACCCATACATGTTGTATGCTAGATGCATACAGGTTGTATGTTAGATCCATACATGTAGTATGTTAGATGCATACATGTTGTACGTTAGATCCACACATGTAGTATGTGTTGTATGTTAGATCCACACATGTAGAGTATCTTAGACCCAAACATGTTGTATGTTAGACCCATACATGTTGTATGTTAGATTCATACATGTTGTATGTTAGATTCATACATGTTGTATGTTAGATTCATACATGTAGAGTTTCTAAGACCGATACATCTTGTATGCTTGACCCATGTAGTACCATGCATACAGTGTCCCTTTAACAGCGCAGGCGCTGCTGCAGCACGCACCCAGTGGAGAGAAAGAGCGGAGTGGATTGCGGCTGCGCGCCTCCGCGACCTGCAGCTGTAGGATTACGGAGAGCAGCACTGAAGCTCCCCTGGATCTACCACTCCATACGAGCTTCCCTTCAGCGGAGAGAGTGCACCTGCTGCTGCCGCTGCGCACAGGGCGTCTGCGCAGTCTCCAGGACAGAGCTCCATCATCTTCAGCATCATCAGAGCGGCTGCAGCATCACCTCAGCCCGCACTGCAATGGCGTGTTAGCGGCACAAGGCTGGACCAGACTACGGGGACCGGAGCGCAGACGCTGACTTGTTCAATGCTCGTGTTTTGGATGACGCTGCTAGAATGACGCGGAGACGTCTGGGTCTATTGCTGTTGTGACGGGCATCACGCGCGGTGCTCTGTTGATGAGGGATTCTTTGTCATACTCGTACACAATGCAGGTGAGAGAGAGTTGATGTGATGAAGCGTGTCTCCGCGTCATATCGGGTACGCTCATGCTCCTGATGCTCTAACTTTGTCCGCGACAGGCTGTGCAGAGGTGGACTGATCACAGCCTCCACACTGCAGGCCCAGAGCAGGGGGCACAGGGCACAGTGAGCTGTGCTCTGGAAGTGCTTCCAGTCACTTGTGTTCAGTTGTTTGGTGAATCATGTGAAATGTTGATTCATAGCAAAAAGCCTCTGGCCTACAGAGCAGTAGACTACGGAATTGAATCCAAATTGAGCCATCGTGTCTTTAGTAATCTGCTCAATAAATCGGTTGTTGACCAATGTTCAATTATTAGTCTCAATAATTTGTTTATTAAGAAGTAGCAGAAGAGGGGACAGAAGGCAGGAGACAAGGCATTGGTGAGTTAAACAGAGTTTGTTGGTGTAACTTTTTGATGAATTGTGCCAAGAACCTAAAAAGGTAATATGCATCTTGAATATATCTTCAATATAATATATATATATATATATTATTATAGGAGGCTATCCTTCAAACCAGAGCTACATGCTTTAACTGAGTGTAATACAGTTTATATCGTGACAGTATCAGATTCTGTGTTTTGGCCTGTTATGTCTGGCTACAAGCTTACAGATCAGTAAAAACAACAGAAAGTGTTATGTTTTAAGTACAATACGATGGCACAATGGTTAAATAATAAAGTGTTATTCTGGAATCTGGAACACATTCTACTGGTTTGATAACATTCGGATTGATCCGGATAAATTCAATAACGTTTACATGAAAAGAATATGACACATCAAAGTCTTTTATCTTTTTACCACATATCTCTAATATTGTTCGGTGTGTGTGTGTGTGTGTGTGTTGTGGCGTGCATGCATGACTGTGTGTGTGTGTGTATGTGTGTGTTGCACAAATATCATGTTGGAAAATGTCCTTGTGACAGAGCTGTTGTTTACTTGGACATGTTTCCCAGAGCCTCATCACACAAGTCCAGCACCATTCTGTTTGTGCACTGACATACTTCTGTCTCTGGGTCAGACGTGCGCGTGTATGCACATGCACATGTCCGCACACATAGTCATTCATGTCACTGTCCTGGTTTTTTGAAGCAGAGAAGAGTTCATATCTCCATCAAACGGAAGTTCATACTCTGTTTCAGGATTATAATGGACAGAATTATTGATTGTGATGAAGGAGTTTCTCACAATAGTTATTTTTCCTGACTGTTAATACATGTTTCCGAAATGATTTGTTTAATCTATAATTAGAAAACTTGTAGTAAATGTCTGCTGAGGTGACATCAAGGCTGAAAGGGTTTGAAAGCATTAAAAAAGTGAATGTTTGATGCCTTTTTGATAGTTTGTCCCTCCAAAAATATAGATTACAGATTACAATTTTTGCAAACCACACACTGCTCACCCCATTTGGATCGATATTCCTCAAATCAAAGCTGACAAGTTTCACTTGTAATTGTGCGTTTATCGACACCATATGGAATTTTAACACGGCGCTATGGCGTCATTCTCTTTGCACCATGTTTGTAATATTTAATTACAAGCCTCTGTGCAGCACGTGGTTATTTCTGTTTACCTTTCATTGCTGAGAGACCAGAGAGAATCCGGTCATTTTTCAAAATAAAAGGTATTTTAGACTTGGGTAATAAAAACACAAATTATTTATTCTTCCCTTGGCTGCCTTGTTTGAATGTCCCATGCCCTGGTACCGGTCCACGGACTAGAGGTTTGGGACCACTGCCCTATACTGTGTAATATCTGGTCCTCCGCATGTGTGCAGGTGGGCGCTAACCCATGATCCTCTCAAGATGATGAAGACGGAGCCCTCAGGGGAGCGGACCCTCCGCAGTGCCTCCCCTCATCGTAACGCCTACCGTGCAGAGTTCCAGGCCCTGAAGAAGGCCTTCGATCAACCGCACAAAGATGGTGACGCCAAACCCAAGGAGCCCAGGCAGCCTCGGGGCCGTCAGTATGGGGCCCATGTCAGCCGCATCAAGGACATGTTCATGCAGATGGGCACAGAGAACCCAGCTGCCAAGACCAGGGGCGGAGAAGAGGTTTCACCGCAAAAAATTGCAAAACCTACAAACTTTGTAAACAAGACGGACGGTTCAGTCGTAAAACTGCAGCACTCGTCTTCATCCGAGCGCATCGGAGCACCCGGACACAAGTTCTCTGAAACCAGGAAGCTTTTCGAACAGCAGTCCAGGGACCAGTCGCAGTCGCCCGTTTTCCCCTCCAGCCGGGACAAGAGGGGGTCCCACGAACAGCTGGACGACTGGAGAGGGCCGCGCTCAAACCGGGGCAGCCAAGACTCACTGGACTCTCTCTGCTCCAGGACTGACGCAGCCTCCCCCACAGTCAGCCAGCTCAGCGCAGTCTTCGAGAACCATAGCCAGGTACTACATCTCGCCACAATCCACTTATTGTGTAACAAGGGATAGTAAATGTAAACGTGTGAAAGGTTTCTGCTATTTTGTTTGTAATACAATGACATGTTTTTTAAAGCCCCAAACTAGACCATGGGTGTGACGTCTCTCAAGAGTCGCACTGTGCTATATTTTCTGGATGTCTTGCTTTGTCGTGCCCAACGAAAAGGCAAACAAATTGTGTTGTGGGCACTCTGCCTAAAACCATTTCAAATTGGAGATAAACCTGTAGTACTGAACATCCAAACAGGAAAATGTTTTAGCGATGTAATGAAATACATGTCAAAACCATCACTATTGTAAGTGCTTGTGTGTCCAGGCCCAGAGCAGCTACCGTAGCCCAGGCAGGCGGGCACTCTACTCCCCTGATGGGCTGCAGAGGCCTGGGGAGGTGAGCGAGGACGACTGCCGGCTGTCCCCAGTGCGAGGAACGTACCGGAGCAGGACGGCCGGAGGGAAGTTACCCTCCTCCATCTCTGCAGAGGAGTTTCGGAGCCTCAGTCCCACTGTAGAGGCCAGAGAGGTCCGAGCCAATGACTACTCCAGGAGTCCCAAAGATGTCCCCAACGCCAATACTAATGGGACACAGCTCAACGGCTCATATAAGAAAGGTGATTTCTGTACAGTCCAAATTATGTAACAAGTTCCTTTGTCTCGTCATCAGTAATTACATGAATGTTTGTCATTAGCACAACCACAGAGCAGCTTTTACCAGAAACTATAGATAGTAGTAGACTATAGACATGCTAAGTGGACATATCGAGTGACGCCACCATAGTGTTTGCTGAATGCTGAAGAAACAGATTTGAACGTCAACAAAGTAAGCATCGAGATTTTAAGGTATTTGGTAGCATATTGGTTGGATGGGAAGAAGTTTTGGTCACAGCCAATTTTTATCAAAGCCTGACACATAGGACAACCGCTATATCGGTCATAGCAGTCAGTGGCATTGCAGGATGCGTCAATGGCAGATGACACACTGAGGAGTAAACCTTTTTTAAGAAACATATGGGAAGCAGAGCCAATCAGACAATTTTAGTGCAGTGCAGCTCTAAATAATGGATCTGTTGAGAATAATCAATAATCATGTTTCAGCCCAAGAAGACAAATCCAACAAGGATCTAGATGAAGCCAAAAGCCCCGAACGGAGCCTGCCCACCACAGACCCAGAGCCAGTGAGCGACAGGGGCGGGTCCGCGGAGGGGCCAGAGGAGGAGGAGGACAGCAGGGGCCCGCGGGTGGTCTATACAGCGGATGGGGACGCATGCTTCCAGGGCTGGGGGGAGAGCTGTACGGACGCGGAGGACGAGCTATATGCAGACGACGAGCACGACTTTGTATACGACCCGGGAGCAGAGGTGCATCAGCTGCCCGGTCTGCCGCCCGAGAGGCTGGAGGAGATACCAGCCAAGAGGAAGATCAGCTTCAGCACAGGGCCCATCACGGTACGCCTACATTCACATGATACACGCAGCATTTTGACACGTTCCTATCTTTCTTGTGGTGAAAATCTTGTGCAGACAACTCGCCCCCGTTTCCCTCTGCTGTTCCCGGCATTTCAACCCAGGTCAAAAACATAGGACTGGAGTATGTAAAGGTCACAATTTATATGGGATTTGGTCTAGAAACCGGCTTGTCCTGCTCTGAGGGTGGAGGTGAAGGCCCTCAAATGAGTTAATGAGTATAGATTTGAGCGCCAAAGGTCTGTCGTCATTAAGTCCAGTGATATAGTGATCTTGGGGACAGGAACAGTGATGGAGGACTTGAAGCAGGCCGGGATGTGGCTTGACTCCAGGGAGGTGTTAAAAATAACCAATGAAAATGTCTATGTGAATGCGCTCATGGTGGAACATCGGTGTGAATGCGTTTGCAGTGGGAGAGTGTGCTTTTGGGACGTTGGTGTGGATGGGCTTGCAGTGGGACAGTGTGTTAGGACGATGGTGAGAATGCGCTCGCAGTGGGACAGTGTGCGGTGTTGAGTGGGTGCGAGTTAGCGAAAGGCCTCAGCGCTGCCCCCCACAGGCTGACGTGTGAGGCTGTTAGTCACACTGCGCCCACACACCGCTGCAGCCTCCTCAAGGAACACGGACGCGCTTATTTTTGGTGCTTTGCTTTTGCATGTATCAGGGAACCTAGTGGATCTCTATGTTTCCGACATTTTAGCAATTTAGGAGAAAAAACAAATATATGATATTAATTTAAATTGAGTGTATGTTAAGTGTGTATTTTACAGACATTTAAAGAAGACATAACATGTTTACACCTTCTCTTAAAGTGACTATGACTGATCTAATAGATTACTTTAAAAATCTCAATATTGAGCTAGAATAAGATTTAACACAACAAGGAAAAAACACAGTTCACAGAGCATTGAAAACATTCCAAGACCCTGCCATTCTCCCTGGGCCTTGTCATGTTCTACTGACATTTGAGTTAGCATGTTCTGCCCTTTAGCTCTGGTCTTTGTATGTGTGTGTGTGTGTGCATGTGTGTTTAAATTGGAGCGATATGTACCTTGTATTTTTTTTTTTACATCGCCTTATGTTAAGAATCCATGAGAGGCATTACATTCTTTTGATTCATTTTGGTTGAAATGTTGGGATGTTTTTGATGTTGGACGTCATCAATCAATCAAGTTTACACAGCTAAATGAAGCGGTTTTGATCCTAGACTTAAACAATACCAAAGATGAGGCCTTCCATATCTTTAGGAATACTGTTTGCCCCAACTGTTTTTGGGGCAAAGTCAGAGCTGGCTCACGTGTCACCAACATGGCACTGATGTACTTAGGGGCGATGCCATGAAGAGACTTGTACACAAGCAGAGATGTCAAAGTCTTTTCTCTGAGACAGGAAGCCAGTGCAGAGAACTGGCATCCTGTGGCTTGAGAACAAATGTGATCATACTTTCTAAACTTTATTCTGTAGTCCACAGGAAGCCAGTGAAGGGATTTTAAAACCTGTGTGTTAAAAGTTTGTGTCTATTAAAGTTAAGGTCAGAGTGTATTCTTACACCAAGATTTCTTACTTCACTGGTTTTAAAGGTCCGATATTGCTTTTCTTCATTTTCCTGCCCATTCTTTGCACATGTGTGATAATAGTTTGGGTGATACATTATACAACACTGAAAATGTGTGAGATTATAGCCATTTCTTGCATAGAGGTGATGTCACCTCAATTGAAACAAGCTGATCCTTGCTCCTCTCTGCTTCTCTGCCTCTGAGCCCGCCTCCCCCCACCCGTGGGGAACTGTTCTGGAACAGTCTTTGGTGAAGCGTCACTTGCAGAAAAAACAGATTTGTCGCAGATTTCGGAGGTAAATCCCTCCGGGAAAGATGTCCAGCCTCATTCAGGGCAAAACGTTTTTTGAGTGTTGTACTTTTGAGAAATTATAGCCATTATTGCCCTAGAGGTGATGTCAGCTCTAAACGCTTGGATCTATGCTCCTTTCCCAGTTTCTCCAAGTTGGCATGATGCTAACACTTCTAATCGCTGTCACTAGCAGAAAACAGCAGAGAAGCGAACACAGACTGTGGCAGCGGATCCATACAATGGCAAAGGCTGTGCGCGCTGATTTGCTGTTTTGGTTTCTTTTTACTGTCAAGCACCTCGGGCTTCTGGAGCTCGAGCTGCATGTGAAAGTGTGCTACGTAACATAGTGAATCAGGTCGTCTTGCTTCCTCTCAAGAATGAAAGAGAGAGATCGGTCTCGGTCTCTAACTAAAGCTTGAGGGAATCAATGAAAAAACCAACCCACTCTGGGCATGTGGATGAAGGCCATATAGCCCTGCAATGAAAAAAAAAATCATAAAGCATAAAATGGGACCTTTAAGGAAAGAGACCTGAGGTAACTGTTCTTTCTCTTTGTTTCTGTGGGCCAAAAAAAAAAAGCAAAGGAAATTGTTTTGCATCCACTCACTGATCAGCGGAATACAGTGGCAGAGTGAATGCATGGATCCATATTCACCTGCTGAAACATAGATCTGGGTGTCATCTACGTCAGAAATCAGACTGTGGACATGTTTGTTAAGGAAATGTGTTGAACTTTGTTATGAAAATGATAAACAGAAAAAAATGTATCGTCAATCGTACTGCACAGGATTTCCTTTGTAAAAGATAAAAAGATTTGGGTTAGAGGTAAAAATATAAAAAATAAGACAAAGTTTTATATACAGTAAATAATGCAAATAGCATAAATCACTTGATAAATATGGCCATGTATTATTATTTCCATCATTTTCATTTTTCTTTCCATGACTGCTGGTGATGCAGTGCCCCACCTGCCTCCCCATAACTGATGTAAATGTCAGACTTGTAATAATGAGCCACGTAAGTCACTGTCTATGCTCTAGGCTGAGTGCACAGTATTCTCTTTCGCAAAAGAAAAGAATTTCAGTCTAGTCAAAGAGCATTTTAAATGTCAATATTGTCAAATACAATGTGATTAGAGGTGAGTCTGTATCATGTCATGTCCCCTTTAAGCAATAAGCAATTAGGTTATGTGGTGTTAATAGTGGGACTAAATATTAAACTATCTGGTGTAAACACGAATACGTGGCCTGCATCAGCCTGGGACCTTTACCTTCAGTCCGTGGAATGCGTAAGCCTGTGTTTATCTCCTATACGTCTGGAAGCTCCTTACGCCATCACATGTGCACAGATGTAACGGAGCATACACAGCTTAAGCAGGGGCTACAAACAAAAGGCCCAGTGTGCGCCCGGCCCGACACCTGCAGGATTTGGAAGATTATACAAATATTTTCCAGAATTATTTCGAATTTGGATAATGCCATACATGCACCCGGGTAAACATGCAGTATTGTTGGCTTCTCCCACCTGTGTGTTGGAGAGTTATTAGTATGAAAAGTGATCATCTTTATTATTAGTAAGTAATAATACGTGTTTTAAGGGATACATTTTATTTTAAATAATTTTTACTTCCACATTGATATCAGAGACCTCTGGGACTCATCCCACTGTTCGCAAACTCTGCTGTGACAAATACTCACTCTGCAGTTTTAGATAATGTTGGAGCGCTGTTATTATTGGAAAGTTATTGAAAGTTGCTGGACCAAATCTGATGCATGTTGTTATGCAGTGAGGTTTTGTTTAATGATTTGGAAAATCCTTTCTTACAGCTGGCTACAGACTAAATAAAAGCTTGATGTGTGCCATTTTTTTTCTCCTCATGTGCTGTGTGAACACTAAATACAACACCCAGTACAATAGATCTTATCCTCTATACTTTAAAGTTAGAAGAAAAAAATTGTGGCTTGTGTGCACAGCTGTGATTAGTTCAGAGGACTTCTATGGTCTTCCAGTATCCCTAAAGGTCCTGCTCCTGCCCCTCAGCACAGTGTCCTCTGCAGTCCTAATTTACAGTATATGCACGGCTTTTGTTCTGTGTTCTGTTGAATTGACCCACTTTAGCCACGTTGCTCCAACAGTTTCCGTATTGATTTTTCGCTGTATTAGTTTGAATTGGGCAGCTGAAATTCTCAGCAAATAATCTTTTATAGACTTCATGGCCATGGCAGGCCACATAAGGGTGGAGCAGTGTTGACAACATTTAAAAAGCTATATGTCTACAGTATATACCTGTATACCCGTTTGTCTAATATATTATAGACTTAAATTCATCCAAAAAAGGAATGTGAACACTTCCATGGACTATATAGGAATACACTATTTTATATGTTCTCTTGTTCTCAATACAAATCAATGGGCTTCTACAACAGGCATTTAGAAACAATCAGAAAGTCGGGTTTTTGGTCAAATAGTTAATTGTAGTCTTACTTTTATCAATCATTTTAAACTTTGTCAAACACTATGTAAAACAGTCCTTGCTTTGAATAATGTTTCAGCAACACTTGTTCATAAAAATATATGGATAACAGTGTCTAGCTAGCAACACATGATGGCTGAATAATTATTGGATAAACACCACCCCTGGAAAATCTCGACTTGGGGCTTGATGCTTTGCAACCAATTTAGCATAACTATGAAACGAAGAGTATAGACTATGGGGAATAATTTAATACATACTTGTGAAAAAGATATATATATATATATATATATATATATATATATATATATATATATATATACAAATATATTCCTGAATATGTTATGGCCAGTAGAGAAGGCCTTGCTGGCCTTGAGGGTCCACAACTGAGGGATAAACACGGAGAATAGATGGCTTGAAAGCCTCAACACTCCAATTACATTTGGCTGTATTAAAAAATGTAACCTATTGTGACAGAAGTTTCTGATATTATTGTGGATAGTCTTGTAACTTGGTAAAAGAGTCCTTAAAAGCATGAGAATTAGTTGAAGTTTTCCCTCTCAGAACTTTGTGGATACTTCTCATCTTGGCACAGTAGCTCACGCTCAGGATCACAGATTATAGATGAGACCTGCCCCCTTTACACACACTCACAATTAGACATGCTCCGCCCACTGGCGCCAAAGACCCGCCCCCACACACGACTGACAGCTGCTGCTTTGTTCCTGCTGCCCCCCAAACACACCAATCTTTATGATAATGACGTTAGAATGGGCCGTTTTCTCTTTTAAACCAAACCTTGTGCTCTGAGAGCAGCCACTCAATAATCCAAATTTAGAAACAGACGGTGTCACCCTGGTGCCCCAGGGTATCCCATGGGTGCTAAGGCTGGACTTAGCCGTCATGCTGCCCACATGATGAAGGATGGTCATAGGTTTGACCAAAACCTGGTCATCTATTTGGAGAAGCATAATTCCAGATGTATTCTTGCAGTTTAATGTGTCTGAGGCTCTCTGAGGCAAACGATTATGTTAAAGATTAGATTTACCTTTATTCGTCCCTCTGCGGGGAAATTTCAGTAGAGGAGTGTAACAATCCATACCCTACATTTCCAATGTTATTGAGATAATCTATTACAAAATATTCTGGTCTTTTACGATTAATCGAGTAATCGCTTAGCTGAGAATTGTGTAGCAAAAATGTATTTTTTCATCACCAAAAGCTAAAGTGGCAACACTCGAGGACGTATTGATGGCGTAAACTTAAAGTAAATGTTTGTAACAGGCTCTTTGTGCTCTTTGCTGCTATCTGATTAGATGAGACAGACAGATATTCATGAAATTATAAAAACAAAGTCGGTTTTAATCAAAAATACTACATTTTCATGTAATTTTTGCTCTGTTTGAGTCCGTGTGAACCAGAAAACGATTAATCGATTACTAAAATAGTTGTCGACTATTTCAATAACTGATTAGTCGTCGATTAATCGATTAGTTGTTTCAGCCCTAGTTATTTCTGCTTGAACCTAGTACTTAACTGAACCTAGTACAGACTTTTTCACATCACGTTAAAACATCTACAGTGGTTTTTACAGATACAGTGTTACCATTATGTATAGTCCCATTCAAAGGTTAGGGTTAGCCTGATTAAATAGTATAGATCCTAGAGGTCAAATTGTTTACCTTTCAAAAATAATTATTTTACATAAGTCGAAGCAAAGAAACCTTTCAATGCATATATATATATACATATGAGATGAATAACGTGAGAGGGCGGTAAATCTCACAGTCCAATGAAAAGTTCGGTGCTGTGGAGCTCAGATTGGAGCACCAGTTAGAACCTATTATATAGAATAAATGAGCTCATCCAGAGAAGCAGTGCACCTCCATGCCCCAGGAAAAGAGCCTTTTCCAGGTCAGCTGCTCTCCCAGACCCTCCTCTGTTCCATGGACTTCTTCCACCGTCCACTCGCATGTCTTCTCTTCAGATTTGGAACACAGAGCTGCCTGCTGGAGTGGAAAAACCAATGTCTCCAGGAATAAGCGTCATCTCCTCGGCTTCTCGCACACAGAGCCAGGGCTGGAGATGTGAGGCTTTTCATACGCAGACAAAGTGATGCACAGGAGGACCCCCACATGCACCAACACTGATCATTGAACCACTTCCATTGCGTTAAATCTGAAGCGGGTCAAATGAGTCAGCTAACATTGTGTTCATGTGAATAGTTTACAGTTTAACTAATACTTTAATACTCATACTTTGGGCTAAGAGCTGATGCAGGCGTTCTCGCTCTGTGGTTGTGCCAGTGACAAACATTCAGGTGACAAATCTATTTTAATCTAATTTGCCCCTAAAGGGTTGACTATACTGGCAGCAATGTAGGCTGTAGGGATTCACAATAAAGTATACCTGAATCTTAATATGAAGATAAGTAAGTAAGTAATCTTTATTTATATACCACCTTTCACAGACCAGAGTCACAAAGCAGTTTACAATTGTTATTTTTGGGCATTTGTCCACTCACGCCACACAGAGATGGGAGCGGGGTCGCCGGTACAGGAGGCGCATGCCAGACCTATTGTGTATGTTTTTAGTGGTAGGGGAAACCGGAGTACCCGGAGGAAACCTACGCTGACACCGGGAGGACCTTCTTGCTGAGAGGCGAGAGTGCTATCCACTCAGCCACCGTGCCACATGTATTTACGTGTACAAATAAGGATGACATGACTCGACGTGAGGGTGGGTTCATAAGAATGAGACAAGAACAAGAGGAAGGGAGGAAGAATTTAATGTTACATACAAATTATCTTAAAGAGAGGAACAATGTGTGGGAGTCTTCCTACGCACCTGTGTTTCATTTGGCTGTGCAGCGTCCTCATCAAAAACTTTCAAGAATCATGTGAGAGAGAAAATCCTCAAGCGATTAAGAGTAGTCTTCTGCCACCTGATAATTGAAACAGAGGGCGAGCAGTTCAGTCTCATAGGAGGAGCTCGTAGCAGAGAAGCCAGCTGAGGTAATGAGAGGAAGAGACTCCCTGGGACGGTATTACAGGTAATGAGGAGGCCCAAGGGAAGACCCAGGACATGCTGAGGCACTATGTGGGTGGTGATCTGTTCACATGTTTGCAGGTTTGTGATCGGCCGGGAGCGTCCAGGGCAGCAGAGTGAAGTGGCCAGTCTGATCCAGCAGACTCTGGAGCAGGAACGCAGGCAGAGGGAGCTGTTGGAGCAGCAGTACGCCCACTACGACGCTGACGATGACGAGGTAACGCTCTCACCACATGTCACCAGCTTTCACCAGCTCCTACAACATTCCACCAGACCCTTTAACAATAAACCAGCACAAACCCTTGTTATCAAATATAAAGAATATGAAGAAAGGTATGAATAAAATAAAAGGCCTCACTCAATATTTCATGAGAATAAACATACACTATAAAAGACAAACAAAAAGCATCCTGCCAAACATTTGACCTCAGCAAACCAACCTGATGTGGTTGGTGCCATGGCAACAGCAGAGGCATGATAAAGATTGCTTTTTGTGGTGCAGAAGAAACACACTAGGCCATGAGCTGAGTGTTTGTTACAGGACTGCTGAACAGAGTGTGGCCTGATAGAGGAAGTACAAGACTGTTGTATCCAGCTCTATAGATAATGCACTCTGTCCGTGTGGACGTGAGCCAAGCGGTGCAGTTAGCTTCTGGAACAGGCTCCCAAGTTAATGGCCCAGCATCGATTACACATTATGTGTTTTGTAAAAACACGTCTGCCTGCAGGCGCTCTTTATTCTATCAAGGTCTTTTGCAAACATCACTGTCATATTCCCTACATTGGCATAATGTAAACGAGAGAATGCCACAATATGAGGGAAGGCTCCTGTGATAGTGGAGCTGAGCGCGAGCTGCAAGATTCACCTACTGTTTATGGTGGACCAGTCTAGCGGACAAGTATTATTACCTGCGCCCAGGAGGTAAAGTGATCACAGGCGTTTGTGTGTTTATTTGATCTCAACTTACCTCAAAAAGTTATGTGAGGATTTGGAGAAATAATGCGCAACTGATTTTTGAATTTTGAAGGTGATCCGACTGGATGCAGAATCTTTTTATAGGAAGGCAACAGTATTGTTTATGTTCATCTCGTCTCCGTAGTAGAATAACGTTATTTGGTTCTGCACTGCCTACATTATTATTATTATTATTATCCGACACTGTCTAGACACTGATAAATCCGTGCCAGAGGCACTGAATAGCCTCACTCCTGCTGTAGTGCCCAGTGAAATGAATCAGGTCCTACAGAAGGGGTAGGTGACCTCATGATGTCGAGGCGATTGACGAGCTTGTTCCCTCGTTTTCTTTAAAAAGGTGTATCATTTGTATTATACGTTACCAGGGAAACCTACAGTATATTGTTTTTGCTCAAAGATATTTATTTATTTGTCTATTGATCTCTCAACGAGGAATGCCTGGATCATAAGTCACAATCTCTGGGCTGCGCCCAGGCATTAAGGTGAAATAATTTTTCGAAATTTCCCCACTGTGGGACAAATAAAGGAATTCTTATCTTATCTTATTACTCATTGAGAAAGCAAAACCCTTACCCCTGTTGAGGCTCGGGCCTAAATAGTCAATGGAAAAACAGTAAAGCTGCAAACTGGCGACAGTCAGAGCAATGGTGTCTTCCTATAAGCTCCTCACATATGCATGAATCACTAGAACATGTTTGATTGGGGCGTGCAAAGGGAACACTTCTAACGTAAAAATCGGATTTATCCAAACAGGGCATTATTTGTGTATTGACATGAGAAGCAATGTTTTAACAGCAGACTGGGGAGTACGCCACAGATGACGAGGATACTCCTGCTGTCCCGGGACAGAAGAGCATCGAGGTGTTTGAGCTGCCCGAGTCTGAAGACGTCCTGTCCCCAGACGACCTGGACGCCAACAAGCTCTACCAGAAGTTCAAACAGGTACCAGAAGTTCACACAGCTGCACTTACTATAAGTCCAGGACAGATATTCAAAAGGCTCCTTTTGAGTTCTCTAATTACACTAATTACAAAACTAATTAGATACTGTTTTAAAATGTGTTACATTAAAACACAGTATTTCTTTAGAACATGTTTTGAGAAGTACTCAAATGATGTGCTTTCCATCTTTGTGCCCTCAATTAGACTGTGTCATGTTAGATTTGTATAATAGATAGACAGATAGATAGATACTCGATTGATTGTCGTAGGAGATATTAATGATATCAAAGGTTGTACTTCTACCACAAGATGGGGGTGTTTCACCCAAATGAACACACATAAGGCATATAAATGTTCTTAAATGGTGTGTGTGGTTATACACCCTGACATGGGGCTACTGAAGGCCCATGTACATGGTTTCAGAAAACCTCTGAACTGGGCTGAATGTGGTTTCTAGGGGTCCATGCACACCTTGGACTGGCGGGGGAGACTCCTCTGCTTCTCCACGGTTCAAACAGATGGCTCTGTGGGGACTTTCCTGCTGGTATAATCCTGATAGCTGCAACACCAACCCCCTTGAGCACTGCGTTTTCACTGTTCCCCAGTCACGTCAGCACAGCCCTACCACACAGACCTACAAGAACTGATACGACTTAAATGATCTTCATCTGGACAGGACCTGAGTGTTACACATTTCCTCCACATGATGCTGTTTTTCTGTTAACTGTGCTTTCAACAAACTCTCCAATCCTCATCCGTCCTCGAGCTGCTCTAGATATGATGTGTCATGTATAGTCACGTCTCATCCTTGTGGTGGTGGTCCACAGAGTCTGCGCAGCGCCTCTCTCACCCCACACTCTCCCCTGTCCCACAGCTACAGATAAAACACACTGTGACAGAGGCCGAGATCCAGAAGCTCAAGAACAAGGTAGGAACCACTCTTTTCACCTTTTTCATTCACATTCCTGTGCTATAACATTCATTGGAGTTTTATCTGTATTGATACTGATAATAATATTATTGAGAATTATTTAGGCTTTTCCTTGTCCTAGTCTTTTTTTGTTTATTTTAGAGTTTCAGTATAGATTACATTTTTATATATTTTTGAAAGAAACAAGCACATATCGAGTTTTTCTTCCTCCAAAAAAACATAATTATTGTTGTATATCCGCCTTTGCACTCTTCATGATAACATTTCTGAGAAATGTAGATGTGCCTGTTGAGTAAAAATAGTTATTTTAAAAGTAACATTTAGTGAACAAATCTCACCACAACATGCTGTCTTCAACTCATAAGAAAGCATGTTGTAACTTTGCATTTTCTTTGTATACAGATAGTGACTTTGTGAGTTACTATTTGACTTTTTGGGCTGAACGCTTATTCGCTAAGTGAGAGTTGTCCTTTCTTTTTTACTTTTATGTCTGAAAAAACCATCAATGATTTAACAGAGGCCAAACATACATCATGTGAATACTAGAAAGGTGTGTGGTGGGTGCAGGCATGGTTTGGTTTTGCTGAAGAATGTTTTGGTGGGTTGTAGCTGTCCTCAGTGGAGCATGAGAAGCAGCGCTGGGAGAAGGAGAAGTGCCAACTGAAGGCCAGCATCGAGGAGAACAAGGAAAGGATGCTGAAGCTGGAGGCCTACTGGATCGAAGCCCAGACCCTCTGCCACACAGTCAACGAGCACCTGAAGGAGGCCCAGGCCCAGTACCAGGCCCTGGACAAGAAGTACAGCAAGGCCAAGAAGCTCATTAAAGACTACCAGCAGAAGTACGTGCCCAGACCCAGACTCAGACCTGATCCTGACCCTGACCCTGACCCTGACCATGGCCTAGTTCCTGGACAAGAAGTACAAAATTGCCAAGAAGAATTTGTTTCACAAACAATTCTGAAATTTGTTCTAACGTAATAATGAATGGGTCTTCAGAACAGGGTTGGCTCCAGGCAGAAACATTATGTGTAAAACAAATTCTGGAATTAGTTATTGACTCTGACGATTTTTTTTCTTTTACTTTTGATATTACTTTCTATATGAGGCTTCATCATAGTGGAACAAGTTTGAAGACTGAGATAGTTGTCAGAAGGGACAGGGGGGAACATCTCACACATGACACCTGTGACATTGGGAAATGGCTCAATTGCACTGTACACATTAATCAGAGTCCAATAAAATATCTAAAATACAATCCACATAGTAGTTTCCTATGTTAGTGGTATTTTCATACCTCCCCAAAAGCCTCATGTAGTGATTTTCCCAGCTAGTTTTAGCCTAGTTTGATCCAAGTCAACTCACCCCTCACCCCCTCCCCCTGTCTGCTGCTCGCTCTGGGCTGAAGGCTGATAGGTCCTCCACAGCTTTAGTCAAATTCTGCTACACTTGCTCGAAAGTACTGGGCCATTGGATAAATACTCTTTCATACTTATTATGCAGAATGTATTTGGAGTATGAAACATCAAGATGTTTTAAACTTGATGTCTCCATCTCCCCAGAGCACACAGAACAGCTTTGAACATCTTCAGGACAGTTTTCCATTCACTCAGAGCGGGGACCTATCAGTGCTGCAGCATTGACTGACTGCATTCAGTAAAACAACATGTACTACAACTACAGCAAGGCATAGACATGTATCTACACTATCTTCATTCATCAATTTTCAACCCCTTAATCCAATTCATATAGCACCAGCCCCTCACTGATCCTTCTGCAGGTGGTGAGTCCACAGGAGGATGGCTGTTCTGTCAGCCTTGATCTTTCAGCCGGGGCTTCAGGCAGAGTGGGGTTAAGTCTTGCCCAAGATCACAACGGCCGCACTCATCAGTGGGAGTAGGTGGGAATACTCTCGTTATGATTCTCAAATGGACAATTGAAGGCGGATAAAAAACTCATCTGATGCAAAACTTGCACAGTTCTTGGTGTTTATATATAGACAAATAACTGAATATTCTGTGGCTCATCAAAGTTAGGTAACATCAACTGAAAACACTTGCAGAATGCACTTCCCTGTTCTGATAAAAGTTTGGTAGTCAGTGAGTCAATAATAATGACAAATTCACCAATGGTAGATAATCTTTTTTTTAATTTTTATTAAGTTAACTTAAGTTGTACAAAAATCATTTGATGGGACCAGATTCATCCCAATTAAAATAATATCTCTAAAAAAATTTTTAGAGGGGCTTCTGAGCCATGGCTAGGGGGGGCATGGATATGGGGGGACTGATCCCCCCCTCTGGAGGAAACCCTGATGCTGGAACGCTGAAGAAATATGTTCCACCATTAGCACGGCTATTATGGCAATGTGAAACGTATGGAGACAGACAAACAACTCGATAAAATAATTCCTTGTGTTTGCATATTGTGGGCTCCATGGTGATATCATACACAGACATGACGTCGTTCAACCTAAAAAGCCTAATTTCTGTGAAGAAGGCAAACTGAGTCAGGGAGAGTGGGAGAGGACTACAAAATATTGACTGTGATTGCGGTACCATTTTTGGCCAATTTTTTTACAAATTGCTCCTTTAAATATTTACACTATATATTTGGTTAGGTCAGTCTTGGTTGGATATTGTATTAAATAATAAATTAAATCATTTACTCTTTGAAGAGCAAAAATGTACAAATAAAATGTCATGGTAAAATGATATAATCTCAAAACCATTTATTAAACATGTGTATGTAAACCTGCACACATACTGTACTGTGTCAAGGGACATCCGCTTGTTGGCTCATATCCCAATCTCAAATCTCTTGAAGTATGAAAAGTGAATGTAGACCCCACACGCGCATATTGGGCAGCTCTTCTTCACGCGTTGAGAAGAAAATCCATTCTGTTTTGGTACGCGCGTAGCAATCATTTCCAGATCAAATAACTAAGTTGTTTATATAATAACTTATAATATATAATAACTAATAAAGAAGTTATTTGATCTATTTGAAATTTATTGGACACATTCATCTGAGAGGCGGCGGGGCGGGTGTGTGGGACAGAGCCAAACACAGCCTGATGTCCTCTGCTCATGGGCTGGTCTTTCAACGCCTCCAGCTCAGCAACATTCCACACAAGAAGCCTCTGTGCTGTTTGAATCCATAAATATGAGGTTGGTTTGCACTTTTCATAACTTATAATCAATAACATGCGCAACGGTTTGTCTATTGATAAATGCTCTGACCCCGGGGCGCACTACACACAGGGAAAGAGCACGTCCATTCATTCTCCCCCCTCTACCCTCTTTTGCAGCGGTTCATCAAACTAAAAAGTGCATCTATACACTGTAGACATTTTTTGAAAGTGGAGCAGCAGTCTCATTTCATGCAACATATTGAGATATTTTTTTTAATTTCATGTGAAAATAGTTCTTGTCTTTAGAAACAGGAGATTGTACGCATTGGCAAAAGGCTGCAAAAGGTTCCAAAAGACAAAGTGCTACTTAATTTATTATCCCCATTATATCCATTCATCCATCCAATTTCTTCCCCTTAATCCATTTCTGGGTCGGGGGGTGGCAGTCAGAGCTGCACCCACTATACAGAGTACCAGCCCCTCCATCCCCGTTCTATCTTTTGATAAATGATTATATGTTGATACATTTGTGATGATGCATATATTTTGAAATCACTACGAGACGTCACGGCCTTTTGATTAAGAACTGTTAGTGTAAAAGACTTCTGCTGGACAAGGCCTCGCGTACCACAAGATGGAAATATGTTCTTTCCTTTTCTTTCACTGCAGGTGCACTATAGATTGATATTTTGTGCAAACATTAGTACATTTATTTGCTTCTTTTTTGTGTGTCACTGAAGATATACATGTGATAGGCTTTATATATTATAATATAATATGAATTATAATATTGGTTAGAATCCAAAATAATCACATTATTGTGATGTGTGCAGAGAAGTGGAGCTGCTGCAGAAGGAGGACTCAGAGCGCAGGAGGCTGGAGGACGCAGAAAAGGCTCATCTGGCCGAGATCCAGGGGCTGCAAGTGCGGGTAAGAATGCACATAAGACTGTAGAGTCCAGTGGGGGGCCGCTGGACTCACCAGGGTTGTATAGAGCCCAGTGGGGGACTGCTGGACCTACCCAGGGGCACACATGCAGACAACTATGCGAAAATAGTTCTTGTCTTTAGAAACAGGAGATTGTACGCACACATGCAGACACAGGGGACCCACTCTATCTGTTTTTGCCTGCCCATGCCAGGGATTACTTGTATAGTTTTGTTGCACTATGTCCTATACCCTCACCTCTGGTCACAAGCTTTGGGGAACAACCCAAAGAATCAGAATCAGAATTTTATTAAATTGCCATTGTGAGTAACAGGAGGTCACAAACAAGGAAATTGCTTTTCGGTGCAAACAAGCTATAATAGTAAAAATAGAAAAAGGCATGCATAAAAATAGATCACGGTTAAAACCAGGGGCCAAATTTAAAGAGTAGTAGGAGGTCAGGGGCCAAAACAATAGGAGCTTGGAGTAGATTCGCTGATTCTCCATGTCGAGAGGAGCCATCTGTTTGGGATGTCTGCTGTGTTTTGGGTCTCTCTCCTTGTCCCACTGGGACACCACAGCAGGAGTCAGTAAAGCTGAGGAACAATAGTTGTGTTTTTCATAAAGCAGTTTTCAAAATAAGAAATTACATGTTATCCTTTAATGAAGCACAAATATATCTTTCCCGTGGCACATACGTGCTAACACCCCAAAACAAGTTGTTTGATCGGTGCGCCCCCTAGAGGCGGTGGGTGTGTGGGACAGAGCCAAACACACCCTTATGTCTTCTGATCAAGGGCTGGTCTTTGTACGCCTCCAGCTAAGCAGCATTCCACACAGGAAGCCTCTGTGCTGTTTGAATCCATAAATATGAGGTTAGTTTTCACTTTCCATTAGTTATAATCAGGCAAACCTATGAGTGTAATCATTACATATTTTTTTTACGTTACACTTTTAGCAAGTAAGAAAGTCATCTTTATAATTATAGCGCATTATTTACAGACCAAGGTCACCCAAAGCGCTTTACGATGTCAAAGTTCAGATATTGTTTCATTCTTAAACAGTGATGACACACTGGCGCATCAAAGCCCCGCCCAACACCATCCATTCATTACATTCATATTTATTGTGCAGGTTTTTAGTGGTATAGGGGAAACCGGGGTAGACACGGGGAGAACATGCAAACTCCACTCAGAAAGGCCCTGTTCCGACCGGGATTATATTTATAACTAAGCTCATATATGTATATATAGTATACAGTCATCTTGTCTTTAGTATACATGTGGGGCTCCTCCTCAGCCCTCCTCATCTCTCCTTAAAACTCTTTCTTAGCCTCCTTAGCCCTCCTTAGCCCTCCTCCGTCCTCCCCAGTCCTTCTCAGTGTGTGTGTGTCTGTGTGTGTGTGTGTGTGTGCATATGCAGATCTGCAGCTTGGAGGCGGAGCTGGTGCAGCTGATGCAGCAGAATGGTCTGCAGCTCAACAATAACAACAGTAATGCATGTGAGCGGAGAGCCTCAGCGCCCCCTGGAGGTATGTGCTGTCTTCTACAACAGTATCGGAGGTATTGCGTTGTGTTCAACCTGTGTTTCACCTGTGTTTACCAGTGCGTTTCATCTGTTTTAAAAAAAATTTAAACAGGTTTTGCATTGGACAAACATGACAAACGTTATCATATATTACAAACCAGATCAGATCAGATTCATTTATTTGCCATTTGCAGTAAAACCACATTGGAAAAACTGTGCAAGACTACCCCGGTGTGCGCCAGACAGAGACGACACACACCAGAGCTCTTGCCACGGCGCCATCTTTTCCGGCGCCATGCGACAAACAGTAGAATAAACAGCAGAGAGCAATAACATACAGGTTACAACAGACAGTTGGATAGAAAACATTGTGCTTTGTATAAACCACGGATTTTTTTACGGGATGAGCACCTTCAGCAGCCGGCCCAATGTGGCTGTCAGAGGGGGGCGGGGTCAGGGAGGGGGTGAGTCGGAAACACAATGAGGAGGGGAGGGGAGGGAGAGATCAGAGGGAGGCGGGGGGAGCGGGATCCAAGCTGGAACTGACTGAAAGAGTGTGAAATTGTTGTAGAGTCCAGATTTATTATGATGGCCTTGGCCCGAGGAATGTGAGATAAGAGTGGAGGGAAGACACAGCAAGGAGAAAAACACATCTTCCTGTAACGAGGGACAATATTGTATGCATTTTAGCAGTCAAAAACAGGCAGATATTCGCCTATCGACTCTATTCATTTTAATACATGTCATCTTATTATTATGTTTTCACCGAAAATATGTCTCTGCTCTATTGGTGTATGATCGACAAACTCTTCTTGATATTCAAACTGCACAAAGTTGGACGGCTAAATGTGATGTGAACAACGTGGAGTCTACCCCCGCACCTGTCCAGTGTCCCAGCGTACCTTTGGCGTGTGCCAGTCCCAATGCAGAAAAAGCGTCCCAGAAGGCGCGGTAGACGTGCTGGTCTTTTGGTCAAATTGAGATTGTCCAAAGCATACAGCTCTTCAACTTACTTCACCCGCGGAGGCTCCACTCACAGACTCTTCCCAGGTCTGCGCTGGATTCTACCCATCTTCCCTGCTCCAGAGGCCGCGCAGATGCGCTCGTGCCACCTGCCACTGGAGACGCTCGTCCTGAGGAGACGCAGAGGCGACCAACGCAGAGTGGATCTCGGTGCACTCCGGCCTCTCGCCCGCTCCTCCTCGCTTCACCACGAGGACGTAACTATTTGCTTGGGCCTCATGAATGTTAGATCGCTAACAAATAAGACTTTTCTTCTCAACGACCTGATCGCGACACGGGATTTGGATATTACTTTATTCACGGAGACATGGGTCCAAGCTGGTGAGTCCACGGCGTTTTCCGAACTCCTTCCACCAGGCTACTCATTCATTAGCTCCCCGCGTACTAGTGGTAGGGGAGGTGGGCTTGCCACAGTGTTTAAAGACTCGTTTCCATGCAAGCAAATTCCATCTGAAAGCTTTTCAAGCTTTGAATTACAAACATTTATGCTTGAACGCGCTCCTGTCATCTGTGCCTTAATGTATCGTCCTCCTAAAATTCATAAGGATTTTATTCAGGAATTCACAGACTTTGTTACAGGGCTCGTGCTGAAATATGACTGTTTTATTATTGCTGGTGACTTTAATATCCATGTGTGCTGCGAGTCTAAACCATTAGTCAAGGACTTTTTAAATGTTTTAGAAACGTTTAACTTGGCACAGCTGGTCCCTGGCCCAACACATGAAAAGGGACATACGCTCGATCTTGTGCTGTCTTTTGGTCTGAATCTGGAGATTATTGATATCTGTGACACGGGTATCTCAGATCACTACGCCGTGCTCTTTACTCTGACGCTTCCAAAATCTAACATTAAGCCGTGTGCCCCTGCGCGCAAAGTGCGCACATGCAACTCGCAAACTGCACTCACATTTTCGTTGGCTTTCTCTGACTTTATACTGAACAACGACTGCGGCAGTGATTTAGCTGTGGAAGACATGGTCTCTTTATTCAACGCTACATGCTCAAGCATTATTGATCTCGTAGCCCCATCCAGAGTCAAATGCGTAAAGCCTAAAGCTGAGCCCTGGCTTAATGACACAACACGGGCTCTGAGGCGCATCTGCAGACGTGCGGAGAGACGCTGGCAAAAGGACCGTCTGCAGGTGTCACTGGACATGCTGAAAGACAGTCTACAGTCATATCAGAGAGCAGTTAAAACTGCCAAGTCTAAATTTTTGTCCAACGTTGTTACTATCAATTGCCACAAACCCCAGGTTCTTTTTAATACACTGACCTCTTTGATTAATCCATGCACTTCTCCCCCTGTAGTGGCCTCTTACAAACTATGCAATGATTTTATTGTATTTTTTAATGACAAAATTGCCTCCATTAGGCAGTCTCCGTTGTGTAAGCCCAGTTTTATGAATATAGATAATGGCTGTCAAAATGTATTTAGTGTTTTGAAAATGTGTCCTTAGCATTTGTGACAGACATTGTAAAAAAGCTACGCCCGTCTTGTTGTCCCCTTGACTCCATCCCATCTCGTCTGTTTAAGGAGGTGTTCAACACAGTGGGGATTTGGGTCCTTAACATAATTAATGCATCTTTAAATTCAGGATGTGTACCTATCACACTTAAACATGTCGTGGTACAACCTCTTCTTAAAAAGCACAATCTTGACCCTACATGCTTGTCGAATTATAGGCCCATCTCAAAGTTGCCTTTTATTTCTAAGATCTTGGAAAAGGTTGTTCTCGTTCAACTACAGGACCATCTTGATATTTACAGCATCACTGAGAAGTTTCAGTCAGGTTTCAAAGCCAAGCATAGTACTGAGACTGCTCTTCTTAGAGTTCTTAATGATCTTTATTCAGTCTCAGACTCAGGCCGCCCTTCTGCTCTAGTTCTCCTAGATTTATCGTCAGCGTTCGATACGGTGGACCATGATATTCTTATTGCACGCCTCGAGCAACAAGTGGGCATCACAGGAACTGCACTTAAATGGTTCCAGTCCTATCTGACTGAGAGAACCTTTTCTGTTCAATTTGGCCAGTTCTCCTCTCAAGCGTCCAATTTAAAGTGTGGAGTGCCCCAAGGCAGTATTTTGGGCCCTACCCTATTTTGTCTTTACATGCTTCCCTTAGGAGCTATATTTGAGAAGCATAATATTTCCTACCACTGCTATGCTGATGATGTCCAAATATATCTGCCCATTCAGACTAGCAGCTGTGTACAGACACTTGTTGATTGTTTGAAGGAAGTTCAGGAATGGATGCAAGATAACTTCCTTAGTTTAAACAACAGGAAAACAGAAATACTTACCTTTGGGACTTCTGACCCTCTGCTGAACTGTGACAGTGCTATAGGACCTCTTATGGTTTATGAAAAGCCCCACGCCAGGAATCTAGGATTTATTATTGACAGCCATTTTAAATTTGATAAGCAGATAAATGCTGTTCTTAAAACAAGTTTTTATTATCTCAGAGTTCTTAGCAAAGTAAAATCTTATATTCCACATGCCCATTTTGAGAAGGCCATTCATGCTTTTATCACTTCCAGGCTTGATTATTGTAACTCTCTCTATGTCGGCATTGACCAGGCCCAGCTCAGCCGCTTACAGGGAGTGCAAAATGCAGCAGCCCGTCTTTTAACAGGGACAAAGCGCAGGGAGCACATCACTCCTGTTTTGCAATCCCTGCACTGGCTCCCGGTATATTTTAGAATTCATTTTAAAATTCTTATTATCGTTTTTAAAAGTTTTAATAGAATGGCACCTTCTTATTTATATGAACTCCTCCAGCCTCACCTTCCCTCCAGAGCACTGCGCTCTGCAGATCAGCACCTTCTTGTCGTCCCTAGGACCAGGCTGAAGACCAGAGGAGACAGAGCTTTCTCTGTTATAGGGCCAAAGTTGTGGAACTTTTTACCTTTGCACATCAGAACTGCACAATCACTCGAGCACTTTAAATCCCTGCTTAAAACGCATCTTTTTTCTTTGGCTTTTACTACCAAGTAGACAGAGACAAATTTTTCGATTTCTTTTTGTATATAAATTTCTGTATTTTATGTGTTTTTGTTTTATAATTTTTCCTCGCTGTCTGTTCAGCACTTTGGTAAGCCTAGGCTGTTTTAAATGTGCTCTACAAATAAAGATTTGATTGATTGATTGAGATATTCTATTAAATCCAATTAAACCGAATTGCGGCGCCCTCAAACCCCGTACACAGGGGCCAATCCAAGCCGGGTCAGAGAGTTCAAGCGTGACAAACAATGTCATTCAATCTCAATTCCAGAGTTTTATGCCCATCAAGTGAACGAGCTGCGAGATCTCTGATCAACTGTTCCACTAACACCACTCTTCTTTGTCCAGCCACAGCGCTCTCAACCACGACTCGGTTAAGCTCCTTGTACATCCCATCAATTTTGTTGGCCAGCAGGTCGTGAATCTTGCGAACTGCCATGCCTCCGAATTTATGGTAGAATAGAACCGCTCCAAGCCCAAACAGGAGGATCCCCACCACCAAAAAGCCAAAGATATATACGTCTTCCGAATCTTCAATGGACAGGGTCGACAGACAGAGGGGCTGCCACTTGTTCCAGCTGTCAAGCGTATAACCCGCTGGTGAAGTCCCGTCCGGGCACTCGGGCTCTCCAGACCCGCGCTTACGTGTTGAAAAGATAGAATCAATTGCGTTAAACAGCTAATGTTTTTACCAACATTAGTTTCAGTGTTGGTAAAAACCCCTCTCTGCTGCTTCTTAATAAAACATTTTTTTTAGAAGCAGCAGAGAGGTATTTACAAGTATGTTTTTTTTAATCATATGAATCAATTTCCTTGACAAATAGTTATGATGACAATATGTGAATGGAAAGGGCAACTCAAGGTTTTTGGTCAGTGTGAAAACCGCTTTTTGAGTGTCCAGGAAAGAGCTGTAGCAAAAGGAATGCTCTATTATTATCATTAGATTTGAGGCATTTCATCTTTGCACATTTTATTTTCACTACATTTAAAGGAAACATTCTAGTGAGTAAGTGATCTTTATTTATATAGCACATTTCATAGATCAAGTTTACCTACAGTATGTTTCAATGTTTATAGATTTCAGATATGTTGTCTGCACATGGAATTGAACCTAGGACCTACTTGCTGTGAAATACAAGGTCTCACTGCTGAACCACCTAAAAACATTATATAAAAACATATTTTTTGAGCTTTATCCTGCCTTATAACTTTTTTACTCATCAATAACATCTGCTTTGTTGGACGTGGAGAAGTCAGCGGATGACACATATGTTGGCTTAATCATTGAGTAATACATTTGAAAACAGAGCATTTAGACACAAAGGGCGGGGGGATGTGTTTGTGCCAAAGGTTCTTTGTTCTCCATCTTGTAAGAGGGTTCAAAACTCCAAAAAGACAGAGTTGCACACAGCAATCAAAGATTCTCAGCATGTTTGAGGGAGCATGTTTCAGAACTTCAAAATGAGCATGAAGTAGCTGTATTTAATCTCCTCAGTGCCATCTACTGGTGCCTGTGGGACTTACAGCCTCTAAGTGCAGCCATTTGAAACAGTTGATGAAGTATGTTTCTGTGTCATCTAAAATGTTGTGTGGAAAGTGTTATTCAACATAGATGATGAGTACTATGTACTCATGGGGTGTGTTTGTGTGTGTGTGTGCGTGTGTACACGTTTGTGTGCGTGCATGTGTGTGTATGTGTGCTTGCTGTGTATGTGTTTGTAGAGATGGAGGTCTCTGCTGCGAAGAACATGTGCAGAGGACTGGGGCACCAGGCCGGTTCTGCAGAGGGAGAGGTGTGAGCCAGCATTAGAAGGACACATACTGTACATACAGACACAAACACATATACACACACACACATACACACACACACACACACACACACACACATTTATTTGCCTGAGCAGCCCAACCAATTCACTCTGACAAACATGTTTAATGTTTGTGTCATCAGCATTTCATTAATTTTATTATTTTGCATATTTCATTTGATCAAATGTGCAGGCGTCAGAGGCAGGCTCCTTTGACGAGGTCCCAGCCAGGGGCCCCGGGAGCAGAGAGGGCTCCCCCAGGAGCCAGGCTGTCCCAAGAGGGTGCAGACAGCAAGGTACTGAGGGAGTGAGAACACACACACACACACACATACATGCAGACGCTTTTAACATATCAGAGCTCTAATACATGTGTACCTGAAGCTTATATCTGGTTACAGGGTCGCCGCTGAGGTCCGGCCCCTGCGGTGGAGCAGAGCAGCCCAGGTGAGACATCTGCATCAGCCCTCTCTTGTTTCAGTAAACATGCAGGCTCAGACCATTCCCAACCCAGTATACATGCAGATTTCAGATTTCTGTACTGTAATTGTGATTTCTCCAAGATAGACAAAAAGTAAGTAAGTAAGTAAGTAAGTTTGTATTTATATACCGCCTTTTCACTGCAGATCTGAGTCTCAAAGCGGTTTACAATTGTTAATTTTGGGCATTTGTCTCTCACTCCACACAGAGATGGGAGGGGCCAGTACAGGAGGCGCATGCCAGAACTATTGGACATATTTTTAGTGGTAGGGGAAACCGGAGTACCCGGAGGAAACCTACGCAGACACGGGGAGAACATGCAAACTCCACTCAGAAAGGCCCTGGTCCGGCCGGGATTCGAACCCAGGACCTTCTTGCTGAGAGGCGAGAGTGCTATCCACTCAGCCACCGTGCCGCTTACTTACTTACTTACTTACTTACTAAATGTAATTCATGATGTTTCTGGTCGGTTTTAGGCGTTTCACGTGGTTTGGTGCATGAAATTCACTTTTACAACAGAATCAGTTCAAATGCATAGAATCATACTTGTTGAGAGCCAAAATGTAATTCATGATGTTTCTGGTCCGTTTTAGGCGTTTCAAGTGGTCTGCTTTATGAAATTCACTTTTACAACAGAATCAGTTCAAATGCATAGAATCACACTTGTTGAGAGCCAAAATGTAATTCATGATGTTTCTGGTCCGTTTTAGGCGTTTCAAGTGGTTTGCTGCATGAAATTCACTTTTACAACAGAATCAGTTCAAATGCATAGAATCACACTTGTTGAGAGCCAAAATGTAATTCATGATGTTTCTGGTCCGTTTTAGGCGTTTCAAGTGGTTTGCTGCATGAAATTCACTTTTACAACAGAATCAGTTCAAATGCATAGAATCACACTTGTTGAGAGCCAAAATGTAATTCATGATGTTTCTGGTCCGTTTTAGGCGTTTCAAGTGGTTTGCTTTATGAAATTCACTTTTACAACAGAATCAGTTCAAATGCATAGAATAACAGTTGTTGAGAGCCAAAATGTAATTCATGATGTTTCTGGTCCGTTTTAGGAGTTTCACGTTTTTTGCTGCAAGAAATTCACTTTTACAACAGAATCAGTTCAAATCAGAATCACAAAAAGCGTTTGTCTTCTGTTTAAAACTTTATTTTTTTTATATCAAACAAGAAGGTTTGCAGATCTTGAAAGAATATGATGACTTGGAAAAAGTCTTGAACCAAGTGTTCTTTTGAATGTAGAACTCCAGCAGTCTTGTTCTAAATTGAAGCAGAAATAGACAAAATACACAAACAAAATCCTCTTACAATAAAAATAAATCCTCCCCTTATACTTTTTTCTTTTTTATCTATTGTTTTTTGTTTGGTAATTCACTGCAATAATAATATACTGGCCTTGTTTGTTCAGCTTGTCTCCTCGAAAATCCAAAGTGTTGGGAGGTGACAGGTGAGAAGTGTTTTAGCCTTCTTTCCCCAGCAAAGACGCATGGTGAGTCTATGGATTCATAGACTGCTACGGTATATGGAAGATATTTTCAGATCTGCTCTTGAAACTGCCTCCTACCTGTTGGTGTCCAATTTGTTCACATATGTCAAATATGTGAAAAAACATGCTATTTTGTATAATAAAAGAAAATTGTAATGAAGTTCATCTCAAACTGTGTTCTATATTTTACTACTAAGTCAGAGTGTGGGACTCTCTCTGTGAAAGTCTCTAGGACGGTCTTTAAGATGTGTTGGTACTTTGTCGCAGTAACATTAACAGTAGTGGTAGTAGTATCATCCATAACAGTAGGAGTTGTAGTATAAGCAGTAGTTGCACTAATAATAGTATCAGCAGTAGTCGTAGTAGTAGTAGTAGTTGTGGCAGTAGTAGTAGTAGTAATCTGTGAGTGTGTCTGTGTTCAGGTCCTCAGAGGCCTCAGTTGAAGACAGTCCAGGCAAACTGAAGGCCAAGGTAACCACACACACACCCACTAACACACACAGACATACATGCACACACGCACACACGCACACAAACAGCATTCCCAGTCAAAGTCCAGTCCAAATGTCCTGTCTGAACCCGGCCTGAGTCCCCCACATTAAAACGTCAGGGTTTCTTGTACCTGTTCTGAAGGTTAATAACAGAGTGTGTGATCAAGCCTCTATTCATGTGAGTCTTTTTTTTTTTGACAAGAACAATGTAGTCATACATAGTTACATTAGGAAAGATGCAGCTGATGCGACACATACAGAGTGTGAAGCTTATGCTAATTTTCAACTCCTGTCCCTGGTTGAGCTTTTCCCTGTAGTGCAACACATTATGCTGAATTAATAAAATAGAACTGCCCCTAAAACACATATTTACAACGGTGATCTAACATTAAGACATTCCCCCCACCAATGTCAGCTATACGGACAACACACATTCACAGTCTAGAACACACGCTCACAAACACACACAAAATACTATTGTTTACAAGTTTAGAAATGGGTGCATGTTTGGTTTGCTTTAAGCCACAGCTTGATCTTTGAGGTGACCTCCTTCAATTCTAATATGTTTTTCAGGTCAGTGGGCAGCGAGTTCCACAGTTTTGCCATTTTATGGAGAAAGCAGACTGACCAAATGTGGTTCTTCTCTGTGGGATTGCACAGTTGTTGTGGGAGGAACTTCTGGTGACTCTGTTGCTGGTCTGTCTCTATATAAATGAACTTAGTGCCAGGTTATTGATGCATTTGAATGTTAATTTTAGAATAATTTTCTAAAGTTTTCAAAACTTAGTAGATGACAATTTTTGAGTATATTGCAGTGGTGATATCAGGTTCGTTTCTTGTCCATAATTTTTTATGCTTGTTTGTAAAAAGAACCCATGCACTTTGTGGCTGAGGGAGCTGCCTGGGTCCATGCTGTCATGCAGTATACGATAAATGGGAGAAGATCATCCCATGCATGTACAGCAAGGCCGCTTGATTCGTAATAAAATGTCTTATTAGTTTGAAACAGTTGAGATTGTCGTGTATAGTTTTGCATAGTTTTTGTATATGTGTATCCAATTTTAGTTGTTGATCTAGAACCAACCCTTGGTAATTGAATTCTGTTATTGTTTTGATTTGTTAATTTTGTCATATGATTTGAAAATGTTGAGTTATTTTCTTAATGGAAAAGCACTGTTTTGGTGAGTGATTTTGAGTGAGCCACTGGCTCACCTCAGCCAGGCAAGGATCTTATTATGGAGTATTTGAAAGTGTAGATTTGTTTTGGGCTATTTTAACGCACTGTGGTCTGGTCTGGAGGTAGGATGTAAACCACTGTATTGCGTCTGATGAGATGTTAAAAGAGGACATTTTAGAGAGAAGAAGATTGTGAATAACAGTCTCAAACGCTTTTTTCAAATCTAAACAAATTCCGGTGGAGTAACCTGCCCGAAAGCCAAACTGCTGTGGGTGTGAAGGTGGTGGGCCTCCAGGTGATCAGTCAGCTGAGTGGCTACAGTCTTTTCAATAATTTTGGACATAATAGGTAAGATAGCCGTGGGCCTGTAGTTAGACATACTGTGCACACGGTGATAGTGCTGCTCCTCCATCGGCCGCGGGCCCCACAGTGGGACAGCCCTGCTGCTCAAAGGTCATTCCGGGTCCAGGATTAAGATGTATATCTGTCTTAACTTCCTGCGATGAAATAAGTAATAATGATAATAATGCATCAGTTTCATAAAGCTTATTTTGGTTAGTCAAAAACGCTTCACATGATTTTATATTATCTTATAAACTACTACTGTAGCCACAGCTGCCCTGGGGAACACTGAGACACGTGAGGCAACCAGTATGTCCCATCGGCCCCTACGATCACCACCAACCATTCATGTGCACACCATATTGATTCTAGACAATTGGGGGAAGTGTCTTGCCTCAAGGCACTATGGTTTTTTTTCCTTTTTTTTAAACGTAAACAATAAAGCAAGAATACACACAAAAACAAACAAACAGAAAAAACAAAAACTATGTTTGTTCGCCCAAACTTTGACAGTTTGCAACTTTACAGCCACATCTGTCGCAGCCCCCCCATAGTGGCACCTAGTGTTCCGAGAGGTCTCCCATCACAGTACTGACCTGCCCTGCTTGGCTTTAGAGATCTGACTGGACTTTCACATGCAGGCACCAACACTTGATTCTTGATTCCTCTTCCCAGGCATCATTCGCATCCACACAGTCTTTACCCTCTTGTTAAGTACCCTAGCTTGAAATCTAACTAAAATGTGCAAAATCTGCATTTGTTTGTAGAGCAAAGAAAATCATGCTCATCCCAAGTGCGCTGGATTTTGTAAAAAAAATAAAATAAAAAGGAAGTTCCAGGATATTTAGCTCTCAAGTGTCAGTTATCAAAAATGTCACGTCTTTGTGTACTGTTCGTAAATGACACATAACTGTGTGGACCTTCTCTTCTACAAACTGGACTTTTCACAGCCTCTGACCATCATGTTATAGTGTTTTTTTCTGATTCCAGAGCAATCAGTATCTGACTCATGCATTCTCTTACCACTGTACACCATTGGCAGTTTTACTTTGTACGGTAAATTTATTTATTTAGAGTCTTTGGTAGAGACATCACATAAGAAGCAGAGCAATACAGTGAGTCAGAGTACAAAAGGGGATTGAATTATTTGTCATGTTAGATCAATACTGAGATATCACATTCTTCACACTACAGAGATGGAGCTGCTTTCTTTTTTATAACCTTGTGCACTGAGGTCAGACTGCATGTTTTTGGTTTTGGCCTTGGATGGGTCAGATGGGGAGAGTAACGCTGTGTTTGTTTGGGCAGACTGTCCTCACCTGGCCACATTTCTTCTCCTACTCATACTATGTGGTACTGCAACCTTTTCTCATACACTCTCATACAATACAATCAAAACACTAATGACAAAATCCGCTGTGATGAGTGATTCCTGTAACCTTGAGTGACTGCAAAATAATGGATGTATTTTAATCATTCATTATTAATCAACACATACAGTACAGTGTTGGCTAATTGAAAGACATATTACCAGCAGAGGCAACAAGATTTGACTGTATACATATTAGTAGATTTGAAATTGACCAAAAACATTATTGGCCATGTCAAAGAAGTTGCGTGTCTGACCCAGTGGGAGAAGCTGGCTGGCCAATCACAACTAGTTGTCATGCTGACTGTGGAAACAGAAATATACTGTGTAACCCTATGGTGCCTCTTCATCAGTCAAAATCGACTGCCCAGTTCAAAAAACAGCGTTTGAATCTGGTTTAAAATACAGCTTTAGAGCATAGGCAAAAACGCAGCTTTAGAGATTTGTCCAAAGCAAAGCTTTAGGCCAGTCCAAAACAAGTGCGTGTCAGTGCTGGGGGTTGTATTTTTTCTAAACAGAACTATTTAGCTGCTGTGGAGTTGTAGTCATTTAGTGCCGCAGCAGATCCAAAACACATTTCATTATGTCTCCTCTGAGAGGAGGTTCAAAATTGTCACAGAATAAACATATAAGCAACGATGTAAGTACGAAATAAGGAGTGGTCTTGAATTCAGCCGGACCGATTGAGTCAAGAATTGTATTCATATGTATCACACACAAAAGGGTTTAATGCTTAGTGGAATGTTTTATACAAACACTATTGTAACTTTCCAAACCTCTGCTGGAAATGATCCCTACCCCCAATGGAATCACACTGATCTTACCCCAATGGAATCACACTGATCCTACCCCAATGGAATCACACTGATCCTACCCCAATGGAATCACACTGATCCTACCCCAATGGAATCACACTGATCCAACCCCAATGGAATCACACTGATCCTACCCCAATGGAATCACACTGATCCAACCCCAATGGAATCACACTGATCTTACCCCAATGGAATCACACTGATCCTACCCCAATGGAATCACACTGATCCTACCCCAATGGAATCACACTGATCCAACCCCAATGGAATCACACTGATCCTACCCCAATGGAATCACACTGATCCTACCCCAATGGAATCACACTGACCCTTCCCCAATGGAGCCGATCCTCACACTGAGCCGATCCATGGACTGTAACACAGACTGTACAATAGGACTATAGACTAATCATAGAATGCAGAATCGAACCATAGACTGTACATTATGATCATAGAATGTACAATGGGATAATAGACTAATATATATTAGATAGATATTAGTTATATCATAGTGAAATGAAACAAAAGTAATTGATGGCAAAGAAAATGAGCTGTGTGTCTGTGTCCGTGTGTCATAGGACCCTTCGCTCTCAAAGGACCTCAGCAGCAGTAGCTCAGTGGACGTCAGTGGTGTCGTGGACGGGTCTAGGCGGGGCCCCTCCCCTCTTGCCTTGTCCTCAGATGAGGTATGGCTGTTTCCCAAATGACAGTATTCTCTAGGCTGAATTATGTTTAAATCTATTGACATCTGCTGCTCATGTCCAACTATGTCATTATAAATGTTGCTTTACTTTAAAATCAGGGGGAAACTAGGCAAGATCTGAAGTAGTAGTGTAACCTTTCATGTATTGTTTTTTTGTTTGTTGTGCTGCGGAGAGTTTGGATATGATCGACGACGAGGTGAGTGATAGCATGTGTGTAATACTCAGTGGATCTGCCCAGAATTTCACGCTACAATTGAGTTTTTAGCCATCAGAAAAGGACCTGGAGTTGTTCTTCTTACACACTTAATATCAGAAACTCTAAATCAGGAGTTTCCAACCTGTGGCTTGGGTGCTACCAGTAGCTTGCCACTCCTTTTCAGCTAGCTCCCCAAAGGATTTAAGAATTTAACACATTATTCTGAATGATGTTTCCATATTGTGTTTCCAATGAACACAGCTCACCGTACAGACAAATTTGGGTGAACGTGGAATACTGCATTACAACATCAAGCTATTTTGGTTCACAAGTTTTGTGGTCCCTGCCCACACACCCTCCCACTCTCCCAGTCTTCCTCCAATACACCCTCCCACTCTCCCAGCCAGAGGTGAAAAAGTGGTGAAACAGTGTGTCCCCAATGGTCTCCCTGTGTCACAGATCCTGGATCAGCAGTCCCAGCCTCAGGCTCGCAGTGTGGCTGACTGGAGCCCAGAGCAGGTAGCTCTCTGGCTCATGGGCCTGGGACTGGAGCACCACATCCCTCAGTTCACTGCCAGCAACATCCAGGGAGAAGAGCTGCTGCAGCTGGACAGCACTGAACTCAAGGTATGTTAGAGTCTTTTATTTATATTTTCTTGAGAACTCTACTGATCTGTAATGTGTGAGAGGAAATGTTCTCTTGTCTAATCTTATAAGTAGGTGAGTCATATTTTGTTGGAGGTCATGAAAAGCTAGTCATCCCACACAAATTAAGCAAATGGTCACAGAAATAAATGGTCAAATGTCCCAGACAAGTGATTGTCCTTAGATTTACCTTCTTCAGTTGGAAGAACGAGAGTTTAAGGACAATCAGGAAATAAAAAAATTGAGGAATAGATCATCTTTGGTGGGACTCACAGTGACGAGAGATCCACTCATGGGACAAGCCGAAGATTCAGGACTGAAGAACAGGACTGAAGAACAGGACTGAAGGACAGGACTGAAGGACAGGACTGAAGGACAGGACTGAAGGACAGGACTCCGGCTATAGATGTGTTCAGGAATTAACTTGCGTTAATTAAATGTTTTCATTAATTGCGTTAAAAACGCAATGACGCATGTGCCGAATGTGCCATGGAGAGTGGCGATCTGATGGGCATTAGTTAGCATTAGCACAACATCTTATAAGCTGTGCAGCAATCACTGAAGAAATGTTACAAAAGCAACAGCCTGCTATCACAGAAAGATTATACCGCCAGTTTCGCAACCAAATGTAATCCGAGGCGGTCCCGCTCCCGCAGGTCTCTCCAGAGGATACGATATAAGGTACTGTAGCTATATTCACCCGGGCTTGATTTATTCTTTGATCTTTGCTTTAGTTCCCTCTTCCTCACTGTTGCGTCGTTTGGGCTGTGTTGCTGTGTATGCATTTTCCGCCATGGCAGGTATAGCCACCTTCTCCTGCCATGCTGTTGTGATTACATCATGTTTACCTGCGCTGCAGACACGAGAGGAGCCAGCCTGTTCGTAACAGCGCTGCTGCTGCCACTCGTTGGAGGAGAACCAGCGTCACGCAGTTTCTACACTGCACTTTTTATGGTCTGATTTCATACACAAGCTGAATCAATGAGCTCAACTTTTGATAAACTTTGAATACAACTTAGAAAATGTTCATTGTTGTTATAATAAACAAATACAGTGCATATGTATACTATGTATGTCATTTATTCCATTCAGATAACCATTTATAGAAAAATATGCCATAATTTTGCCAAGGCAATTAATTACGATTAATACATTTTAAAGTGGTAACTAACTCGATTATATATATTTGGGCTTGTTCACACAGAAGGGTATAAAAGTGGGACACAAGGCCAAAAATGTAATTTTAATAATCAGCAGATATATTATGTTTTTAATAAATACCTCCTCTGACCATTAGTAGTTGAAATGAGCTATGCGGAAGTTTGTTACATACATATACATGTGTGCTCTTACTACCGTATGTGCGACATGCAACATTGAAGTATCCCCACTATGGGACGAATAAAGGTTCTCTAATCTCATCTTACGTATTCTTGGGGCATGCTGTGTGTGTTCCAGGCTTTAGGGGTGAGCTCTTCCCAGGACCGTGTATTGATCAAGAGGAAGATCAAGGAGCTCAAGGTTCTACAGGAGAAGATGCTCTGCAGGCCACAGGAGCATTCCCGCCGAAGGGACACTGAACACAACGAGGAGGAGTGAGGCTCCACTACCACCCTCTGACAAAGCCACCACGAGGCAGCCATGCCCAGGGCCCCACAGAAGGGGCCACCGCTGCCCAGCTATACGCTTCAGAGCAGGGACCAGAGAGCGCAGAGAACGTCGAGTCGCCCTGGAGGTGTGAGCCATACCACCACAATGAGCTATTCATCCACTTTTATTTATTCAAAAGACGAAACAGCTTTGGGAGCAGTTGTATCCACGCTCCTCTCTCGTGCCATCAGTAGCCCTGTGTGTTTCCTAGTCACGGATCTCATGCTGTTGAACCACTTTGGAGGAATCACATATTAAATATTCCAACCCAGCCAATGTCCTCACCCTGTTCTCAAAGTCACCCTGGAGCGCTCATCTGGGATGCACTTTGGAGCAAGAATTTTGGGAAAATTAAGCCTTTGAGAAATGTTAGTCTCACTCTCAACACCTTTTATAGAAACCCTTTTTATGATTATGAATTTTCCCCCTACATTATACAGTTAAAGGCTGGATTCTGGTGAGTTTTGAGATCTTGTTCAAATCACTATTCTATGTACAGCTTGGTTTTATGTTTTTACAAAAGCATTTGTGTGTGTAGATGTCACACAAATATATCGCCAAAAACTCATCTGTCTTAGAGTAGTAAGTTATATTACAAGATTTGTGTTCATTTTGAGCCCTTTGAGAACACAGAGAACCTTACTTCGCTCCCAGGCTAATCCCTCCGACTCCTTTCCCTGACTCCTCCTTATAGCTCCTCTGACTACTTTTTAGTTGTAATATTTCCGTTCTCTTTCTCCCACAAAAGATTCAGCTGCAGAGGCATGTTTGCTCGAAGAATAACAAATCTTCTGTTTGCAAAACATTTGAAATGGTTTAAAGGGGTGGAGCACAGAGTAACGGGGCAGGACTGAAAACGCTCATGCGATATCTCATGTCTATTGTTACATTAATTCAGATAAATATGGACATTTCAAAGGTGCTAAACATGTGCCACAGGTGTTATACATTACCACTATAGCAGGCAGAAGTATTTTGTGGGAATGGGGAGGGTCATGACCAAGACTTGTGAGTCCATCGGTTCTACAGTCCGGTTTGAGGCACAAGGACCACTGCCCCGGGCACTGGGCGCCTGCTTCAGGGACAGCCATCTTGTGTTTGGAAACTGTAAAGACATCTTAGATCCCAGGATGGAATAACCGACAAAAAGTTTTTGGGAAACATTTTTAACATGAAGAACCTGAATCTCAGAACAGAATGTTTTTTAAAAATACTGCCGTAGGAACAGGTATAAGAAATGATTAGTGTTATAGCATAGATAATTATGTACGGCAAACTTATCTTGTGTTCATGTACAATTTAAGGTGCAAGATGTCACTTCAGGTGGAGGGCCTGTCTGATTGTTCCTATGTAAGACAGTCCCACTGAGAACACCAAAAGAGTCCTGGTTTTACTTGTGGGGAAACCTTAATCTGCACACCAAAAATTAAGGAACAGTACACAGACCCAGGCAGAATATGCAAACTGCACAAAGACACAGGGAGAACGTGCAAACACAGACACGAGAACATGCAAACTGTGCACAAGCAGAACATGCACAATCACTAGGAGGGCATGCAAACTATAGTGAAACCCAGGACATTTTGTTGTGAAGTGAGTGCTAACCAGAACAAATTATCAATCCCTGATTCTGTCAGATCTCAGAAGCTAAACAATGCAGTGGCTAGTAAAGTGATGGGAGACCAAGGGGACACACACCATGTGTCATCATGTCTGAAGTACGAATTTGCACACACATACAGTATTCTGTGTATAATAGTTGAGTGTGATATTCTTATACTTGGATTAAAATGTAAAACATGTCTCTACACACATGTAGATGCATACATTATGTGGTTGACCGTGACTAATACAAATATTACACTTGTACAAATACACCAAATCACACAAATAATTATACTAAGCATGGATTACTCCAAAACACCTTTGTGTTCTTACAGTATGTGCATAAGTTTGCCTCATCTAGCCTGACACTCCACCAGAGGAGCGTCATCTTGAACCTTTACAAAAGTGCAGACATAAGAGTTGGCAGGTACTCAACAATTATGTATCTATGGGCATTTCTCATGGGCCTGGCTCTTCAGTGAGGGAGTGCAGCCCTCAGATATATTGGATTCACATATGAATAGAGCTGATCTTTGGGGAGGGAGCCACCACGCTTGAACAAAACACCTCACAAGGGCATAGATGACGTCAGGCTCAACTGTGTATAGGCAGTAACTCAGCAAAATAATGCTCTTCTGTGATTGTGTTCAAACACCATAACTTTTAAGAATAATACATGGGCAAAATTACATCTATGCACATAAGTCATCCAGCAAACAGCCTTACCTCTGTTACTGTACCTCGGCACAGGCAAGCTGAAATAAGTATCTGCAGAGTCCAGTGAAACAAACATACATTTCTGATCGCTACAATAAAGTGGGATCCTCGGATCAAGATTGAAAACCCGTAATATTTAACCAGTGTCTGTGGATAATATCCAATCTCCCCCCCCAACTAAACGTGTACAAATGTAAAATTACAGTGTATATACGCCTGTGCAGCGGATTGCCACACATCATATTTATTGCATAGGCTATTTTTTATTTTTATATATGATTAAATTTCCTCAGCATATTGGGCTGTTTGCTTACCTCATGTAAATTTCCTCCAATGTCTGTGTGGGAGACGGTAATCCGTCCGCAAACCGAGCCAGTCCTAGCCCTGCTCTATAGCTGGGCCCAGCAGCTCGACATTACTCACTTTGAGAGTGTGATAACACATAAACTGAGCAGAGCAGTGCAGAGTCAGGCCCATGTGAAAATGCCTTGAATTATTTTTTTATTTTTATCAGGCCTACCTCAATGTGTATTGCGACTTGGAGTGGGTTTGCATCTGCACAGACCCTAAGGCTGCTGTTATGAGGTAGTATTGTTCCTCTGGCATTTATCTTCCACAGCAAATATTTTTTTCAACATTGATAGTTGTAAAGTGTTGCTTTAAGTACAAAAAGTCCCATCATAGAGTGTCCTTTGGTAGGCTGCAATGTTGGGGTTAGGGGTATAGCGTTTGCATTCACACTTTTGCAGAATGTTAAACATTTAAAATGGGTTGAAGTTCTATGTTCAAATCCTATCTTGTGTACATATTTATGTCCCTGCTGTCCTGCACATGTTTGCTTTGCTCCTTCGCTTTGCCCCGGAACTTAGGATATGCTGCCTGAAAGCCTCTTCCACACTAGACTCCTGCACTACAGACCACAGACTCTACAAGAGCAAGGGTGTCCAAACTGTGGCCAGCGGGAAGCTTTCCACCTCACATGTTATTTTTACTGGGGGCATCCTTGCCTTCCCCTGGTAACTGCTGTGGATGTGTGTAATGAGGTGCGTCATGCAGAAGTTGTGTCAAGGAAGAGTTCTATTAGCTAAGGGAGGATAAATAAAACTAAATCTAGACTCAGATCTACATCTACAATGATAATATGATTAAATATACATACAATTTTGTAAATTATCCAAGCTATTGCTCCAATGCTATGTGGGAAAACTGTGGTTTGGACACTCCTGCACAAGATATTTTTTCCTATTTTAATAAAAGGATGGATGGACTGTGTATAATATATCAACTAATGTTAATTTACATACTGGTATTTTTAAATATTTATAACGGAAGGTTATGTTCTGAGGTGATTGAATTTCATTTCATGTGTCATTTTTTTGTGTTATAAACTGTTGAAGACAAGATTGGTTTACTCCAGTGTAGAGAAATATAAAGCCATTTAATTTTAATAACATGATTATTTATTTATTTATATATTTAATAAAAAAATAAACGTTATAATTGCTTATGAAGCAAACATCTAATCTAATGACAAATCATGTAGGCTTTATATAATCACATAGCTGTGATGGCAAAAACTGTTGAGGTCCAATGTGGAGAAAGATTTTGACTGAAATAAAGAAATATAAACCCAGATTGGACCGTCATTGCCTTTCAGTCCTATACCAGCATGGAATAGATTAGATATAACGCCATTTATCCAATAGGAAATTCTTATGAGCTTCCAAAGCCAGCGGCTATCTCAAGGGCACTGCTGGAATACCCGTGCATCACCAATCATATGTTTTATTTGATTTGGTTGAACAAGAGAACAATATTCACCTCAACATTAATTCGCATTTGCTTCTGTTTGGAGCTGTCCTGCAAACCCTTCCCCAGGAGGGGTTTGTCTATGAGCAACATAACTCAACAAGTTATGGGAGAATTTGGTCGAAGCAGGAATTTCACCCGAATTGAGCAATGAAGAAATGTCGTGGAGCATCGCTTCTTTGAGTCCATGGACAAGACAGGCTGAGGCTGTAAATGAGTCCAGGACTGAGGCTGTAGATGAGTCCAAGGCTGAGGCTGTAGGTGAGTCCAAGGCTGAGGCTGTAGATGAGTCCAAGGCTGAGGCTGTAGGTGAGTCCAAGGCTGAGGCTGTAGATGAGTCCAAGGCTGAGGCTGTAGGTGAGTCCAAGGCTGAGGCTGTAGGTGAGTCCAAGGCTGAGGCTGTAGGTGAGTCCAGGACTGAGGCTGTAGATGAGTCCAAGGCTGAGGCTGTAGGTGAGTCCAGGACTGAGGCTGTAGATGAGTCCAAGGCTGAGGCTGTATGTGAGTCCAGGACTGAGGCTGTAGTCGAGTCCGGAAGTGCCCTTTCAGAGCTGCAGAGACGTGCTCCGCGTGTTGGAGCCGCAGGTCTCTTTATTCACTGTGTGCGCATCCGAAGCACATTCCAAAGGAAGAGCTGATATCCGCCATGTGACGAGCATGCGCGTGCACGCTCCTGTGTGCCGCTGGTCATCTGAGTCCAAATACACACACACACACACACACACACACATGCACGAACACGCGCAGACGGGTAATACATGTCCGCACGTGTTCATGTGATGTATGTGCGCGTGCGTGTTTGTGTGTGATGGATGTGAGGGCGTGAGGCGGGTCCCTGCTCCCCAGCGTCTGTCACCGCTCTGCCGCCTTCACAGCTCCATGCCTCCGCGTACCTCGGTGTACCTCCTCCTCTTCCTTCTCCATGCCTCCTGTGCCTCCCTCCTCCGCGCGCCTCTGATCTCCTCCAGCAGCAGCTCCACATCCCCGTGACCGCCAGTCCATCGCCATGTCCGAGCAGCAGGGAGAGCAGAGGCTGAGTCCCACTGCTGCTGCCGTTGACCCCGCGCGGAAGGACGCAGTCACCAACGGAGCTTGCGGACTGGCGGACTCGGTCAGGCGGGTGCAGAGTGAGTGCTTGAACGAGGCTTGGGACGGCGCAGCCGGTGCCAAGTCTGGCTCCCAGACCATCCCGCGGCGCAGCAGTCTGGTGAAGGTAGGCCATGGGATGTGCATGGGGAACTTGGACAACAAACTGTTGCCTCTGCTGCTGCCTCATACTCATCATGTTCTGTCAGAGTGCTCTCTGGGCATCCTTTTGGCAGTCATGGGGAGAGGGCTCACTCTGCATCTATTGGGATCACTCCTCATGGCAGTTATGGGGAGAGGTTGCAAAGGTATATGGCTGTATTCGTAAAATACTTGAATATAGTGTCGTTATATAGTTCGTTTATAGTTACCTATAAGCTTCACAGTGTTGGGGAGAAAAACATGAAAATGTGTTTAGATAGAGAATGCATTCTCTAAATGTATTTTGTAACACCGCATAGTTGGAATATTTTACCCTCCTTTGCAAAGGCTAAAATTATATGTAAAAATGCATGATTGCAGTGGACCTTTGCTCTTGCACGTTTGTTGCATTTCTGTTATTTTCAATTGAAAAGACACTCACAAGCATCACTTTCTTTTTCAGGTTCTTTTTCATTCCTTTTTTGATGGAATGACTAAATTGCATGAACATATATTTTGTTATTGTTATGTTGTTATGACATGCCATAACATTATGGCATGTCATAAACCAATTTATGAAGATTTTATTTTTGACTTTTTACTTAGCATTCACACACAAGTTCCAAACAACTGTGAAATGATTAATGATTCTGTTGGGACCTGCACAAGTATTTGTGGCACACGTGGCTTCACTTTTCAGAAAGGGATGCTCGTTAGACTTTACTTTTAGAAGTTTGTGTAAGCACTCAGTCAAAGGAAGGTTTCTCACCCATCATCTGTATTTCTTAGCAGGTTTTCCAGACGTTTCATCCTTAATCCAAAGAAGGTTTTCAAGGGAATTAAATCTCAGACCGCCCGTTGGAGATGTATAACCTATGGGTGTGGTTAGACACACCCATAGGTTATAGATCTAGACCACTCGTAACTCATGACGTGCAAATGATTTAGGAGTGGTTGGACCCGCACTCCACTCGAGCAATCTCAGTAGACAATAGATCTGTGACATGCCAATGAGTTAGGATCGTTAGAAGGTCGTTAGACCTGCTCCCTATCACGTCTTAACAGACCTGGATGTGTTTATAGCTAGCCTCAGGATTAGGGTGTGTCTGGGTGATTCTCGCGAAATCAGACTTACAAGGTGGCATGAAGAATAAGATGAACAAAGTAAATGCAATGGAAATTATAATGATACATTTATAAACATGTCATCACAGGCTATGTTGCACATGATTTAAAGTGAACATTATAAAAATATTTTTATTGTTTTTTCCATATTCAATAGTAAATTTCTCATTACCGCAACGCGTCCATTACTGAATTTGAGAACTTTGAAATACAATTTTTTAAACAAAAAAAAAATGAAATGTATAAATTATCAGTGCATGTTATACTATAAACAGTTACAATAAATAAACATGTGATATTGCGTATTCTTGTATAAAACAAGTTAAAGTTTTAAGGAAAATAACTTTTTCTCATTTTTCTCATCCTCCGCAACAATTTTCAATAATCGTTTAAGTCCACAAGGAACTTACAAAATCAAAGAATTCTGAAGGGAGGAACATCATTTCCAGTGACACTCAAAATAGCTACCAGATAAGCACCTAATTTTATTTCTCTCCAGATAAAAGTTAAAAGTTTGTTCATTACAGCAGCTACACGACTTTTCATTTCTCATTACCGATACGCAACGTTTTTACCATTGATATTTTTTTTTAATTTAAAAATTCTTGTTTATTATATACTTCATTATGGTCCAAAAATAAACAGCTAGCTAAAGTTTAGCTAAGCCTTGTGGTGCCTTCGCAGACAGCGGAAAATTTCAAGGTCACTCATACTCCGCAACAGCATTATCATACACCGCAACAGTTAAAGGCATGTTGCGGTAGAGAGATTCACTGTTTCGGTAATGAGAAATTGATATGTTATACCAGGAATTAACACAGATATTTTTAACACATTTATGAAAAACACTTAAATAACAAAATAATATAGCTTTTAATTATAAAGTATACCAGTAAACCTTCCAGCAGAAGTCATTAGTTTCAGTTGGCTCAGTTGGTAGAGCATTATTAGCCTTTAAGGCTAGAGGTCATGGGTTCAAGCCCACCACAAGACCTACTCCACCAACTCCCACTGATGTCTGCTGTTGTTGTATCCTTGGGCAAGACACTTTATCCCACTTTGCCTGAAGGCCCCTCTGAAAGACTAAGGCTATGCCATAGAGCTGTGCTCTGTGTAATGAGTGGCATCTCTGGCCACCTTCCAACCCAGGAATAGATTAAGGGGAAGAAAATGGATGGATTATTTTACAGAATATTATGCCCCCCTGGACTACCACCTTAACGTGGTAAGGGAGTTTGAGTACTCTGATGATCCTGGGAGCTATGTTGTCTGGGGCTTCATGGTAGGGTCTCCCATGGCAAACAGGTCTCAGCTGATGAGTCCAAAACCCACCATGTATAGCATGTTATTGAGAACCGTGACGTCACCCGGCATGGCGCAGCCGGGGCCCCACCCTGGAGCCAGGCCTGGGGTTGGGGCTTGTATGCGAGAGTCTGGTGGGCCTTAGCCCACGGGCCCCGGCCGGGCTCAGCCCAAAGGGATGACATGGGCAGGCCCTCCTTTGGACCCACCACCCACAGAGGGATCCGTGGTGGAGAGGTGCTGAGAGGACTGGGCAGCAGTCGAAGGCGGTGACCTCAACGACCCAGTCCACGCACACAGCATATGGCTCTTGGGACGTGGAACGTCACCTCGCTGGGGGTGACACACAGCTCGGGCACCGCAATCCAAATCCTGGACGCTCCACTTTTCTGGTGTTTCTCGCGGGGAGAGGCGGCGAGCTGGGGTGGCCATTCTCATTGCCCCCCATCTCAGCCGCCACGTGTTGGAGTTCTCCCCGGTTAATGAGAGGGTCGCGTCCCTCCGCCTCCGGGTGGGGGACAAGTCTCTCACTGTTGTGACGGCCTACGGGCCTAACAGCAGTGCAGAGTACCCGCCCTTCTTGGAGTCCTTGGGAGGTGTACTGGACGGTGTACCGCCCGGGGACTCCGTTATTCTCCTGGGGGACTTCAACGCCCATGTGGGAAATGCCAGTGACACTTGGGAAGAACGGCCCCCCTGATCTGAACCCGAGCGGTGTTCAGTTGTTGGACTTCTGTGCTAGTTACAGTTTGTCCATCACAAACACCATGTTCCAGCACAAGGGTGTCCACCAGTGCATGTGGCACCAGGACACCCTAGACCGGAGGTCGATGGTCGACTTTGTTTTCGTATCATCTGACCTTCGACCGCGTGTCTCGGACACTCTGGTGAAGAGAGGGGCGGAGCTGTCAACCGATCACCACCTGGTCGTGAGTTGGATCCGCTGGCAGAGGAGGAAGCCGGTCAGACCTGGCAGACCCAAGCGTGTAGTGAGGGTCTGCTGGGAACGTCTCGCTGAGCCCCCTGTCAGACGGACTTTTAACTCACACAACTCACTGGGAGAGCTTCTCCCAGGTCCCGGCGGAGGAGGGGGACATTGAGTCTGAGTGGACTATGTTCTCCGCATCTATCACCGATGCTGCAGCTCGCATGCGTCAGGATGAAGAAGGAGTCCTATCAAGCCATGATGGTCCGTGGGACTCCTGAGGCAGCTGTCCAGTACCGGCAGGCCAAGTGTGCTGCGGCCCGGGCTGTTGCAGAGGCAAAAACCCGGGACTGGGAGGAGTTCGGAAAGTAAAGAGGTGCCTCGTCACGTCCTCTGGACCGGAGGGGGGTTTTCTTATGAGTTTTTCCTTGCCAATGCAGGAGGGTCTGTTGGGCAGTTAGTGTCCAACTAGAAGGACTGTGGTGATGATCCAGGACGTGACGACTTTAACATTCTAGAACAAGTATGGACATTCTTCAACATGTGTTCTATTTTTATTAAGTCCTCTGAGATTACTTCTGTTGTGATTTAGGGCTATACAAGAATAAATTGTATTGAATTGGGGGCAGAGGCTGAGGATGTCGGGGCGGATTCTTCCATCTCCCTGGCTGAGGTCACCAAGGTGGTTGGCAGCCTCCTTAGTGGCAAGGCTCCGGGAGTGTATGAGATCCGTCCTGACAATCTAAAGTCTCTGGATGTTGTAGGAGTGTCTTGGCTGACACGTCTCTGCAATATCGTGGCAGACCGGGGTGGTGGTCCCTCTCTACAAGAAGGGGGACCGGAGGGTGTGTTCCAATTATCGTGGGATCACACTCCTCAGCCTCCCTGGTAAGGTCTACTCCAAGGTACTGGAGAGGAGACTACGACCGATGGTTGAATCTCGGATTCAGGAGGAGCAGTGTGGTTTTCGTCCCGGCCGTGGAACACTGGACCAGCTCTATACTCTCAATCGGATACTCGAGGGTTTATGGGAGTTCGCCCCAACCTGTCCACATGTGCTTTGTGGACTTGGAGAAGGCGTTCGACCGTGTTCCCCGGGGTGTCCTTTGGGGGATTCTCCGGGAGTACAGGGTCCTCTGCTGAGGGCCATCCATAAATGATACTTATGTGTACCTCTTACACTAATATTAATTTCTGCTAAATTTCCTTAATGCAGTTTAGAATTAAAAAAAAAGGTGTTTTCAGGGCTTATTTGTCATAGCCTGGCTATGCCAGACCCTTGTAGTTCCGCCATGCTCCACCAGAGGCGTTTGGCTGAACCACATGGGTCTGGTATCGACGCCATAGCGAACGCATTCCCCAGATTATTTTTTAATCGACCAATCAGGATTGCCGGTGTTACGTGGGGTTTGCACTGCCTTCTCAAGCTTCTCTCATGCAGCAGCGAGAGGAATCCAAGATGGCGGACGTAAAGTCCGCAAATCTTTTTAAAAAAGATCGAATTAAGACACGGATGTCACTTTTAATGCAATTAGAGGCGAGATGTTGATGGTTCTATGTTGATATATGTGTGTCAGAGAGTCAGAGTCAAATGTTCCTGTAAAGTTAGGTTGAAGCACTGGTTCAGTGTTCCTGTTTACACACTATGCAGCAGGGTTGCCAGGTTTGGTGGTTCCCGCATATTTTTTTCCAAGAGACTTGTAGGTATTAAATAAACAGAAAGACAATAAACAGAATCATGATAGTCCAAGTTGATTACATTAAGTTTTTAGCCAAAAAATCATTCTGAGTGTTTTTTTTTGTGGGTATTCTCGCGGATTTTGGGTTGGAAAATCTTGCTGGGATTTGGCAACCTATGGGAGCCTTGTGCTTCGATGTGAGTGGTTGAAAGCAGACTTTATTCAAGATAACGGACAAGTGGTCTATTCAATCACATACAAGGATTTTTTTTACAAGGCCCTGCCTTCTGAAATCCAACCACTATGGCTCAGTACTAGACTCATGTGTGAAGTGCAGTGAACTACATGGGTCTGGCGAGAGTCAGGCTATATTTGTCATCCACCTTACTATGTAATAAATGAATACTGTTATTTGTTATAAATGAATTCTTTTGTTACTACTACTATGATGAAATTAAATGCTTTTGACCATTAAAATATAATTGGGTGTTAAATGTGAATCATTTCTAACCTATGTTGCACTAAATCTCATTTCCGAAACATTGAATTTCATTTCCGAAACACCATTCTCATTACCGTAACGTGTTCATTTGCAAATGATTTAATAATTATTTTGTTTTTTGTTTTTTTAGCAATTGTGTTGACACAATTTGTAGTACTACTTTTTATATCCCATTCACAAAAAATATATATTTATGTCAGTTTTCAAAGGAATATCCTAAAAAAACTAGATGTAAATCATTAAGTGTGTTGCGGTAATGAGACAAATTATAAATATTTTCAAATTTATAAATATAACGAAGTAATCTTTCTTGACTGATACATTCCTCTTGGCATAAGTGTTAATTAGCTACTTTTAAAATTTCCCAATTTTTTTTATTTTAACAATAAATCTGATGTGATTTCATGTTGCGGTAATGAGATTTTTTTGGCACTCAATATCTAAAATACCTGTAATTCAACTAAAAAAATCAAAAACGATGTTGAAAAATAATGTGTTTAGTAAGTTCAGACATTCATCTAAAGTGCTTAAAAGAAAATTAGTCTTCAAATGCCTTTTGAAAATTTTGAAGTTGGAATTGTTTTAAATCTGGATTTTGTGAGAATCACCCGTCTAACCACACCCAGATGATGGGTGAGAAACCTTCCTTTGCTTTTACTTTTATAAGGTAAACAATAGCTGGATACTCATAGAATTTGCAGCCTCGCTATTTTATCAAAACGTGAATGTATGAGCTCCACGCACAAACGAGGAAGAGAGCTACTCACTGCGCAGAGAGATAAGCAGGATGCGTGCTGCTGCCGCTGATGCTCCGGAGGCGAGGAGGAGGCGTGGCTTATAAATAAACTGGAGATGGTGGATTTGGATTGTATTTGGTGAGGACATTTCAGTCCCAAAATATTGATGAGGTCATGTCCCCACGGAGCCCAAGCAAACCTACACCCTTGCCCCCATACGACTTCTGGCAAACTTCAAACTGGATTTCTTATGTCCTCCTTTCAATAACGGCTTTCTTCTTGTCACTCGTCCATAAAGGCCACGTGTGTGTAGTGTACGACTGATAGTGGTCCCATGTACAGATTCCCCAGCTCAGCTGCAGTACTCAGCAGCTCATCCAGAGTTATCTTGGGGCACTTGGTTGCCTTTCTGACCAGTGCTATCCTTGTTCAATCTGTTGATTTAGGTGGACAACTGTGTCTTTAGAAGTTTGCATTTCCGAATGATGGATTTACATTTTGGTATACTTTAAGGCTACTTCTCCACAACTTTATCCCTGACCTCTTTGATGTGCTCCTTGTCCTCAGAACTTTGTTTAGTGACCAATGCACTCTGACCGTAGCTCTGAGGCCCTCAGAGATTACACACAAGGGGTTTCTAGTTAATCATTAGGGCAAGATGTTTACATTCGGCACTCATTAGAAATATTTTAAAGGCAATTTTAATGCACCCTGAAAAAAGTTCTATGAATACAGGCCCAAGTTCAGTCTATTCTGTCACCTTCAACAGGCACTTGGAATGTCAGACATCACCAAGCTGCAGTAAAGGGTCCACCACTTGCTTGTTTCCAGGGAGATGTTATGGCCAATCTGTGTCTAGTTATGTTCAGAATTCAGATTGAATTGTCCAGTTAGGGAATTCTGCCTTTTTTAACATCACAAGCTTTATGATATCGGATCTTTCTGATATAGAGCAGATCTACAGCCCTGTGTCAGTCAGTCGGTGGCCCTTGCTTCACTGTAGAAGTCATCAGTGAACCCACTCGATAGCTGAAGCTGTAGTTTTGATTTCCAAAACAATGCAGGAGCAGAGGGAGGTGAGGGAGTGACAGAGCCATTTTAGACTACATGTTTCCAAAGAGAAAATTTAGACACTGCAAGTGCTTTACAGGGGAAAAAATTGTGCAAAAGCCCCAGATCTTCCACCTCATAGCATTAGTGTGTTAACTACTGTATATTTCAATGAGATCAAATTGCTAAAGCATTTTGCACGCGCAGTGCATGTTGGCTTACCCCAGGGCTGCCCTTTGTCTTCGGTTGGGTTAATTGTTTTTTTATGGATAAAGGGAGTCTGGTTTGGGGACGACAGGATTGAATCTCTTTGGTTTATAAATGAGGTTGCCCTGTTGGCTTCAACAAACCAGGACCTCCAATATGCACTGGGACAGTCTGCAGTTGAGTGCAAAGCATCTGGGTTGAAAATCACCACCTTCAATCCGAGGCCATGGTTTTAGCCACTGAGAAAGGCCTTTGTCTTCTCCTGGTGGTGCAGAGGTGCTTCCTCAAGTGGAGAGGTTCAAGTTAAGTCATGAGTTTGAGATGATCAGTGCAGTGATCCCTCTTTGCTGTAGTAAAGAGGGAGCAGCGTCTGCAGTCAAAGTTCTTTATAACAAGACCGTTGCCCAAAATTAGTGTCTGGAAAGAGCTCAGTCACACAGGAGGAGCTCTGAGTAGAGTAGCTTGTACTCCACTTCGAGAGGAGCCAGCTGAAGTAAGGAGTAGGTCTCTGTTCACCGTGATGTTTTTTTTGTTGTTGTTGACATTTTACTGCTGAAGGAAAGTTTAAGGACAGGCAATGCCATGGGACATTTATCAATTTGCTTAATCACGCTAAACATTGGTTTATTTCTTTTTTTAGTGTTTGGTTTTCTAATCTGTGATTGGTAATTAAACAATATTGTAATGCCTTTTTTCTACTTTTAAATATGATGAAATGTTTGATCTATTGATAATTTTGCCAATTTTTTTTCAAATGTGCCAAAATCAAGTATTTTTATAAAGTAGTTGAATTATCTCATGTAATGTTTGAAATGTGAACTGAGCTGTTTTTACAGTGTGATAGTCAGTTATGATGAAAGTCTAATATTTTAATAATAATAGTGACGCTAGTGGGGGTGTGTGGAATGTATCACACAGACAGGAACCATAGATTCCAGGGCGTCTGCGCTCAGCCTCATGTCCTCAGTGTTTGCTCTCACACTAACACTATGTTCATAAGTTTATCCAGGACACCACACCTCTGTCTGCTCCCGGATGGCCTGGGCTGCTTAGACTTCAGCCACACTCATGCATACAACTGTGGGTGATAATTTGTTTACTTTATGGAAAAACGTGTTAATGTAGACCTAACCTCTGACCTAACAACAATTAGGTCCGCGTGTCAAGTGTAACAAACCATGAAAGTTATTTCTTGATAACTGCATTACAAAACATATGTTTCATCTTGCTCAGGGTGTTCAGCTGATGTCCATCAAACAAACTGGCAACCCAACTGAGAGACAGAAGCTCACTGTGCGTTCTGAAACAAAATTTAGTAAATAATAATCATTATAATCATAGCCTCAAGCGGTGATGAACACTCCCCTTACTGTGTGTGTATTTCACCCTCGTTGGTTGTAAGGTGCTCACAAGCGAAATAAATGATAACAAAGTCAGGCTTTAGACAAACCTCTGAATATACACAGTTTGTGTATGAGCTATGATGAGATATGAGGATCTTTCCATTGATTTAATTGAGGTCTTTGTGTCATTGTAAACACATGAACATATAAATGTTTTTGATGAATTACCAATGTGTAAATTACTTATTCTGTTGTGAATTGTTTGACTTAAAATAAATAATGTGAAATGTCAATACAAGTACGGTATTGACATTTGATTATTGGAATAAATGCTGTCATATGAAGTTGAATATGGCGAATGTTAAGTATTGAATGATGGCAAAAGACGGGAACATACTCATACGCGCAGTTACCAAGTGTAAAGGGAAGACATGATGCATGAATGCAGACCCTCGTTGAAGTCAAAGGGAAGGCTGTTCACCCAGGCTTTGTATTGATCCATTTTCATACTGCAGAACTGCGTTTTTGGACCCGAGATGACACATGTTAACAGGTTGAACTAGGGCTGCACGATATTGGAAAATAGAGCGATATTCGATATGAGTGTTTAGTATTGCCATAACAATTTTATTGCAATATTTTTTTCTTTCACCTAAAATTGCAATCTGCATTGAAACGCAAGAGACAAATAACAAAAACATAAATGACATTCAAATGCATACATTTATATACTTTTTTGTTTGTTTGTTTCTTTTTGTATTTTTTGAATGTTCATGTGTCTGTCTGTTTGTTGTCTTTATTAAAGGGAAAAAAAAGAAAAAAAACTATATTTTTTGCGCATATTTTTGATATGGATACAATATTTTTTCGATATATTGTAATATGAACGCAAGGAAGGAGGAGGAGGCGTTAAAGCTGCACTAACTGACTTTGAGAAATGTCCGAATGTGAGCGGTGAGCTCGCTCTTTTTGCTCACCCTCCCCGCACCCAAGGAACTTTTGCCCCCCACTACGCCCCTCCCCCTCAATACAATACAATACAATTTATTCTTGTATAGCCCTAGGTCACAACAGAAGTCATCTCAGAGGACTTAACAAAACCATTGAAATCACCAACACAGATCAGAGAATCAACAGTTAAAACACATGAAAAATATAAAGTACACACAGAAGAAAATGTCCATACATGTTGTAGAATGCTAAAGTGTCCTGAGCATCATCAATCCTTTCTGTTGGACACTAACTGTCCAACAAGACCCTCCTGCATCGACAAGGAAAAACTCTTAACTAGAAATGGTACAATGGCTGAAGCCATTGTGAGTGGCTGCATAGATGTTGGAAGGGTTAGGGATGAAGAAGGAAGAGGAAGGGGAAGAAGAAGGAAGAAGAAAGAAAAGGGAAGAAGAGGAAAGAAGAAGGAAGGGGAGGAGGAAGAAGAAGGGGAAGCAGAGGAAGAACGGGAAGAAGAGGAAGAAGGGGAAGAAGGGGAAGAAGAGGAAGAAGGGGAAAGAGGGGAAGAAGAGGAAGAAGGGGAAAGAGGGGAAGAAGAGGAAGAAGGGGAAGAAGAGGAAGAAGTGAAAAAGATGAAGTAAGAAGAATGTGTTCTAAGGTGCTGAATGTGTTGTAAGGCGTTGAATTTGTTGTAAAGTGCTAAATGTGTTGTAAGGTGTTGAATGTGTTGTAAAGTGCTAAATGTGTTGTAAGGTGTTGAATTTGTTGTAAAGTGCTAAATGTGTTGTAAGGTGTTGAATGTGTTGTAAAGTGCTAAATGTTTTGTAAGGTGCTGTAAGTGTTGTAAAGTGCTGTAAGTGTTGTAAGATGTTGTAATGTATTGTATCTGTGGTAATGAATTGTTAGTGTGGTAAAGTGTTGTATGGGGAGTAATCTGTTGTACTGGTCCAATGTAAGTCAATGGGAAAAAGTGCTTGAACTTTTGTTAATATCTGAAAAAGTGCAAAAGGTGGAAGTGTGAAAAGTAATAGCAATAATGAGACGGTGAAGCCGGTCGTAACGATGTATAATTTGTTGAATTTGGTGAAAGCGTTAAAGAGTTGAAAAGTGCCAAAATCTGGCGGAAGTGGAAGAAGAACTAGAAATGGTACAATGGCTGAAGCCATTGTGAGTGGCTGCATAGATGTTGGAAGGGTTAGGGATGAAGAAGGAAGAGGAAGGGGAAGAAGAAGAAAGAATAAGAAAGAAAAGGGAAGAAGAGGAAAGAAGAAGAAGGGGAAGAAGGGGAATAAGAAGAAGAGGAAGAAGGGGAAGAAGGGGAAGAAGGGGAAGAAGAGGAAGAAGGGGAAGAAGAGGAAGAAGGGGAAGAAGGGGAAGAAGAGGAAGAAGAGGAAGAAGGGGAAGAAGGGGAAGAAGAGGAAGAACAGGAAGAAGGGGAAGAAGAGGAAAAAGGGGAAGAAGAGGAAGAAGAGGAAGAAGGGGAAGAAGAGGAAGAAGGGGAAAAAGGGGAAGAAGAGGAAGAAGGGGAAAAAGGGGAAGAAGGGGAAGAAGGGGAAGAAGAGGAAGAAGGAAGAAGGGGAAGAAGAGGAAGAAGGGGAAGAAGGGAAAGAAGAGGAAGAAGGGGAAGAAGAGGAAGAAGTGAAGAAGAAGTAAGAAGAATTCGTTGTAAGGGACTGAAAGTGCTAAGTGTGTTGTAAGGTGTTGAATTTGTTGTAAGGTGCTAAATGTGTTTTAAAGTGCTAAATGTGTTGTAAGGTGTTGAATTTGTTGTAAAGTGCTAAATGTGTTGTAAGGTGTTGAATTTGTTGTAAAGTGCTAAATGTGTTGTAAGGTGCTGTAAGTGTTGTAAGATGTTGTAATGTATTGTATCTGTGGTAATGAATTGTTAGTGTGGTAATGTGTTGTATGGGGAGTAATCTGTTGTACTGGTCCAATGTAAGTCAATGGGAAAAAGTGCTTGAACTTTTGTTAATATCTGAAAAAGTGCTAAAGGTGGAAGTGTGAAAAGTAATAGCAATAATGAGACGGTGAAGCCGGTCGTAACGATGTATAATTTGTTGAATTTGGTGAAAGCGTTGAAGAGTTGAAAAGTGACAAAATCTGGCGGAAGTGGAAGAAGAAGAAGAACTAGAAATGGTACAATGGCTGAAGCCATTGTGAGTGGCTGCATAGATGTTGGAAGGGTTAGGGATGAAGAAGGAAGAGGAAGGGGAAGAAGAAGGAAGAAGAAAGAAGAGGAAAGAAGAAGAAGGAAGAGGAGGAGAAAGAAGAAGGGGAAGAAGGGGAAGAAGAGGAAGAAGAGGACGAAGGGGAAGAAGGGGAAGAAGACGAAGAAGAGGAAGAAGAGGAAGAAGGGGAAGAAGAGGAAGAAGGGGAAGAAGAGGAAGAAGGGGAAGAAGAGGAAGAAGAGGAAGAAGGGGAAGAAGGGGAAGAAGAGGAAGAAGAGGAAGAAGTGAAGAAGATGAAGTAAGAAGAATGTGTTGTAAGGGGCTGAAAGTGTTTTAAAGTGCTAAATGTGTTGTAAGTATTGAATTTGTTGTAAGGTATAGAATGTTTTGTAAAGTGCTAAATGTGTTGTAAGGCGTTGAATTTGTTGTAAAGTGCTAAATGTGTTGTAAGTATTGAATTTGTTGTAAGGTATAGAATGTTTTGTAAAGTGCTAAATGTGTTGTAAGGTGTTGAATTTGTTGTAAAGTGCTAAATGTGTTGTAAGTATTGAATTTGTTGTAAGGTATAGAATGTTTTGTAAAGTGCTAAATGTGTTGTAAGGTGTTGAATTTGTTGTAAGGTGCTGAATGTGTAGTAAGGTGTTGAATTTGTTGTAAAGTGCTAAATGTGTTGAATTTTTGTTAAAGTGCTAAATGTGTTGTAAGGTGTTGAATTTGTTGTAAGGTGTTGAATGTGTTGTAAAGTGCTAAATGTGTTGTAAGGTGTTGAATTTGTTGTAAGGTGCTAAATGTGTTGTAAGGTGTTGAATTTGTTGTAAAGTGCTAAATGTGTTGTAAGGTGCTGTAAGTGTTGTAAGATGTTGTAATGTATTGTATCTGTGGTGATGAATTGTTAGTGTGGTAATGTGTTGTATGGGGAGTAATCTGTTGTACTGGTCCAATGTAAGTCTATGGGAAAAAGTGCTTGAACTTTTGTTAATATCTGAAAAAGTGCTAAAGGTGGAAGTGTGAAAAGTAATAGCAATAATGAGACGGTGAAGCCGGTCGTAACGATGTATAATTTGTTGAATTTGGTGAAAGCGTTGAAGAGTTGAAAAGTGCCAAAATCTGGCGGAAGTGGAAGAAGAAGAAGAAGAAGAAGAATAAACAGTAGGAGAGCATATAGTGGCTGCATAGTCTATGCAGCCACTCAATAAACAGTAGGAGAGCATATAGTGGCTGCATAGTCTATGCAATGAAGAGCAATGAACAATCTACAGTCAAAATCCTAATAATGCTAAACAGATAAAGTAGGAAGGAGGAGAGGATAGTGCTCAAGTTACCATACTTCTCCCAGAAAACTGTCTCCCTATGCAACTTGACTGACAGTCTGAGGAGTTTAGCCTTCCCTGATTCTTACCTTCCTAGCCATATGCTAAACTAAAGAGGACTGTTTTAAACCTAGCCTTGAATAAAGAGAGCTTATCTGAAAGGAGGTGAGACAGCAGCAGCCACTGCCTAGCCTAGCCCTCAGTTGCACATGTGCTAATTGTATACAGAGCTCACGTCTCACAATATGGATCACACATTTGAACGTGGATGGCATGACCATAGAATGATAGAACCGGGAAGCACGGAGAGGACAAGACTTTCTTTTGGATGGATGTTTTGCTTTGTAAGCAGTAACCGGTAAAGAAGACACGGGAAGCTTCAGGTTCGCCTCCGCCGCTTGTTTACCTCCGCTGTCTGTGCTAACGAGAGACCTGTGGCTTTGTCAAGAAAGTGGAGGCCAGTGGTCCGCTGTGATTGTTCACAATCTGGACCCAAAACACATTCTCTTCCTTGTTTCGCGAAAAGTCGATCTAAAATTAAATGACACGCCTGCACTAGTCTGCACTACTTTTTCTTCAAAAGGACGTATATCCCAATGCTTTGCATGGATATGGATTGAATTTTTGTAATGAATACAAAAATAAAGTCAGGTAATGCAGCTTTAATGTGCTGAATGACCAGAGGAAATTGTATCGTAATGAACTATGATAAAAAAGGTACTTGTGCTTGCTTGTCTGTGCCAGATGCAAAAGCAAATGTGATGGCACTGCTCATGTCACTGCTGCTTGTACGGCTTTCTAAAGCCAACATAAGGCCAACCTATAGATAGACCCATGGACTGTTTTATAATACAAAGGTCTCTAAAAGGTTAGGCTGCAGTGACAGGAGGAAATATTTAACGTCTATAGGCAATAAGAATGTATTCATGATAGTTAAATAAACAGAAATGTTTTATCTTCATGGGATCATTGTTTATACGGGATACCCACTCACATCACGCAGCTCAAAGTGACGTAACTGTGGCCCACAACGAGTCTGACACAGGCTGCAGGTGCATGATGTTGCTCTCTTCTGCTCCTTCTGTTAGGGTTACATTTGTAATAATGCGTCTTGTGAGAAAATCTGACGTTTAAATACTTCAGATTGAGCGATACACATGAGCATGTAGAAATCCTTGCTATGTACAAACGTTGGAGATAGTCAATATGTTAAACAAAAAAATACCTTGCAATAGTTACGTACAATGACTTACAATAACTAACTCGCCAAAAACCTACAACCTAAAACCTAAATCTTGTACAGAGTGTAGGGTATGACTTTTTATAATGCTACAGCAAACCATTAAAACTTACCATTGAATGAGTCGAGTCCATGCAAGTTCCCACCAAACACATGCACAAGATGGCTAACGTGGAAAAAAGTTCTCAGTGGTCTCAGTGAAAATTATAAACCCTGCCACCGGCCCAAACTTGTTTGATTTGAGTTAAAAAAGCTATAGGTTACAACCATGTTTGAATTTGGATGAAACTATTTAACGTTTGTTTCGCAAACTATATAAAAATAATAATTTAGTTACACATTGAATATTATTTGTTTATAATCCAAATTAAATGTTTATCTTATCTATTCCATATGAAAGTGTTTCCACCAATCACCAATCTACCAATAATCACCAATAATGTTGGTAATAAGCATATTTAAATTTAATCCTTTAAGTGAAAACTAAAATGATTAAGCAAGTGCCAAAGAGAACCTTGGGCCTCATTCACGAACGGTTCTTAGGAACAGATTTGTACGTAAATCCTACTTACGAGGTTTTTACGAAGAAAGTGGCATTCACGAATTTTTCTCGTAACCAGAATTTCTCTTGGGCAAGTACAAATCCTACGAGTCCTCAGGAGCACTCGTACGCATTCAGTGCCGACATGTTCACACGCCGGGGTTGTCCTCTTTGGTGAAGTTTAATAAAAATACAACATTCCAGTGATATGTCCGTCATATCGATGTATGTATTTATTTATTTGTAGTAATCTTTATTAGTAATCTTTATTTATATACCGCCTTTTTCACTGCAGATCTGGTCTACTTTTTAATTCATTTTGAAATGAAGTGTGCCAACGCTTTATCAAATACATTGGAAATCTTGCCGTGTATTAGTGACCCCTTCCTATTTATAGGGGGCATTTCTTTATCCACGGGCCACAGAACAACGGCATATATACTGCTGCTGCAGGAGGTTACTGGGTCCGCGCTGAGTCTCTGCGCTGGTCTCTCCTATGGATCTATACGGGTCTGCGCTGGTGTCTCCCATGGATCTATACGGGTCTGCGCTGGTCTCTCCTATGGATCTATACTGGTCTGCACTGGTCTCTCCCATGGATCTAGACGGGTCTGCACTGGTCTCTCCCATGGATCTATACGGGTCTGCACTGGTCTCTCCCATGGCTCTAGACGGGTCTGCACTGGTCTCTCCATACGGGTCCGTGCTGCATGCTCCTGGATCCATACGGGTCCGCGCTGGTCTCTCAAGTCTGGTCTATGCGGTCTCTCTTCGGTCCGCGCTGGTCTCTGCGCACCGGTCTCTCCAGTCAGGGGACTACAGTCTATGCGGTCTCTCCTATAGGTCCGCGCTGGTTTCTGTGTGCTGGTCACTCCAGTCTCTCCTCGGGTCTGCATTGGTCTCAGCGCTGGTCCGCGCTGGATCTCCTCCCAGGGTCCAAAATATTTTGAGATTAATCTCAAAACATTTTGAGATTCATCTTTAAAATAATACATAATATATTTTTAAATTAAGCTAATAACATTTTGAGATTAATCTCATCATATTCTTAGATTAATCTCATAATTTTGCTAGTTCGACTTTATTCTCATAATATTTCGACTTTTAAGTCAACATTTTATAACTTTATTCTCAGTCTGGCAAAAGAAGAAAAAAGGGTGACTCTTTTGCTCCGTGTAACTCTTTGCTTTAGGCCTGTTGCTGTTTCCTCTGGCGTCTGCACACGGCCCTACAGTCCCTTTTATGGGCATTAATGGGCGGTTACTTATGCTAAGTACCTATGCTAATGAAGCACCTGGCACGCGCGCTCTACTTCCGAGGAAATGGGATTCATCAATCTAAGAGAACAGCTGCCAACAATTCAGCGGTTTACGAGTGCGTTGATGAATCCCACGTAGGGACTTCTTAGAAATCTACTTAAGGACAACTTGAGAAGAAATTTGAGAAGTTTCTTACGAAGTTATTTGTGAATGAGGCCCCTTGTGTCTTACAAATGCATGGCTTTGATGAATGTAAGATCAAAGAGATCTAATCACAGCCAAATGCTACATTGTTCTGTTCTGTCATCAAATATTCGTATTTCATCTGTAGCCTAACTGCTACATTGATGCAGGTTTTGTGTTGGACAAATATGATAAACTTTGTCATATATTACAAACAGCTCCTGTATTTATCAAAATTAGTTTTGGCTGTGAGGTAGAAAAAAATATAATTTTTGAAGCATTTTTGAAGTATAAGGGGCGACAGTAGCTCAGTTGGTAGAGCATTGGCCTTCAGGCCTGAAGGTCGTGGGTTCAATTCCCACCTTTACACCTTCTCCACCGACTCCCACTGATGACTGCTGTCGTTGTGTCCTTGGGCAAGACACTTAACCCCACTTTGCCCAAAGCCCCCACTGAAAGATCAAGGCTATGCTCACACTCAGAGAGCAGCCGTCCTCCTGTGGACTCACCACCTGCAGAGGGTCAGTGAGGGGCTGGTGCTATGAGACTTGGGTGGCATCTCTGATTGCCACCCCCCTGACCCAGAAATGGATTAAAGGGTAGAAAATGGATGGATGGATGGATGGATTTTTGAAGTATGTGTTTTTTATTGACTGAAACTAGCGATGTGTATATTATTTTATTAATATTGATATTTAGGTCTCCATAAATTAATTTCAAACACACAATGGTCCCAATGATTAAAGTAAACACAGCGGCCAAATATGGAGGACACAGCGCTGGCTCCAGGCGTTTATGTCCCTGGTCCGGAGCTCCCACCGACGTAAAGTTATTCCCAGCTAGTGTGGGTTGGAGCGGAAGAGGAATCTCCATCCAGCGGTAAGCGGAGTGGAAGAGCCGTGGCATGTGGTCGTGCGGGAAGCGGTGACAGGGCCTCATCGGCCGTAACGAGCAAACCCTCTCTGTCACTGTGGTCCTCCTCCACGGCGCAGTCTCCCCCGTCCAGACGGGGCCCGGGAGACGCGACGACCTGAGCCGCGTTGGCATTACAGCGATCCGACAGCAACATCGTCATTCTATCCTGCTGAGAGGGAAGAAGCGGCCACAGGGATGAGTCGGAAAGCAGAGCCAGTCTCACTGCGTCCTTGATGTCTGATATGCCCCCGGACCAAGACCACTCGTGTACATTGCAGTGTGGCCCGTACCACAGAGCTGGGCTCCTGACCCCGAGGGGTTTGGGCCAATTACGAGTGGCGTAGTGGAAGATGGGGTCCATGCGTGGACACAGCGCTGGCTCCAGGCGGCTATGTCCCCGGTCCGGAGCTCCCACCGATGTAAAGTCTTTCCCCCGCTTGTGTGGGTTGAGGTGGGAGAGAGATCTCCATCCACCAGGAAGCGGAGTGGAAGAGCCGTGGCATGTGGTCACGCGGGAAGGGGTCCTACCCTTCAATCCATGACAGGACCTCATCGACCGTGACGATTAGTGAGTGAGGACCCCGTCACTGTGGTCCTCCTCCACGTCGCAGTCTCCCCAGTCCAGACGGGGCACGGGAGACGGGTCACGTGCAGCGAGCTGCTCCGGGGACTCCACTTCCTGAGACGAGTTCGAGCGGGCAGTGGTGGTGTCCACGAATGCATCGCGGCACTTCCTCTCCTCCCTGGGGAGAGAGAGGCACGCTTGGCAGGAAGCGCTGGTAGCCAAGTGGCTCCAGCCAAGGAAGAAGAAACAGCGGTCGTGCTGGTCCATGGGATGTAGACCTGCCGCGCAGTTGCCACACTTCTTTCGTCCAACGCCGGCAGGCGAAGGGGTCTTCGGACGGGAAGATGACGGCAGAGACATGGCAAAGTCCACCGGCGAAGTCCATGTTGAAAACTAGCAGTTGAAGTTGATCTCTCGGCGCCAGAGTTCAAAGTGGCAGTGCAGGCCTGGGCTTGGCTATTGATAGGAGGAGCTCGCTCGGGATTGAAGCATTGGATCTTCGATCTCTCTGGCGGTGGTTTGGTGCCTCAAGAGTCATACCCACAGCGTAGCCCTAAGGGGCGTAGCACTACGACGTAGAACCTGGAAGAGCCTGTATGCGTCAAATGGGAAAGGACTGTGTGTGTAACAGGGCTGTGGGTGTAACAGGGAGCATCTGGGAAGTTGCATTGGTCTCTTTTTAGATCCTTAAAGCACCACTTTCATTACTTGATCATACATGTTCATGACAGTAAACAGTGTGAACTGAGTAATAATGAAAGATAATGGATAGTTACAGAATGCAGATATGTGAGTGTGTAAATGGGGTTAGGTTAGCTGTGGGGGAAGAGTGAATGTTTGTTTTTTCGCTGAGGCTCACAGGCTCTGCTCAGACCACAGATCAAGTTGCGATAAGAAAATTGGAGATCAAAGAAGGTAAGTGGGAGTGGCTAAATGAGAGGACTTCTGTGTCATTATAACATGGTCAGAAACTGACAAGGCTATGCTTCTTTTTCATGGTGCGTTTTAAAGCAGAGACTCTTACCTGAGTGCAGCACTATCAAAAAGTCCAACATCTCTGTGTATGTGCATTGTGTGTGTGCATGCAGAGTGCGTGTTTTGTGTAAGTGCAATGTATATGTGTTTGAAGTTTGCTGGTTGAAAGCCACAGGAAGTGATCGTAGGCGAGGTGGGCCTGTTTCCACACACTGCTTATTGTAACTGTGAGAACAGGAAATTCTCTGCACCAACATCTGTGTGTGTGTGTGTGTGTGTGTGTGTGTGCATGTGTGTGTTTGTGTGTGTGGATGTTGGTTTATGCATGCTTGTGTGTGTATGACTGTAAAGCGTCTGCTTCCTCGAGCCCCCATTCGAAACATGCATGTGTATATGTGTCTGTTGTTTTGTTTTTGTACTGTATGTTTTGAAATAAACATCTTGATTCAGTGTTCTGTAAAGAAACTGTTTAGTGTTTGCTATTATTATTAAGAAATACATATACTTATGAGTACAATACAATACAATATACAATTTATTCTTGTATAGCCCTAAATCACAACAGAAGTTATCTCAGAGGACTTAACAAAACCATTGAAATCACCAACACAGATCAGAAAATCAACAAACAAAAAGAATATAGAACACATGTTTAAAAAAAATGTCCATACATGTTGTAGAATGTTAAAGAACATATAAAGTAGGAAGGAGGAGAGGATAGGACTCAAGTTACCATACTTCTCCCAGCAAACTGACTCCCTATGTAGCTTGACTGACAGTCTGAGGAGTTTAGCCTTCCCTGTGTCTTACCTTCCTGACTATATGCTAAACTAAAGAGGATTGTTTTAGTCTAGCCTAGAATGTAGGGTTGAAGATGCAGCTGACCGGGTCCCATACACGCAGACTCCAAGACTGGACGAGACCTGACCGGACAAACAACCTAACCAAATGCTAAGTTGAAGAAGAGTGTTTTAAGCCTGGCCTTAAATGTAGAGACCGTGTCTGCTTCCTTAACGTGGGTGGGGAGATGATTCCACAGTAAAGGAGCTTGGTAGCTAAGTGCTCTGCCACTGACACTGCTTTTTGAAACCTTAGGGACCACCAGACGTCTGGCCTTTTGCGAGCGCAGTGCTCGGCTTGGTTGATAAGACATTAACGTGTGTCACTTATCTTCATGTCTTGAAGATAAGTGGGAACCAAGCCATTTATGGCTTCATATGTATAAAAATGTGTTGGGATATTTAAGTCCTATTTCTGATACTGCTGACCCTTCTCTCAGTCATGAGACTGACGTGATATATGGGAAGACAATTGGACCCTCATGTGAGAACAGCACCTATATCATGAGACTCCGTATGAGTACCTATGAATACATGTGTGTGTCTTTCGACACATCCTAAATACTATAAGACCCCAATGCTTAATGTGTTCTGGGTCATTTTGCTATTCCATCTTGCCAGGTATAAGCAAAGGAAGGTTTCTCACCCATCATCTGTACTTCTTAGCAAGTTTTCCCGACGTTTCGTCCTCAAACCAGCAGACTTTCGGGAAAACTTGCTAAGAAGTACAGATGATGGGTGAGAAACCTTCCTTTGCTTTGACTAATCCCTGTACGACTGAGGGCTTACACAAACTTATCCTTGCCAGGTATGTTACATTAAACCTTCTTTATTATATGTAAGCAGAGTCCGAGCTTCCATTCACTATCACTGTTTGTGCTGGAAGGAATCCCAGTTAGACATAGATTATTTACCACTAAACATATTGACAATGATCATTAATGTGTCATGTTTAATCCCGAAAGCTTGTCTTATTTCTACTATCCTTCAAACTTAAACACGCCATGGAAAATGAATCCATATTTTATTATTCATTTAATTTGACTGTAATGTTATATCTTCAGTCAGCCATCATTATCCCTCCTCCATATCTACCTGATGTTATCAAAACCCATGGGCCACTCGGATGGGTGGCCTCTGATTGACAGCTCATAATTTTATCTGATTGCCCGTGTTTCTTTGTTACCGGGCAGAAGCAGGATTTGGTGTGATTAATGGTGTGATGGTGAAGAGCAAAACTCAAAACAATGGAAAGGCAACAGTAGCGGCAGCGGATTAGAGCTTCAGAGGGCGTTTACACAAGAACGCTGCAACAATCTAACAGCGTTAGAGATAGGTATCGGATTGGCCTTTTCTTTACACAAAGACGTTGTTTCAGAAGTTGTTTCAAGGGAGGGAAAATGCTAGCGTTGAGATACGTCCTACAGAGTGAAACAGAACAGATACACTGCGCGGCAGGGGGCTGTGTCACAGCTATGTAAATAACAAGGTGTGAATTTTCTGGCTGCAATGACCTCACCACTTCCTTGCACGACATTTGAGACATCCGAGAATAATTGTAAACAGCAATGGCTGCAGATCAAATAATGCTACATGTGCTTTGAGTGCTACTCGGAGGAGCAATTCTACTCCTTCGTCCGTCCAAACGAAACCATGTGCAGCTGTAGTTTCAGTTTTCATTTTTGCTGCTACTGTTATATGCAGAATCATGTTGGTCTTTGCCGAGGCCTGAAGAGGATGTTGTTGAGGAAGTGATTATACTGGTGCGGGTCGTGCGTGTCGTGTTGTAAAGTTGCACTGCCCACAACTGGCCTGCCGCTAGAACTACATTGTTTTCCATCGTCGTGTAGACGCTGTGCACCTCAAATACAGGTGCACAGCGTATTGTATTCCGATGAGCAGTAATCCTTGGGCTTTACTGATTACACTATGTATTGTATACGGAGAAAAAACAGATGTAGAGTGGTCATAGCCTCAACCACATCATTCAGAAACTCCTCACCCAAACTGGCATAACCACCACCTCTTCTATCGAAATGCTCTCAAGGCACTATGTTGCCCACTCTTACGGCCACTGGGTCAAACAAGATCAAATATGCAAAACATTTGAAGTTGCATAATGGCATGAAGGCACTCTTGACTCTCAGCAAGAAGGTCTTGGTCTGCGTAGTTTTCCTTTGAGTGGAACACAATCCTCTGGCTCTGGCCCCCTGTGCGAGCCACTTTGCTTGCTTTTCCACTCCAAGGCCCATGATAGTTCCAGTATATAAAGCCCGTTGGTTGATTACACCATAGGACTTCAAAAAAAACATCTTGAAACAAAAACGTAAAAATAAAGTATGTACATGTGGAGGATATACATCTACAAATCGATCAAAATATTGGGAAAATTATTCATAAGATATTAGAATAGAAAGTAATTTATAGAAGGTTTAGCTGGCGAGTGAACTGACCTGCGCTCAGGAATGAACGGGGCTGTGGGCATGCAGACAAAAGTGGGGCAACGTTACTAGAATGCTGCTTGAATGCTGCTCCATTGTTTTTGTATCCTCCTCTAGATATGTGCCTCCATATACAATTCTGCTGCCTGTTTTCCACCCAGACAGTCACTGTCAGCTTTCCAAATCAAGTTAGACCAGTAGAATGCACAACATCTGTGGTCCAGGTAGATTGCAGAAAAAAAGAAAAAAAAACTCAACAACAATCTATAGAAATAGGAGCATCTGAGCTGAGTGTTATAGCAAAGGGTGTGAATACATATGTACGTGTGATGTTTTCATATTTTATGTTAATCAAATGTGTGTTCAGGAGGGCTCGCGCTCCATTCGGGACCGGAAGAAGACCGTGTCTTTCAGCAGCAGTCTGTCTGACAAAAAGATCAGCAGTGCGGCCGATTGCATCCATGCCATGGTGACTTATATGTTTCACGTCTCATATGAATGTGTGTGTGCTTGTATGACTGCATTGTGTATGTGCGTATGTCTGCGGCACGGTGGCTGAGTGGATAGCACTCTCGCCTCTCAGCAAGAAGGTCCTGGGTTCGAATCCCGGTCGGACCAGGGCCTTTCTGAGTGGAGTTTGCATGTTCTCCCTGTGTCTGGGTAGGTTTCCTCCGGGTACTCCGGTTTCCCCTACCACTAAAAATATGTCCAATAGTTCTAGCATGCGCCTCCTGTACTGGCCCCGCTCCCATCTCTGTGTGGAGTGAGAGCCAAATGCCCAAAATTAACAATTGTAAACCGCTTTGAGACTCAGATCTGCAGTGAAAAGGCGGTATATAAATAAAGATTACTTACTACTTACTTACTTACTGCATATGTTATAGTGTGTGTGTGTGTCCACCCCACCTCACCTGGAGATTAGATTGTTCTGTGTTCTGAATTTCATTGAATTGCTTTATCTTCAGAAGTTAGTCTGGAAACTATGAAAGCTAATCTCTCTGCTAATCAGTTTGTAAACCAAAATTCAATAACTGTAACTCAAAACGAGTGTATTTAATATTGTCCTTGTTATTGTGTATGAACGGGAATAATTAAAGAGAAAGATGAAGTTGTGATCTTCAATAGATGACAGAAAATAAATGTCCAAAGCCTCTGCACCCCAACATACTAGTATTTGTATGGTATTTGTCAAGGGTTGCACGTGTACATGCACAATAATAATTATATGCGACTTCACTGATCCAGACTGTGTTTACCTAAGTGGCCATTTTGTGGTTGTGTGTATCATAGGTGGAGGGCAGCGAGCTGAAAAAGGTCCGTCCTAACTCACGGGTCTACCACAGATACTTTCTACTGGACACCGGGCTGCAGGCGCTGTGCTGGGAACCTTCCAAGAAGGACTCTGACAAGGCACGCATCAGCCTGGACAGTGTGAGAGAGGTCAGAGAGGCCACATGCCGCTCAGCACTAACTGAATATGACTGACATTTCCTCGCCTTAGGGTTTATCCTCTCAAAATATTGCAATTGATGTCCTATCTAGTGTTCACTCACTTGGAGTGGGTAATATGGCCAAAAAAGTGAAGTAGCAAATCTTTAAAAAACTCAGCAAACAGAGAAGTAAAGACATTTCTTCTCACAAAAGTATAAATGAATTTCAATCTGGAGAAACTCAAACAGACAAAACATAGTATTAGAATAGTATGTTGACACTGCATAAATTAGACATATGACACTGAGGACAATATTTTCAAGATTACATTTTTTGTGCTGTACAGATTGTGGTTAGGATTTGGCCTAACTGCTAATTTACACATCGCGCGTTACAGCACGTATGCGTTATACGCGCAGAGAGCGCGCAGTAAACGCGTACGCGCTGTTTACGCCTACTGTGTAAATTCCGTGTTAGACCCCGGCAGAGCACTGCACGGTTGCAGAAGGGGAAAGACATTATTAGATTAAATCTCCCAGGGCCTAGACCCTGGTGGTGGTAGCTAGGAGAAGGATGAAGGAGCTGGCCTAGAACAAGGCAGAGATGGGGAGGATGAGGGTTGCGGCGTGAATGAAGCTGCTGCTTGGATGGAACAGTGTGTGGTGCTGCGCAGCTGAGTGTGATTGACTGATTGCTGTTGCTGTGGGCAACAGCAGGAGAACTGCTCAGAGCTCGGTTCTCATGTCTTCCACACTAAAATTGTGCTCATGGGCACTTTAAGTATTCACATAGAAAAGACAAACAAAAGCAGATGGTGGTGCACAACACGTGTAACGTAATGGCCCCCTGAAAGATTAGGAAAGTCTTTCCTAGTGTATTCTCGCGCTGCGCTGGTTACTTTTGCGGTTGCACGGGACCTACACAGCCACAGTTGCTCGTACACTCACGCATTCCCCCCGCATAGTTTTGAAGATTATTTATTAATCCCACACTCAACCACATGATGGCAATCTCACAGGAGTTGCCTGCTACTTGTATAACTTGTGTGGGGCTTGTGGGTCCCATGGCTTGTGATGCACACCACTCTCTCGGCCACACACCCTGAGGCAGGCTGCATTCATGTGTTCTGGTGTTCACACTACATATACCAGCAGCCATCCACAAGTAGTTCACGCGTCACGGTGTAGCCCCTCAGCTGTGCGTCCTAGCTGCACATTTGTGTCATGCACGTTAGCCCGGTTCGTCCCATTTTTTCTCTGCACGGCACCACCAAAGCGGCTCGGGTTACCCCATCCCGCGGCTACATCATGTCCTTGTCCAGCCCAACCTCTTACTCTCATCCTCTCATGCTCGCTCTGCTTTAATCCCTTCCAGTCTGTCACAGGTGCGCTGATTGAAGGGATTCAGAGATTGTAGGGAAGGTACTATGGCACTTCCTTCCCCCAATCCCTCTCATCTTAAAAAAATAATATGTAAAAAAAATAACAGCAAAACGTAGGTGTAATGCAGACGTTAAGTAGGTATAATGAAGGTATAACATAGGTTATAGGTGTAACAGGAGATGCCATAAATTCATAAATGAAAATGAGAGAGCTTTTTCCTGCCTTCCCTACAATGAGGTCTTAAATGTAACCAGGGCTCATTGCTTTAAAAACATGAAAAGCGTAGATGATTTTCTTTGGTCTGGCTCTAGGTCCGCACAGGCCGTAACACGGAGACCTTCCGCTGCAGTGGCATGTACGATCACATTTCTGAGGACTGTGCTTTCTCCCTCATCTACGGAGAGCTGTACACCAGCCTGGACCTGGTGGCCCACAGTGCGGAGGTGGCCAACATCTGGGTCACTGGACTCAGGTCAGACACACCACATCTAGGGCTGGACATTATGGTGGGAAACATCTCATATATGTTATTGAATGTTGACCTTCTTTTGAAGGCAACGGGAAAGTTTAGAAAGAATACATGTTGTTAGTTTTTTTATACTGCTACCCAACTATAGCGGTTGTGCCTCACAGCAAGAAGGTCCTGAATTCGATTCAACCTTCAGACTTTTCTTTGTGGAGTTTGCCATTTTAACGTGGTGGGGGAGTTTGAGTACTCGGATGGGAGCTATGTTGTCTGAGGTTTTATGCCCCTGGTAGGGTCTCCCATGGTATACAGGTCTCAGGTGACGAGTCAGACGAAGCGCAGTCCAAAAACCACCATTGATAGCACAGGGAGAGCCAGGCCTGGGTTTGGGGCTCGTATGCAAGCGTCTGGTGGCCGGGTCTTAATCCACGGGGCCCGGCCGGGGTCAGCCCGAAGGGATGACATGGGCAGGCCCTCTTGTGGACCCACCACCCACAGAGGGAGAGGTGCTGAGATGACTGGGCCTCGACGACCCAGCCCGCACACAAAACATCTGGCTCTTGGGACTCGGAACGTTACCTCACTGGGGGGCAAAGAGCCCAAGCCCATGGGGGAGGTTGAGAGATGCCGACTGGAGATAGTCGGCCTCACCTCCACACACAGCTTGGGCTCTGGAACCCAACGATTGAGAGGGATTGGACGCTCCACTTTTCTGGTGTTTCTCGCAGGGAGAGACGGCGAGCAGAGGTGGCCATTCTCATTGCCCCCCATCTCAGCCGCCACGTGTTGGGAGTTCTCTCCGGTGATGAGAGGGTCACGTCCCTCCGCCTCCAGGTGGGGGACAAGTCTCTCACTGCTGTGACGGTCTACGGGCCTAACGGCCTTCTTGGAGTCCCCGGGAGGGGTACTGGACAGTGCACCGACTCGGGACAACACTGGTGACACTTGGAGAGGGGTGATCGGGAAGAACGGTCCCCGTGATCTGAAGCCGAGCGGTGTTCAATTGTTTGTCCATCACAAAAACCATGTTCGATCCCAAGGGTGTCCACCAGTGCACATGGCACCAGGACACCCTAGGCCGGAGGTCGATGACTGACTTGGTTGTCGTATCATCTGACCTTCGACCGCGTATCTCGGACACTTGGGTAAAGAGAGGGGTGGAGCTGTCAACCGCTCACCACCTGTTCAGCCGCTGGCAGGGGAGAAAGCCGGCCAGACCTGGCATACCCAAGCGTGTAGTGAGGGTATGCTGGGAACGTCTTGCTGAGCTCCCTGTCAGACGGACTTTCAACTCACACCTTTGGGAGAGCTTATCCCAGGTCCTGGGGGCGGGACGGGACATCGAGTCTGAGTGGACCATGTTCTCCACCTCTATCGCCGATGCGGCAGCTCATAGCGGTAGTCACAAGGTCTCTGGTGCTGGTCCCGGTGGCAACCCCCGAACCCGATGGTGGACACCGGTGGTAAGGGATGGCATCAGGCTGAAGAAAGAGTCCTATCGAGCCATGATGGTTCGTGGTACTCCTGAGGCAGCTGCCCAGTACCGGCAGGCCAAGCGTGTTTCAGAGGCAAAAATCCGGGACTGGGAGGAGTTCGGACAGTCCATGGAGCATGGCTATCGGTCATCCTCAAAGAGATTCTGGGAAACCGTCCGGCGCCTCAGGAGGGGGAAGCAGTTCTTTGCCAACCACGTGTATGGTGTTGGTGGAGAGCTACTGACCTCGATTGGGGATATTTTCGGGGGGTGAAAGGAATACCTCGAGGTTCTCCCCAATCCCCCTGTCACGTCCTCCGTTCCGGAGGCAGAGGCTTCCATCTTCTTGGCTGAGATCACCAAGGTGGTTGGCAGCCTCCTTGGTGGCAAGGCGCCGGGAGTGGATGAGATCCGTCCTGACTATCTAAAGTCTCTGCATGTCTTGGCTGACACGTCTCTGCAACATCGCGTGTCGATCGGGGGCGATACCAATGGAGTGGCCGACTGGTTTGGTAGTCACTCTCTACAAGAAGGGGGACCTTAGGATGTGTTCCAATTATTGTGGGATCACACTCTTCAGCCTCCCCGGTAAGTCTACTCCAAGGTACTGAAGAGACTACGGCCGATGGTCGAATCACAGATTCAGGAGGAACAGTGTGGTTTTCGTCCCGGCCGCGGAACACCGGACCAGCTCTATACTCTCCATTGGATACTTGAGGGTTCATGGGAGTTCGCCCAACCTTTCCACATGCGCTTTGTGGAAATGTAGAAGGCGTTCAATCATGTTCCCCTTGGTGTCCTTTGGGGGGTTCTCCCAGGGGTTCTCTGCTGAGGGCCGTTCGGTCCCTGTATGACCGGAGCCAGAGCTGTGCTCGCATTGCCGGCCGTAAGTCAGACCTCTTCCCGGTGCATGTTGGCCTCCGCCAAGGCTGCCCTTTGTCACCGGGTTTGTTCACTGTCTTTATGGACAGAATTTCAAGGCGCAGCCAGGGGCCGGAGGGGTACCGGTTCGGGGACCACAGAATTCCATCTCTGCTGTTTGCGGGCGATGTTGTCGTGTTGGTTCCAACAAACCAGGACTTGCAACATGCACTGGGACAGTTTGCAGCTGAGTGTGAAGCGGCTGGAATCCGAGGCCATGGTGCTTGACCAGAAAAAGGTGCCTTGCCCTCTCCTGGTGGGTGGAGAGGTCCTTCCTCAAGTGGAGGAGTTCAAGTATCTCAAGGTCTCGTTCACGAGTGAGGGAGGGATCTATAGCCCATCCGTCTGTGTGGAGTGGATCCCTCTCTCAATGTGGGTCTCCCCGAGGTTTCTCACTTTTTCCCCACTGGGTTTTTGTGAGTTTTCCCTTGCCGATGCAGGGGGGTCTGTTGGACAGTTAGTGTCTAACAAAAAGGACTGTGGTGATAATCCAGGACACTTTAACGTTCTTCAACATGTATGAACATTTATCAACATGCATTCTATATTATTTTTTGTGTCTTAACTGTTGATTCTCTAATCTGCGTTGGTGATTTTAATGGTTTTGTTAAGTCCTCTGAGATGACTACTGTTGTAATTTAGGGCTACACAAGAATAATTTTTTTTGTATTGTTTGGTATAATAAGGATGGAGCATGAGATTGACAGGTAGATCGGGGCAGCGTGCGGAGTGATGTGGTCGCTGTATCAGACCGCTGTGATGAAGAGGCAGCTGAGCCGAAAGGCAAAGCTCTCGATTTACCAGTCAATCTTCGTTCTCTCCCTCAGCTCAGGTCATGAGCTTTGGGTAATGACTGAAAGAATGAGATCGCAAATACTGTAAAAGCGGCCGAAATGAGTTTCCTTTGTAGAGTGGCTAGGCGCTTAGAGATAGGGTGAGGAGCTCAGTCACACAGGAGGAGCTCAGAGTAGAGCCGCTGCTTCTCCACGTCGAGAGGAACCAGTTTAGGATGCCTCCTGGTCGCCACCTGGGAAGGTGTTCCGGGCACGTCCCACCGGGAGGAGGCCTCGGGGAAGACCCAGGACACGCTGGAGGGACTATGTCTCTCAGCTGGCCTGGGAGCGCCTTGGGGTCCCCCCCGGACGAGCTGAAGGAAGTGTGTGTGGATAGGGAGGTCTGGGCGTCTCTGATTAGACTGCTACCCCCGCAACTCGCAACGGATGAAGCGGAGGAAATTGGATGGAAATGGATGGATGAATATTGCAGTGACAACTTTTGGTGGTTTGGTGAATAATGATGAAGGGCCTCAGTCCGAAATGTTACACTCTATTTGAAACCTCTTTGGTGAATAATGATCCCATAAATACACCCATATCAGCAACACATGCAGTGTTCTACCAGCGGTTATGAGAGAATCTATTTTCCATGACATCTCACATTTTGTTTCCTGAAGTCCTGAAGTACTCAGCAAAGCCTCAAATACTGTTAGCTTCCTTCCTGTGAACACCAGTTAATCTGTGTCTTCTTTGACCAATTTTATTGCTCTATGTTCTACTACAAACACATAGAGCCCACAATGATGGTGGGCTTTGTCATGGCAGGTACCTGGTGCAGCATGGCCAGCGGGCTCTGGACATGCTGGCACACTCCCAGGACAGTCTGCGTGTGAGCTGGCTGGAGCACATGTTCTGCAGTGCGGAGGAGGCTGAGCGGCTGGATGAGGACGAGCGGGGCCTCAGGATGCTCTCCGCGGTCAGGCTGATCCAGGCAGTGAACCCGGGAGTCAGCAGCAACAAACTGGAGACCCGCTTTAGGGAGCTGCAGAGGGCCAGAGAGAGGGCTGGGGGGGGCTTGAACAACGGTGTGGAGGCAGAGGTGCATTGTGGCCTTTAAATAGGATCTTGGGAACATTAAAAAATGTTATGTTTTAGAATTTTAGATTATTATAGATAATTTATGGCTTGGCATGTCGCTTCCTCTAAAATTTAAAAAAGGGATCATGGAGGATCACATTTATGTTTAAAAGATCAACTGGAATGTAGCGTTTGAGCTACCGGGACAGCCTCTCACCAGGACGGGAAACAAACAAAGGTCCAAAAGTTGCAGATTGCACAAACGATATCGTATTTATTTGGGCAGCATCCCCCCATGCACACAACAGGAACACACCGTTCAAATGGAATCTTCCCCTTTTTATACAGTGGCCTAAACCAAAACCTCCACCCACCCAGGGACACAACAATGTAGGCCTACACTATTTACACAACTATTCACATCTTTAATTTAAGCAGATATGTTATAATAATAATTTATAGTAATATAGAATTAGTGGTGTTATTTAAGGGGTGTGGTATGTGAAGTATGTTTATATAATGTTTAGTCCAAATGAAACACCCCTCTCTTGGAGGATCATTGTGGAGCCCAGCTGATTGCTCAATTGGGTGCACCTGGCATGCACTGGGATGGGCGCGCCTCCAGCCCAGCACCTCCACCAATCACCTTCCAAGAAAAGAAACGGGACAAGTTAGGGACAGGGAAAAATAAACAAAGTTAAATATTTCAAAATAAAACAGGAAGGATACACCTGTGGATGAGGAGTGGGGACTACTCCTTCACATGGAACAACAATCTTTTTGAAAAAGAGTTATGCAAAAATCTAGGAACTGACGTCATAACAGCAAACATCGCAACCCACACACACTGAAAGGCAGAGTTAAAACAACAGGAGGCACATTGTGTAGTTTGTACACAACAGACTCACACATGAAGAATACGTAGCTTTCTTCACACAGACAGAAACTTTCTTCATATTGACAGTAATGAGAAGTAGGTAGAATCTGCTACAAAGGTCCGAGCGCAGTCCAACTACTTTGTCACAAGTTTCAACTAAACTTATTCAGGGACAAGCTTCAAATATACAAAACACACAGGATCCTCACAAAACAATTGACAGAATGCTTATATCACCAGCGTGAGTGAGTTCTGTTTTCTTATCTCGTGATGTGGATGCTGCGCTGTGGCTAAGGCTAATAATAATCTGAACTTTTAACCATAGTTCAGCCGCGACTGTGTTTATGTCCTGGCCTCTCTCATCATCGTAGTTTTATGCTCCTACAGACAGTATTCCTCCATGCCCCTCTTCTCTTTACAAATATTGTTGTATTGCATGTAATCTTAACTCACCTATTAGATAATATTTCTGTTTTTGTGAAAATTTTAATTATATTTAAATGAAAAACAATTTGATTGTGGAACAAACATGGTCCTCTTTTTATCACGATAAACAATACTGATTGGATGATTGTCTCATGCCTCCTGTCCAGGCTGTGGTCCGAAAGAACAACAGAGCATTAAGGAGTGAGTATGTGTCCAAAGCAGACTTCATCCAGACTTTCCATGACTTCTGCACGCGCCCTGAGATCTACTTCATGCTGGTGCGCTTCTCAAGTAATAAGGAGTACCTGGACACCAAAGACCTGAGTCGCTTTCTGGAAGCCGAGCAGGGCATGGCCAACGTGGGTAACACCTCTTACACCCACCCAAGGCAAATCAGATTCAGATTCAGATTCATTTATTTGCCATTTGCAGTAAAACCACATTGGAAAAACTGTGCAAGACTACCCCAGTGTGCAAAAAACACACACACCAGAGTTCTTGCCACGGCGCCACCTTTACGGCGCCATGCGAGCCTGACCACCTGAGCCCCACTTTTTAGTCTGTTCCCTGAGCTGCCCTTTTCAGAATTGGCTATAGCAAAGCAAAAAAAAAAAGTTTGAATGCATGTTAACAACAAACAATTGCACATGTACTCGGCTGTTTCTCATAGTGAGTAGTGTTTATTCACTCCTAAAATCTGTATTTGAAACAAAAATATAAAATGTGACCTTTCATGAGACAGGGCAGCTTGAAGTTTGGTCAAGTGATATTTAACACGGTTTTAATGCAAACATAAGAATGAAGGAAGGACCAATTATTAAATCTGATCAAAAGATGTTCTACTTGTGTGCTATATCTGATCACATGTGTTAGAAAGTAGATGGATCTGACTGAGAGGTTAGGGAGATACCTGTTCAACATTGGGACACCAGTTGAAGCATTGCAAGAATTGACATGTTGTACTGTTTAGTATGGAAAAGGTTCCGAGTCTTGTTTCTAAATATGTAATCCTGGAAGTCCTGTACATGCGCAGAGCTCAGTGTGTTGTGTTCCCGTAGGTGAGTGAAGACACTGCGCTCCGGCTGATCCAGGCCTACGAGCCGTCACCGCAGGGCAGAGAGCGTGCCTTCCTCTCCCTGGATGGCTTCAGTGCCTACCTGACCTCACCGGAGTGTCACCCATTTGACCGTGACCATAAGCTGGTGTGCCAGGACATGAGCCAGCCCCTGTCCCACTACTTCATCAACGCCTCCCACAATACCTACCTCATCGAGGACCAGTACCGTGGACCCTCCGACCTGTCGGGCTACATCCGGGCATTGCGCATGGGCTGCCGCTGCGTGGAGGTAGACGTGTGGGATGGGGAGGAGGGTGAGCCTGTGGTGTGTGCGGGACATACGCTCTCCCCGCCTCTGCTCTTTCAACGCGTTTTGGAAGCCATTGGGCGCTTTGCCTTTGTGGCCTCGGATTATCCGCTCATCCTATGCCTGGAGAACCACTGCTCCCCTCAGCAGCAGGGAGCCATGCTAGAGCTCCTACTTACGATACTGGGGGACAAGCTGTACCAGGACCAGCCTATGGACGAGGAGCTGTATCTACCCTCTCCACAAGCCTTAAAACACCGCATTTTACTCAAGGGTAATTAAATTAAAGCTAACAAAAAAGACTACTCACGTGAGGGGCAGCTCTCAGTGCAGTTACGAGAAGTAGAGATTAATGAATGTATTAGATATCAGACCAGAACATAGTACAACCTTGGACTGAACCAAAAGTAAGAGAGCTAGAAAGTTATTTCAGATTGATAGTAGTATCATTATAAATTGCATTATTGGTTCTTGAGATAACTTTGTAGATCATGTCATGAAAGCACATATAAACTTCAGTGTTTGCAAGTTAAAATATTACTTGAAAATCATGTTATTAGTCCCTGTATCTGGATCTGCGTACCCCCAATTATAGAGATTTGACTTATTTTCTCCTGCAGGTAAGCGGCTGAAGCCCTCCTGCACAGCAGACGAGGGAGAGGTCAGCGAGGAAGATGAGGCTGCAGAGATGGTTGCGAAACTGAAATCAAACTCTGTGAATAAGGAATCCAAAAACACAGCACAGAACATCTCTGTGCACACTCCCAAACCTTCACCCAGAAAGCACCGCCTCCTCAGAGAGCTATCGGACCTGGTGACCCTGTGCAGCTCAGTGCGATTCACCAATTTCACCACAGCACGCTACAGTCAGAAGCCGTGGGAGCTGTGTTCTTTGCCCGAGGCCTCTGCAGTGTGGCTGGCTGCGGAGAGCCCAGGGGAGTTTGTCGACCATAACAAACGCTTCCTGACGCGAGTCTACCCCAGCCCTGCGCGCTCCGACTCCAGCAATATGAATCCGCTGGACGTGTGGAAGTGTGGCGTCCAGCTCGTGGCCATGAACTTCCAGACGGCCGGGCTCATGATGGACCTGGCCGCTGCGTGGTTCCGGCAGAACGGGAACTGTGGCTACGTACTGCGGCCGGCCATCATGCGCCAAGAGGTGTCGTACTTCAGCGCAGACACCACCGACTCGGTGCCCGGAGTGTCACCGCAGCTGCTGCATGTCAAGGTTTGATCACACACCATTTATTGAAAGAAGATGATGGCCCTCATTTATGAAACTTGCGCAGAAAAAGGTGTACATTTTGGGTGTAGATTCAAAATACGCAAGATCCAACTTGGGATTTATGAACGTGTGAGATCCGCCCAGATTAGAGCGTAAGCACCTGCGGGTGTTCATATATGCCGCAGCTGAATACGAACGTATTTATGAAAGTCACGCCTAGAAATATGCAGCAATCGCCTGTTTCACGCCCCCTTTTTACGCCCCCTTTTTACGCCCCCTTTTTACGACCGGTCAGCATGGAAGTCGGCCAAGAAGAATGTTTGGAAGCCTCAAAAGGCCTGTGGCACATTTGTTTCTTCATGTTAGTTAGAAAATAAATACTGTATACGTTATATTCAGCTGCATTTCCTTTGAACAAATTTGCAAAACTTTTTTGATACATTACAAAAATATCTCTTGAAATGTAGAAGTCAATAAATAAAAAAATAATTAATTAATTATTTAATTCATAAATATTAATAGCCTCAGCGGTGCGTCTGCAGCATCTTGTGAACGCAATGGAGAGCTCTATGTGCACTTGTCATCATAAACTGTAATGTATTCGACATTTTCTGATGCGCAAATTCATATTTCGAAATTTGATGCTCAATGAATTTTGCCAGAGTGGGAATATGTTGGGAATATTGTTGTCCAAATCGTGAATTTCATGCGTGTTTTGGCGTGTTGTGATGAAGGTTGAGATGAGCGTACACATTTACACCACCTCCTGACTCGGTGTATATTTTGAGAGTACCGTACGCCCACGTCCAGATTGATAAACGCCTCATTTACACCTTGATTTGGCCGTACGCAAGTTTCATACATGAGGGCCATTATCACTAATAATTGAATGCAAGAGGTGAATGATGAGTGCAGGAAGGTATCTGAACCCTCTTCAATGTTTAATATAAGGTCCGTAAATTATGAATTACAATTTGAACCAAAAAACTAAATTCTAACTAAATTAAAGTCCCTGTTAATTGGAGTTCACACCTTTTCAATACGTAAAAGTTGTTCTAGAATAGAAAAGAACCTCAATGCTCTGTTGTGTGTGATGGCTTTTGTACATGTGGGCAGGTGATCAGTGGTCAGAACCTGCCTAAGCCCAAAGGCTCTGGGGCCAAGGGGGACGTGGTGGAGCCCTACGTGTATGTGGAGGTTCATGGGATCCCAGCGGACTGCACAGAGAGGAGGACTCGGACTGTCTCGCATAATGGAGACAACCCCATCTTTGACGAGAGCTTTGAGTTCCATATCAACCTGCCTGAGCTCGCCCTGGTGCGCTTTGTGGTGTTGGACGACCACTTCATAGGAGATGAGTTCATAGGTGTGTCCCAAATGATTTATAACTTGATTTTATTATTAGTGTCTTTGTTTCAGTAGTTTCAGTCTACTTTTGGCCATTCTAAAGACTGGTCCTGACAATGCTGTCCTAAAGCCAAGGCAGATCCTGGTCCAATGTGAAAGGGCCACAAGAATCAAATAAATGTATTCATCCCTATAACAAAAATGATCAGTCAGTAGGTGTTCTTGCTAGAAACACGAAATGAACAGGTACTCACAGTCACAGACAAACCGAAGGATAGTGCCGCAGTGTGGAAATCTCAATCCATGTATAAAATGTTTGTAAATCACAAAATTCGGATTTTTTTTATTTCGATGCATTGGGCATGTGTGCTCCTGGGGACTCACCCCCTGCAGGAGGATCAGTGAGGGGCTGGTGCTCTGTGAACTGATTCAAGTTATACAACTAAATATTAGTTAAAGGATTTACTGGAATACTAAATGTTCAAGAATATTTAATTTATACAATAAATTATTAAATGTATATATGACATAAATATTCATACTCTGCTATTTTTATCAGCCAATTATTATTTTTGGCACAAGAATCAAATAACTTTTCTTCTTCACGTTTTGTTTTAGAATATATATAATGTGCACTTTAATTTGCAGTGTTCCCAATGTAATCATTATAATTTCTTAAGAAGACTTTTGTGATTTATACCTGTTTATCTACACGCTGCAATCATTTCAAACAGTACTGTATGTCCATGTCCCCTGTCCTACCCAGGCCAGTACACCATCCCCCTGGAGTGCCTTCTCCCCGGGTACAGACATGTGCCTCTCCAGTCGCTCACTGGGGAGGACCTGCTTCATGCCCGCCTCTTCGTCCACGTGGCCCTCACAAACCGCAGAGGAGGGGGTAAGCCTCACAAACGAGGCCTGTCGGTCCGCAAGGCTCGCAAAGGCCGCGAGTACACGGCCCTCAGAGACCTGGGTTTGCGGCCCGTGGACGACATCTTCAAGATGGCCACCCCGCTGTTGAGAGACGCCACTGACCTCAGGGAGAACATGCAGGTGAGGAGGATTCTAAGACTCATTGAGCACCCTAAGGACAGCCACTTCTTTTCACAGTAACTGAGTGTTTACACCCAAGCAGATGATTCGGCAAAAACTCTTTTCAAACTCAATGCTAGTGATTGCATGAAGCCATTTCTTGTCAAATAAAGGCATTTTCTTTTTTCAAATAAGACACTATAAACTCCTCTTTGGGCCCCAAATAGAAGTCTGCATCCCACAGTTCTCTATCTTGTGTGTCTACAGCTTGAGTGTTTTATCCCCTCTGATCCCCTCTCATTGTGCCCAAGAGACATAACCACCAAAAATCTCCAAATGATAGGGTAATGTAGTTGTTTTAGCTATCTTGTAATTTACAGTGTCATTCAAAAGTAACAATACAGCTTGAACTAATACACAATTTTGTTTTCTATAGATAGATACAGTGCCTTGCGAAAGGTTTTGGCCCCCTTGAACCTTTCAACATTTCGCCACATTTCAGTCTTCAAACATAAAGATATAACATTTTAATTTTTTGTCATGAATCAACAACAAGTGGGACACAATCGTGAAGTGGAACGAAATTTATTGGATAATTTAAACTTTTAAAAAAAAATAAAAAACTGAAAAATGGGGCGTGCAATATTATTCGGCCCCTTTACTTTCAGTGCAGCAAACTCAGTCCAGAAGTTCAGTGAGGATCTTTGAATGATCCAATGTTGTCCTCAATGACTGATGATGATAAATAGAATGCACCTGTGTGTAATCAAGTCTCCGTATAAATGCACCTGCTCTTTGATAGTCTCAGGGTTCTGTTTAAAGCGCAGAGAGAACCATGAAGACAAAGGAACACACCAGGCAGGTCCGAGATACTGTTGTGGAGAACTTTAAAGCCGGATTTGGATACAAAAAGATTTCCCAAGCTTTAAACATCTCAAGGAGCACTGTGCAAGCAGTTATATTGAAATGGAAGGAGTATCAGACCACTGCAAATCTACCAAGACCCGGCCGTCCCTCCAAACTTTCATCTCAAACAAGGAGAAGACTGATCAGAGATGCAGTCAAGAGGCCCATGATCATTCTGGATGAACTGCAGATAACTACAGCTGAGGTGGGAGAGTCTGTCCATAGGACAACAATCAGTCGTGCACTGCACAAATCTGGCCTTTATGGAAGAGTGGCCATTTCTCAAAGATATCCAATAAAAGTCTCTTAAAGTTTGTCCCAAGCCACCTGGGAGACACACCAAACATGTAGAAGCAGGTGCACTGGTCAGATGAGACCAAAATCAAACTTTTTGGCCACAATGCAAAACGATATGTTTGGCGTAAAAGCAACACAGCTCATCACCCTGAACACACCATCCCCACCTCAGCTGTAGTTATCTGCAGTTCATCCAGAGTGATCATGGGCCTCTTGGCTGCATCTCTGATCAGTCTGCTCCTTGTTTGAGATGAAAGTTTGGAGGGACGGCCGGGTCTTGGTAGATTTGCAGTGGTCTGATACTCCTTCCATTTCAATATAATTAATAGTTACCTAATGTAACTTAAGTTCTACGAATAGGTGCGTAGTCCCTTAGGACTTCGCTAGTGGGATATCACGTGACCCCCAGGTCACACGCCAGAGAGATCAAAATAATTTGCTCCAATCACCAGCCACCCTCCTCTATAAATGCCCCTGCACAAGGCCGCACCCCCTCTTGAACTCTGCCAAGCCGGGCTGGCCTGATGGGCTCGTAGCTAAGGGACTACGCACCTATTCGTAGAACTTAAGTTACATTAGGTAACTATTAATTCTACGTCATGGTGCTACGTCCCTTAGGACTTCGCTAGTGGGACACAACGCGGAGGCCGTAGGAACATGTACTCCCAGCAGGCCAGCGAAGGGTGATTGGAGCTCCGCCCGAGCAAGGTCCTCACACAGTGAGGGGACTCAGGGCAGAAGAAACAATGCGTGTTACAGGGCCACTCCTACCAAGGATACCCCCATGTAACACAGATGTAGGTCATCCGTAGTCACAGGACGCCTCTCCCAAGGGCTCCTGACGTGGACTACCTGACCGACCAAACACACATATATGTACCGCACCTGTAGGATGCCTCTCCCAAGAGCTCCTGAACCAGGGCGGAAAGTAAAACGAAGGCCCCCTCAGAGGAGGGACCTAACGGTCTAACTCAGTCCGCTGCACTCAGCACGGAATGGGCCACCGACCGGTCCGACACATCCAAAAGATAAAACCGGACGAAAGAGGAGGACGACGCCCAAGAAGCCGCACGGCAGTCGTCCTCGACCGACACCCCCCTGAGAAGGGCCGCAGAGGCCGCCATCCCACGCGTGGAATGCGACCTGAAGCCCACCGGGAGGGCCAGACCCTGCGTCTGATACGCCCGCCGCACAGCCGTGGCGACCCAGTGCGCCAGCCGCTGAGCCGACAGCGGGGCGCCCCTGTTCTTGGGGCCCAGACACACAAACAGCTGACCACCCAACCTGAATGACGACGTCATGGCCAGGTAATGCCTCAGCATTCTGACAGGACACAGAAGGTGCCACCGCTCCTCCTCGGGGAAGGCATGCGGTGGCGGATAGAAAGCCCTAATCCTGATGACTCTCGACCTAAAGGCCGACGTGATGACCTTGGGGAGAAAGCCGGATTGGGCCACCATACCACCATGCCGTCGCCCTCACCAAAGGGCAGGCAAGACGCATGGACAGAGAGCGCACACAAGTCGCCCGCCCTCTTAGCAGACGCCAACGCCAACGCCAACAAGAGGGCCGTCTTAAAGCGTCACACTCGGGACTCGCCTCCGCCGCCGGTTCAAAAGGCGGACCCGACAGCCCCCTAAGGACCACCCTGAGGTCCCAAACCGGGGGCGTTCTCTGGAGCGGGGGCCTCCTCCTGCGTGCCCCCCCGCAGAAAACGTTTAACCAACGGATGAGAGCGGGCTGTGAACCCCCCGAATCCGTCGTGACCCGAAGTAATGGCTGCCGCGAACACCGCCAAGGTGGCGACAGCCCTCCCCTTGTCAAAGAGCTCCTGTAGGAATCCCAGGACCCCCTCCAGCGGGCAACGCCTGGGATCCCAGGAACGAAAACCGCACCAGTCGCTGAAGAGCCTCCACCTCGTGGCGTAGGCCCTCAATGTGGACGGCGCCCTCGCCCCCTGAGTGGTCTCCACCACCGCAGGGGGAAGACCCAGGCCTACGAGGTTCCGCCTCTCAGCCTCCAACCCAGAGCCTGCGGCCGATTTTCGGGCGTGAAACAGGGCTCCTCCCCCCCCCGGACTAGAGCCCCCGGCTCGTCCGGGAGGGCCCAGGGCTCCATCACCGCCATGCCCCTCAGGAAGGGGAACCACCGGGCATGCGGACTGTCCGGCGCCACCCGGATCACCGACCTCCTCTCCTGTTCGATCCTCCGCAGCAGGACCGGCAGGAGGCGCACTGGTGGGAAAGCGTACAACAGGCCGCCTGGCCAGGGGTAATGAGCCAGAGCGTCCACGCCTAAGGGCGGCTCGTCCGCGGCCCTTGAGGCGAACCAGGACGGGCACTGTGCGTTTCCTGCACTGGCGAAAAGGTCGACCACTGGACGGCCGAACCTCCGCCAGATCTCCGCAGCTACCCGTGGGGCCAGGCCCCACTCGTCCTGGAGTGGGCCCCCCCCTGGCATCCTGTCAGCCCCCACGTTCCGGACCCCCGGGACGTGGCGCGCCCTGAGAGACAGGAGGTGAAGCGCCGCCCACAGCAGCGTCACCGTCGCCATGCAATGAAGAGCGGGGGACCTGGTGCCCCCCTGCCTGTTCAGATAGGAGACCACTGCGGTGTTGTCCGAGCGCACCAACACGTGTCTCCCCTGCAGCTGAGGGGCAAAGTGCAGCAGTACTCTGTGCACTGCCTCCATCTCCAGCAGGTTGATGTGACGGGCTGAGTCCGACCAGCAGCCTCCTACAGAACTCTGGCCGAGGACCCCGCCCCATCCTTCGAGCGACGCGTCCGTGAACACCTCCACGTGAGACACGGCGCAGGGCAGAGTCACTCCGTCCCGCAATAGACCCGGAGTGAGCCAGAACCTGATGTTCGATGCTGCCACTTGGGGAACCCAGACCAGCCTCCCCCCGTCCCGGGAGGGGTGAAGCCTGAGGCGTGAGAACCACCTCTGAAAATTCCTCATGTGGAGAAGGCCTAGCCGCACCACAGCATGAGCCGCCGCCCTCATTCCCAGCAGGGACCTGAGGCGCCGAGAGGGGACTCTGGGGCCCGCCAGAACCTCCCTGGGCAGACGGGTAGTGCTCATCCGTCTGTCCACGGACAGTGCAGCACGGAATGTCACAGAGTCTAGCTGCAGGCCGAGATAGATCATGCGCTGAGCCGGTTGCAGCCTGCTTCTACGTCATGGTGCTACGTCCCTTAGCGGACTTCGCTAGTGGGATAACACGTGCACCTAATCGTAGAACTTAAGTTACAATAGGTAACTATTAATTTTCTCCCTGTTCACCACAGAGCCCAGGCGCTGTATATGGGACGGGACCCAGTGCGTGTGACACTTCCCTGGATGATGCCAGAATTAACCAGTCGTCTAAGTAGGTTAAAATTCTTACCCCAGCGCGTCTGAGGACTTTTCCACGCATTGGAAAAGTCCGAGGCGCGAGTGCATAAGTACTCGTAATTCCTCTCTCCCACTGCGAAGCGCAGAAACCTCCTGTGTTCTGGCACTATGGGCACGTGGAAGTACGCATCTGTCAGGTTTATGGAGGACATCTAGTCTCCCTCCCTGACACACTCGAGTAGCTGCTTTGTGGGCGGCATCCGAAACTTCCGTTAGGAAAAGCACTCGTTCAACACGCGCAGATCCAGAATGGGACGCACCCCGCCTGACTTCTTTGGCACTAAGAAGTAAGGGGAGTACAGCCCCCTGGTGGCGTCCTGCGGGTCTACCTCCACTGCTGCGCCTCGACTCAGCAGAGAGGAGACCTCCGCTTGCAGTGCCTCTATTGATCCCCGTATCTGAGAGCGCACTGCCCGTACACCTCGGAATGGTGGTGGCTTATGGAAGAATTGCAGTGCGTAACCCCTGCGCAATGTTTTCTGTCATCCAAACCCTGCTCCCTCCAGATGCTGTAGAAGTCTGTGAGGGGCGGAACGGGAGCTGAAACACGAGACGTCACGGCCCCGCCCTCTCCTGGTGTTCCTAGCAGGGAGGGGGGGTGGCCGAAAGGGCCGGGGGGCCCCCTGCGTCACACCGTGAGCGCCGGGGGCGGTCACGTGTTCTGCAGGCCCGACGTCATAAGTACGGGACTGCTCATCACACGTGACTCGGCTGCTGTGCCCCCCCCTGGCTCTTGCCTCATGGAGGGGGGGGCGAGCCCCTGGAGTGGGAAACCCCGTGTTAGCCTTGTAGCTCTGCTCACCACACGTGACTCGGCTGCTGTGCCCCCCTGGCTCTTGCCTCATGGAGGGGGGGGACGAGCCCCTGGAGTGGGAAACCCCGTGTTAGCCTTGTAGCTCAGAGATGCTAACACGCGTTCGGCTGGAGCACACACATATATCACTCACCAGATCCCTCCGTCTGCCCTCTCTCCGGGAGGGCAAAACATGAACCCGTGAATCGGAGCCCGTGGCCCGCGTAGCACGCTGCACGCCCTTCTCTGGGGGCTGCAGGCCTAGCGCAGCCACGTTATATGCTCGAGAAGTAACACAATCAGAATTCAAATCATTTGACATGTTACATACCCCCAAATGAGACTCAGACAGCGAGTAATGATGAAATGCCACACGGCTTTTATTGAAAGAACTCTTCCCACCCCGACCTCCTCTGCCATAGGGAGGTCGTCGGTGGGTGCGTTGCTCCCGCGAGCCACCCATGGGTCTGTCTGGACCCGGGGGCCTCGTCGAGGGGGGACGATGGATAACAGAGCGCGGATACGGGTCAGGATGCCTCCCGGGCCAACGTTCTCTGCCTCTGTCCCGGCTCCGTAATGGCTGGTGGGCCTCGCGCCTCGGTGCTAGGTGCGGGGCTAGCCTAGCCGAGTCTTTAGCTGCAGACTCCAGTCTCGCCACCAAGGCCTGCATGTCCGGGCCGAAGAGGGACATCTGAGAGGTGGGCAGGTCCAGCAGCTGCCTCCTCTCCGCCTCCCTGATATTAGCCAGCCCAAGCCAAAGGTGCCTGGCCCGACTTGGGCTGCAGCCATGGAGCGGCCACCATCCACAGCTAGCGTCTGGCACATGCGCAGAGTCGCAGCCGAGGTGGTCCTCGCCTGTGACAGGAGGTCTCCACTGAGCGCCTGTCCAGAAGAGAGCGACATATCCAGGGCCCCCGTGATGAATGCCATGTTGTTAGTCAATGCTGCATTGGCATAACATCTATCCAGCATCGCCAAGACATCCTGTCCCGCTCGGAGGGAAGGAGAGGTCTGGTGCCGGGCCACACAAATGCGGAGGGCTGCAGGGCCATGCGGACTGAATCCTCGATCACCGGTCCAGGACCAGTCCTGCCCGCTGCAGTACATGTCGTACCCCAGAGCAGGCCTCTTGGCTGCTAGGGGCTTAGGCCACTCACGTGTCGCGTAATGGACGAACGGGTCCATCTGCGGGCACAACGTGGGTCGCATCCTCCTCCTTCCTCGAGTGGTGGCACCCACCGAGGTGAAGTCCTCCACCGTCTGGATCCAGTGACGACGTCCGACGCCGGAGGGCGAAGGGAACTCGGACGAACAAGGAAGACATCTCAGAATGAAGTAAGTACTGTGGTAGATCTCAAACGGCGCCAGAGTGAAAGAGGGGGTGCGGCCTTGTGCAGGGGCATTTATAGAGGAGGGTGGCTGGTGATTGGAGCAAATTATTTTGATCTCTCTGGCGTGTGACCTGGGGGTCACGTGATATCCCACTAGCGAAGTCCTAAGGGACGTAGCACCATGACGTAGAACTGCTTGCACAGTGCTCCTTGAGATGTTTAAAGCTTGGGAAATCCTTGGGAAATTCAAAGATCCTCACTGAACTTCTGGAGTGAGTTTGCTGCACTGAAAGTAAAGGGGCCGAATAATATTGCACGCCCCACTTTTCAGTTTTTTATTTGTTAAAAAGGTTTAAATTATCCAATAAATTTCATTCCACTTCACGATTGTGTCCCACTTGTTGTTGATTCATGACAAAAAATTTAAATGTTATATCTTTATGTTTGAAGACTGAAATATGGCGAAATGTTGAAAGGTTCAAGGGGGCCGAATACTTTCGCAAGGCACTGTAGATAGTTTATTGATCCCTGTAAGAGAAATTCTGATGTCCAATAGCAGCAAAAATAAAAAAATAAAATTGATCATTCCAAAAAGCTAACAATAGCAATAATGAGCAACAGCCCTTCAGGTCACAGCAACAGAGGTGGAGTAGCCTCTGGGTGGAGCAATACGGGTCACAAGGTGGAGTAACCGCTTGGTTCGGACCATTTTCTCTGCTTTAGTCCAAAGTAAAATGCTAAATGCTGCATTAGCATTTTTCAAAAAGTTAGTATTCCTCCAGTGGATTTTCACCTGATCCACTTGGTTGGGACCATGAATCCTCTCCGCTCTGGTCTGGACCAGTGTAAAACCATGAACACTGTACTGCAGCAACATTTCAGGTAGAAACAAGCAAGAAAAGTGTAAATTGTAAAGCACAAAACAACAAGTGTTTCAGAGCTACTACTAGGCATTCAAAAGTAAACTATGAGACAACAACAAAATTACAGACAACTGTACCGGGACAGCAGCATTGTGAACACACACCGTTTTGGGGTAAAAATCTACAAGCTTTGGGCTTAATAAAACAATTTGCTTCAATTTGTCAGATTAGATGAGGGGCGTTTGTCAACAGAAGTTTCAACAGATTTTCACGTGAATTTAGGTTTAGGCTCTGATGGTTGGGAAAGATCCACCCCATGGTTGAAGTGTCTTAAACGCTGAGCTCAAGTAATATAATACTACTCGCATATTGTATGAAAGTTGCATGATGCTAAATCTGGTGCAGTCATCTTTTTAATATAACTGCACATTGTCCTTAAATAAGCTTAAACTCAAAGTGTTTCTGAAGCGATGGAATCGGGTACTCCTGTTTTTTGAATTAACCATAAACATAAAGCTGCCACCCCAATATCAGTGTTGGTGTCAAGCAATAAGTCTTTTTCACACTGTAGACCCACATTTTTGGACTGGTATCAGCAGAATTAATGCAAAGTGTGTTTTTAGACCTGTGTTGAAAGGTGGGTAAAGGATCAAGGATATATTTATAATGGAAAATCAGCGCATGGCCATGGGCAGTAGGGGTAGCGTGTATGCCACTAAATGTAGTGGACATTTAGTGGCATAATGTTAAATGTGCATTATGGAGATACATCCAGTTCCATGGACGCGGACTGGAAGCATTTTTCCTGGACTTTGTCATTCAAGAAGCAGTTGGATTTATTATTTAAAGATAATAATGCTGTGCAGTGGCTGTTTCATCAGTAGTGAACTGAAAGCTGGACAAACAGGAAATCTCATGAGTAAAGGAGCATCCTGACGATAGGTGCATCTCGGCCATTACAAAACACTTCAATAGTAAAATATGTTGTGATTTAATTGAGGCTAACCTAAGTCTGAGCTTGTGTACGTGTATGTGTTTGTGTCCAGCAGAACTCCATCGGGCTGTTTCGGGAGTTGTGTGGTGTCTCAGCTGTGGCTTCGCTCATGCAGTGTGTGATTGCCCTACGCTCCACGGTGTCGGGGCCAGACGGGGCCCCTGTGCTGCTGTTTGACCTCAGAGACCACTTCCCCGCCCTGGTGCCAGTGGGGCCCCTGCCAGACATTCTACGCAGGCTGCTGACCACCTACGAGCTGGTGAGACCAGCAACTCCCATTTCAGATTTGATTCCAGGTTTAGAATATGAAATATGCAGATGACACTGGGGTTATTGCTGTGTCACATCCCTGCCCTGGGCTCAGAGTATTGACAATTAAGTTTTGTCATTGTCCCATCACGTCTGCATTTATTTGAAGATTGAAGACACTATCAAATCAATCCAGAAAACATCCCTGAATAATACCACATTGAATTGGTCCACAGTTCTGAATCAGCTTTAGGTATTGATTCAGGGTAGTCTTATAAAGAGCGTGTTTCCTCATTGGTTTGCAATTCAAAGTATAACCCAAAAGTAATCTTTATTTATTTATTTATTTATTACCACAAAAGTAATCTTTATTTATTTATTTTATTTATTACCCCAAAAGTAATCTTTATTTATTTATTTAGCGCCTTTCACAGACCAGACAATACAATCGTGGACATTTGTCTCCAACTCCACACAGAGAGCAGGGTCGCTAGTACAGGAAGCCTATTGTACATGTTTTTAGTGGTAGGGGAAACCAGAGCACCCGGAGGAAACCTACCGACTGGGGTTCGAACCCGGAACCTTCTTGCTGAGAAGCGAGAGTTCCATCCACCGTGCAGCCATGGTTTCCGGATTCGTCATAATTTAAGTTTGAATAATGCATTTTGACAGAAGGGATAAGGAACCCTCTAGTTGTTAAAACATACTGTATATTTTTTGTTTTGTTGAGTTAAAAAAAAACTCCAGGTCTGTTTTCGATCAGGGACTTCTTTTTTCCCACAAGATTCTTTGTACATTTAAAATCCCCCAGTGATCTGTGCTGTGACTAGATATTGGAATTCTCCAGCCAAACCACAAAACTATGGACACAAGGTGAACAAAACCATTAGCGGCCATATTGGATACTCCCACATATGTCTGTGCTTGATCCATACACAGCAGTTGTATGTAATCATGAGTCTCCTTTAGGTGCCTGTAAAGACATGGCCGTGGTCACCTTGGTCAGAGCAGAACAGTGCACTGTGCTCATTGAAGCACATGGTTTTGTAAAGCAAGGCTAAAAATACTTTAGCACATTACACTAACAGAGAGGGAGGGGGTGAGGGGGTAGAGGATGTGGGAGGGAGGGGAGGGAGGGAAGGATGGAGAGGGGACACAGAGGTTGTGCTGTATGCACTGAGCACTGTTCTCAGACACACAATTGTCTGAAGTGCACTTTGTAGTTCTGCCCAATTGTTCTAATGTGGTATTCAATAGCACAACTGAAGTCTCATTCTCTGCATTTATATTTTACAAGGGACAATTGGATAATTTCCCAATTGATCAAAGTGCATATAAACTCGGACACGTTGATTGAGATGATACCGTTGACTAGGGTGACCAGATTTTCAAAATGAAAAACTGGGACATTTTAATAGAACTAAAAATCATATTTGCGACAAAACTGTATTGCAGTCAAAGAGGTGATACAGCTTAAAAACATTTACTTGTGCCTCCTGAAGAAACTTGTTGGCAATTAAATTGCTTATTGAAAACAATACTGGTTGGCTTAAATAAACTGTGCCTGCCAAAAAAATAAAACAAAGTAAAACATATTACCTTTTGTATAGCGCACGTGACCTCATCACCGTCATATCAATACGCACTCAAAATAGGTCCTAACCAGGTAATAACAACAGGGCATAACCAAAACAAAACATAAATATAAACCCCTTACACTAGTATTTCAAGAGGCTACGGTTTTCACTGATCCTCTCATTGAACTCAGAGCAACTATACTTAAGATTTACCCGAGTAATAAGCAGTGCTTTCAAAGTGTTTTGCTAGTTTTACCGTAGCTCTGCACGTCTGCTTTTCCGCCATGAGCGACGGGAAACTCGCACTTACGAAGTGAACAAAAGGCAGCATTTTCCGTACCCGGTACTTTCTTAAGAAAACTGTTCCAGGTGTTCTTGGGTTAGCCTCGACTTTCTTTAGGCATGTTGAGCAGAGGAAAGTGGTTCCATAGAGTTTTGTTGTGACCGTAATGTCCAGTCCATGGACCAATGAGAATAAAGCTACAGAGCTTTTGTCATTGGTTCATATTATAAATTGCTATGGCAACTGTGTGATTGGCATACGCATTGCTCAAAGACAACGAGATTCAGCCACTGTGTGCTGTAATAGCTTTTTAACATTGGATAAAGAAAATAAATCAGGACGCCCGGGACAGAGCGTCAGTAAAAGTGGGACAAAACTATGGGGCTGGTGAAATCCGCCGGGACACGGGACGGAGAGCTCAAAATCGGGACTGTCCCGGGTGAATCGGGACTGTCCCGGGTGAATCGGGACGTATGGTCACCCTACCATTGACTCCATTTCTCCAAATGGAGTTGGGCCGTTTGTATTGCGTGTTTGCCTCATTTACTTATTTATTTACAGTATGTAATAATGACCAGTAGGTGCTCTAAATACACTGGAGTGTTCCCATGCATGTATTTTATTATCTTGTATAAATGAGGTCCCTTGTCAGAACCCACTCAAAACCTGTTGAAACCTAGCCTGGTCATACCACACCATAGTACAAATTACATTTCGTACTAAGGTCTGGAAGTGCTCCATTGAGCTCCGTTAACAGGTGGTAGGGGTTAACTCCTTTTACAGATTGAATAGATTGGATCTGAGTTTACCGTGACATTTGTAATGCGCCTGAGTGAGTCGTTCGCATTTAGCATTTAGCCAGGCCATCTCCTTTACCGCTAACGGAGCCCGTGGGGAGTAGCGCCACAATCTTTGCCAGCAATGACTTTTACTATACATTCATCTTGCTCCGGCTTCAATTTCTTGATAGAACCAGACCGGAATACTTTACTATTGCATTCTTTCCCTTTGCCAAACTACAACCAGCCCGTTCGGCGCAAACACCTACCTCCCGCGCTCGCTGATTGGATGGAATTCAACCGATGTAATCCCAAACACAGGGACCAGACCCAGACGTTACATGCAGTGAAATAATTATTGACTGAAGTGTACGGATGGCTAAGGCCAGGCTAGTTGAAACCCAGTCCAACAGCCCAAACCCAGCGACTCTTCGTGGCCTTTTGCCTGTTGTTGTATCTGTGACACACCAAGCTGTGAATTATGGATACAGTAGCATCATGAGGTCAATCAGCCTGAGCAGAGTTCAGTTACGCCACTCCTTCCTCCACTTTTGGATATTCCACCACACTCAAAGAGACAAACTGTATACCAATTGCATGCAAGGGAGAAATTGCATGTTGTGAAGATCATTTTGAAACAATGCAACACAAGATGCGTTTTCTTAATATCTACCGCCTTCATTCCATGGTGGATCTGAAGTATTTAGCTTTCCTCACTGTCGCACTGCATGGGCCCACTTTACTTCTGCTGATGTATTGGTGCTTAGTCCTAGTCAGTGCAGTATGATGAAGTCTCCTGCAGACGCTCTCTGACATTTTAATCAAGCCTTCACCATTTGTCACTTCGGCCCAGGCTCAGCACTGAGCACTGAGCAAGCCCAACATTAGAATACTGCTGTGCGCTCAGAGATTAAGTGCTACTGCTCCAGACTTAATCCTGTGAAGTGGATAAACAGGGCTGAAAACAAAAGAAGAATGATAAAATATGTCTAAATGCACAATACTTTAACAAAAGAACAGAATTTATTTGGAAACCCTATTTTGTAAGGATACAAAACAGTATCCAGTATATGTTGGATGGACCATTTTCTGACTTTCACTTGGATCTCAAAGAACCTATAAAAAAATTAGTATCGAACTTTATAGATTATAATATAGCGTGCTGCATCAGCAACATATTAATTACATTTTGTCCACATATAGGCCACACTTAAATATAAGCCGCAGGTTTTCATGTTGTAATGTTTCAGATAGATGCGTGGCATTGGTCCTCGTTCTGTAGCTTAGGTCCTGGATCATAAGCCCGTCCGTCCGTGTAGGAGCGGATCCCTTACTCGATATGTGGGTCTCCCCGAGGTTTCTCACTTTTTTTCCCACTGGGTTATTGTGAACTGTCTGTTGGACAGTTAGTGTCCAACTAGAAGGACTGTGGGGATGATCCAGAACACTTAAACGTTCTACAACATGTGTGGACATTTATCAACATTCATGGACATTGGTCTCTCCCTATGGACCAATTCATATGTGTATTTTTTGTCCTAACTGTTGATTCTCTGATCTGTGTTGGTGATTTCAATGGTTTTGTTAAGTCCTCTGAGATGATTGCTGTTGTGATTTAGGGCTATACAAGAATAAATTGTTGTTGTTGTAGTTTTTTAACTGGTCACAACGGGTGCTGGAAGCTGTCGCAGAAATATGTGAGTGAAAAGAAATGCGGGGTCTGCTGTGCCCATCACCGCCAGCATCACCAAGCCGTTTAGTGACAACAAATGGGCTGCCTTTTCGAGTTCAGAGAGCTCGTATATTCCCAGTGAAAACTTTTTTGGAGCAGCATTCTTGTCTTTGGTAGGCGGATCCTCCAAGTGCCCATCATTACATCATTCAATTGGCATCATTGCCCTCGCCTGTTCTATGTGGGCATAGTGAATATTAGACACCCCCCGATATTTTTTAATTTCATATAGTTTGTTTTATATATATTGCTTTCATTTTATATAATTATTTTCAGTTAAAAGTCATAAATATGGTAACATGTTTTAGATTGCTTTAGTGTATTTTCTGCTCCTGGCCACAAGGCGGCGCCACTCCACGTGCATCTCGTGTATGTGCCCAGAATTCCTGTTCTGCATGAGTACAATGGATCTATTATAATAACTGGATAGGGTATTACTAGCTTGGAGCTGATGTGCTTGCGGGATTCTTGCGGTACTGCAGACTAAACAAGACTAAATTCACGTGGGCTACCCAGAAATGTTCGCATAGAACTCAATATAAACTAAAACAGCTCGACCTCAGCTGACAGAGAACTTACAGCTTTCATAATGGTCTTATTTTGTGGGGATTTTATTGCCCCTTGTCATCCTGAACTTTTTTTCTTATTATTGTTTTCTTTAAATCCACACTTTAGTGCCCCAAACTCTGCTTGTTTGGCCCCCGCTCTAACTCCCGCTCTAACTCCCGCTCTAGCTCTGCTCTGATCAGCAGCTCTGATTGGTCAGAGCGCGGCCGAGTCCGTCTGTGCACGTGCATGAGAGCCACATGCTGCACCATCTCCTGCACACTGGAACACTAGAAAACCAAATAGTATAGTCATCAATTATTCGGCTTTTTTAGCCTTACATAGACTTGCTGAAAATACTGTATGTAATACTGTTTTAGGACTCAGCTAACAAAAGTTGTCTCATGGATAAAAAGCCCACATTAATTCACTTTTCAGGATCTAAAACACAATTAATTGAAAGAATAATCTGCAACTAATCGGTTATCAAACTAAATACAGCCCTATACTATTTAGAACATGAAAACTCTTGATACTATTACAATGACATCAGTAGGGTAAAAGTAATCTGTCTCACAATGGCCCTTCACCAGCATTGGATGTTCTCCCTGTGTGAATGTGAGCTAGAAAGTCATCCTTAATGTTGTGTGTGTGGTTTACAGATGGTGCAGGCGTTCCGGGCAGTGATGGAGCAGTCTGACGGTCTGCATCAGAGGATCTTCCATATCCAGAACACAGGTAACATCTTCCATAAGTCTGTAAGCGAAAAAACTGTGCTTCGTAACACATACTTTAACTGCTGCCAAAATACTATGATGCACAGATGCATTTTAAACAAAACATACAAGTACTTTTTCTGAGTTGCATCCTTCTGATATGAATCCCATTTTACCACAGAAGTTTATCTTAAGAATTCCGACAGGTATTTTTTTGATACCTGTATTTTAGTGCTGATTCCTCAACAGTTCCTTTTTTTGGAAGTAATATATTCAGGAAAAAAGGGAAAACTCCAGATTTAATCTTGCTATTATGTTGGAGGGTACTAACATGTTGAAAGGTTCCCAATGTGTTCCTGTATGTTGAAAGTTGAATGTGTTGAATCTGTTAAACTGGCCCAATGGAAATGGGGGAAAGTAAAGCACAAGTGTCAAAAGTTAAAGCAGCTGTAGTAATTGCATTTGTAACGAGTAATAGTAATAGTAATGAGGTATACTTTCTAGAATTTGGTGTTGAAAGTGTTGAAAAGGTGTGTGCCAACATTTGATTGAAGAATGAATTGCTTGTTCTTGGAGTTAATTCTTAGTGACTTAACTGCACCGTTTATGCAGTCGGGAGATTTATTTTTGTTTTAATTGATAATCTCATTTATTAAGTAAAATACCATTTAATAGAATAGCACGTGAACATAATTTAGTCCCTGTTTGTAATCAGAATCAGAATTAGAATCATTTTTTTGCCATGCTTTTTCTAGTTAAGATAATTCCTACATTAAAAACCAAAAGAATGGAAAATTGGCATTGAACAATTTTCCATTTTTACGGTACCAGAACAAACCAACCCTTTTTGGTCGGTTACTTGAAACTGTTAAACGGTTCCCAGCTGGTTTCACAATGAGCCATCAAAAGAACACTATCGCAGTGTGTCTCTGTGGCCACTTGATTTTAGTGTGTTTTAGTAAAATTTATTTAAATTCCAATGTACAATAATCAGAACCACACACATCTGCATCGGCTGTCACGCCTCAAACACTCACCAGACGCTCTGGTTCAGTCCTCTGTAATGCAGCCTTAATTGGCAAGATAATACTGAGTTGAATTGTTTTTATTGTTAAAAGTGTTATTACCAGGATTGTTTTTGTTTTCACATTTTTCACTAAGAGTTGTTGTGTGTGTACCTATAATGAAAATTAAGGACCGCTGCTTACCTGTACAGTATTACTATCAATGCGAACACTTGAACATCAGAGCGAATGACTTACTCCATTAATATTCTACTACAGATTTATCTATGGAAGTATACATTTCTTGAACTAGAGTAAACATTATTGTATTGCTTCTTTATCGAGCTAAATATAGAGATTGTATGAAATATGTTTGTGCTGTACTTAATGTTCACTTAATGTTGTGTGCTTCTCATTCCTACTGTTTTGTAACTTATGACACAATACTGAAATTTCCCCACTGTTGGACGAATACAGGATCTCTTCTTGAAGTGGGACAACTTGCACAATCGGCAACTGCCATATTCCACTGTGTGCAGAAAAAGCATGACCGTGTTGTGTCATCAAGCTGCAGCCTCCGTACTGAACTAGAGACCACAGTGTGACGATTCTCAGAAAACACACACACAGTTCCACACTGACAGTAAACATGATTCACAGCGTTGTTTTCCAAATGAGCAGCACTTGGCTCATGAATTCATTTCAAGTACTTTTCCTTTAACTTTTTACAGCTGTGTGCGCGCTATATGTATGCTCATTTTGACGTTGCTTTATTGATAAATTATACACAGGGATATTTGTATTCATTTCATGTTTAAAAATAATTGCTCCCTCATTTGTCACAGGGATTACTTCTACAAAATAATCTATTATTAGCATTCTGTCTTTCTGTTTAGACCAAAACTATTGTTTGTTACAGATGAGGGACATTTCAAAACAGTCTGAAATGCAGAATGTCATTACATCTGTCATGAACTGGTAGTGGAAGGGAAAATTAGGTACCCCAGCTTTATTTTAGCGAGTGCGCTTCGGGAGAAGACACGGAGGAGACTGAGGCTCCGTAGTCCAGCTTCTGCGCTGTATTCACGCACTAGAATCAGAGAATAGTTCTGAGCGTGGTCTTGGCTATGATCATGTTACTCGGCGCCGTTTGCCGTGATCACAGCCGCTGGAGGAACCGCTGTACAGAGCGCCCGCAACTCAGCTCGCAGAGTTCATACAGGGAAAGTGTATTTTTTTAAAACTTGAATTCCCAGAGACCTGCTCTGTCACCATCTTACACACACACGTGTCCGTGGCATTCTGAGTGTTATTATGGGATACACGGGCATGCGTTAATTAATAAAAAAAATAATTACGCGATAATTTTGACAGTCCTACTGTATACGAATACTAATGTCTGTGTATATGTAGAAATAATATGTTCTGAAAAAGCTAGGAATGCACTGATCCACCTGATCAGATACCTGGGCTTATGCCGATCCATGTGAAATTATAGAGAGTGTAATAGCTTTATTATGTTTTGAGATAACAATCAGAATAATTCAGTCGATTTGTAAGCAGCTAAATGTTTCCATATGCTTTTATATACTCTTAAACTGATGACCTAATGCAACAGCGGAGTTATTTGTTATGAACTGAGTGCACGTATGCGCTCTATTGTGTCTCAGTTGCAGTGAAGGAATGCAGATTTATACAACAATTTACAGATGCAGTTCCTTCATCTGTGGCTGGGAGAGAGCATATACATGAGTAAATCTATAAAACATTGAACACCAACAGTGTAAGACTAAATGAAAAGAGTAAATCCATTGAGAGGTTCTATGAACTCTGAACGGAGAAGGCCTTTGTATATTTGTGTCATTGTTATTTTGACAATAGTAATAATGCATCGGTTTTATATAGCGCTTTTCATGACACTCAAAGACGCTTCACTTGTCATCATTCTTTCACTCCATACACGGTGGTGAGAGACTACTACTGAAGCCTCAGCTGCCTTGGAGCACACTGACTATGACATTAATATGAAAAGAAAACGACTTTATTCTCATTGTACGGGAATGTTGTTATACGAATGATTTCATCAAATCCACAAACGGTCCGTGCGTACATGCTCTGTTCCAGCCGCAGGTAAAGAAGCTGCCTGGAAGAGTCATCTAAAAGTTGTATAAATCTGCGTTCCTTCACCTGCGACTGAGACATGATAGCGCACATACATGCATGCAGTTCAATTTGGAGAGACGAGAAACAGGAAGTTGAGTATTTTATGAAAGGAGGTTTGGCGCCCTAGGTCCCGGTGCGGCCTTCGGATCGGAAAGGCTCCTGCGATGAGCGCGCACAATCCCCCGGGACCTAGGCACTGGTGGCGGCATTTGGCAGCGGGAAGAAAATTGAAGGCAGATTGGAGGCAGGGTGAAGAGGAGGAGGAGGGGAGGCGGTGGTTGCGAGGCTTCAGGAGGCCGGTAGTGGGCGTTGCTCCGTTTTTATGCGGCTGCGAGTCGGTACAGATGATTGGAAGGGGGCGTCTGCTGAGTGATAGGCTGGGGATGAGAGCCGGCCTGGAGGGGTAAATTTGGTTAACGTCTACCAAATTGAACTTTCGCTGGCTGCATTTCAATTTGGAGGAGAGACGAGAAACAGGAAGTTGAGTATTTTATGAAAGGAGGTTTGGCGCCCTAGGTCCCGGTGCGGCCTTCGGATCGGAAAGGCTCCTGCGATGAGCGCGCACAATCCCCAAAAAGGCTGCGTGTTGATGGAGTTTTTCGAAGCCTGGTTTGGAGGGGACAGACGTCGTGACTACTCTATTCTGTGACCGCTATCGCTAAGCTGTGACCGCTATCGCTATGCTGTGACCGCTATCGCTATGCTGTGACCGCTATTGCTATATGCTGTGACCGCTATCGCTATATGCTGTGACCGCTATCGCTATATGCTGTGACCGCTATCGCTATGCTGTGACCGCCAGCGCAATGCTGCTAACCATTTTTTGCTATATGCTGTGACCGCTATCGCTATATGCTGTGACCGCTATCGCTATATGCTGTGACCGCTATCGCTATATGCTGTGACCGCTATCGCTATATGCTGTGACCGCTATCTACTGTGATCAATACTTGCGGATACTCGGCTGCTGGCGGCGCCTATCCGGAAGGAGTGAGCTGCGTAGAGATGGGGAGACAGGTTACAAAGCAGCAGTACGGACTTTAGTTGGGCTCTGAACCCGTTGGATGACGTTGGGAGGTGATCGGGGGTGAAAAATAACGGTCCGTTGAGATCTCCTTTCCAAGAGCGGAGGCGAGTGTAATGCATCGTGGGTTATCTTTGCGCGCTGGGACGTGAGCGTTCGCATCACGTTCCGTCAGACGCTGCGGCAGCGGAGAGTGTTTGAGAAGTGCGTGCCGCCACCAGAATCTTATTGCTTCACTTACTTTGCTTCGTATTGCTTTGCTGGGAGCTTGCGAGGAAGCCAGTAGGCGTTGTGCAGCCAGGATGGCGGACGCGTCTGGGCTGATGTAGGCGGAGAAAGCCGAAGAGGACCAGCACCCCAGCTGTTGGAGAGAGGTGGGGGAGCCCCAGCGAGGCCGCGCGCGTGGCAGCGCCTATCCTGAAGGAGTGGGCTGTATGGAGCTGGGGAGACAAATTGCAGAGGAGCAGTAGGGATCTTAGCTGGGCTCTGAACCAGGTTGCTGTCATGGGAAGGTTGTCTGGAGAGAGATGTGTCGGAGCGAGCTATTATTATGTTGCAGGCGCCTTGGTCTTTGAATGTTTGAGATGGAGGTTGAAAGGGTCAGGGGACATTATGTTGGGTGAAAGGAGCGACCTTTGTGTGATGCTTCCACTACGTTGAGATTATCACGCATGACAGAGATCCTCTTTCTCTGCCACGTGTGATTCCACGGCGCGCAGCCACGACCACTGGGAATATCTCGTGTAGGGCAGAGGAGATGCTCCGGTGGAAGTAGCGGCCACGGCCCGGCAACCCAATGGTCCTGGAAGAATCCCCCAAAACCCACGGAAGGGGCACGTCCGTGTAGAAGCGGAGACCTGTAAGGGCAGAGACATGTTGGAGAGGGCCATTGATGTTGCAGGCGCCCTTACGCTTAGAATCTTGGGTTGGAGAGTAGATAATCAGGATAGTAGGATGGTCGGGAAGCCGCGTCTCGGACCGCATGAAGGTTGAGTGTGCAGTAGTGAAACGCTTATGCAGAGAAGTCATAGAAGGCGAGCAGGAAGATGCTGCGAGGAGGGCAGACATGTACTTGGAAGACGAGCCAGAGTTCAGTGCCGCTCAGAGCCGCTGCCGGATGGGCAGCACGATGGGGGAGCCTGCGATCAGAAGAGTGAAGAATACAGGTATGGATGCCTTTGATTAGGAGTCCGATTGACGGCTCAGCGCAGCTACTCGGCCGGCTGCATCTGATAGAATCAGAAGATGAGGTAGAGAGATGAAGCATGACCGCCGAAGCGACCCTGGGAGCATAGGTACGAGGCCAGCGCGGCCCGGCATACTCAGCCGGGCAGCATCCATTAGAAACAGGATAAGCTTCTGAGAGAGTGGGTTGCAGCAGTAGCGGTAGCAGCAGCGGCAGCAGCAGTACCTCAGATAATAACAGCGATAACCTGTATCAAGCCGCGACAGCAGCAGCAGCAGTAGCAGCATCCTTAGAGATTACAGTAATAATCCTGTATCAAGCCACAGCAGTAGAATGTTGTCGTAGCTGATCAGTGTTCCAGTAAAAGAGATGCAAGTGAAGAGAGATGGCAAGTAAATGAAGCAGCAGTAGTAGCGCAGTAGCAGTATGGAGCAGCAGCAGCAGCAGTAGTAGCCGTATGAAGCAGCAGCAGCAGTAGCAGCAGCAGCAGCTGCAGCGTCCGTAGATAATAACAGCAATGATCCCGTATCAAAGCCACGGCAGTAGAATGTTGTTGTAGCTGTTCAGTGTGAGGGATTTCAACAGGTTTTTTACGGTCCAAGTGATTTAACAGTTTTACGGTCCAAGTGAGGGATTAACTGAGCCCGCAGTCCAAGTGAGGAGTTTAAACTATTTTTTAATTTTATTCATTTATTTATTTAAATTTATTTATATTTATTTATATTTATTTATGTTTATTTATATTTATTTATATTTATTTATAATTATTTATATATGTTTATTTATATGTATTTATTTATTCATTTATTTATTTTTAAAATATAGCGTTCCAGATATAGGCAGTACCATATATGCAGTTCCATGTACTGCATAACAGTTCCAGGTATAACCGTACCATATGAGCAGTTCCAATATAGCGGTTCCATATAAAAGCAGTTCCATATGAAGCAGTTCCAGATACGGTACAACAGTTCCAGATATAAGTAGTTCCGATATAAGCATTTCCAGCTATAAGCATTTCCAGATATAGGCATTTCCAGATATAACAGTTCCGTGAGGGATTAACCTGAGAGCTCACAGACCAATGTAAGGGATTCATTTTGGGAGCCGCAGTCCGAGAGAGATTTAAACAGCGCTTGCAGTCCAAAGAGAGGGATTTAAACAGAGCTCGTAGTCCAGGGAGGGATTTAAACAGAGCCTGCAGGCCAAAGTGAGGGATTAAAACTGAGAGCATGCGGTCCAATGTGAGGGATTTAAACAGCGCTTGCAGTCCAGAGAGGGATTTAAACAGAGCCTGCAGGCCAAAGTGAGGGATTAAAACTGAGAGCATGCGGTCCAATGAGAGGGATTAAAACTGAGGTCTTGCAGTCCAATGTGAGGGATTAAACGGAGCTTGCAGTCAGAGTGAAGATTTAACGGAGCTTGGTTAAAGAGAGCCTGCAGACCAATGCGAGGGCTTTAAACTGAAGCCTGCCCACCAGCACGGGGCCAACTGAGCCTGCAGGACAATGCGAGGGGAATAAACCGTCCGCGGATCTCATACTTACCCACAGCGCCAGAAGACAAGGGACAACACGACGGGACCACACCGTACCGGCACAAGGAGGCAGGGATGCGCACGGCTCACACCGCACCGGGCTAGACCGGCCGTATGCAGCAGCAGGCCGCGACGAGACAACAGCGGCAAACCCGCGGAAAGAGCCCGCAAAGGAGGAGAGCGGCAAAGACCCACGGACCACAGCACGAGACCCGCAGCAGGTGCAGCCACAGGAGGAGCAGACCACACGCAGCAAGACAGAGGACAGCAGGGACACGCACGAGTAAGCGTGAGTAGACAAAAGCGATTCCTCCAGAACGATTCTTTGCAAGGCTTCAGGAGGCCGGTAGTGGGCGTTGCTCCGTTTTTATGCGGCTGCGAGTCGGTACAGATGATTGGAAGGGGGCGTCTGCTGAGTGATAGGCTGGGGATGAGAGCCGGCCTGGAGGGGTAAATTTGGTTAACGTCTACCAAATTGAACTTTCGCTGGCTGCATTTCATAACAAATAACACCACTGTTACATACAGATATCAGAGACGGGACTGAAGCAGCTCATAACCAGGACTGTGTAGCAGATGGCAGATGGCACTAAAGCAGGTTTTAACATGGACATTGTTGTGTTCTAGCCATGGACTTCCACGAGGGTCTTCAAGCCATGGCCACGAGGGAGGGGCTGAGGGGCCGGAAGGTCAGCAGAGCCCTGGAGAGCTTCAGTTGGAACATCACCATCCTCAAGGTGCTGACCAGCAGTGTTCCCTCTAAGCTGAGCATTTGCGCAATGCTGTTGGGGTCCCTGTGCACAGGGGTCTCCCCCCTGTCTCACATTTTTAGAAAGACTCAAATGCTTCCAAATGCTAGCTTAGCTCCATGAATCTAAAATTCTGCCTCCCCATGACTCTTTTCACCTCAGACATATGGAACAACATGTCGCATGTACTTTGGTGCTAGGCCATGGTGAGACTTGCACACAAGCAAGAGTCCTTGTCAGGATCAAGCTGCAGCAATACAGTGCTGCTGTTTTACAGTCCATTTGGAGAGCCCAGTGAGAAGGCTCTTACATTAGCCCAACCAATTAATAATGCATCAGTTTTATATAGCACTTTTTTGGACACTCAAAGACACTTTACATGTCATTATTCATTCACTCCATACACGGTGGTGATAAACTACTACTGTAGCCACAGCTGCCCTGGGGCACACAGACAGAAGCGAGGCAACCAGTATGTGCCATCGGCCCCTCCGACCACCACCAACCATTCACACACACACCAGACTCATTCTAGGGGGGTAAAGTGTCTTGCCTAAGGACACAACAGCAGTTTGGCACTTTACAGCCACAGCCGCCCCACTGTGGAATCAGGTGTTCCCAGAGGTTAAGTGTCTTGCCAAGGACACAACGACAGCAGTCAGTGGGAGTCGATGGTGAAGGTCGGGTTCGAACCCACGACCCTATGGCTCAAAGGCCAATGCTCTACCAACTGAGCTACTGTCACCCTGACTAGAGACAAATGCATAAATAAGTGTTCTTTTAACACAATTTTTAATTCTGGCAATGTTTTTTAAATGTAGAAATGTACTGATGTTTCTGATTCCAGAATGAATCCAAAATTTCTGGCCAATTTATACAACTGTTCCAAGGCATGGTACAAGGCTGTTTTTTTTAATTTGCGGCTGCAGACAGATGTTTTTAGTTTTTTGTCAAATAAGCTTTGAACCTTCTGAGTTGCCGACCCCTGGCCTAGGGTATACTGAAATGAAGGAATTGACGGTGCCAACCCAACCAAGGCTTCTGCACTCGGACCGGTTGGTTTTTAATAACAAGACTAATTGAAAAAAGAACCTCTATATATGTATATACTACTCCAGTGACTTATTATCTGGAGCCATGATTTCAATTACATCCACGAGACACTGTTTTACAAACTGGCCTGGATGTTTTTTTGTTTTGTTTTTATATTTATTCCACACCGTACAAAGCAAACATAACATTTTCTGCATGTTTTGGAAACAAAGACATTATAATGTAAACCATTATTTGTACTTAACACTTCCAAATCAATTGGGGGTTATTATTATTTTAAGAAAATGTAACAAAGTGAGACAAATAGCCACACTTAATAGGAATTCTGATTAATCCAGAGAGCCTCGTGTTTGCCACCCCTGGAGCTGATAATCCTCCCAATTTTGAGCACTATGGCAAGCGTCACCAGGCCAGAATAGCACTCTCTTCACAGCAAAAAGGCCCAAGGTTCAAATCCGGGTTTGAGTTGACCTTACAGTGGTTTGAAGCAATGCCGAGTATCTGTATTTTTTACTTCATAAACGTACTCACTGAGTGTGTGTGTGTGTGTGTGTGTGTCCTTCCCCCAGGGCCAGGCTGACCTGCTGATGCACGCTAAGGCTGAGGTGCAGGAGAACATGAAGCAAATCCACGACACCGCTCTGACTGGGAACCTGTCCATGCATAGTCCAGGGGCTTGCAGAGTCCCAAGAGCTAGTCCAGACCACAAGATGGTTCCAGTCAAGAACAGAGCCAGTCCGGACCACAAGAGAGTCCAGGACCGGAGCAGAGCCAGTCCAGACCATAGGAAGAGCAATCAGGGCACTCGGGGCCCACCAACGTAAAGGCCAATCAGAAGAGGGCTTTGAGTAGAGGGCTTGTATCTGCATGGCTAGCAGATATAAGTTACTGCCATTGTGACGCCCCAATGCCTTACTGTTTTACTCCCTGCTCATTTGTGCTCAGTCCTCCATGACAATGTAAAGTCGAGATGTTTCAGTCCTTTTAAAACTGCAGGCCTGAGATGCATGATGATTATACTCTTAGATCTATTCCAAGATGCAATTCCAGCTCCAGTCACTCATTTGAGCAAGGCTCATAAGGTGGACAGAGAGAGTAGTGGTATAATGTTCTTATGCAAAACACCCGTTTGTCTGATCAGACCTGGGCAGTCACAACTCAAGTGTTACTGCATCTTCTGAAGTGCTATGTGTTTTTGGATAAGTATGCTCAGCCAATATTAACAGATTTGGGAGTCATCCTCATACTTTGAGGAGAAGGACAACCACAACATCTGTATCTGGAACAATGCTAAAGTCTTCTGGAAACTTGTCCGCCCATCACAGAGTGAACAGAGATGAGGGGACAAACCAACTCATACCAGGGATGCAATCACATACAGTGCTTTGCAAAAGTTTCTATATCGCTTAATCGTATGCACATTTTTTCAAATCATGACCACAGGTTTTACTTTGAATATTTTACTGAAGATCACAACAAAGTTTTTTTTTTCTCAAACTGAAATGTGGTGTTTGCATGAATATTCATACAGTATTAAAGGAGCAGTAAGCGATTTTGTAAGCTTAGCCGTAGCACCAACTCGAAACCAATCCCTCCCCTCCCCTCGCCTCTTCACCAAACCAAACATCCAGTATTTTCTTTTCCTTGTCACAACCGGGAGAGTAGGTGGCAAACGTGAAATCGGCATTTTCTGTTCAGCCATTTAAGGTTTTAGAAAATAATCCGATAACTCAGGTGCGCGCACGCGCGAGAAACAGGAAGAGGGTGAAGGGGGTAAACGAATCCCATTGCTTTATTTTTGACGGTCCGCTCCAAAATATTTGTTATTCATTTTTGGAGACTATAGGAATCTGGTCACTTCCATTACTATTTGAAAACACATGATAACTTGACTACTTTTAGGGTTTAGGGACGTTTTCTCAAAATATTTAAAAAGATGCGTCTGGAAAAAAATCCCTGACTGCATCTTTAATATGTTTTTGGAACCCCCTTTTCCTAAATTCACAGTGTTTTGGTGCATGAATTTAGAAACAAAAAGGTTTTCAAATCCATCCATACAAAACAGCTCAAGCTCTGTCAGAATAGATTGAGAGCATTTGTGAAGCTGTTTTCACAGATTTTCACTTGGATTTAGGTCTGGACTGGGTCTACATATTTATTTTTTCAAACTATTCCATTGCATGAAAAATTTTTTAGGTTTAGTGCAATAGCCATGTAAAGCCCTGCAGTACAATACAGCCATACACTTTAAGCATAGCTCTGAGGTCATCACAGAACAGTTGATATTATACTGAGAGCAGATTATACACAAGTGGGGTCTGTTTAATCCTTGATGTGTGCATTCTGCATAAAGACGATATTTGAAATAAGATCACACAATGGAGAAATGTACAATTATATGGTATCACAAAGATTGTGCAAAAAGACCAAGTGTGCAAACGTGTTAATGGTAAAAATTATGTAGGCTTTCATGCAAATGTATATAGTCACTTTATTATTTTTTTATAACAAAATCATGTATCATTTAGCTTTCACTGTACGGTTATCTTTTAATTTGTTTAGGTCTTTCAGAAGAAACTCCATAATGAAATCTTTGAAGTTGTAACATGATAAAATGTGTAAAATATGTTTAGATACTTTTGCAATGCTCTGTGAGTATATATTAAATATATAAAGTGGCATTGGAAGATGGTTCAAATGCAGATGCCAAACCTTACATACTGTACCTACCATTGCATCTGAGCTCAGACGGAGAATAGCTTTTCATTTTAATGAGCCTCACAAGTTACACCAGCAGTGACATATCTTCATTAGACATTACGCTTACATTGGGGGTTCATAAGATATAACAAGGGCTGGGTAAGTTTTGTTGGGGAACAAAGCATTTCAGATGGTTCATGGTCCTCAAAGTTGTGCAGCTTTTTGGACAAGAGCAGGGGATCCATCCATCCATCCATTTTCTTCCCCTTAATCCATTTCTGGGTCGGGGGGGTGGCCAGAGATGCCACCCAGTACACAGAGCACCAGCCCCTCACTGATCCTCCTGCAGGTGGTGAGTCCACAGGAGCTGAGATCTTTCAGTGGGGGCTTCAGGCAAAGTGGGGTTAAGTGTCTTGCCTAAGGACACAACGACAGCAGTCATCAGTGGGAGTCGTGAAGTAGGTCTTACGGTGGGCTCGAACCCCCAACCTTCAGGCTCAAAGGCCAATGCTCTACCAACTGAGCTACTGTCGCCCCAGTAGCTCAGAGCAGGGGATGATTGTTGATAATAATGATCCTTGAGACTGGTTTTCCTCTGCTTTTCTGTAAGAAAGTCTGCCTATCGCCACACTGTCCATTACTTGTGTGTATATATATATATATATATATATATGTATAAGTGTGTTTGTGCTATGTCCTCCGTGTTTGTCATTTGATATCAAACCAAATCAGGAAACAAAACAACGCAAAAATGAACAACAAAGTGTGTGTCAGTGCAGGGGACCAGAGGAGGGCAAGGAACCCAAGGACCAGGGAAGGGAAGCGGTTATGGAAAATCCTAACTTTGCTCCTGAAAATGTTCTCTTGCAAACTTGTAAGAAAAAGCCCTTTGAATTATAATTTGACACAATTTGAGTGAGGGTGGTCCTCTCTTGTGATAGAGGCCAAATATACTATTGGTGGAAACAAACGGATTTAAAAGCGAAGGAACTCGTGACATGGATTTTCAAGCAGTTATTTATGTTGAAAGTTAGGTATCCCAGGTTAAACGATCAGCAGCAGAATTGACATACATGTGAGTCAGAATGAAGATAGAGGAAATTAAACTTAGAGCTTTGGATTTTTGCACTTTTCCTTTTCCTAATACTAACAGTGTGTTTTATTTTTTTATGATTGTGCGTTTCCATTGTAACTTTTTTCAAGAGACACATAAGATGCACCAAACTGGGCAGGGCACATGTGCCACAGGGACCCTGACTACACTTACCACAGGGAAAAAAACTGACAGGGACACTTATCACAGGTGCACTGACCGCACTGACCACACTGACTGCTGTAGAGTATTTTGCTGTGAACATCCAAGAGGGATGTGACATCATAATAAAGTCTATTTTCTACAAAGAGAGTGTGCGGTTATGTACAATGTTTTACTGTTTCAGAACCAGAGGTCTACAAACAAGATCAGAAATTAATTTTAAAAAGAGAGCGAGAACATTGTGAAGCCAGGATCCTCTGTATAGAATCTTTTCTGGACTCAGGAGCTCATGCTTCAGCGCCTAGAGTGTTGAAACAAACTTGTACATCAATTTCCAGCTCAAAACCTGTTTTCCCCAATTAGTCCATGAGCCACACACAACAATTGCTATCAGAAGGATGGGCAAATTCTTGTTGCCGTTTTATTATTCTTACACATGTCATGATAATGAATTGGTATAAGATAATGTCACAGGGGCAGAGAGCCCCATGTAACTTTCCACTGTCCAGTGGGGAGCACTTAATAAACATGCAACACAATAATAGGAATAACAATTTATTGATACAAGAAATGTTTTAATGTGGAAAGGGTCCCAATTAAAAATACTATTTATCACCAAAAAAAAGTAATGAAGGTTGTACTCCTCTCCAAAGCCAATGAGTCAGCTCAGGTACAGCGTTCTGGTCCGCCAGTGCGTACGCCTGCGTACAGTGGGAGGTAAAGGGTATAGGTTTTGCCCTACAGGGATCAATAAAGTGCACTTTATTGATCCCTGTAGGGCAATTCATCCTCTGCATTTGACCCATCCTGATGCCCGCAAAGGCTTACGTCAGGAGCTGTGGTCGCCGTCGTACAGCGCCCGGGAACCCATCTCCAGATAATCAGGGAGGGCGGGGGGCGGGGGGACTGTGCTCTTCCTGAAGTTGACAATCATCTCCACCGTCTTCTGGGCGTTCAGCTCCAGGTTGTTACCACTACACCAAGACACCAGCCGGTCCACCTCCCTCCTGTAGGCGGACTCATCGTTGTTGGAGTTGAGTCCAATGAGGGTGGTGTCGTCCGCGAACTTGATGATGTCCGGGGTGGTGTCAAAGCGACTGAAAAACAGGTTCAGCTCGTCAGCCAGCTTGTGATCGTCAGCACAGAGGGGGGCTTTGGGCTTGTAGTTTGTAATCTCCCGAAGGCCTCCCAATACAGAAGCATGGTCGTTGTTTGCAAACTGCTTCTGTGCCGGGACTTGGCTGCTATCAATTCGTTCCTGAATTGATATTTTCAATTTAACTCTAAATGAATTACAAATTTTAAGAATTGTATTAAATTTACCTCCTGAGCTTAAATGTTGATATAAGTCATTTTAAGAATTGTAATATTACGGGTAAGTCCTGCCTTCCCTTCTCTTAGCTATAGCTCAAAATTGCAAATGCCGTCCACTTTAACCAATCAAGTGATGCCAAGGGCTGTCAATCATCACGAGAGCTGTGCGCTCGTGCTCTTAGCTGCGTGCATCCTCAGTTGTTTGTTTTCACGGAGCCTCCGAATCAAGTCTCCACCAGGCTGTGGAACTACATGAAAACTGATCAAACAATTGTGAACATCAGCGGTGAGTGAGCCAAATATAAACTCAACCTATATCCATAATCAGATCCTCTGCAAATGTGTCCAAAAATATTCAATTAATGTTTGTTACTTCTGGGTTTACCGCAATCGCATTAAAACAGTATTTTTGTCATGAAAACTTTAACATATAATTCTGAAAACTGTTACTGTTTTCCTCATCATAAACGTGTATTATACATGTGAACGAAGATGTGCCCGCGCGCTCCCATTGTTTACAACCGGGACCGGCTGCTGGCGCTGCGAAGAGCGGAACACACTATTCCTGTGGAGATTCTACGAAAAACACCCAGAGGCTGCCGTGCGGGATGGAAGGTACAAGGGCGAAAGAAATCCAGACCCGCGGTGTCTGCCGTGATCACATTTCGGACTCTGTAGTTGCTCTGGATGGATTCCACTCCATCAGCGCAGACCGCACTGCGGACAGTGGAAAGACGAGAGGCGGAGGGCTAACCGTTCACACAATACAGCATGTCTCCTGTCCCACTAGAGGAGACAAAATACTGGATCTGTTCTTCAGCAATGCCAAGGATGCATACACATCGGCGGCCCTCTCCCCGCTTAGCAGAGCTGATCACAACATAATGCACCTCCGGCCTGTGTACAAACCACCGGTGCACAGGCAACCCGTGGTGAGGCGCTTGATGCGAACATGGAATATAGACACTGTCCAGGTCCTCCGAGTTTTCTTTGAAAGGACCCTCTGGGACGAGCTCTGCGACCCCCATGGGCAGGACATTGATGGCATGACGGAGTGCATCACGGGATACATAAACTTCTGCTTCGAGAACACTTTGGTGACCCGGAAAATGCAGTGTTTTTCCAACAACAAGCCATGGATTAATGCCGACATAAAGGCTCTGCTGAAGGCAAAGAAGCGCGTTTTTTGATCTGGGAACAAAGAGGAGCTGAGAGACGTACAGAGACATCTGAGAACATCAGTGAGGGAGGCCAAAGCTCAATACATAGTATTAGTATTAGATAGCAATATGGCCTACGTGCAGGACTATACAAGGACTCTGATGACGACTCCATGTTTTGACTATGATGTGACTGTCTCTTTGTGACACGTACGTCTTTCGATGTGTGACGTGACAATGACTATATAAACTGTGTACTGCCTTTAGTCTGTCTGGGAGAAAGAAACAATGGAAACCACTGGAACTTGAGAGAAACTTAAATAAACTTCCAGAGTTTGGCGCACCACGATCCGTCTGTCTGGTTCATTCCTGACAATAGGCAAAATGGAAGAGCAGCTGAGCAGACAGAACATCAAAGGTGTTTGGGACAATCTGAAGGCCATCTCAAGATTCAAACCAAAGCCTGTTCAGCGGGTGGGGGACAGACAATGGGAACACGTTTTACCTGCGGTTCAATTAACAACCCACCCCACCCCCTGCTATGCTGCTGCCCACCCCTGTTGGAGAACAATGTCCCCCAGACACTGTCGTTAACACCACGGCCCGTGCCTCTCAGCTCTCTCCCACCACCAGCCTGCAGCCCCAGCCTCCACCCCCACGACTGTCATTCACGGCCACACATCAGCTCCAGGCTCCTTCGCTCCTGCGCAGATGAACTCTGGAGTGATGGAGCACGTCTTCAACCTGAGCCTCAGGCTGAGGTCGGTACTACAGCTTTGGAAGACCTCCTGTGTGGTACCAGTGCCCAAGACACCACGGGCCAAGGATCTCACCGACTTCAGGCCGGTGGCATTGACATCACGCTGCATGAAGACACTGGAAAGACTGGTCCTGGGGCATCTCTTCTCCACTCTGACCTCAGCGATGGACCCGCTGCAGTTTGCCTACAGGCCGGGCATCAGAGTTGAGGACGCCATAATCTCCCTCCTCCATCGCTTGCTGTCCCATCTAGAGAAACCCGGCTCCGTTGTGAGGATTCTGTTCTTCGACTTCTCCAGCACCTTCAACACCATCCAGCCACAGCTTCTCAGGGACAAGCTGGAGACAGCTGGAGTGGACTACAATCTGTCTGAGTGGATCCTGGACTACCTCGCAGACAGACCCCAGTTTGTGAGAACCAGGGACTTTGTGTCGTAGGTCCTGCAGAATTTCTCAGACGACTCTGCAATCATCGGACTCAGCTCCGAGGACGATGACGCAGAGTACAAAGGGGTAATACAGGACTCCAAGAAGGGGCAGAGCCTACTCTACCTGCTGGGGAGGCTCAGGTCTTTTGGAGCGCAGGGGCCACTCCTAAAGACCTTCTATGACTCTGTGGTGGCATAAGCCATCTTGTACGGTGTGGTCTGCTGGAGCAGCAATCTGATTCTCATCTTTCATGACTTTTTCCCACGTAGTACTACGAGAATAAAGTAATATTATTGTCATTGTCCAAATAAAGAAAATGTCATCATAATTGGCAGCTGGTCAAATGGATTTACGCTTTCATATCGTGTATATACATATAAATTATTGTCTCAATTTAATGTAATTTTGAATCTGAAAAGTTCACACACAAGTAACAAGACGTGAAAGCAAAACGATACATGATTGGTATTTTCAAACTGTAGAAAAGTAGGGCCCAAGTATTCATACAGAGCATAAGTTAATTTGTGGAATAACACACACATCTAGAGACTGAAACTCAAGCTGTCAATTTAGATGGAGAGTGTTTGTGATCAGCAGTTGTCAGGTCTTTTCACATATTTTTTAATAAATTTAGGTCTGGACCTTGACTGGGCCATTCTAACATAATGTTTTGTTGTAAACTTCCCCCACAGGGCCATTTACAGGAACTTTTACGGGGCCCGACGGAGTCCCTCCTCCATGCTAGGTACTCCGTTGGGCCCTGCTGGGACTAGGTTAACCCGGCGCTGCTTGGCTATAGCTAGCGCAGGCTGACGCCAGCAGAAAGCACCAAAACAGCTGGCATTTTAAAAATGCAGCAGCATTAGCCTAGCAGACACTACTGGAAACAGCAAGCAACAGCCCCGCATTGATTCAGAGGGGGTTTGAGACATCGCGGTGAAATGAAAAGATATATTAAGACATATCAGAATCCGTGTATCATTCGTTCTTTTGATTTTCTAAATAAAACCAACATTGAAAAAACGAATAACGAGGGATGTTTTTGATTCTCAATATTAGAATTTAATGCAAAATAGAAATATTGGTTTGTTTTTTTTGTTTTCTGTGGATCCAATTAAAACGAAAATGCAGTAAACCAATAATGACCGTCTAAATTACATTTTGCGATTTTCCTTTGAAACACAAACGTCCCCCGGAAGTGATTCGAAGGGAGCTGACGTGACGCAGGACGGCTTTCTCGCGAGATTTGCAGGAGGACGGTCGTAGACTCAGCCTGTGGGTCGGAAGAGGACGAGAGAGCGGACGCAAGTTTGAATCTAAGATAAATAATAAAAGAGAACATCGATACTGGCAGTTTGGCATAATCTGGTTTGTGACTGGGCCGGGATGGACTCCCAGGCAGAGGAGGAGGATGATTTGATGAACTTTGATGACTTTCCATCATTACGTAGGGATGGGGATAGGGGGGGTAGGAGCAGTCAGAGAAGTAAGCGTGGTTTAGATGATTCTAGTCCAGATGAAGGAAGGTCAGTGATGCGTAAGAGAGTAGTTCGAGAACCAAACAAACCTAAGGTTATACTTAAGTTCGGGAGTGAAAGTGAGGCTTTAAAGGTCGGGATTTTGGCGCTGTCCAGGGAGATAAAAAAGAAGTTGGGAGAAGTGGAGTTAGCAAAGATTTTGAGAGATGGGTGTTTATTAATTGTGTGCAAGTCTGAAGCGCAAAAGGATGAGGTGATGCAGTTAGGAAGTATAGGTAAGATGGTGGTTAGGGAGCGCAAGATAGTCGGGGAAAGGAGGGGGGCACGGGGGGTGATAACCGGTGTCCCTCTCGACGAGGATCTTGAGAAACTAAAAAATAGCTTTGGAGCAGGGGTGAAAGCAGTTACAAGGCTGATGCGAAGGAGTGAGGGCCAAAGGGTCCAAAGTCTGTCTGTTTTAGTGGAGTTTTGTGATGAGGTGCTTCCTGAAAAGATCAGAGTGGGGTGTTTGAGTTTCCCGGTAAGAGAGTTTGTTCCTCCCCCTCTCCGGTGCTATAAGTGCCAACACTATGGGCACATAGCAGCGGTGTGTAGAGGGAAACAACGCTGTTCTAGGTGTGGAGGGGAGCATAGGATCGAAGAATGTAAAGAAAAAGACAAAATAAAGTGCTGTAACTGTGGGGGACAACACACCACTTCATATGGGGGATGTGAAGTCAGGAAAAGGGCTGTGGAAATTGAGAAAGTCAAAGTTGCAGATAACACCACGTATGCTGAGGCAGCGAAGAAGGTTCCAGTTCAAACACGGGGGAATGGAGGTTCCGCAGAGGTAGGGCTGAGAAGAGAGGTGAGTGTAGGCCCGGATATGGGAGACTGGCTTGTGTTTTTGGCCTATGTGGTTAACTGCGTTGATCAAACTAAACATAGAGCAGAAAAAGTAAAGATTGTCGTGAAGGGTGCCGAAAAGTTCTTGGGGGTGAAGGGAATACCATGGGAGCAGGTGTACAAGAGACTGGAAGTGGGTAGTAAGGGAGGAGGAGGAGGCATTGCTGAGAAGCAATGAATCTAATACAGTGGAATGCTCGGAGTTTAATTGCAAATGGTCAGGAGTTTAAGGCGTATGTGCAAAATAGTCAAGTAAAACCGGATATTATCTGTGTTATAGACATGGCTTAAGGATTCACTGGATTTTGTTATTAGGGGGTATGAATGTGTAAGAAGGGATCGGGATGGAGGAAATGGTGGTGGGTGTGCAATATTTGTTAGAAGCGGGATTCAGTATAGGGTTGTAAGTAAGGGAGAAACACTTGAGTGTATAGTTATAGAAGTATGGGGGAGAGGAGGTAAGATTATAGTTGTAAATTTCTATAATCCATGCAAAAGGTTATCACTGGAGGGTCTGCAGGAGATTATGATGCACATGGAAGGGAAGGTGGTGTGTTGTGGTGATTTTAACGCACATAGTACATTGTGGGGTGGGGTTAATGATGCGAATGGACTGGTGGTTGAAGAATTATTGGATATAAAGAGCCTTGTATGTCTGAATGATGGGAGTGGAACTAGATTTGATTCGAGGACTGGGAAGGAGTCCTCGTTAGACTTAACACTGGTGTCTGAGAGTATTGCTGGGAACTGCACATGGAAGGTGGATAAGGAAACTACGGTAGGAAGTGACCATTTTCCACTAGTCATTCAGATAGGGTTTAGTTTTGAAGAAGCTGCTGTTGGAGGGGTAGGTAAATGGTGTTTTGACAAGGTGGACTGGGGTAAGTTCAAAACCATTTGTGAAGAAGAAACTGAGAAGATAAATGTTAATGGTCATATTACTGTGGATGAGTTTAATAGTAGCTTGTGTAATGCAATAGTTCATGCAGCAAAACAGACAGTTAGAAAGAAGGAGGGGAGGAGGAAAAGGAAGATCGTCCCCTGGTGGTCAGAAGAGTGCACTGTAGCCATACGTGAGAGAAATAAAGCCTTCAAGGCTTTGGCAAATAATGTAAACTGGGAGAATTATCTGGACTATAAGAGGAAGTTGGCAGTTGGCAGGAGAGTGATCAGGGCAGCTAAGAAGAACTATTGGAGGGGTTACTGTGACACGCTGGACAGACAGACTTCTATGAGCCAGGTTTGGGGAACAATTAGAAAGATGGCAGGTAGGGGTAGGGTGTTTAGCTACCCTGTGATGAAAAGTGGGGAGCGTATCGTGATGGAGGATAAGGGTAAAGCTGAAGAATTGGCTAAATATTTTGCAAGGGTCCATAGCTCAGAAAATTTAAGCATAGAGGAAAGGAGAGAAAGAGAGCGGACAGTATTAAAACACGCAGGTGGCTTAGAGCATGCACAGAGTTATAATGATGTGATCAATGTGGAGTTTTCAATGTTTGAACTAAATGGTGCGTTAAATAAATGTGGGAAGACGTCCCCAGGGGGGGACGATATTAGCTACTGTATGTTAAAGAATCTTAGTAATCGTAGTAAGGAAAAGCTGTTAAAATTGTATAATAAAGTCTGGGCAGAGAGTGTGTGTTGCCAGAGCAGTGGAAAGAAGCGGTAGTGGTGCCAATTTGTAAGCCAGGTAAGGACCCCAGTGCGGTCGAGAGTTATAGGCCTATAGCCTTGACCTCACATGTTTGCAAATTAATGGAGAAAATGGTCAATGAGAGATTAGTATACTTTGTGGAAAAAAATAGGTTGCTTAAAGACCATCAGTATGGGTTTAGAAAGGGCAGGAGCACAATAGATCCAGCAGTTTTATTGGAGCATGACATAAGAAAGGCCCAGGCTAACAAGGAGAGTGTGGTGGCAGTGTTTTTTGATGTGGAAAAAGCCTACGATATGATGTGGCGGGAAGGGCTTATAATAAGGTTGCGTCAGATGGGAATAAGAGGGGAAATGCTTGGATGGGTCAGACAGTTTCTAACAGGGAGAAAGATTTTGGTACGAGTAGGATCTGAGATAAGCGCAAGGTATGAGGTAGACAATGGGACGCCACAAGGGAGTATTGTGAGTCCAGTGTTCTTCTCCATAATGATAAATGATATTTTTTGTAATGTTGAAGGGTCTGTTGGAGTGTCACTGTTCGCGGATGATGGAGTAGTATGGAAGCGAGGAAGGAATGTAAAATATATAGTGGGGAAGATTCAAGAAGCGATACAGAAAGTTGAATCGTGGTCTGTAAAGTGGGGATTTAGGTTCTCTGTTGCAAAAACAAAAGTAATGAGTTTTACGAGAAAGAAAAAGGCTGTTGTTAATATTAATCTGTATGGGGAGAGATTGGAGGTAGTGAATGAGTTTAAATATTTAGGATTATGGTTTGACAGTAGAGTGACATGGAAAGGGCATATTCAAAAGATTGTAGAGAAAAGCAAAAAAGTTTTAAATATAATGAGATGTTTGAGAGGTCGGGATTGGGGAGCAAGCCGGGCCTGCCTTAAGAAGGTCTATGTTGCGCTTGTTAGGTCAGTGATTGACTATGGATGTGTGGTGTTTACTTCTGCGTCAAAAAGTAATCTAAAGAAGTTAGATGTGGTTCAGAGCCAAGCCTTAAGGATATGCAGTGGTGCAATGACGTCAACTCCAGTGGCAGCCTTGCAGGTTGAGATGGCAGAGATGCCATTGGAACTACGAAGAAGGCAACTAATGCTCAATTACTGGGCTAACCTCAGAGGGTACAGCAGAGGTCATCCAGGGTTGGAGGTGTTAAGACCCTGTCAAGAGAAAGTCAAACTACAAGTGAATAGCTTTGGATGGGTCTGTGAGAGTGAAGCGAGGGAAGCACAGATATTTCAATTAGACGTGAGTCCAACAGTGCCACTTTCAGTTATCCCTCCTTGGAATATGAAAGAGGTAAGCATTGATCTGGGTCTTTTTAGGTAGAGGAAAGTGTGGAAGTAAGGGAGTAGAGAAATATCTAGGGAAATATGGGGAGCAAGTAATGGTTTTTACGGATGCGTCAAAGTTAGAGGATGGGAGGATAGGAGTTTCTTTTGTCATCCCAGGACTAGGTGTAGTAGGAAAGAAGAGAATAAGTGACAATTTAGCAGTATATACAGGTGAGCTTTATAGCAATTCTATTAGCATTGGAATGGGTGGAAGAAAGTGGACCAGAGAGAAGTGTAGTAGCATCAGATTCAAGTAGTGCAGTAGTAAGTATTAAAAACATGAATTCGAGATCCAGACCAGATATAGTAGTAGAGATAGGACACACTTTAGAGAGAATATATAGGAAGGGTAAAGTGGTGACATTAGTATGGGTCCCAGCTCACATAGGGGTGGAGGGAAATGATGTTGGCAGATATGTTTGCAAAAGGAGGGGCAAAAACAGGGGAGGTTGACTTTCCAATTAGGTATAGTAAAGCAGAAATCAAAAGCATAATAAAAGGCAAAAGTGAGAGAGCAGTGGCAAGAAAGGTGGCAAGAGGGGTTAAAAGGAAGATTTTTGTATGAAATACAAAAGGAAGCAGAGCTCAAGATGAAGGATTGGGGTTCGCTAAATAGAAGGGAGGAAGATATATTGTCAAGGTTGAGATTAGGGCATACAGGACTAAATGATACATTGAGAATAATAGGAAGCATGAGACAGGCAATTGTGATGTGTGCAGGACAAGGGAAAATGTGGAACACGCCATTATATTAAGTGCCCCAGATATAGAGAGTATAGGGAGCCATTTAAACGAGTACTGAGAAGGCATAAAATTGTTTTTTTGTGTAAAGGATATATTGAAAGTTTGTGATAAAGAGGTTGTTAGAAAAGAATTGTTTAAGTTTCTGAAGAAATCTGGGTTGGAAGGTAGGATTTAGGGCTAGGAGCTAGTTGTTGTCTGTGGGGGCCATCCTGGCCCACACTCCACTCCGGAAGGTGGCAGTAATGCACCAAAAGTTGTTTGCCAACTGCCATAAAACAACACGAGAAGAAGAAGGGCTTGGTATCTAAATGCACCTGCTGCTGACAGTACTTTATTGAGACCATAGGAACCAACAGAAAACGACTGGCGTTTTGTGAGCAAAGGGCTCGTTTGGTTGATATAGCGCTACGTGTCTTTAAGATAAGAACGAGCCAGGCCATTCATGGCTTTGGTAATACTAAAAGAAGGATTTCCGTGTCACTTTAGAAAGGATATTCCTTGTTTTTAGCGGATGTTTCCGCAAGTGGAAAAAAGCTGTTAGTTGCTTGCTATAGAAGCCTTTGAAGGAGTGGTGCACATCGAATTCCACTCCATAAATAAGCATGATTGTGATTCAAATTGACAAAGTTGATAACGAAGCCGATAGATAGGATTTAAACCACCAAAGGGCTGTTCCTCCTGAGGACCTATAGTCTCATTCTAGCCTCGCAGTAGAATTCTGTGTTCCAATTGTGTTAATGGAGCACTGGTTTTTTTTTTTTTCCCCCCCCCCCCGTATGCCAACACTCGACACATGTCACACTATTAGCAGCTAGTAGATATGTCCTTTTTTTACTTTGACTAGCGCCGTTTTCAGTGCTATGATGACCCTGAATTCCCAATTGAAAGGTTTCAAACATATCTTTTCCTGACGGTGGTAAGCAAAGCTGTATGGCTCTTAAGATTACCAAGGATTTTGTTTTCTTCAGAAGGGTTTGATTAACGCTGTTTAAAAAGCTTGTGGGACATACCCACATTGTATAGATGTTTTATTATTTTAAGAGAGCATCTTGTGTCAAAGGAGCTGTGTCATGGAAGTAGCCAAGCCTTTTAAAAGACACATTAGGAGCGACGGTGGTTCAGTTGGTAGAGCATGACCTTTGAGCCTAAGGTCGTGGGTTTGAACCCAGGTCTCCACTGACACCCACTTTGATGTCTGGAGCTGTCGATGTGTCCTTGGCAAGACACTTAACTATGGCCTGATGCCACAGTGGGGCGGCTGTGGCTGTAAAGTGGCACAACTGCCGTTTGTGACCTAGGGCAAGACCTTGTCAACCTCCGAATGCCCTAGAATGAGTCAAGTGTTTGTGTGAATGGTTGGTGGTGTCGAGGGGCCAATGGCAACATACTGGTTGCCTCGCTTCTGTCGTGTGCCCCAGGGCAGCTGTGCTAAAGTAAGCCTTTTATCACCACTGTGTATGCCGTAGAATGAATAAATGCAGCCCGCGAAAATTCCATTGGTATGACGTAACCAAAATACCCCCTACCAGCCGGTTCACATCCCCAGCCTATCCGCTCTACAGACCGCCCCTTCCAATCACCGTACCGACTACTCACAGCAGCCGCATAAAAAAACGGAGGAACTCCCAATCTCACCTCTCTCGGGCCCCTCCGAAGCCTTGCATGAATCGATCTGGAGGAATCGCTCTTGTCTACTCCAACCTTACGTCCTGCGGTCCCGCTGTCCCTCTGTCTTGCTGCGTGTGGGCCTGCTCCTCCTCCGCTTGCTGCAACATGCTACGGGTCTCGTGCTGTGGTCCTGGTCTTTGCCGCTCTCGCTCCTTTGCGGCTGTTCTTCTGCGGGTTTCGCCGCTGCTGGCGTCCTCGTCGCAGGCCTGCTGCTGCAAATACTAGCCGGATCTTGCCCTCGGTGGCGGTGGGAGCCGTGCGCATCCCTGCCTCCTCGTGCCCGGTACGCGCGTGTCCCGTTGTGTTGTCCCATAGTCTTCTGTGCGTTGTGGGTAATATGGCGGACGGTTTATTCCCCTCGCATTGTACCTTGCAGGCTCAGTTTCGCACCCGCGCTTTGGTACTGGCAGGCTCATGTTGCCCCGTGCATTGGTGGGCAAAGCTTCAGTTAAACCCTCGCAATTGATCTGCAGCTCTTCATAACCAAGCTCCCGGTAAATCCGTCTACTCTGACTGCAAGCAATTCCCTCACAATGAACTTCAAGACCTCAGTTTAATTCCCTCACATTTGGACTGCGTGCTCATTTTTAATCCCCACTTTGGCCTGCAGGCTCTCTTTTAAAATCCCTCACTGGACTTCGACACTGTTTAAATCCACACTCTTGGACTGCAAGCCCCGTTTAAATCCTCTGGACTGCGGCTCTCCCAAATTGAATCCCTCACATTGGACGCGAAAGCTCCCAGGTTTCATCCCGCACGGAAATGCTTATACTGGAACTGCTTATATCTGATCTGTTATACCCGTACCTGAAACTCGCTTCATGCGGAACTTGCTTATAAATGGAACGTGCTATAATGGAACTGCGTAATATAAACTGCTATAAATGAACTGCTTAATAATATGGAAACGTGCATATATATGGAACGGCTTGATACGAACTGCTTATATGGAACTGCTCTATATAAATTGCATATATGGTACATGCTTATACTTGAGAACGCTTATATATAAAATAAATAAATATATTTATTTATAATAATTTATGTTTATTTATTTTTATATATAAAGCGTTTCCAGAATATAAGCAGTACCAAATAGCAATTCCAATATGACAGTTCCATATAAGCAGTTCCGTATACAAGCCGTTCCATATATAAGCAGTATACCATATATAAGCAGTTCCATATATAGCAGTTTCATAAATAGCAGTTCCATATATAGCAGTTCCATATTTAAGCCGTTCCGCATGAACGCGAGTGCCAGGTACGGTAGTAAACAGCTCCAGAAATAAGCAGTTCCAGATAAAAGCAGTTCCGTGCGGGATTAACCTGGGAGCTCGCAGTCCAATGAAGGGATTCAATTGGTACCGCAGTCCAAGAGGGATTTAAACGGGGCTTGCAGTCTAAAGAGAGGGATTTAAACCCGAGCTCGAGTCCCAGAGAGGGATTTAAAGAGAGCCAGCAGGCCAAAGTGCGGGATAAAAACAGAGCACGCAGTCCAATGTGATGGATTAAACTGAGGTCTTCATCCAATGTGAGGAATAGCTTGAGCAGTCAGAGTGCAGGATTTAAACGGAGCTTGGTTAAGAGAGCTGCATAACAATGCGAGGCTTTAAACTGAAGCTTGCCACCAATAGCACGGGGCCAACTGCGTCCTGCATACAAAGCGCCGGGGCGAAACTGAGCCTGCAGTACAATGCGAGGGGAAATAAACCGTCGCATACTACCCACAACGCAAAGACAAGGACAACCAACGGGAAATCCACGCCGTACTGGCACGAGAGGCAGGATGCGCACTGCTCCCACCGCACCGGGCCAGACCGAGCCGTATGCAGGCAGCCGTCCCTACGAGACGAGCAGCGCGAATCCCGCAGAAAGAGCCCGCAAAGGATAGAGCGGCAAAGACCCACGGACCACAGCACGAGACCCGTAGCAGGTGCAGCAACGCGGAGGAGGAGCAGGCCACACGCAGCAAGCAGAGACAGCATGGACCGCAGGAGTAAGCGTGAAGTCGACAAAGCGACTCCTCCAAAGATTCATGCAAGGCTTCGAGGCCGAGAGTGGGAGTTCCTCCGTTTTTATGCGGCTGGCGTAGTCGTACGAGATTTGGAAGGGGGCGTCAGTTTATCGATAGGGCTGGGGATTTGAACTCGCCTGAGGGGGGTAATTTTGGTTAACGTCTACCAAATTGAATTTTCGCGTGGCTGCATTATTCATTCACTCAACACAGTGGTGATAAACCTTACTGTAGCCACAGCTGCCCTGGGGCACACTGACAGAAGCGAGGCAAACCAGTATGTGGCCATTGGCCCCTCCGACCACCACCAACCATTCCACCCACAGCACTAGACTCATTCTAGGCAAAGGAGGAGGAAAGTGTCCTGCCCCTAGGACACAACGGCAGTTTGCCACTTTAAGCCAACAGCCGCCCCACTGTGCATCAGGCCATAGGTTAATAAGTCCATGCCAGGACACACGACAGCAGTACATCATTGGGAGTCAGTGGATACCTGGGTTCCAACCCCACTACCTTCAGGCTTCAAAGTCAATTCTCTATCAACAGAACCACCGTCTCCCCAAATGAGTCTTGTAAAGAGCTGGCTCTTCCAAGACACAGCTCCTTTTAGACACAAGAGCCATCTTAAACATAATAAGAAAACACATCTATACAATTGCTATGTCCCACAAGCTTTTAAACCGCGGTAATCAAACCCCTTCTGAAGAAACAAAAAAAATCCTGGAAATCTTAGACCAAACAGCATTGCTCCACCGTCAGGAAATAAAATGTTTTGAAACCTTTCAATTGGGATTCAGAGCTCATCCATACACTGAAACGGCACTAAGTCAAAGTAAAAATGACATACTCTACTAGTTGTGCTAATAGTGACAAGTGTCAGTGTTGGGTCCTACGGACCCCAGTGCTCCATTTAACACAATAGGACACCAGAATTCTACTGCGGAGGCTAGAATGTGATAATAGGTCCAGAGGAACAGCCTGGCTGGTTTTAAAACCTATCTATCGATCTGTATCACTTGTCAATTTGAATCACAAATGCATCGCCTTATCTGGAGTGGAATTCGGATGTCACACTCCTTCAAGGCTTATATACGCCAAGCAACTAAAACAGCTTTTTCCACTTGCGGAACATCGCAAAATCAAGAATATCCTTCCTAAAAGTGACCCGGAATCCTTCTTTTATATACAAACCATGAAATGGCCTGGCTCGTTCTTCTCTTCAAGAACGTTAGTGCTATAATCCAACCAACCCGAGCACTGTGCTCACAAAACGCCAGACGTCTGTTTGTTCCAAAAGGTCTCAAAAAGTACTGTCAGCAGCAGAGCATTTAAGCTACAAGCCCCTGTTACTGTGGTAATAAGGATGCATTACGGTTTTCTTTCTTTTCTCTTTTCTCCCATCATTCAAGGCCAGACTTAAAACACTCATTTTGCCTCTTAGCAACATTTTAGCCTATGGTTAGTTGTTTGTCTGGTTTTGGTTACACACTTGGTGTGTAATCCACAAATATTTGGTGCTGTAGCCCTGGTCTATCCTACCGCGGCTGCTGCTGATTCTCCTTCAGTTCGGACTCGGTCTCCACATACAAGGAAAGGCTTAAAACAGTCGTCTTTTAGTTTAGCATATGGTATACGGAAGGTAAGGCTCAGGGAAGGCTGACATCTTTGACTGTCAGCAAGCTGCGTAGGAGTAAGTCAGGGGGGGGGGGGGGGGGGGGGGGGGGGGGGTGGGGGGTGCGGGAAAAGTATGGTATTTTAGCACAATCCTCTCCTCCTTCCTACTTTAAACAATCGTGCATTATAGGATTTAGCGTCTGTGGCTTACAGTATGTCCCACTTCGTTTTGTCGCCTTCACGCGTGAAATCACAACGATGACTCCACGTGTGATTCACGCGGCTTTTATTTAATTTTTTCACCGTGATGCTGCAATGACTCCGAACAACCACCAGGTGGCACTTTGAGAGGGTTAGGAAATTGGCTTCTCATCGGTCCTTTGTTTCTCTGTTCACCGACAACTTTCTGTGGCTAATAGCTCCATGATAAAGAGGTGGACTCTGTGTTAGAGGACTCGGTTCAAGTACAGTCTACGACACTTTTGATTTTGTTGACGTTAAAATTTTTCTAAAACATACCTTATAATTAGGCCAACACATTTAAAATAGTTTGCTAAGACTGTAGTAAACTGTTTGTTAAACATCACAATCTGCACCAACCAAACTGCAGGAAAAAATGCAACTATTATTCAGTAACAGAGTAAATCTGATTCATATACTCCCCCGCTAATAAAATTTGAGGAATTGGCCGGGGCTCGAACCCTGATCTCCAAAGCGAAAGACTTGGACAATCCCACTACGCCACACAGGCGCTGAGAAGAACACTGTGATCTAATACTAAAGAGCGCTGAGTGAATGAGCCGTGCGTATGTGCAGGACGCTTTAAAATCTTCTATTCAAGTAATGCCAATGTTTTGCCATATGATCTGCTACTCCCTGTGCATTTTATGAATTCCTAAATCATGGTAGCTATAATAACATGTGTAGTTTTAAACATTTTTGTATTGCTAATTCAATACAATATAGTATTCTGAATAATCCGTGTACCCTTCAATCATCAGTTTTATTCCGTTTCAAATAAAATCAGACAAACAAATTTTTCCATTCGTTTTTGTTATTTCCTTTTCTAATTCAAAATTGGAAAATCCAAATCCTTTATAATACCGTGTACAATCCGTGTACCCTTCAATCAATAGTTAATCCGTTCAACAACAAAATCAGAAAAACAAATTACGTGTTTGTTCTATTGTATTTCCATTTTCAAATAAATGACAATCTAAACATTCCTAAATGAAATAATTCATAACCCATTTCTTTGCTAAGGAGTTGGAACAAACACTACTAAAACAACTTCCATTATTTTGTTATATGCAACCGGAAATGATGAGTGAGTGAGAGACGGAAACAACATCAAGCTGCACTCAACTCAACTCAACTACACGACAACAACTCGCCAGTTGTTGAGCTCGCCCCCCAGGCCGAGCTCTCAGGGCAAAATAGCATACATCACCTGGCAATTCCCAGCGGTCTCCCTTCCAAGAACTATGGGGAAAACTTTGTGGCGCTGCTCTTAAACAAGAGAGCCGCTTCCTCCATTCATTCTGGATTACATACGCAACTCGGTAAGTCTCCTCTGATAAACCACCATGTTTTTGTGACGTTCTTAATATGTATCCGCCATACAATCTCTCATATTGGTGCGTAGATCGTACACACACGTCTGTAGTTTAAAAATCTCGAGTGGTGGTAAGTGAGCGCTGTTTATGATTGTTTACCTCCGGTCCCATAAGTTATTTTGCTGCTGCTCGGTAAGAACTCTCTGTTTGATCAATATGTAAGAGAAAACACTTCTCTGCGTTGTTACAAACAATCTGTATCACTTTGTAATCTTCTGTATACAGTAAATTCAGTTAGTTTACGTCAGTTTGTATAGTATTCCAGCGCTAGCTAATTATTATTAGATAAAATTATTGTTGTGTGTGTACTATCTAAATGTATTTCACATTACTATAGTTCATCAACACATTGATTGCAATGAATTATATGCAGTTACGTTTTACGACAATGTATTAGTGTTTTACCAGTTCATATTTTCCTTCTATAACTGTACTTACTGTATTCCCAGAGCGCTCATGCATGCTAAAGTCCCAGATGGTAAACAAACAACTGTATATGTCTTCTCAAAGATTATACAGGATTCATGCTTCTTTATAATGCTAAATGTAATTATTTTATTCAGTATTATGCAAAAAGATATAATACATTATACATACTTCTCTATCATGCTATAGCTAGATATTTTATGATCTTTTTTGTTGTTGCAGACAATATGAATCAATCAATCATTCAAAGTTTATTTGTAGAGCGCCTTTCATCACTGGGCAACAGCACAGCGCTTCCCAGTCCACATCACAAATCAAGCACATAAAACAAACACCAGAATTCACAATTAAAAACATTAAAATCACACAAAGATAAAACACCATAAAAACACTAAATCACACAAAAGAATAAAACCAATAATCACTTTCAAAGTTACACAAGAAATTTAAAAAATAAATAAATAAATGACAGTCAGTGCATTACCAATGGAGATACAAATCCTTCAGTTTGTATGCACAGCAAACAGAACAGTCTTTAACCTGGATTTGAACATTGACAGAGTAGACGCCTCCCTCCACATTTCAGGGAGATGTTCCAGATCTAGCTGCATAGATCTTAAACGCAGCCTCACCCATGTTTGGTTCTCACTCTGGCACCAGCATTAGGCCAGTCCCCTGTGCTCCTCAGAGTCCGGGCTTGTTCATAGAGACACCAACATGTCCACTAATGATCTGGTGCAAGGCCAGGAGAGACTTGTACACAAAGCAGAGCTGTTAAAATCTATTCTTATGGAGCACAGGAAGCCAGTGCAGAGACCTGAGGGACCGGACTAAAATAGGTCATACTTCCTGGTACCTGTCAGGACTCTAGCTGCAGCAATTTGGATGTACTGTCAGCTGCTTACAGGTCTTTTGGACAGACCTGTAAGCCAGGCCATTGCAGTAGTCTAGCGTGCTGGAGAACAAATGCGTGGACAAGAATCTCCAAGTCTCCCTGACACTATATACTGACTTTGCAATGTTCTAACCAGATGGTAGAAAAAAAAAAAAAAAAAAAAGCTGTAGATTGTTATTGGAATTTTTATGTGGCTATTGAAATTTAGGTTCTGAGTCCATATTACCCCCAAATTTCTGACCTTGTCTGAAGGAGAATAGGAGAGAGACATGAAGTGGACAGATGACGCCCCTCTTGTTTCTGGGGGACCAAGACAATGGAATTTCGTTTTTGTCGTGCATTTAGACTGGAGGAAATTATTTTTGCATCCACTCACTGATCTGTTGGATACAGTGAAGGAGCAAATCCATTGGTCCATGTTCACCTGCAGTCAGTGAGACATAATCTGAGTGTCGTCGGCGTAATTGTGGAAGGACACTTGTTTCTTTGTATTAGACTGACCTAACGGCAGCTTGAAGAGATTAAATAGGAGAGGTCCCAGGAACGACCCCTGTGGTACTCCACAGGTCAGGGCCCACATGATCTGAGCCAGTCTCAATCTCCACAAAGTACTTCCATCCTCCATGTAAGACCAAAACCAGTCTAGGGCTGTGACACGTGGACACCAACACCAGACCTCCAGTCTCTGCATGAGGATCTCATGGTCGACAGTGTCCGAACGCGCATCTAAGAACTAACATGACCAAAACAGTGACTTTACCTCATCAGTAGTGAAGACGAAATGCGTTAGGGTTACCTTCACTATGATCGGGTCTCATTGCTGTGGTGGGGTCTAAACCCAGACTGTAACATATCAGAATAATTATTCATTGTTAAAAATTCAGTAAGTTGTTGGAGGCCACTTTTCAAGAATTATTCCAATGAATGGCAGATTCGATATGGAGGGCGATAATTTTGAAGTCCCGCAGGATCCGACTGCTCTTTTTTAGGAGAGGTCTATGACTGGCTGCTTTTAAGGGCCAATAGGAAATGTTCCTGACGACAGAGACATGTTTTTTACTATTTGTGTCAGTTAAGGTAACAAACTGCTCAGGACGACTTCAGAAATTAGAGGTCAATATATCCAGGCTACATTTGGGAGGGATCTCAGACTCATGATTATCTTTTTGACAGTTTCAGTATCCACAGTTGCAAAGTGAGTTAGCTCAAAAAGCTTCTCTGGCATTTTGCATTGTTTTATACGTGCTGGGAGGTGATAGTGTTTTTTGAATATCCTTGTACCTTTGTCAACGAAAAACTGTGCGAACTCATACACTAGATTTAGAGTAAAATTCAGGGGCCACTTTACAGGGGGGTTCGTAATCTACCAACTGTTGAAAACATAACACGAAAAGTGTTACTGCAACCTCCAATAATGTCAGAAAAATACATTTCTCTTGTTCATTCGTAGAACCCGGTTTTAAATTCACCCAACTCAACTATAAAGATTTCATAATCGCCCTGGAAATGTACTTTTCGCCACTTCCGTTCGGCCCACGCACTCCTTGCCATCTGTGCCCTGACCGAGTCTGCCTTAGTCCATGGGGCCTTTTCTACTGGAACTATTTTACCCGACACAGGAGCAATGGAGCGTCCAGAACATTCAGAACAACTGGTGGGACAGAGTTATACAATTTCATCAACAGTAAGAAGCAATGGAGTTTTCTCAAAATTTAGCATATCCCATGAACAGTTTCACCTGTGTTTTTCATGTTATGTGTCTTCTTCTAGCAATTGTAAATTCAGCTGGTGGTTTTGCAAGCAAAACACATGTAAAAAATACACAGAAATGATCTGACAAAGCAACATCAACACATTAACAATTGTTACATTAACCCCCTTTGTAATTAGCCAGTCAAGAGAGTGCCCCTGCTGTGGGTGGCGCCACTCATGTGCTGAATGAAACCAAAGGTCTCAAAGTACAGAAGCCAGCTCCTTTGCATTATCTGTCACATCACCATTATCAACATGAACAATAAAATCACCTGTAAAACAAAACATCAAAAATCAGTGCACACGAATGAAAGATAGATCAGTAAAAATGGTCAATAAAATCGCAACATGACTGTGGTGGCCTGTACGGAATATATGATGACATTATTCATTCTTTCCTGGCCGCGTCAACTGTGATTTTTCACAAAGGGCCCACGTGGAATCCTGCTGCAGACCCTTCGGAGGAGGCGAGGAAGAACAGGACCCGACCCGTCCATGAGGGAGTGCGGTGCTCCAGAGGAGAGTGATGAGGGAGAACGCCCTCACTCTGGTGCGAGTGAGAGGAGTGATGCCTCAGACAATGCGAAGTCTGGGGGAATACATCAGCTCACAGCAGGCAGTAAGACCTCACAGTGCCTGTTGTCACCATGCCCCTGCAGCAGTGAACCCCCCTCCTCCTGCTCAGACTCATGTCACCGCTGTCTGAGGAGGCCATAGAGAAGTTGTTGCAGCGGATCTTGGAAAAGCAGCACAGCCTCCAGTCAAATAAACCCCACACAAAGAAAATAGCCTGTCTTGTGGCCCGCCAAAATCCAAATCTGAGGGCGATGGGCAGCTCATCCCACTAGTTTTTACCACCGGGTCTACCAGGTATTTCTACTGGCTCCACCAAGGTCTATAACACCTATCGCACAGAGGGTTTGACAACTCCACGATGCCTTTCCGAACTTTATGGACACTGAGTCTTCTCCAGAGAGAGTGGAGGCCACGCAGGAAAAACAGAGAGTGAATTGACGTCAGGAGAAGAAAAAGGAAGAGTGATGAGTCTCCTCCTCCACTGGAGAAAGTGCTGGTTCTGCAAACTTGCAGCTGAGTCAGGGACCCGTCCTCACATTCAATCACAATTCCCTGGTCCTGTCAGAAAATACATCTACAGCCCTGCCAAAGTATACTCCCTGTACAAGGACCATGGGATGAGACGCAGATGTTCCACAGTCTCCTTTTATTAAAGACCGGGGAGAGGGAAGGTGGCGTGTAAATAAATGAGCTATCTGCTTTCTATTGTGCTATTGTAATATAGTTATGACGATAATAATACCCTGTCTGGTTCCTAAATGTTTATAATAATTTTAATTATTATGTAATATATACTTAATATTGATTATATCTAATTATATAAATTCATGTTGTAAAGTCTGCATCTACAGTTTCTGTATAGTCAGCTCTCAGCCGTCACAGTCACAAGGCTCATCACACAAAAACTAATAAGAAGAAAAAGATAGCATTTGTTGTTTTTCTTCTAAGTTAATTCATAAATTTTTAAATATCTTCTTTTTTCATCTGTTCACAATAAATATATATAAAGTCATAGCATTATGAAGAACTTTCTTTTTATTGATCCAAATTACAGGCAAACAACATAGTATTTGACAAAACAATCTGTATAGAAAATAGAGTTTCATTCAGTGCCATCATCACTATGCCCACTATACCGCGGCTGGGCCCCCGCGGCCCGACCTTCCTACTTCCGAGAATCAGACGAGATCGGGCATTCTCAACGGTGGTATGTCGAAAGCACGGGGGTATGGAGCAGCGAGTCCTCCCTGACCCTGGCTGCTGCGGTCCCCCTCTCCTCCCGCAGAATGAGCGCCTCAGCCTTCAAAATCCGGGTCTACAAGTGCTGACCTGATCATGCTGCAGACTGACTGAAAAGAGTTGTGCAGCATTGAGCAAAGTTGTGCACACCCCTCAACCTAATAGCAATTTGTATAAGCTCACAGCATTCTCATTTACATGTTAAAGCCTCCTGTATGAGGAGAGGGGACAACAAACTACCGGTCAACAGCCGAATCCCAGAAGTTTCACTGTAATATACAGGTCCTGAAAAGCTAATCAGTGTGAGGGGGTGCACAACTTTCTCAATGCTGCACAACTCCTTTCGTCAGTCTGCAGCATGATCAGGTCAGCAACACTGTAAACCCGGATTTTGTAAAGCCTGACGCTCATTCTGGGGGAGGAAGGACCCCGCAGCAGCAAGGTCAGGAGGCACGCTGCTCCATACCCCCTTGCTTACCGGCCATACCACCTGAGAATGCCCGATCTCGTCTGATCTCGGAAGCTAGGCAAGGTCGGGCCGGGCCGGGGGCCAGCCGCGTAAGTGGGCTATTGTTAGATTGCACTGAACTGAAAACAACTATTTCTATACAGATTGTTTTGTCAAATACAACTGTTGTTTGCCCCTGAAATATGAATCAATAAAAATGAAAGACTTCAATAAAGTATACATTATAATATATTTATTGTGGAACAGATGAAAAAAAGAGATATTTACAAATTTAAGAGATACACTTAAAAGAAAAACAACAACATGCAATCTTTATCTTCTTAAACTGTATTTGTGTGATGAGCCTTGTTGACTGTGACGGCTGAAGGCTGACAATACAAGAACCTGTAGATGCAGACATTTACAAATGAAATTATATATAGATAAATCCAATATTAAGTATAAAATTTACATAATAATTAAAATATTTATAAACATTTATGAACAGACAGGAATAAATATAAGTAACTATATACAATCAGCACCCAATAGACACAGATAGCTCATTTATTTACACTGCCAACTTTCCCCTCCCGGTCCATAAAAAAGGAGACTGCTGGAACATCTGCGTCTCCATCCCCTGGTCCTTGTACAGGGAAAATACTTTGGCAGGGCAGAGATTGTATTTTCCTGACAGACCAGGAATTGTGTATGAATTGTGAAGGACTGTGGTCCCTGGCTTCAGCTGCAGTTTGCTAGAACCAGCACTTTCTCCCCAGTGGAGGAGGAGACTCATCAATCATCCTTTTCTCTCCTGCCAGGCCATTCACTCTCTGCTGCTGGCCTCCAGCTCTCTCTGGCAGAACTCAGTGTCCATAAAGTCACGGAATGGCATCCAGGAGTTTGGTCAAACCCTCTGTGCGATAGGTGTTAAAGACCTTGGAGGAGCAGTAGAAATACCTGAAGAGACCGGCTGGTAAAACACGAGATGTAGCTGCCATCAGCCCTCATATTGGATTTGGCTGCCACAAGACAGGCAACTTCTTTGTGTGGGGTTTATTTGCTGGAGGCTGCTGCACCTGCTTTTCCAAGATCCGCTGCCCACAACCTACACTAAGGCCTCCTCAACAGCGGTGACATGAGTCTGAGCAGGAGGATGGGGTTCACTGCTAGCAGGGGCATGGTGACGAACAGGCACTGTGCAGTCTTACTGCTGCTGTGAGCGTTGTTATCCCCCAGCAATTCAGCTTGTCTGAGGCATCACCTCCTCACTCACTCGCACCAGAGTGAGGGCGTTCTCCCACATCACCTCCTCCCACCTGAGGAGCACCGCACTCGCCCACCATGGACGGGTCGTCCCTGTATCTTCCTCGCCTCCTTCCGAAGGTCCTGCGCAGATCCCGTGGGCCCTTGTGACAAATCACAGTGACGCTGCCAGGAAAGAATGAAAATGTCTTCATAAATCCGTGTACAGGCCACCACAGTCCAGGTTGCGAATATTATGACCATTTTACTGAACTACTTTCATCGTGGTCACAGATTTTGATAGTTTTTAGTTATTACAGGTGATATTGAATGAAACATGTTGATAATGTTGATGACAGAAATGCAAAGGAGCTGTGCTTCATACTTGATACCTTTGGTTTCATTCGCACAATGAGGTGTCCCCAACCCCACCAGCAGGGGTGCACACTCTTGACCTGCTAATTACAAGGGGGGTTAATGTATCAAATGCTTAATGTAGTTGATGTTTGCTTTGTCAGATCCTTTCTGGTGTATTTTTTGACATTGTTTTGCTAGCGAAACCACCAGCTGAATTTACACTTGCTAAAGAAGACACATACATGAAAACACAGTGTACTGTTCATGGACTGCTAAATTTTGAGAAAACTCCATGCTCTACAGTTTGAAGAATTGAGTATAACTCATGTCACCACCAGTGATCTGAATGTTCTGGACCATAGCTCCTGTGAACAGGTTAAAAATAGTACCAGTAAGAATAAGGCCCATGGACGAAGGCAGACTCGGTCAGGGCACAAAGCAAGAGTGCCGGAGGCCAACGGAAGTGCGAAAGTCCAATTTTCCAGGCGAGTTATGAAATCTTTTAAAGAAGAAGTTGGGTGAATTTAACCGGGTTCTAACGAGAACAAGAGAATGTATTTTTCTGACATTATTTGGAGGTTCAGTATAACAATTTTTCGTGTATGTTTTCAACAGTTTTGGTAGATGAACGAACACCCCCTGTAAAGTTGCCCCTAGATTTTTCCTCTAAATCTAGTGGTAAATGAGTTCGCGACAGTTTTTCGATGAACCAAGTACACAGGAACAAAAAACACTATCCACATCACCTCCACAGCACGTATAACAATGCCAACAGCGCCAGAGAAGCTTTTTGAGCTAACCAACTTTGCACCTGTGATACTGAAACTGTCAAAAAGAAATCATGAGTCGTAGACACCTCCACATGTAGCCTGGATAAATTGCCCTCTAAATTTCTGAAGTCCGTCCCTGATCAGTTTGTTACCTTCACTGACACCAAATAGTTAAACAAGTCTCTGTCGTCCAGCACACTCCTATAGCCCTAAAAGCAGCAGTCATAAGACCTCTCCGAAAAAAGAGAGTCTGGATCCCTGCGGGACTTCAAAATTATCGCCCCATATCGATCTGCCCATATCATTGGAAAAATCGCCTTGAAAATTGGCCTCCCAACAACTTACTGAATTTTTAACAATGAATAATTCTTTTTGATATGTTCCAGTCTGGGTTTCGACCCCACCACAGGCACTGAGACCCCCGCTCTAGTGAAGGTACCAAACGACTTACGACTTCGCAATGATGCAGGTAAATCTCAACAGTTTTGGTCATGTTAGATCTTAGTGCCGCGTTTCGACACTGTCGACCATGAGATCCTCATGCAGAGACTGGAGACTGGTTGGTGTCCACTACTGGCACAGCCCTAGACTGGTTTTAAGGTCTTCCCTGGAGATAGGAAGTACTTTTGTGAGATTGGCGACTGCGTCTCAGAACATGTGGCCCTGACCTGTGAGGAGTAACCACAGGGGTCGATCCTGGGACCAGCTCCTATTTAAATCTCTACATGCTGCCGTTAGGTCATTATTACAAAGAAAAACAAAGTGTCCTACACAATTACGCCGACGACACTCAGATCTATTCTCACTGACTGCAGAGAACATGGTCCACCTTATTTGCTCCTTCACTGTATCCAACAGAATCATTGAGTGATGCAAAATAATTTCCTCCAGCTAAATGCAACAAAAACCGAAATCATTGTCTTTGCCCACAGAAACAAAGCAGAGGGGCGTCATCCGGTCAACATCAGTCTCTCTCCCTACTTCCTTCAGACAAGGTCAGAAAGTTGGGGGTAATACTGACTCAGACCTAAAATTCAATAGCCCACATAAAATCAATAACATCAACAGCTTTTTACCATCTGAAGAACATTGCCAAAGTCAGAATATAGTGTCCAGTGCAGACTTGGAGAACTGTCCACGCATATTGTCTCCAGCAGGCTAACAACACAATGGCCTGCTTACGGTCTGTCCAAACAGACCCTGTAAGCAGCTGCAGTACTTCCAAAATGCAGCAGCTAGAGTCCTGACAGGAACCAGGAAGTATGACCATATTAGTCCGGTCCCTCAGGTGGTCTCTGGCACTGCTCCTGTGCTCAAAGTAATAATTTAAAACAGCTCTGCTTGTGTACAAGTCTCTCCATGGCCTTTGCACCAGAATACATAGTGACATGTTGTGGTCATATGTATCCAGCCCCGGACCCCTCTGAGGAGCACAGGGACTGCCTCCTGCTGGTTCCAAGAGTGAGAACCAAACATGGGGTCTGCGTTTCAGTGATCTATGCAGCAAAGATCTGGAACAATCACCTGAAAAAATGTGAGGGAGCGCTACTCTTGTCAATGTTCAAATCCGGTTAAAGACTGTTCTTATTTGCCTGTTCAAACAACGAAGGAATTTATCTCCATTTGTAATGCAACTGCTGTCATTGTATTTATTTATTTTTTTAAAATTTCTTGTTTAACTTTGAAAGTGATAATGTATTATTTATTCTTGGCTGAGATTATATTGTTTTATTGTGTTTTAATCTTTTGTGTGATTTTAATTTTTTAAATTGTGATCTGTTTTGTTTAATGTGATGATGTTGTGATGTGGACTGTGAAGCGCTTTGTGTTGCCCGATGCATGAAAGGCGCTCTACAAAATAAACTTTGATTGATGATGATTCATATTGTCTGCAACAACAAAAAAAGATCATAAAATATCAGCTATAGCATGATAGAGAATATGTATAATGTATATAATCTTTAGCATAATACAGAATAAAAAAATTACATTAGCATTATAAAGAACATGAATCCTGTATAATCATATAAAGACATATACAGTTGTATGTTCCATCTGGGACATTAGCAGTCATGAGGCACTGGATACAGTAAGTTACAGTATAGAAGGAAAAATATGAACTGGTAAAACACTAATACAATTTGTCGTAAACTAACTGCATAAATACATTTTCAACTCAATGTGTTTGACCTGAACTCTAGAAATGTGAAATACATAATAGATAGTACACACTCAACAATACTTAGCTAATAATACTTAAGCTACGCTGGAAAAACAACAACAAACCAGAACGAAACAAACTGAAATTACTGTATACAGTAGAAATACAGTGAATACAGATTGTATGTACAACGCCGAGAAAGTGTTTCTTTACAATATTGCAGCCAAACAGAGAGATCTAACGAGCTGCAGCACATAACCAAATGACACGGAGGTAAACAATCCATAAACAGCGCACTCAACCCACTTTCGAGATTTAAACTACAGCGTGTGTGAACGATCTACGCACAATATGAGAGATTTTATGGAGTATGAAACATAAAGAACGTACCACAAAAAAACATTGTGTTTATCAGAGAAGACTTACGATGCGTATGAATCCATAATTGAAAGCGAAAGCCTGCTCTCTCTGTTTAAGAGCAGCGCCCACAAAGTTTTCCCCATAGTACTTGATGGGAGACCCCTGGAATACCAGGTGCTGTAAGCATTTTGCCCCTGAGCTCGCCAGTGGCGAAGCTCAACAACAGCGCGAGTTAGTTGTCTGGTAGTTTTGAGTTGAGTTGAGTGCAGCTGAAGTTTTCCGTTTCTCTCACCACTCATCATTACCGTAGCATATCAAACTAAAATAATGGAAGTTGTTTTAGTAGTGTTTGTTCCACTGCATAGCAAAGCAAATGGGTGAATATTTCCTTTAGAATGTTTTTGATTTTCCAATATAATTATTGGAAAATGGAAATACAATAAAACCCCCACGTAATTTGTTTTCCTGATTTATGTGATAGAAACGGAATAACGAATGAATGAGAGGGTACACGGATTGTACCCGGATTATAAAGGATTTGATTTTCCAAATTTTAATTGAAAAGGAAAATAACAATAAACGAATGGTAAATTTGTTTTCTGAATTTTATTTTGAAACGGAAATAACCGATGATTGAAGGGTACACTGGATATCAGAAATATATATTTGTAATTGATTAGCAATACAAAAATTTAAACTACACATGTTACATGATAGCTACCATTAATTAGGAATTCAAAAATGCACAAGGAGTAGCCCGATCATATGGCAAACATATGCATTTAACTTTGCATATAAGGCATTTTCAGCGTCCTGCACATACGCACGGCTCATTCACTCAGCGCTCTTTAGTATTAATCCATTGTTTTCTCCAGCGACTGTGTGGCCGTATGTGGGATTGTCCAAGTCATTCGCTTGAAGAACATGTTCGAGCCCCCCTGGCCAATCCTCAAATTTTTAATTAGGCGGGGGGAGTATGATGAATCAGATTACACTGTACTGAATAAAGTTGCATCATTTTTGTTTTCCTGCAGTTTGGTTGGTGCAGATTGTGAAGTTTACAACAGTTTACAACGTCTAGTCAAACATTTTAAATGTGTTGGCCCTAATTACTAAGTATGTTTTAGAAAAAAATTAAACGTCAACAAAATCGAGAAAAGTGTCGTAGACTGTACTTGAAACCCTAGTCCTTCTCACACAGAGTCCACCTCTTATCATTGAGCTATAAAGCCAAAGAAAGTTGGTCCGTGAACAGGAGAACAAAGACCGATGAGAAGCCAATTTTCCTAACCCGGCTCACGAAATTGCCACCTTGTGGTTGTCGGTCATTGCAGCATCACTGGGGAAAAAATAAATAAAAGACGCGTGAATCACACGTGAGTCTCGTGTGATTCACGGTTGAAAGGCGACAAAACGAAGTGGGGGAACCATACCTGTAAGCCACAGAACGCAAATCCTAATAATGCCAGATTGTTTAAAAGTAGGAAGGAGGAGAGGATGTGCTAAATACCATACTTTTTCCCAGCAGCCCTTACTCCCTCCGCAGCTTGACTGACTGACAGTCAAAGATGTCTAGCCTTCCCTTAGCCTTACCTTCCTAACCATATGCTAAACTAAAGACACTGTTTTACGCCTTACCTTGAATGTGGAGACCGTGTCTGTCCGAACGAAGGAGAAACAGCAGCAGCCGCGGCTAGGCTAGCCCAGCTACAGCACCAAATATTTGTGGATATACCCCACCAAGTGTGTAAACCAACAACCAGACAAACAACCTATCCATAGGCAAAATTGTTGCTAAAAAGGCAAAAGAGTGTTTTAAGTCTGGCCTTGAATGTGAACCGTATCTGCTTCCTTATTCCACAGTACAGGGGCTTGGTAGCTAAATGCTCTGCTCTTACCAGTACTTTTTTGAGACCTTAGGACAACAGGACGTCTGGCGTTTTGTGAGGCACAGTGCTCGGTTGGTTGATAATAGCACAACTGTCTTGAAGATAAGAACGAGCCAGTCATTCATGGCATTGTAAACTAAAAGAAGATTTCCGAGTCACTTTTAGGGAAGGATAATTCTTGCTTTAGCGATGTTCCGCAAGTGGAAAAAAGCTTTTGTAGTTGCTGTGTCTATATAAGCCTTGAAGTGAGTGGGGGGGGGTTTGGGGCACATCGAATTCCACTCCAGAATAAGGCGATGATTTGTGATTCAAATTGACAAAGTGATACCAGATCCGATAGATAGGATTTAAACCAGCCAAGGCTGTCCTCTGAGGACCTATAACACATTCTAGCCTCCGCATTAGAATTCTTGGTCTATTGTGTTAAATGGAGCAACTGGTCCAGAGACCACACTGACACTTGTCCACTATTAGCAGTCTAGTAGTATGACATCTTTTTACTTTGACTAGTGCCGTTTCAGTGCTATGATGAGCTCTAATCCCAATTGAAAGGTTTCAAACATATTATTTTCTGACTGTGGAAGCAAGCTTTTGGCTCTAAGATTCTTTCCAGACTATTTGTTTTCTTCAGAAGGAGGTTTTATTACCGCGGAATTAAAAGCTTGTGGTACACATACCACAGTTGTATAGATGTTATTTAATATTATCTTTAAGATACGGCTCTTGTGTCAAAGGAGCTGTGTCTTGGAAGAGACAAGCTCTAAAGACACATTAGAGGCGACGGTGTTCAGTTGGTAGAAGCATTGACCTTATGAAGCCTGAAGGACGTGGGTTGGAACCCAGGTCTCCACAGACTCCCACTGATGTCAGCTGTCGTTGTGGTCCTTGGCAAGACACTTAAAGACCAATGGCCTGATGCCACAGTGGGGCGCTGTGGCTGTAAAGTGGCAAACTGCCGTTGTACTCCTAGGCAAGACACTTTCACCTCCATCTGCACTAGATGAGTCTATGTGGTCGTGAATGGGTTTTGGTGTGGTCGGAGGGGCCAATTGCCCATACTGTGTTTCCTCGCTTCATGTCAGTGTGGCCCCAGGGCAGCTGTGGCTACAGTAAAGCGTTTATCACCACTGTGTAAAAGTAATGAATAATGCAGCCCGCGAAAATTCAATATTGGTAGAAAACGTTAAACCAAAATTACCCCCTCCAGGCCGGTTCAACATCCCCATCCTATCGCTCAACAGACGTCCCCCACTCCAATCACCGTACAAGATCTAACTTCCATCCCGCAGTAAAAACGGAGGAACTCCCACTCATTCGTCCCTCCGAATCCTTGCATGAATCGTTCTGGAGGAATCGCTTAGTCTACCTCACGCTTACTCCTGCGTCCCGCCTGTTCCTCTGTCTTGCTGCGTGTGGCCTGCTCCTCCCCGCGTTGCTGCACCTGCTACGGGTCCTCGTGCTGTGGTCCGTAGGGTCTTTGCCGCTCTCCCTCCTTTGCGGGATCTTTCTGCGGTTCGCCAGCTGCTCGTCTCGTCGGGCCCTGCTGCTGCCATACGGCCGGTCCTGGCCCGGTGGCGGTGGAGCCGTGCGCAAGCTGCCCTTGGCCTCCTCGTGCCGTACGGCGTAGGTCCCTTTGTGTTGTCCCTTGTTTCTGGCGTTGTGGTAAGTATGCGGACGGTTTATTCCCTCGCATTGTACCTGCAGGCACAGTCCGCCACCCGCGCTTTGTTTCTGCAAGGCTCAAGTTGCCCCGTGCATTGGTGGGCAAGCTTCAGTTTAATTTAGCCCTCGCATGGTTTCTGCAGGCCCTAACCAAGCTCCGATTAAATCCTTCACTCTGACTGGCAAGCAATTCGTCACAATGGACTTGCAAACCTCAGTTTAATTCCCTCACATGGCTGCGTGCTCAGTTTAATCCCTCACTTTGCTGCAGGCTCTCTTTACATCCTCCTGGACTGCGAGCACTGTTTAAATCCCTCTCTTGGACCTGCAAGCCCCGTTTAAATCCCTCTGGACTGGGCTCCCAAATTGATCCCTCTCATGGACTCTGAGCGAGCTCGCCAGGTTAATCCCCGCAACAGGACTCGCTTATATCTGAACTGCTTATATCTGGAGCAGATATTACCGGTACCTGGAACTCGCTTTCAAGCGGAACTGCTTATATATGGAACAGCTATATATGGGAACTGCTATATATAAACTGCTATATATGGAACTGCTTAATAATGAACTGCCTTATATATTGTACACCGTCTTTGTATACGAACTGCTTATATGAACTGCTCATATTGGAATTGCATATATGGTACTAAGCTTATAACTGGAAACGCTTAATATAAAAATAATAGAAAATATTTATTTATATTTATTTATGTTATTTATTTTTATATATAAGCGTTCCAGATATAAGCAGTACCATATAATGCTATACCAATATGAGCAGTTCCATATAAGCATTTACCGTATACAATCCGTTCCATATATAAGTCATTTTCATATATAAGCAGTTCCATATATCAGCAAGTTTCATAAATATCATTCCATATAAAGCAGTTACCCAATATATAAGCATTCCGCATGAAGCATTCCAGGTCGGTAATAACAGCTCCAATATAAGCAGTTCCAGATAAAAGCAGTTCCGTGCGGGATTAACCTGGGAGCACGCAGTCCAATGAGAGGGTTTCAATTTGGGAGCCGCAGTCCAGAGGATTTCAAACGGGCTTGCAGACCAAGAGAGGGATTTAAACAGAGCTCGCAGTCCAGAGAGGATTTAAAGAGAGCTGCAGCCAAGTTGAGGGATAAAACTGAGCCCGCAGTCCAATGTGAGGGAGTTAAACTGAGGTCTTGCAGTGCCCAATGTGAGAATAAGCTGCAGTCAAGTGAAGGATTTAAACGGAGCTTGGTTAAGGATAGCCTGCAGAAACAATGCGAGGGCTTGTAAACGAAGCTTGCCTCATCAATGCACGGGCCAACTGAGCCTGCATTACAAACGCGGCGAACTGAGCCTGCAGTCCAATAGCGAGGGGAATAAACCGTCCGCATACTTACCCCACAACGCCAGAAGACAAAGGGACAGACACAACCGGACCGACGCCTACCGGGCACGAGAGCAGGATGCGCACGCTCCACCGCACCGGGCCAGAACCGGCCGTATCAGCAGCAGGCCGCGACCGAGACGAGCAGCGCGAACCCCGCAGAAAGAGCCCGCAAAGGAGAGAGCGGCAAAAGACCCACGGACCACAGCACTATAAAAAGTAAAAAAAAAAAAAAAAAAAAAAGAAAAAAAAAAAGAAGTAAAGAAAAAAAAAAAGTGAGACCCGTACATGGCCGCAACGCGGAGAGGAGCAGGCCACACGCCGCAAAGACAGAGGACAGCAGGGACCGCAGAGTAAGCGTGAGTAGACAAAGCGCTATTTCCACCAGAACGCTTCATGGCAAGGCTTCGAGGCCGATAGTGGAGTTCTCCGTTAATTATGCGCTGGCGTAAGTCGGTACCGTGATTGGAGGGGGCGCTGTTGAGCGATAGGCTGGGGATGTGAACCCGGCCTGGAGGGGGTAATTTGGTAAACGACAACCAAAATGAATTTTCCGCGCGGGCTGCATTAATCATTCACTTCATACACAGTGTTGATCAACGCTTACTGAGTAGCCACAGCTGCCCGGGGGCACACTGACAGAACGAGGCAACCAGTATGTGCCATTGGCCCCCTCCGACCACCACCAACCATTCACACACACACTAGACCAATTCTAGGCAATGGAGGTGAAAGTGCGTCTTGCCCTAGGACACAACGCATTTAGCCATTTTCTTTTTTTTAACAGCCACAGCCGCCCCACTGTGGCATCAGGCCATAGGTTTAAGTGTCATGTCAAGGACACAACGACAGCAAGACACCAGTGGTGAGTCAGTGGAGACCTGGGTTCCAACCCACGACCTTCAAGGCTCAAAGGTCAATGCTCTACCAACAGAACCACCGTCGCCCCTACTGTGTCTTAAAGAGCTTTGGCTCTTTTCAAGACACAGCTCCTTTGACACACGAGCCTATCATAAACCATAATAAACACATCCTATACAATGTGGCTATGTCCCAAAAGCTTTTAAAACCGCCGGTAATCAAAAACCCCTTCTGAAGAAAACAAAATCCTGGAAAAACTTAGAGCCAACACCTTTTGCCTTCCACCTTCAGGAAATAATATGTTTGAAACATATCACTTGGGATACAGAGCTCAATCATAGCACAGAAAACGCACTAGTCAAAGTAAAAAAAGACATCTACAACTGCTAATAGTGACAAGTGTCAGTGTTAGGTCCCTACAGAACCATGCTCCATTTAACACAATAAGACCTACAGAATTCTACTGCGGAGGCTAGAATGTGATATACGGTCCCTCAGAGGAACAGCCCTTGGCTGTTTTAAATCCTATCTATGGATCGGTATCACTTGTCAATTTGAATCACAAATCACGCCTATTCTGGAGTGGAATCATGTGCACACTCCTTCCAAGGCTTATCTAATCCAAGCAACTAAAACAGCTTTTTTCCACAGCGGAACATCGCTAAATCAAGCATATCCTTCCTAAAATGTGACCACGGGGAGGGGGTGGGAGGGGGGGAAAAATCCTTCTTTTAGTATACAAAGCCATGAATAGGCCTGGCTGTTCTAATCTTCAAGACACCACGTCTAGTGCTAAAATCAACCAAAACCGAGCACTGTGCTCACAAACCGCCAGACGTCGTTGGTTCCTAAGGTCTCAAAAAGTACTGTCAGCAGCGAGAGAATTAAGCTATCCAAGCCCCTTAACTGTGTGGACTAAGGAAGTCAGGATACGGTCTCCACATTCAATGGCCAGAACTTAAAAACACCTTTTGCTCTTATAGCAACATTTTGCCTATGGTATAGGTTGTTTGTCTGTTTGGTTTACACACTTGGTGTGAATCCACAAATATTTGTGCTGTAGCCTGGGTCTAGCCTAGCCGCGGTCTGCTGCTGTTTCTCCTTCGTTCGAGACACGGTCTCCACATTCAAGGTAAGGCTTAAAACAGTCCGTCTTTAGTTTACATATGGATATGGAATTAAGCGGCGCGGGGAAGGCTAGACATCTTGGACTGTCAGTCAAGCTGCGTAGGGAATAAGTCTGCTCGGGAAAAGTATGGTATTTTATCACTATCCTCTCCTCCTTCCTAACTTTAAACAATCTGCATTATTATGATTGCGTTCTGTGGCTTTACAGTAGGTCCCACTTCGTTTTTGTCGCCTTTCACGCGTGAATCATCACGAGACTCACGTGTGATTCAGCGTCTTTTATTTATTTTTCCCCCAGTGATGCTGCAATACCACAAACCACCAGGTTGCAATTGAGCAGGGTTAGGAAAATTGGCTTTCTCATCGGTCTTTGTTCTCTGTCACGCGGACAACTTTCTGTGGCTTAAATAGCTCAATGATAAAGAGGTGGACTCTGGTTGTGAGAGGACTCAGGTTCAAGTACAGTCTACGACCTTTTGATTTTGTTACGTTTAAATTTTTCTAAAACATACTTAAGTAATTAGGCCAACACATTAAAATAGTTGCTAGACTGTAGTAAACTGTTGTAAACTTCACAATCGCACCACCAAACTGCAAGGGAAAGAAATGCAACTTATAATTCAGTAACAAGTAAGCTGATTCATATACACCCCCCGCAACTAAAATTTTGAGGATTGCCGTGCTCGCACCCCTGAATCTTCCAAGCGAAAGACTTGGACCAATCCCACTACGCCACACAGGCGCTTGAGAAAACATTGGGATCTAATACTAAAGAGCGCTGAGTGAATGAGCCGAGCGTATTGCAGGACGCTTAAAATGCATATATTATGCAGGTTAATGTCAATGTTTGCCATAGATCAGCTTACTCCTGTGCATTTTAAATCTCCTAATTAATGGTAGCTATATGTAACATGTGTAGTTTAAATTTTTTGTATTGTCTAATCAATACAATATAGTATCTGATTAATCCGTGTACCTTCAATCATCAGTTAATCCGTTCAAATAAAATCAGAAAAACAAATTTTCCATCGTTTAATTGTTATTCTTTCTTTTCTAATCAAATTGGAAAATCAAATCCTTATATCCGAGTACAATCCGTGTACCCTTCAATAATTAGTTATTCCGTTTCAAAACAAAATCAGAAAAACAAATACGTGGTTGTATTTATTGTATTTTCCATGTTTCCAATAATTAAATTGGAAAATCAAAACATTCTAAATAAATAATCACCCATTTCTTTGCTATGCAGTGGAAACAAACACTACTAAAACAACTTCCATTTTTGTTTGATATGCTACCGGATAATTGATGAGTGGTGAGAGACTGAAACACGTTGCAAGCTGCACTCACTCAAACTCACTACACGACACCAACTCGCGCTGTTGTTGAGCTCCGCCCAGGCCCGAGCTCCATGGGCAAAATTCTTACAGCACCTGGTATTCCCCCAGTGCGGTCTCCAGTCCAAGTACTATGGGGAAAACCTTGTGGCGCTGCTCTTAAACAGAGAAAGCCCGGGCCCATTCCCCCCCTCCATTCATTCTGTTCACATACCACTCGGTAAGTTCCACCTCTGATAAACCACAATGGTTTTTGTGGTCGTTCTATAGTTTCACTCATAAATCTCTCATAATGTGCGTAGATCGTTCACCACACGTCCTGTAGTTTAAATCTCGAGTGTGTTATGGCGCTTTTATGATTGTTTACCTCCGTGTCATATGTTATTTGCTGCTGCCGTAGATCCTTCTCTGTTTGATCAATATTGTAGAAGAAAACACTTTCACTGCGTTGTACAAACAATTCTGTATTCACTGTATTCTACTGTATACAGTAATTCAAGTTTTGTTTTAAGTCTGGGTTGTAGTAGTTTTCCAGCGCGAGCTAATTATATTAGCTAATTATTGTTGATGTGTTACTATCTATATGTATTTCACATTTCATAGTTCAGCAACACTTGAGTTGAAAATGAATTATATGCAGTTAGTTTACGACAATGTATTAGTGTTTTTACCAGTTCAGGATATTCCTTCTATAACTGTACTTACTGTACTCCCATAGCCCTCATGCGTGCAAAAGTCCAATGTAAACATACAACTGTATAAGTCTTCTCTAGACTTACTACAGGATTCTGCTTCTTATATGCAAATGTAATATTTTATTCTGTATTATGCTAAAGAAATATACATTATACATACTTCTCTATATGCTGATAGCCTAGAAATTTTATGATCTTTTTTTTGTTGTTTGCAGACAATATGAATCAATCAATCAATCAAAGTTTATTTGTAGAGCTCCTTTTCATGCACAGGGCAACACAAAGCGCTTCACAGTCAACATCACAAATCACACATAAAACAAACCACCATAACACAATTGAAAACAATAAAATCACACAAAAGATTAAAACACAATAAAAACAATAAAATCACACAAAAGAATAAACCATTAACACTTTCAAAGTACACAAGAAAATTAAAAAAAAAAGATAAATAAATGACAGCAGTGCATTAACAAATGGAGATAAAATCCTTCAGTGTATTCACAGGCAAACAGAACAGTCTTTAACCTGGATTTGAACCATTGACAGAGTGAGACGCCTCCCTCACATATATTTCAGTGGAGATTGTCCAGATCTTAGCTGCATAGATCTGAACGCAGCCTCCCCATGTTTTGTTCACACTCTGGGCACCATCAGAGGCCAGTCCCCTGTGCACCTCAGAGTCCGGGCTGGTCATATACACCAACAGTCACTAAATGTATTCTGGTGCAAGCCATGGAGAGACTTGTAACAAGCAGAGCTGTATTAAAATCTATTCTAGTGAGCCACAGGCGAGCCAGTGGCAGAGAACCTGAGGACCGACTTAAATGGTCATACTTCCTGGATTCTGTCAGGACTCTAGCTGCCCCCCCCCTGCATTTTGGATGTACTGCCAGACTGCTTACAGGTCCTGTTGACAGACCTGTAACAGGCCATTGCAGTAGTCTAGCCTGCTGGAGACAAATGCGTGGACACGATCTCCAAGTCTCCTGGACACTATATTTCTGACTTTGGCAATGTTCTTCAGATGGTAAAAAGCAGTTGATGTTATTGATTTATGTGGCTATTGAAATTTAGGTCTGAGTCCATATTTACCCCCAAATTTTCTGACCTTGTCTGAAGGAAGAGGGAGAGAGACTGAAGTTGGACAGATGACGCCCTCTCTTTGTTTCTGGGGACCAAAGACAATGATTCGGTTTTGTCTGCATTTAGCTGGAGGAAATTTATTTGCATCCCCTCACTGAACTGTTGGATACAGGAAGGAGCAAATCCGTGTCCATGTTCCTCCTGCAGTCAGTGAACATAGATCTGGAGTGTCAGTCGGCGTAGATTGGTGGTAGGACACTTTTGTTTCTTTGAATTACTGACCTAACGGCAGCATGTAGAGATTAAATAGGAGAGGTCCCAGGATCGACCCCTGTGGTAGCTCCACAGTCAGGGCAACAATGATCTGAGACCAGACTCCAATCCCACAAATTAGGCTTCCTATCCTCAGGTAAGAAGCCTAAACCAGTCTAGGCTGGCCAGTGACACAACCCAGTCCTCAGTCTCTGCATAGGATCTCATGGTCGACAGTGTCTAACGAACGCGGCACTAAGATCTAACATGACCAAAACTGTGACTTTCCCTGCATCAGTGAGAAGTCGAATGCGTTTGTTACCTATCACTAGACGGTCTCAGTGCTGTGGTGGGGTCTAAACCCAGACTGGAACATATCAAAAGGAATTATTCATTGTTAAAAATTCAGTAAGTTTGTTTGGATGCACTTTTTTTTTTTTATTTATTCAAGAATTTCCAATGAATGGCAGATTCGATATGGGCGATTAATTTGAAGTCCCGCAGGATCCAGACTGCCTTTTTAAGGAGAGGTCTTATGACTGCTGCTTTAGGGCCATAAAGGAAATGTTCCTGACACAGAGACATGTTTACTCTTTGTGTCAGTGAAAGGTAACAAACTGCTCAGGACGGACTTCAGAAATATAGAGGGCCATATAATCCAGGCTAATTTGGAGGAGCTCAGAACTCATTAATATCTTTGACATTCAGTATCCACAGGTGCAAAGTAGTTACTCAAAAAGCTTCTCTGCTGTTGCATTGTTATACGTGCTGGTGGAGGTGAAGTGATTTGATTCCTTGTACTTTGTCAACGAAAAACTGTGCCTAACTCATTACACCAAGATTTAGAGGAAAAATTCTAGGGGCAAACTTTACAGGGGGGTTCTTAATCTACCACTGTTGAAAAACATAACACGAAAATTGTTACTACGCAACCTCCAATAAAATGTTCAGAAAAATACATTTCCTTGTTCTTCGTAGAACCCGTTAAATTCACCCAACTCAACTTTAAGATTTCAGACTCGCCTGAAAGTTGGACTTTTCGCCACTTCCGTTCGCCCTCCGGGCACTCTTGCTTCTGTGCCCTGACCAGAGTCTGCCTTAGTCCCATGGGCCATTTCTTACTGGTAACTATTTAAACCGTCACAGGAGCACTGGGCGTCCAGAACATTTCAGAAACACTGGTGGTGACAGAGTTAATAACAATTCATCAACAGTAAGAGCATGAGTTTTCCTCAAAATTTAGCATTCCATGAACAGCTTCACCTTGTTTTCATGTATGTGTCTTCTCTAGCATTGTAAATTCAGCTGGTGGTTTGCTAGCAAAACACATGTCAAAAAATACACAGAAATGATCTGACAAAGCAACATCAACGACATTTAACATTTGATACATTAACCCCCTTTGTAATTAGCAGTCAAGAGAGAGCCCCCTGCTGTGGGTGGGCCCACTCATGTGTCTTGAATGAAACGCAAAGGTCTCAATTACAAAGCCAGCTCCTTTGCATTATCTGTCATCAACATAATCAACATGTAACATTAAAATCACCTTTAATAACTAAACTATCAAAATCAGTGCACACAATGAAAGTAGTTCAGTAAAATTGGCAATAAAATCGCAACATGAACTGTGGTGGCCTGTACAGGAATATAAGAAGACAATTGTTTTATTTTTCATTTCTTTCCTGGCCGCGACCCTGTGAATTTATCGACAAGGGGCCCACGTGGATTCCTGCTGCAAAGGACCTTCGGAGTCGAGGAAGATCAGGGACGACCCGTCCATGAGGTGAGTGCGTGCTGCCACAGAGGAGGAGTGATGAGGTAGAAACGCCTCACTCTGGTGCGAGTGAGAGGAGGTGATGCCTCAGACAAGGCCGAAGTGCCAGTGGGAATACCATCGCTCACAGCAGCAGTAAGCCTGCACAGTGCCTGTTGTCACCAGGCCCCCAGCAGCAGTGAACCCCCCTCCTCCTGCCAGACATCATGTCAACCCTGTCTGAGGAGCCATAGAGAAAGGTTGTTCAGCGGATCTTGGAAAAGCAGCAGCAGCCTCCACAAATAAACCCCAACAAAGAAATGCCTGTCATGTGGCCAGCCAAAATCCCAATAATGAGGGCGATGGCAGCTCCATCCACGAGTTTTACAGCCGGGTCCTACCCAGGTATTTCTACTGCTCCACCAAGTCTATAACACCTATCGCACAGAGGTTTGACCCACTCCAGGATGCCATTCCAGACTTTATGGACACTGAGTTCTGCCAGAGAGAGTGGAGGCCACGCAAGCAGAGAGTGAATGAGCGGCAGGAGAAGAAAAGGAGAGTGATAGTCGCTCCTCCACTGGAGAAAGTGCGGTTCTGTCAAACTGAAACATCTGAAGCGAGGACCAGTTCCTCACAATTCATACACCATTCCCCCTGGTCTGACAGGAAAATACATCTACTCCCTGCCAAAGTATCTCCCAGTACAAGGACCAGGGGATGGAGACTCAGATGTTCCAGCAGTCTCCTTTTTATGACCGGAGAGAGTGAAAGGTGGCGTGAAATAACTGACTCTCTGCTGTCAATTGGTGCTATTGTATATAGTTTATACTATATTATACCTGTCCAGGTTTCCATAAATGTTTATAAATATTTTAATTATTAATTAAATATATACTTAATCATTGATTATATCAAATTATATAATGACATATCGTAAGCTGCATCAACAGTTCTGTAATAGTCCCTCTCAGCCGTCCAGTACAAGGCTCACACACAAATACTAGTTTACAAGAAGATAAAAGATAGCATGTTGTTGTTTTTCCTTCTAATGGTTATTTCTTAAATTTGTAAATATCTCTTTTTCACTGATCACAATAAATATATTATAAATGTCATACCATATTGAAGTCTTTTCTTTTTATTGATCATATTTCAGGGCAAACAACAGTAGAATTTAACAAAACAATCTGTATAGAAAATAGAGTTTCAGTTCAGGTGCCATCAACAATATGCCCACTATACGCGGCTGGCCCCCTCGCCTCGACCTTGCCTAGCTTCCCGAGATCAGACGAGATCGGCATTCTCAAGGTGTATGGCCGTAAGCACGGTATGGAGCAAGCGTGCCTCCCTGACCCTGCTTGCTGCGGTCCTCCTCCTCCCCCAGAAATGAGCGCTCAGGCCTGTTACAAAATCCGGGTCTAAGTGTGCTGACACTATCATGCTGCAACTGACTGAAAGGATTGTGCAGCAATTGAGCAAAGTTTTGCACCCCTCAACCCTGATTAGCATTTGTAGAGCTCACAGCATTCCATTTACATGTTAAAGCCTCCTGTGGAGGAGGGAGGAGGGGACAAACAAACTACCGTCAACAGCCCGAATCCCAGAAGTTCAACTGTAATATACAGGGCAGAAAGCTTAATCATGTGAGAGGGGGTTCACAACTTGCTCACTGCTGCACAACTCCTTTCAGTCAGTCGCAGCACCTGAACAGGTCCTGCACACTGTAGACCCGGAATTGAAAGGCCTGAGCGCTCATTCTGGGAGAGAGGACCGCGCAGCAGCAGGTCAGGAGGCACGCTGCTCCATACCCCCGGCTTACGGCCATACCACCTTGAAAATGCCCATCTCGTCTGATCTCGGAAGCTAGGCAAGGTCGGGCCGCTGGGCCAGCCAGCGTATAGTGGGAGCATATTGTTGAATTCTGGCACTGAACTGAAACTCTATTTTCTATACGATGTTTGTCAAATACTACTGTTGTTTGCCCTAATATGATCAATAAAAAGAAAAGCACTTCAATAATGTATGACATTATAATATCTTTATTGGAACAGATGAAAAAAGAGATATTTACAAATTAAGAAATACACTTAGAATGAAAAACAACACCATCTATCTTATCTTACTAAACTAGATATTTTTGTGATGACCTTGATGACTGTGACGGCTGAGATCTGACTATACAGAACTTATAATGCCGCTTTACAAATGAAATTATTATAATTAGATATAATCAATATTAAGTATAAATTTACATAAAAAATTAAAAATATTATAAACATTATATGAAAAAAAAAACCCAGTACAGTTATAAAATCGTAACTATAAACAATAGCACCAATAGACATCATGATAGCACATTTATTTACAACGCCACTTCCCTCTCCCGGTCATAAAAGGAACTGCTGAACATCTGCGTCCTCATCCCTGGTCCTTGTACAGGAGAATACTTGGCAGGGCAGTAGATGTATTTCCTGACAGACCAGGAATTGGGTATGAATGTGAGAACTGGTCACCCTGCTTCCGCTGCAGTTTGCAGAACCAGCACTTTCTCCCAGTGGAGGATGAGACTCATCACTCTTACTTCCTTTCTCTCTCTCCGCGCTCATTAAATCACTCTCTGCTGCGTGGGCCGCCAGCGCGCTCTGGCAGAACTCAAGTGTCCATTAAAGTCTCGGAATGGCATCCTGGAGTTGTCAAACCCACTGTGCGATAGTGTTTATAGACCTTGGTGGAGCAGTAGAAATACCTGGTAGGACCCGGCTGGTAAAACTCGAGATGGAGCTGCCATCGCCTCCTATTTGATTTTGGCTGCCAACGAAACAGGCATTTCTTTGTGTGGGGTTTATTTGCTGGAGGCTGCTGCTGCTTTCCAAGATCCGCCTGCACAACCATCTCGATGCCTCCTCAGACAGCGGTGACATGAGTCTGAGCAGGAGGAGGGGGGTTCACCTGCTGCAGGGGGATGGTGACAACAGGCACTGTGCAGGTCTTACTGCCTGCTGTGAGCGAGTATTCCCCTCAGCACTTCAGGCCCTTGTCTTAGGCATCACCCCTCTCACACGCACCAGAGTGAGAGGGCGTTCTCCCACATACAATCACCTCACCTGTCCCTCTGAGGAAGCACCGCATCTCCCTCATGACCGGTCGACCCTGACATCCGCCTCCTCCGAAGGGTTCCTGCTGCAAGCAGGAATCAACGTGGCCCTTGTGAAAAATCACAGTGACGCGGCCAGGAAAGAATGAAAATGGTCTTCAATATTCCTGTACAGGCACCAACAAGTCATGTAGCGATTTTATTGACCATTTTACTGACTACTTTCATCGTATGTGCACAAATTTTGATAGTTTAGTTATACAGAGATTTTTAACATGTACAAGTTTATAAAGTTGATGACAGAAATGCAAAGGAAGCTGGGCTTCCTGTACATGAGACCTTTGGTTTCATTCAGCACATGAGTGCCCCACCCACAGCAGGGGGCACACTTCCTTACCTGCTAATTACCAAGGGGGTAATGTATCAAATGTTAGTGTAGTTGATGTTGCTTTTGTCAGATCATTTCTGTGTATTTTATGACATGTTTTTGCTAGCAAACCACCAGCTGAATTTACAATTGCTAGAAGAAGACACATACATGAAAACACAGTGAACTGTATCATGGGAATGCTAAATTTATGAGAAAACTTCCATGCACTACTAGTAGATGAATTGTATAACTACTGTCACCACCAGTGTTCTGAATGTTCTGGACGCCATTGCTCCTGTGACTGTTAAAAATAGTACCTCTTAAAAAAAGGCACCCATGGACTAGAGGCAGACTCGATCACCGGGGCACAGAAAGCAAAGATGCGAGGGCCGAACGTGAATGTGCGCAAGTCCAATTTCCAGGGCGATTATAAATCTTTACAGATGAGTTTGGTGAATTTAACCGGTTTCTACCGAAGAACAAGAAAATGTATTTTTCTGGCATTATTGGATGTTGCAGTAACATTTTCCGTGTTTGTTTTCAACAGTTGGTAGTTAACGAGACCCCCTGTAAAGTAGCCCCTAGAATGTTTCCACTAAATCAGGTGTAAATAGTTCGCACAGTTTTCGATGACAAAGTACAAGGAATCTAAAACACATCACTATCACTCCACAGCCACGTATAAACAATGCAACAGCCAGAAGAAGCTTTGAGCTAACTCACATTGCCGACCTAGTGGATACTGAAACTGTCAAAAGATAATCATGATGTCTCGAGCTCCTCCACATGTAAGACTGGTATATATATGCCCTCTAAAAATCTGAAGTCCGTCCTGAGCAGTTTTGTTACCGTTCACTGACACAAATATAGACATGTCTCTGTCGTCAGGAACATTTCCATGGTCCCTAAAAGCAGCAGTCATAGACCTCCACCTAAAAAAAAGAGCAGTCTGGATCCTGCGTGACTATCAAAATATCGCGCCCATAATTTCGAATCTGCCATTCAATGGAAAAATTCTTGAAAAAGTGGGCCTCCCAATCAACTTACTTGAATTTTTAAACAAGTGAATAATTCCTTTTGATTGTTCCAGTCTGGTTTAGGGACCCCCCACCGACAGCACTGAGACCGCTCTAGTGAAGTTAACACACGACATTCGACTACACACTGATGCAGGAAAAGTCACAGATTTGGTCATGTTAGATCTTAGAGTGCCGCGTTCGAACACTGTCGACCATGAGATCCCTCCACGCAGAACTGGGAGGACTGGGTTAGGTGTCACTGTGTGCCACAGCCCTCGACTAGGTTTAGGGTCTTACCTGAGGATAGGAAAGTACTTTGTGGAGATTGGAGACTGCGCTCAGATCATTGGCCACTGACCTGTTATTAACCACAGGGGTCGAACCTGGGACCTCTCCTATTTTAATCTCTACATGCTGCCGTAAGTCAGTTAATACAAAGAAAACAAAGTGTCCTACCACAATTACGCCGACGACACTCAGATCTATGTCACACTGACTGCAGAGAACCTGGACCACTGGATTTGCTCCTTCACTGTATCCAACGGATACAGGAGTGGAAGCAAAATATTTCCAGCCAGCTAAATGCAAGACAAAACCGAAATCATTGTCTTTGGTCCCACCAGAAACAAAGAAGGGCGTCATCTGTCAACTTCATCTTCTCTCCCTACTTTTCCTTAGACAAAGGTCAGAAAATTTGGGGTAATATCTGGACTCAGACCTTAAATTTCATAGCCACCTAACATCAATAAATCAACAGCTTTTTACCATCTGAAGACATGCCAAAAGTCAGAAAATAGTGTCCCGGGCAGACTTGGAGATTCTTGTCCACGCATATTGTCTCCACAGCGCTAGACTACCTGCAATGGCCTGCTTACAGGTCTGTCCAACAGACTGTAAGCACTGCAGAGTACAACCCAAAATGCAGCAGCTAGAGTCCTGACAGAACCAGGAAGTATGACCTTATAGTCCGTCCTCAGGTCTCCACTGGCTTTTCCTGTGGCTTCAAAAGAATAGATTTTAAAACAGCTCTGCTTGTGTACAAGTCACTCCATGGCCTTGCACCAGAATACATTAGTGACATGTTGTGCATATGAACCAGCCCGGACTCTGAGGAAGCACAGGGACAGGGGCCTCCTGCTGGTGCTCCAGAGTGAGAACCAAACATGGGGAGAGGCTGCGTTTCAGATCAAAGCAGCTAAGATCTGAACAATCTCCCTGAAAAAGTGAGGGAGGCGACTACTCTGTCAATAGTTCAAATCCAGGTAAAGACCTGTTTCTGTTTCCTGTCATACAACTGAAGTATTTTTATCTCCATTTGTAATGCACTGCTGTCATTTATTTATTTATTTTTAAAATTTCTTGTGTAACTTTGAAAGTGTTCGATGTTTTATTCTTTGTGTGATTTAATTGTTTTTATGTGTTTTAATCTTTTGTGTGATTTAAATGTTTAATTGTGATTCTGTGTTGTTTTATGTGATGATCTGATGTGGACTGTGAAGCTCTTTGTGTTGCCCGGTGCATGAAAGGCGCTCTACAAATAAACTTTGATTGATGATTGATTCATATTGTCTGCACAAACAAAAAATAGATCATAAAATAATCTAGCTATAGCATGATAGAGAAATGTATAATGTATATACTTTAGCATATGACAGAATAAAATAATTACATTAGCATTATAAAGAAGCATGATCCTGTAAAATCCTTAGAGAAGACATATACCGTTGTAATGTTTACATCTGGACATTAGCAGCATGAGGCTCCTGGGATACATTAAGTCCAGTTAAAGAAGGAAAATAATGAACTGTAAAAACACTAATACATTGTCGTAAACTAACTGCATATAATTCATTTTCAACTCAATGTGTTTGCTAGAAACTATAGAAATTTGAAATACATATAGATAGTACACCACATCAACAATAATACTAATAATAATTACTAGCGCTGGAAATACAACTACAAACCCGACGTAAACAAACTGAATATAGCTGTAAACAGTAGAATACAGTGAATACAGATTGTTTGTACCACGCAGAGAAAGTGTTTTCTTATACACTATGATTCCAAACACCAACCAAACAGGAAGAACCTACTAGCAGCAGCAAATAACAGATGACACGGAGGTAAACCCCGGGATCATAAACAGCGCACTACCACACCGAAGATTTAATCTACAGACGTGTGGAACGATCTACGCACAATAGGAAAGAGATTTTAGGGGAGTGGAAAGCAAAGAACGCTAACCACAAAAACATTGTGTTTATCAGAGGAGACCTTACCAGAGTGCGTATGTAATCCAGATGAAATGGAGAAAGCCGGCGCACTCTTTTAAGAGCATCGCCAAAAGAAGTTTTCCCATATTACTATGGATGGTAGACCGCCTGGGAATACCAGGTGCTGTAAGCATTTTGCCCTGGAGCTCGGGCCTGGGGGCGAGCTCACAACAGCGCGAGTTGTTGTCGTGTAGTTGAGTATTGAGTTGAGTGCAGCTTGAAGTGGTTTCCGTCTCTCACCCACTCATCATTTTCCGGTAGCATATCAAACAAAATAATGGAAGTTGTTTTAGTATAGTTTGTTTCCACTGCATTAGCAAAGAAATGGGTGAATATTTCATTTAGAATGTTTTGATTTCAATTTAATTTTGAAAATGGAAATAAAATAAAACAACCACGTAATTTGTTTTCTGATTTAGTTTTGAAACGGAATAACTAATGATTGAAGGGTACAGCGGATTGACACGGAATTAAAGATTTTGATTTCCAATATGAAATTATCAAATGAAAATAACAAAAAATTAAAACGAATGGAAAATTTTTTTTCTGATTTTATTTTGAAACGGAAAAAACGATGATTGAAGGGTACACGGATTAATCAGAATACTATATTGTACTTGATTAGCATACAAAAATTAAACTACACAAGTTACATATAGCTACCATATAATTAGGATTTCTAAAAATGCTACAGGAGTAGGCAGATCATATGCAAACCATTTGCATTAACTTGCATATAAGCGCATTTTAAGCGTCCTGCACATAACTCACGTATCATTCACAATCAGCGCTCTTTAGTTATAAGATCCAGTGTTTTCTCCAGCGCTGTGTGGCGTAGTGGGATTGTCCAAGTCTTTTCGCTTGAAGACTCATGTTCGAGCCCCGGCCAATCCACAAATTTTATTAGCGGGGGGATCTATGAATCAGATTACTCTTGTTACTGAATAAAGTTGCAATTTTTTATTCTTCCTAGCAGTTTGGTTGGTGCCGAATGTGAAGTTTACACAGTTTACAACAAGTCAGCAACTAAATTAAAAATTGTGTTGCCTAATTACTAAGTATGTTTTAGAAAAAAAGATTAAACGTCAACAAAACAAAGTGTCGTATACTTTACTTGAAAACCCGAGTCCACTCACACCAGAAGTCCACCTCTTTATCATTGAGCTAAAGCCACAGAAAGTTGTCCCCGTTAACAGAGAACAAAGACCGCTGAGAAGCCAATTTTCCTAACCCTGCTCACAATGGCCACCTGAGTGGTTGATCCGGGTCATTGCACGCCTCACGGGGGGGGGTGGGGGAAAAAAAAATAAAATAAAAGACCGTGAATCACCGTGAGTCTCGTGTGATTCACGCGTGAAAGGCGACAAAACAAGTGGACCTACTGTAAGCACAGAAACGCAAATCCAAATATATGCAGATTGTTTTAAAAGTAGAAGGAGGAGAGGATAGTCTAAAATACCATACTTTCCCAGCAGACTATACTCCCAACGCAGCTTGACTGACAGTCAAAGATTGTCTAGCCTTCCCTGAGCTTAACCTTCCTACCATAAGCAAACTAGAAGACGACTGTTTTAAGCCTTACCTTGAATGTGGAGACCGGTCCGAACGAAGGAGAAACAGCAGTCAAGCCGCGGCTAGGCTAGCCCAGGCTACAGCAACCAAATATTTGTGGTTAACACACCAAGTGTGTAAACCAAACCAGACAAACACCCTAACATACAAATTGTTGCAAAAGATGCAAAAGTTGTTTACAGATCTGCCTGAATGTGAGACCGTATCTGCTATCCATATTCCCACATAAAGGCTTGGAGCTAAAATGCTCTGCTGCTGACTTGTAGTACTTTTTTTGAACCTTAGGAACCAACAGCCGTCAGCGTTTTGTGAGCACAAGTGCCTCGGTTTTGGTTGATAATAGCACTAAACGGTCTTGACGATAAGAACGAGTCCAGCCATTCATGGCTTTGTATACTAAAAGAAGGATTTCCGTGTCACTTTTAGAAGGATATTCTTGATTTAGCGATGTTCCGCAAGTGGAAAAAACTTTTTTAGTTGCTTGGCTTATAAAAGCCTTGAAGGAGTGTGCACATCGAAATCACACTCCAGAATAAGGCGATGATTTTGAATTCAAAATGACAAAGTGATACGATCCGATAGATAGGATTTTAACCAGCCAAGGCTGTTCCTCCGCTGAGACATATATCACTTCTATCTAGCCTCCGCAGGAAAGAATTCCTGAGGTCTATTGTGTTAAATGGAGCACTGGGGTCCAGTAGGACCAACACTGACCACTTGTCCACTATTAGCAGCTAGTAGTATTCATTTTTTAACCTTGACTAGTGCCTGTTAGCAGAGCTAGATGAGCTTCATGAATCCCCAGTAGAAAGTTTCAAACATATAATTTTCCCTGACGGTTGGAAGCAAAGCTGTTTGGACTCAAAGATTTTCCAGATTTGTTTTCTTCATAAGGGTTTTTGATACCACCGCGGTTATTTAAAAGCTTGTGTGACATAGCCACATTGTAAAGATGTGTGTTTATTATTTACAGAAAGGCTCTTTGTGTCAAAGGAGCTGTGTCTTGGAAGAGCCAAGCTCTTTAAAGACAACATTAGGGTCGACGGTGGTTCAGTTGGTAAGCATTGACCATTGAGCCTGAAGGTCGTGTGGGTTTGGAACCCGGGCTCCACTGACTCCCACTGATGGTCTGCTGTCTTGTGTCCTTGGCAAGACCTTAACCTATGGCCTGATGCCACAGTGGGCGGCTGTGCTGTAAAGTGGCAAACTGCGTTGTGTCCTAGGGCAAAGACACTTTCACCATTCCATTAGCCTAGAATGAGTCAGTAGTGTGTGTGTGAATGGTTGGTGGTGGTCGAAGGGGCCAGATGGCACATACTGGGTTTTATGCTCGCTTCTGTCAGTGTGCCCAGTGCACATGTGGCTACATAAGCGTTTATCACACTGTGTATGAAGTGAATGAATAATGCAGCCCGCGAAAATTCAATTTGGTAGACTTTAACCAAAATTTAAACCCCCTCCAGGCCGGTTCACCATCCCCACCTATCGCTCAACCAGACGCCCCTCCATCACCGTACGCGACTGATAAACGCCAGCCGCATAAAAACGAGGAACTCCCTCTACTCGCCCCTCACGAAGCCTTGCATGAATCGTTCTGGATGAATCGTCTTTGGTCTACTCACCGCTTACTCCTGCGGTCCCTCCTGCTGTCCTCTGTCTTGCTGTCGTGTAGCCTGCTCCTCCTCCCGTATGTCGCACTCTGCTACGGGTCTCGTGCTGTGGTCCGTGGGTCTTGCCGGCGCCTCCTCCTTTGCGGGCTCTTCTGCGGTTCTCCGCTGCTTTGTTTCGTCTCGTCGCGGCCTGCTGCTGCATAGCGCCGGACTGGCCCGGTGCGGTGTGAGCCGTGCGCATTCCGCTGGCCGTCTCGTGCCGGTACGGCGTGGTCCCGTTTTGTTGTCCTCCTTGTCTTCGGGCGTTGTGGGTAAGTATGCGGACGTTTTATTCCCCTCACCGCATTGTACTGCAGGCTCATTTCGCCCGCTCTTTTGTACTGCCGCCTCAGTGGCCCCGTGCATTGGTGAGGCAATCTTCAGTTTAAAAAAGCCCTCGCATTTTCTGCAGCCTCTCTTAACCAAGCTCCGTTAAATCCTTCACTCCTGACTGCAAGCTATTCCTCACATTGTACTGCAAGACCTCAGTTTTTAATAAAATCCCTCACATTGGACTGCTGCTCATTTTTAATCCCCTCACTTGGCCTGCAGCTCTCTAAAATCCCTCTCTGACTGCGAGCTCTGTTTAAATCCCTCTCGTTGGACTGCAAGCCCCCACCGTTTAAAAATCCCTCTTGGAACTGCGCTCCCAAATTGAATCCCTCTCATTGGACTGGCGAGCACCCAGGTTAATCCCAGCACGAACTGCTTATATCTGGAACTGCTTAAATCCTGGAGACGTTATAAACCGTACCTGAACTGCTCATGGTCCATGAACTGCTTAATAGTGGAACTGCTATATAATGGAACTGCTATAAAAGAAACTGCTATATATGGAACTAGCTTAATATATGGACCTGCTTAATATAGGAACGGCTTGTTATTACGGAACTGCTTATAGGAACTGCTCATATTGGAATTGCATAAATAGGTACTGGCTAATATCTGAACGCTTATATACAATAAACAATGAAATACATATATATAATTTATAATTGATTTATGTTTATATATTTATATATATAAGCGTTCCAGATAAAACAGTACATATAATCAATTACCAAAAGAGCAGTTCCTAAAATCAGTTCCGTATCAAGCCGTTCCATATAAAATCAGTTCCAACTAAAATCAGTTCCATATAAAGAAGTTTACAATATAGCATTTCCTATATAGCAGTTCCATATATAAGTCAGATCCCATGAAGCAGCATCCAGGTACGGTAAACATCTCCAGATATAAGCAGTTCCAGATATAAGCAGTTCCGTGCGGGATAACCTGGGAGCTCGCAGTCCAATGAAGGGATTCAATTTGGTATCCGCAGTCCAGAGGGATTTAAACGGGGCTTGCAGTCCAAGAGAGGATTTTAAACGAGCACGCAGTCAGAAGGGAATAAAAGAGAGCCTGCAGGCCAAAGAGGGGATTAAAACGAGCACCGCCGTCCAATGTCGAGGGATTAAACTGAGTCTTGCGTCCAATGTTGTTTTTTGAGGAATAGCTTGCATCCAGAGTGAATGATTTAAACGGAGCTTGGTTAAGAGAGCCTGCAGAACATGCGATGCTTAAACTGACGCTATGCCCACCAATGCACGGGCCCAACTGAGCCTGCAGTACAAAGCGCGGGGCGAACTGAGCTGCAGTACAATGCGAGGGAAAAAACCGTCCGCATACTTACACACAACGCAGAAGACGAAGGACAACACAACGGACCACGCCGTACCGGCACGATGAGGCAGGGGATGCGACACGGCTCCCACCGCACCGGGCCAAGAACTCGGCCGTACTGCAGCAGCAGGCGCGACGAGACGAGCAGCGGCGAACCCGCAGAAAGAGCCCGCAAAGGAGGAAGCGTCTAAGACCCACGACCACCGCACGAGACCCGTAGCCAGGTGGCAGCAACGCGGAGGAGGAGCAGGCCACACCCAGCAAGACATAGGACAGCATGGACCGCAGGAGTAAGCGTGAGTAGACCAAGCGATTCCTCCAAACGATTCATGCACGGCTTCGGAGGCCTCGAGTGGAGTTCCTCCATTTTATATGCGGCTGGCGTAGTCGTTACGGTGAATGGAAGGGGGCTCTGTTGAGCGATCGGCTGGGATGGTGAACCGGCCTGGAGGGGTGTAATTTTGTTTAACGACACAAAAATGAATTTTCGCGGGGCTGCATTATTCATTCACTTCATAACACATTGGTGATAAACGCTAATGTATCCACAGCGGCCCTGGGGCACACTGAACAGAAGCGAGGCAACCAGTATGTGCCATTGGCCCCTCCGACCACCTAACCAACCATTCACACACACACTAGACTCATTCTAGCAATGGAGGTGAAAGTGTCTAGGCCCAAGGACACAACGGCAGTAATGCCACTTTACACCACAGCCGCCCCACTGTGGCATCAGGCCATAGGGTAATGTGTCTTGCCCAAGGACACACAACGACAGCAGACATCAAGTGGGAGTCAGTGGAGACTGGGTTCCGAACCCACGACCCGTTCAGGCTCAAAGGTCAATGCTCGACCAACTGAACCACCGTCGACCCAAATGAGTCCCTTTAAAGAGCGTGGCGCTCCTTCCAAGGCACAGCTCCGTAGACACAAGAGCCCTATCTTAACCATAATAAACCACATCTATACAATGTGGCCTATGTCCCCACAAGCATTTAAAACCGCGGTAAATCAAACCCCTTCTAGAAAACAAAATCCTGGAAAATCATAGAGCAAACAGCTTTGCTTCCACCGTCAGGAAAATAATATGTTTATGAAACCTTCAATTGGGATACAAGAAAAAAAAAAGCTCATCATATGTCACGAAACGGCACTAGTCAAAGTAAAAAATGACAACTACTAGCTGCTAATATGTGACAATGTCAGTGTTGGACCTACTTGACCCCAGTTCTCCATTTAACAGAAGTAAGACCAAAGATTCTAACTGTGCGGAGGCTAGAATGTGCTATATGGTGGGTTCTCAGAGGAACAGCCCTTGGCTGGTTTAAATCCAATCTATCGATCGTATCACATTGTCAATTTGAATCACAAATCATGCGCCTTATTCTGGCAGTGGAATTCGATGTGGCACACCCTTCAAGTCTTATATAAGCCAAGCAACTAAAACAGCTTTTTTCCACTTGCGGAACATCGCAAAAATCAAAATATCCTTCCTAAAAGTGACACGGAACTCCTTCTTTTAGTATACAAAGCCATGAATGGCCTGGCTCTTTCTATCTTCAAGACACGTTATTGCTATATCAACCAAACCGAAGCACTGTGCTCACACAACGCCAGACTCTGTTGTGTACCTAAGGTCTCAAAAAGTACTGTCAGCAGCAGAGCATTTAGCTCCCAAGCCCCTTTACGTGGAATAAGGAAGCAGATACGGTCTCCACATTCAAGCCAGACTTAAAACACTCTTTTGCCTCTTTAGCAATAATTTTGCCTATGGTTAGGTTGTTTGTCTGGTTTGGTTTTACACACTTGGGTGTTAATCCACAAATATTTGGTGCTGTAGCCTGGGCAAGCCATCCGCGGCTGCTGCTGTTTTCTCCTTCGTTCGGACACGGTCCTCCACATTCAAGGTAAGGCTTAAAACAGTCGTCTTTAAGTTTAGCAAATGGATAGGAGGTAAGGCTCAGGGAAGGCTAGACATGCTTTGACTGACAGTCAAGCTGCCGTAGTGGAGTAAGTCTGCTGGAAAATATGTATTTTAGCACTATCCTCTCCTCCTTCCACTGTTAAAACAATCTGCAATATTATGATCTTGCGTTCTGTTGCTTACAGTAGGTCCCAGCTTCGTTTTGTCGCCGTTCACGAGTGAATCACACGAGACTCATGGTGTGATTCACCGCGTCTTTATATATTTTTTCCCCATGATGCTAGCAATGACCCTAACAACCACCAGGTGGCACTTGTGAGCAGGTTAGGAAAAATTGGCTTTCTCATCGGTCTTTGTTCTCCTGTTCACCGACAACTTTCTGGTCTTTATAGCTCAATGATAACGAGAGGACTCTGTGTGAGAGGACTCGGGTTTCAAGTACAGTCTACGACACTTTTGATTTGTGACGTTTAAATTATTTCTAAAACATACTTAGTAATATAGGCCAACACATTTTAAAATATATTGCTAGACTGTAGTAAAACTGTGTAAACTTCACAATCTGCACAACCAAACTGCAGGAAAAAATCCACTTTATTCAGTAACAGAGTAATCTGATTCATAATACTCCCCCCTCCCACGACCACCCCCCCCATCCGCCCCGCCCCCCCCCCACCCCTGGGCCTCCCGGCTCCTCCCCCCCCGCCCCCCCAGCCGCATACACGGGCTAATAAAAATTTTAGATGGCCGGGCTCCGAACCCTGATCTTCCAATGCGAAAGACTATGACAAAAACCCACAACGCCACACAGGCGCAGGAGAAAACACTGATCATTACAAAGAGCGCTGATGAATGAGCCGAGCGTATGTGCAGGACCTTAAAATGCCCTTAATATCAAGTAAATCAAATGTTTTAGCCAATATGATCAGCTACTCCTGTGCATTTTAGAATCCTAATTAAGGTAGCTATATGAAACATGTGTAGTTTAAATTTTTTTGTAATTGCTAATCAATACAATATAAGTAATTCAGAATAATCCGTGTAACTCCCTTCAATCATCAGTTATTCCGTTACAAAATAAAATCAGAAAACAAAATTTTCCATCGTTTAATGTTATTTTCCACTTTTCTAATTCAAATTGGAAATCAAATCCTTAATAATCCGTGTACAATCCGTTAACCTTCAAGTCATTAGTTTATTCCGTTTTTCAAAACAAATCAGAAAAACAAATACGTGGGTTTGTTTTATTGTATTATCATTTTCAAAATTAAATTGGAAAATCAAAACATTCTAAATGGAAAAATTCACCCAATTTCTTTGCTATGCAGTGGAAACAAACCACTACTAAAAACTTCCCTTATTTTGTTTGATAAGCTACCGGAAATGATGATTGGTTAGAGACGGAAACGAACTTCCAAGGCAGCACAATCAACTCAATCAACTACACGACAACAACTCGCGCTGTTGTTGAGCTCGCCCCCAGCCCGAGCTCCAGGCAAAATGCCTTACAGGCACCTGTATTCCCATTGCTGTCTCCATCCAAGTACTATGGGGAAAACTTTGTGGGCGCTGCCCCCCCCCTCCTTAAACAGAGAGATCCGGCTTTCCCATTCATTCTGGATTACAAACGCACACGGTAATTCCCTCCTCTGATAAACACAATAATTTTTGTGGTCGTTTCTTTATGTTTCACTCCATAAATACTCTCATATATGTCCTAAGATCGTTCACACACCGTCTGTAGTTTAAAATCTCGAGTGTGTAGTGCGCTTTATATGAAGTGTTTACCTCCTGTCATAAGTTATGTTGCTGCTGGCTCGAAGATCACTCTGGTTGGTATCTTAATGTACAAGAAAACACTTTCTCTGCGTTGGTACAAACAACAGTGATTCACTGAAATCTACGTATACAGTAATTCAGTTTGTTTACGTCAGGTTGTATTATGTACTTTTGCAGCGCTAGCTAATAATTATTAGCTAATTATTGTTGATGTGTGTAACTACTATATTTATTTCACATTTCATAGTTTCAGCACCACATTGAGTTGAAAATGAATTATAGCGTTAGTTTTACGACAATGTATTAGTGAATTTAAACCAGTACAAATTTTCTAATACTATAACTGACTTACTGTATCCCAGAGCCTCATGCTGCAATGTCCCGATGTACACATACAACTGTATATTTCTTCTCTTAGATTAAACAGTGAATTCATGCTTCATTAAAATGCTTAAATGTAATTATTTTTATTCTGTATTATGCAAAAGATATATACATTAAAACATACTTCTCTATCATGCTATAGCTAGATATTTTATGATCTTTTTTGTTTGTTGCAGACAATATGAATCAATCAATCAATCAAAGTTTATTTTGTAGAGCGCCTCATGCACAGGGCAACACAAAGCGCTTCAACAGTCCACATCACAAATCATTCCACATAAAACAAACACCATAATCACAATTAAAACATCTAAAATCACACAAAAAGATTCAAAACACAATAAAAACAATAAAAATCACACAAAGAGAATAAAACCATTAACACTTACAAAGTTACACAAAAATTTAAAAAAAATAAATAAATAAATGACAGGCATTGCATTATCAAATGGAGATAGGGGGGTTAAATCCTTCCGTTGTAAGCACAGGCAAACAGAACGTCTTTAACCTGGATTTGAACATTGACGAGAGTAGACGCCTCCCTCACATTTTTCAGGGAGATTGTTCCAGATCTATAGCTGCATAGAATCTTGAAACGCCGCCTCCCCATTGTGTGGGTTCTCACTCGGCACCAGCAGGAGGCCATTCCCGTGCTCCACAGAGTCGGGCTGGGTTCATATGACACCAACATGTCAACTACATTGATTCTGGTGCAAGGCCATTGAGAGACTTGTAACACAAGCATAGCTTTTTTTAAAAATCTATTCTTTAGAGCCACAGGAACCAGTGCAGAGAGCCTGAGGAGCGGACTAATATGGTCATACTTCCTGGTTCCTGTCAGGACTCTAGCTGCTGCATTTTTGGATGTACTGCAGCTGCATACAGTTCTTTTTGGTGTACAGACCGTGTAAGCAGGCCATTTGCAGTAGTCATAGCTGCTGGAACAAATGCTGTGACAAGAATCTCCAAGTCTGCCCTGGAACACTATAATTTCTGACTTTGGCAATGTTCTTCAGATGGTAAAAAAGCGTTGATGTTTTATATGATTTATGTGGCTATTGACTTTAGTGTCTGATCCAGTATTACCCCCAAATTTCTGACCTTGTCTGAAGGAAGTAGGGAGAGAGACTGAAGATTGACAGATGACGCCCTCTCTTTGTTTCTGTGGAACCAAAGACAATGATTTCGGTTTTGTTCTGCATTACTGGAGGAAAATTATTTTGGCATCCACTCACTATCTGTTGGATACAGTGGAAGAGCAAATCCATGGTCCATGTCTCCTGCAGTCAGTGAGACATAGATCTGAGTGTCGCGGCGTAATTGTTGGTAGGACACTTGTTTCTTTGTATTAACTGACCTAACGGCAGGCATGTAGAGATTAAAATAGGAGAGGTCCCATGATCGACCCCTCGTGGTACTCCACAGGTCAGGGCCACATGATCTGAGACGCAGTCTCCAATCTCCACAAAGTACTTTCCTAATCCTCCAGTAAGACCTAAACCAGTCAAGGGCGGGCCAGTGACACCAACCCAGTTCCTCCAGTCCTGCATGAGGATCTCCCATGGTCGACAGTTGTCGAACGCGGCACTAAGATCTAACATGAACAAAACTTGTGACTTTACGCTTCAGTCAGTGTGAAGTCGAATGACGTTTGTTACCTTCACTAGAGTGGTCTCGTGCTGTTGGTGGGACTAACCCTCAGACTGGAACATATCAAAAGAATTATACATTTTAAAAATCAGTAAGTTGTTGGGAGGCCACTTTTTCAAGAATTTTTCCAATGAATGGCAGATACGATATGGGGGCGATAATTTTGAATGTCCCTCAGGATCCAGACTGCTCTTTTTTAGGAGAGGCTTATGACTGCTGCTTTTAGGGCCGATAGGAAATGTTCCTGACGACAGAGACATGTTACCTATTTGGTCAGTGAAGGTAACAAACTGCTCAGACGGACTTCAGAAATTAGAGGGCCATATATCCAGGCTAACATGTGGCGGAAGCTCAGACTCATGATTATCTTTTTGACATTTGTTTCAGTATCCACAGGTGCAAAGTGAGTTAGCTCAAAAGCTCTCTGGCTGTTGCATGTTATACGTGCTGTGGCGGTGATATGTTTTTGATCCTTGTATTTGGTCATCGAAAACTGTGGGGAAAAAACTCATACACCCTAAGATTTAGAGAAAATTCTAGGGCCACTTTACAGGGGGTTTCGTTAATCTACCAACGGTTGAAAACAAAACACGAAAATTGATCACTTCAACCTCCAATAATATTTCCAGAAAAATACCTTATCACTTGTTTCTTCGTAAACCCGTTAAATTCACCCAACTCATCTTTAAAGATAATCATAATCGCCCTGAAATTGGACTTTCAGCCACATCCGTTCGGCCCTCCGGCACTTCTTGCTTCTGTGCCCTGACCGAGTCTGCCATAGTCAATGGGGCCTTTTCTATACTGAAACTATTTTAAACCGTCACAAGTGAGCAATGCGTCCAGAACATCTCAGAACACTGGTGGTGTCAGAGTTATACATTTTCATCAACAGTAGAGCAGAGTTTTTCTCAAAATTTAGCATTCCATGAACAGTTTCACCTGTGTTTTCATGTATGTGTCTTCTGTCTAGCAATTGTAAATTCAGCTGGTGGTTTGTAAGCAAAACCATGTCAAAAAATACACAAAATGATCTGACAAAGCAACATCAAACTACATAACATTTGATACATTAACCCCCTTTGTAAATTAGCAGGTCAAGAGTGTGCCCCTGCTGTGGGTGGGGCCACTCATGTGCTGAATGGAAACTAAAGAAAAAAACAAGGTCTCAGTACAGAAGCAGCTCCATTTGCATTTCTGTCCATCAACATTATCAACATGTACATTAAAATCACCTGTAATAACTAAACTATCAAAATCTGTGCACACGAATGAAAGTAGTTCAGTAAAATGGTCAATAAAAACGCACATGACTGTGGTGCCTGTACAGAGAATATATGAAGACATTTTCATTCATTCCTTGAGGCCGCGGTCACAGTTATTTTTCACCAAGGGCCCACGTGGAATCCTGCTGCAGGTATCCCTTCGGAGGAGGGCGAGGAAGATCAGGGACGACCCGTCCATGAGGGAGTGCGGTGCTCCTCAATGGAGGAGGTAGATGAGGGAGAACTGCCTCAATCTGTGCGAGTGAGAGAGGTGATCCTCAGACAAGCTGAAGTTGCTGGGAATACATCGCTCACAGCAGGCATTAGACCTGCACGTGCCTGTAGACACCATGCCCCCTTCAGCCAGGTGAACCCCCCTCCCTCCTTCTCAGACTCATGTCACCTCTGTCTAGGAGGCCATAGAGAAGGTAGTGCAGCGGATCTTGGAAAAGCACAGCAGCTCCAGCAAATAAACCCCACACAAAGAAATGCCTGTTCTTGTGGGCCAGCCAAAAATCCAAATATGATCGGCTCGATGGCAGCTCCATTCCACGAGTTTTACCAGCCGGGTCCTACCAGGAATTTCTACTGCGCCACAAGGACTCTAACACCTATCCACAGAGGTTTGCCCAACTCCAGTATGCCATTCCGAGACATTATGGACACTGAAGTAACTGCCCCAAGAGAGCTGGAGCCACGCAGAAAAAAAAAAAAAAAACAGAGAGTGAATAGCGGCAGGAGAGAAATAGGAAGTAGGTGATGAGTCTCCTCCACCACTGGGCGAAAGTGCTGGTTCTGCAATAACTGCAGCGAATGCAGGGACCAGTCCCTCACAGTCATACACAATTCCCTGGTCTGTCTGAAATACATCTACTGCCTGCTGCCAAAGTAATCTCCCTGTACAAGACCTGGGAGGAGACGCAGATGTTCCAGCAGTCTCCTTTTATGACCGGGAGAGGGAGGTGGCGTGTAAATAAATGAGCTATCTGCTGTTCCCCTATTGTGCAATTGTATATAGTTACTATATTATACCTGTCTGTTCATAACTATTATAAATATATTAATTATTATGAAATATATACTTAATATGAGTATATCTAATTATATAATTTCATTTTAAAGTCTGCATCTACATTCTGTATAGTCCTCTCAGCCGTCACAGTACACAAGGCTCATCACACAATACTAGTTTAAGAAGAAAAGATAGCATTTGTTGTTTTTTCTTCAAAGTGTATTTCTTAAATTTGTAAATAACTCTTTTTCCAGCTGTTCACAATAAATATATTATGAATGTCATACACATTATTGAAGTCTTTCTTTTTATTGATCATATTTCAGTGCAAACAACAGTAGTATATGACAAAACAATCTGTATAGAAAATAGATGTTTCAGTTCAGTGCCATCAACAATATGCCCACTATACGCGGGCTGGCCCCCGCGGCCGACCATCGCCTAGCTTTCCGAGATCAGAATCAGATCGGGCAATCTCAAGGTGGATCATTGGCCGTAAGCAACGGGGTAGTGGAGCAGGCGTGACCACTGACCCAGCTGCTGCGGTCCTCTCCTCCCGGCCTAATGAGCGCTCAGGCCTATTTACAAAATCCGGGCTACAGTGTCAGACCTGATCATGCTTGCAGACTGACTGCAAGGAGTTGTGCAGCATTGGAGCACAGTTGAGCACCCCCTCAACCCTGATTAGGCATTGTAATAGCTCACAGCATTCTCATTTACATGTTAAAGCCTCCTGTGGAGGAGGGATGAGGGGGCAACAAAACTACCGTCAACAGCCAGAATCCCAGAATTTTCACTGTAATATACAGGCCGCAAGCTAATCAGGGTTGAGTGGGGTGCACAACTTTGCTCAATGCTGCACAAACTCCCTTTCTGTCAGTCTGCAGCATGATCAGGTCAGCACACGTGAAGACGCCTGATTTTAAAGGTCCTGAGCGCTCATTCTGGGGGAGGAGAGGACCGCAGTCAGCCGGGTCAGAGAGGCAACGCTGCTACCATACCCCCGTGCTTACGGCCATAACCACCTTAGAAGCCCGTTCTCGTCTGATCTCGGAAGCTAGGCAAGTCGGGCCGCGGGGGCCAGCCGCGTATAGTGGGCATATTGTTGATTCGGCACTGAACTGAAACTCTATTTTCTATAACAGATTGTTTTTTTGTCAAATACTACTGTTTGTTTGCCCTGGAATATGATCACATAAAAAGCAAGTATTCAATAAAGTATGACCATTATAATATATTTATTGTGACAGATGAAAAAAGAGATAATTACAAATTTAAGAAATACACTTATAAGAAAAACAACAACATGCGATCTTTTAACTTCTTAAACTAGTATTTGTGTGATGAGCTTGTGACTGTGACGGCTGAGAGCTGACTAACAGAACTGTAGATGCAGACTTTACAACAAATGAAATTATACTAATTAGATATAATCAATATTAAGTTAAATTTACATAATAATTAAAATATATATAAAACATTTATGAACAGACCAGTATAATATAGTAACTATATACAATAGCACCAATAGACAGCATATAGCTCATGTATTTACACGCACCTTTCCCTCTCCCGTCATAAAAAGGAGACTGTGGAGACATCTGCGTCTCCATCCACTGGGTCCTTGTACAGGGAGAATACTTGGCAGGGCAGTAGATGTATTGTTCCTGACAGACAGGAGGAATTGTGTATGAATGTGAGGACTGGTCCCTGCTTCAGCTGCAGTTTGCAGAACCAGCCCTTTCTCCAGTGGAGGAGGAGACTCATCACTCTTCCTTTTCTTCCTCCTGCCGCTCATCAGTCACCGGGGGTGGCATGCTCGTCTGCTGCGTGGCCTCCAGCTCTTCTCTGGCGAGAACTCAGTGGTCCTAAAGTCTCGTGAATGGCATCCTTAGTTGGTCAAACCCTCTGTGCGATAGGTTTATAGACCTTGGTGGAGCAGTATAAATACCTGGAGGCCCGGCTGGTAAACTCGTGATGGAGCTGCCATCGCCCTCATATTTGGATTTGTGGCTGGCCACAAGACAGGCATTTCTTTGTGTGGGGTTTATTGGCTGGATGCTGCTGCTGGCTTTTCCAAGATCCGCTGCACAAACCTTCACTAAGCCTCCTCAACAGCGTGACATAGTCCAGAGCAGGAGAGGGGGTTCCACTGCTGCAGGGGCATGGTGACAACAGGCATCTGTGCAGGTCTTAACTGCTGCAGTGAGCGATGTACTTCCCCCCACACTTCAGCCATGTCTTAGGCCACCCTCCTCTCAACTCGCACCATAAGTGAGGGCGTTCTCCCTCATCCCCACCCTCCTCCCTCTGAGGAGCACCGCACGCCCTCATGGAACGGGTCTTCCCTGATCTTCCCACGCCTCCTCCGAAGGGTTCCTGCGCAAGGAATCCACGAGGTCCCATGTTAAAAATCACAGTGACGCGGCCAGGAAAGATGAATATGTCTTCATAGATTCCAGTACAGGGCCACCAGCAGTCATGGTTTCGAATTTTTATTGACCATTTTACTGAACTTCTTCATTCGTGTGGCACCAGATTTTGATAGTTTTAGTTATTACAGGTGATTTTAATGTACTGTTATAATGTATGATGACAGAAATGCAAAGGATCTGGCTTCTGTAACTTGCGAGCCTTTGGTTTCATTTCAGCACTGAGTGGCCCCGAACCCACAGCAGGGGCACACTCGTTGACCGTGCTAATTACAAAGGTGGTTAAGTATCAAAAGTTAATTAGTTGATGTTTGCTTTGTCAGATCCTTTCTGTGTATTTTTTTGAACATCGTGTTTTGCTAGCAAACCACCAGCTGAATTTAACAATTGCTAGAAGAAGACACATCCATGAAAACACAGGTTAACTGTTCCATGGGAAAGCTAAATTTTGAGAAAACGTCCATGCTCTACTGTTGATGAATTGTATAACTCTGAGGTCCACCAGTGTTCCTGAATGTTTCTGGACGCCATTGCTCCTGTGACGGTTAAAATAGTTACCAGTACAGAAAAAGGCCCAAAACATTGACTAAGGCAGACTCGTTCAGCGGCACAGAAGCAAGAGTGCCGAGGTCCCGAAACGGAAGTGGCGAAAGTCCCAATTTCCAGGCTGATAATGAAATCTAAAAGATAGTTTGGTGAATTTATACCGGGTTCTACGCAGTAACAGACAGAGAATGTATTTTTCTGACATTATTGGAGGTTGCAGTAACAATTATTTCCGTGTTAATGTTTTCAACAGTTTGGTTAGATTTAACGAACCCCCCTCGTAAAGTTTGCCCAAAGAATTTTCCTCTAAAATCTAGGAGTAATGGGATTTCGCACACAGTTTTTTTCGAATGACACAGTAACAAAGGAATCAAAAACACTAATCACCCCACATGCACGTATAACAATGCAACCAGCCATAGAGCTTTTTTTGACTAACTCACTTGCCCCTGTTCGGCTACAGACCCTGTCAAAAAGATAATCATGAGTCCTGAGCTCCTCCACATGTAGCCTGGATATAAAGCCCTCTAAATTTCTGAAGTCCGTCCTGAGCAGTATTAGTTACCTTTCACTGACACAAATAGTAAACTTGTCTCTGTCGTCAAGGAACATTTCCTATGGCCCTAAAAGCAGCAGTCATAAGACCCTCTCCTAAAAAAGAGCAGTCTGGATCCTGCGGACGTCAAAATTATCGCCCCATTAACAATCAGCCATCATTGGAAAAATTCTTGAAAAAGTGGCCTCCCGAACAACTTATGCTGAATTTTTATAAACAATGAATAATACTTTTGATATGTTCAGTCTGGGTTTAGACCCCACCACAGCACTGAGACCGCTCTAGTGAAGGTAACAAACGACATTCGACATCACACTGATTTCAGGTAAAGGTCACAGTTTTGGTCATGATAGATCTTAGTGCCGCGTTCGACACTGTCCGAACCATGAGATCCTCATGGCAGAGACTGTTGGAACTGGGTTGGTGTCACTGCACAGCCCTTAGACAGTTTAGGACTTAACATGGGGATAAGGAAGTACTCTTGAAGATGGAGACTGCGGTCTCAATCATGTGCCCCAAGACCTGTGGAGTTACCACAGGGGACGATCCTGGTGACCCATCTCCTATTTAAACTCTACAAGCTGCCCGTTTAGGTCAGTTAATACAAAGAAACAAAGTGTCCTACCACAATTACGGCCGACGACACTCAGATCTATGTCTCACTGACTGCAGAGAACATGGACCACTGATTTGCTCCTTCACTGTATCCAACAGATCAGTGAGTGGATGCAAATAATTTCCTCCAGCTAAATGCAACAAACCGAAATCATTGTCTTGGTCCCAGAAACAAAGAGAGGCGTCATCTGTCAACTTCAGTCTCTCTCCCTACTTCTCTCAGACAAGGTCAGAAATTTGGTGGTAATACTGGACTCAGACCTAAAATTCAAATACCCACATAAAATCAAAACATCCAACAGCTTTTAACCATCTGAAGAACCTTGCCAAAGTCATAAAATATAGTGTCCAGGGCAGACTTGAGATTCTTGTCCACCATTTTGTCTCCAGTCAGGCTAGACTACGCACATGGCCTGCTTACAGTCTGTCCAAACAGACCTGATAAGCACTGCAGTACATCCAAAATGCCAGCAGCTAGAGTCCGACAGGAACCAGGAAGTAATGACCATATTAGTCCGGTCCCTCAGGTCTCTGGCACTTGCTGCGCAGTTGCTCAAAGAATCGATTTTAAAACAGCTCTTTTGTGTACAAGTCTCTCCCTGGCCAGCACCAGAAATAACATTAGTGACATGTTGGTGTCAATATGAACAGCCCGACTCTGATGAGCACAGGGACAGGCCTCCTGCTGTGCCCAGAGAGAGAACCAAACATGGGGAGGCTGCGTTTCCAGATCTATGCATCAAAGATCTGAGAACAATCACCCTGAAAATGTGAGGAGCCGCTACTCTAGTCAATGTTCCAATCCAGGTTAAAGACTGTTCTGTTTGCCTGTGCATACAACTGAAGGATTGTATCTCCATATTGTAATGCACTGCAGTCAAAAATTTATTTGTTTTTTTAAAATTCTTGTGTAACTTTGAAAAGTAATGGTTTATTCTTATTGTGTGATTTTATTGTTTTTTATTGTGTTTTAATCTTTTGTGTGATTTTAATGTTTTAATTGTGATTTCTGGTGTTTGGTTTATTAGAGATTGTGATAGTGGGACTGGTGACGCGCTTTGTGGTGCCCTGTGCATGAAAGGCGCTCTACAAATAAACTTTGATTGATGATTTGAATCATATTGTCATGCAACAACAAAAAAGATCATAAAAATATCACTATACGCATTATAAGAAGTACGTATAATGTATATAGTCTTTAGCCAAATACAGAATAAAATAATTATACATTTTGCATTATAAAGCAGCTGAATCCTGTTAATCTAGAGAAGACATATAACATTGTAATGTATACATCCTGGACATAGCAGCATGAGCCTCTGGGATACATAAGTTACAGTTATAGAAGGTAAAAATAAGAACTGGTAAAACACTAATACATTGTCGTCAAACTAACTGCAATATAAATCATTTTCAACCTCAAAGTTTTGCTGAACTATAGACTATGTGAAAACAATAGATAGTACACACATCAACAATAATTAGCTAATAATAATTAGCTAGCGCTGGAAATACACTACAACCAGACGGAAACAGAAACTGAATACTGTAATACAGTAGAATACAGTGAATACAGATTTGTTTGTACAACGCAGGAGAAAGTGTTTTCTTTACAATATTTATCCAAACAGAGAGATCTACGAGCAGCAGCAAATAACAATGAACCACGGAGTGTAAACATCCTAAACAGCCAGCTACAACACTCGAGATTTTAACGTAGCAGACGTGTGAGGAACGATCTACGCACAATATGAGAGCTTTATGGAGTGAAACTAAAAAGAACAGACACAAAACATTGTGTTAATCATAGGAGACATTACCGATTGCGTATGTAATCCAGACTGAATGGAGAAAGCCGCACTCTCTGTTTAAGAGCAGCGCCCACGAGAGTTTTTTCTCCCCAAAGTACTTGATGGGGAGACCGCCTGGGAATACCAGGTGCTGTAAGCATATAGCCCCTGAGCTGCGGCCTGGGGGCGGCTCACAACCCGGCGAGTTGTTGTCGTGTATTGAGTTGAGTTGAGTGCAGCTTGAAGTGTTACGCTCTCACCACTCATCCATTTCCGTAGCATATCAAAAAAAATAATGGAAGTTGTTTAAGTAGAGTGAGATGTTACCACTGGCATAGCAAAGAATTGGGTGAATATTTCATTAGAATGTTTTGATTTTCCAATTTAATTTGAAAAATGGAAATACAAAAAACAACCCACGGTAATTTTAGTTTCCTGATTTTCGTTTTGAAACGAAAACTAATGATTGAAGGGTACACACGGATTTTACAACGGATTATAAAGGATATGATTTTCCAATATGAATTAGAAAATGAAAAATAACAATAAACGAATGGAAAATTGTTTTTCTTCTTATTTTATTTAATGAACGGAATAATAGATGATTGAAGGGTACATCGGATTATCCAGAATAAACAATATTGTATAGGATTAGCAATAAAAGAAAGTTTAAACTACACATGTTAACATATACTAACCATTAATAGGAATTCTAAAATGCACAGGAGTAGCAGAATTCATATGGCAAACATTTGCATAAACTTGCCATATAAGCATTTAAGCGTCCTGCACATACGCACGGGCTCATTCACCGCGTTCTCTTAGTATTAGATCCAGTGTTTTCTCCAGCCCTGTGTGGCGTAGTGGGATTGTCAAGTCTTTCGCTTGGAAGATCAGGGTTCTGAGCCGCCGGCCAATCCTCAAAATTATATTACGGGGGGAGTATATGAATCAGATTACTCATTACTGAATAAAGTTCATTTTTTTCCTGCTGTTTGGTTGGTGCAGATTTTAAGTTATTTAAAACAACATTACTACAGTCTAGCAACTATTTTAAATGTGTTGGCCTAATTACTAAGTATGTTTTTAGAAAAAAATTTTAAACGCAACACAATCATAGTGTCGTAGACTGTACTTGAAACCCGAGTCCCGTCACACATAGACCCACACTCTTTCTCATTGAGGCTATAAAGCCACAGGAAAGTTGTCCGGTGAACAGAGAACAAAGACCGATGAGAATCCAGTTTTCCATAACCCTGCACACAATGGCCCACAGGTGTTGTTCGGTCCATTGCACGCATCACTGGGGAAAACAATAAGATAAAAGACGCGAGATCACACGTGAGTCACGTGTGATTCACGCGTGAAAGGCGACAAAACGAAGTGGGACCCTACTGTAAGCCACAGAACGCAAATCCTATAATCCGATTGTTTAAAGTAGGAAGGAGGAGAGGATAGTTGCTAAAATCCCGATACTTTTCCCACAGACTTACTACCCTAGCAGCATGACTGACAGTCAAAGATGTCTACCTTCCTGAGCCTACCTTCCATCCATAATGCTAAACTAAAGACGACTGTTTTAAGCCTAAACCTTGAATGTGGAGACGTGGTCCGCACGAAGGGAGAAACAGCATCAGCCGCGGCTAGGGCTAGCCCATGCTACAGCACCCAATATTTTGTGGATTGTACAACACCAAGTGTGTAAACCAAACCAGACTAACAACCTAACCATAGGCAAAATTGTTGCTAAAGGGCAAAAGAGTGTTTTACGTCTGGCCTTGAATGTGGAGACCGTAATCTCTTCCTATTCACAGTACAGTTGCTTGGTAGCTAAATGCTCTGCTGCTAGACAGTACTTTTTGAGACTTAGGTAACCAACAGACGCTGGCGATTTTGTAGAGCACAGTGCTCCGGTTTGGTTGATATAGCACTTAACGTGTCTTGAAGATAAGAACACGAGCCAGGCCATTCATAGGCTTTGTAAACTAAAAGAAGGATTTCCGTGTCACTTTTAGGAAGGATATTCTTGATTTTAGCGATGTTCCGCAAGTGAAAAAAAGCTGTTTTAGTTGCTTGGCTTATATCAAGCCTTGAAGGATGTGCAACATCGAATTCCACCCCCAGAATAAGGCGATGATTTGTGATTCAAATTGGACAAAGTGATACCGATCCGATAGAATAGGATTTAAACCAGCCAAGCCTGTTACCTCTGAGACCTATAACACATTCAGCCTTCGCGCAGTAGAATTCTGAGTCTATTTGGTTAAATGACACTTGGTCCAGTAGGACAAACACAGACACTTGTCCACTATTGACAGCTAGTAGTATGTCATTATTTACTTTGACTAGTGCCGTAACAGTGCTAAGATGAGCTCTTAATCCCATTGAAAGGTTTCAAACATAATTATTATTTTCCCCTGAAAACCCGGATGGAGAGCCAAGCAGTTTGCTCAAAGATTTTCCAGATTTTGTTTTCTTCAGAAGGGGTTTGATTACCGTCGGTTTAAAAAGCTTGTGGTACAAAGTGCCACAATTGTAAAGAAGTGTAATTAAGTTTAAGCGATAGGCTCATTGTGTCCCAAAGGAGCTGGGTCTTGGAAGAGCCAAGCTCTATAAAAGACACATTAGGGGCGACGTGGTTCAGTTTGTAGAGCATAGACCTTTGATCCTGAAGTCGTGGGTTGGAACCCAGGACTCCACTGACTCCCACTGAGTCTGCTGTCGTTTGTGTCCTATGGCAAAGCACCTTAACCTAAGGGCTGATGCACAGTGGGGCGGCTGTGGCTGTAAAGTGGCAAACGCCGTTGTGTCCTAGGGCAAACACTTTCACCTCCATTGCCTAGAATGGTCTAGTGTGTGTGTGAATGGTTGGTGATGGTCGAGGGCCAATGGCACATAACAGGTGCCGTTCGCTCTTTCCAGTGTGCCCTACGACGCAGGGCAGCTGTGGCTACAGTAAGCGTTTTATCACCACAGTGTATGAAGTGAATGAATAATGCAGCCCGCGAAAATTCAATTTTGGTAGAACGTTAACCAAAATTACCCCCGTTCCCAGGCCGGTTCGACATCTCCCCAAGCCTATCGCTCAACAGACGCCCCTATGTCCAATCACCGTACCGACTACGCCTGCCCGCATAAAAACGGGAGGGAACTCCGCACTAGCTCGGCTCCGAAGCCTTTCATGAATCGTTCTTGAGAATCGCTTTGGTCTACTCACGCTTACTCCTGCTTCCCCTGCTGCCTCCTGTCTTGCAGCGTGTGGCCTGCTCCTCCTCCGCGTTGCTCGCACCTGCTACGGGATATCGTGCTGTTGGCCGAGGTTCATTGCCGCTCTCACTCCTTTGCAGGCTCTTCTGCGGGTTTCCGCCGCTGCTGCGTCCACTCTCGCGGCTGCCGCGGCATACGGCCGGTCATGGCCCGGTGCGGTGGAAGCCGAGCGGCATCCCTGCCCTCCTCGTGCCGGTACGCGTGGTCCCTTTTGTTGTCCCCTTGTCTTCTGCTTGTGGTAAGTATGTCGCACGTTTTAATCCCCTCCCGCATTGTACAGCAAGGCTCAGTTCGCCCCGCGATTTGTACAGCAGGCTCGTGGCCACAGTGCATTGGTGGGCAAGCTCAGTTTAAAGCCACTCGCATTGTTCTGCAGGCTCTCTTAACCCAATCTCCGATAAATCCTTCAATCTGACTGCCAGCAAATCCTCACATGTGGACTGGCAAGACCTCAGTTTAATGCCCCTCCACAATGGACTGCGTGCCATGTTTTAATCCCCTCACATTGGCCTGCATTCTCTCTTTGAAATCCCTCTCTGACTGCGAGCTCTGTTTTAAAACCCTCTCTTGGACTGCAAGACCCCGTTAAATCCCTCTGGACTGCGGCTTCCCAAATGAATCCCTGCCCTCTTTGGACTGTCGAGCTCCCAGGTAAACCCGCACGGAACTGCTTATATTCTGAACTGCTTATATCTGGAGCTGTTATAAAGACCGTATCCTAGGAACTTGCTTCATCGCTGAACTGCTTATATATATGTAACTGCTATATATGGAACTGCTTATAACTATGAAACTCTATATAATGGAACATGCTTAAATATGGAACTGCTTATATATGAACAGCCCGAGGCTTGTATACGGAACATGCTTATATGGAAAGTGCTCATATTGGATTCATATATGGTACCTTCTGCTTATAACTGAACGCTTATATATAAAAATAAATAAATTAATTATTTATATTAATATTTATGTTTATTATTTTTTTATATATAAGCGGTTCCAGATAAAAGCAGTACCCTAAGCAATTCCAATATGAGCAGTTCAATATAAGCATTTCCGTATACAAGCCGATCCATATATAAGCAGTTCCATATATAAGCAGTTTCCATAATAGCAGTTTTCATATATAGCATTCCTTATATAGCAGTTCCATATATAAGCAGTTCGCATAGAAGCAGTTTCCATTACGGTATAACAGTCCTCAGATATAATCATTTTCCAGATATAACAGTTCCGTTCGGGAATCACCTGGGAGCACGCAGTCCAATGAGAGATTCAATTTGGGAGCCGCAGTACCCAGAGGGCTTTAAACGGCCTTGCAATCCAGAGAGGGAATAAAACAGAGCTCAGGCAGTCCAGAGTAGGGATTTAAAGAGAGCCTGCAGGCCAACGTGAGGATTAAACTGAGCACCAGTCCAATGTGAGGGATTAAACTGAGGTCTTGCAGTCTAAAAAAAAAAAAAAAAAAAAAAATTGTAGGAATAGCTTGCAGTCAGAGTGAAGATTTAATCGGAGCTTGGGTTTAAGAGAGCCTGCAGAACAATGCGATGGCTTAAACTGAAAGCTTGCCCACCAAAGCACGGGCCCACTATATCCTGCAGTACAAAGCGCGGGCGAACAGAGCCCCATCAGTACAATGCTTAGGGGAATAGAACCGCGCGCATATCTTACACACAACGCCAGACGACAGGGACAACACAACGGGGAAAAGGAAGGGACCACCCGTACCGGCACGAGAGGCAGGATGCGCACGGCTCCCACCGCACCGGGTCCAGACCGGCCGTATGCATCAGCAGCGCGCGACGAGACGAGCAGCGGCGAACCCTCCCCCCCCCACCTCCCGGCCCGCCCCCCCCCCCCTCCAGAAAGAGCCCGAAAGGAGGAGAGCGGCAAAGACCCACGGACCACAGCACGAGACCCCGTAGCATGTGCAGCAACGCGGAGGAGAGCAGGCCACACGCAGCACTACAGAGGACACAGGGGACCGCAGGAGTAAAGCATTGAGTAGACAAAGCGATTCCTCAGAACCTTCATGCAATGCTTCGGAGGCCGAGAGTGGGAGTTCCTCCTTTTTTATGCGGCTGGCGTAGTTTCGGTACGTGATTGGAAGGGGGCGCTGTTGAGCGATAGGCTGGGGATGTGAACCGGCCTGGAGGTGGTAATTTTGGTTAACGTCCTACCAAATTTGAATTTTCGCGGCTGCATATTTCATTCACTTCATACACAGTGGGATAACGCTTACTGTAGCCACCGCTGCCTGGGGCAACACTGACAGAAGCTAGGCAACCAGTATGTGCCATTGGCCCTCCAGACCTCCACCAACCATTCAACACACACTAGACTCATTCGAGGTCAATGGAGGAGAAAGTGTCTTGCCCTAGGACACAACGGCAGTTTGCCACTTTACAGCACAGCCGCCCCACTGTGGCATCAGGCCCTAGTTAAGTGACTGCCAAGGACACAACGACAGCAGGACATCAGTGGGAGTCAGTGGAGACCTGGGTACCACCCACGACCTAATCAGGCTCAAGGGTCGCAATGCTCCTACCCACTGAACTCCCGTCGCCCCTAATGTGTCACTTTAAAGAGCTTGGCTCTTCCAAGACACACTCCTTTGGCCACAAGAGCCTATCTTAAACATAATAAACACATCTATACAATGTGGCTGATGTCCCACAAGCTTTTAAAACCGCGGTAATAAACCGCTTCTGAAGAAAACAAAATCCTGTAAAATCTTAGAGCCAAACAGCTTTGCTTCCACCTCAGGAAAATAATATTTTATAAAACCATTCAATTGGATTCCCAGAGCTCATCATAGCAACTGAAACGCACTAGTCAAAGTAAAAAATGACATACTAACTAGCTGCTAATAGGACAAGAGTCAGTGTTGGTCCTACTGGACACCCAAGTGCTACCATTTAACACAATAGACAACCCAGAATTCAACTGCTGAGGCTAGAAAGTGATATAGGTCTCAGAGAACAGCTCCTTGGCCTGGTTTTAATCCTATCTATCGGATCGGTATCACTTTGTCATTTGAAATCACAATCATCGCCTTATTCTGGAGTGGAATTCGATGTGCCACTCCTCAAGGCTTATATACCGCCAGCAACTAAAACACTTTTTCCACTTGCGGAACAACGCAAAATCCCCCCCAAGAATAACCTCCTAAAAGTGACACGGAAATCCTCTTTTAGTATACAAAGCCATGAATGGCCTGGCACGACTTATCTTCAAACACGTTAGAGCTATATCAACCAAACCGAGCACTGTGCTCACAAAACGCCAGACGTCTGTTGGTTCCTAGTACATCAACAAAAGTACGTCAGCAGCAGAAGCATTTAGCTACCAAGCCCCTTTAACTGAGGAATAAGAAAGCAGATACGGCTCCCACATTCAAGGCCAGACTAAACACTCTTTAGCCACTGTAGCACCAATTATTGCCTATGGTTAGGTTGTTTGTCAGGTTTTGGTTTTACACACTAGGTGTGTAATCCACAAAATTTGGTGCTGTATCCTGGGCTAGCCCAAGCCCGGCTTGCTGCTGTTTTCTCCTTCGTTCGACACTGGTCCCCCCCCCTCCACATTCAAGTAAGGCTAAAAACAGTCGTTCTTTAGTGTTAGCATATGAATAGGGAAGGTAAGGCTGCAGGGAAGTGCTATGACCAACTTTGACTGTCGTCAATGCTGCGAAGGGAGTAAGTCAGCTGAAAAAGTAATGTATTTTAGCCCTATCCTCTCCACCTACCTACTTTAAACAATCTGCATTATTAGGAATTGCGTCTGTGGCTACAGTAGGTCCCACTTCGTTTTGGTACGCCTTTCACGCGTGAAACACACCAGACTCACGTGTGATTCACAGCGTCTTCTTGATTTATTTTTTCCCCAGTGATGCTGCAATGACCCGAACACCACCAGTGGCACTTGTGAGGCAAGGGTTAGGAAAATTGCTTCACATCGGTCTATGTTCACGTTCCCGTACAACTTTCTGTGGCTATTATAGGCTCAATGATTAAGAGGTGGACTCTGGTGTGAGAGGACTCGGGTTCAAGTACAGTCTACGACGACTTTGATTTGTTGACGTTAAATTTTTCTATAACAACTTAGAAATTAGCCAACACATTTTAAAATAAGTTTGCTAGACTGTATTAAACTGTTGTAAACCTTCACAATCTCACCAACCGAAACTGCAGGAAAAAAATGCAACCTTAATGTCAGTAACAGAGTAAACTGATTCATATAACTCCCCCCGCTAATAAAATTTGAGGATTGCCGGGCTCGCACCTATCTTCCAATCGAAAGACTTGACATCCCACTACGCCACACAGCTCGGAGAAAACACTGATAATACTAAAGAGCGCTGAGTGAATGAGCCGTGCTATTGCAGGACGCTTAAAATGCCTTATATGCAAGTTAATGCAAATGTATGCATAATGATCTGCTACTCCTGTGCATTTTAGAATTCTTAATTAAGTGGAAGCTAATATGTAACATGTAAGTTTAAATTTTGTATAGCTAATCAATACAATATAGTATTCAGAATAATCCGTGTACCCTTCAATCATCAGTTATTCCGTTTCACAATAAAAATCCACAGAAAAACAAATATTCATTCGTTTATTGTATTTTCCTTTTCTAATTCAAATGGAAAATCAAATCCTTATAATCCGTGTACAATCCGTGTACACTTCAAATCATTAGTTATTCCGTTTCAAAACAAAATCAAAAAACAAATTACTTGGTTGTTTGATTGTATTTCCATTTTCAAACATTAATAGGAAAATCAAAACATTCTAAATGAAAATATGGGTCACCCATTTCTTTGCTATGCAGTGGAAACGAAAAAAAAAACCCTGACTAAAACAACTTCCATTATTTTGTTTGATATGCTACCGAAATGATGAGTGTTATAAGACGGAAACAACATCAAGCTGCACTCAACTCAACTCAACTACACGGACACAACTCGTCGCTGTTGGTTGAGCTCGCCCCCAGGCCCGAGCACCCAGGGGCAAAATGCATACAGCACCTAGGTATTCCCAGGCGGTCTCCCATCCAAGTACTATGGGAAAACTTTGTGGGCGCTGCTCTTAAACAGAGAGAGCCGTCTATTCTCCTTCATTCTGGATTAACTACGCACTCGGTAAGTCCCTCCTCTGATACACACAATGTTTTTGTGGCGTTCTTTAAGTTTCCACTCCATAATAAATAACCACGAATAAGGGGGAAGACAACGAATTCAATCTCTCATAAATGTGCGTAGATCGTTCACACACGTCTGTAGTTTAAAATCTCGAGTGTGGATTGCGCTTTTATGATTGTTTACCTCCGTGTCATATGTTATTTGCTGCTGCCTCGTCGAAGATCTCTCTGTTTGGATCAATATTGTAAAGAAAACACTTCACCTGCTTGTGACAAACAAACTGTATCACTGTATTCTACTGTATACAGTAATTCCAGTTTGTTGTCCGTCTGGTTTAGTATGTAAATCCAGCGCTAGCAAATTAATTAGTAGCTAAATATTGTTGATGTTGTACATCTATATGTATTTCACTTTCTATAGTTCCAGCAACACAATGAATGAAAATGAATAATATTGCAGTAGTTTACGACAATGAATAAGGTGTATTACCAGTTCATATTAATCCATCAATAACCTGTATCTTAACTGTATCCCAGAGCCTCATGCTGCTAATGCCAGAAGTAAACATACAACTGTATATGTCATCTCTATATTATACAGATTCATGCTTCTTTATAATGCAAATGTAATAATTTTATTCTGTTATTATCTAAAGATATATACATTAAAGCAGTACTTCCTCTAATCATGCTATAGCTAGAGTATTTTATGATCTTTTTGTTGTTGGAAGACAATAATGATCAATCAATCAATCAAATTTATTAGTAGAGCGCTTTCATGCACAGTGCAACACCAGCGATTCACAGTCCCATCACAAATCATCACATAAAACAAACAGACCTATAATCACAATTAAAACATTAAAAACACACAAAAGATTAAAACACAATAAAAACAATAAAAGCACACAAAAGAATAAAACCATTACCACTTTCAATTACACAAGAAATTTAAAAAAATAAATAAATAAAATGACAGCATTGCAATTACAAATGAGATAAAATCCCTTCCGTTGTATGCACAGGCAACCAGAACACGTCTTTAACCTGGATTTGAACATTGACAGAGTATACGCCTCCTCACATTTTCAGGGAGATTGTTCCAGATCTTAGCTGCATAGATCTGAAACGCAGCCTCCCCATGTTTGGTTCCACACTGGGCACCAGCAGGAGGCCATCCCTGTGCTCCACAGAGTCCGGGCTGGTTCATATAACACAACATGTCACTAATGTATTCTGGAGCCAGGCCATGGAGAGACTTGTACACAAGCAAGCTGTTAAAAATCTATTTCTTTGAGCACAGAGCCTGCAGGAGACCTGAGACCGGCACGTAATATGGTGTCATACTCCTGGATCTGATCAGGACTCCTATCGCTGCATTTTGATGTACTAGCAGCTGCTCCAGGTCTGTTTGGACAGACCTGTAAGCAGGACATAGCAGTAGTCTAGCCTAGCGGAGCACAAATGCGTGGACAAGAATCTCCAAGTCAGCCCTGGACACTATATATCTGACTTTTGGCAATGTTTCCTCAGATGGTACAAAGCTGTTGATGTTAAATGATTTATGTGGCTATTGAAATTTAAGGTCCTGAGTCCAGTCGTTACCCCCAATTTCTGACCTTGTCTGAAGGAAGTAGGGAGAGAGACCTGAAGTTGACAGATACAGCCCTCTCTTTGTTTTCTGGGAACCAAAGACAATGATTATCGGTTTTGTCTGCATTAGCTGGAGGAAATTAATTTTGCATCCACCAAAGATCTGTTTGGATACAGTGAAGGAGCAAATCCATGGTTCCATAGTTCTCCTGCCAGTCAGTGAGACATAGATCTGAGTGTCTCGCGTAATTGTGTAGGACACTTTAGATTTCTTTTATTACAGACCTAACGTCAGCATGTAAGAGTTAAATAGGAGAGGTGCCAGATCGACGCCTGATGTACTCCACAGGTCAGGGCCACTGTCTGAGGACGCAGTCACCAATCTCCCACAAAGTACATCCTATCCTCCAGTAAGACCTAAACCAGTCTAGGCTGTGCCAGTGACACCAACCCAGTCCCTCCATCTCTGCATGAAGGATCTCTGAATCGACAGTGTCGACAACGCGGCAACTAAGATCTAACAAGACCAAAACCTGTTGACTTTACCTGCATCAGTGTGAAGTCGAAATGTCGTTTGTTACCTTCACTAAGCGGTCTCAGTGCTGTGGTGGGGTCTAAACCCAGACTGGAACCATAACAAAAGAATTATTCATTGTTAAACTTTCAGTAAGTTTTGGGAGCCACTTTTTCAAGATTTTTTCCAATGAATGGCAGATTCGATATGGGGCGATAATTTTGAAGTCCCGCAGGATCCAGACTGCTCTTTTTAGGAAGGTCTTATGACTGCTGCTTTATATGGCCATAGGAACTGTTTCCCTGACGACAGAGACATGATACTATTTGTGTCAGTGAAGGTAACAAACTGCTCAGCGGACTTCAGATATTTAAGAGGGCAATAAATCCAGGCTACATGTGAGGACTTCAGACTCATATTATCTTTTGACAGTTTCAGTATCCACAGTGCAAAGTGAGTTATCTCAAAAATCTTCTCAGGCTGTTGCATGTTTATACCGTGCTGGGAGGTGATAGTGTTTTTGATCCTGAACTTTGTCATCGGAAAAACTGTGCGAACTCATTACACCTAGATTTTAGAGGAAAATTCTAGGGGCAACATAACAGGGGGTACATAATCTACCAACTGTTGAAAACATACCACGAAAATTGTTACTGCAACCTCCAATAATGTCAGAAAATACATTTTCTCTTGTTCTTCGTAGAACCTTAAATTCACCCAACTCATCTTTAAGATTCAAATCGCCCTGGAAATTGGACTTTCGCCACTTTCCGTTCGGCCCTCCGGGTGCAACTCTTGCTTCTGTGCCCTGAACCGAATCTCCTTAGTCCATGGGCCATTTTTCTTACTGGTAACTATTTAACCGTCTCCGGAGCAATGGCGTCCAAACATTTCAGAACACAGGTGGGTGACAGAGTTATACAATTCCATCAACAGTAGAGCATGGAGTTGATTCTCAAAATTTAGCATTCCATGACAGTTCACCTGTGTTTCATGTAGTGTCCTTCTTCAGCAATTGTAAATTCAGCTGGTGGTTTGCCTAGCACAACACATGTCAAAAAATACACAGAAATGATCTGACAAAAGCAACATCAACTACATTAACATTTGCAGATACATTAACCCCCTTTGTATTTAGCAGGTCAAGAGTGTGCCCCTGCTGTGGGTGGGGCCAGCTCATGTGCTGAATGAAACCAAAAGGTCTTCAAGTACATAAGCAGCTTCCTTGCATTTCTGTCATCAACATTATCAACATGTACAATTAAAATCACATGTAAAACTAAAACAATCAAATCCTGTGCACACGCATGAAAGTAGTACATTAAAATGGATCCAATAAAATCGCAACAGGACTGTGGTGGCCGTGTACAGGAATATATGAAGACATTTTCATTCTTTCCCTGGCCCGCGTCACTGTGATTTTTCACAAGCCCACGGGATTCCTGCTGCAGGACCCTTCGAGAGGCGAGGAAGATCAGGGACGACCCGTCCAATAGGGAGTGCGGTGCTCCTCACGGGAGGATTGATGAGGAGAACGCCCTACTCTGGTGCGAGTGGAGAGGAGGTGATGCCTCAGACACGTGCTGAAGTGCTGGGGGAATACATCGCTCACAGCAGGCAGTAAACCTGCACAGTGCCTGTTGTCAACCCATGCCCCCTGCCGCGTGAACGCCCCTCCTCCTGCTCACACTCATGTCACCGCTGTCTGAGGAGGCCATAGAGAAGGTTGTGCAGCGGATCATGGAAAAGCAGCAGCTGCCTCCAGCAAATAAACCCCACACAAAGAAATGCCTTCTTGTCGGCCAGCCAAAATCCAAATATGAGGGCGATGGCAGCACCATCCACGAGGTTTTACCAGCCGGGTCCTACCAGTATTTCTACTGCTCCACCAAGTCTAATAACACCTATCGCACAGAGGGTTTGACCAACTCCAGGATGCCATACCGAGACTTTATGGACACGAGTTTCTGCAGAGAGAGCTGGAGGCCACCAGCAGAGAGTGAATAGAGCGGCAGGAGAAGAAAAGGAAAGTGATGAGTCTCCTCCTCCACTGGAGAAAAGTGCTGGTTCTGCAACTGCAGCCTGAAGCAGGGACCAGTCCTGCACATTCATACACAATTCCCTGGTCTGTCAGGAAAATCATCTACTGCCCTGCCAATGTATTCTCCCACTGTCCAAGGACCAGGGATGGACGCAGATGTTCCAGCAGTCTCCTTTTTCTGACCGGGAGAGGGAAAGGTGGCGTGTAAAAGAAATGAGCTATCCTGCTGTCTATTGTGGCATTGTATATAGTTACTATATAAAGCAGTCCTATTTCATAAATGTATTATAATATTAATTATTATTAAACTATATCCTATAATATTGATTATATCTAGAATTATATAAATTTCATTGTAAAGTCTGCCTCTACAGTTCTGTATAGTCAGCTCTCAGCGTCACCAGTCACAAGGCTCACACATCAAAAGCTAAGTTTTAAGAAGATAAAGGAAAGCATGTTGTTTGTTTTTTTTTTTTTTTTTTTTTTTTTTTTTCTCTAAGTGGTATTTCTAAATTTGAAAATATCTCTTTTTTTCATCTGTTCACAATAAAATTATATTAAAATGTCATACAATATTGAAGTCCTTTCTTTTTATTTGATCATATTTTCAGGCATACAACAGTAAGTATTTGACAAAACAATCTGTAGGTAGAAAATAGAGTTTCAGTTCAGTGCCAATCACAATAAGCCCACTATACGCGGCAGGCCCCCGCGCCCGACCTTGCACTAGCTTCCGAGATCAGACGAGATCGGCATTCTCAAGGTGTGTAAGGCCGTAAGCACGGGTATGGAGCAGCGTGCTCCTGGACCCTGCTGCTAGCGGTCCCTCTCCTCCCCCAGAATGAGCGCTCAGGCCTTTACAAAATCCGGTCTACAGTGGCTGACCTGAACTTGCTGCATACTGACGATAGGAGTTTGTGCAGCATGGGAGCAAAGTGTGCCCCCCACAACCCTGATTAGCATTGTATAGCTCACAGCCTCCTGCATTTACATGTTAAAGCCTCCCTGTGGAGGAGGGAGGAGGACAACAAACTACCGTCCAACAGCCGACATCCCAGAAGTTTCACTGTAATATACAGGCCGAAAAGCTAATCAGGGTTGAGGGGGTGCACAACTTTGCTCAATGCAGCACAACTCGTTTCAGTCAAGTCTGCAGCATGATCAGGACAGCACACTGTAAGATCCCGGTATTTTTTGTAAAGGCCTGAGCGCTCATTCTGGGGGCATGAGAGGCCGACAGCACGCAGGGTCATGAGGCCACGCAGCTCCATAACCCCCGGATTCTTTAGACTGCCTTACCACCTTTGAGAAAGCCCGATCTCGTCTGATCTCCGGAATCTAGCAATGTCGGGCCGCGGGGCCAGCCTGCGTATAGTGGGCATATTGTGATTGGCACTGAACTGAAACTCTATTTTCTATACAGAATGTTAGTCAAATATACTGTTGTTTGCCCTGAAATATGATCAATAAAAAGAAAGACTTCAATAATGTTATGACATTTATAATATATATATTGTGAACGAGTATGAAAAAAGAGAATTTACAAAATTAAGAATTACACATAGAAGAAAAACAACAACATGCTACTTTTAACTTCTAAACAAGTATTTGTGTGTTAGGCCCTGTGACGTGAACGGCTGAGAGCTGACTAAACAGAACTGAAGATGCAGACTTTACAATGAAATATATAATTAGATTTAATCAATATTAAGTATATATATACATAATAATAAAATATTTATAACATTTATGAACATACAGTAAAATATCAGTAACTCATAATAAAATAGCAACCAATAGACAGCAGATAGCTCATTTATTTACACGGCCAACCATTTTCCTCTCCCTGTCATAAATGGAGACTGCTGACATCTGCGTCTCCATCCCCTGGTGCCCTTGTACAGGGAGAATACTTTGGCAGGGCAGTAGAAGTACTTTCCCTGAACATGACCAGGGAATTTGTGTATTAATGTGAGGACTGGTCCCCAATGCTTCAGCTGCAGTTTGCAGAACCGCACTTTTCTCCCTGTGAGGAGGAAGACTCATCACTCGTTCCTTTCTCTCCTGCGCTCATCTCACTCTCTGCTGCGTGCCTCCAGCTCTCTCTGGGGCAGAACTCAGTTCCATAAAGTCTCGGAATGGCATCCTGGAGATGGTCAAACCCTCTGTGTCGATAGGTGTTATAGACCTTGGAGGAGCAGTAGAAATACCTGGTAGACCCGCGGGTACAAACTCGTGGATGGAGCAGCTACGCCCTCAATATTTGATTTTGGCTGAGGCCACAAGACAAGCATTTCTTTGTGTGGGGTTTATATTTCTTGAGGCTGCTGCTCTTTTCCAAAGATCCGCCTGCACAACCTTCTCTATGGCCATCCCAGACAGCGGTGACATGAGTCTGAGCAGGAGGAGGGGGTTCACCTGCTGCGGGGGCATGGTGACAACAGTCACTGTGCAGTCTTACTGCCTGCTGTGAGCGATGTATTTCCCCAGCCACTTCAGCCTTGTCAGAGGCAATCACCTCCCTCTCACTCGCACCAATTGAGGGCGTTTCTCCCCTCATCACCTCCACCCTCTGAGAGGGGCACCGCACTCACCTCATGGACGGGGTCGTTCCCTGATCTTCCTCGCCGCCTCCCTCCGAAGGGTCCTGCAGCAGGAATCCACCGAGGTCCCATGTGACAAATCACAGAGTTGACTCGGCCAGGAAAGATGAAAATGTCTTCATATATTCCTGAACAGCCACCACAGTCATGTTGCGATTTTATTTGACCATTTTACTGAACACTTTCATCGTGTGCACAGATTTTTGATAGTTTTTAGTATTACAGTGATTTTAATGTACATTTGATAATGAAGATTAACAGACAATGCAAAGGAGCTGGCTTCATGTACTGAGACTTTGGTTTCATTCGCACATAGAGTGGACCCACCGCACAAGCAGGCACACTTCTTGACCTGCTATTACAAAGGGGGATTTAAGTAAACAAATGTTAATGTATTTGTATGTTGGCTTTGTCAGAAACATATTCTGTGGTATTTTTTGACATGTGTTTAGCTAGCAAACCACCAGCTGAATTTACAATGCTAGAAGATGACACATACCATGAAAACACAGGTGAACAGTTCCATGGAAATGCCGTATTTTGAGAAAAACTCCAGCTCGCTACTGTTTGTTGAATTGATAACTCTGTCACCACCAGTGTTCCTGAATGTTCTGGACGCACATGCTCCTGTGACGGTTAAAATAGTTTAACCAGTAATAAAAAGGCCCCATGGACTAAGCAGACTCGGTCAGGGCACAGAAGCAAGAGTGCCGAGGGCCGAACGGAAGATTGGCGAAAGTCCAATTTGCCAGGCCGATTATGAAATCTTTAAAGATGAGATTGGGTGAATTTAACCGGTATCTACGAAGAACAATAGAAATGGTATTTTTCTGACATTATTGGAGGTTTGCCAGTAACAATTTTCGAGTTATTTTTTCAACAGTTGGGTAGATAAACGAACCCCCCTGTAAAGTTGCCCCTGAAATTTCCTCTATATCTAGGTGTAATGAGTTCGCACAGTTTTTTCGATTACAAAGATCCAAGTACAAAAACACAACACCTCCACACACGTATAAACAATGCAACAGCAAGAGAAGCTTTTTGAGCAACTCACTATGCCCTGTGGATACTGACACTGTCAAAAAGATAATCATGAGTCAGAGCTCCTCCCCATGAAATCCCTGGATATATTTGCCCTCTAAATTTTCTGAAGTCCGTCCTGAGCATTTGTTACCTCACTGACACAAATAGTAAACATGTCACTGTCGTCAGACATTTCCAAAAGCCCCCCAAAACATCAGTCATAAGACCTCCCTAAAAAAGAGCAGTCTGGATCCTGCGGGACTTCAAAATTATCGCCCAAATCGAATATGGAATCTGCCATTCATTGTAAAAATTCTTGAAAAAGTGGCCCTCCCAACAACTTACTGAATTTTTACACCAATGAATAATTCATTTGATATGTTTCCAGTACTGGGTTAGACCCCACACAGCACTGAGACCCGCTCTAGTGGAAGGTAACAAACGACATTCGCTTCACACTGATGCATGGGTAAAGTCACAAGTTTTGGTCATTGTTAGAACTTAGAGCCGCGTTCGACACTGTGCGACCATGAGATCCTCATGCAGAGACTGAGGACTGGGTGGTGTCACTGGCACAGCCTAGACTGGGTATTAGGTCTTACCTGGAGGATCGGAAAGTACTTTGTGAGGATTGGAGACTGTGCGTCCTCGAGACATGTGGCCCTGACCTGAGGAGTACCACAGGGGTCGAATCCTGGACCTCTCCTAATTAAACTCTACATGCCTGCCGTTAGGTCAGTTATACAAAAAACAAAGGTGTCCTACCACAGATTACGCCCGACGACACTCAGATCTATGTCTCAATGACTGCAGGAGTACATGGACCACAGGATTAGCTCCTTCAACTGTATCCAACGATCAGTGGAGTGGATGCAAAAATAATTTCCTCCACTAAAATGCCAGACAAAACCGTATCATTTGGTCTTTGGTCCCCAGAAAACAAAGAGAGGGCGTCATCTGTCAAACTTCATTCTCTCCTGCCCTACCTTCCTTCAGACAAGGTCAGATTTTGGGGGGCTAATACGACACAGACCTAATATTTCAATAGCCACATTAAAATCAATAACAACAACCAGCTTTTTACCATCTGAAGAACATTGCCAAAGTCAGAAAAATATGACCAGGGCAGAAACTTGGAGATTCTTGTCCACGCAATTGTCTCCAGCAGGCGAGACTACTGCAAAGGCCTGCATACAGGTCTGTCCAAACAGACCCAGTAAAAAGCAGCATGCTGCAGTAAATCCAAAATGCAGCAGCCTAGAGTCCTGACCGGAACCAGAATTATGACCATAATTAATCCCGGTCCTGCAGTCTCTGCACTGGCTACCTTGCCAAAAGAATAAGAAATTAAAAACATCTCTGCTTGTGTACAAGACTCTCATGGCCTTGCACCAGAAAACATTAGTGGACATGTTGGTCGTCATATGAACCAGCCCGGACTCTGAGAGCACAGGGACTGGCCTCTGCGGTGCCCCAGAGAGAGAACCAAACATGGGGAGGCTGCCGTTTCAATCAATGCACTAAGATCTGGAACAATCTCCCTGAAAATGTGAGGTGGGAGGGCGTCTACTCTGTCAAATGTTCAAATCCAGTAAAAGACTGTTCAGTTGCCTGTGCATACAACTGAAGGAATTTTATCTCCATTGTAATGCACTGCTGTCATTTATTTATTATTTTTTTAATTTCTGGTTAACTTTGAAAGTGTTTTTAATGGGTTTTATTCTTTTGTGTGATTTTATTGTTTTTAATTGTGTTTAAACTTTTGTGTGATTTTAAATGTTTAATTGTGATACTGGTGTTTGTTTTATGTGATGATTCTGTGATTGTGGACTGTGAAGCGCTTTGTTGTTGCCCTGTGCATGAAAGGCGCTCTACAAATAAACTTTTGATTGATTGATTGATTCATATTGTCTGCAACAACAAAAAAGATCATAAAACAATCTAGCTATAGCATGATAGAGAAGTAAGTATAATGTATATATCTTTTTTGTTATTTTATTTTTTTAGCTAAAAAAAACATAATACAGAATAAAATCATTACATTTAGCATATATAAAGACAGCATGAATCCTGTATAATCTAAGAAGACAAAATACAGTTGTATGTTTACATCTGGACATTAGCAGCAAGAGGCTCAGGGATCCAGTAAGTACAGTAAGAAGGAAAATATGAACTGGTAAAACATTACACAATACAATGTCGTAAACTAAACTGCATATAATTCATTATCAACTCAATTGTTGCTGAACAATAGAAATGTGAAATCACAATATAGATTTTACTCGACACCTCAACAATAATTCGCTAATAAAAATTAGCTAGCCTGGAAATACACTACAACCAGTACGTAAACAAACTGAATTACTGTATACAGTAGAATACAGGAATACAGATGTTGTACAACGCCAGAGAAATTTTTTGATTTTCTTTAGCACTATTGATCCAAACAATAGATCTACGAGCAGCAGCAAATAACATAATGACACGGAGTAAACAATCATAAACAGCGCACTACACACCCGAGATTTAAACTACAGCCGTTGTGGTGAACGATCTACGCACAATATGAGAGATTTAAGGACGTGAAACATAAAGAACGACCACAAAAACAATGTGTTTATACAGAGGAGACTTACCGAGTGCGTAAGTAATCCAGAATTAATGCGAAAGCCGCATCTTCTCGGTTTAAGAGCAGCGCCCACAAAGTTTTCTTCCCCCATAGTAACTTGGGAAGGGAGACCGCCTGGGAATACCAGGTGCTGTTAAGCATTTTGCCCCTGGAGCTCGGGGCCCTGGGGGCGAGCTCACAACAGCGCGAGTTGTTGTCGTGTAGTTGAGTTGAGTTGAGTGCAAGCTTGAAGTTGTTTCCCCCGTCTCTCACCACTCATCATTTCCTTCCGGTAGCATATCAAACAAAATAATGGAAGTTTGTTTTTTATGTAGATGTGTGTTTCCACTGCATAGCAAAGAAATGGTGAATATTTCAATTAGAATGTTTTGATTTTCCAATTTAATTTTGAAAATGGAAATACAATAAAACAACCTACGTAATTTTGTTTTTCTGATTTTGTTTTGAAACGGAATAACTAAGATTGAGAAGGTACACCGGATTGTACACGGATTATAAAGGAATGATTTTCCAATTTGAATTAGAAAAGGAAAATAACAATAAAAACGAATGGGAAAATTTGTTTTTCTAGATTTTATTTTGAAACGGAAATACTATATTGAAGGTACACGGATTATTCAGCATACTATATTTTATTGATTAGCATTACAAAAATTAAACTACACATGTTACATATATCTACCATAATTAGAATTCTAAAATGCACAGGATAGCAGATCATAAGGCAAACATTGCAATAACTTGCATATACGGCATTTAAGCGTCCTGCACATACGCCACGGGCTCATTCACTCAGCGCTCTTAGTATTAGATCCAGTGTTTTTCTCCAGCGCCTGTGTGGCGTAAAGTGGATGTCCAAGTCTTTCGCTTGGAAATCAAGGTTCGGAAGCCCCGGCCCATCCTCAAATTTTTATTAGCGGGGGGAGTATATGAATCAGATACTCTGTTACTGAATAAAGTTGCAATTTTTTCCTGCAGTTTGGTTGTGCCAGATGTGAAGTTTACAACATTTTACTACAGTCTAGCAACTATTTTAAATGTGGTTGGCCTAATTACTAAGTTATGTTTTAAGAAAAATTAAAACGTCAACAAATCCAAAGTGTCGTAGACTGTACATGAAACCGATCCTCTCAACACCAGAGTCCACCTCTAATCAGTGAGCTATAAAGCCACAGAAAGTTGTCCGTTGACCAGAGAACAAAGACCGAGTGATAAACCAATTTTTCCTAACCCTGCTCACAAGTGCCCACCCTGGTGGTTGTTCGGGTCAATAGCCGCATCACTGTGAAAAAATAAATAAAAGACAGCGTGAATCACACGTGAGTCTCGTGTGATTCACGCGTGAAAGGCGACAAAACGAAGTGGACCTACTGTAGAGCCACAGAACGCAAATCCTCATAATGCAGATTGTTTAAAGTAGGAAGGAGGACGAGGATAGTGCAACATACTAACCATACGCTTACCCCAGCAGCCTTACTCCTCCGCAAGCTTGACTGACAAGTCCTAGAAGTCCTAGCCTTCCCTGAGCCTACCTTCCTAACCCCTAATGCTAAACAAAGACGACTGTTTATTAAGCCATACCTTGAATGTGGGAGACCGTGTCCGAACGAAGGAGAAACAGGCAGCAGCCGCGGCTAGGCTAGCCCAGGCTAACAGCACCAAATATTGTGATTACACACCAAGTGTGGTAAACCAAACCAACAAACAACCTAACCATAAGGCAAAATTGTTAGCTAAAGAGGCAAAAGAGTGTTTTAAGTCTGGCCTTGACTGTGGAGACCGTATCTGCTTCCTTATTCACAGTAAAGGGGCTTGGTACTAATGCTCGCTGCTGACAGTATCTTTTTGAGACCTTAGGAACCAACATACGTCAGCGTTTTGTGAGCACCGTGCTCGTTTGGTTTGATATAGCACAAAACGTGTCTTGAAGATAAGAACGAGGCCAGCCAATCATGCTTTGTAAACTAAAAGGAAGGATTTCCGTGACACTTTTAGGAATGATATTCTTGATTTTACGATGTTCCGCAGTGGAAAAAAGCTGTTTTTAGTTTGCTTGGCTTATCTAAGCCTTGAGAGGAGTGTGCACAAATACGAATTCCACTCCCAAATAAGGCTATGATTTGGTGATTCAAATTGACAAAGAAGGTGATACCGATCCGATAGATAGATTTTAAAACCACCAAGGGCTGTATCATCTGAGAAACCTAGTATCACATACTAGCCTCCTGCATATAAGTTCTGGTTGGTCTATTGTGTTAAATGGAGCAACTGGGGTCCAGTAGACCAACACTGACACTTGTCCACTATTAGCAGCATAGTAGATAAGTCCTTTTTTACTTTGCCAATGCCGATACACAGTTCTAAGAATGAGCACGAATCCCAATTGAAAGTTTCAAACATATTATTTTCCTGACGGTGGAAGCAAACTGTTTGGCTCTAAGATTTTCCAGATTTTTGTTTTTCTTCAGAAGGGTTTGATTACCCCATGCGGTTTAAAAGCTTTGTGGACAGACTAGCCACATTGTAATAGATGTGGTTTTATTATTTTTACGAAAGGCCCTCTGTGTCAACGGAGCTGTGTCTGGAAGAGCCCAGCTCTTTTAAAAGACACATTAGGCGACGGAGGTTCAGTTGGTAGAGCATGACCTTGAGCCTGAAGGTCGTGGTTGGAACCCAGACTCACACTGACTCCACTGATGACTGCGGTCGTTGTGTCCTTGCAAGACACTTAACCGATGGCCCAGATGCCACAGTGGGGCGGCTGTGGGCTGTAAAAGTGGCAAACTGCCGTTGTGATCCTAGTGCAAGACACTTTCACCTCCATTGCCTAAGAAATGAGTCCTAGTGAGTGTGGTGAATGGTTGGTGGTGGGTCGGAGGGCCAATGGCACAACTGGTGCCATCGCTTCTGTCAGTGGTGCCCCCAAGGGCAGCTGTTGGCTACAGTAAGCGTTTTATCACACTGTGTATGAAGTGAATGAATAATGCCAGCCCGCGAAAATCTCAATTTGGGAAGACGTTAACTGCAAAAATTACCCCCCCTCCAGCCGGTTTCACATGTCCCAGCCTATCGCTCAACAGGACGCCCCCATTCCAATCACCGTACCGACTATCCAGGACTGCCAGCCGCAAAAAAACGGAGGAACTCCCACTCTCTCCGTACCTCCGAAGCCTTGCATGAATCGTTCTGCGGGAATCGCTTTGTCTACTCACGCTAACGTCCTTCGGTCAGCACCTGCTGACCCTCTGTCTTGTGCTGCGTTGCCTGCACCTCCTCCGCGTGCGCACCTGCTACGGGTCTCGTGCTTGTGGGCCGGGTTCTTTGCCAGCTCTCCTCCTTTGCGGGCCTCTTTCTGCGAGGATTCGCCGCCTGCTCCGACTCGTCGCGGCCCTGTCTGCTGCATACGGCCGGACTGCCCGGTGCGGTGGGAGCCCGTGCGCATGCCCTGCCTCCTCGGCCGGTACGGCGTTGGTCCCCGTTGTGTTGTCCCTTTGTCTTCTGGCGTTGTGGTAAGTATGGGGACGGTTTATTAATCCCCTCCCGTGCATTGTACTGCAGGCTCAGTTTCGCCCCCGCGCTTTGTACTGCAGGCTCAGTTGGCCCGTGCATAGGTGGCAAATATCTTCCCAGTTTAAAGCCCTCGCATTGTTTCTGCAGGCGCTCTTAACCCAAGCTACCGTTAAATCCTCACTCTGACTGCAAGCTATTACCTCACATTGGAACTGCAAGACCTCAGTTAATCCCACTCACATTGGACTGCGTGCTCAGTTTAATCCCTCACTTTGGCCTGCAGGCTCTCTTTAAATCCCTCTCCGTGGACTTGCGAGCTCTGTTTAAATAAATCACTCTTGGACTGCAAGCCCCGTGTTAAAAAATCACTCTGGACTCTGGACTGCGGCTCCCAAATGAATCCCTCCATTGGACTGCGAGCTCCCAGGTTAAACCCGCAACAGGAACGCTTATATCTGGAACTGTGCTTACTATCTGGAGCTGTTATACCGTACCTGGAACTGCTTCATGCGGTAACTGCATATATTTGTGAACTGCTATACTATGGAACTGCTATATATGAAACTGCTATATATTGAACTGCTTAATCATGGAACTGCTTAATATATGGAACGGCTTGTATACGGAACTGCTTATATGGACCTGCTCATATAGGAATTGGCATATAAGGTAACTGCTTAATCTGGAACGCTTATATATAAAAATAAATAAATATATTTATATAATATAATTATGTTTATTTATTTTTTATATAAGCGTTCCAGATTACAGCTGTACCATATAATGCAATCCAATAGAGCAGTTCATATAGGCAGTCCGTATTCAAGCCGTTCCATATATAAGCATTTCCATATATAAGCAGTTCCATATATAGCATTTCATATATAGCAGTTACGCATATATACGCAGTTCCATATATCAGCAGTTCCGCATGAAGCAGTTCCAGGTATGGTAAAACATCTCCAGATATAAGCAGTTCTCAGATATAAGCAGTTCCGTGCGGATTAACCTGGAGCTCGCAGTCATGAGTAGGGATTCATTTGGGAGCCGCAGTCCAGAGGGATTAAACGGGGCTTGCAGTCCCAGAGAGGGATATAATACAGAGCTCGCAGTCCAGAGAGGGATTTAAAGGACCTGCAGGCAAAGTGAGGGATTAAAACTGAGCCGCAGTCCAATGTGCGGGATTAAACTGAGGTCTGCTGTCAATGTGGAGGAAAGCTTGCGTCAGAGTGAAGGATTTAAACTGAGCTTGTAAGAGAGCCTGCAGAACAAATGCGAGGGGCTTTTTTTTATTTTAAAACACTGAAGCTTGCCCACCAAAGCACGGGCCCAACTGAGACCAGCAGTACAAAGCGCGGGCGAAACGAAGCCTGCAGTACAATGCGAGTGGAATAAACCGTCCCGCATACTACCCACCAACGCCAGAAAGACAAGGGACAACACAAACGGACATGCAGTACCGGCGCCGAGGAGCAGGGATGCGCACGGCTCCCCCCGCACCGGGCCCAGACCGGCCGGATGCAGCAGCAGTGCCTGCACGAGACGAGCAGCGGCGACCCGCAGAAAGAGCCCGCAAAGGAGGAGAGAGCGGCAATAGACCCACGAACCACAGCACGAGACCCGTAGCAGGTGCAGCAAACGCGGAGGAGGAGCAGGCCACACGCAGCAAGACAGAGGACAGCAGGACCCGCAGAGTAAGCGTGAGTAACAAAGCGATTCCTCCAGAGACGATTCATGCAAGGCTTCGGAGCCGAGAGTGGGAGTTCCTCCGTTTTTATGCGGCTGGCGTATCGTACGGTGATAGGGAGGGGGGCGTCTGTTGAGCGATAGGCTGGGCTTGAACCGGCCCTGGAGGGGGTACAATTTGGTTAACGTCTACCAAATTGAATTTTCGCGGGGCGCATTAATTCATTCACTTCATACACAGTAGTGATAAACGCTTACTGTAGCCACAGGCTGCCCTGGGGCACACTGACAGAACGAGCAAACCATAGTGCCCATGGCCCCTCCGACCACCACCGGCCATTCACACACACACTAGACTCATTCTAGCAATGAGGTGAAAGTGTCTTGCCCCTAGGACACAACCTGCAGTTTGCCACTATTCAGCCACAGCCGCCCACTGTGCCTTCAGGCCATAAGGTTAAGTTTCTTGTCAAGGACAGCAACGACAGCAGACAACAGTGGGAGTCAGTGAGACCTGGGTTTCCAACCCAAGACCCTTCAGGCTCAAGGTCAATGCTCAACCAACTGAACCACCGTCGCCCCTAATTTTCATATAAAGAGCTTGGCTCTTCCAAGACACACTCCTTTGACACAAGAGGCCTATCTTAAACATAGATAAACACATCTATAACAAAGTGGCTTATGACCCACAAGCTTTTAAACCGCGGTAGATCAAACCCCGTTCTGAGAAAACAAAATCCTGGAAAATCTTAGAGCCAAACAGCTTTGCTTCCACCGACAGGAAATAATATGTTTGAAACCTATCAATTGGGATTCATAGCTCATCAAAGCCTGAAACGGCACTAGTCAAAGTAAAAAAATGACATACTACTACTGCTAATAGTGTACAAGTGTCAGTGTTGGGTCCTACTGGACCCCAGTGCTCCTTTAACACAATAGACCACAGAAATCTACTGCGGAGGCTCGAAGTGATAAAGGGTCTCAGAGGAACAGCCCTGCTGGTTTAAATCCTATCTATCGGTCGTATCACTTTGTCAATTGAATCACAAATCATCGCCTTATTCTGGAGTAGGAATTCGATGTGCACACTCCTTCAAGGCATATATAAGCCAAGCAACTAAAACAGCTTTTTTCCACTTGCGGAACATCGCTAAAATCAAGAATATCCTTCCTAAAAGTGACACGGAAATCTTCTTTTAGTATACAAAGCCAGATTTGCCTGGCTCGTTCCTTATCTTCAAGACACGTTAGTGCTATATCAAACCCAAACCGATCACTGTGCTCCACAAAACGCCAGACGTCGTTGTTCCTAAGGTCCTCCAAAAAGTACTGTCCGCAGCAGAGCCATTAGCTACCAAGCCCCTTTACTGTGGAATAATGAAGCATATACGGTCCTCCACATTCAAGGCCAGACTTAAAACACTTGTTGCCTCTTAGCGAACAATTTTGGCCATGGTTAGTTGTTTGTTCTGGTGTTTGACACACTTGAGTGTGTAATCCCAATATTGGGCGTAGCCTGGCTAGCCACCGCGCTGCTGCTGTTTCTCCTTCGTTCGGGACACGGTCTCCACATCAGTAATGCTTAAAACAGTCGTCTTTATGTTTAGCATATGGATAGGAAGGTAAGGCTCAGGAAGGCTAGACATCATTTGACTTCAGTCAAGCTGCGTAGGGATTAAGTCTGCTTGGAAAAGTATGGTATTTAGCACTATCCTCCCACCTTCCTACTTTGTAAACAATCTGCCATTATTAGGATGGCGTTCTGTGGCTTACAGTCGGTCCCACTTAGGGGGGCGTTTGTCGCCTCACGCTGAATACACACGAGACTCACGTGTGATTTCACTGCGTCTTTTATATTATTTTTTCCCCAGTGAAGCTGCAATGACCCGAACACCACCAGGTGGCACTTGTGAGCAGGGTTAGGAAAATGGGCTTCTCTCGTTTTGTTCACGTTCACCGGACAACTTTCTGGCTTTATAGCTCAAGATAAAGATGGACTCTGGTGTTAGAGGACTCGGTTCAAGTACAGTCTACGACACAATTTGATTTTGTTGACGGTTTAAATTTTTTCTAAAACATACATAGTAATTAGGCCAACACATTTAAAATAGTTGCTAGACTGTAGTAAACTGTTTAAACTTCACAATCTGCACCAACCAAACTGCAGAAAAAAATGCAACTTTATTCAGTAACAGAGTAAACTGATCATAAACTCCCCCCCTAATAAAATTTGAGGATTGGCCGTGGCTCGAACCCTGATCTTCCAACGAAAGACTTGGACCAATCCCACTAACGCCACACAGGCGCTGAGAAAACCTGGATCTAATACTAAAGAGCGCTGAGTGAATGAGCCGTGCGTATGTGCCAGGACGCTTAAATGCCTTATATGCAAGTTAATGATATGTTGCCATATGTATCAGCTACTCTGAGCATTTTAGAATTCCAATTAATGGTAGCTATATGTAACATGTGTAGTTTAATTTTGGTAATGCTAATCAATACAATATAGTATTCCCCTGAATAATCCGTGTACCCTCAATCATCAGATATTCGTTATCAAAATAAAATCATAAAAAACAAATTTTCCATTCTTTATTGTTATTTTCCTTTTCTAATTCAAATAGGAAAATCAAATCCTTAAATAATCCGTGTACAATCCGTGTACCCTTTCAATCATTAGTTATTCCGTTTCAAAACAAAATCAGAAAAACAAATTACGTGGTTGTTTTCTTGTATTTCCATTTTCACAATAAATTGTAAAATCAAAACATTCCTAAATAAATTTTCTCCCCATTTCTTTGCTATGCAGTGTAAACAAACACTACTAAAACAACTGTCCATTATTTTGTTTGATCTAGCTACCGGAAATATGAGTGGTGAGAGAACGGAAACAACTTCAAGCTGCACTCAACTCACTCAACTACACACACTACTCGCGCTGTTGTTGAAGCTCGCCCCATCCGAGCTCCAGGGGCAAAATGCTTACAGCACCTGGTAGTTCCCAGTCGGTCTCCATCCAAGTACTATGGGGAAAACATTGTGGAGCGCTGCTCTTAAACAGAGAGAGCCGGCTTCTCCCATTCATTCTGGATTACATACGCACTCGGTAAGTCTCCTCTGATAAACACAATGTTTTGTGGTCGTTCTTTTATGTTCACTCCATAAATCTCTCATATTAGTGCGTAGAATCGTTCCACACACTCGTAGTTTAAATCAGCGAGTGTGGTAGTGGCGCTGATTCTGATTGTTTTACCCCGTTTCCATGTTTTATTGTTCTGGCTGCTCTAGATCGCTCTGTGTTGGATCAAATTGTAAAGAAACACTTTCTCTGCGTTGTACAAACAATCTGTATTCACTGTATTCTACTGTTAGCAGTTAATCAGTTTGTTAACGTCTGGTTGTAGTAGTATTATCCGGGCGCTAGCTCATTATTTATTATCAAATTATTGTTGATGTGTGTACTATCTATATGTTATTTCACAATTCCTATATTCACACACATGAGTTGAAAATGAATAATATGCAGTTAGTTACGACAATGTAAAGTGTTTTAACCATTTCATAATTCCTTCTAAAACTGTACTTACTGTACCCAGAGCCTCATGCTGCTATTCCCAGATGTAAACATACAACTGTAATGTTCTTCTCTATATTATACAAGGATTCAAGCATCTTTATAATGCTAAAATGTAATTATTTTATTCTGTATTATGCTAAATGATATATGAACATTAACATAACTTTCTCTAACAAGCTATAGCTAGATATTATTTATGATCTTTTTTTGTTTGTGCAGACAATAGAATCAATCAATCAATCAAGTTTATTTGTATAGCGCCTATTCAGGCACATGGCAACACAAAGCGCTCACAGTCACATCAAAATCATCACATAAAACAAAGCACCAGAATCACAATTAAAACAGTAAATCACACAAAAGATAAAACACAATAAAAACAATAAAATCAAACAAAAGAATAAAACCATTAACACTTTCAAGTTACACAAGAAATTTAAAAAAATAAATAAATAATGACAGCATGCATTATACAAATGGAGATAAAATCCTTCAGTTGTGTTGCACAGGCAAACAGAACAGTCTATAACCTGGATTTGAACAAAGAGCATAAGTAGACGCCCTCCCTCACATTTTCAGGAGATTGTTCCAGATCATTAGCTGCATAGATCTGAAACGCAGCCTCACCCATGTTGGTTCTCACTCTGTGCACAGCAGGAGGACCAGACCCCCAGTGCTCCTCGAGAGTCCGGGGGCCTGTTTCATATGACACCGAACAATGTCCACTAATGTATTCTGGTGCACGGCCATGGATAGACTTGTACACAATCAGAGCTGTTTTAAATTATCTATCTTTGAGCCACAGGAACCAGTGCAGAGACCCTTAGGACCGGACTAATATGGTCATACTTCCTGGTCCTGACAGGACTCTAGCTGCTGCATTTTGGATGTACTGCAGCTGCTTACAGGTCTGTTTGGACAGACCGTAGCAGGCCAATTGCAGTAGTCTAAGCATGCTGGAGAGCCAATGCGTGGACAAGATCTCCAAGTCTGCCCCTGGACACTATATTTCTGACATTGGCAATGTTCTTCAGATGGTAAAAATCAGTTGACGTTATTGGATTTTTATTGGCTATTGAAATATAGTCTGAGATCCATTATTACCCCAAATTTTTTCTGACCTTGTCTGAAGGAAGAAGGGAGAGAAGACTGAAGTTTACAGAAGACCGCCCACTCTTTGTTTCTGGGGACCAAAGCAATGATATTCGGTTTTGTCGCATTTAGCTTGGAGGAAATTATTTTTGCATCCACTCTCTGATCTGTTGGATACAGTGAAGGAGCAAAACAGTGGTCCATGTTCTCCTTCAGTCAGTGAGACATATGACTGAGTGTCGATCGGCGTAATTGATGGTAGACACTTTGTTTCTTTGTATTAACTGACCTAACGGCATCATGTAAGATTAAATAGGAGAGGTCCCCAGGATCGACCCCAGTGGTACTCCACAGGTCAGGGCCACCATGATCGAGACCGCATTCCTCCAATCTCCACAAAGTACTTATCCTATTCCTCCAGGTAAGACTAAAACCAGTCTAGGTGTCTGTTTTTTTTGGGCCAGTGACACCAACCCATCCTCCCAGTCTCTGCATGAGGATCTCATGGTCGACAGTGTCGAACGCGGCACTAAGATCTAACATGACCAAAACTGGACCTTTACCTGCATCAGTGTGAAGTCGAATTCGTTTGTTACCTTCACTAGAGCGTTCTCAGTGCTGTGGTGGTGTCCTAAACCACAGACTGAACACATATCAAAAGAAATTATTCATTGTAAAAAATTCAGTAAGATGTGGAGGCCACTTTTTCCAAGAATTTTTCCAATGAATGGCAGATTCGATATGGGTCTATAATTTTAGGAAGTCCCGCAGATCCAGACTGCCTTTTTTTATGAGATGGTCTTATGACTGCTGCTTTTAGGCCATAGAAATGTTCCTACGACAGAGACATGTTTACTATTTGTGTCAGTGAAGGTAACAACTGCTCAGGACGGACTTCCAGAAATTTAGAGGGCAATATATCCAGCTACATGTGGAGGAGCTCAGACTCATGATTATCTTTTGACAGTTTCAGTATCCACAGTGCAAATGAGTTTAGCCTCCAAAAAGCTTCTCTGGCTTTGCATTTTTTATACGTCTGGGAGGTGATAGTTTTTTGAATCCTTGTACATTGTCATCGAAAACTGTGCGAACTCATTACACCTAGATTTAGAGGAAAAATTCTAGGGCAACTTTACAGGGGGATCGTTCATCTACCAACTGTTTGAACAACAAAACACGAAAATTGTTACTGCAACTCCAATAATGCAAGAAAAATACATTTCTTCTTGTTCTTCGTAGAACCCGGTTAAATTCACCCAACTCCATCTTTAAAGAATACATAATCGCCCTGGACATTGGACTTTCGGCCACTTCCGTTTCGGCCCTCCCGGCACTCTTGCGTTCTGTGCCCCTGACCGAGTCAGCCCTTATCCATGTGCCTTTTTCTTACTGGTACCTATTTTAACCGTCACAGGAGCAATGGCGTCCAGAACAATACAGAACACTGGTGTGACAGATAAAAACAATTCCATCAACAGTAGATCCATGGGAGTATTCTCAAATTTAGCATTCCCATGCACAGATCCCTGTGATTTCATGTATGTTCTTCTGCTAGCAATTGTAAATTCACTGGTGGTTTGCTAGCAAAACACAAGTCAAAAAATACACCAGAAATGATCTGACAAAAGCAACATCAACTACAATAACATTTGATACATTACCCCCCTTTGTAATTTAGCAGGTCCAAGATGTGCCCCCTGCTGTGGTGGGGCCACTCATGTGGATGAATGAAACCAAAGGTCTCAAGTACAGAAGCCAGCACCTTTGCATTCTGCTCATCAACATTAGCAACATGTACCTTAAAATCACCGTAATAACTAAACTATCATAATCTGTGCACACGAATGAAAAAGTAAAGTTCAGATAAAATGGTCAATAAAATCGCAACATGACTGTGGTGCCTGTACAAGGAATATAGGAAGACATTTTCATTCTTCCTGGCCGCGTCACTGTGATTTTTACACAAGGCCCACGTGAATCCTGCTGCCGGACCTTCGGAGGAGGCGAGGTAAGATCAGGGACGACCCGTCCATGAGGGAGTGCGGTGCTCCTCAGAGGGAGGAGGTGAAGAGGGGGGAAAAAAATAAAACGCCCTCTCACTGGTGTCGAGTGAGAGGATGTGATGCCACATACAAGGCTGAAGTGCTCGTGGTGAATCCATCGCTACAGCAGGCAGTAAGACATTGCACAGTGCCTGTTGTCACCATGCCCCTGCAGCAGTTGAACCCCCCTCCTCCTTCTCAGACTCATGTCACCGCTGTCTTAGGAGGCCATAGAGAAGGTTGTGCAGCGGATCTTGGAAAAGCAGCAGACAGCCTCCAGCAAATAAACCCCACACAAAGAAATGCTGTCCTTGTGCCAGCCACAATCCAAATATGAGCGATGGCAGCTCATCCACGAGTTTACCAGCCGGTCCTACCATATTTTCAACTGCTCCACCTTGTCTATAACCTCCTATCGCACAGAGGGTTTTGCCCAACTCCAGGATGCCACTTCCGAGACTTAGGGACACTAGAGTTCTGCAAGAAGAGAGCTGGAGGCCCGCAAGCAAAAAGAAAAAAAAAGAAAATGAATGAGCGCAGGAGAAGTAAAAGGAAGAGTGATGAGTCTCCTCCTCCATCTGGGAGAAAGTGCTGGTTCTGCTAACTGCAGCTGAAGCACGGGACCAGTCCTCACATCATACACAATTCCCTGTCTGTCAGAAAATACATCTACTGCCCTGCCAAGTAATTTCTCCCTGTAACAAGGACCCGGGATGGAGACGCAGATGTTCCAGCATTCCTCCTTTTATGACGGGAGAGGGAAAGGTGGCGTGTTACATAAATGACTAGTCAGCTGTCTAATGGTCTATGTAAATAGTTATATATAGATACCGTCTTTTTACCTTAAATGTTTATAAATATTATAATTTTTTTTAATTTATGGTAAATATATACTTAATATTGATTATATCTAATTATATAATTTCATTGTAAAGTCTGCATTACAGTTCTGTATAGTCCAGCTCTCAGGCCGTCCACATCACAAGGCTCATCACACAAATACTAGAGTTTCAGAATGATACAAGAAAGCATGATGTTGTTTTTATCTTCTAAGTGAATTTCTTAAATTTGTAATATCTCTTTTTTCATCTGTTCCAATAAATTATATTATAATGTCATACATTATTGAAGTCCTTTTCTATTTATTTATCAAATTTCAGGTCAAACAACAGTAGTATTTGGCCAAAACAATCTGTATAGGAAAATAGAGTTTCAGATCAGTGCCAATCAACAATATGCCCACTAAACGTCGGCTGGCCCCCCGCGGCCCGACTTAGCCTAGCTTCCGAGATCAACGAGATCGGCGCATTCTCAAGTGGGTATGGCCGTAAGCACGGGGTATGAGCAGACGTGCCTCCTTACCTGCTTCTGCGTCCTCTCCTCCCCCCAGAATGAGCGCTCAGCCTTTACAAATCCGGGTCTACAGTGTGCTGACCTGATCATGCTGCAGACTGACTGAAAGATGTTGTTGCAGCATTGAGCACAGTTGTGCACCCCCTCAACCCTGATTCGCATTATGTTAGCACCACAGCATTCTCATTTACATGTTAAAAGCCATCCTGTGGAGGAGGGAGGAGGGGACAACAAACTACCGTCAACAGCCGAATCCCAGAAGTTTGCACTGTAAAATACAGGGCCGAAAAGCATAAATCAGGGTTAGAGGGGGTGCACAACTTTGCTCAACTTGCTGCACAACTCCTTTCAGTCAGTCTGCCGCAAAATCAGGGTCAGCACACTGTAGACCCGGGATTTTGATAATGGCCTGAGCGCTCATTCTGGGGGAGGAGAGACCGCATCAGCAGGGTCAGGAGGCACCATGCTCCCATACCACCGTGACTTACGGCCAAACCACCTTGAGAATGCCCGATCTCGTCTGATCATCGGGAAGCTAGGCAAGTCGGGCCGCGGGGCCCAGCCGCGTATAGTTGGGCATATAGTTGATTGGCACTGAACTGAACTCTATTTTCTATACAATTGTTTTGCTCAATACTACTGTTGTTTGCCGCTGAAAAATGATCAATAAAAAGTAACAGACTACAATAATGTTAAGACATTATAATATATTTATTGTAAGCCGATGAAAAAAGAGAGATTTACAATTAAGAATTACACTTAGAAGAAAAACAACAACATGCTATCTTTATCTTCTTAAACTAGTAGTTGTGTGATGATCCTTTGACTGGAGACGGCTGAAGAGCTGACTATACGAACGTGTAAGATGCAGACTTACCAAATAAAATTATATAATTAGATATAACAATATTAAGTATATATTTACATAATAATTAAATATATTTATAAACATTATTATGAACATACCGGGTAAAATAATAGGAACTATAAACAATAGCACCAATAGACCAGCAATGAGCTCATTTATTTACAACGCCACATTTCCCCTCTCCCGGTCGATAAAAAGTAGACTGCTGACACATCTGCGTCACCCATCCCCTGGTCCTTGTACAGGAAAATACTTAGGCAGGTGCAGTAATTATTTTCCCTGACAGACCAGGGAATTGTGTTATGAAGTGGGACTGGTCCCTGCTTCAGCTGCAGTTTGCAGAACCAGCACTTTCTCCCAGTGGAGGAGAGAATCATCACTCTCCCTTTCTCTCCTGCCAGCTCATGTCACTCTCTGCTGCGTGGCCTCCAGCTCTCTCCTGGCAGAACTCAGTGTCCATAAAGTCTCGGAATGGCATCCTGTAGTTAGGTCAAAACCCTGTGCATAGGTGTGTATAGTACCTTGGTGAGCATATAAATACCTGGTTAGGACCCGTCGGGTAAAACTCGTGGATGAGCTGCCATCGCCCCCCCCTCATATTTGATTTTGGCTGCACAAGACAGGCATTTCTTGTGTGGGGTTTATTTGCTGGAGCTGCTGCTGCTTTTTCCAAGATCCGCTGCCAACTTCTCTATGGCTCCTCAGACAGCGTGACATGAGTCTGAGCAGGAGGAGGGGTTTCACGTGCTGCAGGGGCATGGTGACAACAGGCAAACTGTGCAGGTCTTACTGCCTGCAGTAGCGAATGTATTCCCCCAGCACTCAGCAGTCTGAGCATCACCGTCCTCTCAACTCCGCACCATAGTGAGGGCGTTGCTCCCTCATCACCTCCTCACTCTGATGAGCCACCGCACTCCCTCATGGACCGGGTCGTCCCTGATCTTCCTCGTCCTACCCGAAGGTCCTAGCAGCAGGAATCCCACGTGGGCCCTTGTGAAAACTCACAGTGACGCGGCCAGGAAAGAATGAAAATGTCTTCAATATTCCTGTACAGGCCACCACAGTCATGTTGGCGATTTTATTGACCATTTACGAACAACCTTTCATTCCGTGTGCACAGTATTTAGAAATTTAGTTATTTACAGTGATTTTAATGTACATGTTGATAATGTTGATGACAGAAATGCAAAGGAGCCGGCTTCTGTACTTGATGACCTTTGGTTTCATTCAGCACATGAGTGGCCCCACCCACAGCAGGTGCACACTCTTTGACCTGCTAATAATTTACAAAGGGGGTTAATGTATCAAAATTTTTAATGTATTGATGTTGCTTTGTCCCAGATCATCTTCGTGTATTTTTTGACATGTGTTTTGCTAGCAAACCACAGCTGAATTTACAATTGCTAGAAGAAGACACATATCATGAAAACCAGGTTGAACTGTTCATGATGGAATGCTAAATTTTGAGAAACATCCATGCGCTACTGTTGATGAATGTATAACTCTGTCACCACCAGTGTTTTCTGAATGTTCTGGACGCCATTGCTCCTGGTGACGTTATAAAATAGTTACCAGTAAGAAAAAGGCCCCATGTACTACGGCAGACTCGGCACAGGGACCAGAAGTCCAACAAGTGCCGGAGGGCCGAACGGAAGTGGCGAAAGTCCAATTTCCAGGCGATTAGAAATCTTTAAAGATGAGTTGGGGGTTTTTTTTTGAATTTAACCGGGTTCTAACGAAGAACAAGAGAAATGGTAATTTTCTGACATTATTGGAGGTTGCAGTAACAATTTCGTGTTATGTTTTCAACAGTTTGGTAGATACCGAACCCCCTGTAAAGATGCCGCACCCTATAATTTTCCTCTATCCTAGGTGTAATGAGTTTTTTCGCGCACAGATTTTCGATGACAAGTACAAGGCAATCAAAAACACTATCACCTTCCACCGCAACGTATACACAATGCAACAGCCAGAGAGCTGTTTGAGCTAAACTCACTTTGCCCCTGAGGATACTGAAACTGTCAAAAAGATAATCATGAGTCTGAGGCTCCTCCACATGTAGCCTGGATATAATGCCCCTAAATTCTGAAGTCCGTCCTGAGCAGTTTGATAGCCCTCACTGACACAAATAGTAAAACATGTCTCTGTCGTCAGGAACATTTCCAATGGCCCAAAAACGCAGCAGTCATAGACCTTCTCCTAAAAAAAGAAGCAGATCGGAATCCTGCGGACTTCAAAATTAACGCCCATATCGAATCTGCCATTCATAGGAAACAATTCATGAAAAAGTGGCCTCCCAAACAACTTACTGAATTTTAACAATGAATAATTCTTTTGATAAAGATGTTCCAGTCCTTGGTATATTACCCCACCACATGCACTGATACCCGCTCCTAGTGTAAGGTAACAAACGACATTCGACTTCACCTGGATGCAGGAAATCACAGTTTTGGTCATGTTAGATCTTAGGTGCCGCGTTCGACCGCGACCCAGAGATCCTCATGGCAGAGACTGGAGACAGGGTTGGTGTCGAACAGGCACAGCCCTAGACTGGTTTAGGTCGTACGTGGAGGATAGGAAGTACATTGTGGAAATGGAGACTGCGTCTCAGATCAAGTGGCCCAGACCTGTGAGAACCACAGGTGTTCGATCCTGGACCTCTCCTATTAACATCTCTACATTGCTGCCTTAGTCATGTTTATACAAAGGAACAAAGTGTCCTACCACAATTACTCCGACGACACTCAGATCATGTCTCACTGACTGCAGGAGAACAAGGACCACTGATTTGCTCCTTCACTGTACCAACAGATCATTGAGTGGATGCAAAATAATTTCCCTCCACAAAATGCAGTCAAACCCGAAAATCATTGTCTTTGGTCCCCAGAAAACAAAGAAGGGCGTCATCTGTCCCTTCCTGTCTCTCTCCCTACTTCCTTCAGACAGGTCAGAAATTTGGGGGTTATACAGGCCTCAGACCTAAATTTCAATAGCCACATAAAATCAATAACATCAACAGCTTTTTACCATCTGTAAGAACATTGCCCAAAGTCAAAATATAGAGTCCCGAGGGCAGACTGGAGATTCCATGTCGCACGCATTTGTCCTCCAGCAGGCTAGACTACTGCATTGGCCTGCTTACAGGTCTGTCCAAACAGACCCTGAAGCAGGCTGCAGTACATCCAAAATGCAGCAGCTAAGAGTCCTGACAGAACCAGGAAGGTAATACAATATTAGTCCGGTCCTCAGGTCTCTGCACATGCTTCCTGTGCTCCAGAATAGATATTAAAACAGCTCTTGATTGTGTACAAGTCTCACTCCATGGCCTTGCACCAGAATACATTAGTGACATGTTAGTAGTCATATGAACCAGCCCGGACTCTGAGGAGCACGAGGACTGGCCTCCTGCTGGTGCCCAGAGTAGAACCAAACATGGGGAGGCTGCTTCAGATCTATGCAAGCTAAGATCTGGAACAATCTCCTGAAAATGTGAGGGAGGCGACTACTCTGTCAATGTTCAAATCCAGGTTAAAGACTGTACTGGATTAGCCTGTGCATACAAACTGAAGGATTTTATCTCCCTTTGTAAAGCACTGCTGTCATTTATTTATTTATTTTTTTAAAATTTCTTGTGTAGACTTTGAAAGTGGTTAATGGTTTTATTCTTTTGTGTGATTTTATTGTTTTTATTGTTTTTAATCCTTTTGTGTGATTTAAATGTTTTAATTGTGATTCTGGTGTTGTTGTTATATGTGATGGATTTGTGATGTGGATCGTGAACGCTTTTGTGGTTGCCCTGTGCAAGAAAGGCGCTCTAATACAAATAAACTTATTGAATGATTGATTCCAATTGGTCTGCAACAACAAAAAAAGATCATAAAATATCTAAGCTATACATGATAGAGATAGTATGTTTAATGTATAACTTTAGCTTAATAACAGAATAAAATAATTACCTTTAGCATATAAAGAAGGCATGAATCCTGTATAATCTAGAGAAGACATATACAGTTGTATGTTTACATCAGGACATCTAGCATGCAGAGGCCTGGATACAGTAAGTACAGTTAATAGAAGGAAAATAAGAACTGGTAAAAACACAAGAATACATTGTCGTAAAACTAACTGCATATAATTCATTTTCACCTCAATGTTGGTTTCAGAACTATAGAATGTGAAATCCATTTAGATATACACACATCAACAATAATTACTAATAATAAATGTAGCTACGCTGGAACAACTACTACAAGACCAGAACGTAAACAAACAGAAAATACTGTATACAGTAGAATACAGTGAAAACAGATTGTTGTACATCGCAGAGAAAGTGGTTTCTTTACAATATTGATCCAAACAAGAGATCTACCAGCAGCAGCAAATAACATAAGACACGGATTGTAACAATCATAAACATCGCACTACACACTCGAGATTTAAAACGACCAAGACGTGTGTGAACGATCTACGCACAATATGATAGATTTATGGAGTGAAACCCTAAAGAACGACCTCACAAAAACATTGTTGTTTATCAGAGGAGACCTTACCTAGTGCGTTATGTAATCCAAATGAATGGAGAAAGCCGGCTCACTCTGTTTAAGAGCAGCGCCCACAAAAGTTTTACCCATAGTACTTGGATGGGAGACCGCACTGGGAATACCAGGTGCTGTAAGCAATTTGCCCGCTGGAGTCCGGCCTGTGGGCGAGCTCAGACAACAGCGCTAGTTTGTCGAGTAGATGATTTGAGTTGAGTGCAGCTTGAAGTGTGTTTCCGTCTCAACACCACTCATCATTTCCGGTAGCATATCAAACCAAAATTAATGGAAGTTGTTTTAGTAGTGTTTGTATCCACTTCATAGCAAAGAATTGTGGGTTGAATATTTCATTTAAGAATGTTTTGATTTTCCAATTTAATTTTGAAAATGGAAATACAATAAAACAACCACGTAAATTGATTTTCTGATTGTTGTTTTGAAAGAGAATTCCTAATGATGAAGGGTACACGGATTGTACAGCGGATTAAAAGGATTTGATTTTCCAAGTTGAATTAGAAAAGGATAATAACAATAAACGAATGGAAAATTTGTTTTCTGATTTATTTTTAAAACGGAATAACTGAATTGAATTGAAGGTACACGGATTATCGAATAACATATTGTATTGATAGCATACAAAAATTTACAACTACACAAGTTACAAATAGCTACCATTAATTAGGAATTCGTAAAATGCACAGGAGTATCAATCATATGCAAACATGTTGCATTAACTTGCATATAAGGCATTTTACGCGTCCTGCACAATACTCACGGGCTCAATCACTCACGCTCTTTAAGTATTAGTAATCCAGTTTTTTCTTCAGCGCCCTGTTGTGGCGTAGTGGGATTGACCAAGTCCTTTTCCCTTGGAAGATCAGGGTTTCGGCCCCGCCCAAATCCACAAATTTTTATACGGGGGGATTAATCATGAATCAGATTTCTCTGTAACTGAATAAAGTATCATTTTTTTCCTGCAGTTTGGTGGTGCAGATTGTGACGTTTACTAACAGTTTACTACATCTAGCAACTATTTTAATGTGTTGGGCCAAATTACTAAGTCTGTTTTAGAAAAAAATTTAAACCGTCAACAAAATCAAAAGTGTCCGTAGACTGTACATGAACCCGAGACCTCTCGACAGCGAGAACCATAGTCCACCTCTTTATCATTGACTATAAAGGCCAACAGAAAGTTGTCCGTGAACAGAGAACAAAGAACCGATAGAAGCCAATTTTCCTAACCCCTGCCTCCACAAGTGCCCACTTGGTTTTTCGGGTCATTGCAGCATCACTGGGGAAAAAATAAATTAAAAGACTCGTGAATCACACGTGAGTCATCGTGTGATTCACTGCGTGCAAGGATACAAAACGAAAGTGGGACCTACTGTAAAGCCACAGAAAACGCAAATCCTATAATGCAGATTTTTAAAGTAGGAGGAAGTAGAGATAGTGCCTAAAATACCATACTTTTCCCAGCAGACTTACTCCCTACGCAGCTTGACTGACCAGTCAAAGATGTCTAGCCTACCTGAGCCTTACCTTCCTATCCATATGCTAAACAAAAGACACTGTGTTAAGCCTACCTTGAATGTGGAGACCGAGTCCCGAACAAGGAAAACAGCAGCAGCCGCGGCAAGGCTAGCCCAGGCTAACAGCACCAAATATTTGATGGATTACACACCACGTGTGTAAACCAAACAACAAGACAACCTAACCATAGGCAAAATTGTTGCTAAAGAGGCAAAGAGTGTTTAAGTCTGGCCTTGAATGTGGAGACCGTATCTGCTTCCTTATTCCACAGTAAAGGGGCTTGGTAGCTAAATGCATCTGCTTCTGACATACTTTTGAGACCTAGTAACCAACACACGTCTGGCGTTTATGTGAGCACAGTGCTCGGTTTAGGTTGATATAGCACTAACGTGTCTTGAAGATAAGACGAGCCAGGCCATTCATGGCTTTGGTATACTAAAAGAAGAAGGATTTCCTTGTCACTTTTAGAAGGATATTCTTGATTTTAGCGATGTTCCGCAAGTGGAAAAAGCTGTTTTAGTTGCTTGCGTATATAAGCCATGCAGTATGTGCACAATCGAGAATTCCACACCAGAATAAGGCGATGAATTTGTGATTCAAATTGACAAAAGTGATACCGACCGATAGATAGGTTAAACCAGCCAAGGGCTGTTCCTCCCTGAGAACCTATATCACTATCGACCTCCGCAGTAAAATTCTGTGTCTAATGTGTTAAATGGAGCACTGGGGTCCAGTAGGACAACACTGACACTTGTCCACTATTAGCAGCTAGTAGTAATGTCATTTTTTTACTATGACTAGTTACGTTTCAGTGCTATGATGAGCTCTGAATCCCAATTGAAGGATTCAAACATATTTATTTTTCCTGACGGAGGAAGCAAAGCTGTTTGGCTCCTAAGATTTTCCAAATTTTGTTTCATTCAGAAGGGGTTTGATTACCAGCAGGTTTTAAAAAGGCTTGTGGGACATAGCCACATTTAAAGATTTGTTTCTTATGTTTAAGATAGCTCATGTGTCAAAGGAGCTGTGTCTGGAAGAGGCCAAAGCTCTTTAAAGAAACATTAGGGGCGACGGTGTTCAGTTGGTATGAGCAATGACCTTTGAGCCTGAAGGTCGTGGGTTGGAACCCAGGTCCTCCACAGACTCCCACTGATGTCCTGCGTCGTTGTGTCCTGGCAAACACTTAACCTAGCCTTGATGCCAGTGGGTTGCGGGCTGTGGCTGTTAAAGTGGCAAACTGCCGTTGTGTCCCTATGGCAAGACACTTTCACCTCCCATTGCCTAGAATTAGTCTAGTGTGTTGTAATGGTTGGTGGTGGTCGGAGGGGCCAATTGCACATACTGGTTGCCTCGCTTCTGTCATTTCCCCAGGCAGCTGTGGGCTACAGTAAGCGTTTATCACCACGGTGAATGAAGTGAATGAATAATCAGCCCTGCTAAAAATTCAATTTGTAGAACGATACCAAAATTACCCCCGTCCAGGCCGGTTTACACATCCCCGAGCCTATCCTCAACAGAACGCCCCCTTCCAATCAACACGTACCCGACTACGCGAGCCCAAAATAAAAACGGAGGAACTCCCACTCTCATGCACCGACAGCCTTAGCATGAATCGTTCTGGAGGAATCGCTTTGTCTACACACGCTTACTCCTGCGGTCCCTGCTGTCCTCTTCTGCTGCGTGATGGCCTGCTCCTCCTCCGCGTTGCTGCCCGCTACGGTCCACTAGCAGTGGTCCGATGGTCTTTGCCGCTCATCCTCCTTTGCGGCTCTTTCTGCGGGTTCGCCGCGCTGCTCGTACTCGTCGCGGCCTGCTGCAGCATAAACGGCCCGGTCTGGCCCGGCGGTGGGAGCCGTGCGCATCCCTGCCTCCTCGTGCCTGTACGGCGTGGTCCCGTTGTTGTTTTCCCTTGGTCTTCTGGCGTTGTGGGTAACGTATGCGGACGGTTTATATTCCCCTCAGCATTTACAGCAGGGCTCGTTCGCCCCGCGCTTTGTACTTCATGCTCAGATTGCCCCGTGCATTGGTGGGCAAGCTCAGTTTAAAGCCCTCGCATTTTGTTTCTGCATGCTCTCTAAAACCAAGCTCCGTTTAAATCCTTCACTCTGACTGCAAGCTATTCCTCCACATTGACTGCAAGACCCATCAGTGTTAATCCCTCACAATTGGACGCGTGCTCAGTTTTAATCCCTTCACTTTGGCCTGCAGGCTCTCTTAAATCCCTCTCTGGACGGCGAGATCTGTTTTAAATCCTCTCTTGGACTGCAAGCCCCGTTTAAATCCCTCTACTGCGCTCCCAAATTGAATCCTCTCCTTGGACTGCTAGCTCCCAGGTTAATTCCCGCACCGGAACTGCTTATATCTGGAACTGCTATATCTGGAACTGTATACATGGCCGTACCTGGAATTTCCTGCTTCATTGGCGGACTTCAAGACATGCTTATATATGGGAACTGCTATATTAAGGAACTGCATATATGAAACAGCTATATATGGAACTGCATTATAAATGGAACAGCTTATATATGGAACGGCTTGTATACGGAAACTGCTTATATGGAACTGCTCATATTGGAAATTGCATATCAGGTACTAGCTTATATCTGGAACGCTTATATTATAAAATAAAATAAATATATTTATATTATATTTAATTTATGTTTATTTGAATTTTATATATAAGCTTTCGGCAGAAATAATAAGCAGTACCATAATGCAATTCCAATATGAACATTCCATATAAGCATTTCCGTATACAGCCGTTCCATATATAAGCAGTTCCCTATATACGCAGTTCCAAATAAACAGTTCATATATAGCAGTTCCATATATAGCGTTCCAAAATAGAGGCAGTTCCGCATGAAGCAGTTCCAGGTACTGTATAAACAGCTCCAGATATAAGGAACAGTTCCAATATAACACGTTCCGTGCGGGATTAACCAGGAGCTCTCAGTCCAATGAAGAGATTCAATTTGGAGCCGCAGTCCAGAGGGATTTAAACGGGCTTGCAGTCCAAGGGAAAGGGAAAGGGGATTTAAACCAGCGCTCGCAGTCCCAGAGAGGAGTAAAGAGACCCTGCAGGCCAAAGTGAGGGATTAAAACAGCACGCAGTCCCAATTGAGGATTAAACTGAGGTCCTAGCAGTCCAATGTTGAGGAAAGCTTGCAGTCAGAGTGAAGGATTTAAACGGAGCTTGTTAAGAGCCTGCCAGAACAATGCGAGGGCTTTAAACTGAAGCTTGCCCACCATGCACGGGGCCACATGTGCCTGCAGTACAAAGCGCCGGGGGCGAACTGAGCCTCGCAGTACAAGCGAGGGGGAATAAACCGACCGCATACTTACCCACAACGTCCAGAAGACAAGGGACAACACAACGGGACCACGCCGTACGGCACGAGGATGCAGGGATGCGCGCTCCCCCCCCCGCGGCTCCCACCCGCACGTCCAGACCGGCCGAAAGCAGCAGCAGGCCTCGACGAGACGATCAGCGGCAGTATCCCCGCCGAAAAGCGCAAAGGAGGAGAGCGGGCAAAGACCCACGGACCACCGCACTAGACCCTAGCAGTGCAGCAACGCGGAGGAGGATCAGGCCACACGCAGCAAGACATAGGACAGCATGGACCGCAGGAGTAAGCGTGAGTAGACAAAGCGATCCACCAAACGATTCATGCAAGGCTTCGGAGGCCGTAGAGTGGGAGTTCCTCCGTTTTTTTATGCGGCTGGCGGAGTCGGTACGGTGATTGGAAGGGGGCGCCTGTTGAGCGATAGCTGGGATGTGAACCGCCTGGAGGGGGTAGGTTTTGGGTTTAACACTACCAAATTAGAATTTTCGCGGCTGCCTTATTCATTCACTTCATACACAGTGGTGATAAACGCTTACTGTAGCCAAGCTGCCCTGGGGCACACTGACAGAAGCGAGGCAACCAGTGATTGCCATTGGGGCCCCACCGAACCACCACCAACCATTCACACACACACTAGACACATTCTAGGTCAATGGAGGTGAAGTGTCTTGCCCTAGGACACAACGCAGTTTGCCACTTTACAGCCACAGCCGCCCCACCTGTGGCAACATGCATAGGTAAGTGGTCCTTGCCAAGGCCCAACGAGCAGCATAAATCAGTGGGAGACAGTGGAGACTGGGTTCCAACCCACACCCTTCAGGCTCAAAGGACCAATGCACCTACCAACTTAACCACCGTCGCCCCTAATGTGGTCTTTAAAGAGCTTGGCCTTCCAAGACATCAGCTTCCTTTGACAAAAGAGCCTATCTTAACATAATAAACACAACTATACAATGTGGCTATGATCTCACAAGCTTTTAAAACCGCGGTAATCAAACCCCTTTCTGAAGAAAACACAATCCAGAACATCTAGAGCAAAACATGCTATGCTTCCACCGTCAGGAAAATAATATTTTTGGAAACCTTTTCAATTGGATTCAAGCCATCCATAGCACTGAAACTGCCTATCAAATGTTAAAACTGACATGACTACTAGTCTGGCTAATAGTGGACAAGTGCAGTGTTTGGTCCTACTGGACCCCAGTGAACTCATTAAGACAATAGACCACAGAATTCTACTGCGGAGGCTAGATGTGATATAGGTCTCAGAGGAACAGCCCTTGGCCTGGTTTAAATCCATCTAACGATCGGTATCACTTTGTCAATTTAATACACAAATCATCGCCTTAAATCTGAGTGGAAATCGATTGTGACACTCCTTCACGGCTTATATAAGCCAAGCAACTAAAACAGCTTTTTTCCCACATGCGGAACATCGCTAAAATCACGAATAACCTTCCTAAAATGACACGAAATACCTTCTTTTAGTATACAAAGCCATGAATTGCCTGGCTCGTTTCCTTATCTTTCAAGACACGTTAGATGCTATATCAACCAAACCGAGCACGTGCTCCACAAAACGCCAGACGTCTGTTGGTTTCCTAAGGTCTCAAAAGTCCAGTCAACAGCAGAGCATTTTCGCTACCACCCCTTTACTGTGGAATAAGGAAGCAGATACGTCGTCCACATCAAGGCCAGACTTAAAACACTCTTTTTGCCTCTTTAGCAACAATTTTGCCTATTTAGTGTTGTTTTTCTGGTTTGGTTTACACACTTGGTGTGTAATCCACAAATAATTGGTGCTGTACCTGGTAAAGCCTAGGCCGCGGCTTGCTGTCTGTTTCTCCCTTCGTTCGGACACGTCTCCACATTCAAGGTAAGGCTTAAAACAGTCGTCTTTAGATTTTGGCATATGATGGAAGGTAAGGCTCATGGGGGGGTGGAAGCTAGACATCTTTGACTGTCGTCAAGCTGCGAGGGAGTAAGTCTGCTGGGAAAAGTAATATATTTTAGCACTATCCTCTCCTCCTTCCTACTTTAAACAATCTGCATTATTAGGATTTTGCGTTCTGTGCTTACAGAAGGTCCCACTTCGTTTTGTCGCCTTTCACGCGTGAATCACACGAGACTCACGTGTGATTCACGCGTCTTTTATTTATTTTTTCCCCCGTGATGCTGCAATGACCCAACAACCACCAGTGTGCACTAGTGAGCAGGGTTAGGAAAAATGCTTCTCATCGGTCCTTTGGGTTTTTCTCGTTACAGGACAACTTTCAGTGGCGTTTATAGATCAATGAATAAAGAGGTGGACTCTGGTGTAGAGGACTCGTGATCAAGTAACAGTCCTACGACACTTTTGATTAGTTGAACGTTTTAAATTTTTTCTAAAACATACATAGTAATTAGGCCAACACCATTTAAAATATATGCTATACTGTATTAAACTGTTGTAAACTTCACAATCTGCCACCAACCAAACGCAGGAAAAAAATGCAACTTTTATTCCATAACAAGTAAATCCTGATTCATAATACTCCCCCCGCGCTAATAAAATTTGAGGATTGCCGGGGCTCGAACCCTGAATCTTCCAAGCGAAAGACTTTGACAAACCCACTACGCCACACAGCGCTTTAGAAATCACTGGATCTAATACTACAGAGCGCTGAGTTAATGAGCCGTGCGTATGTGCAGGCCGGCTTAAAATGCCTTATATGCAAGTTTAATGCCAAATGTATGCCATATGTGATCTGCTACTCCTGTGCATTTTAGAATTCCTAATTAATGGTAGCTAATATGTAAACAAGTGTGAGTTGTATCAATTTTGTATTTCTAATCAATGACAATATCGTAATCTTATAAATCCGTGTACCCTTCAATCATCAGTTATTCCGTTTCAAAATAAAATCAGCAAAACAAATTTTTCCCATTCGTTATTGTTATTTTCCTTTTCTAATTCAAATGGAAAATCAAATCCTTAATAATCCGTGTACAATCCGTGTACCATTCAATCATTAGAGTTCCGTTTCAAAAGCAAATCATAAAAAACAAAATTACGTGGTTGTATATATTGTATTTCCATTTTCAAAATTAAAATGGAAAATCAAAACATTTAAATGAAAATATTCACGACCATTTCTTGCTATGCAGTGAAACAAACACTCTAAAACAACGTCAATTATATTGTATGATATGCAACCCGGAAATGATGAGTGGTGATGAGACGGAAACAACTCTCAAGCTGCAACTCAACGCAACTCAACTACACGACCAACAACTCGTAAGCTGTTGTTGACACTTCCCCAGTCCCTAGCTCCAGGGCAAAATTGCATACATCCCCTGGGTAAGTTTCCAGGCTGTCTCCAATCCCAAGTAAATGGGGAAACTTTGTGGGCGCTGCTCTAAACAGAGAGAGCCGGCTTTCTCCATTCAGGTCTGATTACATACGCACACGGTAAGTCTCCTCTATAAGACACAGCTGTTTTAGTGGCTTCTATATGTTTTCCACTCCATAAATCTCTCATATTGTGGCGAAGATCGTTCACACACCCGTCTGTATTTAAATCTCGAGTGTGTAGTGCGCTGTTTATGATTGTTACCTCCGTGTCAATATTGGTAATTTAGCAGCTGCTCTGTGAGATCTCTCTGTTTGGATCAATAAATGTAAAAGAAAACACTTTCTCCTGCGTTGTACAAATAAATCTCTATTCACTGTATTCTACTGTAACAGTAATTCAGTTTGATTACGTCTGGTTGTAGTAGTATATCAGCGCTAGCTAATTATTATTAGCTAATTAATTGTTGATGTGTGTAACTATCACTATTTACTTTCACATTTCTATAGTTTCAGCAACACATTGAGTTTAAAATGACTTATATTCAGTTAGTTTAACGACAATGTATAGTGTTTTACCAGTTTCATATTTTCCTTCTATAACTGTACTTACAGTATCCCAAGCCTCATGCTGCTAATTGTCCAGAAGTAAACATACAACGGTATATGTCTCTCTAGATTATACAGATACATGCTTCCTTTATAATGCAAATGTAATAATTTTATTCTGTATTATCTAAAAGATATTAATACATTATACATAATCTCTATCAGCGATAGCTAATAATTTATGATCTTTTTTTGTTGATGCAGACATATGAATCAAACAATCAATCAAAGTTTATTTGTAGAGCCCTTTCATGCACATGGCAAACACAAAGCGCTACACACACAAACAATCACAATCATCACATAAAGACAAACACCAAATACAATTAAAACATTAAAAATCACACAAAAGATAAAACACAATAAAAACAATAACATCACACAACAGAATAAAACCATTAACATATTCAAAGTTACACAAAAAAATTCAAAAAATAAATAAATAAATGTACAGCAGTGCATTACAAATGAGAAAAAAACCTTCAGAATGTATGCCAGCAAAACAGACATCTTTAACCTGGATTGTGAACCTTGGACAGAGTAGACGCCTCCCCAATTTTCAGGGAGATTGTTCAGAACTTAGACTGCATAGATCTGAAACGCAGCCTCCCCATGTTTGGTTCTCACTCTGGCAACCAGCAGGAGCCATCCCTGTGCTTCCTCCAGAGTCCGGGCTGGTTCATATACCCCAAACAATGTCACTAAAGTGATTCTGGGTGCCAAGGCCAAGGAAGAGACTTGTACACAAGCAGAGCTGTTTTTACAATATCTATTCTTTTGAGCCACATAACCGTTCAAGAGACTGAGACCGGACTAATATGGGTCATACTTCCTGGTTCCCTGTCAGGACTCTAGCTGCAGCATTTTGGGATTTAACAGCAGCTTGCTTACAAGGTCTGTTTGGACAGACCTGTAAGCAGGCCATTGCAGTAGTCTAGCCTGCAGGAGACAAATGCTGGACAAGAATCTCCAAGTCTGCCCTGGACACTAATTTCTGACTTTTGGACAATGTTCTTCAGATGGTAAAAAGGCTGTTGATGTTATAGATTTTTATGTGCCTATTAAATTTAGGTCTGAGTCCAGTATTACCCCCAAATTTCTGACCTGTCTGAAGGAAGTAGGGAATAGACTGAAGTCTTGACAGATGACGGCCCTCTCTATGTTTCTGGGACCAAAGACCAATTGGATTTTCGTTTTTGTCTGCATTAGCTGAGGAAATTATTTTGCCTCCACACACTGATCTGTTGGATACAGTGAAGGAGCAAATCCGTGGTCCATGTTTCTCCTGCAAGTCATGAACAAAGATCTGTGTGTCGTCGGCGTAATTGTGGTAGGAACACCTATTGTTTCTATGGTAATAACAGACCTAACGGCAGCAAGTAGAGAAATAAATAGGAGAGATCCAGGTATCGACCCCTGTGGTACTCCACAGGTCAGTGCCACATGATCTGATTACGCAGTCTCCATCTCCACACAGTACTTCCTATCCTCCAGGTATAGACCTAAACCTCTAGTGGCTGTGCCAGTGTACACCAACCCAGATCCTCACATTCCTCTGCATGAGATCACATGTCGACAGGTGTCAACGCGGCATAAAGATCTAACATACCAAACTGTGCCTTTTCCCTGCATCAGTGAAGTCGAATGTCGATTGTTACCTTCACTAGAGCGACTCAGTGCTGTGGTAGGGGTCTAAAACCCAGACAGGAAACATATCAAAAGAATTATTCATTGTTAAGACAATTCAGTAAGTTTGTTGGGAGGCCACTTTTAAGAATTTTATCCAATGGAATGGCAGATTCGAATTAAGGGGCGATAATTTGGTGAAGTCCCCCGCAGGATCCAGACTGCTCTTTTTAGGAGAGGTCTTAAGACTGCTGCTTATGGCCATAGGAAATGTTCCCTGACACAGAGACTAGTTTACTATTTGTGTCAGTGAAGGTAACAAACGCTCAGGACGGACTTCAGAAATTTAGAGGCAATATATCCAGGCTACATGTGGAGACTCAGACTCATGATTATCTTTTTGACAGTTTCAGTAACCACAGGTGCAAAAGTGAGTTAGCACAAAAAGCTCTCTGGCTGTTTGCATTGTTAAACGTGCTGTGGAGGTTAATAGTGTTTTTGATTCCTTGAACATTGTCCATCGACAAACGTGCGAACGTCATTACACCTAGAATAGAGGAAAATCTAGGCAACTTTACAGGGGGTTTCGTTAATCACCAACAGTTGAAAACATAACACGAAAATTGTTACTGCAACCTCAATAATGTACAGAAAAATACATTTCTCTGTTCACGTAGAACCGGTAAATTCCACCCAACTCATCTTATAAAGTTTTCAAAATCGCCCTGGAAATTGGACTTTCGCCACTTCCCGTTCGGCCCTGCCGGCACTCTGCTTTCTGTGCCTGACCGATCTGCCTAGTCCATGGGGCCTTTTTCTTACTGGTACTATTTTAACCGACACCAGGAGCAATGGCGTCCAGAACATTCAGAACACTGGTGGTACAGAGTTATACAATTCATCAACAGAAGAGCATGAGTTTTCTCTCAACATTAGCATTCCCATGAACAGTTTTCACCTGTGTTTTTCATGTATGTGTCTTCCTTCTACGCAATTGTAAATTCAGCTGGTGTTTTGCTAGCAAAACACATGTCAAAAAATACACAGAAATGATCTACAAAGGACAACACAGACTACATTAAACATTTGATACATTAACCCCCTTTGTAATTAGCAGGTCAAGAGTGTCCCCCTGCTGTGGGTGGGCCCCCACTCATCGTGCTGACTGAAACCAAAGGACTCAAGTACAAGAAGCCAGCTCCTTGCATTTCTGTCATCAACAATATCAACATGTAACATTAAAATTCGCCTGTACTAACTAACTATTCAAAATCTGTAGCACACGAATGAAAGTATTCAGTAAAATGGTCAATAAATCGCAACATGACTGTGGTGGGCCTGTACAAGGAAATATATGAAGACATTTTCATTCTTTCCTGGCCGCGTCCCAGTGATTTTTCACAAGGGCCCACGATATTCCTGCTGCAGGACCCTTGGAGAGGGGCGCGGAAGATCAGGGACGACCCTCCATGAGGAGTGGCGGTGCTCCTCAAGGGAGGAGGTGATGAGGAGAACGCGCCACACTCTGGTGCGAGTGAGAGGAGGTGATGCCTCAGACAAGGCTGAAGTGCTGGGGGATACATCGCTCACAGCAGCAGTAAGACCTGCACAGTGCCTGTTGTCCACCATGCCCCCTGCATCAGTGGAACCCCCCTCCTCCTGCTCAGACTCATGTCACCGCTGTCTGAGGAGGCCATAGAGAAGGTTGTGCAGCGAATCTAGAAAAGCAGCAGCAGCCCTCCAGCAAAGTAAACCCCACACAGAAGAAATGCCTGTCATGTGGCCATCCAAAATCCCAATAGATGGGCGATGGCACACCCTCACGAGTTTTACCAGCCGGGACCCTACCAGTATTTCCGACTGCTCCCCCAAGGTCTATAACACCTAACGCACAGAGGGTTTGACCCAACTCCAGGATGCCATTCCGAGACTTTAGGACACTGAGTTCTGCCAGAGAGAGCTGGAGGCCACGCAGCAGAGAGCGAAAGAGCGGCAGGAGAAGAACAGGAAGAGTGATGAGTCTCCTCCTCCACTGGGAGAAAAGTGCTGGTTCTGCAAACTGCAGCTGAAGCAGGACCAGTCTCACATTCAAACACAATTCCCTGGTCAGTCCGGAAATACATCACTGCCCTGCAAAGTATTCTCCTGTACAAGGACCCAGGGGATGGAGCCGCAGATGTTACCGCAGTCTCCTTTTTATGACCGGAGAGGAGAAAGGTGCGTGTAAATAAATGAGCAATCTGCTGTCTTATGTGGTGCTATTGTATAAAAAGTTACTATATTAAACTGTCGTTCATAAATGTATATAAATATTAAATTATAATTCAATATATACTTAATATTGATTATATCTAATTATATAATTTCATTGTAAAGACTGCATCTAACAGTTCTGTATAGTCAGCTCTCATCCCGTCACAGATCAACAAGCTCATCACACAAATACTAGTATAAGAAGATAACGATAGCATGTTTTGTTTTTCTTCTAAGTGATTTCTTAAATATGTAAATAATCTCTTTTTTCATCTGTTCACAATAAAAAGATTTATAATGTCATACATTATTGAAGTCCTTTCTTTATTGATCAATATTTCAGGGCAAACAACATAGTATATGACAAAAACAATCTGTATAGAAAAAAGAGTTTCAGTTCATTGCCAATCAACAATATGCCCACTCTACGCGGCTGGCCCCATGCGTGGCCCGACCTTGCCTAGCTTCCGATATCAGACGAGAAACGGGCATTCTCAAGGTGAATGGCCGTAAGCACGGGGTAAGGAGCAGCGAAGCCTCCTGACCCTGCTGCTGCGGTCCTCTCCTCCCCCTCAGAAATGAGCGCATCATGGCCTTTACAAAATCAGGGACTACAGTGTGCTGTACCTGATCATATGCTGCAGACTGACTGAAAAGGAGTTGTGGCAGCATTGAGCAAAGTTGTGCACCCCCCTCAACCTGAGTACATTTGTATAGTCACAAGCCTTCTCATATTTACATGTTAAAGCCTCCTGTGGAGGAGGAGGAGGGGACAACAAACTACTGTCAACAGCCGAATACCCAGAAGTTTCACTGTAATATACAGGGCCGAAAAGCAATCATTGGTTTAGGGGGTGCACAACTTTGCTCTCAATGCTGGCACAACCCTATTCAGTCATCTGCAGCATGATCAGACATCAGCACTGTAGACCCGATTTTGTAAAGCCTGATCGCTCTTTCTGGGAGGAGAGGAACCGCAGCAGCAGGGTCAGGTCACGCTGCTCCATACCCCCTGCTTAACGGCCATACCACCATGGATAATGCCCTATCTCGTCGGATCTCGGAAGCTAGCAAGGTTCGGGCCGCGGGGCCCAGCCGCGGATAGTGGGCATATTGTCTGATTGGCACTTGAACTGAAACTCATTTCATACAGAATGTTTTTGTCAAATACTACTGTTGTTTGCCCTGAAATAGATCAATAAAAAGAAAGACTTCAATAATGTATTACAAAATAATATAATATTGTGAACAGATGAAAAAAGAGATATTTACAAATTAACGACATTACACTAGAAGAAAAACAACAACATGCTATCTTTATCTTCTTAAACAGTATTTGTGTGATGACCTTGTGACTGTGGACGGCTGAGAGCTTACGATACAGAACTGTAGATGCAGACTTTACCAAATGAAATTATATAACTATATATACAATCAATATTAATAATATTTACATAATAATTAAAATATTTAAAAACAATTATTAACAGACAGGTAAAGATAAATAGTAACTATATACAATACACCAATAGACAGCATATAGCTCATATTATTTACACGCCACCTTTCCCTCTCCCGGTCATAAAAAGTAGACTGCTGGAACAATCTGCGTTCCATCCCCTGGTCCTAGAACAGGGAGAATACTGGTGCAGGGTCAGTAGATGTAATTTCCCTGACAGACCCAGGGAATTGTGTATGAAATGGTGAGGACTGGTCCTGCTTCCAGCTGCAGTTTGCAGAACCAGCACTTTCCTCCCAGTGTAGAGGAGACTCATCACTCTTCCTTTTCTTCTCCTGCCGCTCATTCACTCCTCTGCCGTTGGCGTGGCCTCCAGCTCTCTCTGGCAAACTCTTGTCCTAAAAAGTCTCGAATGGCATCCTGGAGTTGGTCAAACCCTCGGTCGACAGTTGTTATGACCTTGGTGTGAGCAGTAGAAATACCTGTACGGACCCGGCTGGTAAAAACACGTGATGAGCTGCCATCGCCCTCGATTTGGATTTGGCAGGCCACAAAGACAGGCAATTTCTTGATGTGGGTTATTTGCTAGGAGGCTGCTGACTGCTTTTTCCAAGATCCGCTGCACAACTTCTCTATGAGGCCATCCTCAGAACAGCGTGACATGAGTCTGAGCAGGAGGAGGGGGGTTTCCCTGCTCGCAGGGGGCATGGTGACAACATCACTGTGCAGGTTTCTATACTGCCCTGCTGTGAGCGATGTAATTCCCCCAGCACTTCAGCCTTGTCTGAGCCTCACCTCCTCATCACTCGCACCAGATGAGGGCGTTCTCCCTCATCACCTCCATCACCTCTGAGGAGCACCGCACTCCCTCATTGGACTGGTCCTTCCCTGATCTTCCACTCTCCTCCTCCGAAGGGTCCCTCACAGGAATCCACGTGGTCCCTTGTGAACATCACAGTGACGAGGCCAGAAAGAATTGAAAAAGTCTACAAATATTCCTGTACAGGCCCACCACAGTCATGTTTTGCGATTTTACTTGACCATTTTACTGAACTAACTTTCATTCGTGTGCACAGAATTTTGCTAGGTTTATTTATACAGTGATTTTAATGTACATGTTGAAAATTTTGATGACAGAAATGCAAAGGAGCTGGCTCTGTACTTGAGACCTTTTGTGATTCAACAAGCACATGAGTGGCCCGCACCCCACAGCATGGGCACCTCTTGACCCTGCTAATACAAATGGGGTAATGTACAAATTATAATGTAGTTGATGTTGCCTTTGTCAGATCATTTCTGTGTATTTTTTGGAACATGTTTTTGTCTATCAAACCACCATCCGAATTTACAATTGCTAGAAGAAGAACACCTACATGAAAACACAGGTGGAAAACTGTTCATCGGGACTGCTTACATTTTGAGAAAACTCCATGCACTACTGTTGATGAATTGTATAACTCTGTCACCACCAAAGTGTATCTGAATGTCTGGAAACGCCATTGCTCCTGTGATGACGGTTAAAATAGTTTTACCTTAAATTAAAAAGGCCCCAAGGACTAAGGCAGACACGGACATGTGCACAGAATCAAGAGTGCCGGATGGCCGACGGAAGTGGCGAAAGTCCAATTTCCAGGCGATTATGCAATCTTTAAAGATGAGTAGGTGAATTTTAACCGGGTTTCTCCGAAGAACAAAGAAAGTATTTTTCTGACATAATGGAGGTTGCATAACAATTTTTCGTGTTATGTTTTCAACAGTATGGTAGATTTAAACGAACCCCCCTGTAAAGTTGCCCCCTAGAATTTTCCTCTAAAATCTAGGTGTAATGATTCGCACAACGTTTTTTATCGATGACAAAGTACAAGAATCAAAAACACTATCACCATCCTCAGGCCACTATAACAATGCAACCGCCAGAGAAACTTTTTTGACCAAACTCACTTTGCACCTGTGGATTACTGAAACTGTCAAAAAGATAATCATGAGTCTGAGCTCCTCCACATGTACCTGGATTATATTGCCCACTAACTTCTGAAGTCCGTCCTGAGCATTTTGTTACCTCACATTGACACATAATAGTAAACAAGTCTCTGTCTCAGGAACATTTCCTATGGCCCTAAAAGCAGCAGTCATAAGACCTCTCCTAAAAAAGAGCAGTCTGGATCCTGCGGGACTTCCAAATTATCCGCCCCCAATAACGAAATCTGCCCATTCATTGTGATAAAATTCTGAAAAAAGTGGCCTCCAACAACTACCGAATTTTTAACAATGAATAATTCTTTTGATATGTCCGTCTGGGTTTAGACCCCAACCACAGCACTGAGACCGCTCTAGTGAAGTAACAAACACATCCGACTTCACACAGATGCCGGTAAAGACCCAGTTTTTTGTGTCATGTTAGATGCTAAGTGCCGTCGTTCGACACTGCGACCAGAGATCCTCATGCAGAAGACTGGAGGACATTGGGTGTGTCACTGGCACAGCCCTAGAACTGTTTTAGGTCTTAACCTTGAGGATAGGAAGTACTTTGTGGATATTGGAGACTGCGTCTCAGATCATGTGGCCCTGACCTGTGGAGTACACAGGGGTCGATCCCTGGGACCTCTCCTATTTAATCTCTACATTCAGGCCGTTAGGTCAGTTAATACAAAGAAACAAAGTTGTACTACCAACCATTAAGCCGACGACACACAGACTATTCTCACAGACTGCAGGAGAACATGGACCACTGGATTTGCTCGCTTCACTGTATCCAACAGATCAGTGAGTAGGATTGCATAAATAATTTCCACCAGCTAAATGCAGACAAAACCCGAAACATGGTCTTTGGTCCCCAGAAACAAAGAGAGGGCGACATCTGTCAACTTCAGTCTCTCTCCCTACTTCCTCAGACAAGTCAAAAATATTGGGGGTAATACTGGACTCAGACCTAACTTTCAATAGCCACATAAAAATCAATAACATCAACAGCTTTTTACCATCTGAAGAACATTGCCAAAGTCAGAAATAAAGTGTCCAAGCAGACTTGGAGATTCTTGTCCACGCATTTTTCTCCAGCAGAGCCTAGACTACGCAGTGGCCTGCTACAGGTCCCGTGTTCCAAACAGACCTTTAAGCAGCTAGCAGTAACATCCCAAAATGCAGCAGCAATAGTCCTGCCCGAACCAGGAAGTATGACCATATTAGTCCGGCCACAGTCTCTGCACTGGCTACCTTTGGCTCAAAGGAATAGATTTTAAACAGCTCTGCTTGTGTACAACAAACTCTCCATGGCCATGCAAGCCAGAATACATTAGTGACATGTTGGAGTCATAAGAACCGCCCGGACTCTGAGGAGCACAGGACTGTCCTCCATCTGTGCCCAGAGTGAGAAACAAACAAGGGGAGGCCTTGCGTTTTCCAGATCTATGCAGCTATGATCTGGAACCAATCTCCCTGAAAATGTGAGGAGGCGTCTACTCTGGTCAATGTTCAAATCCAGGTTAAAAGACTGTTCTGTTTGCCTGTGCATACAACTGAAGGTTTTATCTCCATTTTGTAAATAGCACTGCTGTCATTTTATTATTATTATTTTAAATTCTTGTGTAACTTGAAAGTGTTCATGGTTTTATTCTTTTTTGTGTGATTTTATTGTTTTAATTGTGTTTTAATCTTTGTGTGATTTTAATGTTATTAATTGTGATTCTGGTGAGTTTGTTTTATGTGATGATTTTGATGTGGACTGTGAAGCGCTGTGTTGCCCTGTGCATGAAAGGCGCTCATACAAATAAACTCTTGATTGAATGATTGATTCATATTGTCAGCAACAACAAAAAAAGATCATAAAATACTAGCTATAGCAAGATAGAGAAGTATGTATAATGTATAAATCTTTACATAATAAAGAATAAAATAAATTACATTTAAGCATAAAAAGAAGACATGCATCCTGTATAATCCAGAGAAGAACATATACAGTTTAATTTTAACCTCTGTACATTAGCAGCAAGAGGCTCTGAATACGTAAGTACAGTTATAGAAGAAAAATGAACTGGTAACACACTAATACATTGTCGTAAACTAAACTGCTATATAATTCAATTTCAACTCAATGTGTTGCTGAACTATAGAAAGTGAAATACATATAGATAGTACAACACATCCAACAATAATTAGCTAATAATAATTAGCTAAGCGCTGAAAAATACTACTACCAAACCAGAGTAAACTAACTGAAATAACTGTATACAGTAAATACCGTGAATGCAGATTGTTTGGTACAAACGCAGAGAAAGATTTTCCTTTACAATATTGGAATCCAAACAAGAAGGAGAACTCTAACGAGCGAAAGGCGTCAAAAGCAGCAAATTACATATGACACGGAGGTAAACAATCATAAACAGCGCAACTACACACTCGAGATTATAAACTACAGACGTGTGTGGAACGATCTCGCACAATATGAGAGATTTATGGAGTGAAACAAAAAGAACACCACAAAAACATTGTGTTTATCAGAGGATACTTACCGAGTGGCGTATGTAATCCAGAATGAAATGGAAGAAATCGGCTCCTCCACTGTATAAGAGCAGGCGCCACAAAAAGTTTTTTCCCCCATAAGTACTTGGATGGGAACCGGGCCTGGAATACCAATGAGCATGTAAGCATTTTGCCCCCTGGAGCTCTGGCCTGGGGGCGAAGCTCGAACACAGCGGAGTTTGTTTGTCGTGTCGTTGAGTTGAGTTGAGTGCAGCTGAAGTTGTTTCCCGTCTCTCACCACTCACATTTCCGAATCCATATCAAACAAAATAATGGAAGTTGTTTTATTAAAGTATGTTTGTTTCCCACTGCATAGCAATGGAGAAAAAGGGTGAATATTTCATTTAGAAATGTTTTGTATTTCAATTTTAATATTGAAAATGGAAATACAAATAAACCAACCACGAATTTGATTTTTTCTGATTTTTTTGAAACGGAATAACTAATGATTGAAGGTACACGGATTAGTACACGGATATAAAGGATTTGGATTTTCCAATTTGAAATTAGAAAAGGAAAAAATAACAAAGACGAAAGGAAAATTGTTTTTTCTATTATTATTTTGAAAACAGGAATAACTGATGATTGAAGGGTACCACCGGATTATTCAGAATACTGATATTGAATTGATTAGCAATACAAAAAAATTTAAACTACACAATGTTTCATATAGTCGACATTATTAGGAATTCTAAAAATGCACAGTGAGTAGCAGATCATATGGGCAAACATTTGCAATAAGCTTGCATATAATGCATTTTAAGTCGTCCTGGCCATACCACGGCTCATTCACACAGCGCCTTTAGTATAAGATCATGTTATTCACCAGCGCCTGAGTGGCGTAGTGTGATTGTCCAAGCTTTTTCGCTTGGAAGATCAGGGTTCGAGCCCCGGCCAATCCTCAAATATTATTAGCGGGGGGAGTATATTAATCAGATACTCTGTACTGAAAACAGTTGCATTTTTTTCCTGCAGTTTGGTTGGTGCAGATTGTGAAGTTTACAACAGTTTTACTACAGTCTAGCACTATTTTTAAATGTGTGGCCTAATTACTAATATGTTTTAGAAAAAAATTTAAACGTCAACAAAATCAAAAGTGGTCGTAGACTGTACTTGAAACCCGAGTCCTCTCACACCAGAGTCCACCTCTTATCATTGAGCTATAAGCCACGAAAGTTGTCCGGTGAAGCAGAGAACAAATGACCGATGAGAAGTCCAATTTTCCTAACCCTGCTCACAAGTGCCACCTGGGTGGTTGTTCGGGTCATTGCAGCATCACTGGGAAAAAAATAAATAAAAGAACCGCGTGAATCACACGTGAGTCTCGGTGATTCATCCGCGTGGCAATGCGAGCAAAACGAAGTGGACCTACTGTAAGCCACAGAACGCAAATCCAATGATCAGATTGTTCTAAAGTAGAAGGAGGAGAGGATAGTGCTAAAATACCATACTCTTTCCCCCCAGCAGACTTACTCCCTACGCAGCTTGACTGACAGTCAAAGATGTCTAGCTTCCCCTGAGCCTACCTTCCTAATCCATATTCTAAACTAAAGACGACTGTTTATAAGCCTTACCTGAAATGAGGAGACCGTGTCCGAACGAAGGAGAAACAGCAGCAGCGGCGGCTAGCTACCCAGCTTACAGCACCAAATATTTGTGGATTACACCCAAGTGTTTAAACCAAACCAGACAAAACCAACCTAACCAAAGGCAAAATTGTTGCTAAAGGGCAAAAGTGTGTTTAAGTCTGGCCTTGAATGTGTAGACCGATCGCATTTCCTTATTTCCACAGTAAAGGGGCTTGTAGCAAAATGCTCTGCTGCTGACAGTGACTTTATGAGACCTAGGAAACCAACAGACGTCTGCGTTTGTGAGCACAGAGGCTCGTTTGGTTGAATATAGCACTAACAGTTTCTTGAAGATAAGAACGAGCCAGGCCATTCAATGGCTTTGTATACTAAAAGAAGGATTTCCGTGTCACCTTTTAGGAAGGATATTCATTTTTTAGCGATGTTCCTCAAGAGGAAAAAAGCTGTTTTAGTTGCTTGGCTTATATAACCTTGAAGGAGTGTGCACATCGAATTCCACTCCAGAATAAGGCGAATGATTTGTGAATCAAATTGACAAAGTATGATACCGTCCGATAGAATAGGTATTTAAACCTAGGCCAAGGCTGTATCCTCTGAGCACCTATATCACCTTCTAGCCTCCCGCAGTAGAATTCTGTGGTCTTATTGTGTTAAAATGGGAGCACTGGGTCCAGTAGACCAACACTGACACTTGATCCCACTATTAGCAGCTAGTAGATGATGTCATTTTTTTACTTGACTAGTGCCCGTTCAGTGCCTATGATGAGCTCTGAATCCCAAATGAAAGGTTTCAAACATATATTTTCCTGACGGTGGAAGCAAAAGCTGTTTGGCTCTAAGATTTTCGGATTTGTTTTTCTTCAGAAAGGGTTTGATTACCGCGCGTTTTAAAAGCTGTTGACATAGCCACATTGTATAGATTTGTTTATATTATGTTAAGATAGGCACTTGTGTCCAAGGAGCTGTGTCCTATGAAACGCAAGCACTTTAAAGACACAATAGGGGCCGAACGTGGTTCAGTTGTAGAGCATTGACCTTTGAGCCTGAATCGTGGGTTGGAACCCAGGTCTCCACTGACTCCCACTGATGTCCTGCTGTCGATGTGTCCTTGGCAAGACACTTAAACCTATGGCCTGATGCCACAGTGGGGCGGCTGTGGCTGTAAAGTGCAAACTGCCCGTGTGTCCTAGGGCCAAGACACTTCGATTCACCTCCATTTTTGTTTTATTGTTTTTTTTTTTTTTTTGGTTGTTATTTTGAGTTTTTTTTTTTGCCTAGAATGAGTCTAGTGTGTGTGTGAATGGTTGGTGGTGGTCGGAGGGGCCATTGGCACATACTGTTGCCCTCGGCTTCTGACCCAGTGTGCCCCAAGTGCAAGCTGTGGCTACAGTAAGCGTTTATCACCACTGTTATGGAAGGTGAATGAATAATGCAGCCCAGCGAAAATTCAATTTGGTAGACGTTAACCAAAATTCCCCCCTCCCAGAGCCGGTATCACATAATCCCCAGCCCTATCGCACAACAGACGCCCCCCTCTTCCAATCACCGTAACCAGACTACGCCAGCCGCATAAAAACGGAGGAACACCCACTCTCGGCCTCCGAAGCCTTGCAAGAATCGTTCGGAGGAATCGCTTTTGTCTACTCACGGCTTAACCTTCCTGCGGATCCCCTGCTGTCCTCTGTCTTGCTGCGTTGGCCAGCTCCTCCTACGCGTTGCTGCACCCTGCTACGGGTCTCGTGCAGGGGGTCCTGGTGCTTTGCCGCTCTCCTCCTTTGCGGGCTCTTTGCTGCGGTTCGCCGCTGCTCGTCTCGTCGCGGCCTGCAGCAGCATCGGCCTGTCTGGCCCGGTGCGGTGGGAGCCGTGCGCATCCCTGCCCCACTCGGTGCCGGTACGCGCGTTGTCCCCGGTTGTGTTTGTCCCTTGTCGTCTTTCTTTTGTGGGTAAGTATGGCGGACGTTATTAATCCACACGCATTGTACTGCAGCTCAGTTCGCACCCGCGCTTTGTTAACTGCAGGCTAGTTGGCCCCGTGCATTGGGTGGAAGCTTCAGTTTAAAGCCCTCGCTTGTTTCTGCATGCTCACTTAACACAAGCTCCGTTTAAATCCTTCACTCTGACTGCAAGCCTATTCCTCCACATTAGGACAGCAAGACCTCAGATTAATCCCATCACATTGGACGCGTGCTCATTTTAATCCCTCACTTGGCCTGCAGGTCTCCTTTAAATCCCTCTCTGGACTGCGAAGCTATGTTTAAATCCCTATCTTGGACTGCAAGCCCCGTTTAAATCCCTCTGCCTAGCGGCTCCCAAATTGAGTCCATCTCATGGACGCGAGCTCCCAGGTTAATCCCGCACGGAAACTGCTTAAATCTGGAACTGCATATATCTGGAGGCTGTTATAACCGACCTGTAACTGCTTCATGCTGAACTGCTTATATATGGAACAGCTATATATGGAACTGCTTAAATATGAAACTGCTAAATTATGGGGGAAAGAAAATAAACAGCTTATATGATGGAACAGCGTATATATGGAACGGCTTGTATACGGAACTGGCTTATATGGAACAGCTCATATTGGAATTGCTTATATGGGTACTCTTATAACTGGAACGCATATATATAAAAAGAAATAATTCTATTTATTATAATATTTATTTATGTGTTATTATATTTTTATAAATAAGGCGTTCCAATATAAGCTATACCATATATGCAATTCCATATGACAGTATCCATATAACAGTTCCCGTATACAAGCCGTTCAAATAATAAACATGTTCCTATATAGCAGATACCAATATAGCAGTTATTCATATATACAGTTCCCTATAATAGGCAGTTCCGATATAAACGCAGTTCCGCCATGAAGCAGTTCCAGGTACTTATAACAGCTCCAGATATAACAGTTCCCAGATAAAAGCATTTCCGTGCGGTATTAACTGTGGAGCTCGCATTCCATGAGAGGGGATTTCAATTTGGAGCCGCAGTCCAGAGGGATTTAAACGGGGGCTTGCATCCAAGAGAGGGATTAAACAGAGCTCGCAGTCCAGAGAGGGATATAAAGAGAGCCAGCAGGCAAATGAGGGAATTAAAACTGAGCACGCAGTCCAATGTAGGATTAAACTGAGGTCTTGCAGTCCAATGTGAGGAATAGCTTGCAGTCAGAGTGAAGGGATATAAACGGAGCTTGGTTAAGAGAGCCTGCAGAACAATGCGAGGGCTTTTAAACAGAAGCTAGCCCACCAATGCACGGGGCCAACTGACCTGCAGGTACAAAGCGCCGGGCGACTGAGCCTGCAGTACAATGCGAGGGAAAAACCTACCGCATACTTACCCACAACGCCAGAAGAACAAGGTACAACACAACGGGACACGCCGTACCGGCACGAGGAGGCAGGGTGCGCACGGCTCCCACCGCACTCGGGCCAGACCGGCCGAAATGCAGCAGCAGGCCGCTACGAGACGAGCCAGCGTCGAACCCGCATAAAGAGCCCGCAAAGGAGGAGAGCGGTAAAGACCCACGGACCACAGCCCTAGACCCGTAGCAGGTGCAGCAACGCAGGAGGATCAGGCCCAACGCACAATACAGAGACAGACAGGGACCGCAGGATAAGCGGAGTAACAAAGCGATTCCTCCAGAACGATTCATGCAAGGCTTCAGCCGAGAGTGTGATTCCTCCGTTATTATGCGGCTGGCTAGTCGGTACGGGATTGGAAGGGGGCGTCAGTTGAGCGATCGGCTGGGATGTGAACCGCCAGGATGGGGTAATTTGGTTAACGTCTACCAAATTGAATTTTTCGCGGGCTGCATTATTCCATTCACTTCATCACAGTGTGATAAACGCTACATGTAAGCCACAGCTGCCCTGGGGCACCTGACAAAGCGAGGCAACCCGTATGTGCCAATGGACCCCTCCGTACCACCACCAACCATTCACACAAAAAACTACCAACTTAGACTCATTCTAGGCAATGGAGGTGAAAGTGTTCTGCCCAAGGACACAACGGCAGTTGCCACTTTACCGCCCCCAGCCGGCCCCACTGTGGCATCAGGCCATAGGATTTAAGTGTCTAGCCAAGGACACAACGACAGCAGACATCAGAGGAGTCCAGTGGAGAACCTGGGTTCCAACGCCACGACCGTTCATGCTCCAAGGTCCAATGCTCTACCACTGAACCACCGACGCCCTAATTGTCTTTAAAGAGCTTGGCTCTTCCAAGACACTGCTCCTTTGACACAAGAGCCAATCTTAAACATAATAAACACATCTATACAATGTGGCTAAGTCCCACAAGCTTTTAAAACCGCGGTCATCAACCCCTCTGAAGACAAAAAAATCCTGGAAAACCTTAGAGCCAAAACAGTCTTGCTTCCACCGTCAGGAAAATAATATGTTTGAAACCTTTCCAAATTGGGAATTCAGAGCTCATCATAGCACTTGAAACGAGCACTAGTCAAAGTAAAAAAAGACATACTAGCTAGCTGCTAATAGTGACAAGTGTCAGTGTATGGTCCTACTGGACCCCAGTGCTCCATTTAACACAAGAGACCACAGAATTCTACTGCGAGGCTAGAAATGTGATATAGGTCTCAGAGGAACAGCCCTTGGCTGGTTTTAAATCCTATCTATCGATCGGTATCACTTTGTCAATTTGAATCACAAATCATCGCCTTATTCTGGAGTTGGAATTCGACTGTGCACACTCCTTCAAGGGCTTATATAAGCCAAGCAACAAAACAGCTTTTTCCGACTTGCGAACATCGCTAAAATCACGAATATCCATTCTAGAAGTGACACGGAAATCCTTCCTTTAGTATACAAAGCCATGAATGAGCCTGGCTCGTTCTTATCTTCAAGACACGTTAGTTCTATATCAACCAAACCGAGCACTGTGCTCACAAAACGCCAGAGCAAGTCTGTAGGTTCCTAAGTCTCAAAAAGTACTGTCATCAGCAAGACATTAGCTACCAAGCCCCTTTACTGTGGAATAAGGAAGCAGAGACGGTCTCCACATTCAAGTGCCAGACTTAAAAACCTCCCTTTTGCCACTTTAAGCAACAATTTTTTTGCCTATGGTTAGGTTGTTTAGTCTGGTTTGGTTTACACACTTGGTTGTAATCCACAAATATTGGTGCTGTAGCCTGGGCTATCCTAGCCCGGCAGCTGCTGTTACTCCTTCGTTCGGAACACGTGTCTACCACATTCAAGGTAAGTCTTAAAACAGTCGTCTTTAGTTTATCATATGGATAGGAAGGTAAGCTCAGGGAAGGCTAGACATTTTTGACTGTCCAGTCAAGCTGCGTAGGGGGAGTAAGTCTGCTGGAAAAGTATGGTATTTTTAGCACTATCCTCTCCTCCTTTCCTACTTTATAAACAATCTGCATTATAGGATTTGCGTTCTGTGCTTACAGTAGTCCCACTTCGATTTGTCGTCATTTCACGCGTGAATCACACGAGACCAGTGTGCTTCACGCTTCTTTTCTTTATTTTTCCCCATTGATGCTGCAATGACCCGAAACAACCACCAGGTGGCACTTGTGAGCAGGGTTAGGAAAATTGCTTCTCAATCGGTCTTTGTTCTCTGTTCACCGGACAACTTTCTGTGGCTTTATAGCTCAATGATAAAGAGGTGGACTCTGGTGTGAAGAGGACTCGTGTTCAAGTACAGTCTACGACCCTTTTGATTTTGTTGACGTTTAAAATTTTTTCTAAAACAACCTTAGTAATTAGGCCAACATATTTAAAAATAGTTGCTAGACTGTATAAAACTGTTGTAAACTTCAAAAATCTGCACCAACCAAACTGCAGGAAAAAATGCAACTTTATTCAGTAACAGAGGTAATCTGGATTTTCATAAACACCCCCCGCTAATAAAAAAATTTGAGGATTGTCCGGGGCTCGAACCCGTGATTCTTCCCAAGCGAAAGACTTGGACACTCCCACTACGCCACACAAGGGGCGCTGGAAGAAAACACGGATCTAATACTAAAGAGCGCTGAGTGGAATGAGCCGTGCGTATGTGCAGGACGCTTAAAATGCCTTAAATGCAAGTTAATGCAAAAGTTTGCATATGATCTGCTCCTCCTTTGGCTTTTTAGAATCCCTAATAAATGGTAGCTATATGTAAACATGTGTAGTTTAATTTTTGTTATTGCTAATCAATACAATATAGTATTCTGAATAATCCGTGTACCCCTTCAATTCAACAGTTATTCCTTGTTCATAATAAATCAAAAAACAAATTTTCCATTCTTTATTGTTTATTTTCCTTTCTAATTCAAATTGGAAAATCCAAATCCTTATAATCCGTGAACAATCCGTGTATCCTTCAATCATTAGTTCTTCCGTTTCAAAACAAAATCAGAAAAACAAATTACGTGGTTGTTATATTGTATTTCCCAATTTCAAAATTAAATGGAAAATCAAACATTCTAAATGAAATATTCACCATTTCTTTAGCTATGCAAGAGTAAAACAAACCATACAAAAACAACTTCCATAATTTTGATTGAAATGCAACCCGGAAATAGATGAGTGTGAGAGACGTAAACAACTTCAAGCTGCACTCAACTCCAACTCCAACGACACGACAACAACTCGCAGCTGTTGTTGAGCTCGCCCCCAGGCCGAGCTCCAAGGCAAAATGCTACAGCACCTGGTATTCCCAGGCGGTCCACCCTCCAAGTACTAAGGGGAAAACTTTGTGGCGCTGCTCTAAACAGAGAGAGCCGCTTTCACCATTTCATTCTGGATTACATACGCACACGAAGTCTCCTCTGATAAACACAATGTTTTTGTGGGTCGTTCATATTGTTTCACTCCATAAATCTCTCATAGTGTGCGTAGATCGTTCCCACACGTCTGTATTTAATCTCGAGTGTGTAGTGCGCAGTTTATGATTGTTTACCTCCGTGTCATAGTTACTTTGCTGCTGCTACGTAGACTCACTGTTTGATCAATATTGAAAAGAAAACACTTTCACTGCGTTGTACAATCAATCAGTATCACTGTAATCTACTGTATCCAGTAGAATCAGTTTGTTTACGTCTGGTGTAGTAGTATATCCCAGCGCTAGCTAATAATTATTAGCCTAATTATTGTTGATGTGAGTACTATCTATAGTATTTTCACATTTCTATAGTTCAGCTACACATTGAGTTGAAAATGAATTATATGCCGTTAGATTTACGACAATGTAATAGTGTTTAACCAGTTCAAATTTTCCTTCTATCTCTGTACTTACAGTATCCAGGCCCTCATGCTGCTAAGTCCAGATGTAAACATACAATGTATATGTCTTCTCTAGATTATACAGGATTCATGCTTCTTTATAATGGCAAAATGAAATTATATTTATCTGTATTATGCTAAAGATATATACCTTATAGCATACTTCTTCTATCATGCTATAAGCTATTTAATTTTAAGATCTTTTATTGTTGATGCAGACAAATATGAATCAATCAATCACTCAAAGTTTATTTGTAAGAGCCGCCTTTCAAGCACAGGGCAACACAACGCGCTTCACAGTCCACATCACAAATCAGCCACATAAAACAAACACCAGAATCACAATTAAAACATTAAAATCACACAAAAGATAAACCACAAATAAAAACAATAAAATCACACAAAAGAATAAAACCATTAACACTATTCACAGATACACAAGAAATTTAAAAAAATAATAAATAAATGACAGCAGTGCCTTACAAATGGAGATAAAATCTCAGTTTGTATGCACCGCAAACAGAACAGTCTTTAACCTGGATTTGAACATTGACCGAGATCGACGCCTCCCTCACATTTTCAGAGATTGGTTCCAGAGCTTAGCTGCATAGACTGAAACGCCAGCCTCCACCATGTTTGGATCTCACTCGCATGGCACCAGCAGGAGCCAGTCCCTGTGCTCCTCAGAGACCGGGCTGGACATATGACACCAACATGTCACTAAGTATTCTGTCAAGGCCAATGGAGAGACTTGAACACAATCAGAGCTGTTTTAAAATCTATTCTTTGAGCCACAGGAAGCCAGTGCAGAGACTTAGACCGGACTAATATGGTCAAACTTCCTGGTAACCCTGTCAGGACTCCAAGCTTCTGCATTTTGGGATGACTGCCAGATCGCTTACAGGTCTGTTTTGGACAGACCTGTACGCAGGCCATTGCAGTAGTCTAGCCTGCCTGGAGACAAATGCGTGACAAGATCTCCAAGTTCTGCCCTGGACACTATATTTTATGACTTTGGCAATGTTCTTTAAGCAGATGGAAAAAAGCCGTTGATGTTATGATTTTTATGTGGCCTAATAAATTATGTATCCTGATTCCAGTAATACCCCCAAATTTCTGACCTTGTCTGAAGGAATAGGGAGATAGACTGAATTGACAGAAGACGCCCTCGTCTTGTTTCTGGGGACAAAAGACAATGATTTCGGTTTTGTCTTCATTTAGCTGGAGGAAATTTATTTGCATCCACTCACTGATCATGTTGAATACAGTGAATGAGCAATCCTGTGGTCCATGTACTCCTGCCGTCAGAGAGGACATAGATCAGAGTGGACCGACGGCGTAATTGTGTAGGACACTTTGTATTTCCTTGTATTAACTGACCTAACGGCAGCATGTAGAGATTAAATAGTAAGAGGTCCCAGGATCGACCCCTGTGGTACTCACAGGTCCGGGCCACATGATCCTGAGAACGCAGTCTCAATCACCACAAAGTAACATCCTAGACCTCCAGGTAAGACTCTAACCAGACAGGGCTGTGGCCAGTGACACCAACCCATTCCTCCAGTCCTCTGCATGAGTATCTCATGGACGACAGTGTCGATCGCGCACTAAGATCTACATGACCAAAACTGTGACTATACCTGCGTCTTCAGTGTGAAGGTCGATGTCGTTTGTTACCTTCACAAGAGCGGTCTCAGTGCTGTGGTAGGGGTCTAAACCAGACTGGAACATTCAAAAGAATTATTCATAGTTAAAAATTCAGTAAGTTGATGGGAGGCCACTTTTTCAAGAATTTTTCCAATGAATGGCAATTCGATATGGGGCGATAATTTTGAAGTCCCGCAGGATCCAACTGCTCTTTTTAGAGAGGTCTTATGACTGCTGCTTTAGGGCCATAGAAATGTTCCCTGACGACAGAGACCTGTTAACTATTTGTGTCAGTGAAGTAACAAACTGGCTCAGGACTGACTTCAGAATTTAGAGGGCAATATATCCAGGCTACATGTGGAGGAGCTCAGACTCATGATTATCTTTGACAGTTTCAGTATCCACAGGTTCAAAGTGAGTTAGCTCAAAAAGCTTCTCTAGCTGTTGCATGGTGGGTTATACGGCTGTGGAGGTGATAGTGGTTTTTGATTCCTTGTCCTTTGTCATCGAAAAACTGTGGCGAACACATTACACTAGATTTATAGGTAAAATTCTAGGGGCAACTTACAGGGGGGTTACGTTAAACTACCAACTGTTGAAAACATAACACGAAAATTATGTTACTGCAACCACTCAATAAATGTTCAGAAAAATGACATTTCTCGTTCTTCGTAGAACCCGGTTAAATTCACCCAACTCATCTTTAAAGATTTCATATCGCCCCCCTTGGAAATTGGACCTTTTTCGCCACTTCCGTTCGGCCCTCCGGCACTCTTGCTTCTGTGCCCTGACCGATCTGCCCTTAGTCCATTGGGCCTTTATTCTACATGGTAACTATTTAACCGTGCAACAGGAGCAATTGCGTCCGAACATTTCAGAACACGTGGTGACAGAGTTATACAATTCATCAACCAGTAGAGCAAGGGAGTTTTCTCAAATTTTAGCATTCCCAATGAACAGTTCACCTGTGTTGTTCATGTATGTGTCTTCTTCTAGCAATTGTACATTCAGCTGTGTTGGTTTGCTAGCAAAACACATGTCAAAAAATACACAGAAATTGAATCCTGACAAAGCAACATCCGAACTACATAACATTTGAATACATTAACCCCTTTGTAATAAGCAGGGTCAAGAGTGTGCCCCCTGCTGTGGGTGGGGCCACCATGTAGCTGAATGAAACCAAAGGTCTCAAGTAACAGATGCCAGCTCCTTGCCTTTCTGTCCATCAACATTATCAACATGTCATTAAAATCAACCTGTAATAACTAAAACAATCAAAATCTTGGCACACGAATGAAAGTAGTATCAGTAAAATGGTCAATAAATCGCAACATGACTGTGGTGCCTGTACAGTGAATATATGAAGACATTTCATTCTTTTTCCTGGCCGTGTCACTGTGGATTTTTCACAAGGCCCACGTGGATTCCTGCTGCAGGACCCTTCGGAGGAGGCGAAAGCTCAGGACGACCCGTCAATAAGAGGGAGTCGGTCTCCAGAGGAGGAGGTGATGAGGGATAACCTCCCTCACTCTGTTGCGAGTGAGAGGATGTGATGCCTCAGACCAGGCTGAAGTGCTGGGGAATACATCGCTCACAGCAGCAGTAAGAACCTCACAGTGCCTGTTTGTCACCATGCCCCCTCAGCATTGAACCCCCCTCCTCCAGCTCAGACCATTTCACCGCTGTCTTAGGAGCGCCATAGAGAAAGGTTGTGCACGGAACTGGGCAAAGCAGCATCCGCCTCCAGCACAATAAACCCCACACCAAAGAAATGCCTGTCTTGTGCCACCAAAATCCAAAAATGAGGCGATGGCAGCTCCATCCACGAGTTTTACCAGCCGGACCGCTACCTGGTATTTCTACTGCTACCACAAGGGTCTATAACACCTATCGCACAGATGGTTTGACCAACTCCAGGATGCCATTCCGATACTTTATGAACCTGAGTTCTGCCAGAGAGAGCGGAGGCCCACGCAGCAGAGATGAATTAGCGGCAGGAAAAGAAAAGAAAGAGTGATGAGTCCACCTCCTCCACTGGGAGAAAGTGCTGGTTCTGCAAACCTGCAGCTAGAAGCAGGGACTCAGTCCTCACATTCATACACAGATCCCTGTCTGTCAGGAAAATACATCACTGCCCTGCCAAAGTATTCTCCCTGTACAAGGACCATGGGATGGAGACGCAGATGTTCCAGCAGTCTCCTTTTTAGACCGGGAGAGGGAAAGTGGCGTGTAAATAAATGAGCTATATGCTGTCTATTGTAGCTATTGTAATATAGTTACTATATTATACCTGTCTGTTCATAAAGTTTTATAAATATTTTAATTATTAAGTAAATATATACTTAATATGGATTATATCTAAATTATAAAAATTTCATTAGTAAAGTCCTGCATCTACAGTTCTGTATAGTCACTCTCACCGTCACAGTCACAAGGCTCATCACACAAATACTAGTTTAAAAGATAAATATAGCATGTTGTGTTTTTTCTTCAAAGTGTAATTCTTAAATTTGTAATAATCTCTGTTTTTACATCTGTTCACAAAACTAGTATATAAAGTCATACATTATTGAGGTCTTTCTTTTTATTGATCATATATTTCAGGCAAACAACAGTATATTTGACAAAACAATCCTGATAGAAAATAGAGTTTCAGTTCAGTGGCCAGATCAACAATATGCCCACTATACCGGCTAGGCCCCCGCGGCCGACATGCCTACTTCCAGATCAGACGAGATCGGGCATCCTCAAGGTGGTAATTGGCCGTAAGCACGGGGTATGGAGTCAGCGTGCCTCCTGACCCCCTGCAGCAGCGGTCCTCTCCTCCCCAGAATGAGCGCTCAGGCCATTACAAAATCCGGGTCACAGTGTGCTGACCTAGAACATGCTGGCAGACGGACTGAAAGGAGTTGTGCAGCATTGAAGCAAATTGTGTGCACGTCTCCCTCCAACCTGATTAGCTTTTTGTATAGCTCACAGCATTCTCATTTTACAATTTAAAGGCCTCTGTGAGGAGGGAGGAGGGACAACAAACTACCGCAACAGCACGAATCCCAGAAGTTTCACAGTAATATACAGGGCCGAAAAGTCTAATCATGGTTTGATGGGGTGCACACATTGCTCAATGCTGCACACCACTCCTTTTCAGACCAGTCCTGGCACATGATCAGGTCACACACTGGAGACCCGATTTTGTAAAGGCCTGAGCGCATCATTTCTGGGGGAGGAGAGACCGCAGCCAGCAGGGTCCAAGGAGGCACCTGCTCCATACCACCCGTGCTTACGGCCAACCACCATAGGAGAATGCCGATCTCCGTCTGATCCTCGAAGCTAGGCAAGGACGGGCGCGGGGCCAGCCGCGTATAGTGGGCATATTGTTGATTGGCACTGAACTGAAACTCCTATTTTCTATACAGATTGTTTTGTCAAATACTCATCTGTGTTTGCCCTGAAAATATGATTCATACAAAGAAAGACTTCAATAAAGTAGTAGACGTTTATAATATATTTATTGTGAACATATGAAAAAAGAGATATTTACAAATTTAAGAAATACACTTAGAAGAAAAACAACACACCATGCATATCTTATCTTCTTAAACTAGTATTTGTGTGTGAGCTTGTGACGGGGACGGCTGAGAGCTGACTAAACGAACTGTAGAAGCAGACTTTACAAATGAATTAAATAATTATATAAAATCAAATTAAGTATATATTTACATAATAAATTAAAATATTTATAAACAGCATTATGACAGACAGGTATAATATAGTAACTATATACAATAGCACCAATAGACAGCAGAAATAGCTCATTATTACACGCCACCCTTCCTCACCTCGGTCATTAAAAAGGAGACTGCTGGAACATCTGCGTCTCATCCCCTGGTCCATGGTACAGGGAAGAATACTTTGCCGGGCAGTAGATGTATTTCCTGACCGACCAGGGAATTGTGTATGAATGTGAGGAGACTGGTCCCTGCTTCAGCTGCAGTTTGGCAGAAACCAGCACGTTTTCTCACCAGTGGAGGAGGAGGACTCATCACTCTACCTTTTCTTCTCCTGCCGGCTCATTCACTCTCTGCAGCGATGGCGCCTCCAGCTCTCTCTGCTGGCAGAACTCAGTTCCAAAAAGTCTCGGAATGGCATCCGGAGTTGGTCAAACCCTCTGTGCGATAGTGTTATAGACCTTGGTTGAGTCAGTAGAAATACCTGGTAGGACCCCGGCTGGTAAAACTCGTGGAAGGAGCTGCCATCCTCGCCCTCATATTTGGATTTTTGCTGGCCACAAACAGGCATTTCTTTGTGTGGGATTATTTGCTGGAGGCTGCTGCAGCTTATTACCCAAGATCCGCTCACAACCTTCTATATGGCCTCCTCAGACAGCGTTGACATGAGTCTGCAGCAAGGAGGAGGGGGGTTCACTGGCTGCAGGGGCATGGTGACAACAAGGCACAGTTCCGGCTTAACTGGCCTGCTGTGAGCGAAGTATATCCCCCACACTTCAGCCTTGTCTGAGGCATCACCTCCACCTCACTCCGCAACCAGAGTGGAGGGCGTACCTCCTTCATCAACACCGCCTCCCTCTGAGGAGCCCCGCACTCCCTCATGGACGGGTCGTCCCTGAACATCCTCGCCTTCCCCCCTCCGGAAGTCCTGCAGCAGGAAATCCACGTGGGCCCTTGAGAAAAATCACAGTGACCGGCCAAAGGAAAGAATGAAAGTCTTCAATAATTATTCCCTGTACAGGCCCACCCACATTCATGTTGCATTTTATTGACCATTTTACTGAACTACTTTCATCTCGAGTGCACAGATTTTGATAGTTTTAGTTATTACAGTTGGATTTTAAATTAATGTAATGTTGATAATGTTGAGACAGAAATGCAAAGGCGCTGCTTTCTTACTTGAGACCTTTGGTTTCATTCAGCACATGAGTGCCCCACCCACAGCAGGGGGCACACTCATGACCTGCAAATTACAAAGGGGTTAATGGTATCCAATGTTAATGTAGTAGATGATGCTTTTGTCCAGATCATTTTCTGTGTATTTTTTGACATGTTGTTTTTGCTAGCAACCCCAGCTGAATTTACAATTGCTTGAAGAAGACACAAACATGAAAACACAGGTGAACTGTTCATACCGGGAAAGCTAAATTTGAGTGAACTCCAGCTCTACTGTTGATAATTTGTCTAACTCTGTCACCACCAGTGTTCTGAATGTTCTGGACGCCACTGCTCCTGAGAGGTTTAAAAATAGTTACCAGTAATAAAAAGGCCCCATGGACTAAGGCAGACCGGTCAGGGCCCAGAAGCAAGAGTGCCGGAGGGCCGAACCGGAAGTGCGAAAGTTCCAATTTCCAGGGCGATTATGAAATCTTTAAAGAACACATGGGGTGAATTACCGGGTTCTACGAAGAACAAGCGAAATGTATTTTTCTGACATATTGGAGGCTTTTGCGTAACAATTTTCGTGTTATGTTTTCAACAGTTGTAGATTAACGAACCCCCCTGTAAAATTTCCCCTAGAATTTTCCTCTAAATCTAGGTGTAAATGATTCGCCACAGTTTATCGATGCACAAAGTACAACAAGGAATCAAAAACACTAATCACCGTCCACAGCACGTATAAACTATGCAACAGCCAGAGAAGCATTTTGAGCTAAACTCACTTTGCACCAGTTGATACTGAAACTGTCAAAAAGATAATCCATGAGTCCTGAGCTCCTCCACATGTAGCCTGGATATAATTGCCCTCTAAATTTCTGAAGTCCGTCCTGAGCAGTTTGTACCTTCACTGACAAAATAGTAAACCTGTCTCTGTCGTCAGGAACAATTCCTATGGCCCTAAAAAAGGCAGCAGTCATAAGACCTCACCTAAAAAATGAGCAGTCAGTAACCTGCGGAAGCTTCAGAAATTATACGCCACCATATCGAATCTGCCATTCAATTGGAAAAATACTTGAAAAATTGCCTCCCAACAACTTAGACTGAATTTTAAACAATTATAATCTTTTTGATATTCCATCTGGTTTTAGACCCACACCAACCGCACTGATACCGCTCTAGTGAAGGTAACAAAACTGACATTCGACTTCACACTGATGCAGGTAAAGTCACAGTTTTTGGTCATGTTAGATCATAGTGCCCGTCGACACTGTCGACCATGAGATCCAACATGCGCAGAGACTGGAGGACTGGGTTGGTGTCACTGGCACAGCCCTAGACTGGTTAGTCTTCCCTGGAGGAATGAAGTACTTGTGTAGAAATGGAGACTGCGACACAGATCATGAGGCCCTGACCTGTGATACCACAGTGGGTCGCTCCTGGACCGTCGTCCTATTTTAATCTTCTACATGCTGCCGTTTAGAGGTCAGTTAATACAAAGAACACAAAAGTGTCCTACCACAATTACCGCCGTCGACACTCAGACAATGGTCTCACTGACTGCAGAAGAACATGGGACCACTGGATTGGCTCCTTCACTGAATCCAACAGATCAGTGAGTGTATGCAAAATAATTCTCCATCTAAAAATGCAGACAAAACCGAAATCATTGTCTTTGGTCCCCAGAAACAAAGAGAGGGGCGTCATCTGTCAACTTCAGTCTCTCTCCTACTTCCTTCAGACAAGGTCAGGAAATATGGGTAATGACTGGACTCAGACCTAAATTTCAATAGCCACATAAAATCAATAACATCACACCTTTAAAACCATCTGAATAACATTGCCGAAAGACAGAAATATAGTGTCCCAGGGGCAGACTTGAGAGTCTTGTCCACGCATTTGTCCTCCAGCAGGCTAGACTACTGCAATGGCCTGCTTACAGGTCTGTCCAAACAGACCTGTAAGCCGCTGCAGTACATACAAAAATGCAGCACTAGAGTACCTGACCAGGAACCAGGAAGTATACCATATAGTCCGTCCTCAGTCTCTGCACTGTCTTCCTGTGGCTCAAAGAATTAGATTTAAAACAGCTCAGCTTGTGTACACGTCACTCCATGGCCGTGCACCAGAATACAATAGTGACATGTTGGTAGTCCATATATGAACCAGGCCCGGACTCTTAGGAGCACAGGGACTGGCCACCTGCTGTTGCCCCATAGTGAAGAACCCAAACATGTGAGGCCTGCTTTCAGATCTATGCAGCTAAGATCTGGAACCAATTCTCCCTGAAAATGTGAGTGAGGCGTCTACACTGTACAAAGTTCAAATCCATGTTAAAGACTGATCAGTTTGCTCTGAGCATACAACTGAAGTATTTTAATATCTCCATTTGTAATAGCACTCTGACATTTAATTATTTATTTTTTTAAATTTCTGTGTAACTTTGAAAGTGTTAATGGTTTTTAATCTTGTGTGTGATTATTGTTTTTATTGTGTTTTAATCTTTTGTGTGATTTTAATGTTTAATTGTGATTCTGTGTTTGTTTTATTAGATGATTTGTGATGTGGAACTGTGAAGCGCTTATGTGTTGCCCTGTCATGAAAGGCGCTCTAACAAATAAACCTTTGATTGATTGATTGATTCATATTGTCGCAACAATAAACAAAAAAGATCAGTAAAATATCAGCATAGCATGATAGAGAAGTAATGTATTAATGTATATATCTTTAGCATAATACAGAATCAAATTAATTACATTTAGCATTATAAAGAAGCAAGAATCCTGTATAATCTAGCGAAGACATATACAGTTGTATGTTTACATCTGACATTAAGCAGCATGAGTCTCTGGGATACAGTAAGTACAGTTTATAGAAGAAAATATTGAAACTGGTAAAACACTAATACCATGACGTAAAACTAACTGCATATAATTCATTTTCACTCAATGTTGGAGCTGAACTAAGAAATGTGAAATACATAATAAGATAGTACACACATCAACAATAATTAGCTAATAATAATTAAAGCTACGCAGAGAATACAACTACAACAAGAGTAACAAACTGAATTACTGGTAAACAGTCGAATACAGTGAATACAATTGTTTTGTACAACGCAGAAAAGTGTTTTCTTTTACAATATTGATCCAAACAGAGAGATCTACGAGCATCAGTTCAAATACATATGACACGGAGTAACAATCATACACAGCGCACTACACACTCGAGATTTAAACTACAGACTGTGTTAACGATCTACGCACAATAAGATAGATTTAATTGAGTGATACAAAAGAACGACCACAAAAACATTGTGTGTTTTTATCAGAGGAGAACTTACCGAGTGCGTATGTACTCCAGAATGAATGGAGAAAGCCGGCTCCTCTGTTTAAAACAGCGCCCACAAAAGGTTTTCCCCATAGTCCTTGGATGGGAGACCGCCTGTGAATAACCAGGTGCTGTAAGCATTATGGCCCCTGGAGCTCGGGCCTCGGGGGCGAGCTCAACAACAGCGCGAGTTGTTGTCGTGTAGGTTGAGTTGAGTTGAGTGCAGCTGAAGAGTTGTTTCCGTCTCTCAACCACTCATCAATTCCGGTAGCATATAAAACAAAATAATGGAAGTTGATTAGAGTATGTATGTTTCCACAGCATATCAAAGAAAAGGGTGAATATTTCATTTCAGAACATGTTTTGATTTTCCAATTTAATTTGAAAATGGAAATACAATAAAACAACTCACGTATTTTGATTTCTGATTTGTTTTGAACGGAATAACTAAATGATTGAAGGGTACACGGATTGGACACGGACATATAAAGGATATTGATTTATACCAATTTGAATTATAAAAGGAAAATAACAATAAACGAATGGACAATTGGTTTTCGAGTTTATTTTGAAACGGAATAACTGATTATTGAAGGGTAAAACGAATATTCAGAATAAACTATATTGTATTGAATATCAATAACAAAAATTTAAAACTACACATGTTACATATAGGTACCATTTTAATTAGGAATTCTAAAATGCACGGAGTAGCAGATCATATGCAACATATGCATTACAACTTGCATATAAGGGCATTTTAAGCGTCCGTGCACATATACGCACGGTCTCATTCACTCAGCGCTACTTTAGGTATTAGATCAGTGTTTTCTCCACGCCTGTGGGCGTAGTGGATTGGTCCAAGTTTTTCGCTTGGAAATCAGGGTTTTCGAGCCCCCCAATCTCCAATTTTATTAGCGGGGGAGTATATGAAACAGATTTACTCTGTTAACTGATATAATGTTGCATTGTTTTTACCTGCCGTTTGGTTTGGTGCAGATTGTGAAGTATACAACAGATTACTACAGACCTACACTATTTAAATGTGATGGCCTAATTACTTAAGTATGTATTAGAAAAAATTAAACGTCAACCAAAATCAAAAGTGTCGTAGACTGTACTTGAACCCCGAGTCCTATCACAGACCAGAGTCCACCACTTTAATCATTGAGCTATAAAGCCCAGAAAGTTTGTCCGGTGAACATAGAACAAAGACCGATGAAGCCAATTTTCCTAACGCCTCGCACAATTGCCACCTGGTGTTGTTTCGGGTCATTTGCATCATCACAGGGGAAAAAATAATAAAAAGAAGCGAGGAATCACACTTGAGTCACGTGTGATACACGCTGAAAGGCGACAAAAAACGAAGTGGGAACCATACTGTAACCACAGAACGAAAATCCTGAATAATTCATATTGTTTAAAGTAGGAAAGAGGAGAGTGATAGTGCTAAAATACCATACTTTTCCCAGCAGACTTACTCCTACGCAGCTTGACTGACAGTCAGAGAAAGATGTCTAGGAGCCTTCCCTGAGCCTAACTTCCAATCCATATGCTAACTAAGACGACAGTTTTAAGCCTTACCTTGAATGTGGAGACCGTGTCCGAACGAAGGAGAAACAGCAGCAGCCGCGCTAGGCCTAGCCAGGCTACAGCCACCAAATATTTGTGATTACACTACCAGATGTGTAAACCAAGACCAGGACAAACAACCTAACAATAGGCAAAATTGTTGCAAAAGAGGCAAAAGAGAGTGTTTAAGTCCTGGGCCTTGAAATGTTGAAGACCGTATCTCTTTCTTATTCCACATAAAGGGGCTTGGTATCTAAATGCTCTGCTGCTGACCGACAATTGTTAGAAGTGACCTTAGGAACCAACAGACGCTGGCGTTTTGTGAGCACCGTGCTCGGCATATGGATGATAATAGCACTAACTTTTCTTGAAGATAAGAACGAGCCAGGCCAATCATGGCTTTGTATACTAAAAGAAGATTCCGTGATCACTTTAAGGAAGGATATTCTTGATTTTAGCGATGTTCCGCAAGTGGCAAAAAGCTGTTTTAGTTATGCTTGGGCCTTATATAAGCCTTGAAGGAGTGTGCACATCGAATTCAGCCCCAAGAATGAGGCGAAGATTTGTGATTCAAATTGACAAAGTGATCCGATCCGATAGATAGGATTAAAACTCAGCCAAGGGCTGTTCCTCTGAGGACCTATATCACCTTCGTAAGCCTCCCGCAGTAGAATTCTGTGGTCTATTGGTTAAATGGAGCACTGGGGGTCCAGTAGACCAACACTGGACGCTTGTCCACTATTATCACTAGTAGTATGTCATTTTTTTACTTTGACTAGTGCCGATTCATTGCTATGAGAGCTCTGAATCCCAAATTGAAAGGATTCCAACTATTATTTTCCTGACGTGGAAGGCAAAGCGTTTTGCTCTAAGAGTTTCCCAGATTTGTTTTTCTTCAGAAGGGGGTTGATTACGCGGTTTTTAAAAGCTTGTGGGACATAGCCACATTGTATAGATGTGTTTATTATTTTAAGATAGGCCTCTTGTGTCAAAGACTGTGGGTCATGGAAGAGCCAAGCACTTTAAAAGACACATTCGGGGCGACGGAGGTTCAGTAGTTAGAGCATTGACCTTTGAGCTGAAGGTCGTGGTTGGAACCCAGGTCTCCACCTGACCATCACCACTAATGTCAAGCTGTCGTTGTGTCCCTTGCAAGACACTTAACCTATGGCCTGATGCCCACAGTGGGCGGCTGAGGGCTGTAAAGTGGCAAACTGACTGGAACTGCCGTTTGTGTCCCTAGGCAACACTTTCACCTCCATTGCCTAGAATTGAGTCTAGTGTGTGTGTGATGGTTGGTGAGTGGGTCGAGTGGCCAATGGCACATACATGTTGCCTCGCTTACTGTCAGTGGCCCCAGTGCAGCTGTGGCTACAGTAAGCGTTTATCACCACTTGTGTATGAAGTGAAATGAATAATGCAGCCCCGCGAAAATTCAATTTGGTAGACGTTCACCAAAATTACCCCCTCCAGCCGGTTCACATCCCCCAGGCTATCGCTCAACCGACGCCGCCTTCCCAATCACCGTACCGACAGACCCAGCCCGCAAAAAACCGGAGGAACTCCCAATCTCGGCCTCCTGAAGCCTTGCATGAATCGTTTCTGGAGGAACTCAGCTTTTGTCTACTCACAGCGTACTCCTGCCGAGACACCTGCTGTACCTCTGTCTTGCAGCGTGTTGGCCGCTCCTCCTCCGCGTTGCTGCACCTGCTAACGGTCTCGTGCATTGTTCCGTGTGGAACTTTTGCGCTCTTCCCGTCCATTGCGGGCTCTTTCTAAGCCGTGATCGCCGTCTGCTCGTCCCTCGTGCGGCCCATGGCCCACTGCCTGCCCATACCGGCCCCGGTCCTGGACACCCCCCCGTGCGGTGGGAGCCGTGCGCAATCCCCCCTGCCCCCTCCTCCGTGCGGTACGGCGTGGGTTCCCGTTGTGTTGTTCCCTTTTGCTTCCTGGCGTTGGTGGGAAAAGGTATGTGGCCGGGGATCAGGGTATTATTACCCCCCCTCCCGCATTGGTACTGCCAGGCTCCCAGTCCTGCCCCCGCGCTTTGTACTGCAGGCAACAGTTGGCCCCGTGCATTGGTGGGCAAGCTTCAGTTAAATCCCGTCCATTGTATCTGCAGGCTCACTTAACCAAGCTTCCGTTTAAATCCTACCACTCTGACTGCAACTATTCCTCACATTGGACTGCAAGACCATCAGTTTAATCCCACACATTTGGGAGACTGCGTGCCTCAGTTTTAATCCCACACTATGGCCTGCATGCTCATTTAAATCCACTCTGTGGACTTCGAGCTCTGTTTAAATCCCTCTCATGGACTGCAAGCCCCGTTTAAATCCTCTGGACGCGGCTCCCAAATTGAATCCCTCATCATTGGACTGCCGAGCTTACCCAGGTTAATCCCCGCCACATGAATCTGCTTATACATAGGTAACGCTTATATCTGGAGCTGTTATAACCGTACCTGAACGCTTATGCGGGAACTGCTTATATATGGAAACTGCTATATCTGGAACTGCAATATTATGAAACGGCTATAGTATGAACTGCATATAATATGAACTCGCTTAAATATGGAGAACTGCATGTATCAACGTAACTGCTTATATGGAACTGCCTCATAATTGGAATTGCATATATGGTAACTGCCTTAAACTGGAACGCTTATAATAAAAATAAATCAATAAATATTTATTTATATTTATTTATGTTATTTATTTTAAATATAACGCTTTCCAGATATAGCATACCATATATGCAATTCCAATATGAGCAGATCCAAATAAGCAGTTCCGTATACAATACGTTTCCATATATAAGCAGTTTCCATATATAAGGCAGTTCCATATATAGCAGATTTCTAAATACTGCATTTCCATATAAAGCAGTTCCATATATAACATTTCCGCAAGAAGAGCCGTTCAGGTATCGGTATAACAGCTCCAGATATAAGCAGTTTCCAGATATAAGCAGTTCCGTGCGGGATTAACCTGGGGAGCTCGCAGTCCAATGAGGAGGGATACAATATGGGAGCCGCATTCCAGATGGATTTACACGGGCTTGCAGTCCAAGAAGGGATTTAAACAGAGCCGCAGTTCCTGAAGGGATTTAAAGGAGAGCCTGCAGGCCAAAGTGAGGGATTAAGACTGAGCACGCAGTCCAATGTGAGGGGATAAACTGAGGTCTTGCAGTCCCAATGTGAGAAAAAAAACAATTTAGCTTGCAGCAGAAGTGAGGATTTAAACGGGAGCTTGTTAAGAGAGCCTGCAGACAATGCAGGGCTTTAAACTGAAGCTTGCCCACCAATGCACGGGCCAACTGAGCCTGCAGTACAACGCGGGCGAACTGAGCCTGCAGTACAATGCGAGGGGAATAAACCGTCCGCATACTTACACCCAACGACCAGAAAACAAGGGACAGACACACGGACCACGCCGACCGGCGACGAGAGTGCAGATGCGCACGGTCTCGCCACCGCACCGGGCCAGACCGGCCGTATGCAGCAGCAGGCCGCGAAGAGACGATCAGGCGGTAACCCGCAGCAAGAGCCGCAAAGGAGGAAGAGGGGGCAAAGACCCACGGACCACAGCACGAACCCGAAGCAGGTGCAGCAACGCGGAGAGGAAAGCAGTCCACACGCATCAAGACAGAGGACAGCAGGGACCGCAGGAGTAAGCGTGAGTAGACAAAGCATTCCTCAACGAACGATTCATGCAAGGCTCGGGAGCCGAGAGATGGTGAGTTCCTCCGTTTTTTATGCGGCTGGCTTAGTCGGTACGTGATTGGACGGGGCGTCCATTGAGGCGAAAGCTGGGATGTGAACCGCCTGGAGGGGTAATTTTGGTTAACTCTACCAAATTGAATTTTCGCGGGGCTGCATTATTCATTCACATCATACACAGGTGATAAACGCTTACTGAGCCACAGCTGCCCTGGGGCACACTGACAGAAGCTGAGCCAGTATGTGCCCTTGTTGTTTTTTTGTGTTTTGGTGGCCCCTCCGACCACCACCAACCATTCACACACACACTAGACTCATTCTAGGCAATGGAGGTTCAAGTGTCCCTTGCCCTAGGAACACAACGGCAGTTTGCCACTTCACAGCCACATCCGCCCCACAGTGGCATCATGCCATAGGTTAAGTGTCTTGCCAAGGACACAACGACAGCAGACATCCAGTGGGAGTCAGTGGAACCAGGGTATCCAACCCACGACCTTCAGGCTTCAAAGGTCCCAATGGCTCTACCAAATGAACCACCGTCGCCCCAATGTGTCTTAAAAGAGCATGGCTCTTCCAAACACAGCTCCTTGACACAAGAGCCAATCTTAAACATAATAAACACACTATACAATGTGCTATGTCCCACAAAGCTTTTTAAAACCGGCGGTATCAAACTCCTTCTGAACAAAACAAAATCCTGGAAATCTTAGAGCCAAACAGCTTTGCTTCCACCGTTCAGGAAAAATAAAATGTTTGAAACCTTCAATTTGGGGATTCAGAGCTCATCACGCACTGAAACGGCACTAGTCCAAAGTAAACAAATGACATACTACTAGCTGCTATAGTGCCAAGTGTCAGTGTTGGTCCTATTTTTTGCTGGACCCCCAGTGCTCCATTTAAACACAATAGCCCCACAGAATTCATACTGCGGAGGCTAAATGTGAATAGGTCTCAGAGGAACAGCCCTGGCTGGTTTAAATCCTATCTATCGGAACGGTATCACTTTGTCAAAATTGAATCACACATCATCGCCTAAGTTCTGGAGTGGTAATTCGGATGTGCAACACCTCCTTCAGATCTTATATAAGCCAAGCAAACAAAAACATCTTTTTCCACTTCTAACACGCTAAAATCAAGAAAATCCTTCCTAAAAGTGACACGGAAATCCTTCTTTTAGTATACAAAGCCATGAATGGCCTTGCTCGTTCTGTATCATCAAGACACGTTAAGTGCCTATATCAACCAACCGAGCACTGTGCACACAAAACCGCCAGACGTCAGAAGGTTCCTAAGGTCTCAAAAAGTACATCACAGCATATCATTTAGCTACCAACCCCTTTACTGTGGAATAAGGAAGCAGAGTACGGTCGCCACATTCAAGGCCGACTTAAACATCTCTATGCCTCTTTAGCAACAATTTTGCCAATTGGGTTAGGTTGTTATGTACTGGGTTTGGGTTACACACTTGGTGTGTAATCCACAAATAATTGGTGCTTAGCCTGGGGCTAGCCTAGCCGCGGCTGCTGCTGTAATCTCCTACGGTTCGGACACGGTCTCCACATTCAAGTAAGTCTTAAAACAGTCTCTTTATTTAGCATATGAAAAAGGAAGGTAATGCTCAGGGAAGGCTAGACAACATTGACTGTCAGTACAAGCTGGCGTAGGGAGGTAATTCTGCTGGGAAAAGTATGGTATTTTAGCACTATCCTCTCCTCCTTTCCTACTTTAAACCAATCTCATTATTAGGATTTGCGTTCTGTGGCTTACAGTAGGACCCCACTTCGTTTTGTCGCCATTCACGTCGTGAGATCACCCGAGACTCACTTGTGATTCACGCGTCTTTTATTTATTATTTCCCCCAGTGATGCTGCAAATGACACGAACAACCACCAGGTTGCACTTGTGAGCAGGGTTAGTAAAATGGCTTCACATCTGGTCTATGTTTACTCTGTTCCACCGGACAACTTTCTGTGGCATATAGCACAATGATAAAGAGGTGGACTCTGGTGTGAGAGGACTCGGTTCAAGTCAGTCTACGAACACTTTTGAATTTGTTGACGTTTAAAATTTTTCAAAAACATACTTATAATTAGGCCAAACACATTTAAAATAGTTTGCTAGACCTGTATAAACTGTTGTAAACATCACAATCTGCACCAACCAAACTGCAGAAAAAAATGGCAACTATATTCAGTAACAATAGTAATTCTGATTCCTATACTCCCCCCAGCAAAAAAATTGAGGATTGGTCCGTGGCTCTGAACCCTGATCTCCAGCGTAAAGACTTGGACAATCCCACTACGCCACACCGGCGTCTGGAGACAAACACTGGATCTACTACTAAAAGAGCGCTGAGTGAATGAGCCGTGCGTATGTGCAGGACGCTTAAAATGCCTTATATCAAGATAATGCAAATGTTTTGCCATAATATCTCTATCTCCTGAGCATATTAAATTCCTATTAATGTAACTATAGGTAACATGTGTAGTTTAAAATTTTGTATTGCTAATCCATACAATATAGTATTCTGAATAATCCGTGTACCCTTCAATCAATCAGTTATTCCGTTTCAAATAAAATCAGAAAAACAAATTTTCCAATTCGTATTATTGTTATTTTCCTTTTCTAATTCAAATTGGAAACTCAAATCCTTTATAATGCCGTGTACAATCAGTGTACCCCTTCAATCCCATTAGTTATTCCGTTTTTTCAAAACAAACTCATAAAAAACAATACGTGGTTGTATTTATAGTATACCTTTTCAAAATTAAATTGGCAAAATCAAAACTTCTAAAGAAATATTCACCCATTCTTAGCCTAAGCAGTAAACAAACACTACTAAACAACTTCCATTATTTTGTTTGAATTCTACCGAAATTATGAGAGGTGAGAGACGGAACAACTTCAAGCTGCACTCCAACTCAACTCAACTAAACACAAACACTCGCGCAGTTGTTGAGCTCGCCCCCAGGCCCGAGCTCCAGGGGCAAATGCTTACAGCACCTGGTATTCCCAAGGCGGTCTCCCCATCCAAGTACTATGGGAATACATTGTGGCGCTGCTCTTAAACAGAGAGAGCCGGCTTTCACCATTCATTCTGATTACATACGCACTCGGTAAGTCTCCTCTGATAAAACACAATGTTATTAGTTGTCGTTCTTTATGTTCACTCCATAAATCTCTCATATTGTTCGTAGATCGTTCACTCACGTCCTGTAGTTTAAATCTCGAGAGTGTAGTGCGCTGTTTATGATTGTTTAACCCCCGTGCATATGTTATTTGCCTGCTGCCGTAGAACTCTCGGTTTTGGATCAATATTGAGTAAAGAAAACACTTTACTCTGCGTTTGTACAAACAAAATCTGTATACACGTGTATATCTACTGATATACAGTAATTCCGGTTTTGTTACGTCCCTTTTTGTAGTAGTCTTTCCAGCGCATGAGCTAATTATTATTAGCTAATTATTGTTGATGTGTGTAACTATCCTATATTTATTTCACATTTCTGATAGTTCAGTGCAACACATTGAGTTGAAATGAATTATATGCAGTTCGTACGACATTGTATTAGTGTTTACCAGTTCATATTTTCCTTCTATAACTGTACTTACATATCCCATAGCACTCAAGCTGGCTAATGTCCAGATGTAAACTACAACATGTATATGTCTTCTCTAGATTATACAGGATTCATGCTTCTTTATAAGCTCAATGTAATTATTTTATTCTGTATTAAGCAAAAGATAATAATACAATAAACTACTTCTCATATCATGCTATAGCTAGATATTTTATGATCTTTTTTGTGTTGCAGACAATATGAAATCAATCAATCAAACAAAGTTTAATTTTAGACGCCTTTCATGCACAGGGCAACACAAGCCTTCACAGTCCCCACATCACAAATTACTCACATAAAACAAAAACCAGCAATCACAATGTAAAACATTGAAAATCACACACAAAGATTAAAACTCAATAAAAACAATAACATCACACCAAAATAATAAAAAACCATTAACACTGTCAAAGTTACACAAGAAATTTAAAAAAAATAAATAAATACATGACAGCAGTGCATAACAAAATGGAGATAAAATCCTTCAGTTGTATGCACAGGCAACAAACATTCATTAACCTGGATATGAACATTAGACAGAGTAGTACGCCACCCTCACATTTTACAGGAGATTTGATCCAGATCTTAGCTGCATAATCTGAAACGCAGCCTCCCCATGATTGGTTCTCACTCCCCACTGGCACCAGCAGGAGGCCAGTCCCGTCTCCTCAGAGTCCGGTCTTGTTCATATGCCACCAACATGTCACTAATGTAATCTGGTGCAAGGCCATGGAGAGACTTGTGTACTCAGCAGAGCTGTTTAAAATCTATTCATTGAGCACAGGAAGCCAGTGCAGATACCCTGAGGACCGGACAAAAAAGGTCATACTTCCTGGTTCCTGTCAGGACTCAAGCTGCTGCATTTTGGATGTACTGCAACTGCTTACAGGTCTGTTTGGACAGACCTGTAAGCATGCCATTGAGCAGTAGTCTAGCCTGCTGGAGACAAAATGCGTGGACAAGAACATCCAAGTCTGCCCTGGACCCTATATTTCTGACTTTGGCAATTTCTTTCAGATGGAAAAAAAAAGCTGTTGATGTTATTGATTTTATGTGGCTAATTGAAATTTAGGTCGAGTCCAGTATTACCCCCAAATTTCTGACCTTGTCTGAAGGAAGTTAGGAGAGAGACTGAAGTTGAAAGATGACGCCCTCTCTTTGTTTCAGGTGCCCAAAGACAATGATTTATCGGTTTTGTCTGCATTTAGCTGGAGGAAATTATTTTGCATCCACTCACTGAATCTGTGGATACAGTGAAGGAGCAAATCCAGTGGTCCATGTACTCCTGCAGTCAGTGAGACATCGATCTGAGTGTCGTCGGCGTAATTGTGGTAGGACACTTTGTTTCTTTTGTATAACTACCTAACGGCAGCATGTAGAGATTAATAGGAGATGGTCCCAGGATCGACCCCTGTGGTACTCCACAGGTCAGGCCACATGATCTGAGACGCAAGTCTCCAATCTCCACAAAGAACTTCCTATCCTCCAGGTAAAGACCCAAACCAGTCTAGGGCTGTGCCATGACACCAACCCAGTCTCCAAGTCCTGCATGAGGAACTCAATGTCTACAGTGTCGAACGCGGGCACTAAGATCTACCTGACCAAAACTGTGACTTTACCTTCATCCGTGTGAAGTCGAAATGTCGTTTGTTACCTTCTACTAGAGCGGTCTCTGTGCTTGTGGTGGGGTCTAACCCAGACTGGAACATATCAAAAGAATATTCATTGTTAAAAATTCAGTAAAGTTGTTGGTAGGCCACTTATTCAGAATTTTTCAATGAAAGGCAAGAATTCATATGGGGGCTATAATTTTGGAATTCCCTCAGGATCCAGACTGCTCTTTTTTTAGGAAGTCTTATGACTTCTGTCATTAGTGCCAAGGAAATGTTCCTGACAGACAGAGACATGTTTACTATTTGTGTCACGTGAAGGTAACAAAACTGCCAGGACGGACTTCAAAAATTTAGAGAGGGCAAATATATACGAGGCTACATGGGAGTGAGCTTCATACTCCTGAATATCTTTTGACAGTTTTCAGTATCCACAGGTGCAAAGAGAGTTAGACAAAAAGCTTCTCTGGCTGTTGCATTGTTATACTGCTGAGGAGGTGAAAGTGTTTTTGATTCCTTGTACTTTGTCATCGAAAAACTGTGCTAACACATTACACCTAGATTTATAGAGGAAAAATTCTAGGGGCAACTTACAGGGTTGGTTCAGTTAATCTACCACTGTTTGAAAACATAACACGAAAATGTTACTGCAACCTTCCAATAATGTCAGAAAAATACATTTCTCAGTTGTGGGGGGGGGGGGGTCTTGTTCTTCGTAGAACCCGGTTAAATTCACCCAACTCACTTTAAAGATTTCAAATCGCCCTGGAAATTGGACTTTCGCCACTTCCCGTTCGCCCTCCGGCACTCTTGCTTCTGTGCCCTGACCGAGTCTGCCTTAGTCCATGGGCATTTTTCTTAATGGTTTTTACACTATTTAACGTCCACAGGAGCAATGCGTCAGAAACATTCATAACACTGGTGTGACAGAGTTTATACAATTCATCAGCAGTAAAAGAGCATGAGCTTTCTCAAAAATTTAGCATTCCCATGAACAGTTTCTCCATGTGTTTTCATGTATGTTGTCTTCTTCTGCAATGTAAATCAGCTGTGGTTTGCGATCAAAACAACATGTCAAAAAAATACACAGAAATGAACTGACAAAAGCAACATCAACTACAATAACATTTGATACATATAACCCCCTTTGTAATTAGCAGGTTCAGAGTTTTGCCCCCGCTGTGGGTGGGGCCACTCAATTTGCTGATGAAAGCCCAAAGGTCTCAAGTACAATGCCAGCTCCTTTGCATTTTCTGCATCAAACATTATCAACATGATACATTAAAAACACCTGTAATAACTAAACTATCAAAATCTGTGCACACGAATGAAAGTAGTTCATAAAGATGGTCAATAAAATCTTCAACATGACTGTGGTGGCCTGACAGAATTATGCACGACTTTTTCATCTCTTTCCTGCCGCGTCACTGTGATTTTTCACAAGGGCCCACGTGGATTCTGCTGCAACCCTTTCGAGGAGGCGAGGAAGATCAGGGACTCCCCGCCATGAGGGAGTGCGTGCTCCTCAGAGGGAGGAGGTTGATGATGGGAGAACGGCCCTCACTACTGGGTGCGAGTAGAGGAGGTGATGCCTCAAACAAGGCTGAATGCTGGGGAATACATCGCTCACAAGCAGCATAAGACCAGCACAGTGCCTGTTGTCACCATGCCCACTGCAGCAGTGAACCCCCCTCCTCCTGCCAACTCATGTCACCGCTTTCTGAGGAGGCCATAGATAAGGTTGTGCGCGTATCTTGGAAAGCAGCAGCAGCCTCCAGCAAATAAACCCCACACAAAGAAATGCCTGTCTTGTGGCCAGCCAAAATCCATATATGAGGCGATGGACAGCTCTCCCCCCCCCCCCCCCAAAACCCACCACGATATTTTACCAGCCGGGTCCTACCAGTATTTTCTACTGAGCTCCACCAAGTCTAATAACACCTATCGCACAGAGGGTTTGACAACTCCAGGATGCCATTCCGAAACTTTATGGACCCTGAGCTTCTGCCAGAGAGAGCTGAGGCCACGCAGCATAGAGGGAATGACGGCAGAGAAGAAAAGGAAGAGTGATGATCTCCTCCTCCACTGGCGAAAGTGCAGGTTTCTGCAAACAGCAGCTGAAGCAGGGACCAGTCCTCACATTTCATACACAATTCCCTGGTCTTCAGGAAAATACATCTACTGCCCTCCAAAAGTATTCTCCCTGTACAAGGACCAGGGGATGGAGACGCATGATGTTTACCAGCAGTCTCGCTATTTTATGACCGGGAGAGGGAAAGGTGGCGTGTAAATAAATGAGCCTATCTTGCTGTCTATTTGTGCTATTGTATATAGTACTATATTATACCTGTCTGATTCATAAATGTTTATAAATATTTTAAATATTATGTAAATATATACTTAATATGATTATAATCTAATTATATAATTCCTTTGTAAAGTCCTGCATCTACAGTTCTGTAAGTCAGCTCTCAGCCGTCACAGTCACAAGTCTCAACACACAAATACAAGTTTAAGAAGAATAAAGATAGCATGTTGTTGTTTTTTCTTCTAAGTGTATTTCCTTAAATATGTAAATATCATCTTTTTCATCTGTTTCACAATAAATATAATTATAATGTCAAACATTAATTGAAGTCTTTCTTTTTATGATCATATTTCAGGGCAAACAACAGTATTATTTGACAAACCAATCTGTATAACAAATAGAGTATTCAGTCAGTGCCAATCAACAATATGCCCACTATACCGCCAGGCCCCCGCGGTCCCGACCTTGCCTAGCTTTTCCGAGATCAGACGAGCTCGGCATTCTCAAGGTGTATGGCCGTAAATCACGGGGGTATGGAGCATCGTGCCTCCTGACCCTGCTGCTGCTGTTCCTCTCCTCCCCAGACGACGCTCATGGCTCTTTACAAAATCGCGGGTCCTACAGTGATGTCTACCTGATCATCGCTGGCAGACTGACTGAAAGGAGTTGTGCAAGCAATGAGCAAAGTTGGTCACCCCCTCAACCCTGATTAGCAATTGTATAGCTCACAAGCATTCTCATTTACATGTTAGAAGCCTCCTGTGGAGGAGGGAGGAGGGGACACCAAACTACCGTCAACAGCCGATCCCGAAGTTCACTGTAATATACATGGCCGAAAAGCTAATCAGGGTTGAGGGTGTGCACAACTTAGCTCAAACTGCACACTCCTTTCAGTCAGTCCCTGCAGCATGATCAGGTCATCACACTTGTAGACTCCGGATTTAGTAAAGGCCTGAGCCGCTCATTCTGGGAGGAGAGGAACCGCAGCAGCAGGGTCAGGCGGCACGCTGCTCCATACCCCCCCGTGCTTACCGGCCTACCACCCTGAGAAAGCCGATCTCGTCTGATCTCGGGAAGCTAGCAAAAGGTCTGGGCCGCTAAGGGGGGGGGGGGGGCTGGGCCAGCCGCGTATAGTGGGCATATGGTTGATTGGCACTGTAACTAAAACTCTATTTTCTATACAGAGTTGTTATACAAAACTACTGGTATGTATGCCCGGGAAATATGATCAATAAAAAGAAAGACTTCAATAAATGTATGACATTATAATATATTTATTGTGAACAGATGAAAAAAGAGATATATACAAATTTAAGAAATACACTTAGGAAGAAAAACAACAACATGCTATCTTTATCTTCTAAAACTATTATTTGTGTGATGAGCCTGGTGACTGGTGACGGCGGAGAGCTGACATACAGATCGTGTAGATGCAGACTTTATAACAAATGAAATTATAATAAATTAGATATAATCAATATTAAGTATATTATTACATAATAAATAAAAATATTTATAAACATTTATGAACAGACAGGTATAATATACAGTAACTAGTATACAATAGCACCAATAGACAGCAGATAGCTCAATATTTACACGCCACTTTTTCCTCACCCGGGATCATACAAAGGAGACAGCTGAACATCTGCGACTGCATCCCCTGGTCCCTTGTACAGGAGAATACTTATGGCCGGGCAGTAGATGTATATTCCTGACAGACCAGGGAATTGTGGATGATGTGAGGACTGGTCCGCTTCCGCTGCAGTTTGCAGAACCAGCACATTCTCGGCCAGTGTATGAGGATACTCATCACACTTCCTTTTCTTCTCCTCGCTCATTCACTCACAGCTTAGAGGCCTCCAGCTCTCCTCGGCAGAACTCAGTGTCCATAAAGTCTCGGAATGGCATCCAGGAGTTGGTCCACAAAAACGCCTCAGGTGCTATAGGTGTTATAGACCTTGGAGAGCAGTAGAAAACCTGGTAGTACCCCGGCTGGGAAAACACGTGGATGGAGCTGCCATCGCCCCTCAGATTTGGACTTTGGCTGGCCACAAGACAGCATTTCTTGTGTGGGTTTATTTGCTGGAGGCTGCTGCTGCTTTCCAAGATCCGATTCAAACCTTCTCTATGGCCTCCTCAGACAAGCGGAGACATGAGTCTGAGCAGGAGGATTGGGGGGTTCCCTGGAACTGTCTGCAGGGGGCATGGTGACGACAGTCACTGTGCAGTCCTTACTGCCTGCTGTGAGCGATGGTATTACCCCCAGCACTTCAGCCTTGTCTGAGGCAACACCTCCTCACACTCGCAACCAGGAGTGGAGGGCGTTCGCGACCTCATCACCGCTCCTCGACCTCTGAGACAAAACACCGCACTCCCTCTTGGACGGGCGTCCCTGATCTTCCTCGCGCTCCACCGAAGGTCCTGCAGCAGGGAATCCCACGGGGCCCTTGTGAAAAATCACAGTGACGTCGGCCATGAAAAATGAAAATGTCTTCATATATTCCTGTACAGGCCACCACAGTCCAATGTTGCATTTTATTGAACCATTATACTGAACTACATTCATTTCGTGTTGCACAGAGAATTTTTGATAGTTTATTATTACAGGTGATTTTAATGTACATGTTGAAGAATGTTGAATGACAGAAATGCAAAGAGCTGGCTTCTGTACTTGAGACTTTGGTTTACATTCAGCACAATGATTGGCCACCACCCACATGCAGGGGCACACCCTTGACCTCTAATTACAAAGGGGGTTAATGTATGAACAAAAGTTAGATGTAGTTGAAGTTTTTATTTGGGGCTTGTCAGATCATTTCTGTTGTATATTTTTGACATGAAGTTTTTGCTAGCAAACCACCACTGAAATTTACAATTGCTAGAAGAAGACACATACATGAAAACACGCGGTGAACTGTTCATGGGAATGCTAAATTTTGAGAAACTCCATGCTCTACTGTTTGATGAATTGTATAACTCAGTCACGCACCAGATGTTCTGAATGTTCTGGACGCCATTGCTCCCTGTGACTGTATAAAAATAGTTTTCCCAGTCAGAACAAGGCCCCATGGACAAAGGCAGACTCGGTCAAGCACACCAGAAGCAAGAGTGCCGGAGGGCCTAACGTAAGTGGCGAAAGTCCCAATTTCCAGGGCGATTATGAAATCTTTAAAGATGATTGGGTGAAGTTAACCGGGTTCTACGAATAACAAGAGAATGTATTTTTCTCTGACATTATTGGAGGTTGCTAAGTAACAATTTTCCCGTGTTATGTTTTCAACAGTTGGTAGATTAACGAACCCCCTGTAAAGTTGCCCCTAGAATTTTCCTCTAAATCTAGGTGTAATGAGTTCGCACAGTTTTTCGATGAACACAGTACAAGGAAACAAAACACTATCAACTCCACCAGCACGTATAACAATGCAACAGCCCCAGAGAAGCTTTTTGAGCAAAACTCACTTGCACCTGAGGGATACAGAAACTTGTCAAAAAGATAATCATGATCTGAGCTCCTCCACATGTAGCCTGGATAATATTGCCTCTAAATTTCTGAAAGTCCGTTCCTGACAGTTTAGTTACCTTCACTGACACAAATAGTAAACATGTCTCAGTCGTCAGGAACCAATTTCCTATGGCCCTAAAGCAGCAGTCATAAGACCTCTCCTAAAAAAGAGCAGTCTGGATCCTGCTGGACTCCAAAATTATCCGCCCCATAATCGAATCTGCCATTCATTGGAAAAATATCTGAAAAAGTGGCCTCCCAACAACTTAATGAAATATTTAACAATGAATAATTCTTTTGATATGTTCCCAGTCTGGGTTTTTAGACCCCACCACAGCAACTAGAGACCGCTCTAGTGAAAGGTAACACAACGACATACGACCTTCACACTGATGCCGGTAACAGCTCACTAGTTATGTCATGTAGATCCTTAGTAGCCGCGTTTCGCGACACTGTCGACCATGAGATCCCTCATCAGAGAAACTGGAGTGACTGGGAAGGTGTCACTAGCACAGCCTAGCCTGGATTAGGTCTAACTGGAGGATAGAAGTACTTTGTGGAGATAGTAGACTGCGTCTCAGATCATAGTGGCCCTGACCTTGGAGTACCACAGGGTCGATCCTGGGACCCTCTCCTATTTAATCTCTAACATGCTTGCCGTTAGGTCAGATTAATACAAAGAAACAAATGTCCTACCACAATTAACGCCGCCGACACACAGATCTATGTCTCCTGACTGCAGGAGAAACATGGACCACTGATTTTGCTCCTTCACTGTATACCCAACAGATCATTGAGTGGAAGCAAAAATAATTTCCTCCAGCATAAAAAGCAGACAAAAACCGAAATCATTGTCTTTAGTCCCCGAAACAAAAGAAGAGGGCTTACATCTGTCCACATCAGTCTCTCTCTCCCTACTTCCTTCAGACACGGTCAGAAATTTGGGGGTAATACTGGACTCATACCTAAATTTCAATAGCCCCTATAAAATCAATAACAGCAACAGCTTTTTTACCATCATGAAGAACCTTGCCAAAGTCCAGAAATATAGTGTCCATGCAGACATGGAGATTCTTGTCCACGCATTTGTCCCCACAGGTAGCCTAACTGTGCAATGGCCTGCTTACATGTCCTGTCCAAACATACCTGTAAGCACTGACAGTACATCGCAAGAATGCGCAGCTAGAGTCCTGACAGGAACACAGTCAGAATTGTCAGAATTCCCCCGCCCCAGAAGCTGCAGAGAGGCCGCAAACACAGCCCTTCGTTCTGCAGGTCCTTTTAGTTCAACAAGAGACAAAAACCAATGTTAAAACAGTGATAGAAATGACAGATACCAAACCTGATTTCAAAAAGGTTATATTGAAGATTTTGCAAGCAATATTACAAGATAACGGTCCGCGAACAGATCTCGCTTCGCGTTCAGATAAGGAGTGGCCCCCGGGGACGTCTCACTGCTCCTTGTCAGACGAAAAAGCAAAAAGTCTCTCGTGACCACTCCTGCACATACATTTATACTTTACATCCAAGGTCAATGACATCACAACTGTATGGACTCCACGACTCCTTCTGGCCAGCTGCCAACGTTTGCACCTGCTCTGATAACCACACTTGTCTCCCTCTTGTCCCCCTCCCATTTCAGACTAACCTTGAACTCACTGCTCTTTGAGATTTACACAAACAAGTGCTAATTTGGCAATAGAAACAATACTAAACTGTTTTTAGTTTTAACTGGTGCAAGAGTTAATATTCCAACAGTCCCCCTGTTGGCCGGAGAGGAACTCTTCGGACATCCATCACTCTCGTCTCAGATGGCCCATCTTCATCAGTTGATCCAGCATTACATCCTATACTCAGTCTAATCCCAGTCTTCACGACGATCTGTGAACTCCTAAACCACCCCATGTGACATTATGAAAAATGTGGTGGTCTTCCACTCAGCCCTTACTTCAGACCCGCCCCAAAGGCCTCTGGGCGGACTGAGCATCCAACTCACCCTAAACTACATACATTGAAGTGATCCTATAAAACATTCTATATGTGGGTGTGCTGCGGTGTCTAGTCTGTGTAACAAAAACAATAGTTGCAAGAGCTGTGGAGAAAGAATATGTTTGTGTCGTGCATCAATTTGAATTATGTAATTTTTTATTTTAATTTTTATAATTTTTTATCGCATCCCCGATTTTCCCAAGTCCCTCTTACAATTTTGCAAGGTTATGTGCGTTATTTACATGCAAGCAGTTATACATTTTTGATTAAAATATTTTGATAATATCATAAAGCATACTCACAACTCCTCTGGTGATACTCTGACAATATCACAGGCCATACTCACCCGTTCTTCTGATGATTGTCCTTTATGGCTTAGGCTATGGTCATCAATTCTTCTGGTTCCCACTGTAGGTCCTGGGTTAGTAGCAGTTGTCTTTCTGCCACCTTCCCTTCCACAGCGGCTGTTATCACTCTGTTACATAAGGATCGTATGCACGGAATACAACAGCATCCACATAGCGTCAGGATTGCTGCAAATACAGCCACCGATAGCAGAGTTGATGCTATCAGTGCCTTGTATCTGCCAAACACATCCAACCACCCATCCCACATTGATTGGTCTACTCCTGAATGTGCCTTCATTTCTTGGGATAGCGCTTTCAGTCCCTGAAGGGCCCTTGTTAATTTTCCATTTGGGGCAGTATTATTTGGGATAAACGTACAGCACGTAGGGCCAATCAATGAACAGGCTCCGCCTTCTTTGGCTAAAATCATGTCAACAGCAAGTCTGTTCTGGAAGGTCATTAAGGATGTGGCTGATAATTGTTCATGAATTGCCTCAAATCCATCATATGTATAATTGCTTAGCCTCTGTATGTTGTAATGTAAGTAGTTGATCCGATCGACGTTCTTATTTGGGGTTATTGGAAAAATTGCGGAGATTATTGGGATGTTTTCAAATCCTGATGCAATTTCATCAACCAATTTGTATTCATTTGGAATTCCCCTAGGAATACCTATTGCATCAATATAAACTGGACTTCCCTCCTCTGGTCTAGCCAGTGCCCTTCTTGATCTGGTTTTTACACTAATGATTTGTTTCAAAATCTCTGGCTTCTCTAGATCCACTGGAGATATTTCAATTGGTATAAGTAATGAGATCAACACACACATGCCATCCCACAGAGGGTGTAGATATCCCCTTAAAGACTTGCCACCACAATACCACCACACATCTGCTCTGGCTACTGTCAACTTGTGTCCATTTAATTTTTCTGTGAAATCCTCATACCTAATGCATAATGATCTATTTACATGTCCTACTTCCCTTTTTTCTCCACTAAGGACCTTCCTAATGACGCAGGTGTATTCACCTCTTACTTGTGAATTAAAAATTGGTGGTGTCGCATTTGTGGCAGTTACCGGATATATTTTATCATATAGTGAACAGTTAGGGTATAGGTTATCTCTCATCATAATCTCTACTAAACATGTATGATTGTCCCTATCTACTACAGTCGGTACTGCATGTAACATAGGCCTTGGTCCCATACAAGCAATACATTGACTTAGTTGTGTAGCTTTTGCAGCTTGCTCAATCATAAATAGCCAATTATTTTTTGTAGCTGTTATTCCTGTCTCCATTCTGAAAACATCATCTGCGTGTAAGAGAGTTGCATTATATACCATTACTAGATTTGTGTTACCTACATGTCCTACGTTAAGCCCCCTTCTCTTGTGACACTGACTGGATCTTCACATATAGTAATTAATGCCCAAGGGTCTTCTCCTGGCACATATGCCCATACCAGAAATCCCCAACAAAACCATAGAGGTTTCTTCCCTGATCTGTCTCTTGGGTCCAATGACTCACCTCTCAAGTCCACTGTAATTGTAAGACATGGTACACTTCCCTGCATAATCCCCTTTGTCATGGAAATTATTTTAGAATGGTGTCTTGCAAACTCTGTAGTTGGTGTTGGTGTCCAATCTAATCCAGTATATGCCACCATTGTCCCCCATGATTTATCTCTCATGTCATTTGTCATGTACCATTCATAATCTGAATTTTCTGCTCCCACTTTTTTCCCTTTGTTTACTAATGCTATAAAAGGTACCTGGAATGCCATATGTTCTCCCTTTGCCAAACACAATTGCACCCCAAATAGGTATTGTCGCTTTTTTGCACATGCTCCCAGTTTATCCAATTCCCTTTTTGGTCTTATTTTTATCCCTGTCCCCTTTGTAGGTTGAATTTTGCGTTCTTTCATCTGTTTGCCGGGTAAAATGTCTGAATAATCAGAAATTGAGGAATTGACACCAAGAGTTTTCTCCTTACCATAGACAGTTGTTGGTTTTGCATACCCCTGGCCTAACTCTGTTTCCCAGGCCCACATAAAAAATCCAGCTATAATCCCTATACCTACCACCATACTCACCCACTCTCGTGTCCTCAACCCTAAGAGTGTCCATGGTCCTATCATGTTGAGAGTACCTGCATGGTGAACACCTCAGTCTTAAAGTCTATCCCATGCATACCAGATTAGTGTTTTCAGCTTTGATTTGCTCAATTGCTCATCTAAATAGTTGATTCTGGATCATGAATATTTTTTTTTTTTTTTTTTTTTTTTTTTTATATAATCAATCAATAATTATAAAAATAATATTAATAATCAATCAATAAAAAATAATCAATAATCAATCTTCCCCCTGTTTTATCACAATCCTGTGATAAATTAAACATCCCTTATAGGCCAATTTGTCACCCCCACCATTATCACTTATGTCGGATCCAAACCACGTCAGTTAAATGCACAGTCCCCTTGATCAGCCCAATCCATAAAGTCAGAGAAATTGCCAAATTCTTCAATAACCTGAAGTCCATCGACCATAATTTCAAACCCCTGAATCCCAAAATCTAAAATGGCAATATCCTGATATTCAACATCCTGAACCTCATCGCCCTGACCTTCAACAACCCAATCTCCAATGTCCAGGACCTCAAAACCCTGTCCTCCACCATCTCTAATGTCAAAATCCTGATATCCAGACTCCTGAACCTCAGGGGCCAGAACCTCAACCTCCCGATGTCCAAAGTCTGGAAGTCCAGAGCCCCAAAGTCCAAAATCCTCAACTCCCAACAGTTCCAGAAGGTCTCTCATACTATTGTCATCACTAGTCCCTATGCCATCAGACACTTGCATCACAGGGCTATCTGGAGGGACTCTATAGGTGCATTATAGGGTTGCTCCGCCCTCCCTAGAACTCCCCATGTTCTAACTAATAGAGTCAGACACTTCCCTCTCTGTCCCCCTGTCGGCCTCCTTTTCTGATGACGTAGTGATATCTCTCATTACATCAAGCAGGGATCTTTCTGGTGCACTAGTGGGCCTAGTGTGTGATATGTGCACAAATGATGACTCTGTAGTTTGTGAGTCGTCTAAGTAATATTTCAAAGTATACTCGTATAGTTTGGAGATTTTAAATGGGCCTTTCCAAGTTAGCTGATCCCAACAATGTTTCTGGTTTTTCACATAAATGTAGCCTCCAACTGTAAGTTTGTCTTTTACAGCCTGCAAAGGGGGCTCTGGAGATTTCTGGGTCAGCGTGACAATGTTATCTTGCAGAAACTTCACTGTAGTGACCAATGTTTTCATATAAGTTTCCCTAGCATCATCAGTGGCTGCTGGAGGTGGGAGCTCCAGTGAACGAGATAAGTTACTGGGCATGTGTCTCCCATACATTAGTTGAAATGGTGACATAAAAATTGGCCTGCTTGGTTCTCCTCTTATTGCCATCAAGGCTATAGGCAGTGCCTGTTTCCAATTCATTTTTCCAGCCCTACACATGTGTGCCAATCTGTTTTTCAGTGTCTGGTTGAACCTTTCAATCACCCCTTGTGATTGCGGGTGTAACACTGCTCCAAAATGCTGTTTTATATTCAGCCTCTCACATAGTTGGGTCATTGTCTGGTTCTTAAAATGCGAGCCGTTATCAGATCTGATAACTCTCGCTGGGCCGTACCTTGGAAAGATCTCTGTCAAGAATACTTTGGCTACTGATTCTGCATTTGCTTTTGCCAAAGGAAAAGCTTCAGGCCATCGTGTGAGTGGGTCAATCATTGTGAGCACGTATCTACACCCATCCGCTTTCTTATCAGCAGTCATGTCGATGAAATCAATTACGATTTCTGCCATGGGCCATGGAGGCACTGGGTATGCTCCTATCCCTGCCTTCACCGCCCTTGCCTTAGAGAGCCCTTGACATATGTCACATGAGTCACATAGATGCTGGATGGTTGGTAGCATAAAAGGATGGAACATGTGCCGTCTTAGTTCTGAAAAAAGTTTTGAGCACTTTATGTGTGTTTCCTCATGCTTACTTTGAATGATCTGTAGTAGTTTTTTAGTAGTCACGCACGGTTTACCAAATGTATCATAGAATACTCCTTCACTGTTTTTAATGGCCCCTGCAGTTTTCCATGCTGTCACATCATACAGTGAGGGATTTTCTTGCAATATGTGTGGACTGTTCTCTTCTCTTTCTTCCACTGGTTCCTCTGTTCCCTCAGGATTGTCTTCAATAACTCCCTGCAGAGCCGTACCTATCCTGTCATACCCAGCTGTCATTTTAGCAACTCTATCAGCAAACTCATTGCCCTTTGCCACGAAGTCTCTGGCTCGAGTATGTGCTCTGCACTTGACCAATGCAGTTTTGTGACGTACATTCTTGATTTGGTCTGCCACCTTCTGCCATAATTCCAAATGTGTAGGTCTCAAATTTTTTGTTGTGATGAAATTGTCATGCAATACCCAGATTGGCAAGTGTAAATGCACTGTAGAATGCACATACTCAGAGTCAGTATATATTGTGATAGGTCCTTCTGGCCTGTTCTCCAAAGCCAGGCTAAATGCTACTAATTCTGCATACTGAGCTGACTTCCCTGCCAGCGCCTCTGCCTTCAGTATGTTAAAATCAGGATTGGTAACAGGTGATGTTTCCCTGTCATGGATGACTGCTGCTGCGCTTGCAACCAATGCTCCAGTTTTGTCTCTATGCGAGTGTCCATCTATAAAAATAGCATGTGACCCCTCAATCTCTGACCTGCCCAACTTTTTGATCAAGTTTGTTTCTTCACTATGTTGGACCTCACACTGGTGAACTGGGCCTGAGATAGTAAATGGTAATATTGGAGAGTCTGTTGGTTCAAATGTAACTTGCATATTTACGAGTAACAGATGAATCTTTTGAGACATTGAATTTGTCAATGCAAATGTGTTCCCCTTCAAAGCTGCATACATGTTATGTGGCGTTCTCACAATAACCTCTGAGTCCAAGATTATGTGTGATGTGGAAACCAGTGAGTTCTTAACACTAGGACCGCCGTGCTCTAAACATACCTTGCACCGCCCCCTGCGGTCAGTTGACCGCTATGTATTTTGCGCTGATACAGCCTTTTGCCAAATTGATTGTTCACTAAACCAGAACTTGATGTTGCAAAGGAATCGTGATCATAATGAAACTGTGTAAATTATTTGTCTAAATATGCTAAGTAATTGTAATTCTAGCCGAAATAAAAGACTAAGACGACACATTGTGCGTGTACTGATCCATCAAAATTACGATGACTTTTCTGGCTAGATTTATTTTTGTAACTTTGCAAACACCTAAAAGGTTGGTCACTATATGTTATATTTGACTCAGTAACAATATGTAAATTCAAACAATATAAATTATAGTTTAGAAAAGCACGGGACCATAACGTCTTCGCGCTGCTATATGCGTCTACTTCTTACGTCATCTCCAGACTGTTTTCTCTTTAGAGGCCGAAATCACCGTGGGAAATATTATCTAGATAATAATAATAGTATTCGTATTGACACAAGATCATCAGCTATGGCTACCATCGTCAATTTAAAATCTTCAATTTTACACGGGACACGTTAGAAAGACAAATATATGCATATATATATTTGTATTTATTTGAGACAAGCAGTGCTCTTTATGCTCAGAACAAAATTATAATCATTGCCTTGCAGTGCGCGCTGTGCAGAATAACACACAGTGTTATCTGGATGAAATCAGAATTATATCCTTATTGATATATGAGGGCCGCCTCTGCCACAGTCGCTCTCCTCCTGCAGTGTCCGCGGGTGACGAGCACTCTGATCTGCACTCTGCCTTGATAGTTCATCTAATTGTTCTATTTTATTGCGATATTGTATTCTGCTTTATTGCCTTCTTGTATGTATAAAATAATAATGTAATTGATGATGAATGAAAAGGCAGAATGGAGCGACAGCGCGCACACAGACACTGCGTATGGCTGGCATTACGAGGGTCATGTGAGTTATTGCTTCTGGACTTGTTACAACACTGCTGTCTGTGCCGTGAATGCACTATGGGTTTACGTTCAGATTTAGAATATTATAGGTGTTCTCCCCGCTGTCACTTTCTGCCTCAAAATGTGACATCTCACCTCCGTCAGACTGTTCTCATTCAATGTTTTGAAGCACTGTCAGGGCTTCATACCGTGTACTTGCAGCTCTATTCATTTTGTACTCCTCTCTCTCCCAAATAATAATAAAAAAGTCCCTTTAGAGTCTAATGACAACATATTGATACATTTTTATAAGGCGCGAAAAACCCCCGGGAAAGGTTACTATGACAACAAGTCGCCCCTGCGCCATGTATCTCTATGGGGCAGCAGAAAGGGCTGTGGTTTAGAAAAGTTAAAAATGCGTGTAAATCTTGTTTTCTTTACTTTTTCCAAAACCAAAACACACCAAAATATAAACCACAAGTACCCAGTAAAAGTCATAAAATTTCAACTTCTGGCGTTTTGTTTTGAATACACTAATTAGCATAATAAAGTGAGTGACGGTCAGTTGACCGCTAGGGGCGCTCCTAGTGTTAAGGGCCATTACATAACGTGCACATGAGAAGTGGTGTGCTTCTGATCCTCTGAGATTGGAGCTGAATATGTACAATATTTTGGGTGCATCTGCTATTTTCTGAAACAACACTGCACAATAATAATCTCCAGTCATTGTGATTTCCATCATAATTGGGTATTTCCTATCAACGCAGTGTAAAGTCTGCACCATTGATAGTTTTCTTTGATTGATTGAAATGCCTGTGCTTGCTCCTCAGTCCATGTCAAGATCCCATCATAATCTGTGTAGCCTACATCAATCAACATTTTCTGCAAGGGCTTCATCATGTAGGAGAAGTTGAAAATATATTTCCTGATATAGCTTGCCGTATTTATGAAGGACATCATTTCTCTCACTGTTTTTGGTTTGGGAAACTCTGATAGTTTGATCAGTCTTGACTGGTCACACATGACTCCTTCTGAAGTGAGATAAGTCTTTAGAAACGATACTCTCTGTCTTACAAATGCACACTTGTCATAATCAATTTTGAATCCCTTTTCTGCCACTACTCTAAGTACTTTCATAGTGATTTCTGTACATGCCTCTTCAGATACTCCTGAGATTAGAATATCATAATCCCCTTTATCCACTCATCTAATGTTACAGATGCCATGTTTTCTACCGTCTAGATTACAAGCCTTGTGTTATCAATATCAATGTAAAAAATCAGCAATTGGGTGCGTAATCTTAGAGCGTCAGATCGTGGTATCTCCCCGTTCAACCACAAGTGGTGGGGAAATGTACGCACGAATCGTGACCCCGTCCTACGCGACCCAAGTTACTGCGTTCACTGTGACCGTTTGTGCAATGGTCACTTTCAACAGAAAACATCAATCACTCATTCACACCAAGAGAAAAATTAAAAAGTGAGAAAAGTTAGACACTGTCCCTGTCCTTTCCCTTATTGTCAATTAATTAAAACACACAGTTTTCTCCTTCAACTATTAAATCACTGAGATAACACACAGTTGACTCCTTAACTCATAAATCACTTAGATCCTCACACACAGTTTTCTTTCCTTTAGGTTAACTATCAATCACTGAGATAAAACACACAGTTTTCTCCTTTTCTTACGTCACTTAGACTTAGAATACTATTATCCCAATAAAATATAAAATACTTGCAAATCCTTCAATATTTACCCTACTTGGTGTTTGTTTGTTTTTATTTTTTATTTTTAGGTCTCAGGTCAGGTGAAAGGAAAGATTAATTAGTTGGTAACAATCTTACCGTTTTACTTTGGCGCCAAATTAATCTTTTCTCTGACCGGTCCTAGTGTCTCCTGTCGAAATCCTGTTCGAGCGACGCCAAGTTCTGCAGTAATTTGTCAGAATTCCCCCGCCCCAGAAGCTGCAGAGAGGCCGCAAACACAGCCCTTCGTTCTGCAGGTCCTTTTAGTTCAACAAGAGACAAAAACCAATGTTAAAACAGTGATAGAAATGACAGATACCAAACCTGATTTCAAAAAGGTTATATTGAAGATTTTGCAAGCAATATTACAAGATAACGGTCCGCGAACAGATCTCGCTTCGCGTTCAGATAAGGAGTGGCCCCCGGGGACGTCTCACTGCTCCTTGTCAGACGAAAAAGCAAAAAGTCTCTCGTGACCACTCCTGCACATACATTTATACCTTACATCCAAGGTCAATGACATCACAACTGTATGGACTCCACGACTCCTTCTGGCCAGCTGCCAACGTTTGCACCTGCTCTGATAACCACACTTGTCTCCCTCTTGTCCCCCTCCCATTTCAGACTAACCTTGAACTCACTGCTCTTTGAGATTTACACAAACAAGTGCTAATTTGGCAATAGAAACAATACTAAACTGTTTTTAGTTTTAACTGGTGCAAGAGTTAATATTCCAACATTACTGAGGGGTACGAGAAAGCGTGTCTTCATCTCATTCCGAGATTGAGACCACGACGGGCAGGCGCTTCAGGTCATCCCACAGTCACTCACCTTCCATCGGACTGATATTCTCTGCCTGTAGCCTGGATGTCTCTGGATTGAAACACATACTCTCTCATATTCCCCATATAGGTCCCTTGGAGAAAGTGGTTTGACCTCGCCTTTTTAGGCCTCAGGAATTTGCGTTAGCCCGGGAGTCCCGAGTTCAAAACGTGGCTGGTACTACAGCCTAAATACTTCGTCTTATTTTCAAGTGTGAAAAAAAACCTAAGTGTTATGGCACTTAGAATTATTTTCAAAATCCCCACGCAGTCCCAGGCACACTGAGTTTTGCCGAGTGCTCGTGGAGGCCTTTAGGGGGGAGGCCCCTTTAGGCCTTTTGTCATGGTGTGGGTTTTATGTTTGTATTTTTGTTTTATTTTGACATTGTTCTCTCTGGTTTGGTTTTAGTTGTACTTCCTGTCCTGTTTGCCCCTGTCTTGATTGTCTGCCCCGCCCTGATGTGTTTCACCTGTGTCTGTGTGTCTATATGTACCCTGTGCTTCTCTCCCCTTGTTGCTAGTCCATTGTCTTGTCTTGTTCATGTCTCTGTCTGTTTCCGTCCTGTTCCTGGTCCTGTTTTGGTTTTGGATTTTGAGTTTTGTTTTTACCTTGGACTTTATTTTATTAAATCTTTATTTTGGCATTCTCGCATTTTGAGTCCTCCTCCTTCCCACCTCGTGACAGAATGGACTAGCCATCACACGGACTCAGCGGAATGCCTTTATTTTTTCACCACACCGGCTCCCCGTTTTTCACCAGGTTTTTTTTTATTTTTTGCGGATATCCTTCCCTTCACTGCTACCTCTCGACCTGCTACCTTGAACCACCGCCAGGCAAGGAACTCCGCCTGGGGTGGTTATTTGTCCTGCACCACCGCCGGGCATTATCGCCCGTCCGGGGTGGTCTTCTGTTCCCTTCCCCTTGGCTTGTTGTGGGGTCAACAGTGAAGCTCTCGTCTGGATGTTCCCGTCTGCCTGGATTCCCCACCAGTGTCTGCCTGCTCCCCTTTGATGACCTCTCCTTCCCTTTACCTGTTTCCACCGCCAGACATTGTTCTCCGTCTGGGGTGGTTTTGTTCCCGTCTGTGTCACCGCTGGGCATTTGTCTCCGCCTGGGGTGAGCCAGTTCCGTATGGAAGGTCATCACTGGGCTTCAGCTCCGGTCCCAGATTGGTTTGGACATTGCTTCGGACCTGAGGTTTTCAGCCTCTGAACTGCCTTTGGTCCCTCCGCCGCGCCCCCTCCACCCTCCCTGGTTTGTGTTTGGTTTTTTGGGACATCTGGGAGCTGTCCCTTGGAGGGGGGGTACTGTCATGGTGTGGGTTTTATGTTTGTATTTTTGTTTTATTTTGACATTGTTCTCTCTGGTTTGGTTTTAGTTGTACTTCCTGTCCTGTTTGCCCCTGTCTTGATTGTCTGCCCCGCCCTGATGTGTTTCACCTGTGTCTGTGTGTCTATATGTACCCTGTGCTTCTCTCCCCTTGTTGCTAGTCCATTGTCTTGTCAACGTCCTGTCTTGTCTTGTTTATGTCTCTGTCTGTTTCCGTCCTGTTCCTGGTCCTGTTTTGGTTTTGGTTTTGTTTTTACCTTGGACTTTATTTTATTAAATCTTTATTTTGGCATTCTCGCATTTTGAGTCCTCCTCCTTCCCACCTCGTGACACCTTTAGGCCCGTGATTCTGGGACCTGCATTGCTCTATATCAAGCCGCATTTCAGGGGCTTTTTTCGGGGAGAAATCCTCCGCACACTCACGCTGGCCAGTGGTGCATTTAGGGCCGTTTTTTCACGCATTTTTCGGGCATTACACCTGCACAGGGACTCCGTGGTTCTGGGACCTGCATTGCTCTATATCAAGGCGCATTTCAGGGGCTTTTTTCGGGGAGAAATCCTCCGCACACTCACGCTGGCCAGTGGTGCATTTAGGACCGTTTTTTCACGCGTTTTTCGGGCATTACACATCCACAGAGTCTCCGTGGTTCTGGGACCTGCATTGCTCTATATCAAGCCGCATTTCAGGGGCTTTTTTTGGGGAGAAATCCTCCGCACACTCACGCTGGCCAGTGGTGCATTTAGGACAGTTTATTTTTCGGGCATTATGCACAGGGACGCCGTGGTTCTGGGACCTGCATTGCTCTATATCAAGCCGCATTTCAGGGGCTTTTTTCGGGGAGAAATCCTCCGCACACTCACGCTGGCCAGTGGTGCATTTAGGACAGTTTTTTCACACATTTTTCGGGCATTACACCTGCACAGGGACGCCGTGGTTCTGGGACCTGCATTGCTCTATATCAAGCCGCATTTCAGGGGCTTTTTTCGGGGAGAAATCCTCCGCACACTCACGCTGGCCAGTGGTGCATTTAGGACCGTTTTTTCACGCGTTTTTTGGGCATTACACCTGCACAGGGACTCCGTGGTTCTGGGACCTGCATTGCTCTATATCAAGCCGCATTTCAGGGGCTTTTTTCGGGGAGAAATCCTCCGCACACTCACGCTGGCCAGTGGTGCATTTAGGACCGTTTTTTCACGCGTTTTTCGGGCATTACACATCCACAGAGTCTCCGTGGTTCTGGGACCTGCATTGCTCTATATCAAGCCGCATTTCAGGGGCTTTTTTCGGGGAGAAATCCTCCGCACACTCACGCTGACCAATGGTGCATTTAGGACCGTTTTTTCACGCGTTTTTCGGGCATTACACCTGCACAGGGACTCCGTGGTTCTGGGACCTGCATTGCTCTATATTGATGCCAAAGAAAACTTTGACGGACGTGTCCAGGATTATGCAGGATACAATACAAGGACTTTTTCGAGTTTAACATCTGTATTTAATTTATCTTTACAATCAGATACAGAAATTCAAACAAAAGCTCCTAAACTATGCCTGCTCTCCCTATGCTTGCCCTGTCCTGACTGTGTCCAAAGACCTTCAGGGAGGTTAAATGTAGGAGACTTCCGATGACGTCATTCATATGCGCCCAAGGGTTTTCCATCCGGGTGTGCTGGCGTCCCTTGTCCACTGGGAGGCGTCAGAATGCCGTTGGTGAATCCCCTTTTTGCCTGATTGTGATGGACTTTGCTCTCGTCAGAAGAGTGAAGCAGATAATGTTTATTATCTAAAGTTAATAATTCGCCTTGTTCAAAGGCGATATCTTTTTATGATTTCTGTCTGCTTATCCTGTGTCCTTGTGACTTAAGACCTGAGGGCACAGGTCTTTTTGGCTATGATGAAAATTAGAATTCAAATGGTCAAATATTGTCACATCTGTTTAGTGTATATTTAAAATATACAACATGTCCCTCTCTTGACCTATATTAAACAATAGGTCACACTCTTTCAATAACCCTTCTCGGGTGACGGGACTGGGGAGATCTTCCATCATCGCCAACATCTTAGTTCTGGCTCGATATCTGTGAAGAGTTAATACAGGGAGAATACAACACACAACCATATTCTTAAACATATGTTTTTATCTAATAAATCTCTCTATACTAAGCTACACTCATGAACTTCTTGCATTGTCAACATTCACCTATGTTTGAAACAAGTGAATTTGACAAGTATCTAATAAAACTGTGCATGAACTGTAATGAACTTTATCTACTTTTGAAGTAAATACTTTTGGACATATTATGAAGGAAATGGTCCTTTTACCGTTTGATATTAGCCCTGGCTAAAAATAATCTCTATTTTTGAAAGCATCTATCTATTTCTACTCTATTGTGACTCCAAAGCTCGGTTGTAGCTTGAGCCAAAGCATATTTCCAATTTGTGACTTCTGTCACTTTCAATGGCTGTAAAATAATTCTGATTCTAACAGTTTAGCTGCTCTATCAGAAGGATCACATTGTATGGTACCATTTTAACTCTTACGCTGAAGTGTGTTTATGAACAATGATCAAATTCTACTTTTTTCTACTATTTAACATCTACTAAAACGCTAAAATACTCATACTTCATTATTTTAAACCCTTTTAACAGTTGCGGTTCTAGTTGTAGCAATAGCATTGGCAATAGATGATTTTTCATTGGCTGGTTCTTGTTCTGCAAATCACTGTTTTATGAATTGTATTTCAGACAATTCCAAAAACAACACAGTAGTTCTCCAATATTAAAGACATGAATCTAAATCAAGTTGCCTGGTTGCCTGAAAGGGAGCAGGAAGAAGAGAACTATTTAAAACCGTTATCTACGATTATATGGCTATGAAATTAATTATTTAATAAACAAAAGCACATTCATAGCTTCTGTCCGCTGCTTATAACTGTTTAAAGTATTGTCCAAAACTTAATATGTGTAAATACATCAGCTGTTTGTAATAAACAATAACATTTAACCTGTTCTCCAATGGAGCAGCTCAGAGGCTGCGTCAAGAGCAATGTTATATTTGAGCTATTTTTAGATTAAAAAATGTGTTAACGCCTGTCGTTCTATGTCTGCATTTTAATACTACTCTCTATAAATACATCTGCACTAGATCCTACAGATGTGGAAAACAGAAGCATCTAAAATCTGACTCTATTTGATTCCTTTTTACTTTAGTTATTATTCGAACAATTTGACATTGTAGGAGACAGATCAGGGTTCACTGGGTGGGTGTGTGTGTGTGTGTGTGTGTGTGTGTGTGGCTGCACAGCAGGGGGCGGGGCTCACGGGGCAGGTGCGCGTGCACGAGCAGGGGTAAAAGTGTGCGTGTATCTGTCAGGCGAGTGATGAGTCAGGGCTGAGTGGGTAGCCGTATTTTTTGTTGACCGTTTGTTCGTTTTGTTCGTTTGTTTGCCTTATACCTCTTCTTTTGCTCACATCAGGTTCTATGTTACAGTTCAGCAGTTTATCATTTTTCCATACTTTGTTTGCTGCACCTTTTTAAGTCAATAAATCACTTTAAAACGCAATACCAGGATCAAGGATTTATTAGCATAGGCTTCAATACGCGTCATCACATTACAGGACCCACTCTGACCGGCTCAGCGGCTCAGGTCTGCAGGAAGCCGCAACAGACATTATTGATACTTGTTTTCACAATAGAACTATTTTGATTATTCACTAGTCTAACTATTATTACTATTGTTTATTCTGACACCTCTTCTTAGCGACACTTTAACCTATAGCTCCTTGAATCCAATGACATTATAGCTCCAGACTATTTCATTCTATTCTATTATTATTATATGATCTATTATCTTAACCCTTTAGGCGCCAGAGTTTTTTCAAGAAAATATACAATTTTGATTTCAAGATTTCAAAAGGCTATAACTTTAAAATGGTTTGAGATAAAGGCATACTGTAAATTAGAAATATCTTCAGTTTGAACCAAACTTTGGGATGGAAGTTGATTCGTCATCTAATTTGCATATTGTGACGTCATCAAGGTGGCGGCCATTTTGGAAAATGTTAATTATTGTATAAAGACTTCAAAAAGCTGTAGCTTGGGAGTTATTTGAGATCAGGGAATACTATAAACAGTCAATGTGAAATATCTTTAGTATGAAATGAATTTGGGATAGAAATAAATTCCCTGATCCAGATTATAGATAATGTTTTAGCACTGGTTCGCAGCCATATGGAATTGTATTATTTTCAAAGACCTTCAGAGATCAAGACAGCACTCTTTATAGTTTACAGTCATGAAATCTTGAGATTGGTTTCAATATTTCCCTTTCAGAGAAGTAGTGGGCTTACTATTTTTCTCAGTGGAAATGAGGCTCCAGGATTTACCGTTTAGAAACAGAGAGATGAAATGAATGGGCTCAGAACTTGTCAGATCGTCTCAACAACATACAACAGGCTCTTCAACACTTCTGATCCACTTTTGTGGATTATTTTCTCTCAAGAACTGTCTTCATCCTCATCATTGCTGTTGGTAAAGGCAGTGAACGCGATTAGCGATGTGTTTTTTTCCCGCGGCTCTCCCGCGACTTCTCCCGCGTCTCCCGTGTTCCCCGTGGATGTCTACCCCCGCTACTTTCTCCCACATGCCCGGTGTTATGATGCCCCTGTCCCCTTCACCCCAGCCCCTGCTTGGCGTTCACAGAATGCTTCTATCGCGGCCACACGGAGGACAAGCAGCCGCTGTACAGGGGCTGATTGTGGACTATGGAGCGCGGTCTCCTCGTCACTAATAATGTCCGTGTCTGCTTCACTGGACACCTGCGTGTCTTCCTCCTCTGAATCTGAGTGAGCCAGTACCAGACCAAGTACTTCCCTGGGACTGAAGACCTTGTGTGTAAATAAAAAAACACTCTCTCCCTCTGCTCTGCTCTCGCTCCTCTCAGCTCTACCGCTGCTGCTTCGCCTCCGCGCTGCTGCGCCGCAGGTGTTTTACGAACTCAATTTACTCAAAAACTTTCAATATAACCACACCCACAAATGTTGCTCATATTACAGGCACACATGTCCACTAACCCCTGGTGAAAAGTATTAACAAGATTCTGCACCACATTTTTAGATACAGCCTGTTTAAGTGAGCAATGTTGCTTGTCGCAATATTGCGACTTTGGCGCTTAAAGGGTTAACCCTATATGCCCGCGTGCATCGGCGCCGATGCACGCGCACATGTTTTTATGCACGGAAGATAAACTACGTTTGTCTGAAAGTCCGTGTCCAAAGCGTGACCCGTGAGGTACAAACAGCTGTGAGATACAAACACACGGGGACTGCCAAAGATCGTCAGAGAGTGAGATCTCTCACTCCTCTGCGTTTCCTTGTTGTCCCACAGTTGAAACTACAGCTGCGATTGCAATAACCGGCTGAAGAGTGCGCATTATTGATAAAGACGATAATAAATACAGTAAAATGACATTATGTGTATATGATGTATATAAATATATGTATTATATAAATAATTGATGTTTTTTTTTTTGGCTCAGTTTTTTATGTTTTACGTTTTTTACAGCTGTACTACAGAAGCAACCCCAGCATTATAGACAAACTGCTTCAGGAAGGGCATCAGGAGTACAGAGTTTTTTGCTTTTATAGTGGAATTTTGTAAAAAGTATAATAGTTAGAGATTCAATTTTTTTCCCCATTATCCCCAAGACCATAAATAACATTTTTATGCAGTGTAAAAAGTTGTTTATAGCATTTCATTGTGTTTTTTCAATACATTTTTGTTGAATTGATTTTCCGTTTGATTTTTTTCTTTGTCTTTATGATTCCATCATTTTTATATAATTCATATGACAGCTTTACAATAAGAATATTCTAAAATCACAGGTTGTACTGAAAAAAACAAAGTATACTGCTTGACTCTGCATCAAAAGATGACTGTTTTTTATGAACAATTATACACAAAGAAAACCAGGCGAGGAAAATTCCCCAAAATGACCCATGTGCATAGAGGGTTAAAGAGTAGATCTGTTTGATGTGTGCATTATAAGCGCTATTATTTCTCCTTTAGAATTTGCACAACACTAAATTTAGAATGACCCCCTATGGGACAAAATAAAGAATTTTATTTTATTTTATTTTGGCAACTCCAAAAATTATTTAATAATTTTTCCATTTTGCTTTTAGGCTGCCCTTTCCATTATTTATTTGTTCTTGTAAATATATGTTTTACACTTCTTTCTAATGATTTAGAAGGTTAAGGACCATGACCACCTATGACAATAACATTACAATACTCCCTCTCTTGGTCGTGGGCCAAGTGTAAATGTATTCGTCTGTGTGTGTGTGTAGATTACTGTTCCAATCATCTCCAGTTGTTTCTCCCGGATCGTCCTCAATTCGTATTGTGGGCTTTGGTGCCAAAGTAGAGGCTCATTTCCTCTCATGATCCATACTACTGTGTTATCCCTGAAGCAGGTGCAGTTTATCTTTTATCTGAAAAAGAAACATTAGAACACAAGAAATGCCCACTTCCCTCTCTTCGCATGGTGCGGCCTGTCAATCTTTTCCAATTGGGCAAAACATAACTGCATTGACAGACGGTGTGTGACATCAGGGCAGAGGCTGTAGCCAAATACAGACTTAACAATATGTATATTTCCAATTTTATACTCCACTAAATGTGAGTTACAAACCAAAGTTGTCCTTCCGCCCAATGACCGCTCACTGCGGTTGGACCGAATCACTGTCAGGACGAGCAGCAGAGGGAGGGACTCCCAGTACCTTCAGCAAGGTACTCATCTCAGAGTACTTTCCGCAGAGTACTTTCCGCAGAGTACTTTCTCAGAGTACTCATCCCAGAGTACTCTCACTTTTACACCTGTTCAATAAAGCTTGTTATCTTTGAATCTCTAGTACTTACACCGTATGCTGTTGACAAAAATAATTATTCCATGATCACATTAAAACATTACAGGAAAACATTTGTTATTCCATTTTTGTTCAGCACTCCTCATTCACTCCTCATTTCACAACACACTCACACACACCGACTCCCCACGTTAGTATATTGGTCCAGAGTTTGTTAAGGTCAACGTAGTGTACTTGACATGACGCACAAACATATAACATACACAAACATATAACACACACAAACATGTAGACAACACAGGAGGCCTGTAATTTTACCTTTGTTATATTTTTCCATGTCCAATTACAATTGTCTCATGAGCTATTTTATTGTTGCAACTTTCAGAGCCTGCAGAACATGCAGAGCTTAAAGAGATTTTTCCTAAGAGGATCCATTTCAAACTTTAATGTTTAAACCACGTGGTCTTTACTCGGGCTTCTCACAGACTGTGTCCCCTATATTTTTAATGAGCTCTTGTTGTTACTTTAAAAACTCGTGCACGTGCTATAAATGTTTTTCCATATTTTTTTTTTTTTTAGTAAAGCCAGTTTGGATTCATAAAAAAATGTAAATTAATTTCAAACTTTAATACTTCACCTTTGTTTCACGTTCATGTGGAGAAAAGACTATTATTGTACGTGTACTAACGTACTTGCGCCAATCATGTCTCAGATAAACTGTCAACAGTTGTATCAAAGACATAATTGTCCTAATTTGTTTCTAATTTAGCTATTTGGAAGAGAAACATGTCATAAAAGATTTCATAAAATGTCTCTACATCCGTGTTTTCAACCAGTGAGCCTTGGTGCGTTAGTGTGTCATCCGAAATGATCCAATATCACCTTTAGCCAAGATTTAGAAATACTCTATATTACTTTTCAAACTTTTTTGATTGTTTATACAAACCACTTTGTACTAAATGCAGCGTCCATTAAAGGCTGCAGCTCTTTTTTCCTAGCACCAGTTTCAACTGTGCGTGTGATTGTTTTAAATGAGTGACGAGCCCCGGTTCAGAGGTTGAAAACACTGCTTTAAATATCCGTATTACCAAGATCATGCAGTCAAAATCAATAATTCTAAACTTCTCCGCGTCTATAACTTTAAATAACAATAATAGTTTTAATAATAAAACTCATCTAAATCATGCACAAATATACTGCTGTTCTAATCTTCTTGTGTCTCATTCTAGAGTAAGAGTCTAATAATTTTGACGATTGTCTTGTAATCATTCATGCAGTTAAATGTAGTGTTTTGAACGTATGACCTAAATGTGTAAATATGACCTAAATGTCCTTAATGTCTTGGTGCGTTTGTTGCCTGTCTGTATATTACCTTCTGTCTGTTTCATTTAGCCCGCCACGTCCTCCTCTTATGGCGTCTTTCAATTGTCTTTGTCTCATAGTGTCCAATGTCCTTGTCTCAATGTCTTTTTTCTTCTTCTTTCAATCAATCACTTTCTTTTTTCTTCCGATAACTTTTTCTCATAATGTCTTTCTTCTTCTTTTCAATCACTTTCTTCTCCTTTCAATCTTTTTCTTCTCCTTTCAATCTTTTTCTTCTCCTTTAAATAACTTTCTTTCTCAGATCCGACGCACACAAATGTGTCGTGTCTTTCGCTTGGTTTACACCGTTCCTCTTCGCGCACATAACTTCCCTCAGTTTTGTGCAAAAGTCTGTGGTCTTTTCTTTGGCATGCTGTTAGAAATGGAGGCTGGAGAAGTCTTCTTCGAGCTGCTGCAGCCGATGCTGCTGTCTTTGGTGCCCCCTGTGGGTCGGGGGAGACGCTGATGGTCCATTTTAGTAGACGCTCAGTTGAGGCTTGTGGCGCGGACGATTTTGGCCAATGAAACAGACAGAAGTTTTCTCAGAAAAAAACAGACAAACAAGAAGCACAAACAAGTGTGTTAATTACCATACAAAACCAATGATTAATTACAAATCAAAATAAACCTATGAAATAATTAATATTAACATTTTAAACATTAGATTCTGAAAACCGAATTCTGCATTTAACTGCTATCCTAAGCCCTATTTTTCCAAAAGTATAATGCTCTCTAAGATCATTCTAACTTTTATATCACCAAAATGTAGGGAAAAAATGTTTAATATCTTTTTCTAGACGCCTCGGAGATAAAAGTAAAAATAATGCCTCTTTATAATCTAACTCAAAGTTCTGTGATCATATGACTCCATGTCAGTAACATTATCGTGTGTATAAATGTAATTTTCTACAAAAAAAATATATATTTGGTAATAGTTCTGTCGTCACGAGAGAGAGAGCAGACAGAAAGAGGGAGGGGAGGGGCCTCCCGAACAAAGGAAAAACATGGACGTCTGAAATACATCCTCCTGTTAGCTACATTTTCCTCGTTTTTATTGTGACAAATCAGCGGTGAGAGTTCTCTCACGTCAAACGACACTTTACATTTTATCCTTAAATACGTCAGTAATGGAAAACATTACAATTTGCTTACATGACTAATAGTCCCAGCAGAATCTCTCTTTTTTCTGATTCTCTGTAACTATTAAACATTACATCAGAATACAAGAGAACTCCCAGAACTGATCTTTTGTCATTTCTTCACATGAAAACTCGTATCTTACTGCCAAGTGGCTCTCTTTTTTCCTCATTAATCAGATCATTATTAGTCAATAGTCAGAATCCGCATTTTAATCTGCTTTTTGTTTAAATTAAACGTACCCTTTTTCCCGCCCCCCGGGGGATATGGAAGGTTTTTATTATCCTGTTCTGACCCTAAAGCTGTCCCTATTTCTAATTTCTATTCCTATTTTCACTATACTTGTGCCTCTCTGCACGTTAAGAAGGTGTGCCTCTTCTGCACTTCTAAAAACTCTTGTGGACTTTCTCTTCTTCGTTCTGTTTTTTTAGAGGGAGACCCACTTTTTCCCTCAAGGCTAAAACGTCGAAACCTAACTATTGTTCTATCGCGTCCTATAGAACGCCCATCACGGCGGTCTGTCCACACTGCAGTCCGTCGAGCCGAATTCTCTCTCTCTTCCATTTAAAACAATGTGCAAATTTTCAAAAGTACGATCTGCTTACCTCTTTTGAAGCGACTTTTTCGAAGAGAAGAGAGAATTTCCCAGGCCCACGGACCCAGTCTATATCTGAGCCAGTCCCCGTCCTGTTCCTGCACAATCACGTCGGGGTCACCAAATGATGCCAAAGAAAACTTTGACGGACGTGTCCAGGATTATGCAGGATACAATACAAGGACTTTTTCGAGTTTAACATCTGTATTTAATTTATCTTTACAATCAGATACAGAAATTCAAACAAAAGCTCCTAAACTATGCCTGCTCTCCCTATGCTTGCCCTGTCCTGACTGTGTCCAAAGACCTTCAGGGAGGTTAAATGTAGGAGACTTCCGATGACGTCATTCATATGCGCCCAAGGGTTTTCCATCCGGGTGTGCTGGCGTCCCTTGTCCACTGGGAGGCGTCAGAATGCCGTTGGTGAATCCCCTTTTTGCCTGATTGTGATGGACTTTGCTCTCGTCAGAAGAGTGAAGCAGATAATGTTTATTATCTAAAGTTAATAATTCGCCTTATTCAAAGGCGATATCTTTTTATGATTCCTGTCTGCTTATCCTGTGTCCTTGTGACTTAAGACCTGAGGGCACAGGTCTTTTTGGCTATGATGAAAATTAGAGTTCAAATGGTCAAATATTGTCACATCTGTTTAGTGTATATTTAAAATATACAACAATATCAAGCCGCATTTCAGGGGCTTTTTTCGGGGAGAAATCCTCCGCACACTCACGCTGGCCAGTGGTGCATTTAGGACCGTTTTTTCACGCGTTTTTCGGGCATTACACCTGCACAGGGACTCCGTGGTTCTGGGACCTGCATTGCTCTATATCAAGCCGCATTTCAGGGGCTTTTTTCGGGGAGAAATCCTCCGCACACTCACGCTGGCCAGTGGTGCATTTAGGACCGTTTTTTCACGCGTTTTTCGGGCATTACACCTGCACAGGGACTCTGTGGTTCTGGGACCTGCATTGCTCTATATCAAGCCGCATTTCAGGGGCTTTTTTCGGGGAGAAATCCTCCGCACATTCACGCTGGCCAGTGGTGCATTTAGGACCGTTTTTTCACGCGTTTTTCGGGCATTACACATCCACAGAGTCTCCGTGGTTCTGGGACCTGCATTGCTCTATATCAAGCCGCATTTCAGGGGCTTTTTTCGGGGAGAAATCCTCTGCACACTCACGCTGGCCAGTGGTGCATTTAGGACCGTTTTTTCACGCGTTTTTCGGGCATTACACCTGCACAGGGACTCTGTGGTTCTGGGACCTGCATTGCTCTATATCAAGCCGCATTTCAGGGGCTTTTTTCGAGGAGAAATCCTCCGCACACTCACGCTGGCCAGTGGTGCATTTAGGACCGTTTTTTTCACGCGTTTTTCGGGCATTACACATCCACAGAGTCTCCGTGGTTCTGGGACCTGCATTGCTCTATATCAAGCCGCATTTCAGGGGCTTTTTTCGGGGAGAAATCCTCCGCACACTCACGCTGGCCAGTGGTGCATTTAGGACCGTTTTTTCACTCGTTTTTCGGGCATTACACCTGCACAGGGACTCCGTGGTTCTGGGACCTGCATTGCTCTATATCAAGCCGCATTTCAGGGGCTTTTTTCGGGGAGAAATCCTCCGCACACTCACGCTGGCCAGTGGTGCATTTAGGACCGTTTTTTCACGCGTTTTTCGGGCATTACACATCCACAGAGTCTCGTGGTTCTGGGACCTGCATTGCTCTATATCAAGCCGCATTTCAGGGGCTTTTTTTTTCGGGGAGAAATCCTCCGCACACTCACGCTGGCCAGTGGTGCATTTAGGACCGTTTTTTCACGCGTTTTTCGGGCATTACACATCAGGGTCTCCGTGGCTGGGACCTGCATTGCTCTATATCAAGCCGCATTTCAGGGGCTTTTTTCGGGGAGAAATCCTCCGCACACTCACGCTGGCCAGTGGTGCATTTAGGACCGTTTTTTGCACCTGCACAGAGTCTCCGTGGTTCTGGGACCTGCATTGCTCTATATCAAGCCGCATTTCAGGGGCTTTTTTCGGGGAGAAATCCTCCGCACACTCACGCTAGCTCTCAGGCTCGCCAGTGGTGCATTTAGGCCCGTTTTTGACGCGTTTTTGGGGGATTAAACCTCCGAGGACCCCGCCACTTCAGGAGCTGCCCTCGGCTATATATTATAGACCGGCGTTCTTGCTCTCTCGCGGTGAGTACCCGTGGAATGTAACACCCTGGATCGCACGGTTAGGACAGTGTGGTTCTCCCATCCCTATACAAGCGTAATTTTAACCCGGGCCCTCTCGGGAAGTCATTTATTTCTGCACACCACACCACATACACGTTTTTGTTACCTGGTGGGTCCCTTTGACAGGGCCGTTACAGAATGGGACCCATAGACATAATCTTTTTTTACTGCGGACTACTTTAAGTAATACAAAACAGTCAATAGAAAACCAAACAACTCTTTTAAAGGAATTTTATTTTAGATTTTTTTTCGAATTGCAGTGATTCTATTTTTGGACATAGAAATTTAATGCCACCTCCATGTCCGATGTCTAAGGTCATCTGGTGAGGCATTAATGCAGGCCAGGCAGTGAGACTTCCCAGGGACTTTTCCAGTCTGTATGAAAGGCGTCATGGTCTTCTCCACAGCCTTCACCTCAGATGCAGACCATGGCTTTCTTACACGTTCTAGGGAGAGAAATAAAAATATATTAGCAATATACACTCCCAGGGTTAGGACCAAGCAGCCTGGCTGTAATCCCCCACCTGGTACACTTACCAGAAGGGGCACTGCCACTACCATGGGGTGCATCTGGATGAATGGTTGAAGGTTCTCCGCTTGAAGTTTCTTTTAGCCCGTCCGTTTGTGAGAGGATCTCTACTGCTCTCCCTGTCGCACAGAAAATAAAAATACAAGTGGCCTTTAGGGGAAAAAAATATTTTAATAATATCAAGAAATGCAGCCAGCGTAAGTTCAATTTGGTAGACGTCAGCCAAAGGTAACCCCTCCAGGCCGGTTCTCATCCCCAGCCTATCGCACGGCAAACGCCCCCTTCCAATCACCGGTCCAGCCCAGGCAAGCTGCTTAAAAGCGGAGGAACTCCCATTCTCGGCCTCTTGAAGCTGCAGCAAAGAGCGAAGCCTTGCAAAGAGTCGTTCTGGAGGAATCGCTTTGTTCTACTCTCACTTACATCGTGCGTGTCCCTGCTGTCCTCTGTCCTGCTGCGTGTCGTCTGCTCCTCCTCCACGTCGCTGCACCTGCTGCGGGTCTCGTGCTGTGGTCCGTGGGTCTTTGCCGCTCTCCTCCTTTGCGGGCTCTTTCTGCGGGTTTCGCCGCTGCTCGTCTCGTCGCGGCCTGCTGCTGCATACGGCCGGTCTGGACCGGTGCGGTGGGAGCCGTGCGCATCCCTGCCTCCTCGTGCCATACGGTGTGGTCCCGTCGTGTTGTCCCTTATCTTCTGGCGTTGCGGGTAAGTATGAGATCTGCGGACGGTTTATTCCCCTCGCATTGTCCTACAGGCTCAGTTTGGCCCCGCGCTTGTAATGCAGGCTCAGTTGGCCCCGTGCATTGGTGGGCAAGCATCAGTTTAAAGCCCTCGCATTGGTCCTGCAGGCTCTCTTTAACCAAGCTCCGTTTAAATCCTTCACTCTGACTGCAAGCTCCGTTTAATCCCTCAAATTGGACTGCGAGCTCTCAGTTTAATCCCTCACGGAACTGCATTATATCTGGAACTGCTTACGTATTATGGAACTGCTTACGTATTGTGGAACTGCTTACGTATTATGGAACTGCTTATGTATTACGGAACTGCTTATGTATTACGGAACTGCTTATGTATTATGGAACTGCTTTTATGGAACTGCTCATATTGGGACTGCTCATACCTGGAACTGATTATATGTTACTGCTTATACCTGGAACCGCTTATACAGTGCATGGAACTGCATATATTGGTTCTGCTTATATCTTGGACCTGCTTATATATGGATCTGCTTATATACGGAACTGCTTATACATGGATCTCATATTGGAACTGCTCATATTGGAACTGCTCATATTGGAACTGCTCATATTGGAACTGCTCATATAATATATGGAACTGTATATATATGGAACTGTATATATATGGAACTGTATATATATGGAACTGTATATATATGGAACTGTATATATATGGAACTGTATATATATGGAACTGCTTGTATATGGAACTGCTTGTATATGGAACTGCTTGTATATGGAACTGCTTATATCTGGCTCCGTCTCCTCCCTCAACGACGCTGTCTGCCCGGACGCGGGGTGCCGCTCCGACCTGGCATTCGGGTCCCGTCTGCAGAGCCGCTGGGACGGTGTATTTTTTTTTACAGTGACGTCATCCCGTCCTCAGATGCCCTGCGGTTCTTCACGGACGCAGCCCCGTCCGTGGGTTTTGGGGGTCTCTTCCAGGTCCAGTGGTTCGCCGGGCCCTGGCCCGACGCCTTCCCTCAAAGCATCTCCTCCGCGCTCCCGATAACCTTCCAATGTCATCCGTCTGTTTCAGAGCCCAACTCAAGTCCGTACTGCTGCTTGTAACCTGTCTCCCCATCTCTACACAGCCCACTCCTTCGGATAGGCGCCGCCACGCGCGCCGCGTCCCTTGGGCTCCCCTATTCCGCCCTCCAGCAGCTGGGCCGCTGGTCATCATCGGCCCTCTCCTCATACATCAGGCCTGACACTTCGACCATCCTGGCAGCCCAGCGCCTCTTTGCATCTCCATAAAACACTTGCAAACTTCCTGGTGGCGGCAGCAGCTGAGTATCCGCAAGCATGGTCGCAGCAGCTGAGTATCCGCAAGCAATGGTCGCAGCAGCTGAGTATCCGCAAGCAATGGTCGCAGCAGCTGAGTATCCGCAAGCAATGGTCGCCCGCAGAGACTGTTCGGCAGAGACTGCTCGGCAGAGACTGCTCGGCAGAGACTGCTCGGCAGAGACTGCTCGGCAGAGACTGCTCGGCAGAGACTGCTCGGATGAGGATCCGCAAGTTTGGTCACAATAGATAGCGGTCACAGTATATAGCGATAGCGGTCACAGTATATAGCAAAATGGTTAGCGGTCACAGTATATAGCAAAAAATGGTTAGCGGTCACAGTATATAGCAAAAAATGGTTAGCGCGCGATGGTCGCGACTCGTCAGCATATAGCGATAGCGGTCACAGTATATAGCGATAGCGGTCACAGCATAGAGTAGTCTCGACGTCTGTCCCCTTCAAACCAGGCTGCAAAACTCCATCAACTCACAACCTTTTTGGGGATTGGCATGCTCCATCGCAGAGCCCCTCCGATCTGAAGGCCGCACCGGGGCCTAGGGCGCCAAACCTCCTCCCAATAAATACTCAAAAGCTTCTTGTTTCACGTCTCTCCAAATTGAAATGCAGCCAGCGTAAGTTCAATTTGGTAGACGTCAGCCAAAGGTAACCCCTCCAGGCCGGTTCTCATCCCCAGCCTATCGCACGGCAAACGCCCCCTTCCAATCCCCGGTCCAGCCAGGCAAGCTGCTTAAAAGCGGAGGAACTCCCATTCTCGGCCTCTTGAAGCTGCAGCCACCGCCTCCCCTCCTCCTCCTCTTCACCCTGCTTCATTCTGCCTTCAATCTGCTTCCCGCTGCCAAATGCCGCCACCAGTGCCTAGGTCCCGGGGGATTGGCATGCTCCATCGCAGAGCCCCTCCGATCTGAAGGCCGCACCGGGGCCTAGGGCGCCAAACCTCCTCCCAATAAATACTCAAAAGCTTCTTGTTTCACGTCTCTCCAAATTGAATTACCTTCAGGCTCAATTTGTATCTGGTCGAGGCTCTTTCCTTTGAATTCCGTCACTCTTCCCTGCTCCATGGCCATCAACACTTTGCTGATTTTGGCCAGCTCCAGTGTCCCCTCTGGTAGTCTGTAATATTGTCTGTGGATGCGAATGTCATGGCCGAGGAAGTTGGCTAGTATGTCCATTTCATTCTCTTTCATATTGAGAACTGTAGACATAGAGTAGCTATGTGCTTTCTAAGTTTGGTTGAGGATAGCATCTCTGGATGCACCGCACCACATTCTTTGGCTACCTGCCGTAGGGAGTCTGATCCCCTGATGTGGGTGTCTGTGCCCGGGCGGGAGAAGAAGTATGGGTTATGGTCAGAGATGGAACAGGCCCTTCTGTTCTCCACCAGCACCTCCATCGAAGCAATCATTTCAGGAGTCAAAAGAACCGGCACTTTCCGACTTCTTTTCCCTTTAATTTCAATGCGTTGAAAATGCTGACACAGCTTTTTCTCAAGTTCGGACAGTCCCAGAGCAATATCAGAATGGATCCCAGTCTTACTTCTTAAGGTGAACGCTGTCAGTGGCATCTTTGAAACCTCACCTTCCCTTCTTCGATTGAAAATAATGACCTCACAAAGAGTCAAAACTGCCAGTTTAGACCAATGCTTAGACGTTGGCTCACTTATTAGGGTTTGCACATATTCAGGTCGACATACCTCAATATGTGCATGCATGGCTCTAACGTCCTCAGTCAGAGGGAGCAGGTCCGGAGTGTTCCACTTGGCTTGCCGGAGGGTCTGTAGGGCAGCAGAAGAAACACAGACGTCCCACCTCTTCTCAAAAAGCAGCCGGCTTCGTTGGAGGTTTTTAATAAATAGTTCATCAACACAATGCTCCATTTTTGAGTCACATTCAAGAATATCTGCTAGCTTTCTGAGGCTATGGCCGAGTTTGAGGGCCAAGGATGGAGTCTTGTATTGATTTGTTTCCTCATCATATCCAGCCACAGACTTGACTGCATCAATCACATGGTTAAAGTTGGAAGGAATAAAGAAATCCTTAATTGTTTTCAGTTTCCCTGCGGTTTTTGCTTCGTTAATTATCTACCGACTTCTCTCATTTTTTGCCTAATGTAATCATGCTTAGTCTTATCATGCCCGTGTTTTAAGTACAGGTGCTCTCCGAGTCTCAGAATCCCCTTTTCTGCTTTGACAACACCCGTGACCTCATCCTGATGCATTGCCGAAATTAAAGACCACAGCTTTTTGCTGATGCCCTCCGGTACAGGCTGGGCTAGGGAGCAGAGGGACTGGACCCTACTTCTACCTGGTTTAGCCTGGGCATCTTTCTGTGAAAGCCGGCACCTGGCCACATGCCTCCACAGCGACTTTCGCTTAAGCAATGCCCCACAGTCTATACAGTGCAAAAACTCACTGGATTTAACTGGGGAATTTGGCTGTTTAGCTGGGACTAAAGTTCCAATGCCGGCCTTTAAAACCTCAAAATTGTGCTCACGGTTTCCACTATTCCTGATCAAATCAAACTGAAGTTTACGTGCTTTAGATTTCACAGGTAGAGCCAATGCTCTGGCTACGTCACTTTCATTTCCATGTTTTCTAGTCAAATGACGGGACATTTTGTGGCAGGACATTGAACAGTAGAGGCAGAAGTGTCTCTTGCTGTAAACTCACCCCCCATTTTTCTTCTTTTGCAGCTGCATGATAACAATCTTATTTGCCTTTGGTTCGTCACTTTCCGAGTCTTGAAGAAAAGTGTTTTTGATTTTTCTTTTTCCATACTTTTTTACAGGTTTCTTCTTGACAGTTAAATCGTCAGAATCTGAGTCGACTTCATCAATTAGGGAGTCTTGACTAAGCTGCACAAACAACAAATAATTTGTAATAATTCTATATAACAATTTGAAGTCATGACTTGTAGTCAGCACTTACAAGTGGTTTGTAAGCGTGCGCTTCAGTGTGCTCCTCCATGATTTCTTGCAGCCTAATGAACCACACACTTGCACCTTTTCTAGCCTGACACCTGATTTCCTCTGTTGTGCTGCTCCATGATTGGCTCCAGCCTGCTGGACTGAAATTGCCCCAGTGTGCCCCTCCTTGATATTCCGCAACCCACCACCAGGGTTCCGACACATAACACACTTTTTTCAGGAAAGTAAACCTCCAGGGGTCCTTTCCATATTTTTACAGAGACTGCATAAGGACCGTTAGAAAAGCATTACCCATTGATTATTAAGCTTGGACCAGTGGGGTCCGGTGTTCGGGCCCCACCACGTAAAACCAGTCCCCATGACGTGAGTGGAATCTCAGGTTATGGAACCCACCAGGAGTTGAAAACAAGTGCACACATATTCTCAAAGAATAAGGGTGGGCGCATTTCTCCCCGGGAGAGAGCGCATGAAATCTGTCTTGAAAAAGAGCAATGACAGGTCCCAGAACCAAGGGGAGTCCCTGGAGGTTTTAACCTTGAAAAAAGCCCTTAAATCCGGCTTAAAATAGGGCCATGCGGGTCCCAGAACCGAGGGGGTCCACCGGCAGCCGCGCCCGGACCACGCGGCAGGTGGCCACCTGGCATTGTGGGGGGGGGGGGGGGGGGGGGACTGAGATTGTTGACCCAGGACTGAGGCTGTAGACCCAGGACTGAGGCTTTTGACCCAGGACTGAGGCTGTAGACCCAGGACTAAGACTCGAGACCCAGGACTGAGACTCAAGACCCAGGACTGCGGCTATAGACCCAGGACTGTAGCTACAGACCCAAGACTCGGGCTGAGGAGTCCCAGGACTCGGGCTGAGGAGATCCAGGACTCGGGCTTAGGAGACCCAGGACTCGGGCTGAGGAGACCCAGGACTGTGGCTGTATAGACCCAGGACTGAGAATATAGACCCAGGACTGAGAATTTAGACCCAGGACTGAGGCTTTAGACCCAGGACTGCGGCTGTAGACCCAGGACTGAGGCTGTTGACCCAGGACTGAGGCTGTAGACCCAGGACTAAGACTCGAGACCCAGGACTGAGACTCAAGACCCAGGACTGCGGCTATAGACCCAGGACTGTAGCTACAGACCCAAGACTCGGGCTGAGGAGTCCCAGGACTCGGGCCGAGGAGATCCAGGACTCGGGCTCAGGAGACCCAGGACTCGGGCTGAGGAGACCCAGGACTGTGGCTGTATAGACCCAGGACTGAGAATATAGACCCAGGACTGAGAATTTAGACCCAGGACTGAGGCTTTAGACCCAGGACTGCGGCTGTAGACCCAGGACTGAGGCTGTTGACCCAGGACTGAGGCTGTAGACCCAGGACTAAGACTCGAGACCCAGGACTGAGACTCAAGACCCAGGACTGCGGCTATAGACCCAGGACTGTAGCTACAGACCCAAGACTCGGGCTGAGGAGTCCCAGGACTCGGGCCGAGGAGATCCAGGACTCGGGCTCAGGAGACCCAGGACTCGGGCTGAGGAGACCCAGGACTGTGGCTGTATAGACCCAGGACTGAGACTATAGACCCAGGACTGAGAATATAGACCCAGGACTGAGGCTTTAGACCCAGGACTGCGGCTGTAGACCCAGGACTGAGGCTGTTGACCCAGGACTGAGGCTGTAGACCCAGGACTAAGACTCGAGACCCAGGACTGAGACTCAAGACCCAGGACTGCGGCTATAGACCCAGGACTCGGGCTGAGGAGACCCAGGACTGAGGCTGTTGACCCAGGACTGAGGCTGTAGACCCAGGACTAAGACTCGAGACCCAGGACTGAGACTGTTGACCCAGGACTGAGGCTGTAGACCCAGGACTGAGGCTGTTGACCCAAGACTGAGGCTGTAGACCCAGGACTAAGACTCGAGACCCAGGACTGAGACTCAAGACCCAGGACTGCGGCTATAGACCCAGGACTGTAGCTACAGACCCAAGACTCGGGCTGAGGAGTCCCAGGACTCGGGCCGAGGAGATCCAGGACTCGGGCTCAGGAGACCCAGGACTCGGGCTGAGGAGACCCAGGACTGTGGCTGTATAGACCCAGGACTGAGAATATAGACCCAGGACTGAGAATTTAGACCCAGGACTGAGTCTTTAGACCCAGGACTGCGGCTGTAGACCCAGGACTGAGGCTGTTGACCCAGGACTGAGGCTGTAGACCCAGGACTAAGGACTCGAGACCCAGGACTGAGACTCAAGACCCAGGACTGCGGCTATAGACCCAGGACTCGGGCTGAGGAGTCCCAGGACTGCGGTTGTAAAGATCCAGGACTGAGAATATAGACCCAGGACTGAGGCTTTAGACCCAGGACTGCGGCTGTAGACCCAGGACTGCGGCTGTAGACCCAGGACTGCGGCTATAGACCCAGGACTCGGGCTGAGGAGTCCCGGGACTCGGGCTGAGGAGACCCGGGACTCAGGCTGAGGAGTCCGGAACTAGGGGCTGAGGAGTCCCGGGACTCGGCTGAGGAGTCCCGGGACTCGGGCTGAGGAGGCCCAGGACTGCGGCTGTATAGACCCAAAACTGAGGCTGTAGACCCAGGACTGAGGCAGAAGACCCAGGACTGAGGCAGTAGACACAGGACTGAGGCTGTAGACCCAGGACTGAGGCTGTAGACCCAGGACTGTAGCTACAGACCCAAGACTCGGGCTGAAGAGAACCAGGACTCGGGCTGAGGAGACCCAGGACTGAGAATTATAGACCCAGGACTGAGGTTGTAGACCCAGGACTCAAGCTGTAGACCCAGGACTCGGGCTGAGGAGTCCCGGGACCTCGGGCTGAGGAGACCCGGGACTCAGGCTGAGGAGTCCCGGAACTAGGGCTGAGGAGTCCCGGGACTCGGGCTGAGGAGTCCCGGGACTCGGGCTGAGGAGTCCCAGGACTGCGGCTGTAGACCCAAAACTGAGGCTGTAGACCCAGGACTGAGGCAGAAGACCCAGGACTGAGGCAGTAGACACAGGACTGAGGCTGTAGACCCAGGACTGAGGCTGTAGACCCAGGACTGTAGCTACAGACCCAAGACTCGGGCTGAAGAGAACCAGGACTCGGGCTGAGGAGACCCAGGACTGAGAATATAGACCCAGGACTGAGGTTGTAGACCCAGGACTCAAGCTGTAGACCCAGGACTCGGGCTGAGGAGTCCCAGGACTCGGTCTGAGGAATCCCAGGACTCGGGCTGAGGAATCCCAGAACTCGGGCTGAGAAGACCCAGGACTGCGGCTTTAGACCCAGGACTGCTGCTATAGACCCAGGACTGCTGCTATAGACCCAGGACTCGGGCTGAGGAGACCCAGGACTTGGGGTGAGGAGACCCAAGACTCGGGCTGAGGAGACCCAGGACTCGGGCTGAGGAGACCCAGGACTCGGGCTGAGGAGTCCCAGGACTCGGGCTGAGAAGACCCAGGACTGCGGCTTTAGACCCAGGACTGCTGCTATAGACCCAGGACTCGGACTGAGGAGTTCCAGGACTCGGGCTGAGGAGACCCAGGACTTGGGGAGAGGAGACCCAGGACTCGGGCTAATGAGACCCAGGACTCGGGCTGAGGAGTCCCAGGACTCGGGCTGAGGAGACCCAGGACTCGGGCTGAGGAGTCCCAGGACTCGGGCTGAGGAGTCCCAGGACTCTGGCAGAGGAGTCCCACGACTTGGGCTGAGGAGACCCAGGACTCGGGCTGAGGAGTCCAATGACTGAGAATATAGACCCAGGACTGAGGCTGTAGAACCAGGACTCGGGCTGAGGAGTCCCGGGACTCGGGCTGAGGAGACCTAAGACTGAGGCTGTAGACCCAGGACTGAGGCAGTAGACCCAGGACTGGGTCTACAGCCTCAGTCTTAGGTCTCCTCAGCCCGAGTCCCGGGACTCCTCAGCCCGAGTCCTGGTTCTACAGCCTCAGTCCTGGGTCTATATTCTCAGCCGCAGTCCTGGGACTCCTCACCCCGAGTCCCGGGACTCCTCAGCCCGAGTCCTGGGACTCCTCAGCCCGAGTCATGGGACTCCTCGTGAGGAGTCCCAGGACTGCGGCTGTCGACCCAGGACTGCGGCTGTAAACCCAGGACTGCGGCTATAGACCCAGGACTACGGCTATAGACCCAGGACTGCGGCTATAGACCCAGGACCCGAGTCCTGAGGAGACCCAGGACTCAGGCTGAAGAGACCCAGGACAGAGAATATGGACCCAAGACTGAGGCTGTAGAACCCAGGACTGGGGCAGTAGACCCGGGACTCAGGCTGAGGAGTCCCGGAACTAGGGCTGAGGAGTCCCGGGACTCGGGCTGAGGAGTCCCGGGACTCGGGCTGAGGAGGCCCAGGACTGCGGCTGTATAGACCCAAAACTGAGGCTGTAGACCCAGGACTGAGGCAGAAGACCCAGGACTGAGGCAGTAGACACAGGACTGAGGCTGTAGACCCAGGACTGAGGCTGTAGACCCAGGACTGTAGCTACAGACCCAAGACTCGGGCTGAGGAGTCCCAGGACTCGGGCTGAGGAGTCCCAGGACTCTGGCAGAGGAGTCCCACGACTTGGGCTGAGGAGACCCAGGACTCGGGCTGAGGAGTCCAATGACTGAGAATATAGACCCAGGACTGAGGCTGTAGAACCAGGACTCGGGCTGAGGAGTCCCGGGACTCGGGCTGAGGAGACCTAAGACTGAGGCTGTAGACCCAGGACTGAGGCAGTAGACCCAGGACTCGGGCTGAGGATTCCCAGGACTCGGGCTGAGGAGACCCAGGACTCGGGCTGAGGAGTCCCATGACTCGGGCTGAGGAGTCCCAGGACTCGGGCTGAGGAGTCCCGGGACTCGGGGTGAGGAGTCCCAGGACTGCGGCTGTCGACCCAGGACTGCGGCTGTAAACCCAGGACTGCGGCTATAGACCCAGGACTACGGCTATAGACCCAGGACTGCGGCTATAGACCCAGGACCCGAGTCCTGAGGAGACCCAGGACTCAGGCTGAAGAGACCCAGGACAGAGAATATGGACCCAAGACTGAGGCTGTAGACCCAGGACTGGGGCAGTAGACCCAGGACTCGGGCTGAGGAGTCCCAGGACTCGGGCTGAGGAGACCCAGGACTCGGGCTGAGGAGTCCCATGACTCGGGCTGAGGAGACCCAAGACTGCGGCTTTAGACCCAGGACTGCGGCTGTAGACCCAGGACTGAGGCTGTAGACCCAGGACTGCGGCTATAGACCCACGACTGCGGCTGTAGACCCAGGACTCGGGCTGAGGAGTCCCGGGACTTGGGCTGAGGAGTCCCAGGACTCGGGCTGAGGAGATCAAGGACTCGGGCTCAGGAGACCCAGGACTCGGGCTAAGGAGACCCAGGACTGCGGCTGTATAGACCCAGGACTGAGAATATAGACCCAAGACTGAGGCTGTAGACCCAGGACTGAGGCAGTAGACCCAGGACTGAGGCAGTAGACCCAGGACTCGGGCTGAGGAGTCCCAGGACTCGGGCTATGGAGACCCAGGACTCGGGCTGAGGAATCCCATGACTCGGGCTGAGGACACCCAAGACTGCGGCTTTAGACCCAGGACTGCGACTGTAGACCCAGGACTGAGACTGTAGACCCAGGACTGAGGCTATAGACCCAATACTGCGGCTGTAGACCCAGGACTCGGGCTGAGGAGTCCCAAGACTTGGGCTGAGGAGTCCCGGGACTCGGGCTGAGGAGATCCAGGACTCGGGCTCAGGAGACCCAGGACTGTGGCTGTATGGACCCAGGACTGCGGCTATAGACCCAGGACTGCGTCTACAGCCGCAGTCTTGGGTCTCCTCAGCCTGAGTTCTGGGACTCCTCAGCGCGAGTCCTGGGTCGAAATGCGGCTATATGCCCAGGACTGAGGCTTAGACCCAGGAATGCGGCTATAGACCCAGGAGTGCGGTTTTCGACCCAGGACTCGGGCTGAAGAGTCCCAGGACTCAGGCTGAGGAATCCTAGGACTCAGGCTGAGGAGTCCCAGGACTCGGGTTGAGGAGTCCCAAGACTCGGGCTGAGGAGATCTGAGGAGATCCAGGACTGCGGCTATAGACCCACGACTGCGGCTATAGACACAGGACAGCGGCTTTAGACCGAGGAGTGAGGCTATACACCCTGAACTGCGGCTATAGAACCAGGACTAAGGCTGTAGACCAAGGACTGAGGCTGTAGACCCAGGACTTGGGCTGTATAGACCCAGGACTGCGGCTATAGACCCAGGACTGCGGTTTTCAACCCAGGACTCGGGGCTGAGGAGTCCCAGGACACGGGCTGAGGAGACCCAGGATTCGGGCTGAGGTGACCCAGGTTTGGGGCGTAGGACACCCAGGACTGCGGCTGTATAGACCCAGTACTGAGAATATAAACCCAGGACAGAGGCTCTAGACCCAGGACTTCGGCTATAGACCCAGGACTGCGGTTTTCGACCCAGGACTCGGGCTGAGGAGTCCCAGGACTCGGGTTGAGTAGTCCCAGGACTGCGGCTATAGACCCAGGACTTGGGCTGAGGAGTCCCAGGACTTGAGCTGAGGAGTCCCAGGACTTGGGTTGAGGGGTCCCAGGACTGCGGCAATATAGACTCAGGATTGAGGCTGTATAGACCCAGGACTGCGGCTGTAGTCCCAGGACCGCGGCTGTAGGGCGTCACGGTGGCTGAGTGGATAGCACTCTTGCCTCTCAGCAAGATGATCCTGGGTTCGAATCCCTGTCGGACCAGGGCCTTTCTGAGTGGAGTTTGCATGTTCTCCCCGTGTCTGCGTAGGTTTCCTCCGGGTACTCCGGTTTCCCCTACCACTAAAAATATGTACAATATGTCTGGCATGCGCCTCCTATACTCCCATCTCTGTGTGGAGCGAGAGGACAAATGCCCTAAAAATAACAATTGTAAACCGCTTTGAGACTCCGATGTGCAGTGAAAAGGCGGTATATAAATAAAGATTACTTACTACTACTTACTTACTGTAGACCCAGGACTGCGGCTATGGACCCAGGACTGAGGCTCTAGACCCAGGATTGTGGCTGTAGACCCAGGACTGAGACTGAGACTTAAGACCCAGGACTGAAGCTGTATATTAATAAAGATTACTTCTGGCTGAAAGTTTTTTTTCGTCATACTCAAGTATGTTGTTAAATTAGCTTGAGTGAATATTTTGGCTATTCTTACCACGTCGGGGAATGTATTTAAATTTGTGACAAAATAGGTGACATACTTTATAAGGTTGAATGTGTGTGGTAAAAGTGTGTTAAGGTAGTTCCATGCCCGACCATAGAGGGCGTATAAAACTTTTTGGGACCCCGACACATATTTTCACAATTTGTGGACATCTTGGGACATGCTTGATTTTTGGTGTGGAGCTTGTTTTGGGTCTTTACGACACTATAGTATGCATTGAAAAATGGGGACCTAAAATACCTCCCTGTATTTTCTCAGGTCCCTATATTGAAGGTGTGTTATCATACCAAAGTTCTCATATGTCTACAAAACAAACGCACACACACACACAAACACACGCACACACACAAATAACAATAACAATAGCAACAATACAACAAAAAACTGAAATATAGTATTCTTATACCTGTTATTGTCCTCAGTGCTAGACATAATTGTCCATGAAGAAGGAAGAGAAAATCGTCTCTGCTTGCACAGCAAGAAAAAAACAAAAACAATCTCAGCATGTCAAAAAGACTCCTTGGCTCCTCAAAAAATATAAACAAAAACAAAACAAGAACATTCCTAGCTGAGAAATACATTATATGATTATTTGAACTTCTCAAGGTCTCCAAGTTCTCTTACCAGTATAACTTTTGCAGTCTCCGGTGAAGATCCATTGAGTTGAATGAATACTTTGCAGTTCCTGGTCCACGTTGCTCTTAAATTGTTGTTTTTCTTCAGAAACCGTGCTTCACGTGCAATAAATAAACATGACAATTCATCAGATATTTATTTATATCTTAATTTATTGATATATGTATTATTTTGGCAGTTTTTGTCCTCCTTAAGAAGGCCTATATCTAAAAGAATGACTCAAAATAAATCTGATGCACAGGTGGATTTTGGCACAGTGGTACATTTGGGCATTACCAAGAGGGTAGACGAGGATTATTATAAGAGATTAATGCAGACGTGTTCGCACAGCAAATAAAGTTTATTATATTATCATTAAATGGGCACTTCTGATGGACTGCAGTCAGTCACGTGTGTGTTCCTTTGATCACGTGAGCCATCAGCTGATCCCCGTACATCCGCGTCTGTCAGCCGCTACTGTTTACATCTAGAGACACGGGCACACACCACGACCACACCGCCCCAGCATGCCCAGCACCTGCCTGATGCAGTATAGGTAAGCCGCTCTACGGCCCAGAGAGCCCCATACCCCCGCAGACACCCGGGTCACACGCAGCTCACACGGTCAGTCTCGTGGCTCCATGGCGGAAGTGATGAAGGCCGAGTTTAGTATTAGCATCAGGGGGATCTGCAGAGCACACGGCTGTCAGAAAGAACAACATCGTGTGGTGGGTTGGATTATCTCCTATGACTGTGTCTGTATAAACAGATCATGTCCCGACAAATGCACAACGCTTTTTCTGTTTGTTTAGTGGCGTTTTGTGACTGTCTCTGCATGATGCTAACCTGGCAAACTCGATCACAGTATTGGGATTAGCATAGACTGTAGAGAGATCGGCCCGTATCAAACACGGAGGTATTAAAAGTATAGCTGGGATACCCAAATGTATTATTGTAAATTTGAACACATGTCAAATATGTCATCTGTTGTGTTTTAAGTATTGTTATTGTTATTTTTCTTTTTCAAAAAGTAGTGACAGTAGCCTACTTGCCATATTACTGAATATTTTTGCAAATGAAACGTGTCAGATTATAGCAGTGAGGGGCTCATCAGTATTTTTAGATAAAACTATGATCTTTTACGGGTGTCATAAGCAATATTTTCCCAACCAAAGTAACACAAAGTGCTTCATAACCCATATAACACAATATAAACATTACAATCATGCATTATAATATTTTAAAACAACCATTAAGTTCATACAAAAATTGCACAGGGCATTAAAAACAAACATTGAAATTACACAAGGCATTAAAATTATAAATAATCACAGTGCATTAAGAAGAGTGATGATACAATTCTTTAGTTGTATGCACAGAACTGTTATCAACCTGGATTTGAAAATTGTCACAGTAGGAGCCTGTCTTTCACTAAAGACTGTTCCAGACCTTAGCTGCATACATCTTCTGAAATGCTTCCACCCCAGAGTCTTTTAGACAAGCAGAGATTCACTTTAAAGAATCACTGCTTGTAAGTGCCTCCATGGCTTACATCTGGGCCATCTGGGCCTCCTGCTGGTGCCCAGAGTCCTGACTCTGGGCACCAGTCCCTTTGTTTTCATATGGCACTAACATGTCCCAGATGTAGGCCATGGAGGGACTTGTAGACAAGCAGAGAGTCTTTAAAGTCTCTTCTCTAATCCATGTGAAGCCAGTACAGAGACCTGAGAACTGAACTAAGGTGAAAGTACTTCTTGGTTCTAGTCAAGACTCGAGCTGCAGCATTGTGCATATACTGCAGCTAATTTACAGCTCATTTAGAGTTACGGTAGTCCAACCTACTGGAGACCAAAATTTCCTAGTCAGCTTAGACACTATAATTTGATTTTAGCAATGTATTTCAGACAATAAAAAGCTGCTGATGTGGCTATTAAAATTTAAGTCTTGAGTCCATTACTAGGCCTAGATTTCAGACCTGATTTGAAGGCGAAGAGGGACTGGTGGTGACATATCACTCTCTGTAATTCTAGCGTCCAAAGACAATCATTTCAGCTGTGTCTGTGTTTAGCTGGAGAAAGTTGTCCTGCATCGACTCACTGATAAGTTGGATGCAGTGAAGGAGTGAATCCGCTGGTCCATGTTCCCCTGCAGTCAGTGAGACCTAGATCTGAATGTTGTCTGCGTAGTTGTGATAGGGTGTTGGATATAGGACCAGAGAAAGTTATATGATTATGGACTACTTTAAAAAAAAAAACCTGTGCTGGCTAGTCAATGTGAGCAGATCCAAAACTTTAAGAGAAGGGTGATAGGGCCTTTGTACGGCTCATGTCACAGCTGCTCGCACCACAGTCTAGATACGTTTGTAAAATGCTAGTTTTTAAAAAAATGTATGCATATGACTCTAAAAAGTGGCTCGAGGAAATATGAAAATGTCTTAAAGATGCAGTCAGGGATTTTTTTCCAGACGCATTCTTTTATCTATTGTGGAAAAACGTCCCTAAACCCTAAAAGTAGTCAAGTTATGTGTTTTGAAATAGTAATGGAATTGACCAGATGCCTATAGTATGAAAATAATAAACAATATTTTGGAGCGGACCGATAAAAATAAACCAATGGGATTCACATTTACCCCCCTTCTCCCTCTTCCTGATTCTTGCATGTGCGTGCACCTGAGTCATCACAACCTAAAATGACAGAAAATGCCAATTTCACGTTTGCTACCCACTCTCCCTGTTGTGACAAAGGAAAGAAAATGCTGGATGTTTGGTTTGGTGGAGAGGCGAGTGGAAGGGGGGAGTGGTTTCGAAGCACATGAGCGCCGCTTAAATGAGCAGCAGTGTGCCGCATGCACGCATCTTACCTGTTGTATTGAACATCTCTTAGGCACTGCATCTGTACTGTTTTGACCGGTGGAAGCGGTTAGCTGCCTTATCACGGCTATAAAAAAGTGGTTGCCATCTTTGCAGTCTAACATGCCTGGTTTTACTACAGGAATTTTCTGCATAGGAGATTATGGTTCTCACAAATTACCACTTTGATTTGGACTGGATTCAATTCAAATGCTGTGTGCTTTTTACAATGAATTCATAACATGTGTGCATGTGTTTTCTTTGCAGGTGCTGATTGTGTGTGTCGTTCCAGGCCCTAGGTGCTGTTGTCCCCCTGTCTCCCTTGTATCTCCCCTTTCTGTGGGAGCATGTGATTGGCTCTCTGTGAAGGCTTCGGGGCCGGTTATCAAATCCAGCACAAACAAGTGAGTTTGTTTTACTGCTCTCCCACTGCACTCCCACTGCACTGTCACTGTGCGACACTTCCACTGCACTCCCATTATACTATCACAGTGCTCTAACTGCACTATCATCTGTGTCCCACTGCACTCCAATAGTGCTCTCCCGGCACTCTCCCTGCGCTCTCCCTGCGCTCTCCCTGCGCTCTCCCTGCGCTCTCCCTGCGCTCTCCCTGCGCTCTCCCTGCGCTCTCCCTGCGCTCTCCCTGCGCTCTCCCTGCGCTCTCCCTGCGCTCTCCCTGCGCTCTCCCTGCGTTCTCCATGTGCTCTCCCTGCATTCTCCCTGCGCTCTCCCTCACTGTGCTCTCACTGTTTAATATGGCAAGTTTAAGAAGATCTCCCCAGCTCTGACTATGACCTTCAGAATCAGAATCAGAATCAGAATCATTTTTATTGCCATGTAAGTAACAGGAGGTCACAGACTTGGAAATTGCTTTGGCTCAGTGCAACAGTCAGAAAGAGATAATAAAAATAAAGAATAAAAAACACTTCTAAGGAATACATTTAAATTTAAAATAGAGTTACAGTTACTATTTACAATATACATGTGCACATGGTGCACGCAATGTAAGGTGACAGCAGTACAGTGAAGTAAAGTGACGTATGATGGGCAGTAAAGTGACTTTATAAAGGGCGGGGGGACAGGTTAAGAAGTGTTCAAGAGTCCAACAGCAGAGAGGGGAAGAAACTGTTCTTGTGGCGGGAGGTTCTAGTCCTGATGGACCGCATTCTCCTGCCTGAGGGGAGTGGTTGGAATAGACACAGAATGGAGTGTTTTGTGATGAGGGGTGGGTAACGGGAGAGACCTTCTTTGACCCTTAATATCAGGGTCAAAGATAAGTAAGTACTCTGCGTTTTTAAAGCTTGAACCTCTCTTTGAGCTCATAGCGATGGGACCAAAACGATTTGATAATGACACTGACGAGAGTGTAAATATACTCTGTGTGAGCCTAGTATGTGTTTTTTTCCCCCAAACCTCCTCTAATACTGTAGACCTGACTATGTGCAGTGGCCCGGGGCTCTCATAGACGCTAATAAGCCAGAGTGAGAGCACAACAGATGGACGCAGTGTTATTGGAGCCTGATTTATTGATGGCTTTCATTAGTCATGTGATAATTCCATGTGCTGAATTATTGAGGCGTCTCCAGGTGCTGCATGGTGAATAATGCACATGTTCATTTGCTTTTTATGACCAGAGAAAACACCGCTCGACCTGAAATTAAGACTATTTGGAGTTTTTAGCACATTACAACCTTGTTCCCTCATTCAAAACAGACCTGTAGTTGTTTTAAGATAAGTCTTGTGAAGTCAGCATGGATCATTAAAGGCCCTCATGAACCATCATAGGCCGTCATGGACCTTCATAGGCCCTCATCAGAATAAGAATCAGAATCATTTTTATTGCCAAGTAAGTAACAGGAAGTCACAGACTAGGAAATTGGTTTGGCTCTCGGTGCAAACAAGTCAAAAGTAGAGAAGAACAAGGCATGATAAAGCATTTCTGAAGTATAGCATTTTCTAAAATAGAAATTGCTAAAAAGGAAAATGAGTACGATTATTACTATATACTAGTGCACTCGGTGCACACAATATACAAAGTACATTAAGTAGTGCAGTAAGGTGACAGCAGTAAAGTGGCTTTATACAGGGCATGGACCAACATAGGCCCTCATGGACCATCATAGGTCCACGTGGATCATCATAGACCATCACAGACCAGTATACACCGTTGTAAACCGTCACAGACCAGCACAGACTTATATAAACTAGCACAGGCCGATGGGGAGAGCAAGGGACAGAATAAATGACTCAAACATGCGTCTAACAAAAAACAACAGTGAATGACAACGGGAAAAGTGCAAAAAAGGCACACGGTTTATATCCAATCAAAGTATGCCAGTGTATTTGTTCTTTAAAATGACACTGAAACTTCCATATTATTTCTTTTCAATTTCGTTTTTTGTAATGCTGTCCATGGCCATTTCTTGTGAATATTTATGCGCTAATAAGAGTCTTACTCCACTGTGCTAAGTGTGGAAAGCACCATTAGCCTCTGAGCAAAACACATGCTCGCAATGAAAATAAGACCATACATTATGCATCCAGAATAATTCCCGTTTTGTCCATGTACACAGAGCTGATTTATGACAATCTACGCCTCTCACGGTTAATGGCTTTAAGAGATGCAGCTATTATAGTTGTTCATTAATAAACAAATAGCCCTGCTGTGGAATACATGAGGATAAACATATTCATAAGCATTGGAATCATCTCTAAACAATAGGCTGTATTTCCAGCACAGTGGAGTGGTTAGACGCTCTTCTACGCAAATATATGGGTGATAAATTTGTACAATCCACAGCTTTAGTCCCCATTGTTTGAAGCGCACAGACATACTTCACAATTACTAATAATATAGCCACGGATCATTATGGAGGGTATCACATTTTAATTAATGCCCTCATTTTCTGCTAATAGCGTCATTTTCATTAGCATGAGTAGTCTGTCTGGAACGGCACATTGGAGGCAAGTTAACTTATATCTAACTATTTAGGATTTTAATTCCACAATTTAAAACGAGTTTACTTTCTCATATCTCCATATCTTGCTTCACTTTGTTTAGTCCACGGTTCAAATGTGTGCGTTCAATCGTCTTGGGCTCACAAGTGTGGTCTAGTCTTTTAGAAATCTTCTGTACATAATACGTGATGGAAGCATGCGCAGTGCCAGTAGGGGGCGTGGTCTCAATAGTGATGAAGTAAGCAATGTGCCAGTTAAAATTCATGGGATTTTGTAAGTCATTAGCCATCCATCCATCCATCCATCCATTTTCTTCCGCTTTATCCGTTGCCGGGTCGCGGGGGCAGCAGTCTAAGCAGAGACGCCCAGACTTCCCTATCCACACACACTTCCTCCAGCTCGTCCGGGGGGACCCCAAGGCGTTCCCAGGCCAGCTGAGAGACATAGTCCCTCCAGCGTGTCCTGGGTCTTCCGCGGGGCCTCCTCCCGGTGGGACGTGCCCGGAACACCTCCCCAGGGAGGCGTCCAGGAGGCATCCGGAACAGATGCCCGAGCCACCTCAACTGGTTCCTCTCGACGTGGAGAAGCAGCGGTTCTACTCCGAGCTCCTCCCGTGTGACTGAGCTCCTCACCCTATCTCTAAGGGAGCGCCCAGCCACTCTGCGGAGGAAGCTCATTTCGACCGCTTGTATCCGCGATCTCGTTCTTTCGGTCATTACCCAAAGCTCATGACCATAGGTGAGGCAGGGAACGAAGATTGACCGGTAAATCGAGAGCTTTGCCTTTCGGCTCAGCTCCCTCTTCACCACAACGGTCCGATACAGCGACCGCATAACTGCGCACGCTGCACCGATCCGCCTGTCAATCTCACGCTCCATTCTTCCCTCACTCGTGAACAAGACCCCGAGATACTTGAACTCCTCCACTTGAGGAAGGACCTCTCCACCCACCTGCAGAGGGCAAGGCACCTTTTTCCGGTCGAGCACCATGGCCTCGGATTTGGAGGTGCTGATTCTCATCCCAGCCGCTTCACACTCGGCTGCAAACCGTCCCAGTGCATGCTGCAGGTCCTGGTTCGTTGGAGCCAACAGGACAACATCGTCCGCAAACAGCAGAGATGAAATCCTGTGGTCTCCGAACCGGACCCCCGCCGACCCCTGGCTGCGCCTAGATATTCTGTCCATAAATACAGTGAACAGAACCGGTGACAAAGGGCAGCCCTGTCGGAGGCCAACATTCACCGGGAACAGGTCTGACTTACTGCCGGCAATGCGAACACAGCTCTGGCTCTGGTCATACAGGGATCGGATGGCCCTCAGCAGAGGACCTCCGACCCCGTACTCCCGGAGAACCCCCCAAAGGACACCCCGGGGAACACAGTCGAACGCCTTCTCCAAATCCACAAAGCACATGTGGACAGGTTGGGCGAACTCCCATGAACCCTCGAGTATCCGATGGAGAGTATAGAGCTGGTCCAGTGTTCCGCGACCGGGACGAAAACCACACTGCTCCTCCTGGATCCGAGATTCGACCATCGGCCGTAACCTCCTCTCCAGTACCTTGGAGTAGACCTTACCGGGGAGGCTGAGGAGTGTGATCCCACGATAATTGGAACACACCCTCCGGTCCCCCTTCTTGTAGAGAGGGACCACCACCCCGGTCTGCCACTCCATTGGCACTGCCCCCGATCGCTACGCGATGTTGCAGAGACGTGTCAGCCAAGACAGTCCTACAACATCCAGAGACTTTAGATAATCAGGGCGAATCTCATCCACACCCGGAGCCTTGCCACCATGGAGGCTACCAACCACCTTGGTGACCTCAGCCAGGGAGATGGATGTACCCGCCCCAACATCCTCAGCCTCTGCCTCTGTAACAGAGGACGTGACGGGGGGATTGAGGAGAACCTCAAAGTATTCCTTCCACCGCCCGACAATATCCCCAGTCGAGGTCAGCAGCTCTCCACCCGCGCCGTACATGGTGTTGGCAAAGAACTGCTTCCCCCTCCTGAGGCGCCGGATGGTTTGCCAGAATCTCTTCGAGGCCGACCGATAGTCATGCTCCATGGACTCTCCGAACTCCTCCCAGTCCCGGGTTTTTGCCTCTGCAACAGCCCGGGCCGCGGCACGCTTGGCCTGCCGGTACTGGACAGCTGCCTCAGGAGTCCCCCGAACCATCATGGCTCGATAGGACTCCTTCTTCAGCCTGACAGCATCCCTTACTGCCGGTGTCCACCACCGGGTTCGGGGGTTGCCGCCGGGACCAGCACCAGAGACCTTGCGACCACAGCTACGAGCCGCCGCATCGGCGATTGAGGCAGAGAACATGGTCCACTCGGACTCCATGTCCCCCTCCTCCGCCGGGACCTGGGAGAAACTCTCCCGGAGGTGTGAGTTGAAAGTCCGTCTGACAGGGGGCTCAGCGAGACGTTCCCAGCAGACCCTCACTATACGCTTGGGTCTGCCAGGTCTGACCGGCTTCTTCCCCTGCCAGCGGATCCAACTCACGACCAGGTGATGATCGGTTGACAGCTCCGCCCCTCTCTTTACCCGAGTGTCCGAGACACGCGGTCGAAGGTCAGATGATACGACAACAAAGTCGATCATCGACCTCCGGCCTAGGGTGTCCTGGTGCCACGTGCACTGGTGGACACCCTTGTGCTCGAACATGGTGCTCGTGATGGACAAACCGTGACTGGCACAGAAGTCCAACAACTGGGCACCGCTCGGGTTCAGATCAGGGGGGCCGTTCTTCCCGATCACCCCTCTCCAAGTGTCACTGGCGTTTCCCACATGGGCGTTGAAGTCCCCCAGGAGAATAACGGAGTCCCCGGGCGGTGCACCGTCCAGTACCCCTCCCAAGGACTCCAAGAAGGCCGGGTACTCTGCACTGCTGTTAGGCCCGTAGGCCGTCACAACAGTGAGAGACTTGTCCCCCACCCGAAGGCGGAGGGACGCGACCCTCTCATTCACCGGGGAGAACTCCAACACGTGGCGGCTGAGATGGGGGGCAATGAGAATGGCCACCCCAGCTTGCCGCCTCTCCCCGCGGGAAACTCCAGAAAAGTGGAGCGTCCAACCCCTCTCAAGGAGTTGGGTTCCAGAGCCCAAGCTGTGTGTGGAGGTGAGGCCGACTATCTCTAGTCGGTATCGCTCAACCTCCCCCACGAGCTCGGGCTCCTTCCCCCCCAGTGAGGTGACGTTCCACGTCCCAAGAGCCAGATGTTGTGTGTGCGGACTGGGTCGCCGAGGTCTCCGCCTTCGACTGCCGCCCAGTCCTCTCAGCACCGCTTCACCACGGACCCCTCTGCAGGTGGTGGGCCCACAGGAGGGACTGCCCACGTCATCCCTTCGGGCTGAGCCCGGCCGGGCCCCTTGGGCTAAGGCCCGGCCACCAGGCGCTCGCATACGGGCCCCGACCCCAGGCCTGGCTCCAGGGTGGGGCCCCGGCTGCGCCATGCCGGGCGACGTCACTGTTTTCATATTAGTGTTGTCCATGGTGTCTTCTGGACTGCTCTTTGTCTGACTCGTCACCTGAGACCTGTCTGCCATGGGAGGCCCTACCAGGGGCATGAAGCCCCAGACAGCATAGCTCCCAGGATCATCCGAGTACTCAAACTCCCCCACCACGTTAAGGTGGCAGCCCAGGGGGGAGTCATTAGCCATGCATGTTATTTGGGTAGAAATTGGCTTAAGAGACACGGTGAATGGATGGTTTCAAGCAACTGGTGAACCTTTCTGTAATTTTGTGCATACCATAAACATAGAGGTTGTTTTTGTGTGATCTGCCCTCGACATCTGGCTTAACTACCTCTGCTGCTTCACACAATGTCAACTGGCCTCTTTTTATTTAGTGTTAGGGATTAAGTATTAGTAGTAGTTGGGGCTACCCTCCTCCTGAGAGACTTCAAGGCAGACAGACAGACTTGCATGGCACAATTCATACACAAGGCAACTCAAAGTGCTGAACAAATCAAGATAACATAAATGTTCACTGTACATCAAAAAGAAGGATAAAAAATATATAAAACCCGTCAGTTGTATGCACAGCTAAACAGAACTGTTTTAGCCTGGATTCAAACATTGTCAGAGAAGAGGCCTGTCTCACACTTTCAGGAAGATCGTTCCAGATTTTAGCTGCATGAATCTGAAATGCAGCCTCCCCATGTTTATTTCTGACTCTGGGCGCTAGTAGGAGTCCCGTCCCTGTGCTCCTCAGAGTCCAAGTTGATTGATAGATAGATACTTTAATGATCCCCGTATGAGAAATTCTGGTGTCCTGTAGCGGCAAAAATACAAAATAAAATGGATCATTCTAAATAATCCAACAATAGTAATAATAAGCAACAGCCCTTCAGGGCACAGCAGCAGAGATGGAGTAGCCTCTGGGTGGAGCAGGACAGGTCACAGCAGCAGAGGAGATGTAACCTCTGGGTCACAGCAACCCAGAGGTGGAGTAGCTGCTGGGTGGAGCAGGAGAGGTCACAGCAGCAGAGATGATGGAGCCGCTTGGTTCGGACCATTTTCTCTGCTCTAGTCCAAAGTAAAATGCTGAATGCTTCATTAGCATTTTCCAAAAAGTCAGCCTTCCTCCTGTGGATTTTTGCCTGATCCGATTGTTTCGGAACACGAATCCTCCTCGCTCTGGTCTGGACCAGTGCAAAACCATGAACACTGTACTGAAGCCAAAAAAAGCAAGAAAAATAACAACTACTGTTTCAGAGCTACTTAGGACTTGCTGCCGTTTCCAGCGCATTCAAAAGTAAACAATCTAATGTACTTTGGTGGGAGGCCATGGGGGGACTTAAAAACAGCTCTGCTTTGTGTACCAGTCTATTCTCCGAGCCACAGGAAGCCAGTGCAGAGACCTGAGGACTGGACTAATGTGATCATACTTCCTAGTTCTAGTCAGGACTCAGGCTGCTGCATTCAGTAGATGTTTCATCTTCCTTATTTGTTTAATACTTTACTGCTCCAAAAACCCCTGTTTTCCCACCCATTGTGCTAAACGAAACAAGCAAATAAAATATACAAACAATAATGATCTCAATAATAAAATTAACTAACAGGGCCAGGGCCATCTCTAATTCACATACAGAAATTCTGTCAACAAATCTACAGCCAGTGCCACATGGAGAAAAGAAAGGTACATAAAACAGGTTCGAGGAAATAAATAAATCAATAAATACACACATGTACACATATATACATACACACATATACACATATATACATTCACACATATACACATACAGTATATACATACACACATACACAACTATACACATATATACATACACACATTTATACACATACGCACACGCGCACACACACACGCGCACACACACACTCACTTATCCATACACATGCATACATATTACCTTCCCCCCCTTATTCTAATTTAATTCAACTCATTTCAGCATATTTACACACACCTACACTTGCACACACACACATACGTACACACGTCAAAGTAAACCAGACCAAATAAATGAATAAGATATCATTTAAAAAAAGGAAAAGATAAACAAATTAAACTTCCCTCTGTCTACGTTATAATTTGGGTAAAGGCTGACCACCTCGATTTGAAAATGTCCCTTTTACCTTTTATTTTGTACAACCTTTCTTAATTTCTGTAGAAATGTTTCATTGAATCCATACATTTTTCAAAGCGAGGTGGTTCAGAACTTTTCCAAAGTCTTAATATTTGCTTCAATGCCAAACATCCAAAATGAATGTTCTTTTTTTAAATTCTTGGGTTGAATTGGGTTGATTTGGGTTAAATTTCTATTGTTATTTCTATTGTTATTTCTTTACCACATATTTCTTTGATCAGATCTGAAAAGGGGCCCAATATACCTCCAAGTATGGACATGCATAGAAGATATGGACGAAATCTGGATTGTCTATTCCGCAACCTCTCCAAAACTTGCTAATCGCTCAAGGTGTTCTGAAGATTCTAGTGAGAATCTTCCAGGCGTATTCTTGCCAATATGGGGATTTTGTGTTGGTATAAATATTAGTCAACCCCTGAATCCACTCCTCGACTCTTACTTTGTTTCCCAAGTCCTTTTCCCAAGAATTTTTAAGATTGTTTTCGTGGTTATTGTTATTGTTCAAGATGCTATAAATCTCTTATGTATTTTTTTAATTTTGAATTATCATGATTTTTGATAATATATTGAATTATGGAGTGAGGATTTTGAAAATTTGGGCTAAATCATCTCAGTTGATAATGAATCAAACTAAATCATCTCATGCAAAAGCACAGAGCTTGTTTGTGTTTGGCGCGTAGTTATTCTGAGTTAACTGTTTTGCTTGTTTCCCACACAGAAGCAGCTCTTTATCTGCACCTTGGCTTGAGTCACGAGGCTGTCCCTGTAAGTTGCACACACAGACACATGCATGAATGAACTCACGGATGCACTGACGGATATATACGCAGACGCACACACGCACGCACGCCCACCCACACACACAGAGTAATGCTGGACCTGTGTGTCTCCTCAGGTGCAGTGGTCAGCACACCATGCAGCACCCAAACTTCGAGACGCCTCACCCGCTGCAGACGGACGAGCAGGAGACAGGCTTTGACCCCTTACACAACTTTAACAAGAACCGCAGCCGTGCGTGCACTGCTTCACACAGACCGCTAAATACATTTGGTGTCGGCTAACACACGTTAGCAGCCTTGTTTACAGTTACGAGGGAATGAGGCTGGAGGCATATGTTCACAAGCAGTCTCCCCCATTGTTAGTCCTGGTTTAATCCTGGTTTAGTCCTGGTTTAGCTCCTGGTTTGGCTGTTTTCGAGTGTCTTGTGTCCCCATGACGGCTCCGTGCGGCTATCAGAGAGCCTTCTAGAGGAAAAAGTTAATCTCTTTCTTTCGCCGAATGCATTGGGTCTCTGTCTACTGCCTCTCCCGCCTCACATGCTATTCCTCGCACGGACGTGCATAACTATTGACACAGCATTGAAAAACAATTTATAGATCCATGGTGCATGGTGCAGTTGTTGTTTTTGCATTTCCCAGAATGTTGATGATAGAAACCAAATCCAACGGTTTGCCCACCACCAGCCTATCGTATACCAATTTATGACTCATTACATGCACAGTGATGTATATCAAGCCATTGTTATGGTGGTAATACAGCTTCTAAAATAAAGTTTGAATATTTAGAAAAACGACTAAAATCATCAAAATTATAACACACAAAGGCTTGGCATATGTCACTTTAAATGTAACATTAAAAAAGTAAAAGGTCAACATATTTACATAGGTAATTACATGTTGATTTCCTGAGTTGAATTATATGAACTTTTGAACAATATTCTTATTTTCCACCTGTATGTTCAAATATGATTAACACATTGCAAAGTACATCCTGTCAAAATCATATTCAAGGTTCAAAATGAAGAGGAATAAAGCCTCATGTTTGTTATTGAAGCAGTTTTTGGTTGTGCTGAAGCGGCGCACCAATACAGTGAGACGATGAATATTCACGCCACTTGTCCCTGTGGACTTGTCTCTCTGTGCTAATGCTGACAGACAGCTCCCAGCCTCGCATTCACACGGCCCTGGCACTGTAAACACTTAACCACCAAATCAAAGCCTACCTTAGATCATTAGACCAGGGGATGAGGCCTAACTGGATACACAAGCACTGCCTAGAATAGCCAGAGTAGATCATGTTTGGCACCTAGGTAATTGTGCTAATTTTTTTGTGTGTTGTCTGCGTATGTTAGATAGGGTGTGCGTTGCCCCCTGCTGGTCTCACCTGGGATGTTCTTTTTCAGGAGGAGGCAGTCTGGATAGTAGCTCGCACTCACAGTCCACATTCCAGTCCTACAGGTAAGGTCCAAGGTTTCTTAAAGCACTCCAACATAATTCAAGACCAGAATTCTTTTTAATCCACTTCCCTGAGACAGAGGGGGCTGCAGCTGCTGTGTTGACTCTGCTTGTGTGCTCTGTGCAGGAGGGAATGGGACGACTTGTTCGTCAACAGTAATTACCTGGCACGAATCCGGCGAGCTGGCTTGAGCGGGCACCTGAGGAGCAGTCGCTTTAGGAGTGTATGCTGGAAGGTGATCACAGCTGTGTGCTAAACATGCAGGGAGGGGGAAGTCCAACTTACTAACCAAGAGCCCGGATGAGCTCTTACATATTTGGATGTATTACATTTTGATAACAATACAGTTTTAAACAAATATGATTCACTTAAGCTGGCTCCAGACTCCAGGGGTTTGGGAAGGTGTAATTTGAGAAGGGATTGTATTAGGGCTAGGGGTGTGACGATATATCGATTTTTCGATATATCGCGATACTTTCTCCTTTTTGCCTTCACTCTGTGGTCCAACCCCAAAACCATCTGGATTGGGTTCAGGTCCGGTGACTGTCGAGGCCAGGTTATCTGGCCCAGCCCCCCATCACTCTCTTTATTGGTCAAACAGCCCTTACACAGCCTGGGTGTGAATCTACAGTCAACAGTCATGAAAAGAAAGGAAACTCATTGAATGAGAAAGTGTGTCCAAACTTTTGGTACTGTATATTGCCAAAAGTTGGCAACGGATGAAGCGGAAGAAAATGGATGGATGGATGGATATTGCGATAGACACTGCGATAGACACGAGTTTGATAGAATGTTCAATAGTTTAACCTCACTTCGTTAGAAAAAATTGGAAGAAAACACAGGAAGCGCACCACATTCTAGGGCATTGTTTTTCAACCTTTTTTGAGCCAAGGCACACTTTTTTCACTGAAAAAATCTTGCGGCACACCTCCAGGAGAAAATGTAAAAATGTATACAGTACTAATGTAAAAATATATACTGTACATACTCTGTGTGATATATAAAGTATATCTTATCTTATCTTATAATGTATACAGTATACTCTGGAGCCTATATTCACAATATACAGTTATTCTCATCAAAATGCTTAAGTCCAGGCCTTGACATTAAGCTTTATTTAACATTTCTCGATACAATTAACAAGAGTTTGGTAATAAAGTGGCACTAACTGTGTGGAAAAAAACTAAGAAAATCCACTCTCTGCCCAAATAGTCAAATAATAACTCACACAAATAACATGCATTGTTAGTGCATGGGAAAAATTTAGGTATCCGAGCTTTAAATTCAGGAGTTTTGGATGAGGGACACGGGAGGTCCTGAACGCGAGTCCATGGTTCTGTCCGGTCCGCATGTCTGTGGTTCTGTCCACTCGACTATGGTCTGCGCTCGGTACCCAGTTCAGAAGTGCGTTCGCGAGAGCTGTTGTACAAAAATTGTACATTTCATAGTTAAACCACTACAACGCGGCCACAGCTGCCCCGGGGCAGAGCGGAGGATGTTAATCCTGTTCAGAAACGGCATAATTCATTTTCAAAAACGTCTCTATCACTTTCACTTCTCACTCGCCACAAAGCTCTTGTCTCGCTCCCTCCCACATTTGTTGGTCGCATCCAATTTTACCTTTCTCGCCAAAATGCTGACCTGTTACAGCCAGTGGTCGCATCCAATTTTTCAGTTTCAAAGTACTTAGCTATCTGCTGCCATCTACTGATTTGAAAAAGTATTACATGGTTACTCCACAGTTCAAAACAAGTCACCGCTCGTCAACAGCGAATGCAGTTATTTTTAGACAAAGTAGACGAATTTCTCACGGCACACCAGACAATATCATACGGCACACTAGTGTGCCGCGGCACAGTGGTTGAAAAACACTGTTCTAGGGGACGTAGGCAGAGGCTTCTCGACCTATCACGGCCAAGCATGAACTGCAAAATATTCTGGGAAATACAAAAAAAAAACAACCACTCCAAGCGTTGTGCAGGAATCTATGGATCTATAGATTGCGTTGTGTTCCAATGTTGTGTCAATAGTTATGCACGTCCGTGCGAGGGATAGCATGTGCGGCACGGCAGAGGCAGTGGGCACAGCTACTCGATGCATGCTGCAAAAGCAAGAGATTAACTTTTGCCTCTGGAAGCACATGGGGCCATCAGAGAGCTGCACAGAGCCGTCACTGGCACACGAGATATTCGAGAACAGCCAAAACAGGAGCTAAACCAGGACTAAACCAGGATTAAAGTTATTACTGGCAATGGGGGACACTGTGCTTGTGAACATATGCCTCCAGCCTGAGCTCTCATTCCCCCGTGACTGGGGACAAGCGCTGCTAACGTGTTAGCCGACAAAGCAAATGTATTCACAATCAATAATTATTGATATCTACCGGTATGAATCACTTATATTGTGATAGAGTTTTCAAAAAGTTTTTCTAGATTGTAGTGTGCAATGTTTTCTCGTAACAGTTGTAATGCCTGAAAGCCTGAAAGCCTGAAAGATCAAGGCTATGCTCACACTCAGAGAGCAGCCGTCTTCCTGTGGACTCACCACCTGCAGAGGATCAGTGAGGGGCTGGTGCTATGAGACTTGGGTGGCATCTCTGACTGCCACCCCCCTGACCCAGAAATGGATTAAAGGGTAGAAAATGGATGGATGGATGGAGTTGTAATGCCTGTGGGATCAGTAGATCTGTCACAGCGTGGATGAAAAAAAGACTTATCTGCAACATGTACTTTATACTTAGTAGCATGGCGATCAGAAATTACAGAATAAGAAACCACATCACTGCAGACAAATGTCCCTATTTAACCACTTGTTAAGCCAGAGTTTAAGTCCCGTTTAAGCAGCTGACGCACGCACACATTCACACATGGCATATTTGCCACTCCAGAGCGTTGGTGTGAAACTGTCGTTATTCATTGGCTGCATCCAAATTGTTTTGATACCTCCTTCCTTGCTCTATAAAATTGACTTTTAGTGAGGCATTGGGCCTCATTCACCAATATCTTTTTAAGAATCCTCTTACATTACAGTCGTTCTTAAGATTTCTTGGCAGATTTCTTAGAAGACCTTACGTCTGATTCATCAACACGTTCTTAGCGCCGCTGAATTGTTTGCAGCTGCTCTTTTAGATCATATGTGTCAATTTCAAGCCCCGCAGGCCGAATCCGTCCCGCCAAGAGATTTAATACGGCCCGCGTCTCATTTTGTAAAATGATAATAATAATGAAAAATAAAATAAAATCTGCAACGCAACGCTTAGCTCAGCAGCAAGTCGAGTGCGTCTATAGTGGCTCCACCAAGCTGCACTCGAAGCTAATACACAAATATTAATACAAATATTGTGAAATGTCATTTACAATGCAATATTGTAAATACTTAAATTATTTGCTCTATGAAAAACTCACTGTTACATTTAAGTTAGTAACAGTAAGTGATTTACAGTCGAAACTGAGTGAGTATTAAACAGTGTTTTAAAGGAAGTTTTAAATAAATTTGTTTATGTGCACAAATAGTACACTTTTTGGGTATTTTTGTAGAGAATCTTCTGGTCTGGCCCAGTTAAGATTAAATTAGGTTGTATTTAGCCCCGTACCAAAATGAGTTTGACACCCCTCGATTGATGAATACCATCTCCTTGTAAATTGAGCGTGCTTGCCAGGTAGTCATTAGCATAGACAATTAGCATAGGTCACCGCCCATTGATGCCCATAAAAGGGACTGCAGGGCCGTGTGCAGACACCACTCAGAGGGAACGTCAACATGCCTAAAGCAAAGAGTAAATCCGTTGGAACGCAGGTAAAAAGAAAAAAAAAACGTTTGCGGTTCAGAACTGGAAATTCTACTGCAGGAGAACACTAGGAGGAAGAAAATCATATATTGCAGCCTTAGTGCAAGTTGCAACAAAACAAATAAGAAGGAGGCCTGAGAGGCAGGTTGGCGTGCAGTGGATGCAGTGTCAGGAGAGGGACGCACAATCAAGCCCTGCAAACCATGTACCACCATGGGCGCCGAAAGATTAGCAGAACTTGCCCATATTTGGCCATCCTCTGGTCCTCCTGGTTATGCGCAGTGGACGAGCTACCATGATGCTTTGCGCCAAATACATGTGGGTGTCTCTCATGCACATCCACAGAGGGGCTGACCAATCAGAGCTGCTAATCAGAGCGGGAAGAAAATGAGCAGAGTTTGTTGCACTTAAGTGTGGATTTAAAGAAAACCAAAAAGTTCAGGACGACAAGGGACAATAAAATCCCCACAAAATCCGACCCTTATGAAAGCTGTAAGTTCTCTGTCAGCTGAGGTCAAGCTGTTTTAGTTTATATTGAGTTCTATAGGGAACATTGGGTCTAGCACATAGGTTTAGGGTTGCCAACCGTCTCCTAAAATACGGAATTGTCCCGTGATTTAGAAAAACTATGTGCGTCCTGTATTGAATCCAATACAGGACGGCTTTTGTCCGGTATTTTCAGAGTCACCTTAAATGCTAACTCACTCACTGCATATCGCACGCACAATACACACACACACACACATACAGGTTAAGCGTCTCCCTTTCGGCCAATCAGTGTCAAAGGGGGGGCTTGGGCTTGATCACATCCATGGGCTTAATGTTGACAAGTGCCAGTGTGGGCCACACCCACAGCATCATCATGGTAGATGTTCGGTAAAGTTGGCGTCGTATTCCCAGATTCGGACTTCCGCGGTCAATAGCTCAGTAAACCTACGTTGGTTAAACTAAGGTAATAGTGCCAAAATGATCACCTCTATATTGATTTTCAAATCCAATGCAGTGTTTTGATGCAGAGAAATCCATTGAATCCAATGCACTGCAAGCGCCAAAAAAAGCACTCAGGAAGTGTCAACAAATGGCAAAATCAGCTTTGTAAACGAACATTAGCTTTTAGGTGATGCTATGTACATGCACAAAACTCTCAGACACTATAAATAATGACCATATCGAACTGCTATAAACTTTGAATTCAATATTTGTGGGGGGTTTGTATGTTTTAAATGAATGTTTTTCTTTTTATAATTGCTTTTACAGTAGATGGTCTTTACTGTAACATACATAAATAATGACCATATCTAACTACTACAACCTTTGTTTTCAGCATTAGTCTCTTTTTAATATTTTTTATGATTAAATATGAATATTAATCTTCAATAGCTTTTCTTGTAAAAGTGCTGTGGTCACCAAATTCTCAGATATTATCAGTACGGTTTTAATATTTGTTATGAATAATAAGTATGTATTAAGTCCTTAACCAGCCAAAGAGTTGCACCAGTTTTTTAAATATCATGTTTGACTACGGATTTGTTTTATTTATATGTAGTCAATAAATTACATTCTAAAAACTGTGAATATGAAATTCCATGATTCCTGTGTAGATGGACCCGATCACCCCAAATGGTGTCCTTCATTATTCTGTTCTCAAGTTGGAAACCCTACAAGAGTCCTTCAGCTCCAAGCTACTAATACCCTATCCAGATATTATAATAGATTCATGTGCACAATAAAGGAGGTAAAAAAGAAATGGTTCGACCTTCAATATGAAACAGAAAGTAACATGGCAAAATTCCGTCTAGAGACTCAATGGACTGGAGGGGGGGACAGGATTGGACCGATGTGCTGGCTCTAAATAATTGAAAGATCGAGCCTGAAGCATCTAAAGAGGTATTCATCGCTCTCTGAAAAAAGATAATCTCAGCAGTAGCAAGAGATGCATGCAAACAAACTGACAGACCTGGAGACAGCCAGGGATAGGCCAGGCTAGGCCGGGTCCTACCAGTTTTTTGTATTAGCCTACTCAAATTTGTTTCAAAGTCATAAGCCTTTTTTATTCATCATAAGTCATAATTTGGGTCTACTTTGGGCAAGTCCTTCGCTGTGCAGACAATCTCAGATCTTCATAGACTTTGGAACGACATATTGGATAGACAAATAACGGAGTTGAATATTCGCTTCAAGCCTGACCCATACGGCTTCATGAAGGCAACAGCTGCCTGCCTGCCTGCCACGCACGGACACAGTTGGAGACATAGAGACGGTCCATCCCATGTACAGCATATTCAAAGACAAATGAATGATGCTGAGTTAAGTTTCCCATGCTCATTGAAGTGCTTAATTTGTGTCCACGTGACATATTCCCTGTCATGAATAGTCTCCTGCGAGCGCTGCTCACTTTGCCAATGACCACATTTACAGTGGAGAGACTCTTTTCCACCGTCAACAGAATAAAGACGAGCACCAGGGCGACGATGCTGACAGAAAGACTCAAGTCTCTGTCCCTTTTGTCTTTTGAAAGAGAATTAACAGAGAGTATAGATTACAAGGAAATACTCGCAGTCTTCAATCAAAGGTCAAGCCTTGTAAATGATTATAGACTGTTACTTGTTCATGCTGTTGATATTGTAATATTCAAATAAAATAATAATAATAAGCTATGTGCAATATTTAGTCTACGTTTAATTCTCCTTCAGGACCAGGGCCAGCGGCGCCAAATCTGTGGTGCTGCGTTTGAACCATATTCTTTCAACCCCCACTCCAAATACCCCTTGTAGTTTGCGAGCGAATTAGGCCTACTCACTAATCTGCAGGGCTACCTATAATTGCAAACCTGGCGCTGCTACTGCCTGGGGAAAACCATTTACTTTCAGCTTTCAATTTGTAGAACGTTTGCAAAACAAAAAAATGTAATATTATGATTGTTGTTTTGAATACCTCTAACATATTTGTATGGAATCGTTTATGGTTGAATATACAATCAGTAGTTTTTACAGTTGCTCCAAATGAAAAAGCATGTTAACCAATCACAAATGTGACCTTTCCAAGAATATTCACCTCCACCATAATTTTGAATTGTTGTCATAGGCTTAGAATTTGACCTATGATAATGCTTGAGCGGTGGAAGACGCAATCTTGAAATACAATGGTTGATAAGTGACAAAATGGAGAATCACGTTTTTGTTTCACAGGTGCAACTAATATCCTTGCTTCCACCGTACCCTATAAAATATAGTATTATGTAAAAATCTAGAAACTGGCGTCTTAACAACAAACGTGTCAACATCACAAACCAAACACACCCGAAAGGCAGAAAACGTAACTTTCTTCACACTGACTCTAATCAGAACGAGGCAGAATCTGCAGCACGGGCCCTGGCTCGTCTGGTCATAGTGGTTTTAACTTAAATCCATTCCTCCTCTGGTCTCATGGTAAAGCTACCACAGACACCTCATTCCTCCACACATGTGCGGCAGAGGGAATTTTGTTTACATTTCAGCCTCCGTGCTTTGCGGTTCTTACAGCTACGACTACCGTAGCTGTAATACTTATTAATTGACTGCAATATATGATCTCAACCGTAGATGGGAGTATTAACTACTGACTGTACCTTTTAAAACAATCAGTGATGCCAAAGACCACATAAAACTGTTGTTACCTTTTGAATCATGCAAAGTTGAAAGGAGTTACAGGTGTGAGAGAACATAAATGATATGTTGTGTGTCCCACTCTGGTTTCTGTTTGCAGCTGTACCTAGAGGCACTTCCAGAAGACAAAAGTCAGTGGATCAACAAAACCAAAGAGCTGCGGGCCCAGTATGAGAAGATTAAAGACACGGTATTGGACCCTGAGCAGACCCCCTGTATTCATCAGCTGGTACAGGCCAGCAGGGTTTAAAGGATGTATGATCAACCTCTGTCTTCTCTTCATCAACGTCCCCTCTTTGGAAAAAACAGACCCGTAGATAGGCCCATTAACCATTTAGCCCCATCAACAATAATGGGTGTTGATGGGCCTGGGTTCCAATCCCGGTTTCCTCTGGGGTCTGGTAACTATCACATGTTTACAATGATGTTAAGTAAATGTCAGTTATTTTTTGGTTAGAACCACCCATGCAGCTTCCTGATTGGACGAAATTAATTCAAATTCCCCTTTTCATTGGTGTAGTAATGCCAAGGGGAGAGACTATTTTAATTATGTAAAAAAATAAATACTTACTGTAAATTTTTATTTAACCAGGAAAGTCCCATTGAGATTAGGAACCTCTTTTTCAAGGGAGTCCTGGACAAATCCTGCATACAATAGTACATAATTATATGACTTGGACTGTATGCGCGCTCTGATTGGCTGATTACCGGTCTGATATTTTCCCATCTCAGACCGTTACCATGACAATCAGTCCGCAGCGCGTATCACAATTGATATCTTTCCTGAGTTTCCTCGGTAAAAAAGAAATAATGGGCGACAACTGGGAGCATTCTCCAGTGAATTGTATTATCCGGACAAGTTTGACGAGCCAGAGGAAAAATTACAGAAAATAATGAAGAAAAAATAACTAACTAACAGACTAGATGAGATTGACAACTTCGTTGCAGACCAGAAAGCTAAAAACACAATTAGGAAAACCAAGTCGGAGATCGATATTTGCATAAATTAAAAATAGTCATATAATAAAACATTTATTAACCTCGCTTGCTCGGTCTGTATGGAGAAATATGAGACCTTGGCCTTTTTGCACAGCCACGGCTCGGTCTGTACCAAAAGGCCGCGGTCTGATATTTCTCCATACAGACCTCGCCCTCGGCTAATAAGCCGTTAATAATACAGTGTCCAATGGTCAAAGATATACAGAAGGGTCCCTATCGTTAATATCGTCACAGCTCACTGCACTAAACGCAATGATACTTTGTAGACGTAATAAAAAACATAAACACACGCATGCACAAATGCACATACATGTGCACACAAACACACACAACAGTGTTCTATTGCACTTATACTATAGGTAAATAGCCTGTTAACTTTGGTTTATTGTCATTTATTGTATTTATTGTTGTAATTTTGTTATTCTGTGACTTACTGTTATTGACATAAGTATAGCGCCACCTAATAAATGTATACTAGCTATTCTTTCTGGCATTGTTTGTCGAGGGCTCTACTTTTAATATGTAAATGTAGAGGTTTTTGAACGAGTACTTTTTAAAATATTCAAGCAACACTTTGTGGATGTGTGTGCCATAAAACGTATTATTTTGCATCAAAAACACTTTCTCATTAGTTGTTTTTGCTACCTTTTTCTAGCATGTAAGATACTAGACATGTATGAGGAGACACTAAAGTTAAACTAAATAATGTTGAATTCACTTTACTGAATGGTGTGTCTGTTTTCACAAACACCTCATTTTCTCAGCTTTTTGTCTGAGACTGGTGGTTTCTGTCAAACTTCCCCTCTGTTCGACTGGGATTACAGGAGAATGAAACAAGCTAGAAACAAACTTCTTTTTGCTGCTAAAAGTAGAGTAGCCCAGTCTTTTAGAAGCGTTTTTCATATTTCACATAGTCATAGCACACAATTTTCTGTGGGTCTGGAAAAATCTGTGAAATCATCAAAAACAGCTGGAAGTCAATGAGTTAATGTCGTTCTTTAAACCACAAGAACGACCTCAAATCTTTCTGACTAAAATCAGGAACTAGATGCATGTTTGTTTGGCCTCGGTCACTTTTATAAAAACCCTGATCTGAATATGTGACAAAGAAAGGACCCCCCTCACTCATCCCATAGAGTCAATAGTGACTCTCAGGGCTCTTTCTTTCAAGTTATCTCACAAATAATTTCTAATGAGATATTTGTTCCCAACACTTGACTTTTACAAGATTTTCTGTAAATGAGAAAATCAGGTACCCCTGCTTTAAGTATGAAAGGCTCTAATGGTCTGTACTTATGTTTTTCCGTTCACAGCACATCACTAACCCTCGTAAAGCTGCGGGTCAGCAGGACCTGGTGGTCAACAACCCCCTGTCCCAGGATGAAGGGGTGAGTGTGCTCCCATCATGTCCACTATCCATCAGACATCTGAAGTGGCCACTGTCCAGTAGATGCTCATAGTTACAACTTAATGTAAAGAATAAGTACTTAGTTTGAACACTTGAAGGAAATTGATTATTCTGACTCTGGATACACATGGATCAGACATGATGCGATGTTTGATTTCCTCAAATTACAGCTAACTGCTTACCAAGTGAGTTCAATTGTGTTTATTCCCTGTAAGTCAAGACATCTCTGAGTAGAAGTTAAAGCTGGGTTGACGTCTGAAATAAATGCATTTCAGAATGCATGTTCAGCTTCATGCATCACACTGATATTTGATACCAGTGTGGTATCAGTGAATCCTTGTGCCGCAATATTGTAAACTGCTAAAATAAATAATTTTATTTTTGGAGGCGTGAACAGTAGAAGAGTGTTTAATGTCCTGGAGCTGACTGATGCTCTGGTTCAGGTGCATAGAATGTCCCTCAAGAGTTCATCAGGTCTCATCAGTAGTATGCCCAGGCCTTGTAGTGAGGGTATATAGACATGTGGGGGTCACACACAACTGAGGATCATCCAGACCCAGCTGGAACTTTTCACAGAAATGGGAACAGATTTCTTAATTTGATTCTGAGAATCTTATGTTTTTCTGACCTCATGGAATGAGGACTCTTCTTTTATTTCATTCTCAATACATTACTTTAAATATTAAATAATTATGACCAAAGGATCCCATTCTTTGAGTTTTATTTATGTACATCATGACGGATGTCCTCCAGTGTGGGATTTTCCAAAGTTGATGTCTCCTGCTGCTGTTTATGGACGGATGGGCTATAACAGTATTTCTAGGCCTATAACGTTATTATAACTATGTTATTATACATTATTATAACTATTATAATTATGTGTGTCCAGAGCTTGTGGAACAAATTCTTCCAGGATAAAGAGCTGAAGGCTATGATTAAACAAGATGTGCTGAGAACGTGAGTGTTTACTGATGGTTCCTCAAGGACACTGTTAGCTCTGTTTATATTGTGTTTTTGAAGCACAGGTTTCCAGAGATCCGATACTTCCAAGACGAGGACCTTCGAACCAAATTAACAGATATCCTGTTCTGCTACGCCAGGGAGAATGAACAGCTGCTATATAAACAGGTACGCACTCAGAAAGAGCACTGTCTGCTTTCTGGTTAAGGTTTTGAACATAGACTTAAACATACTAAGAAGAGATTTTTTGACTGATATAATAAATTATATGATTTCAAAATTAAGTTGATTCTCCAGGGGCATCTGTTGAGCTTTGTTTTGGTCAAATGTAGAACATATCCCATATTCATTGTCCTTTTGGGATCTAACCAACAATCAGCCAACTCATCAATTAGTAAAATGATATTGATTACAGCCTTACTTATAAAAAACACGGCACTCTTTCCTCCACAAGCTTCTTTATCGCAGTGGCCATAGATTGCAACTCATAAAGTTGCGTTAGGAGTGGAGACGACTTGAGCAAGGTCTTTCTGCTTCGCGATGATGGCTGTTTTGGATTCCCCTTCATACTTCTTGCATTTCCTTTTTCAAATTGGCGACACGTTACAGACCACAAGCTTTCAGATTGGCTAAACATGCTCTGGCTTCCTTCCTTGAAAACGTTTCATAGAGTGATACACGCCTTAGGTAATTTATTGGCTTTTGGCTGCAAATGGGTTTTAAATGAAAGGTCAAACAACACCCAGCTATTTAATTGTCTCTGCTTGCCCGAGAGATGATCCATCCAGAACTGTAAAATTAAGACTATTGCAGAAGGCTTGTTTATGACCTTTTCTGAAACTACATTGGATATTATTCTGATTGGATTGCCACCTTACAATGGTGGGGAATTTTTATGCTTGGATGATCATAGGAGTTATGTTATCTGGGGCGTTAAAAAAAAACCTCATAGGGTCTCCCATGGCAAAGAGGTCAGATGAAGCGCGGACCAAAACCCACTTTAAGTAGATTACAAACAAGGTCAATGACGACACCCAGTATGGTTCAGCCGAGGCCCCACCCTGGAGCCAGGCCTGGAGTAGATAGATAGATGGATATATAGATACTTCATTGATCCCCGTAGGAGAAATTCAGGTCTCCAGTAGCAGCAAAAATTAAAATTAAAATGTATCATTCTAAAAAGATAACAATAGTAATAATCAGCAACAGCCCTTCAGGTCACAGCAACAGAGATGGAGTAGCCTCTTGGTGGAGTAGGATGGGTCAGAGCAGCAGAGGTGGAGTAGCCTCTTGGAGTAGTCTGGAGTTGGGGGTTGTGTGCGAGCACCTGGTGACTGAGAGCTGGAACACAACCTGACCTCATTGGGTGGGAAGGGGCCCCCCCTCCATACTCAGTTTGGGCTCTGGAATTCAATTCCTCAAAAGGGGTTGTACCCTCTACTTCTCCCTGGTCAATGAATGAGTTGGATCCTTTCGCCTTTGGGTGGGGGACAAGTCTCTCACTGTTGTCCAGGCCTTTCCAAGAAGGGCTGACTCCATCTTGAAGTCCCTCGGAGGGGTACTGGACAGTGTGTCAACTGGGGACTCCGTTTTTCACTTAGGGGACTTCAACACCCATGTGAGACCTGGTGATCAGAAAGAGCATTCTAGTGAAATAGTAACGGGAGGAGTTTGTAGAATCTATGGAGCCGGACTGCCAGGGTCCATGGAGCAGGACTATCGGAGATTCTGGTTAAGTGTCACTGTCAATGTCACTCCATGAGTGACGTTGGAGTGACAGCCCAGGATGGTGGTCTCTCTCCTTAAGAAGGAGAACTGGAGGTCGTATTCCAATGATCATTTGATCATAATCACCTTAAAAAACTTGACACCTCCTGAGAGAGCTGTGTGATCAATCATCGCTCATGTAATGAGCTGCTGTCCACTGAAAAAAACAATAATGGCACTGTAACAATGTGGAAAGTCATTCATTTTTATCATTCATATAGCTGTTACAGAAACCCATAATAAGACATAATATTATGTTCACTTTTACATTTGTTGATCATGATTATTCCCTCACTAAGCCCGTAACTGCCTGTTGTGTCACTGACTGTGAGGGTGTGCTTTTCTCTCTTGTGGGTGTGCTGTGTAGGGCATGCATGAGCTGCTGGCCCCCATAGTGTTTGTACTTCACTGTGACCACCAGGCATTCCAGCACGCCAGCGAAACGGCCCAGCCCAGGTCAGTCCAGCCTCAGCCTCAGCGTGAGCAGTGCATTCCACTGCCCTATCCCTTGTATCCTGAGTTTATGTGTGTTTTCTGCCTACAGTGAGGACATGAAGTGCTTATTAAACCCAGATTTCCTGGAACATGATGCCTAGTAAGTCAACTCTGCACATCACAAAATGTTATTCCACCTATTGCATGTAATAAGTGCCTTTTAAGAAAAAAATGGCCATTCAGTTACCACTGAATTTGAATAGAACTAGAATTACTGCTCACAATTCGCCAAGGGGCCGCTTAGGGAGTTTGATGTTTTGTTCAGACCCCTGAAAAATTAGAGGGAACATTGGTGATAGATGGTTTTGTATACCTCCGGGGAGTCTTTCTGGAGAGCTGTTCCACACATTTCCCACTGGCAAGAGGGCGCAGGAGACCCAGGACACTGGAGGTACTAGGTCAGCTAATATTTCCCGAGGTTGCCAGGGCAGACTGCAGCCTGTCCTGGCAACAGGTAAAGGAGAAAAAATATGAATGGATGGATGTATCTATTGCAGTTGTTTAGAAATTAGTTTAATTTGCAATTTGTAATTTGGTTCAGTGTGAATATTTACTCCTGAAGTTTAGAGAAAGCTGTAATATTAAACAATCTAAAAGTATAATACAGTATAACTCCATTTCTCTTTGAAATATGTGGTTCATACAGAAAATGGCCAATAGTCTCACTTTATCATAAACCTGTCAGGGTCAAATTGGAACAATAATTTCCAAACCTTTTCCACTGGAGAACAAAAACAACCAACTCTACTACAAACTTCGGAGAAGCGAGAAAAGATGTCAAGCGACAATGTGTGGCGGCACGGTGGCTGAGTGGATAGCACTCTCGCCTCTCAGCAAGAAGGTCCTGGGTTCGAATCCCGGTCGGACCAGGGCCTTTCTGAGTGGAGTTTGCATGTTCTCCCCGTGTCTGCGTAGGTTTCCTCCGGGTACTCCGGTTTCCCCTACCACTAAAAATATGTACAATAGTTCAGGCATGCGCCTCCTGTACAGGCAACCCCGCTCCCATCTCTGTGTGGAGTGAGAGGACAAATGCCCAAAATTAACAATTGTAAACCGCTTTGAGACTCAGATCTGCAGTGAAAAGGCGGTATATAAATAAAGATTACTTACTTACTTACTTACAATCTACAAACAATAAAAATCACCTGACTTTTTGCAGAGTATATCGCTCTTGATGACCAGCCCTTGTTGGCTCTCAGTGCATTGAAATGGCAGCTATTTATTTGTACGATTTATTTGAGTTGAATATGACAGTGGCTCTTATTGTTGACCGTTAAAACAATCACGGTACTCTGTATCGGCAAGGAGTAAAAAGTGGTATTGGTGCATCCCTAATTTCCATGATACATACTGTATATAGTGACATATGTGGTGTCTCCACAGCTCCCTTTTTTCCCAACTCATGGAGACCGCAGAGCCTTGGTTTTCCAGCTTCGAAAGACAAGTCCGAAAGGTCAGCACACTGATGGGTTGTTCATGAAATGGCGCCGAGTTTGACCTTTTGTACTTAAATTATTTGTTTTGTCACAATTACAGAAGCATATGATCAGCCAATAATTTAATTTAAATTATAAAATCATAAAATGGGTAAGATAGTTGGGTTTTGTTCATGTTCCACTGTACTATTCCTTTACCAGTCTGTCCCCTTGTCTGACCCTCACACTGGCAAACTGATCAAATATAAGGAAGGAAATGCGTGAGTTAAGTAAACATTGACTTGAAGTTTAAGTGAACATAAAAAAATGTTTTCACTAGACACTAGACACAATATGTTTGCTTGAGCATTGTTACAACTCTAAGCATTACAGTGCTCTCTTGTGGTTTGAAGCTGTCTTCAGCTGTATACAGTGCCTTGCGAAAGTATTCGGCCCCCTTGAACCTTTCAACATTTCGCCACATTTCAGTCTTCAAACATAAAGATATAAAATTTTAATTTTTTGTCATGAATCAACAACAAGTGGGACACAATCGTGAAGTGGAACGAAATGTATTGGATGCTTTAAACTTTTTTAACAAATAAAAAACTGAAAAGTGGGGCGTGCAATATTATTCGGCCCCTTTACTTTCAGTGCAGCAAACTCACTTCAGAAGTTCAGTGAGGATCTTTGAATGATCCAATGTTGTCCTAAATGACTGATGATGATAAATAGAATGCATCTGTGTGTAATCAAGTCTCCGTATAAATGCACCTGCTCTTTGATAGTCTCAGGGTTCTGTTTAAAGCGCAGAGAGAACCATGAAGACAAAGGAACACACCAGGCAGGTCCGAGATACTGTTGTGGAGAAATTTAAAGCCGGATTTGGATACAAAAAGATTTCCCAAGCTTCAAACATCTCAAGGAGCACTGTGCAAGCAGTTATATTGAAATGGAAGGAAGTATCAGACCACTGCAAATCTACCAAGACCCGGCCGTCCCTCCAAACTTTCATCTCAAACAAGGAGAAGACTGATCAGAGATGCAGCCAAGAGGCCCATGATCACTCTGGATGAACTGCAGATAACTACAGCTGAGGTGGGAGAGTCTGTCCATAGGACAACAATCAGTCGTGCACTGCACAAATCTGGCCTTTATGGAAGAGTGGCCATTTCTCAAAGATATCCATAAAAAGTCTCGTTTAAAGTTTGCCACAAGCCACCTGGGAGACACACCAAACATGTGGAAGAAGGTGCTCTGGTCAGATGAAACCAAAATCAAACTTTTTGGCCACAATGCAAAACGATATGTTTGGCGTAAAAGCAACACAGCTCATCCCCCTGAACACACCATCCCCGCCTCAGCTGTAGTTATCTGCAGTTCATCCAGAGTGATCATGGGCCTCTTGGCTGCATCTCTGATCAATCTTCTCCTTATTTGAGATGAAAGTTTGGAGGGACGGCCGGGTCTTGGTAGATTTCCAGTGGTCTGATACTCCTTCCATTTCAATATAATTGCTTGCACAGTGCTCCTTGAGATATTTAAAGGTTGGGAAATCTTTTTGTATCCAAATCCGGCTTTAAACTTCTCCACAACAGTATCTCGGACCTGCCTGGTGTGTTCCTTTGTCTTCATGGTTCTCTCTGCGCTTTAAACAGAACCCTGAGACTATCAAAGAGCAGGTGCATTTATACGGAGACTTTATTACACACAGGCGCATTCTATTTATCATCATCAGTCATTTAGGACAACATTGGATCATTCAAAGATCCTCACTGAACTTCTGGAGTGAGTTTGCTGCACTGAAAGTAAAGGGGCCGAATAATATTGCATAACAGTGTATAACAGTTTTTTATTTGTTAAAAAAGTTTAAATTATCCAACAAATGTCATTCCACTTCACGATTGTGTCCCACTTGTTGTTGATTCATGACAAATTTAAAATTTTATATCTTTATGTTTGAAGACTGAAATTTGGCGAAATGTTGAAAAGTTCTAGGGGGCCGAATACTTTCGCAAGGCACTGTATGTGCATAGTCTGTATATCCTACCTAGATGGACAAGTGAAAGGGGATAGAGCCAAAGACGGTAGTAGTTCGCCCACAGGCTCCTGTGAGCTGATTACTGAGCTCAGTGGCGCAAAAAGAGGATTTTCACTGTATGCCTTGCATAGGGGTGCCAAAGGACAGGGGACGCCAAAATACTAGAAGAAAATAAATAACTAATAGTAATTATAAGCTTTTCTGCGCAATGGAGAGCGCTCCATCACACCCTCTTGGTTGACAGCAGCACCCCATAGAGTTAACAGCGTCCCCTGCTTTGACAGGCTGCCATTACATGCAACAACAGCAAAATCATTATTTACCTGTCGTGAGATGGAGAAACAGAAAAAAGCAGCAACACCGAAAACAAAAAATTGAGAAAGAAACTGTGATGGGATGAAAACAGGTTTTTCAAAGTGGCTGAAAATCAGTGGGTAGGCATCTTAATGTTTTTGTGTTTATTTGGCCATCCCTGAGCTCAGTTGTAAACGTATATAAGGTTAGCTTAAATAGCAAAACACAGGTTTGTTGTCTTACTGTTGCAACTGCACAGTAGACTACACATAGGCCTACTTTTGTTTTTTACTTTAAAGGTATGGGAAATAAAAAAAACAATTAAGTATTTGGGGTAGCCACACACAGAAAACTTATGATTAGGAATATAAATTAAAATGCTATGAATATAGGCTCACTGTCACTCTCATTTATCAATAGCCTAATTATTTTTAGTGACGTTTTGGGTTTGTTGTAGGCCTGTACAACAAACATAGCTTTTCATAAAGGGCCTCAGTCAGGGGTAGTTGCTGACTGAGCTCTATCCCTCCCTGATATCCAGTCTCTTATGCTTCTTCCCATTGAGGTTGAGACGTAAATTATGCTTAAAAACAACGTATTGCACTATTGAAATAAACACAATCAAAATACACTGGAGCATGATGCACTCTCTGACCATGTTCTTTCTGCATCTCCAGGGGAAGGAGGAGATGTTGACCAGTATACCATTTGCTCGGCCCCAAGACTCTGGGCCCTCTGTTGCCATAGTGACCAAAGTAAACCGCATTCAGGACCAGCTGGTGAAGAAGCATGACGTGGAGCTACACATGCACCTGAACCGGCTGGAGATTGCCCCCCAGATCTATGGCATGTGAGTGACTGTGTTTCTGCCGCTGCAATCGGCATCATAGTGTGCTATGATGTTTGCCTCATGTAACCACAAAAACCAAAATGGGCAGATGCATTTAAGTGCACCTGTCATCATTTTGACTTTGAGTTTGTTGTGGACAAACACATTTTACAGCATGTGTTTCAAAGCAAAATAATACACCAGAAAAGAATGTTATAATGCTGCGTAAAAATAGCCTGGCCTTAGCCATCCGTGCAATCCGGTCAATTATTATTTCCCTGCATGTACAGTACGTCTGGGTTTGATCTTAGTGGCTGCGGTTACCGCGGTTGTATTCCCTTCGACCATTCAGCGAGCTGGGGAGGTGGGTGTAGGTGTCGATGACCTCAAGAGTTTGCGCCAAATGAGCTGGTTGTAGTTTGGCAATGGCGGCGAATGTGAGAATAAAGGAAGCTCTTCAATCCATTCTGGTTCAGCTCCCACATATCAAGAAATTGAAGGCGGAGCAAGATGAATGTTTAGCAAACTTCTAAATATGGCATCAGGAATATGTTCACAAGCACAGTGTTTCCGTCATTGTCAATCTTGTTTTAGCTCCTGTTTTGGCTGTTTACAAGTTTTTTCAGTCTGCTCGCTGTGTCGCCGTGCAGTCCGTGCGTCTCTACCGCACAGTTTGTGCATGCGTGCCGCGACGCACATACAGTTGACGCCCCATATGACGAATCTCTATGCTTTCTCTTTTTTTGTTTCTCATTGGTGAGGTATTTTTTTCTTTTTAAGTAGGAGGACTTGCACAATTGGTGGCTAACTAAATATTAAGTACGATCTGCGGTGTACTTCTTCCCGTTTTGGGAAGGTTGCATTTGTCGGTCTTGAAAAAAATCCAAATGTGTACTATACTACATGCTTATTGACGCAGTGTGTCACGGCTCTTTACTTAAGTCTGTTTGTGTGTGTGTGTGTGTGTATGTTTGGGTCTGTGCGCGCATTCAGCCGGTGGGTGCGTCTCCTCTTTGGACGGGAGTTCCCTCTGCAAGACCTGCTGGTGGTGTGGGATGCCCTGTTTGCTGACAGTATCACCCTGGACCTGGTGGACTACATCTTCGTGGCCATGCTGCTCTACATTCGGGACGCATGTATGACTATTTCATGAAACACTGTCCACGCTGCACACACTGTACATCCTGCGTGCACTGGACACTACACACACTGCCCACACTGTGCACACCTTACACTACGCAAACTATGCACACTGTACACATTGCACACACTCTATACACACTTTGGGCACACTACACACTCTGTATACACTGTACACACTACACACACTACACCCACTGCACATACTATACTACACATCCTTCTGTCCTCAATTTTAAGCCCATCCAGGGTCCTAATTTGTCAAAATAATTGCACTGCAAAAATAGCTATTAGTCATTACAATGGAGCATAGGACTCACCTGTTTTTATTTTTTGCCAGACACTATTTTTTCACTTTAATGTCATAGTCAAAATAAAGATGACATGTAATCACAAATGCACAAACCGTTCAGAGGTCATAGAACCTCTCAATGGATATAGTCTTTTCATTTACATTATATAGAAATGCTCCCCCCTGGACTGTCACCTTAACGTGGTGGGGGAGTTTGAGTACGGTTCAAGGCGGACACCTCAACGACCCAGTCCACGCACTCAGCATCTGGCTGTTGGGACGTGGAACGTCACCTCACTGGGGGGGAGGAGCCCGAGCTCGTGGGGGAGGTTGAGGGATACCGCTAGATGTAGTCTGCCTCCCCTCCACACACAGCTTGGGCTCAGGTGGGGCACAAGTCTCTAACTGGTGTGACGACCTATGGGCCTAACAGCAGTGCAGAGTACCCGGCCTTCTTGGAGTCCCTGGGACTCCCTGGGACTCCCTGGGACTCCCTGGGAGTTATTCTCCTGAGGGACTTCAACGCCCATGTGGGAAACGCCAGTGACACTTGGAGAGGGGTGATTGGGAAGAACAGTCCCCCTGATCTGAACTCGAGGGGTGTTCAGTTGTTGGACTTCTGTGCTAGTCACAGTTTGTCCATCACGAAAACCATGTTCATGCACAAGGGTGTCCACCAGTGCACGTGGCACCAGGACACCCTCGGCAGGAGGTCGATGATCGACTTTGTTGTTGTATCATCTGAACTTCGGCCGCGTGTCCCGAACACTCAGGTGGGGTGGAGCTGTCAACCGATCATCACCATCGAGTGTGACGATGTATACATTTTTCAATATATCGCGATACTTTCTTCAGCGATCAATTATCAATATGCATTTGCAAAGTTTTTTTGTTTTGTTTTTTTGTTATTAGTATCAATACTTAATATATGGCTACAATACACATCTCCATTCCATATATCATGAAATAAAGTGTATTTTTTCACTTAAAATGTTTCTATTTTATGTATAATGGGCTTGTTCTCACACTAAAGGGCACAAAAGTGTGACAAAAGGCCAAAAATTAGATTTTAATAATCAGAAGATATTTTATGTTTTTTTGTGTTTCCAAGCACCTCCTCTGTTCATTAGAAGTTGCTAGAACATAACTGTTTTATACATTAGACAAGTTTCCTATAGCGGCCCTGTTTATTTTATTTAACGGACGTGATGATTTGACGGAATGGGCTTTGTGGAAGTTTGATAGGTATTTTCAGATGTCCACATTTGATTCAGAGATTTTATTTTTTTACACAAAGTAGATGCAAAGTGATACTTTCATATTGTCAACCAATCAAATGTGAAAATAGACCAGATTTTTATTTTTCTCAAGTTTAAATTTTAGAGAAAAGAGGACCGTCCTCATCACGTCCGTTATACATTTTTCAGGGGTAATTTATTTTTTTTCATTTTTTTCATTTTTTTTCATTTGTTTATTTCTTTCGAGCCCATAACATTACACATTTGTTTACACAACAAGCATCCCACAACATTGCACAAGAACAGAACATGATTCACTAATGCTCCTGTGCCCTGAAGAAAAATAAAAAAAAATAAAACATAAAACCACCTATTACATATTCACATAGGCCTTGTTGTTCATAAGCACACTCCAAGAGCTCGAAAATGGAGTGGGAAGAAGAAAAAACTTATAAACTCCCACCCCATGTATATTGAGTACGGTTCAAGGCGGACACCTCAACGACCCAGTCCACGCACTCAGCATCTGGCTGTTGGGACGTGGAACGTCACCTCACTGGGGGGGAGGAGCCCGAGCTCGTGGGGGAGGTTGAGGGATACCGCTAGATGTAGTCTGCCTCCCCTCCACACACAGCTTGGGCTCAGGTGGGGCACAAGTCTCTAACTGGTGTGACGACCTATGGGCGATATTGTCGGGCGGTGGAATTTAATTAATTATTTTTTATTTTTTCACGATTCGTTTTTATATCAAGTGATTAACTTATGTTGTGTTAACCATGTACATCTTGTGGGATTTCATCTTCTACTTTTTCACACTGAGGACATTTTATTTTCTATGTAACTGGCGTCACAGTAGAATGGTCCAATCAGAGGCTGATTTGGTCGTTTAAAATGTCGCTAAATTTTGTTTTGTCAATCTTTATTTTTGATTTTTTCCACACTATCTCTTCAATGTGTCTGTGTTTGAAATCTTTTTTTCCAATCTATGAAAGTAATTTTAGTTTTTAAGTTATAATCTTTTAAAGTCCAGATACTTTAATTGTCACTTTACTGTGAACACACTCATAATTACTTATACATATATTGTACATATGGTATATTGCTGACCAATATATCGATAATTGTCATATTGTGACATAATCGTTATTGTGAGCTTTGTATCGCGTATCGTATCGTGAGGTACCCTTAGCTTCCCACTCATACTGGCAGGGGAGGAAGCCAGTCAGACCTGGCAGACCCAAGCGTGTAGTGAGCGTCTCGCTGAGCCCCCTGTCAAGCGGACTTTTGAACTCTCCTCCTAGAGAGCTTCTCAAAGATCCCGGGGGAGGAGAGGGACATCGAGTCTGAGTGGACCATGTTCTCCACCTCTATCGTTGATGCGGCAACTCGTAGCTGTGGTTGCAATGTCTCTGGTGCTGGTCCCGGTGGCAACCCTGAACCCGGTGGTGGACACCGGCAGTAAGGGATGCCGTCAGGCTGAAGAAGGAGTCCTATCGAACCATGTTGGTTCGTGGGACTCCTGAGGCAGCTGTCCAGTACCGGCAGGCCAAGCGTGCTGCAGCCAGGGCTGTTGCAGAGGCAAAAACCCGGGACTAGGAGGAGTTTGGAGAGTCCTTGGAGCATGACTATCGGTCGGCCACAAAGAGATACTGGCAAACCGTCCGGCGCCTCAGGAGGGGGAAGCAGTGCTTTGCCAACACTGTGTACGGTGCGGGTGGAGAGCTGCTGACCTCGACTGGGGATATTGTCGGGCGGTGGAAGGAATACTTCGAGGTTCTCCTCAATCCTCCCGTCATGTCCTCCGTTCTGGAGGCATAGGCTGAGGATGTTGAGGCGGATACTTCCATCTCCCTGGCTGAGGTCACCAAAGTGGTTGCCAGCCTCCTTGGTGGCAAGGCCCCGGGAGTGGATGAGATCCGCCCTGACTATCTAAGTCTCTGGATGTTGTAGGACTGTCTTGGCTGACACGTCTCTGCAACATCGCGTGGCGATCGGGGGCGGTGGTGGTCCCTCTCTACAAGAAGGGGGTGTGTTCCAAATATCGTGGGATCGCACTCCTCAGCCTCCCCGGTAAGGTCTACTCCAAGGTACTGGAGAGGAGACTTGACCGATCGTCAAATCTCGGATTCAGAAGGAGCAGTGTGGTTTTCTTCCCGGCTGCGGAACACTGGACCAGCTCTATACTCTCCATCGGATACTAGAGGGTTCATGGGCGTTCGCCCAACCAGTCCACATGTACTTTTTGGATCTGGAGAAGGCGTTTGACCGTGTTCCCCGGGGTGTTCTTCGGGGGGTTCTCCGGGAGTACGGGGTCCGGGGTCCTCTGCTGAGGGCCGCCCGGTCCCTGTATGACCGGAGCCAGAGCTGCGTTCGCATCGCCGGCAGTAAAGGGCTCGACACACGAGAGGCGACATCGCATCGCCTCCATTCATTTTCAATGGGACATGCGCGACATAGCGTCAATCGCTAGCAAGCCTCCTGCTCAGCGACGGGCGAAAAACGTGCGTGTGAAATCCTCCCGCTCGTGCATGTATCGTGCACGCGCAGGTCAGCGACGCGATCCCAGAAAGTTGAAATCGGCTCAACTTTTCGACGCTGTCGTCAAGCCGCATCGCGCCCCGTCTGTCATGTTATCTGAGCGACAGCGTTGAGTTTCGCTGATCGCTCACGGGAGGCTCTTTGTCGCCTCCCGTGTGTCGAGCCCTTAAGTCAGACCTGTTCCCGGTGCGTGTTGGCCTCCACCAAGGCTGCCTTTTGTCACCGGTTCTGTTGACTATCTTTATGGACAGAATTTCTATGCGCAGCCAGGGGCCGGAAGGGGTCCGGTTCGGAGTCCACAGGATTTCATCTCTGCTGTTTGCGGATGATGTTGTCCTGTTGGCTCCAACGAACCAGGACCTGCAACATGCACTGAGACGGTTTGCAGCCGAGTGTGAAGCGGTTGGGAAGAGAATCAGCACCTCCAAATCCGAGGCCATGGTGCTCGACCGGAAAAAGGTGCCTTGCCCTCTCCAGGTGGGTGGAGCAGTCCTTCCTCAAGTGGAGGAGTTCAAGTATCTTGGGGTCTTGTTCATGAGTGAGGGAAGGATGGAGCGTGAGATTGACAGGCGGATTGGTGCAGCATGCGCAGTGATGCGCTCGTTGTATTGGACCGTTGTGGTTAAGAGGGAGCTGAGCCGAAAGGCAAAGCTCCAGATTTTACCGGTCAGTCTTCGTTCCCTCCCTCAACTATGGTCATGAGCTTTGGGTAATGACCGAAAGGACATGATTGTGGATACAAGCGGTCGAAGCGAGCTTCCTCTGCGCAGTGGCTGGGTGTGAAGCTCAGTCACACGGGAGGAGCTCGGAGTAGAGCCACTGCTCCTTCACGTCGAGAGGAACCAGTTGAGGTGGCTCGGGCATCTGTTCCGGATGCCCCCTGGACGCCTCCCTGAGGAGGTGTTCCGGGCACGTCCCACCTAGGGCTGCAACGATTAGTCGACGTTGTCAACAAAAATCAATAATAGAAATAGTCGACAACGAATTCCATTGTCGACTATTGTCGCCAGATGTGTTTTTCCAATAGAGTGAGGCCTCCCCCGTCTCAAAAACAATCTCTGCCGAGAGTCGCACATGCGCAAAAGCGTATATCGAGCTGAAAGATAAACAGTAATGGCGGCGTCCATCAGCTCAGTGTTGAAAAACTTCTAAAGTTTGGGAACATTGTAGTCTGGATACGGCAAATAAGAAGTTTGCTTGCAAGGTTTGCAAAGCAGACATTGCGTATCACGGCAGCACCTCGGTGATGCATGAACATTTGAAGAGAAAGCATGAGAGAGACCAAGATCCCGGAGCGTGGCTGCTTTTTAGTGAATGACAGCGGTTCTGTGAAGCTGCTTTGAAAACAGTGCTGCGAGCGCACGGCCAAAGCGAAGCCATAATGTGACCAGCGCGGACAGGACAAGTGCGGGTCTTTGTACTCCCTGTGGACGTGATAAATACAGCGCTGTGAGAAATACAGCTGAACTATGTGAGCCTTGGGTAGTGTCTTCCGTGTCTCCTCCTGTAGCCCAGAAACTAAAACTCACTTAATTAAAGCTGGGGTACCTAAATTTCCCTTGCACCCATAATGCAAGTTGGTAGTGCCCAAACGTAAAATATATAACTATTAAAAAACAAGACTTCTTGTGTTTTAAAAAAAAATGTTTTTTTGCATTACTAACTCATTGACCGCCATTGACGTGTTAACACGTCAATTGCGTGTCCCGCTATTTTCACGTTCCCAGATGTCTATTGTATCTAATGTGGCAGCATCTCTCTCTGAATGGTTTGAAAACAGTTAGGTGCACATGTTGTGCCTCTTTTTTTCTCAGCTTTCTGGTGATTTCAGTAAAACTTCCCTCTATTCCCTCGACTGGGACAAAATTATTTTTGCTGATGAAAGTAGACAGCCCATTCTTTCAGAATATGGTTTTGGATTTCAGATAGTCATAGTATACAATATTCTGTGGGTCTTGAAAAATCTATAAAAATCATCAGAAACGGGTGGCAATATGGGAGTACCTGTTCTGAAATACACTGGCAGTCAAAGAGTTAAGAGAGAACCATGTTAGTCAATATTTTACTTTTTGGGCTGGGAGCGGTTTATTTTTAGCTCAAAAGTTGTCAGGAGGAGGGCGCAAAATGTTTTCCTCTACCTAAGGGGGGCCTGGCAAACAATAATTGAGAAGCAATTGTCTGTACTGACCAATCACTGTGCCAAATTGGTCTTAGATAGGACATTTTATTTACTTTTTGTATGAACCAGCAGCAAAGTAGAATTAAAGATGCATTTTTCATTGAAGTACCCATCTTTCTTGTGTTTTTTATCATTTGCCACTTAATTATAACAACTTCAGGATAAATATAAGAAAAAAATGTTTTTATCCGATTAGTCGACTAATCATTTCAATAGTCGGTGACTAGTCGACTATTAAAATAGTTTTTAGTTACAGCCCTAGTCCCACCTGGAGGAGGCTCCGGGGAAGACCCAGGACACGCTGGAGGAACTATGTCTCTCTGGGAATGCCTTTGGGTCCGCCCGGATGACCTGGAGGAAGTCTGTGTGGATAGGGAAGTCTGGGCGTCCCTGCTTAGACTGAAGCCCTCGCGACCCGGCAACGGATGAAGCAGAAGAAAATGGATGGATGGATATATACAAATGATTTAATCTATTCTGCAACCGGTCTGTGTGTATGTGCTCTGTCCCAGCCGCAGGTGAAGGAGGTGGGACAGGGTGGAGGAAATCATCATATAAATATGCGTCCCTTCACCTGCGACTGAGACACAATAGAGCGCTTACATGTTAATAACGCTCACAGTTAATAACAAATAACACCACTGTTCAATTGGAGCTTCAGTGAACTCTGGACGCAGCGTCTGACTGTACGATGGCGCTCCATTGTCTTCATTATGCACAGTGAACAATCTCATAATATTTATAGATTATCCTCCATATTATTTTGAGATTTATCTCATGATATTGCGACTTCGAATTTATACTCATAATTTGACTTTAAACTCAAAATATTTTGACTTTAATCTCAGCATCTGGCAAAAAATGAGTTATAGAGAGTTAAGAAGTAACCTTTCTTCTTTTGTAGTGTAGTTCGCCAACGAGTCAAGCATAAATATCTTGCCTTTGAAGACCAGAACAATTTTCATATGTAATGAGAAAAAATATCAATGCGTGTGTTTCAGTGATTGCCAGTAACTTCCAGACGTGTCTGGGCCTGCTCATGCACTACCCTTCCATCGGAGACATTAACTCTCTGCTGCAGAAGGCTCTGTTCCTACGAGACCCAAAGGTTAGCACCACTGCTCCCCCCTCACTGTACACTAACCACCACGGCACCATCCAGCACCCTTCTGACAGTCAGAAAAATAGTGATCGGAGAAGCCAGGAGGAGCAATGACCCAAATATGCAGGAACCAAATGTATAAATAAGATAGGACAGCAACTACTACATGGATTAAGCTAGGAAAAGCCATGTTCTCCTTTAATGTATATTTGTATGTGTGTGTGCGCAGAGTCACCCGCGGCCAGTCAATTACCAGTTTCAACAGAACCTAGAGTACTACAACAGCAGAGGAGCCGATCTCATCAACAAAACACGGTACCATACCATACAGCAGGCACCTCTTCTCTCCTGTCGGTATATATGATTAGACCTTTTCTGCCTTTTAAACAAAAGTGTCATCTTCAAATTAGTTTTAAGCATTGCATCTGCCTCCGAAAGTGTTTATGAGCATGCTGATGCTTTAAATTTTTCCTGGGATGAAGGAAGTGCTGAAGAAGTCACAAGATAAGATAATATAAACTTATCTTAGACTCATCCATTACCGTACAAGTGCACAGAGGTGAGATGTGAGCTGTTGAAGATCAAAGTAAGGAAAGCGGCTCGTCCAGATGGTTTCAGCTTCAGGCTACTTCGCTCAAGCACAGATGCACTTTGTGGAGCGATGGAGCATGTCTAACCTGGCAAGAGCCAGATTGATGATTGTGTAGAACTCTAATGCGTTCTCCACAATATCAATCTGGGACTTCTGCAGGAGAATCCTTTTGGGGAAAGGAGGGATAAGCAGCAGAATACTTCAAGCTGATTGGGTGAAGTGACGCTGTGTGCCCGCCTACTAAGGTTTGACTTAAACCAATCCCGGTAACATTATGTCGTCATGGGCGTGCACAAAGCGCCTCTCGCTGTTCATCTTTCAAAAAAGAAAATGGAGATTCTGCTAAAACTGACTTGATAGCCTCAGCTACGTGTCCGTCCTCCTGTGTAGCCATGTTTGTTTTGCTTCGGCCCGGCACTTCTTGCTTTCGTCAAACACGGATATCCCGCCCTAAACCCCCAGACTGGCACGTGATTGGCTTGAACACCTAGATGTTGTACTCGGAAAGGGTTGGCGGGAGCGGGACAAGATGTATTCTCGAGTGTTTGTGAACTCACAAATACCGCGAGAATTCAGCTTGCAGGCAAGGTTAGAGCATGTCCAGTCTCAGGCTGAAGTCAGTGCCACTGCTCTGGAAGACCTAGTGTGTGGTACCAGTGCCCAAGAACCCATGGCTCTAACATACCACCCGGTGGTCCTGGGCCACATCTGCTACACGGTGAACTTACCGATGGACTCACTGCTTTGCGGCTACCAGCTTGGCATCGAAGTGGAGCATGCCCTTGCACCACTGAGGATTTTTCTTCTTCGAGCGCCTTCAACACTATTACGCCAGTCGGATTGTTCTCATATCCCAGATTGTGAGAGCCAGGGAGTCTGGAGTCCAACCCACACCATTCCTTTTCATGCTCGTGCTCAAAAAAAACAATTGTAAACCGCTTTGTGACTCTGGTCTGTGAAAGGCGGTATACAAATTAAGATTACTTACTTACTTACATCACATCTTCTTCGCATAGAGTTCATCAGAGTGTCAATTGTGGCCTGTGGAATGTCGGTCCATTCCTCTTCAATGGCTGTGCGAAGTTGCTGGATAATAGTGGGAACTGGTGCACGTTGTCGTATACGCCAGTCAAGAACATCCCAAACGTGCTCAATGGGTGACATGTCCGGTGAGTATGCTGGTCATGCAAAAACTGGGACATCTTCAGCTTCCAAGAATTGTGTACAGATCCTTGCAACATGGGGCTGTGCATTATCTTGCTGAAACATGTGATGTATGGCACAACAATGGCCCTCAGGATCTCATCATGGTATCTCTGTGCATTCACAATAATAATAATAATAATAATAATTGACATATCTTTATTACGAGGAATAGCCTCTTGAGATGCATCATCTCGTTTTCAGGAGGGTCCTCAAAAATAGCAACACAAATAGCAGCAGTGGTTGTCAAATAAATGCAGTTACAGTAAAGTGTAACAAATAAAAACATAAGTTACAGTAAATAAACATAATACAATCAATAAAATGCACCTGTGTTCACCTGTGACCATAACAGAAGCCTGCCCATACCATAACCCCACCACCACCATGGGCCACTTGATCCACAACATTGACATCAGCAAAGCGCTCACCCACACGACGCCACACACTCTGTCTGCCATCTGCGCTGAACAATGCAAACCGAGATTCATCTGTGAAGAGGAGACCTCTCCAACTTGCCAGACGCCATTGAATGTGAGCATTTGCCCACTCAAGTCTGTTACGGCGACAAGCTGGAGTCAGGTCAAGACCCCGATGAGGATGATGAGCATGCTGCTGAGCTTCCCTGAGATGGTTTCTGATAGTTTGTGCAGAAATTTTTTGTTTATGCAAACCAATTGTTTCAGCAGCTGTCTCAGTGGCTGACCAGTGTATCTGGAATTAATTTTAGATCTTTAAGTCCCTCTCACCTTCAGGCCTAAAGGGCAATGCTCTACCAATTGAGCCACTGTTGCCCCTTAAGTAGGTACATTACATCACAAATGATAAACTGAGACTTAACAAAACACGAGTTAAGTATAAACACGAACATTACTTTCTGGTCATTAACGCACACTGACACACAGGGAACAATGTTAATGTGGAGGCTCAAGGCATGCGGCTGCGTGTTGCTCTGACAATAGTGTACGTGCTCAAAAGTGCAAGTATTTCAACATGCAAAACAGAAACCTAACACTAGGGGCACACTTCTTTGCATGGGCTTTCCTACACTTTTCTACCAGTGCAAAGGCTCAAAGGGGCCCTTTCAAATTGATAAAACATAAAATTGCACACAAAAAACATCACAGTAGGCTGAATAAAAAATAACATAAAGGTGCCTAGCACCCAATTGTTTTCATAAGTGTGTTTAATTTCACGTACATTTTAGTGCTAGTTGATGTGAACCATGAGTGAGGTGTGTATTCCCATACAACAGTAAAGTACTGGACTGTTCGGCAAGTCCAAGCGACTTCAGACAGAAGCTTAGGTCAATATGCAATTGAGTAGAAAGTTGTTCTGTGGGCCTACCAAAATGTGCAAGGGGGCCAACTTTTGCCCGCTGGCCCCCCTGCTCTACAAAGGTAAGGTCCTTGCAGAAGTGCTGTGATGACTGCCATCCTTGGACTCATCAAGGAACGGGATTCTAAGAGAGTGGACACTTTCAAGTACCTGGGTGTTTATCCAAAACCCAATCTGGACTGGACACATAACAGACACTGATATTTCCCCCCTGTACGAATAAAATAATCTTAATTCGTTAGGTTTAACACTGAGTGTTCAATTTCTGATTTGCAGTTATCAGAAATTAGGGTTAGATCAATAAGGTTTTTGCCATCAAACTCTCAACTATTAACAGAAAAAAACATAATGTTCATGAAACTATTTTTTAATATAACCAATATCACTCATTTTATACTAAGTTGGAAATACAATTTTACAATATGTGCAGTTCATTGGGGCTCATCCTTCTACAGTCTTGTAGACTATTCATCTTTAAGATCTTGTCCCACTCTTAATATGGATCCTTACAGGACAAATATGATGCATTCATTTTCCCTTTTTGATGAGGGATAATGTTACAACATACAGAATATTACATAAAGTATTCATAGTTTAAAAAGCTTGTATAACTGCTTGTTCTTCTCGTCTCCCCCAGGACCAGTGCTAAACCAGCGCCTCTCAACATCAACAAAGTTTCCAGCAGCCTGCTCAGCTTCGGTCGGAAGCTCATTGGCCCTTCCCTGCCTGGAGGGGCGGGCCACTTCCAACCCATAAACGCAGAGGTGCAGGTGTCCACGCCCCCCTCTCCCCCTGGACCTGCCCCCCAGCCAGCACACAGCCACAGCCAGCACCACCGCATGCTGAAGTCTGAGAGTATGCCCGTACAGCTCAGCAAAGGTCAGTGTGCACACACATAAACGAACACCTACCACACATGCACACCTACCACACAGACCAGAAAGGCTTTGTAAGAGCCTCAATCTCTGAACAGCTTACGGGTCCTGCTCGAGGATATAAGGCTGCTCTGCACTTCTTGAAACTCATTCAAACCAGTGAAATATCTGCCGGTGCGCTTTGAACCATTCTGATTTGGACCGGAGAGGAGGGATTTGCAGTAGTCAAGATAAAGGCATTGATGACTTCATGGCAATCGAGAGTGCTAGAAGATTTCTAGCAGCAAGAGGAAGAGTACAACTAAAATACAGGCCTCAAATGATATATGATAAAGGTTTACATAATGACAATTTACCTTCTACTAAATCATCAGGTCTACTTTGACATTTCTTCTTTTACACATCTTGACTAAATCCAGGGTAATGTTAGAGCATACACATGAAAAGGTTGGTGTTCTCAGCCAGACGTCGTTTCACATGACCCAAAGTTTTATTTGATATTGTCTCTATATAGGGTTGTTTTTACTTCACTCATAATAAGCTAACTATCTAACCTACCCACCTACATGCCTATAGCATGAGCCTGCTTGTGTTCTATATTCTGAGCTAAAACTGTCCTGTCTGTCAGACTCGGCTCCAGAGGTGGTCTATCAGGGGCCCCAGTCAGCTCAGACCCACAGCAACGCCCCAGGTACCCGCTCTCCGTGCTCCCTCGTCAGCCTGCTGTAGTGTGCACTGTGCATGGCTCCTTTGCATGTCCTTAAAGAACATCATTATCCATCTATTTCTGCCCTGTCCAAGCCCCAACACAAGCTGCATGCAAGATTATATTCAAGTATGCTGAGTTCAGTCCGAATCCTCTTCTCACACCTTAATATATGTATGTATTATCTGACATCAGATGTTTCTTGTTAGAACAATAGTTGACATACAATTTTATGTTAAGTAAGGAATATTGTATAGAACACGGGTTGTTATGGGAAATTTAAGTACCGTCAGGGCGAACCGGACCCTGATGCAGGTCAGTTTGCGCCCTGAAGGTACTTATTTTCCGATAATAACCTGCATTATATACATTATCCTGCTTACTGCTATCTGTCAACTGAACACACAAAATAAACTTCAGTCCACTTATATGAATGCCGAAAGGTTTATTTAATGACTGCAAATAAAATAGTTTCCACACTAGCTGGGCTAGGCAAGTAACAGTTTGCCTAGCTAGTTATTAACCCATTGAGGCCGGGAACGCATTCCCGCATTTCTACCTTTCAGGCCGGGAGCCCTGTTGCGCACTTCTACCTTTTTAGGCCGGGAAAGCGGACACGTCTGTTTTTTTTTTTTTTACTTATTCTCTTTATTATTGATTAATTCTCTTGACCAATAAAATGCATCAGGATAAACCAGGGATGAGAATGTTCTGCGGGTCCTCAAATTCCAACTTTTCCCCACTGAAAATAACATTACTGTGAAGTGCGTGACTGCGGGCTGTTGTTTGCGTTACATACTCGAACGGGATTCACATCCTCTGATCTGACCTCGGGAGCCGCTTTGTACCGACAGCCGCTTTGACAACAACTCAGCGAACGCACAGCCGTAACATGGCACCGAACGCGGACCATAGACGCGCAGACAGGACCATCCCCAGTTTGTTGCACTTGTGGGTTTCTGTTTGTCTCCCCCGTGTCTCCCCTGTGTCTCCTCTCGAAGTGCAGCCAAAACTCACTGAATTAAAGCTGAGGTAGCTACATTTTTACTCTCATTGACAATGCATTTTATTTGTGCACAAAAGTAAAATGTTGTGAACAGATCAAACAGAACAAACCACAACAGTTGTGTTTTTTATTTTGCTTACTTAGAGTCCTGTGAGTCATTATTTGACTTTTTGGGCTAAAAGGGTTTTTAAATATTTTTTCCACACAGTTAGTGCCACTTTATTGCGTTTATTGTGTTGATAAATATTTCTTAGTCTCACATTATTTTTTGGTTGTTTTAGTGTCTTTCCTGTGTGGAAGTTGTGTATACTTTCTATTATTCTACGCTAGGTTTATGATAATACTCTTGAAAGCCACAAGTCTCAGCTCTCAAATTCTATTGGAGTTATGTTTCTATCTGCTACAGAGGCCGAGATATCAGTCATTTAGTAGACATTGAATTTCAGGAAAATTTCAGATTTTAGAGGATGACTCTAAAGTCGGCCATAGGTTTTACAGGAATGTTTACCTTAATGGGTTAAACTGGACGTTCCCGTTGAAGGATCTCTCTTGAACTACATTAAAAAACTGAACAAAGAATTGGGGGTGAGTGACCCATATATACTAATATGATAACACTGGGTAACAAAAACCTATTTTTTGAAAATAGTCCAGGGTTTTCCAGCTGAATTAGACTAATTTTGATGCTTTGAGTCCGAAAATGACTTTGGTTTTGCTCAATCAGGTCAGGATTTTTTGCTACAGGAATATTTTTTTAAATCGATTTTGCGTAAAAAAACAAATTTCTGCGGATCATCAGCTGAGAAACCCTTGATGTTTTTTCCATTTTCCTCAAGAAATAAAAGTCAACCTATCCAAAGTCATTCAGTTTTTATTTACTCCATCAAATTTGATAAGCAGAATTCATAATAACGTAGACGTACGTAATCCGTAACACTATGGCTGTATCTCAAAAAGTTGACCTGATAGAGCAAAATGCATGTGATATTCGGACTCAGAACACCAACATTAGTCTGAATCAGTTGAGAAACCCCTGACCATTTTTTGGCTGTCAACTTGTGTAATCAGATCCTCTGCAAATGCATCCTAATTTTTGTTTAATTAATCTTAATGTTTACTTCCGGGTTCACCGCGGTCGCATTTTGTCGCATTAAAACAGTATTTTTGTCATGAAGACTCCAAATCAATTTATTCGTGTATGGCCATAAATCACCACGGTAGCCATCTGAGAGGACTTAATAAAACCGTTGTAATTGCCAATACAGGTTAGAGAATCAAACAGTTCAAACACAAAAATTATATAAAACAGGTATTAGTCCAATGTCCATGAATGTCCTGGATCATCACCCCAGTCCTTTTTGATAGACTCACTAAAACGTTAACAGATCATTCTGAAAACCTCCTTGCATGTGTATTAAGAATGTATATGTAAAATGTATTATCCGATTATAATTTAAACGTGTTTATTGATTGTTATTTGTTTTTATTGAGTGAGCTACACCATGGATCTATGTGTGGCATGGATCTACTGTATATAGTGTGGTTTTGCTAGTAATAGCTAGGCTAGCTACTTATTTATATCAAACTGGACGTCTCGTTGACGAAGTGGCCGGACTACTTGCGGAGTAATCTGACACATCTGAATTACAAGCACAAATTGTGTTGCCGTGGGCAGCGGCCATTATTGGTTTGAGAGGTCCGTTATCAAGAAATAATGACCGGTAGAACGTTTTGAAATACCATTCAAATCAATGGAGCATTCTACTTATGTGAGGAGCCATATAATAAAGCCATATAACATATAAACCACAGCATATAGCATAAACATTATAAACAATACGACTTTCAAGGGAAATACAAATTAACGTGTGTATTGAATCGTTTCAGAAAACTTTCAAATACATGGAAAGCCGAAATTTATACAGATTAAATGGAATTGTCATAAACATACAAACTCGTTCCTACTAGATGCAATAAACTGACCAAATAATGACTAAATAGATGTTTTACATGTATAAAAGGGTGTGGCTACTGCCAGATGCGGCCTGTCTGACAGATCTATGAGATCTGTCTGACTGGCCCCCTCCCCCGTGTTAAACTACCTTTTTAGAAGTTCCGTTTTGGCGGATGTTCTTTAGTAGAAAAGCTCTTCAATTGGATCCCACCATCACTAGTAGAATCCATTTCCTCTTTCTTGTCATGTTTATTCAAATATATATTGATAAATTAGGCCTGACCCGAAAATTTCTGTGCTTCCATTTTCCCACATCTGCTGCTTGTTCTTCACTTGCTTTTTTTCAAGGCCCCTTCTCCAGATCACCTGCAGGTCATTACTTATGACTTGCTAAACCTGTGTGTTCCGCGTTTGTTGCAGGCCAGGGATCTCCGGTGGTCAGCTCTTCCCCCAGCATGGAGAGCCTGTCGGGGAAGGGCCAGTTCAGTGCCTCCCCCCTCCACGCCTCCAGGGCGGGTGACATTAACGCAGCCTCCCCACCACTCTCCGCCACCAAGAAAGAGTCCTTCTTCAACATCACGCGCTCAAGATCGCACAGCAAGAGCATGGCTCGCAGAGACACGGTTAGAACACACAGATGTGGTCTGGAAACACGGTTAGAACACACAGATGTGGTCTGGAAACACGGTTAGAACACACAGATGTGGTCTGGAAACACGTATAGACACCATTGAGAATCAGAGACGTGTCTGGAAACACACAGCCCGAAAGCCGGTCCAAAACACTGCTTTAGAGCCTAGTTCAAAACATGGCTCTTGGCCCAACGCTAAGTTCTACCATTTTGTGGCACCTCATGTCCAGCTTGGTCACATAACACACGATCACTCTACATGTTCTGAAGTCTATTTCTATGAATGGGACAACAGTTCATATTAATTGCTGTATATGGTGTGTCCTCAGGAGGAGGACTTGGAGGCACAGATCTCCTTTCTGCAGGGACAAATCAATGACCTGGAGGCTATGAGCAAGTACTGTGCCCGCATGATGAATACCCACATCTGTAAGTAATTTTTTTTAATGAGTAGTTAAAGGTGCAGTAAGCGATTTTGTTGGCTTAGCCGTAGCACCAACTCGAAACCACTCTCCTCCTCCCTCCCCTCGCCTCTCCACCAAACCAAATATGCAGCATTTTCTTTTTTTGTCACAACAGGGAGAGTGGGTGGCAAACGTGAAATTGGAAATTCTGAAAACCTCCCTGCACGTGTGTTAAGAATGTATATGTATAATGTATTCTCCGTGACTAGCTTCGACAGCTTCTCTCGCTCAGACAGAAGTAATAAGTGACAGGCGTTGAAAGCTCGTTGTGACGAAGTGTTCAAACTACTGTCCAAAGTAATCTTGGCATTTGACACACCTGAATTACAAGCACAGAGAGCATTGCCAAGGGCAGCGGTAATTATTGGTTTGAGAGGTCCGTTATCAAGAAATAATGATCGGTGGAAAGGGTAGGGGGAGGGAGCTTGGGTGGTTTTTTTTCAAATCATGTACCTTTCTCTATTTTTTCTGACAAACTCCAGACTGTCACTTTAAACTAGTCATTTAAAACTACAAATTAAAGGAGCTATACCCGTTTCTGCAAGGTTTGAATGTTTAGCACCGCCCCTCAAGTCGCTCACAGGCCTCTCATTTTCCCTACGCTCTCATTCCATGGAGCCATCTAGATGTATTTGTGATCAGATACGTATGCAAACATTAGCATGATTGCAACTTTTTGTAAGCTGTACAACAATCACTGATGAAATGGTACAAAAGCAACTCACTGCTAACAAAACATGTAACTGAAAGATTACCGCTAGTTCCGCGTCCGAATGTAGTCCGAGCATAAATAGTCCGAGGCGGTCCCGCTCCCGCAGGTCTCTCCCATAGACTATTCTCTCCGGAGGATACGATGTAAGCTAGCTATGTTCACCCGGACTATATTTCTTCTTTGATAATTTTTTCGCTTGAGTGAGTAAAAGGAGTGAGGTGGAACTTTTACAGGTACCTTCCTCTCCCTCGGTCCTCTCAGTGTCTGTGTCTCCACTGCAGAGCAGGACCACTCAGCGACGTCATGAGTTTCGATTGCCGCATAAGCGAAACTCATTCCGCCAAACCCATTTGTGTATTTTACAATCGTAACCGTATTTTGAAAAAACTTTTCACGGCTTGTTTTGGAGTGTGACTAATTCCCAGTGCTTCAAAGGGAAGCTGATATGTCTTCATATATCTTTTCATTTTGCCGCGGTGCCTCAAACCCATCTCAATCACCGTGCTGTTGTTCGCCGTTTGCAGTGGTGTCTGCTAGGCTAATTCTGCTGAATGCCAGTTGTTTTGGGGCTTTCTGCTGGCGTCAGCCTGTGCTTGCTTTAGCCCAGTGTCTCCCAAAGTGGGGTCCGCGGCCCCCTGGTGGGCCGCGAGGGTACTGCAGGGGGGCCGCGGGAGGTCATAAAAAAATATATATCCATCCATTTTTCTACCCTTTAATCCATTTCTGGGTCAGGGGGGTGGCAGTCAGAGATGCCACCCAAGTCTCATAGCACCAGCCCCTCACTGATCCTCTGCAGGTGGTGAGTCTACAGGAGGACGGCTGCTCTGAGTGTGAGCATAGCCTTGATCTTTCAGTGGGGGGTTTGGGCAAAGTGGGGTTAAGTGTCTTGCCCAAGGACACAACGACAGCAGTCATCAGTGGGAGTCGATGGAGAAGGTGCAGAGGTGGGAATTGAACCCACGACCTTCTGGCCTTAAGGCCAATGCTCTACCAATATAATTATTTAATGTTAAATTTATAATGTTTTGTTTGTAATATTAAAATATTTGTGTTCATTATTTGACTTGAATAATCCACTGTAATAATTTTTGTATTACAATGTTTGTAGCAGAGGCTATTTCCCCAAAATAAAATAACCAGAAGAGCCTATTCTTAATGTTGTCTTCTTGGTTATTATTTTGGGGGGCCACGCAGACCCGTCAGATTTTTAAGGGGGCCTCGGTGTTACTGAGTTTGGGAATGGCTGCTTTAGCCAGTTGCTGTGCTGGGTTAACCTCAAGTCCCACCAGGGCCCAACGGAGTACCTAGCATGAAGAAGGGACTCTGTTGGGCCCCGTAAAAGTTCCTGTAAATGGCCCTGTGGGGGAAGTTCTTCCAGTGGAGACACGCACCGATGGGGCTGGCCCTGGAAAATTACCCCTGCAGTGGAAACGTGGCTGTGTGAGATTTCACAGAACCATTTCACACATTAGAACTGAAGTTGATCTTAAAGCCCAAAACATCACGTAGGGCCACTGATCACTCAGTAGAAACATTTACATAATTTTATTTTTCTATTCTTTCTCCTGGTTTTAATCTTAGGACATTTTTTTTTTATATCATTCAGTCTTGATACTTTTGTGTACATTTTGTCAGGTAAAATCCAGGACGTCATTCTGCAGGAGCACTTGCAGAAGGAGGACGAGGTGCTGGTATCATTGGCTGGACTCAAACAGGTCAGTGCAGCAGGCCTTTTCTGATACAAGCTTCTGAAAATTGGGTCTCATTCGGGTCTGACCAGAGGGTTCTTCCCTGCAGTGACATGCAGTCAGGTGAGGCTGGGCCTCACAATCATGGAGAGAAAAAAAGACTAAAATGGAAACAATAATACTTCGGCACTATATCAAGTGAATTGTGCTATTGTATTATTTCAAAGTAACTTTGCTTTATTTCATATATTTTTACCTAAAAATTGTAGATTTTCAAATTTCTTTCAGACTTTTTTGACAATTCAAAACAAAGTCAGGCACTTGGGGGGGAAAAAAAGGTCAAAGTATGGTCTGAAAAAGGAAAAGGCAGAAGCAAAAGCTTTTAAACGCCTACCCTTTTGTATACATTAAACTTAAATAGCTGCTTCACACAGGGCTGGCCCAGGGCATAGGGACATCTGCAGGATGGGGCGCAACATTTCAGCCTTTTTTGTATTATTCTGCAAAGTGTTTCCCATCATGTAAGATTGAAAAAAACAATGTATGTATACTATAAACTTAATAAAAGTTGTCATCATTGAACCCTGCTGCTGTAGGTGGGGGAGGGGCATCCTCGCGCATCCCAGAAAGTGTGAAAGATAGGTGGACGTGTTTTTGGTCAACGTTATCATGAAAAGGCAGTCCAATTCATCAGGTGCAGCCAATAAACGCAGAAGAAAAGAAGAAAATTAGAAACGGGCTCAAAGTAGAGGTATAAACAGATACATGTAGCCTATATGGATAGATAAGAGTCTAAGCTCTGGTTTGATCTTTAAAGCGTTCAAAAAGTGTCCGTTTTCATAGAGATATGACTTTCTACAGAGTTCTGTTTGAGACAGAGACGGACACTACGCAATGGGCGGAAAATATGTGCGTGATGAACGGCGACGCGGCACGTTTTAAACAGCGGCAAGAATGATGCACTTCCATTATGTTTTGTAAATAAAGCAGTGAGCTGCTGTGAGCCAGGACTGAGCCAGGACTGAGCCAGGGCTGAGCCAGGACTGAGCCAGGACTGAGCCAGGGCTGAGCCAGGGCTGAGCCAGGGCTGAACCTGAACTAGGATTAACCAGTTTATCCCAAGTTTAACAACTCATTCTATTATTAGACTGAAATGAATATATAATAATTGAACTTGAGATGATTAAATCCTTATCCTTTTTTGTTGGGCTTGGGCACTTATATTTATTAATTTTCAAAGCGGCAGATTACATTAACGAATGCACCCAATAAATATAGCGTTCTATCAAGCTGTAGTATTTGTTGTTCTGTATAGTATTGTCATTGACGACACATAGCGTTACCTTCAAGTGGGTTGTAGTTTATTGCGGCATCTGGGTATCATACAGCTGCGGCTCACTACCATGTATAACTCCGCCCTCTAGCCGGGCCTGTGTTCATATCACTATATACTACACTAAAACATTGGTAAAAAAAAAAAAAAAGTTGGGCTTGATACGGGTTTGGGCCTGAGAATTCTAAAAACCTGTCGGACCGGGCTGGCGCTCCACCCCCTCGGGCCAGGGCCGGGCTCGGGCCCAGATATAAGGCCCGTACAGGGCACTATTGTAGTGTGATACTTATTACTGTTATTTCAAAATAATCTAATACATAATTGTAGTACGTTTCTGAAGTAACTTACGCAACACTGATTAACAGCAGGTGGCTCCTTTTGGCTGTTTCTTACGTAAAAGTGGAAATAGAAGCCAACATTTTAAACTTAATTGTTTTTAAATCTGAAGGAGGTTTGCGACTACTTTCACGGCGCACTTGTTCTTTGTGATGCCCTCTACAAGTGTGCAAGGGGCGCCATATTATATTTTCGCCTAGGGCCGGACCTGGCTACACACAATTCAAAATAATACATTGACTCCATGATTAAGGTTATTTCCTGCTCAGCATTCACTATCAATATATGTTTGAAAAAAAAAACCTTCAGCAAAGTCTTGAAGTGCTGTTTACTTTTACAGTCTTTTAAATCTACAACTAACTCACTCCAAAAACAGAAACACAATGCAGTTTTACATTTGTTCTAACACTGCGCTTAACAAACATATCTCTCCCTCTCGGGCACTTTCCCTCCTCTGAAACCGGTTCTGAATCAAAATGGGGAACTCATTATTTTTTACCTTTAACATAAACTTTGTAGTTTTAAAGTACACCCAAGTCATTGAATGTCAAGGCTTTTATTCTGATGAAAAGGTTTTTTGTATGATTCCTGTATCCATCTTTATTTATAATTTGCATGGCCCTTTCTTTGGATAAAACCTATTGGGTTTGTGTTAGTTTGGTGTGTGTTTCCCCACACTGCAGCTCACAGTGGGTGCTATCGAAACAGTTTCCTCTGTTTATCGCAGTTACAAAGTTTAAACATATTTACTTTATGCCGCGTTCAGACGGGATCATGCGTGACTTTCAATGCAAAGTCAATGGTGACGCACGTTTGAGCGTGGAACGGCATGTGCATCTCGGGATGCACGCACGAACTGCGCAGTAGGGATGCACAGACAGCGCGGCAGAGACGCAGGAGCGGAAAATCAACTCACGCAGGAGAGCGTTTCCTCGGGACGCTCATGCAGCGACCAATCAGAGAGCCGCAAAGTGGTTGTTCTTCCTCTTCTAAGAGCAGCTACAGGTTTGGCTAAAATACATGTAACACATTTTAAGATGATTTAAAATACACTTAGGGAAATGTTATGCTTCCAATGACAACAGGAATGATGAGAAAGAGACGTGATGGGTAAGAGGGTGTAAATCGGATGCACCAGAGAGTCGGCTGCATCTAGCAAAACATGGAGGAGACACCTGTTTTGTTTTACTTTTTAAAACTCATTGGACTAATTTACAATGGAGCATTACAGATCAGCGGATTAGGGTTAACCCTAACCCTCAAACTACAATCTGGACTTAAAAACAAAACTGGTCTGAACCAATGTTCCCTCTAAGCTGTGCGCGTGCGCAATTGCGCAGTGCTTTTAGGGTCTTGGCGGACAGACAACCCTTTCCTGCGCACACAATGAAAATCCAGCGTCCTGTGCCTCCAGCACCAATGATGCGGACGCATATTTCAGCAGTGTATGGACCATGGTGGATCTGCACAGGCTTCATTTTCAAAAAAAGAAAAAGTCAGAGCCTCTCTGTCAGTAACCATGAGGTACACTGTCCGCGAGTGCGGGAGAAGCGCCCGACACAGAAGTCTGAAGCTCTGTTTGATCCAGAACAGGGCTCGAGCCAACTGCACCCTGCACACCGTGAACTCGCGCACTCGGTCTTGCCGCGGACTTGCGAGCGGTGTCTCACGAGCACTACACATGCTGCAGTGTGTGCGTGGAGCCACAAACACACCTAAAGCACACACACTTATAGGGAAGACCAGGTCTGGTCAGATCAGCGTCCCCTTCAGTTCAGCACAAAGTTGCCTATTGCTGAGTAAAGTTGGTTTTGTGGCAATTTGACTAATATTATCTTAGATAATTATAGGTCTATGGATCTTATTATATAAAGCCATATAACTAAATAAAACCATTAATGCTAAGTATAAATATACTCTACTTAGTCTATATTAAATACGAATAGACAAAATCCTCTGAATATTTGCAATTCACAAAAAATGTTCCTCAATCTACTTTAATTCACCATCTATAAAAGACTCATTTGAATCATGATCAGGTGAAATATTGAACAGATTCATAGTTGTTTGAAGCTGGAGTAACTTAAATAAATGAGAACAGCAGGTGTGTATACAGGAGGTGTATACAAATGTGAATGGTTTTCAACAGAGATCTCTCGCTCAGAGTGTTCCACGTGCCGCTCAGGGGGTTTGTGTTTTTGCCCTGACCCGTGAAAAAATTAGAGGGAACATTGGTCTGAACTGAAGTGGTCAGTGCAGTTAACACACTTACATGTGATTTTTACATACTTTGTAAGAGTAAACAATTCGGACATGAAACCTATTCTGCTGTTGCCAAACAAATTGTGAATAAGCCGCTCTGTTGGTCTTGTTGATATTTATGTTCATCAGATTGGGGTGAGGTCACCAACCTCACCGCACCTCAATATAATACAATACAATACAATTTATTCTTGTATAGCCCTAGGTCACAACAGAAGTCATCTCAGAGGACTTAACAAAACCATTGAAATCACCAACACAGATCAGAGAATCAACAGTTAAAACACATGAAAAATATAAAGCACACACAGAAGAAAATGTCCATACATGTTGTAGAATGCTAAAGTGTCCTGATCATCACCAATCCTTTCTGTTGGACACTAACTGTCCAACAAGACCCTCCTGCATTGGCAAGGAAAAACTCGGGAACTAGGGATCCGCTCCTCCGGACGGACAGGCTAATGATCTAGGACCTAAGCTAGCTACAGAACGTGGACCAGTGGCCGCTGAACGTGGACAGGTCCGGTGCAGGACTGAAGCACTCCCAGGCGGGTCGGGCGGGGCAGTCCGCAGGTGCTTCCCTGGTATTTGGTCATTAAGTACTTATGCACTGAAATCAGAATTCGTTTTGGACACATCACAACTGAATAGAGGCAGATAGGAGAGCTTTTTTAACTGGACACAACATGACTGAAATAGCTGTCATAATAGTTTTGATATTTGATGTAACATCTTTACTACGCTTGTTTTCATGAAGTGAGTCTGAACTGTTTTGTCCTTTCAGATCAAAGACATCCTCAAGGGCGCGCTGCGTTTCAACCAGAGCCAGCTGGAGGTTGAGGACCATGAGGAGATCTCCATCGCAGACGACCACTATACTTCCACCGCCAGTGCAGAGGCTGCCCGCCTTGGTCACGGCCCACCTGGCAACCGGCCACATGGCCCCGAGAAAGCCATGCACGCACAACAAGAGGAGGAGGCGTGTACACCGCCGGAGCACCAGGTATGTGCGCCACCACTGAAAATCACATGTCTTTCCTAGGAATGTCCAGAATATATGCTGATATCATGACAAGAACATCCATCAATCCCATTATAATATCAGATCAAAAAGTTAACCTAAATCCAAAATCCGATCCTCTGCAAATGTGTCCTAAAATGTCCCGGAATATACACTGCTCACAAAAACTTAGGGCACACTCAAAAAACACAATGTAACTCCAAGTCACAAGGATATCAGACTGTCCAGTTAGGAAGCCACACTTATTGTGAATCAATTTCACCTGGTGTTGTGGAAATTAAACAAACAGGTGGAAATGAGAGGCAATTAGCAAGATCACTCCAAAAGAGGAAGGGTTTTGCCTTTACCATTTCCCTGTCTTCATCCTTTGTACGTATTTTTTGAACACTTTTGCATTTGTCCAGTGTTCTCACCACTAGAGGGATCTTGAGGAGCTGTGTCCAGAGCATGGAGGAGATACCAGGAGACAGGCCAGTACACCAGGAGACCTGGGGGGGCCAACCGAGGTCGACAACCCAGCAGCAGGACCACTATCTGCTCATTTGTGCACAAAGAAACAGGAGAAGCACTGCCCGGCCCTACAAAATGACCTCCAGAGGGCCACAAATGTGCATGTTGGTACTCAAACGGTCAGAAACCGACTCCAAGAGGGTGGTATGAGGGCCCGACGCCCACAAGTTGGGCCGGTGCTTACTGCCCAACACCGTGCAGCCCGATTGACATTTGCCCGAGAACACAGCGATTTGCAGATTGGCCAATGGTGCTCTGTGCTCTTCATGAATGAGAGTAGGTTCACCCTGAGCACATGTGACAGAGTCTGGAGACGCCCTGGAGAACGTTCTGCTGCTTGCAACATTATCCAGTATGACCAGTTTGGTGGTGGGTTAGTGATGGTCTGGGGAGGCATTTCATTGGAGGGCCGCACAGCCCTCCATGGGCTAGCCATAGGTTCCCTGATTGGCATTGTAAGACCATATGCTGGTGGTGTGGACCCTGGGTTCCTTCTGATGCATGATAATGCCAGGCCACATGTGACAAGAGTGGGTCAGCAGTTCTTGCATGATGAAGGTATTGATGTTTTGGACTGGCCTGGCCGTTCCCCAGACTTAAATTCAATAGACCACATCTGGATCATCATGTCTCGGCCCATCCATCAACGCCACGTTGCACCACCGACTGTCCAGGAGCTGACTGATGCTGTAATCCAGATCTGAGAGGAGATCTCTCAGGAGGACCTCCGTGGTCTCACCAGGAGCATGCCCAGGCGTTGTAGGGAGTGCATTCAGGCACGTGGAGGCCACACACACTTCTGAGGATGATACAGACTCGTTTTGAGGAATTTCTACAGAATTTGGATCCACCAGTTACCTCATTTGTCACTTTGATTTTGACTATAATTTTGGATTCAGACCTCCAGGGGCTGAGAATTTGATTTCCATTTATCATTCTTATGTTATTTTGTTCTCAACACACTATGAATAAAGATTCTCATCCAAAAATTTGAATTGATTGACATCTAGAGTCAGTCAATTCGTGTTTTTTGAGTGTGCCCTAAGTTTTTGTGTGCAGTGTAATTCTGGGTTTTTCACGATCGCTTTTTCTTGCATTAAAACAGTATTTTTGTCATGAAAACCTTAACAGATACTTCTGAAACCCATCGTGCACGTGTATTAAGAATGTATACAGTATGTATAATTTCGGTGAGCCTGTGCAAATTGTAGCCTCAGTTTCCTGTTTTTAGCTGACAGGAGTGCCACCCGGTGTGGTCTTCAGCTGCTGTAGCCTAGTGTTCTGTGTTCAGAGAGGCTCTTGCATACATTGGTTGTAACAAGTGGGTTTTTGAGTTACTGTTGCCTTTCTATCAGCTCGAACCAGTCTGGCCATTCACCTCTGACCTCTGGAATCAACAAGGCATTTTTGTCCACCGAAATGCTGCTTACTGGATATTTTCTCTTTTTCGGACCATTCTCTGTAAACCCTAGAGATGTTTATATGAAAATCTCAGTAGATCAGAAGTTTCTGAAATACTCAGATCAGCCCAGCACCAACAATCATGTCATGTTCAAAGTCACTTATATCATCTTTCTTCCCCATTCTCACGCTCAGTTTGAAATGTTGCAGATTGTCTTGAACATGTCGTATGCATGCCTAAATGCATTGAGTTGCTGCCATGTGATTGGCTGATAAGAAATTTGCATTAAAGTGGAGTTGGATAGGTGTACCTAATAAAGTGGTCGGTGAGTGTAATATATAAATATATTAGGGCTGTCAAAATTAAAAAAAATTATTTATCACTTTCAATAAATTAACGCATTTGACGCATGAACTGAATGACCCGCCCATGCATCCCATAATAACACTCAGAATGCCGCGGACACATGCATTCCTCGTGACCCCAGCGTTCTGACCTGGGGCAGCTGCGGCTGCTCTGGACAGCGATTCCACCTCCGAACGGTGAACGGCGTCGCTGTAAGGAAGACCATACATGCACAGAGCTATTCTCTGCATGTTGTGTGCTTGTCTTTGCGTGACCTGTGCATGCCATAAATACACGGCAATGCAACTAAACTCGCTAAATTAAAGCTGGGGTACCTAATTTTTCCACAGCCTTTATGAGACAGAGAAAAAGAAGAAAGAGGAGGCTTTCTCTGAAGCGGAATATGTTGAACTGAAAAAATAGTGTCTAAAGACAGAATGTTAATAATGTTAATGCCATTTTATGTGGATTTATTCATCCATCCTTCCATCCATTTTCTTCCCCTTAATCCATTTCTGGGTCGGGGGGTGGCAGTCAGAGCTGCACCCAGTACACATAGATCTTTCAGCGGTGGGCTCGAACCCACAACCTTCAGAAGCCCCTGTCGCCTCCTATGTCACATAGTGTACAGAAACATCTGTGCAGAGTATGGGCTGGAAACCCCAAGGTCAAAATGAGAAACTCCTCCAAAGGGTGGCGGAGAATGAGCGTGCCAACCTGACATTGTGATGGTATAGGGTTGCCAAGATTTAAAACCGGTTTTACAATAATCGCGATTATAAAAGCCTGTGGTAGGTTAACCGTAAGGATCTTAGATGGCACAGTTTACTGCTGGTATTGAAAACTCTCATGCCAGGTGCATCGTTAAGTACGGGCCACTACACACACGGAGAGGCGCAGACTCACTGGTAAATTGAAGATGGCAGGACAAGCTCCCCCAGAGTTGTAGCCACCGAAAAAACAGAAAAGCCAAGCTCCCTCCCCCTTCCTTTCTGATTGTTCTTGAAGCCGCGCCTACTTTTCCGTGCACGCGCCAGATCAGATTCAGATTAATTTATTTGCCATTGCAGTAAAACCACATTGGAAAAACTGTGCAAGACTACCCCAGTGTGCACCAGACAGAGAAGACGACACACACCAGAGCTCTTGCCATGCGACAAACAGTAGAATAAACAGCAGAGAGCAGTAACATACATATCACAAGACAGTTTGGATAAGACACATTATGTTTTGGATAAAACACGGACGTTTTTATTATGGAAGTAAACTCCGGCCGCCCTTGCCATTGTGGGCCGTCAGAGGGGGCTAGGTGAGGGGGGGTGAGCAGGAAACACTTAGAGGGAGGGAGAAGGGAGTGGAGAGGTAGAGGGAGGCAGGGGGAGCGGGATCCATGCTGGAAATGCAAAGTGGTGTGTAGTTTGGAGGAACCAGTTTATCAGATTCAAATTTATTTTATTAGCCATGTGCAGTATAAAAACTACATTGGAATACATCGATGTATTCCAATTCCTACAATTCCTACAATTATCTACATTCCTCCTACAAACCTCCGTACACAGGGGCACATCCATGCCGGGTCAGAGAGTTCAAGCCTGGCACACAATGTCATTCAGCCTCATCTCTAATGTCTTATGTCCCTCGAGAGAGCGTGTTGCTCTCTCTCAAGAGATCTTTAAGCAACTGCTCAATTAGTACAACTCTCCTTTGACCAGTCACTGCGCTCTCAACCACAACACGGCTTAACTCCTTGTACATCCCATCAATTTTGTTGGCCAACAGGTCATGAATCTTACGAACCGCCATGCCTCCGAATTTGCGGTAGAAAAGGACCGCTCCAAACCCGAAAAGGAGGATCCCCACCACCAGAATTCCAAAGATATATTTAAGTCTTCCGAATCTTCAACAGACAGGACCGACAGACAGAGGGGTTGAAACTTGTTCCAGCTGAGAGTATACCCCGCAGGGGCAGTCCCGTCTGGGCACAAGGGCTCCCCCGACCCTCGCTTACGTGTTGATGGACCAAGACATGCGGAGGAGAGATCATGAATTTAAATATTCAATTTTTTTATCATAATTTACTATACAGCTCCTCACAGCAGCAGTAGAATGCTCCATTGATTTGAATGTAATTTCAAAACCTTCTACTCATCATTCATTCTTGATAATGGACCTCTCAAACCAATAATGGCCGCTGCCCTTTGGCAACGCACTCTGTGCTTGTACTTCAGGTGTGTAAAATACTAAGATTACAGTAGGTCCCATTTCGTTTTGTCGCCTTTCACGCATGAATCACACGAGACTCACGTGTGATTCACGCGTCTTTTATTTCCCCCCCTCCCAGTGCCGCTGCAATGACCAAAACAACCACCAGGTGGCACTTGTGAGCAGGGTTACATTGGCGTCTCATCGCTCTTTCTTCTCTCTTCACCGGACAACTATCTGTGGCTTTAAGCCTAGCGTACTGTACATCGGACTGATTATATCCGTCGCCTATGAGTTTCTGCCCCGCGCACATCGACAATCTGGTTAAAACGGGCAACTCCTTGTAGCAGGCCAGTCTCTGGAATAACCCGCAGACATTAAAACTACTGCATATAACGTAAACTTTTGCATCACGTTGGTGATCTTTCCAAAAAGAGAGAATATTGTTATGGAAAGAGAAACTATTGGTAATATAACGCTGAACGTTGTGACTCAAACAGCTCCGCTGGTGTCTCCTCCCACTCAGAAAAAAAGCAGACGCCTTTTCTCTGGCATCTCTAACATTTATAATAAATACATAAATATAACAATCATAATGAAGATGCTTTCAAATAATTTAGCAAGCTGTAATTCATTTATTTTAACTCCACACGGCTCCTCCCCTGCCAAACTTCTCTCGCTGCTCTCTCCTCCGCAAACCACTAAATGAGGAAAAGGGCATATTCACTCAATCTATTTTGAATGTTACACATACAAGTCTAGTCTAAGCACGTGTAACACCTGTAGCCCGTGTATTTACCACAGACTGTAAGTATTAAAGTAATGAGGCCCCTGCTTTAGGCCTCTGCTGTGAGGCCCTAATGTACCTACCAGTAGCGGCGCCAGGTTTGCAATTTTGGGTAGGCCTGCAGATTAGTAAGTAGGCCAAATTCGCTTGCAAACTACAAAGGCTAGCTGGAATTGGGGTTTCAAAGAATATGGCTCAAACGCACACACGCACGCACACGCACTCACGCGCGCACATACACCCAAGCTCATTTATGAAACTTGCGTAGAAAAAGGTGTACATTTTGGGTGTATATTCCATTTACGCAAAATCCACTGTCGGATTTATGAACATGTGAGATCCGCCCAGATCTGAGTGTACGCAGCTGCGGGTGTTGATAAATCGACTGAATACGAAAATATTTATGAAAGTCACACCTAGAATTATGCAGAATCGCGTGTTTCACGCCCCGTCTTCGTGACAGGTCAGCAGGAAGCCGGCCTAAAAGACTGTTTGGAAGCCTCAAAAGGGACGTTTGTTTGTTCATGTTTATGTAAAAATAAATATACTCTATATATTCAGCTGCGTTTTGAACAAATTTGCTAAAATGTTTTGATACATTAGAAAAATCTCTCTTGAATTGTAGAAGTGAATAAATATAGATTGATTGAATGAATGAATAATTCATATATATTATGCAGCGGTGGCTCTGAATGAAGCGTCTGCAGCGTCTTGGACGCAACCTGGCTCGGGGTAGAAGTGTGCATTGAAGCGCTGTACACTTCAGAGAGCGTTTGCGGTCCAGATTTCACAAAGAAACTCTGGAGCCAAAACTTCTGCACATGTGGCGCGACCTCTCACGGCACTCGCTGCGCACTCTGGACAGGGCAGTGAGACATTTGTGAGTGAGCAATACCATCGATGCGTTATTGGGGTGTGTGTCTGTGTGAGGGTTACACAAATCTAATGAAATAACACATTGCTTTAGATGTGAATGAGGAATACAAATAGCCGTGCGTAATTACGCAGCGCAGAGCCTGCCACAGCAATAGATGGGTCACACATCCCTGTTGCGTAAAGTGTATTTTATAGAGCCTTTGACTGTCCAGGATCACAAAGCGCTTCACAAAATTGTTCAGCCAATAAACAGGACTATATTTGAAGCAACTGAAGAAGATGTACCAAGTCTGGGATCGCGTCTTTCATTCAGACAGAAGACATGTTTTATTGTCAATGGTAGAGACAGCACGAACAAAACACACGATCACAGATACAAGAGAATGCAAGTGTATTATACAGAGCGGAGGCATGGAGACCTCCAATCAGCAGCTTCCACGGTGTGCTTGTAGCTTGGCCTTCAGATAGACAAAACAAGGGAAAAGTACTGGCTTCTGCACATTGATAGATTGATGAGTTTAACTTTAACAAAAGTTGCTTAAAAGTGTGTTATGAAATCTCATATTAATATGAGATTTCATAAAGTGTTATGAAATCTCATATTCCCCCCTCTGGTCATACATTCACGTGTGACCATCAGGATCGATAAACAGCAACATAACATCATAACTCAATACTTCAAAAACTCAAACTCGGTACTTCAAAAAACTCAGAACTCGGAATACTTCAAAAACTCATAAAACTCATAAAACATGTTCAGATCTTTCATAAAACTTGTCAACAATCTTCAGTAAAATACCAAACTTCATCAGTCGATGGTGGTTCCAGATATTGCTTTGAAAACAGTCTCTCCCACTTCTCCTGTTGGTTTCTTCAGGCTGCATTTGTGTCGAGCCATGAATTCTTCTGTGACGTGTCTTTCAATCACTCGTTTCAGCTTCAGTGTCCAGATTCAGCAATTCAATTCAGTCCAAATTATGTCCAAATTCAGAAATCCAGATTGTTCCAAATTATGTCCTTGCAAAAGAGGACGCTGGTGTTGTCCATGTCTCAGCAGCTCACAGCCTGAGTGGAATCAGGGGCTGTGCAGATTGTCCAAGTGTGCTGGTCCAGATGCATGGTTTCTCTTGAGGTTTCTCAGTTTTGGCTTAAAAAAAAAACACTTTTTGTGTAAAAAAAAAGTAGTCTTCTGTTCTCTAGATGTTACAGACAATGCCCGCATTCTCCACCACCTGAAGAAGATGACATAGTCTGGGATCGCGTCTTACATTCAGACAGAAGACATGTTTTATTGTCAATGGTAGAGACAGCACGAACAAAACACACGATCACAGATACAAGAGAATGCAAGTGTATTATACAGAGCGGAGGCATGGAGACCTCCAATCAGCAGCTTCCACGGTGTGCTTGTAGCTTGGCCTTCAGATAGACAAAACAAGGGAAAAGTACTGGCTTCTGCACATTGATAGATTGATGAGTTTAACTTTAACAAAAGTTGCTTAAAAGTGTTATGAAATCTCATACAACTTAGGAACGTGATGACGCTCAGGGGGTTATATTTTCTTAAAACATTAGAACGCAACATTTAGGCATTACCAATAATTTGTGTATAAAAATAACAATATTTAAATTATGACTTTTAATAAAAAAGGCTAATGACTTGAGAGGCGAAGAACAAATTTGAGTAGGCCAAGAAAAAAACTGGTAGGCACCGGCCTACCCAGGCCTATCCCTGCCGCCGCGGCTGGTACCTACTTTGCATATGAATGCAGCGAAACACTGCGACCGGCCGAGCGCTAATGGCCCTAATTAGCATATGAATGCAGCAGCATTGGCGGATACCACTACTTTCAAACTCGTGATTGGCTGAAAAATCACACGTGGCCAGCCCACGTGGGATTACTCCCCATTGGTAGCTTACTGCCCATTGTATGAAGCTTACTCCCCATTGGATGAAATCACTACTTTCAAATAAGTATAATCTCTCGTGATTGGCTGGCAGATCTGTCACTATTGGTCACCCTGCCTCATAATTAATGTAATAATATTTATATAAATATATATTTATTCATATTATTTATAGAGGAAATGAACATTTTCCAGGAATATGTTCATACAAAGAAAGCTTTATTAAAACACACACACAGCTTTATGCTCACACATAGGTAATTAAAAAATTACAACTCTGAACTGTCCAATCGCCTCCTCGGGGTTGTAATTTGGCAGCGTTCTAGAGAGACGCTTAATGTGCGTGGCTCTGTACTTCCGCGCCGCCTCTAACCAGGACTGCAGCTTGACAGAGGGCCATAGGGGGCCGTGCCCATCCCCCAAGATGCTTGTGCCCCCCCAGCCAGTGGTCTATAGTCCACGTGATATATACACAGGTACAGTATGGGCCATATTCCCCCCTCCCCCCACAGACACACACACTCTCTCGCTCTCTCCGGTGTGCGCAATGCGAGACACGGCAGGTGAAAGTATTGATTATTCCCGCATGATGCTTGATTTGTCCTAGCCTGATTTATTCAGCTTTGAACCCAAAAAAACAGGCGGAATTGGAGTTTTTACAGATTTGTTCATTATGATCAGTCAATTGAAAAACGAAACAAATCCCATCTGCTAAAATCTTAGTTAAATATGCAGTGATGGGCAGTATTAGACATTGCCAGTATTATTCTATCAAATCACGCAGTCTAAATATCCACAACCACCAAGCATTTTTAATGCAAGGAGAAACTTAGGTAACTTTAAACACAAATAAAACAAATGGACCTGTCCGACTCGAGTGTCTATGCTTCGTGTGTCTCTGGTTCTGTCCAAGTGTCTATGATCCGCGTGTCTCCGCCTGTCTGGGTTCTGTCTGCGTATGTGTAAATGTAAATGTCTGTTTGTGGTTCTGTTCGGGTGTCTATGGTCCTGTCTGTGGTTCTGTTCGCGTGTCTATGGTCCTGTCTGTGGTTCTGTTCGCGTGTCTATGGTCCTGTCTGTGGTTCTGTTCGCATGTCTATGGTCCGCGCTCGGAGCCCAGACGGCAGTGCGTTCACTGAGCTGTCAGAGCGGGGGTCACAGCAGCTGCTCCTGGGGCCAGAGCGGAGGATGCAACGTAACGTTCGGTTTATCAAAACATATCACAATATTTAACGTATAACACTAGTGAATTTCACTTAGATTTTTCAGACATTAAAGACAAGATGTTATATAATAATTGTTTAATGAAAAAACAATTTTGCCAAAAAAATGACAATCGACCTATTTTTACTGTTTACTCGGAACGTGCCAGCGTGACATCCGACGGGTTTTCCCAGATCGCATCACATATATACGTTAATGCAATTTAATTATAAAGATTAACATTAGTACAAAATATGTATATGTTGTCTGTTATGCTCTTACTTTGAAAAAGCATTCAATAGCAACACATATACATTCACATGCACGGCTTGAACACACAGCCAATTTTACACATTTCCTTTTGACAAGGAAAGAAGATAACAATCTGATAACGTTACGTAATTGCACACAAGCAACCAAAAGATGTGCAACCAAAATTGCCTCAGACAAGAATCGAACCTGGGTTCTCCAGGTCCCAGCCTTCAATGTTAACCATTCGGCCAAGATAGAATCTCTGGGCTAGACAGGTTTGCACGCAGTATGATACCTGAGCGTCTAAGTCGCTGGCAGAGCTAAAGCGGACTTAACCTGCCACCTTGTGGCGATAAGATGTAATATTTTTCACGCAGCTGCGTGATTCCCGAAAAGCGTGAATGAAGACGACAAAACGAAATGGGACCTACTGTACTTTTGACAGAAGTTTGCACACTTCATCACAGCGGGCTTTCAACGCCTGTAACTTATTACTTCTGTTTGTGTGAGAGACGCTATTGAAGCTAGCCACGCTCAATAACACATATCAATCAATCAACACATTTAAATGTTAATCGGAGAATACATTATACATATACATTCTTAAAAGACATGCACAGAGGTTTTCAGAATTATCTGTTAACGTTTTAATGACAAAAATACCGTTTTGAGGTGGGACAGATGCAGTAAACCCGGAAGTAACTTAACATTAACATCCAAAAGATGAGCAAGGTGTTGTTGTTGCTGATGGAATTCCAACATGTAAAGCCTGTTGTCAGAAAGTTGCAGTGAAAGGGGCCAATACCAACATGATTCAACATCTTTTAGATAATCATCCTTTGCTGTATGTCTAAGTCAAGGTAATAAAACGGTATCATTGTCAATAAAACTGTCCAAATGTTCAGAAATAAGCGGCAAAACTGTCTCAGGGAGCAAAATTCATTAATGCAAAGGATTCTGCATATCAAAAGGGAAAGTACTGATGCAGACCGCAAGCAGAATAGCCAGGAGCTGCTCTTAGCTCCTGGCTAAGAGTTGGGCGGCACGGTGGCTGAGTGGATAGCACTCTCGCCTCTCAGCAAGAAGGTCCTGGGTTCGAATCCCGGCCGGACCAGGGCCTTTCTGAGTGGAGTTTGCATGTTCTCCCCGTGTCTGCGTAGGTTTCCTCCGGGTACTCCGGTTTCCCCTACCACTAAAAACATGCACAATAGGTCTGGCATGCGCCTCCTGTACTGGCGACCCCGCTCCCATCTCTGTGTGGAGTGAGTGGACCAATGCCCAAAAATAATAACAATTGTAAACCGCTTTGTGACTCTGGTCTGTGAAAGGCGGTATATAAATAAAGATTACTTACTTACTTACTTACAGTGACAGTAGCACATATCCTACGCGTCATGCATCACATGTTGGCAGCATCAAGACCACAGTATACAAGAAAACCAATGCACACTGATAAATATTTACTCTGGACTTCAGAACACCCCATTTCACACAAACTATCCGTTGTCAGAAAACTATTTGAACGCCTCAATAACATCACAGAGCAAGAAGACAGGATAAAAGAAGTAGACAGAGAGAGAGCGAGAGAGAGAGAGAGACAGACATGTAGGGGGAGGGGTGAGCCAAACAACTGGTATACTGAGAGTCTAAGTTATGAGAGAGTCCATCTTCGGCCTTGAAGGCCGGCTATGTGGTGTGGAGGACAAAGATAAGAGCAGGTGCCAGCGGACGTGGGAGACAAAACAACACAAATGCCTCGTGGAAATTTGTAAAGCACTTTAGCTGGTCAAATCAAAGGCAGTGTAGAATTTAACGCCAAATAAGTCAAAATAAACTGGAACTGGATCCCTCTGTTCACAGTTATCCAGAGTTGACCACGTCAGTGCGAGTGTTCGCCATGAGGCCCAAGTCCTTCAATCAATCCTTCCAAACGTTTATGTCCTTCCATAAACCTCAATCCCAGGGCTTTAAGGGAATGTTCGATCTGTACCACAGCCCTCTGTGTCCCAACAGCGCCCTCGACCACGACCCTGGTCAACTCACGGAAACTTTCCTTGTTTTCTGCCGACAGCCACTCGAAATTCTTCGGAGCGGACATTCCTCTGAAGTTGCGATAGATCAGGCCAACTCCAAATCCAATCAGGAGGAACCCTGCCACCATAAATCCAAAAATGTATATATCCTCAATGTCTTCAATGGACAGTCCCGACAGACAAACGGGGTGCCACTTTTGCCAGTTGTCAAAAACGTACCCAGCAGCCGCCGTATACCATCCGGACAGACGGCATCTCCAGAACCGCCTTTAAGCACGGCGGCCAGAAAGGCCAGAAAAATTAGCAACGGGCCGGATCAAATTGATTGGCGGGCCAGACCTGGCCCCCGGGCCGTATTTTGCCTAGGTCTGGTCTTGAGCCTCTCCTCTTGGCTCTGGGTTCAGTGAAAAGTCCGGTCCAAACGTGTCTGTTGCATCTCATCATTGTGACTCATCCTCTGTGCACTTGAATGTGGTTCCCGGTTCCCTTTGCATCTAGACTCGGAACAGCAGTCTCTTCTCTCCCCCGTTACTATTTTACCGAGGGTGTACACTCACGCAGAGCAGAGATCTGGAACTATTCTAACCCTGTCTTCCATGCTCCTTAGTGTTTGCGCTACAGCCCAACTGCTTCTGTATTCCATCCATCCATCCATCCATTTTCTACCCTTTAATCCATTTCTGGGTCAGGGGGGTGGCAGTCAGAGATGCCACCCAAGTCTCATAGCACCAGCCCCTCACTGACCCTCTGCAGGTGGTGAGTCCACAGGAGGACGGCTGCTCTCTGACTGTGAGCATAGCCTTGATCTTTCAGTGGGGGCTTTAGGCAAAGTGGGGTTAAGTGTCTTGCCCAAGGACACAACGACAGCAGTCATCAGTGAGAGTTGGTGGAGAAGGTGCAGAGGTGCTTCTGTATTCCCTACAGCCAAATTGCGCCCTGTGCGCTCTGTGTGAGCTGATGCTGGGCATGTGTACTATTCTTTATTTAAGGACAACAGTGGCTCAGTTGGTAGAACATTGGTCTTCAGGCAAAAATGGTTGTGGGTTCAATGCCCTCCCTCCAGCTACTCCAATTGACATCTGCTGTCATTGTGTCCCTGAACACTCTGCCTGAAGCCCTTGCTGAAAGACCAAAGCCAAGCAACCATCCTCCTGTGGACTGCTGGAACATCAGTGAGGAGTTGGTACTACTATGATAAATGGACTAATAAAGGGGATGAAAATGAATTAATGAATGAAGAGGCATTCATTATTCTTGTTTGTGGTGGACACACAGTACTTGTGGTGATTGTAAATGTAACCTCACCAAATCCAAATGTTTTTCTGTTTCTGGCCTGCAGGTGGCGAGTGCAGGCAGAAACTGGGGCGACTACATCCTGGTGTCACAGGACGGGGAGCTGCAAGGGGGTGGTACAATCCGGAGGGGACGTGGCCTGGTGCGGCTGGAGCCCGAGGGCCAGGCAGGCACTTTCCAGGACCCCCTGACTCCTGCCAGTCTCTCGGGATCCTCTAGCCCTGATGACGGCTCTACCAACAGCAAGGACTCAGACTTCACCATGGTGAACCCAGCAGACCTGTGACAAAAGTCAAGTTTAAGCCCAGCACCGTGCGTTACAGGACAGTTTGGGATGAAGAGTGTTCATGCTGAGAGCAGGGCTATACTGTAGTGGCCACACCTCCTCCACACCATGGGTCGACCCTTTCCAGGCCGCTAACAATATATATGACTATGTATTGTAGCCAATAGATTTGTTTTATTTTATTGGTTTTACCTTGTCAAATATCTAGTCTTGTTCTACACAACACAATAGCACTCATTTGTATCACAGTTCTACTATTGTATATCTACCCTATTGTATATCTGCCTGTCCAAAGAACTGTCTGATTACTTTAATTTGCTTCATCTCTGCCATAGTTAACTAAAATAACAAGACTCTTTTGACTACTTGTCAGCATCTGTGATATGTGACCTGACTCCTCCCCATTCTGCTACACACAGGTCTGTACAGTGGGAGCAGTCTTTATTAAATAATCAGACGTGCAGGCATTTCAACAAACTTGCGTACTGGACTTAGTTTTATTTAACGTTTTGACCCTAATATTTTTACTTTTACAGTATATGGCTCTATATATCAGCCATCGGACTCCTGTACTACTAATTATTGTGTCAGCCCTTAAAGAGTAATATCAGACGATCTCTACTTCACACACTCTTCTGAGGTGTTCCCAGGCCTTAGTCCCTTCAGCTATTCTGGGCCTTCCCCATAGTCCTCACTGGGGAGCAGTGGCTCTATTCTGCGCTCATGTGAGGCAGCCAAAGTCATATAATACTCATTTGGAGCACTCCATCCTTCCCGCACTGTGAGCAAGAGTTGAGAGACTGGAACTCCTCCAGAGGAAAGACATTTGCACCTGAGGACCCCAGGACCTCTGCACCTGGAGAGGACTGACCGGGACCTCTCCACCTGGAGGGACTGGCCCAGAGCTCTGGCCTCGGATCTGAAGGCGCTGATACTCCCTCTAGTTGCTTCACACTGCACAGCTCTGTTTTGCACTGTGCCCAGCCCTAAGTGAAACTAGACCAGTACCATCTGCCACTGACACGATTACAAAACAGATCATGCAACATTTTTCTCTTTGAGTGACAATGTTGTCATTGTGCTTCAAACAGATTTGGTTCAGATCCTTCCACAATAATATAAAAAACTTATGGGATCATAGTTTGAGGGGTTTATGCCAATTTCCGCCATGCCTTTTAACAGTAACCTCTGGAATAGTTCCAGATTTCTGCTCTTAACCAAGTGTGCATCCTGAGGCTTTTGGACTGCTCCAGTCCAAAGCCTCCCTTGCTTACCTTGCTTCAGATGGACAGCGCCATGTTTCTGAGTTTGCCTGATTTTGTTGTCATCGGCTGCAGGTAGTTCAATGTCGTGTTTCTAAATGTGTTGGACGACATTTGAGGATGAACTAATCCCAATGCAAAACACTATGCCACAAAGAACACCAATATTACACAAGTGGAAATGATTTTACAATATTCAACTCCTAATAAAAATCAAAAACTAGAAATTGTACAATGCGGTTATCATTCAATGTACATAGTTTGACATAATAATATTATCCTCTTGCTCCATCAAAGCCACATCTTCGCAATGCCTTACCTGGCCTGGCTTGTATGTATGTGTATGTGTGTGTATATATATATATATATAAATAAAATGAGATATAGAGTTGAAATGTGCTAAATATGTAATCATGTGTTCTTTAACAGCGCAGTGCCTCAGTCTCTCGAGCCAAACCAAACCTTATCCTGTGACCATTCTTTTTTGTATCAACTTTTTTTTATTCTCGAATCTTTTAACATGTTTAGGTCTTATTTTACTTTCAGAGAATTATTAAATTATGTTCTTTGTCAAATCATGTTCTTATGCTTTTGTTTTAGATGTGAGATATGTAACACAAATATATTGTACATCAATAAATGCCATGCTCTTGCTTTACATTCTCCATGTCACATTTGTGGACAGCGGTCGTCATGACGGAGCAGCTTCTCCCAGCCCTTCTGTCTAAATGTTCTGTCATTATACTATGATGCATCCCCAGACTGACGTCATAGACAGATCTTTCTTTGTCTTTTCAAAACAAAAGTGTTGCCTTTAAAGAAATTGTGTTTTATTTTTTTTTAAGTGAATTCATTGTTGTTAGCCACGCTTCAAATTTCAGGTTTTGGTTTCAGGAGTTAGTCAGTGTGACATATTTCTACAGCAGTAAATCAAAGAAAATACTTACAATATCTGATATACCATGACTCCCGAAATATACCTTGAACTTTTGCGCACTGTGTCATGTTTACAACTGTAAACAAAGATTTTATTTGTGATTTTTTTTCTTTTCTTTCAGTGTCCATTGCAGTTTATTTTATACATTGTAAGTGCCAGAGGTTTTTTTCTAAAATGCTCGAATTTGACATCTTAATTTCAAAAGTGATAAGATGATGGAATTCTGTAAATTAGAAAAATATCCATCTAATTTGCATATTCTGACGTCATATGGCGATGGAAATCGTGGATTTTGGTATTTTCTATATATATATATATATATATGACAGACATGTTAATAACTTGGACATGAACACACAAAGAGAACTCACACTGTAACATACTAAATGTTCAGAGAAATAGTAAAAAATGCAAATCATGACTGCCCCTGCTGTGGGTGCTGCTAACTGTCTGCCCAGACGCGCGCCTCCGGGTGAAGCGAGTGCCTGAGTGTCTCTGTGACTCTCCCTGCTGCTGTCTCCCCTGCTCTCCCTCTCTTCTCTCCTGCACTCTTCTGTCTAACAAACACAAGACAAAGTCTTCTCCATCACGTTACCGTCCCTGTGATTACAGGCAGAGGGGTAGCACCAAATTCTGGGACACTTGATGGGCCAGCACTACGTTAATGCGCAATACATATACATATATTGCCCCTCCCTGCCTTGGGCCCTGGGTACTTGGTACCCTTTACCCCCCCAGTCCGACGCCTGTGATTACAGGGCACAATAATCCGTCTGTGGGAGGCACTATTAGCAAAGACTTTAGCAAAGGTTGCAGTTGCCGCGCGGTGCCCTGACACGACTTCCAGGCTTGTTCTGCCCAAATCTAACCTAACCTATTTATCCCCAAGGGGCAAAAAAAGCACGGAGAGTTGCAAGTTACATGCTAAAAAGCTCAGTAAATGACACATAAATACATACACATCACACATCCTGTTTAAGTTCATGTTTGGAGCGTTTTAACACGGGTAATGACGGGTCTGAGTTCAGCAGCTGAATAACAATTGTAAACCGCTTTGTGACTCTGGTCTGTGAAAGGCGGTATATAAATAAAGCTTACTTACTTACTTACTACTTTTCTACTGCGCTGTACTTTGCTCTTTCACATATAGCCATTCTGTTTTGTGCTTCTACTTAAGTTGTGTGTATATTTGTTTGAAAATCCCTTCCCACAAGTGAGGAAATTACCAACAAGCAATGAGTGACCAGAGTACTTAACTTTTTCCCTATCTGGACCTGGTCTCGAGAGACATCAAATTTTATTTATAAAGCGCTTTTCATACAAAAGATGCAACACAAAGTGCTTTACAGTTTGGTTAAAAACAATCCCGCCGGCCCAAGACCCCTCCCCCAGACCACCCAACAGACCCACACACACACGTTTTTGTTACCTGGTGGCAGGGTTACCAGGTCCAAGAAAAATTTCCAGCCCAATGACCTCTCAAAACTCGACCAAAAAGTATGAAAACTAGCCCAATAATTAATTTCAGTTCAATTTAAATTTATTTATCAAATAAACATTCTGTTTGCCAAACAACATTGGCTGGTTTATTCTCCTTTCATCAGCTGCTGTATTGACACACAAAGACATAGGTGTCAGTCAAAAGTTTGTTTAAAAGAGTGTGTGTTTCATTACCTAGTACCTACCTAGATTAGTTAATTATCTTACATTTTCACTCTTCCTCTTATCCAGTTCTGCTGCAGCTCTCGTTGTGATGTGCTCGCATTTCACTCTTACAGAACTTGCAGAAAGCCTTTCTGTCATCATTTGGGACACTGCGTATCCACTCTTTTATGCCCCTTTCTGACTATATCCTATATCGTTTTTGGTACTTCCCCCATTTACCTGACATCGCACTGTTAGCTTCTTTTTTCCGCGTGCCTAAAAATGACCAAAATGACGGTCTTGATAGCTGACTGACTGGCTTCTTTGCCGCTGCACGTGCGGCCTCTGTCTTGCGTAGGGGGGCGTGCCGCGGCACCACTCAAAGGCTTGCGTGTGAGTGAGAGAGAGAGCGAGAGAGACGGGGAGGGTGGGGGTGGGGAAGGGGGGTGAGGGACAGTGCTGAGCTTTGAATGTGACGAATCTGATTGGGAAAAATAGATAAAATGACAGATAAAGTTGCGGCCGCGGACAGTTTAAAATCAGCCCAAGAAAACCGCAACCCGCAGCACAAGATTTTTTCCCGCAACGGCCAATTTAAAGTAGCCCAATTGTGCGGGAAAACCGCGGACCTGGCAACTCTGCCTGGTGGGTCCCTTTGACAGGGCCGTTCAGAATGGGACCCATAGACATAATCTTTTTTTACTGGGACTACTTTAAGTAATACAAACCAGTCAATAGAAAACAAACAACTCTTTTAAAGGATTTTTTTTTTTTTTTCGAATTGCAGTGATTCTGTTTTTGACATAGAATTTAATGCCACTCCATGTCCGATGTCTAAGGTCATCTGGTGAGGCATTAATGCAGGCCAGGCAGTGAGACTTCCCAGGGACTTTTCCAGTCTGTATGAAAGGCGTCATGGTCTTCTCCACAGCCTTCACCTCAGATGCAGACCATGGCGTTCTTACACGTTCTAGGGAGAGAAATAAAAATATATTAGCAATATACACACCCTGGGTTAGGACCAAGCAGCCTGGCTGTAATCCCCCACCTGGTACACTTACCAGAAGGGGCACTGCCACTACCATGGGGTGCATCTGGATGAATGGTTGAAGGTTCTCCGCTTGAAGTTTCTTTTAGCCAGTCTGTTTGTGAGAGGATCTCTACTGCTCTCCCTGTCGCACAGAAAATAAAAATACAAGTGGCGTTTAGGGGAAAAAAAAATTATACATATCTTAATAATATCAAGAATTACCTTCAGGCTCAATTTGTATCTGGTCGAAGCTCTTTCCTTTGAATTCCGTCACTCTTCCCTGCTCCATGGCCATTAACACTTTGCTGATTTTGGCCAGCTCCAGTGTCCCCTCTGGTAGTCTGTAATATTGTCTGTGGATGCGAATGTCATGGCCGAGGAAGTTGGCTAGTATGTCCATTTCATTCTCTTTCATATTGAGAACTGTAGACATAGTAGCTATGTGCTTTCTAAGTTTGGTTGAGGATAGCATCTCTGGATGCACCGCACCACATTCTTTGGCTACCTGCCGTAGGGAGTCTGATCCCCTGATGTGGGTGTCTGTGCCCGGGCGGGAGAAGAAGTATGGGTTATGGTCAGAGATGGAACAGGCCCTTCTGTTCTCCACCAGCACCTCCATCGAAGCAATCATTTCAGGAGTCAAAAGAACCGGCACTTTCCGACTTCTTTTCCCTTTAATTTCAATGCGTTGAAAATGCTGACACAGCTTTTTCTCAAGTTCGGACAGTCCCAGAGCAATGTCAGAATGGATCCCAGTCTTACTTCTTAAGACTGGGATCTTGAAACCTCACCTTCCCTTCTTCGATTGAAAATAATGACCTCACAAAGAGTCAAAACTGCCAGTTTAGACCAATGCTTAGACGTTGGCTCACTTATTAGGGTTTGCACATATTCAGGTCGACATACCTCAATATGTGCATGCATGGCTCTAACGTCCTCAGTCAGAGGGAGCAGGTCCGGAGTGTTCCACTTGGCTTGCCGGAGGGTCTGTAGGGCAGCAGAAGAAACACAGACGTCCCACCTCTTCTTAAAAAGAAGCCGGCTTCGTTGGAGGTTTTTAATAAATAGTTCATCAACACAATGCTCCATTTTTGAGTCACATTCAAGAATATCTGCTAGCTTTCTGAGGCTATGGCCGAGTTTGAGGGCCAAGGATGGAGTCTTGTATTGATTTGTTTCCTCATCATATCCAGCCACAGACCTGACTGCATCAATCACATGGTTAAAGTTGGAAGGAATAAAGAAATCCTTAGTTGTTTTCAGTTTCCCTGCGGTTTTTGCTTCGTTAATTAACCTACCGACTTCTCTCATTTTCTGCCTAATGTAATCATGCTTAGTCGTATCATGCCCGTGTAATCCGGTGGACTGGGATGGCATGTGTTTTGTTTGCATGTTTTTTTGGTTTGCTGTGTGTTTTCTTTCATGCCTCCCAGTAGCCATGGTTACCCGGCACACCTGCCTGCACCTGAGTGCAAATCAGGACACCTGTGTCTGGGGTGACTGTATAAAGAGGCCATGCAAGAGATCAGAGATGAGACGCGACACAGGGGAGCGGACGCGCAGCGAGGGGAGGCGAGCCCGGAAGGAGAGACCAGCGCGCACCGGGCCAGCACCACGGCACCCACGCTCTGGACCCCCGCACCACGACGAGAACTACACAGAGAAAGGGCATTTGGACCCTGCCCTGCCGGTGAGTTTTGTTCTTGTGTAGACCTGGTGTATGGAAGCCTTGGGCTGAAGGGGGGATCCTGGGTGCTGTGCGTGGCTGGCCCGTGTGTGTGCTGTGCGACAGGGCTGGAGCTCGCCGCTGGACCCGGGCGCCCCGTAGGAGGGGAGTGAGGTGGCGCAGCGTTCGGGCCGGGAAGAGAGGCGAGGGACCGGAGGCAGCGAACAAGTCAGAGGATGCAGCGGGAGAGCGGGGAGCTCTCCCTGTCCGTACGACGCTAGCGGCTGCGCGCGCGGAACCCCCCCCTGATGCCGTGGGAGTGCTGCCCTTCGTCCATCTGCCGGGTGAAAGGACCAGGCCCTTTGGACCGCCATCATTTCATCGTTTTAATTCTTTTTTAATCCTGTTTTTAACAACTATTTTATCTATTTTATATTGTATTAAACATGATTTTAATTCATTTTAACTTCTGGTTTTATTGGAAACGCCCAGCTCTTTTAATCCATAAATTATTTTATTCGGCACCTTTTCTGGCAGTTTTAAATCTACCTTTTTAATGTCAATCCCTCAAAACCCCCCACTATCACACCCGTGTTTTAAGTACAGGTGCTCTCAGAGTCTCAGAATGCCCTTTTCTGCTTTGACAACACCCGTGACCTCATCCTGATGCATTGCCGAAATTAAAGACCACAACTTTTTGCTGATGCCCTCCGGTACAGGCTGGGCTAGGGAGCAGAGGGACTGGACCCTACTTCTACCTGGTTTAGCCTGGGCATCTTTCTGTGAAAGCCGGCACCTGGCCACATGCCTCCACAGCGACTTTCGCTTAAGCAATGCCCCACAGTCTATACAGTGCAAAAACTCACTGGATTTAACTGGGCAATTTGGCTGTTTAGCTGGGACTAAAGTTCCAATGCCGGCCTTTAAAACCTCAAAATTGTGCTCACGGTTTCCACTATTCCTGATCAAATCAAACTGAAGTTTACGTGCTTTAGATTTCACAGGTAGAGCCAATGCCCTGGCTACGTCACTTTCATTTCCATGTTTTCTAGTCAAATGACGGGACATTTTGTGGCAGGACATTGAACAGTAGAGGCAGAAGTGTCTCTTGCTGTAAACCCTGCCCCCATTTTTCTTCTTTTGCAGCTGCATGATAACAATCTTATTTGCCTTTGGTTCGTCACTTTCCAAGTCTTGAAGAAAAGTGTTTTTGATTTTTTTTCCATACTTTTTTACAGGTTTCTTGACAGTTAAATCGTCAGAATCTGAGTCGACTTCATCAATTAGGGACTCTTGACTAAGCTGCACAAACAACAAATAATTTGTAATAATTCTATATAACATTTTGACGTCATGACTTGTAGTCAGCACTTACCAGTGGTTTGTAAGCGTGCGCTTCAGTGTGCTCCTCCATGATTTCTTGCAGCCTAATGAACCACACACTTGCACCTTTTTCTAGCCTGACACCTGATTTCCTCTGTTGTGCTGCTCCATGATTGGCTCCAGCCTGCTGGACTGAAATTGCCCCAGTGTGCCCCTCCTTGATATCCCGCAACCCACCACCAGGGTTCCGACACATAACACACTTTTTTCAGGAAAGTAAACCTCCAGGGGTCCTTTCCATATTTTTACAGAGACTGCATAAGGACCGTTAGAAAAGCATTACCCATTGATTATTAAGCTTGGACCAGTGGGGTCCGGTGTTCGGGCCCCACCACGTAAAACCAGTGCCCATGACGTGAGTGGAATCTCAGGTTATGGAACCCACCAGGAGTTGAAAACAAGTGCACACACACACACACGTTTTTGTTACCTGGTGGGTCCCTTTGACAGGGCCGTTCAGAATGGGACCCATAGACATAATCTTTTTTTACTGGGACTACTTTACGTAATACAAAACAGTCAATAGAAAACAAACAACTCTTTTAAAGGAATTTTATTTTAGAATTTTTTTTTGAATTGCAGTGATTCTATTTTTGACATAGAATTTAATGCCACTCCATGTCCGATGTCTAAGGTCATCTGGTGAGGCATTAATGCAGGCCAGGCAGTGAGACTTCCCAGGGACTTTTCCAGTCTGTATGAAAGGCGTCATGGTCTTCTCCACAGCCTTCACCTCAGATGCAGACCATGGCTTTCTTACACGTTCTAGGGAGAGAAATAAAAATATATTAGCAATATACACTCCCAGGGTTAGGACCAAGCAGCCTGGCTGTAATCCCCCACCTGGTACACTTACCAGAAGGGGCACTGCCACTACCATGGGGTGCATCTGGATGAATGGTTGAAGGTTCTCCGCTTGAAGTTTCTTTTAGCCCGTCCGTTTGTGAGAGGATCTCTACTGCTCTCCCTGTCGCACAGAAAATAAAAATACAAGTGGCCTTTAGGGGAAAAAAATCATACATATTTTAATAATATCAAGAATTACCTTCAGGCTCAATTTGTATCTGGTCGAGGCTCTTTCCTTCGAATTCCGTCACTCTTCCCTGCTCCATGGCCATCGACACTTTGCTGATTTTGGCCAGCTCCAGTGTCCCCTCTGGTAGTCTGTAATATTGTCTGTGGAGGCGAATGTCATGGCCGAGGAAGTTGGCTAGTATGTCCATTTCATTCTCTTTCATATTGAGAACTGTAGACATAGTAGCTATGTGCTTTCTAAGTTTGGTTGAGGATAGCATCTCTGGATGCACCGCACCACATTCTTTGGCTACCTGCCGTAGGGCGTCTGATCCCCTGATGTGGGTGTCTGTGCCCGGGCGGGAGAAGAAGTATGGGTTATGGTCAGAGATGGAACAGGCCCTTCTGTTCTCCACCAGCACCTCCATCGAAGCAATCATTTCAGGAGTCAAAAGAACCGGCACTTTCAGACTTCTTTTCCCTTTAATTTCAATGCGTTGAAAATGCTGACACAGCTTTTTCTCAAGTTCGGACAGTCCCAGAGCCATGTCAGAATGGATCCCAGTCTTACTTCTTAAGGTGAACGCTGTCAGTGGCATCTTTGAAACCTCACCTTCCCTTCTTCGATTGAAAATAATGACCTCACAAAGAGTCAAAACTGCCAGTTTAGACCAATGCTTAGACGTTGGCTCACTTATTAGGGTTTGCACATATTCAGGTCGACATACCTCAATATGTGCATGCATGGCTCTAACGTCCTCAGTCAGAGGGAGCAGGTCCGGAGTGTTCCACTTGGCTTGCCGGAGGGTCTGTAGGGCAGCAGAAGAAACACAGACGTCCCACCTCTTCTCAAAAAGCAGCCGGCTTCGTTGGAGGTTTTTAATAAATAGTTCATCAACACAATGCTCCATTTTTGAGTCACATTCAAGAATATCTGCTAGCTTTCTGAGGCTATGGCCGAGTTTGAGGGCCAAGGATGGAGTCTTGTATTGATTTGTTTCCTCATCATATCCAGCCACAGACCTGACTGCATCAATCACATGGTTAAAGTTGGAAGGAATAAAGAAATCCTTAATTGTTTTCAGTTTCCCTGCGGTTTTTGCTTCGTTAATTAACCTACCGACTTCTCTCATTTTCTGCCTAATGTAATCATGCTTAGTCTTATCATGCCCGTGTTTTAAGTACAGGTGCTCTCCGAGTCTCAGAATCCCCTTTTCTGCTTTGACAACACCCGTGACCTCATCCTGATGCATTGCCGAAATTAAAGACCACAGCTTTTTGCTGATGCCCTCCGGTACAGGCTGGGCTAGGGAGCAGAGGGACTGGACCCTACTTCTACCTGGTTTAGCCTGGGCATCTTTCTGTGAAAGCCGGCACCTGGTCACATGCCTCCACAGCGACTTTCGCTTAAGCAATGCCCCACAGTCTATACAGTGCAAAAACTCACTGGATTTAACTGGGGAATTTGGCTGTTTAGCTGGGACTAAAGTTCCAATGCCGGCCTTTAAAACCTCAAAATTGTGCTCACGGTTTCCACTATTCCTGATCAAATCAAACTGAAGTTTACGTGCTTTAGATTTCACAGGTAGAGCCAATGCTCTGGCTACGTCACTTTCATTTCCATGTTTTCTAGTCAATTGACGGGACATTTTGTGGCAGGACATTGAACAGTAGAGGCAGAAGTGTCTCTTGCTGTAAACTCTCCCCCCATTTTTCTTCTTTTGCAGCTGCATGATAACAATCTTATTTGCCTTTGGTTCGTCACTTTCCGAGTCTTGAAGAAAAGTGTTTTTGATTTTTCTTTTTCCATACTTTTTACAGGTTTCTTCTTGACAGTTAAATCGTCAGAATCTGAGTCGACTTCATCTATTAGGGACTCTTGACTAAGCTGCACAAACAACAAATAATTTGTAATAATTCTATATGACAATTTGAAGTCATGACTTGTAGTCAGCACTTACCAGTGGTTTGTAAGCATGCGCTTCAATGTGCTCCTCCATGATTTCTTGCAGCCTAATGAACCACACACTTGCACCTTTTCTAGCCTGACACCTGATTTCCTCTGTTGTGCTGCTCCATGATTGGCTCCAGCCTGCTGGACTGAAATTGCCCCAGTGTGCCCCTCCTTGATATCCCGCAACCCACCACCAGGGTTCCGACACATAACACACTTTTTTCAGGAAAGTAAACCTCCAGGGGTCCTTTCCATATTTTTACAGAGACTGCATAAGGACCGTTAGAAAAGCATTACCCATTGATTATTAAGCTTGGACCAGTGGGGTCCGGTGTTTGGGCCCCACCACGTAAAACCAGTCCCCATGACGTGAGTGGAATCTCAGGTTATGGAACCCACCAGGAGTTGAAAACAAGTGCACACACACACACACACACACACACACAAGTAAAACAATATAACCATGATGAGACTTGTTAGGGTTCAGATGCAACCAGCTAAAAAAGCGTCATCCAAGGAGCCGTCTGCACCAGGAGCAGAGAGCCGCTCGTAGCCACAGGGGACGACACAGGATCTAGAGGAGACATGAAACCGAGGCCCCAGGCCCCCACCAGGCCCAAGAGTCCGACCCCCGCAGCCACACCGACCACTGCTCCCAGTGCAGAGGGCTCCTCCAGAGGAAACACTGGGTACACTAAAAACAATACAATAAGTAAAACACTAAAATGTGAGACTAAAAGGAACACACAATACATGAATAATAGCAATAGCTATATAATAAATAATAAAAGATAAATAGAATGGAATAGGGGGCCGGTGCTATGAGACTTGGGTGGCATCTCTGATTGCCACCCCCCTGACCCAGAAATGGATTAAAGGGCAGAAAATGGATGGATGGATGGATAGAATGGAATAATAAAAACTAATCAAAAGCTAATCTAAAAAGGTGTGTCTTGAGCCTACTTTTAAAAATATGAACGTTCTCTGCAGCCCTGAGCTCCTCCGGCAGACTGTTCCAGAGACGGGGGCCGTAGTGCTGGAAAGATGCCTCGCCCTGAGTGTGTGTTCTGACTTTGGGAATGGTTAGGAGTCTGCTGCCGGAGGTGCGCAGGGGCCGGGAAGGTTCATAGGATAAAGGCAGCTCTGAAAGATAAGAAGGCCCAAGACCATTAAAAGAACCTTAAAATCGATCCTGAAACACACGGGGAACTAATGCAGCGATTTGAAAACCGGTGTACTACGTACTTTGGACTTTGTAAACCGTTTTGCACTTTTAACTTTTGTTTTTAATAAATCTGTGATTGTATCAGGACTTTGTTTCATTCATTTGTCTGTACACGTGCAGAAAAGGGGTTCAAAAGTTACGATTTCCTACCACCGACTTTTACTTCTATTTACATTACATACATTATTTGTCAGTAAATCCGTAAAACCGTGGTAAATTTATGAACAAGGATGGAGATATTTGCTCAATACAAAAGTTTTCTTTTTGCTCAAAACAAGGGCAAAATAAATATTTAGGCATATGACAATGTTATGCATCAGACCCTCCTCTTCACCACTGCTACCACAAGTTACTGTTGCTACATGTGTGTCCCATTCTGTCACATGGTCTCTCCATGGTTTTTACGCGGATTGTGCAGAGCACAGCAGGTCAGCACCATTAACTTCACATGTTCACTGTCTGAGTCGTTCCTTTAAGACTGCCGAAAGCATTTTCAACAACCACTCACGCTATGCTGAATTTTATATTAAATACTTGCTGTTCGTCTGTCACTCGCCCTGACAAGGTTTTAGGGGCCAGTTCTGCAGGAGGTAAGAAGAGTCCCCTAGGAGGTAATAACCAGCTATCACCGATATTATAATAAATCCATGCACCAATGTTACTGGTTACACATCGCGCGTGAATGACGTGGTCTGACAATCCCTCCCACGTTGAAGAGGTACTATTTCTATTGGAAAAGCACCCGCACAGGGCCGTGCCGTGCTGACCGTACTGTTGAAAAGCAGCATAAGGTTTGTGCTTGGTGCAATGCAACACTTGCGCGCTGCACTCACTTCTATCCAAGGACACAACGACAGGATTAAACAGTGGGAGTCGTGAAATAGGTATTGTGGTGGGCTCGAACCCACAACCTTCAGGCCTATAGGCCACTGTTGCCTACTCTGATTGCAGTGTGTCAAAAATGTGTCCCATCTTATGCTAGCAGTGTCATTTAGCCTACTTTATTTTCGTTCATATAGCCGCGTTGCCACCGCAGGAGTTCTTGGTAAAAGGAGCGGGGTGGAACTTTTACAGGAGCCGCTCCTCTCCCTCAGTCCTCTCAGTTGCTATGTCTCCAGAGTCCACTGCAGAGTAGGGACCACTCAGCGACGTCATGAGTTTTGATTGCCGCGTAAGCGAAACTCAAAACGTCAAACCCTTTGTTTATTTTATTTTACAATTGTAACCGCTCCGGTTGTTGTGGTCTTTGAGATTTTTAGTCCTGCTCCAGTTTTTTAAACTGTTTAGGAGTATGATGAATCCCCAGTGCTTCGAGGTGAAGCTGATAAATCCGTGTATCATTCGTTCTTTTGATTTTCTAAATAAAACCAACATTGAAAAAACGAATAACGAGGGATGTTTTTGATTCCCAATATTTGAATTTAATGCAAAATTGAAATATCGGTTTGTTTTTGGTTTTCTGTGGATCCAATTAAAACGAAAATGCAGTAAACCAATAATGATCGTCTAAATTACTGTTTGCGAATTCCATTTGAAACACAAGAATCCCCCGGAAGTGATTCGCAAGTGCGCATCCCGCAGGTAAACAGTGGAGTAGCGGTGGAGATGAACTAAATGATGGGTGCGTTGGAAGACTTTGCAGATACAGCGATAGAATGCTTCTAAAACATTCAAACATATGCAGAAATATCAACCACGTTACACCGACTAGGTTTGTCCAAATGTCAAGTCATCAGCTGAGTCATGTCCCTTCTTTTTGATACAGTGGTTAATCACGAAAGCAAACTTTTTGAAGTGGCTCACAGAAAGGTATTCTGAGTAAATGTATTCATTAAACATGGATCATGTTCCTGCCCAGTATATGCATACATATATATATTTTTTACATATCAGCCGCCTTAAAACTATTGCTGCTCCATCTCTTTTTCCTGGAATAATTGTATTGCAACATTCAAGAGGGATTCTGTCTCCCGAGGCTCAGGAATCACAGCTTGTTGTGTTTTGGCAAATTATGAAGGCCAAAGACTAAATTCATCATGTATGTAAATCTTCTGTGTGTCTGTTCCAGTGTAAATATTTTTGATTTGTTTGTTCCCAAATTAAAACACACTTGGACACAATTCTGTACATTTTTTTTCTAAATTGTGTTGAATCGCAATGGAAAACCCGTTAAAACAAATACTAAACTATTAGTGGATTATGTATCAATAGATTTATGAATTAGGAAATGACATTCTTAACTAAACAAGACTGTAAAATGGCAAGTTGTGTATTTGAATGTACCTTTACAGAACAACTTACACCTGAGACTTCCTTTCAGCAGCAACATGGGTCCAATTTTATTTAGACTTTACTAAGGACCTACATGCAAGCACAGAATCCAGAGCTAAGAATGAAAGAATACAACAAAAAAAACTGTTAAAAAGACACATAATCACATATTTACAGCAAGTCACACATACAAAGAAGCCAGTGACTCCAAAGTTTAGAAGTGAACCTGACTGAGCTAATGTATGGGCAAACCAGGGACTGTACTATACTATTAGGTACCATCATGACTCTACACATGAACCGATAGTAGCAGTGACGTAGAAAAGGAGCGCACACTGCACTCAGCAAACATCTGACTGGACGACTGTGTCTGGGATCTTCAGCAGCATCCTCATTCAGTCATAGGAAACTGTTCACCTCTGCAGACTGACTGCTTGTAGCTCCGCCATAGTTGGTTTGTGAATAAAGGAGCCCAAAAAGACTGGAACAAAGAGGTTTTTACATTCACAGAGCACGTTAGATTGACCATACAGTTTACATCTCTATCTGTGAGGTCACTGCGTGTGTAATGCCCATTAAGACCAGGACAACTGGATTTAAGAACAGTTTTTACACTTTCAAATGTGACATAACATAATGTACACTGATGAGTACGTGCTTTTTCATGCAATGATTCTAATTTTGTAACATAAATTTACAATGATAAACACAAGTTGAAAGTTTAAAATGTAAAGGAACAAAAAGGAGATTTGTAGATCAGTTATTATTAATTTTATTGCATTGACATAAACACATCCATCTTTGCAGATCACTGGTACCGGCCAGGACCAGCTGGAGAGCTTTGCAGATCACTGGTACAGGCCAAGGCTGGGAGTAGTGTGAAGTCTGAAACCTTTACCTGCTGCACACCCAGTGAGATCTAAAACAGAAAAGTGGGTTTAGAACAGACATAATTATTACTTGTTATAACTTAACTATCTTATAAAGTCAGCAGAAGAGAAATAGTAACCACCAAACAGAAAGATGCTCTGCTAGTCATGTATCAGGACAGGAACTCAAGCTGAACATGAGCCCAGCGGCTTTGACTGTTTCAAACCTGCAGTCTTTCTGACTGTTTCAAACCTGCAGTCTTTCTGACTGTTTCCAAGCTGCAGTCTTTCTGACTGTTTCCAAGCTGCAGTCTTTCTGACTGTTTCCAAGCTGCAGTCTTTCTGACTGTTTCCAAGCTGCAGTCTTTCTGACTGTTTCAAACCTGCAGTCTTTCTGACTGTTTCAACCCTGCAGTCTTTCTGACTGTTTCAAACCTGCAGTCTTTCTGACTGTTTCAAACCTGCAGTCTTTCTGACTGTTTCAAACCTGCAGTCTGAGGGCTCCTCGTTTCTCTTCATAAGCCTGAAGCATCTAGCTCTAACTACTGTCCCTCGACAATAATTGAGAATGAAGCAGAAACAAAGCACAATTGAATGGTTAAGGTACATCTAGCATCATCTTTTATTTACTAAAATGTAGGTGCATTTGTTACATGTGTAAGTGTTTCATGTATGTGCTTAAGCTAAATGTGTCGTAGCTAATGCTAACTTAGCTGTTAGCGCTAGTTGCTAAGTTATGTCTTACCTTGACACTTGTGTATATATTTTTAATCGAAGAAAACACTTCTCTCGTGAATTTGAGAATTCTCATCTGCGATGGTTTCTGCAGCAGCGAACGAAAAAGCTGGTAATCTGACTGATGTTGAGGAGAGTTTTAAGAGACATTTCTCCTACAACCAGCGCTAACAAGGTGCGATCCAAGTACCTGGAGGCGACACTTCCTGTTCTAGTGACAAACTCGCACTTTCGAATCACTTCTTCTTCTTCTTCTCGTGTTGTTTTATGGCAGTTGGCAAACAACTTTTGGTGCATTACTGCCACCTTCCGGAGTGGAGTGTGGGCCAGGATGGCCCCCACAGACAACAACTAGCTCCTAGCCCTAAATCCTACCTTCCAACCCAGATTTCTTCAGAAACTTAAACAATTCTTTTCTAACAACCTCTTTATCACAAACTTTCAATATATCCTTTACACAAAAAACAATTTTATGCCTTCTCAGTACTCGTTTAAATGGCTCCCTATACTCTCTATATCTGGGGCACTTAATAATGGCGTGTTCCACATTTTCCCTTGTCCTGCACACATCACAATTGCCTGTCTCATGCTTCCCTATTATTCTCAATGTATCATTTAGTCCTGTATGCCCTAATCTCAACCTTGACAATATATCTTCCTCCCTTCTATTTAGCGAACCCCAATCCTTCATCTTGAGCTCTGCTTCCTTTTGTATTTCATACAAAAATCTTCCTTTTAACCCCTCTTGCCACCTTTCTTGCCACTGCTCTCTCACTTTGCCTTTTATTATGCTTTTGATTTCTGCTTTACTATACCTAATTGGAAAGTCAACCTCCCCTGTTTTTGCCCCTCCTTTTGCAAACATATCTGCCAACTCATTTCCCTCCACCCCTATGTGAGCTGGGACCCATACTAATGTCACCACTTTACCCTTCCTATATATTCTCTCTAAAGTGTGTCCTATCTCTACTACTATATCTGGTCTGGATCTCGAATTCATGTTTTTAATACTTACTACTGCACTACTTGAATCTGATGCTACTACACTTCTCTCTGGTCCACTTTCTTCCACCCATTCCAATGCTAATAGAATTGCTATAAGCTCACCTGTATATACTGCTAAATTGTCACTTATTCTCTTCTTTCCTACTACACCTAGTCCTGGGATGACAAAAGAAACTCCTATCCTCCCATCCTCTAACTTTGACGCATCCGTAAAAACCATTACTTGCTCCCCATATTTCCCTAGATATTTCTCTACTCCCTTACTTCCACACTTTCCTCTACCTAAAAGACCCAGATCAATGCTTACCTCTTTCATATTCCAAGGAGGGATAACTGAAAGTGGCACTGTTGGACTCACGTCTAATTGAAATATCTGTGCTTCCCTCGCTTCACTCTCACAGACCCATCCAAAGCTATTCACTTGTAGTTTGACTTTCTCTTGACAGGGTCTTAACACCTCCAACCCTGGATGACCTCTGCTGTACCCTCTGAGGTTAGCCCAGTAATTGAGCATTAGTTGCCTTCTTCGTAGTTCCAATGGCATCTCTGCCATCTCAACCTGCAAGGCTGCCACTGGAGTTGACGTCATTGCACCACTGCATATCCTTAAGGCTTGGCTCTGAACCACATCTAACTTCTTTAGATTACTTTTTGACGCAGAAGTAAACACCACACATCCATAGTCAATCACTGACCTAACAAGCGCAACATAGACCTTCTTAAGGCAGGCCCGGCTTGCTCCCCAATCCCGACCTCTCAAACATCTCATTATATTTAAAACTTTTTTGCTTTTCTCTACAATCTTTTGAATATGCCCTTTCCATGTCACTCTACTGTCAAACCATAATCCTAAATATTTAAACTCATTCACTACCTCCAATCTCTCCCCATACAGATTAATATTAACAACAGCCTTTTTCTTTCTCGTAAAACTCATTACTTTTGTTTTTGCAACAGAGAACCTAAATCCCCACTTTACAGACCACGATTCAACTTTCTGTATCGCTTCTTGAATCTTCCCCACTATATATTTTACATTCCTTCCTCGCTTCCATACTACTCCATCATCCGCGAACAGTGACACTCCAACAGACCCTTCAACATTACAAAAAATCTCATTTATCATTATGGAGAAGAACACTGGACTCACAATACTCCCTTGTGGCGTCCCATTGTCTACCTCATACCTTGCGCTTATCTCAGATCCTACTCGTACCAAAATCTTTCTCCCTGTTAGAAACTGTCTGACCCATCCAAGCATTTCCCCTCTTATTCCCATCTGACGCAACCTTATTATAAGCCCTTCCCGCCACATCATATCGTAGGCTTTTTCCACATCAAAAAACACTGCCACCACACTCTCCTTGTTAGCCTGGGCCTTTCTTATGTCATGCTCCAATAAAACTGCTGGATCTATTGTGCTCCTGCCCTTTCTAAACCCATACTGATGGTCTTTAAGCAACCTATTTTTTTCCACAAAGTATACTAATCTCTCATTGACCATTTTCTCCATTAATTTGCAAACATGTGAGGTCAAGGCTATAGGCCTATAACTCTCGACCGCACTGGGGTCCTTACCTGGCTTACAAATTGGCACCACTACCGCTTCTTTCCACTGCTCTGGCAACACACTCTCTGCCCAGACTTTATTATACAATTTTAACAGCTTTTTCCTTACTACGATTACTAAGATTCTTTAACATACAGTAGCTAATATCGTCCCCCCCTGGGGACGTCTTCCCACATTTATTTAACGCACCATTTAGTTCAAACATTGAAAACTCCACATTGATCACATCATTATAACTCTGTGCATGCTCTAAGCCACCTGCGTGTTTTAATACTGTCCGCTCTCTTTCTCTCCTTTCCTCTATGCTTAAATTTTCTGAGCTATGGACCCTTGCAAAATATTTAGCCAATTCTTCAGCTTTACCCTTATCCTCCATCACGATACGCTCCCCACTTTTCATCACAGGGTAGCTAAACACCCTACCCCTACCTGCCATCTTTCTAATTGTTCCCCCAAACCTGGCTCATAGAGAAGTCTGTCTGTCCAGCGTGTCACAGTAACCCCTCCAATAGTTCTTCTTAGCTGCCCTGATCACTCTCCTGCCAACTGCCAACTTCCTCTTATAGTCCAGATAATTCTCCCAGTTTACATTATTTGCCAAAGCCTTGAAGGCTTTATTTCTCTCACGTATGGCTACAGTGCACTCTTCTGACCACCAGGGGACGATCTTCCTTTTCCTCCTCCCCTCCTTCTTTCTAACTGTCTGTTTTGCTGCATGAACTATTGCATTACACAAGCTACTATTAAACTCATCCACAGTAATATGACCATTAACATTTATCTTCTCAGTTTCTTCTTCACAAATGGTTTTGAACTTACCCCAGTCCACCTTGTCAAAACACCATTTACCTACCCCTCCAACAGCAGCTTCTTCAAAACTAAACCCTATCTGAATGACTAGTGGAAAATGGTCACTTCCTACCGTAGTTTCCTTATCCACCTTCCATGTGCAGTTCCCAGCAATACTCTCAGACACCAGTGTTAAGTCTAACGAGGACTCCTTCCCAGTCCTCGAATCAAATCTAGTTCCACTCCCATCATTCAGACATACAAGGCTCTTTATATCCAATAATTCTTCAACCACCAGTCCATTCGCATCATTAACCCACCCCACAATGTACTATGTGCGTTAAAATCACCACAACACACCACCGTCAGGTCATGGTACTTTGGATTTTGGCGTTTGTGTTTTTTGCCTTGGACTATATTATTAAAGTCGTTATTACTGGCATTCCTGCGTTTGAGCTCATCACTCATCTCACCTCATGATTCACTGCAAGATTTCAAATTATAAAAGTATTTACACAGTCTTTTTATTAAAGATTTTCGTTAGTTTTGTTTTTATCAAATATTTAAGAATTTTACAGTGGCTCTGCCTTTATTAAATGTCGATTTTAATTCTTATAGACACTACTAAATGAGGTGCTTGTGAACTGGTGCCAGCTCTGATTGCCACCCCCCATCCCAGAATGTATTAAGGGGAAGAAAAGGGATGGATATTTATAAGGTAATTTTTGTGTACATTTATTACAACATCTTCAGCCTTTTTAAAATTATTCATTATTTTTTAGGGGCGAAGGGGGGGTTATAGTCTGTGTATTTTGAATGCTAGATTAATGAGGATCTTTACGTAATAGCTCGATGACTTCTTTTTTTATTCCTGAAGGAGTAGCTTTGCCCTCGATCCCAGACCGGTGTGTTCAGCCAATCGACTCTGGTGGAGCATTGGCAGAACCACAAGTCCAAGTAGCAGTACCCTGCAAGAATTGGATGAGATCCTTCACAAGTGCCACAGTTGTGTCCTCCTCTCTTCTCACGGATAGCTAGTTTTAAAACCCACTTGCGAAACTTCAGGAACTGATGAGGATGTCTGCCGCGTGGATTGATGTCTTGGTTCATTTAATAGAAGACACCGGAGCGGATAAACTATGAACAACGACGTCACTCCAAGATCCTCTGTCCGATTCATCTCCACACAGCCCAGAGACCAATTTCTTGAATACTACTATGAGCCTTAGCCCAATCCAAATTTGTGATTAGTTCCAAATTCATGCGACCATTTGGGCCTTAATTTACAGACTCTCTATTGGTAGGTTATGTAATGATTAGAGCGCGACCAGCAATGGTATCCCCGGCGGTAGGTTACATCCGTAAGACCGAAACATAGAAAATGGCTAACCAAACTATGTACCGGCAATTGTTTGAAACCTCATTGGGTTGTAATATACATTTTAAATTACTGTTAGCGTTTTATTTATTTTTTAGAGATGGACCTGTGTGACACACCATTGGTGCACCATTTCCATGAAGTGATTGAAGGAGCACCACTTGAGTCGTTGGTGGAGGAGGCAAACATGTCTATTCGCCAAATTTCATGCCCCGCTTGTTGTCCTCTTTGGTCTGGATTAATCCTTGGTTGTCAGAGCTGACGCAAAAGCAGAACTGCAAAAAGTAATATAATTTAATAAATGCCAAAAAAAGTAAAAAACAGAAACCGGGAACAAGAGAAGGGGGGAAAACACAATGGGCCGACAACCAAGAGGGAACATGAGCACAGGGTCTAAATTACACACACCGAGTGGACACATGGTGTAGCACATCAGGGAGGGGCAAACAATCAACAAGACAGGACAAGGAACGCAAAAAACTCACATCTAAGGGAACAAAAAAAAAATATCAAATTAAACCAGATACCACATTCCAGAAAGTCCACTCCCATGAAATTGGTTAAGTGTATTGAAAAGCACTTCCACTGACTTAAACAATTTTCGGCCAAATTTTAGTATTTGTGAGTTGCAAAGGTTATCTTGAAAATTTGATTTTCCAAAAGTTATATCCCTACCCTAATTGCATTTATCATTTTGTCTCCCTATCCATCTGGGTTTTCGATCAAGGTACTCAACCACCAATGCTCTGTTTAAATGCTATCAATGATGTATTTTCTTGATTTGACCAAAATATGTTCTGGGCTCCTATTCCATGCTCTTTCCAAAGCCTTTGACTAGTAGGATACTCCCCTTTCTACTTTGACAAGCTTAAAGCAATTAGGTCTTGATACCCAACGCCATTTTCAATATGTTGTTGCTCTCAATTGTTGTTTTTCCATTCCTAGGTCCAACAAAGGCATAATTGATAACGGCTCACTTTAGGTCCCCTTCTATTCTCACTATTCATCAACGATCTTCAAAAGTCATATCAAAATAAAAATATATATCGCAGACGACAGTCATTTACACATCTACAGTAGGTCCATTCGTTGTTGTCGTCTTTCATTCACTTTTTCTTTTTCGGGAATCACGCAGCCTGCGTGAAAATTAGCTACATCTTATCGCCCACAAGGTGGCAGGCTAAGTTTCCGCTATAGCACTGCCAGCGACTTAGGACGCTCGGTATAGACTGCGTGCAAACTGTCTAGCCCAGCGGTGCTATGTTGGACGCATGGTTAGCATTAAATACAGGGACTGGGAGAACCAGGTTCGGATTCTTGTCTGAGGGACCATCTTTGGTGGGCTTGTGGCAAAATGGTTTTTTCATTAACAATTATTATATACATCTTGTCTTTAAATGTCGGAAAAATCTGGTGAAATTCACTAGTGTTATACGTTAAAAATTGTGATATGTTTTGATAAACCGAACGTTAGTTACATCCTCCGCTCTGGCCCCGGGAGCAGCGCTGTACCCCCGCTGCTGACAGCTCACGTGACCGCACTGCCGTCTGGCTCCGAGCGCGGAAATAGACACGCGGACTCACGTCTCTCTCCTCTTCTGCTAGCGTCTTCTCGCTCGCTGCTGCGTCTCTCTCTCTCTGCTCGAGCGTCCTCTCTCTCTCTGCTCGGCGTCTCTCTCTCGCGCTCGCGTCTCCTCTCTCAGCTCGCTCCTCTCTCTCTGCTCGCGTCCGCTCTCTCTATGCTTCACAGTCTCTTTCTTGCTCGGGTTCTCTCTCTCTTGCTCACGTCTCTCTCTCTCTGCTCGTATTCTCTCTCTCTCTCTCGCATCTCCTTCAATCTGCTCACCTTCTCTCTGCTCACGTCTCTCTCGCTCTCTCTCTGCTTCACGCCTCTCTCGCTATGCTCGCATTCATCTCTCTGCTCGCATCTCTCTCTCTCTGCTCGCATTCTCTCTCTCTCTTGCTGCCTATCTCTCTCTATGCCGCATCTCTCTCTCTAGCTCGCGTCTCTCCTCTTGCGCGCGTCTCTCTCCATGCTCGCGTCTCTCTCTCTTCTGTCACCCTCTCTCTCTCTGCCGCGTCTCTCTCTCTGTCCCTCTCTCTCTATCTCTCTCTGCTCACCCTCTCTCTCTCGATGCTCAGTCTCTTCTCTCTGCTCACGTCCTCTCTCTGCTCAACTCTCTCTCTTCTCTCTCTGCTCTCGCCTCTCCTCTTGCTCGGTCTATCTCTTCTTGCTCACGTCTCCTCTCTCTCTGCTCACGTCACTCTCTGCTCCCGTCTCTCTCTCTCTCTCTTCTCTTTCTTTTCTTTTTATGTCCAAGTCTCTCTTCTGCTAGCGTCTCTCTCTCTCTGCTCGATCTCTCTTCTGCTCGCGTCTCTCTATCTCTGCTCACGTCTCTCTCTGCTCACCTCTCTCTCTTGCTCACGTCTCTCTCTCTCTGCTCACGTCTCTCTCTCTCTCTGCTCCACGTCTCTTCTCTTGCTCAACGTCATTCTCTCTCTCTGCCTCACGTCTCTCTCTCTCTGCACAGTCTCTCGCTCTCTGCTCACCGTCTTCTCTGCTCGCCGTCTTCTCTCTTGCTCTCGTCTCTTCTCTGCTCTCTCTCTCTGCTCAGTTCTCTCTGCTCCCGTCTCTCTCTGACCGAGACTCCTTCTCTGATCCACGTCTCTCTCTGCTCACGTCTCTCTCTGCTCACGTCTCTCTCTCTCTCTTCTCAGTCTTCTCTCTCTCGGTCAGTTCTCTGTCGGTCTCTCTCTCTCTCTGATCACGTCTCTCTTGCCTCTCTCTCTTGTTGCGTCTCTCCTCTCTCTGCTCACGTCTTCTCTGCTCTCTCTCTCCACTCGCGGCTCGGTTCTCTCTCTGCTCACGTCTCTCTCTGCCTCACATCTCTCTCTCTCTCTTCTGCTCACGCCTCTCTCTCTGCTCACGTCTCTCTTGCTCACGTCTCTCTCTGCTCAAGCCTCTCTCTCTCTGCTCGGTCTCTCTCTGCTCACGTCTCTCTCTGCTCTCGTCTCTCTCTCTCTGCTCACGTCTCTCTACTGCTCGCGTCTCTCTCTCTATGCTCACGTCTCTTCTGCTCTCTTTCTCTGACTCTCGTCTCTCTCTCTCTGCCTCACGTCTCTCTTGCTCGCGATCTCTCTCTCTCTGCTCACGTCTCTCCTCTGCTCAGTCTCTCTCTCTCTGCGCACGTCTCTCTCTGCTCGCGTCTCTCTCTCTCTCGCCTCACGTCTCTTCCTGCTCTCTCTCTCTGCTCACGTCTCTCTCTCTCCTGCTCCGTCTCTCTCTCTGCCTCACATTCACTCTTCTCTCTCCTCTGCTCGCGTCTCTCTCTCTCTGCTCAGTCTTCTCTCTTGCTCACGTCTCCTCTCTGCTCTCGCTTCTGCTCAAGTCTCTCTCTCTCTGCTCACGTCTCTCTTCTCTGCTCACGTCTCTCTCTCTCTGCTCACGTCTCTCTCTGCTCTCTCTCCTCTGCTCACGTCTTCTCTCTCTGCCTCACGTCTTCTCTCCTCTCTGCACAGTACTCTCTCTCTGCTCACGTCTCTCGCACCTGTTCTTCTTTAAAGATGTTGTTTGATGCGGAGCAGAGGAGTCAGCAAAATAGATGGGTTGTGAGTTTATTAAAAGACGCTAGTTCTCTCATTCTTTACAGCAGGGAGTTTTGAATGTTATTGCATCGGTGATTAAATGCTATTTTATTTTAATAATGTAGTAAATGCTGTCATTAAGTAGTGCCTCCCAATCACCAATCCTCACCGCAGTATGTCTGTCTGCTATATGCATCCGATTCATTTGATGTTCCCTCAACCTACACTTGTTTTAGTTTAAATGTGTACGGCGAGCTGTTTTTCAGTCTTTGAAAATGTTGATGTGGGCCATTTTATGGCTATTAATAGCATCTGCCTCTGTCTGTGCGCTTTAACTGCCGGCACTAGGACCCACTACGTGGATTCGCCCCCTCTCAGCTGTCTTTCGCGCCGATATGAATGACAGCTAGCAGAAGTGATAGAAATGTAAACAATGGCAACGCCGAGCTGCTGAAAAGGGCAAAACCTAGGCCATTCAGTCTGCTGGACCAAGAGTTTGGTTTGTTGTTTGTGAAGGACCGTGCTGTGGTGCACTTTATGCTGTGAAAATGTTGTGTGCAGTACTTCACGTTGTTAAGCGTCATATTGAGCCGACGCACGAGAAGACCTTCCCAGACCACTCAGGACAAATAGAGTCAATTAATGTGCTGGGTCCCAGATATGGAAAACAAGCTAGTTCCTCAGGGTTTATACCACTGCTAAAATCACGGGACAGAAGCAGCTCTCCCTCCCCCCCACCACGACATAAACAACGCCCACCCCAGGCCCCTGATGTTTAGTCATTACGTAAAATTGCACACTTCAATACCATGCACATGTATAGCAGCCAACCTATCTTCTTTTCAAAACAGGGGCAATTCGCTGGGTTTGCTAGAGTTAAAATAAGCAGACATTCATCGCCCAACTCCATTTATAATTTGTAAAACACACGGCAAGAAAGAAAGTTTTTTTCCCACCCATCATAAACCTTTGTATTAGCAATATCGTTTTACACGTTTCTACAGGCTAGCCAACTATTCATTTCAACCTTCGGCACCAACACGCCAAAACCGCATGAATTCAAGCATTTGGACAATAATTAAACATGTTCACACTCTGGCATCATGTTTAAAAAATGAATCTGGCGGCATCCGAAAATGTATAACGGAAACACGCAAACATCGAATTCATTATATAATAAGCCTCTATTATTCTTTTAAATAATGTTGTTATAACACTCCACCCGTAATGCGACTTCTTGGTGCTGGACTGTTATAATAATACAACTCAAAATTGTTCACCTTTATAAGATTTTTGCATTCACTGACAATAAATTGCCAGTTGGTACTTTTATGACAATGAAGGCCATGGGCCTGTATAGTAGTACAAAAACAAGATAAAATAGACGTACAAGACACACAATGTTCTTGATGTATTAATCTGCCCCCCCCCCCCCCTTACGATTGTGTATCAGTTGTTTTAGCTGGACTGACGCCCAATTATCCAATTATAATGTGTTCCCTGTTTATGTTTGCCTGAATCTCACCTGTTGTGAATAAACTTCCATGTTGCTTGGTGTGCAAAGATCCCTGCTATGCGTCTGATTTTCGACATCACTTTCTGAAGTTTCTGATGAAATGTTCATTCTTATTTGATATATTAGTTGATTTGACTTTGAAGTTGTAGTGAACTTCTGACCGTTCAAGTGGCTCCCAAGATAGTTCCAGTACCAACTGAGGAAATTTACTTCGTCCACTGAATGCAAAAATCTGAGTATGTAGTGAACAATTGTGAGTGTCGTTTTTACAGTTTCACCGAGCTATAGTGAGGTCAATTATCAGCGTTAGCTCACTATAAATATGTGTTATGGCAAACAGCTGCATTCAACATTTCTGTACAACTAATTTGCCCAAAAAAATCACTGTATTGAATTTTTACCAACGTAATCGGGGGGGAAAACCGGGCCAAGCACAAAGTAGCCCTTTATATTCTCTTGTCAGTCTTAGGAACATTAGTTCCCCCTCGGGTTCACAGTGTGTGCGGCACGGTGGCTGAGTGGATAGCACTCTCGCTTCTGACACGAAGGTCCTGGGTTCGAATCCCCCGGTGGAAAAGGGCTTTCTGTGTGGAATTGGCATGTTCTGTGTCTGCATAGGTTTCCTCGGGTGCTCCGGTTGCCCTCCCACGTGACCTTGGTCCATGAAATGCGTATATAAATAAAATCCACTGATCTTTTTTAATGTCGGGGAGCTTAATCTTAAACTCAAAAATTGTAAGTTAATTGTAGGAGGACCAGTAATCTGAACTTAAAAAAGTAAGTTTTACAGTCTTGACAATTGCGTAAACTTGAATTTAAACACTTAGTTGGCAGCACTTGGAAAACTTAATGGGCACACAACTAAAGAAGTGTAGTTCTTCAAAACTTGAAAGAATTAAGTTAATGCCTTCAACTCAAAACTCCTTCGAGTGGTTGCTTTGAAAATTTTGGTTGAACTAACTTTATCTTGTTTACCAGTGTGCATGACCAGAAGTCCAAATAAAATAATGGACCATTGCTCCTGCAGCGCCCTGAACAGGGACATGCGAGGTGCGCGGGTCGGCCGAAACCCGACAGTCAACCCGCGGGGTCCCGCGGTTTTTCGGACGGGTTGGATGCCTCAAAAATATGAGTCATCGGCAGGTGCGGGTGGGTCGGGTCAGAAAGCTACTGATCCCTTATATTATTATATATGTGAGCCACGGTATGGGAGTCCCTTTGAGTACATTTGCAATCGCGCAGGGAGGATGTTAAACAAAATAAATCATGCCTGAACAAACAGGATCTGCTCCTTTGACTCCCGCTTAAAAGCACTCCAGAACATCCTGTGAGGACAGACGTGTGATCTACACCGAGGCCCCGAGCCTGATGACGTGGGGCCTAACAGCAGAGGCCTAAAGCAGGCGGCCTCATAACTTTAATTAGCAATGAAAGACTCAGTGGAAACCCGCTGTGGTGTGAAAAGAGGTCGCCGTCTTACTAACTTCGTCTCTTGATTTGACGCCAGAAAATAAGCAGAAGTTATAGCCTACCACCACTATCAATCAACTATTTTTTTCATAGAGCCATAAATGTGTGGATTGTTCTCGACTATTCCGTTTCATTTCCTGAGATATGAATTAATAAGTTGCACCAGAATATGAGGCAGAGTGGGCCACAGATCGTCTGGACTCTGAAAAAAAATGGAGTCGGGATATCTCGGCATTCCGCGCGGTTAATGAGTCGCCGCGAGGTGATAATTCTTACCGGGAAACAGTATCATTAATACCAATTTTTATTTATGGCATTACGGTGAAAGCGGATCTCTCAGCTGTTGCGGTTACGGAGCTATAATCCGACGATACCTAATAGCCATCATACACCTGGTAAGTAACCGGGGTTTTGGAAAACCAACACCACACACATACATCTCAGATCATAGCTTTAGAATGATGGTATATTGAGTCAGGTACGGTTGTTTTGACCCCCGCGGATCAGTGAATAAGTTGAAAAACCGCCGCGCTATCACACACTCTGCTCTGCTGCCGAAGCGGCAGGCAAGTCGGGCGAGTCCACTTTTCCGGGGGGTAGAATAAACGCGAGTCACGTGGCCCAAACCCCCGACCCAATCGCATTGGTTGGAATAATCCCATTTTACATGTTAACAAGCGGGTGTTAGGGTTGTTAAACATGTTTAAAGCTCGGGCTCCGGTAACTTTAGTCTATAACACTAACATGCCTTAAAGCTGAGGTCTGTAACTTTAGTCTGATAAATAACCTGTTTAAAGTTTGAGGTCTGTAACTTAGTCACATAACTAACACATGTTTAAAGCTGAGGTCTGTACTTTAGTCGCCATAAATAACACATGGTTTAAAGCTGGGTCTGTAACCTTTAGTCTCATTAATAACGTTTTAAAGCTGAGGTCTGTAACTTTAGTCTCATTATAACATGATTCTAAAGCTCGGGTCTGTAACTTTAGTCTTCATTACTAAAATGTTTAACGCTGAGTATGTAACTTTAGTTCATTACTAAATGTTTAAAGCTAGGGTCAGTAACATTCGTCTCCCATAAATAAACAATGTTTAAGCTGAGGTCTGAATTTTTTTAATTCTCATAATAAACTCGTGTGTGTGTGTGCATTGCCAAAAAATTTCTAAGCATCATATTCTAGATAGCTTTACACTTTATTTTGATATATTACATAGTCGTTTGAAAAAAATGTTCGGATTTCTTGTTGGCACGCCATCTTGGATAAGCTGGCGGCCATGAATTGGAATCGGGTCGGCCAAATTGTAAAATTGAATATCGAATTAACATCCCTGAATTGTTTCCTTCTTTCACTGTGAATTTTAATGTTTACTCTTAGTAAAATATGTAGTTACAGCTATTAGAAGATTGATAAAGGCTTGGAACTGGCTTGACATAGAATGGTTCCACAGTATCCACTTTGTTTTAAACCAATTACTTGCACTATAAGCGAAAAAAGCACTTATCATTATGGTAATAAAATATAACCACTTATCGATCTTCATAATTCAAAACTGTTTTATTCCTCTTACTGGCTGGAAAGTACTGTGTGAATTAAATCTGATTGGTAATTTAAAAAATGTAATTTGCATTGCTACTTTAATACTTACAGTCTGTGTAAATACAAGGGTACATGTGGTACACGTGCTTAGACTAATTAGATTGTATGTGGTAACATTCAAAATAGATGAGTGAATATTCCCTTTTCTATTTAGTGATTTGCGGAGGAGAGGAGAGGAGCAAGCGAGAGAAGTTTGGCAGTTAAAATAAATGAATTACTGCTTGCTAAATTATTTGGAAAGCATCTTCATTATGATTGTTATATTTATGTTTTTTTTATAAATGTTAGAGATGCCAGAGACAAAGGAGTCTGCTTTTTTTTCTGAGTGGGAGGAGGACACCCGCGGCGCTGTTGAGTCCTAATAACGCTTCAGCGTTATATTACCAATAGTTTCTCTTTCCATCACGATATTCTCCCTCGTTTTGGAACGATCACCAACGTGGATGCAAAAAGTTTACGTTATATTGCAGTAGTTTAATGTCTGCGGGTTATTCCAGAGCCTGCCTGCTACAAGGCCGTTCGCCCCGTTTTAACCAGATTTGTCGATGTGCGCGGGGCGAAACCTCGCCAATGTAACCCTGCTCACAAGACACAAACAATGCCACCTGGTGTTGTTTTGGGTTATTTGCAACCGTCACTGGAGGGGGGAAAATAAAAGACGCGTGAATCACGTGAGTCTCGTGTGATTCACGCGGTGAACGGCGACAAACGGAAGGGGACCTACTGTACACTGCTAATTTACAAAATCACGCGTTACGCCGTAAAGCGTTCTCCGACGCAGCCAGACCGCGCGTAACTTTTTTCCATGTTAAACATATGATGATATTTCCACTTCTAGCATCATGCATGTATGTCGCGAAGCTGCGCTCTTAATTTAGGTGGTTTCTAATTTTGTGCCGCGCTCCCATCGCGTCTCCCTTGATGATCTCATGTAAAAACAGTTTTTCTAGCGGTCCTATGGCTCCTTAGATTGCCTCTACCACACAAGCACTTGTGTTTAAACATCAGAGGAGGAGCAGCAGGTTTTACAGTGATTCTGGATATCGTTTTTTTACTTTCATAAAGTCTTGCGTATGGCCCAAACCAGCGCTCTCGACCATGAGGGCACAAAAAAATGCTTGTGATTGTGTTGCTCGTACATCAGTCCTCTGGCCCATACTGTCCTCCCTGTGTAGTCTATGAGAGCAGTGAAGAGGACAGTAGGGGCCAGAGGACTGGATGTAGAGCAACACAAATCAATGCATGTGTTGTCCTATGGTCTTTGTGCGCTGGTGTTGGCCAGACGCAAGGACTTTCTCTGATAGAAAAAAAACGATATCCCAGAATATCACTGTAAAACCTGCTGCTCTCCTGTGATGTTTAGGGACACAAGTGCTTTGTGTGTGTAGAAGCAATCTAAGCCCAAGGGATCCCGCTAGAAAAATCATGGTTACATGAGATATCAATGGGAGGGGACGCGTTGGTGCGCGCCAAAAATTTAGAAAATCCATCCTACATCTAGAGCGCAGCTTCGGTCATACATGCGATGATGCTAAGTAGAAGTGTAAATATCATCATAGGTTAACATGGAAAAAGTTAAGTTAACGGGGGGGGGGGGGGCCGGGGGGTGCGTATCTGCGCGTATTATCTACTCAACGCGTACGTGCTGTAACGCGTGAAGTGTAAATTCAGCCGTTCCAGTAGGTCCCATTCCGTTTTGTCGCCTTTCACGCGTGCATCACACGAGATTCACGTGTGTTCACATCGTCTTTTATTTCCCCCCTCCAGTGACGTTTTGCACTGACCAAAACAACCACCGGCTGCACTTGTGGAGCAGGGTTACATTGGGCGGAGTTTCTGCCCCGCGCACATCGACAATCTGGTTTTAAAACGGGCAACGCCTTGTAGCAGGCAGGCTCTGGATAACCGCAGACATTAAACTCTGCATATAACGTAAACTTTTGCATTTCACGTTGGTGATCTTTCCAAAATGAGGAGAAATAATCGTTATGGAATAGAGAACTAAACTATTGGTTCGGAACCCTGGTGGTGGGTTGCGGGATATCAAGGAGGGGCACACTGGGGCAATTTCAGTCCAGCAGGCTGGAGCCAATCATGGAGCAGCACAACAGAGGAAATCAGGTGTCAGGCTAGAAAAAGGTGCAAGTGTGTGGTTCATTAGGCTGCAAGAAATCATGGAGGAGCACACTGAAGCGCACGCTTACAAACCACTGGTAAGTGCTGACTACAAGTCATGACTTCAAATTGTTATATAGAATGATTACAAATTATTTGTTGTTTGTGCAGCTTAGTCAAGAGTCCCTAATTGATGAAGTCGACTCAGATTCTGACGATTTAACTGTCAAGAAGAAACCTGTAAAAAAGTATGGAAAAAGAAAAATCAAAAACACTTTTCTTCAAGACTCGGAAAGTGACGAACCAAAGGCAAATAAGATTGTTATCATGCAGCTGCAAAAGAAGAAAAATGGGGGGCGAGTATACAGCAAGAGACACTTCTGCCTCTACTGTTCAATGTCCTGCCACAAAATGTCCCGTCATTTGACTAGAAAACATGGAAATGAAAGTGACGTAGCCAGAGCATTGGCTCTACCTGTGAAATCTAAAGCACGTAAACTTCAGTTTGATTTGATCAGGAATAGTGGAAACCGTGAGCACAATTTTGAGGTTTTAAAGGCCGGCATTGGAACTTTAGTCCCAGCTAAACAGCCAAATTCCCCAGTTAAATCCAGTGAGTTTTTGCACTGTATAGACTGTGGGGCATTGCTTAAGCGAAAGTCGCTGTGGAGGCATGTGGCCAGGTGCCGGCTTTCACAGAAAGATGCCCAGGCTAAACCAGGTAGAAGTAGGGTCCAGTCCCTCTGCTCCCTAGCCCAGCCTGTACCGGAGGGCATCAGCAAAAAGCTGTGGTCTTTAATTTCGGCAATGCATCAGGATGAGGTCACGGGTGTTGTCAAAGCAGAAAAGGGGATTCTGAGACTCGGAGAGCACCTGTACTTAAAACACGGGCATGATAAGACAAAGCATGATTACATTAGGCAGAAAATGAGAGAAGTCGGTAGGTTAATTAACGAAGCAAAAACCGCAGGGAAACTGAAAACAATTAAGGATTTCTTTATTCCTTCCAACTTTAACCATGTGATTGATGCAGTCAGGTCTGTGGCTGGATATGATGAGGAAACAAATCAATACAAGACTCCATCCTTGGCCCTCAAACTCGGCCATAGCCTCAGAAAGCTAGCAGATATTCTTGAATGTGACTCAAAAATGGAGCATTGTGTTGATGAACTATTTATTAAAAACCTCCAACGAAGCCGGCTGCTTTTTGAGAAGAGGTGGGACGTCTGTGTTTCTTCTGCTGCCCTACAGACCCTCCGGCAAGCCAAGTGGAACACTCCGGACCTGCTCCCTCTGACTGAGGACGTTAGAGCCATGCATGCACATATTGAGGTATGTCGACCTGAATATGTGCAAACCCTAATAAGTGAGCCAACGTCTAAGCATTGGTCTAAACTGGCAGTTTTGACTCTTTGTGAGGTCATCATTTTCAATCGAAGAAGGGAAGGTGAGGTTTCAAAGATGCCACTGACAGCCTTTACCTTAAGAAGTAAGACTGGGATCCATTCTGACATTGCTCTGGGACTGTCCCAACTTGAGAAAAAGCTGTGTCAGCATTTTCAACGCATTGAAATTAAAGGGAAAAGAAGTCGGAAAGTGCCGGTTCTTTTGACTCCTGAAATGATTGCTTCGATGGAGGTGCTGGTGGAGAACAGAAGGGCCTGTTCCATCTCTGACCATAACCCATACTTCTTTTCCCGCCCGGGCGCAGACACCCACATCAGGGGATCAGACTCCCTACGCCAGGTAGCCAAAGAATGTGGTGCGGTGCATCCAGAGATGCTATCCTCAACCAAACTTAGAAAGCACATAGCTACTATGTCTACAGTTCTCAATATGAAAGAGAATGAGATGGACATACTTGCCAACTTCCTCGGCCATGACATTCGCATCCACAGGCAATATTACAGACTACCAGAGGGGACACTGGAGCTGGCCAAAATCAGCAAAGTGTTGATGGCCATGGAGCAGGGAAGAGTGACGGAATTCGAAGGAAAGAGCCTCGACCAGATACAAATTGAGCCTGAAGGTAATTCTTGATATTATTAAAATATGTATGATTTTTTTCCCCTAAAGGCCACTTGTATTTTTATTTTCTGTGCGACACGGGAGGCCGCCCAGGGAAAAAAGCTGAGGGCCCCTCTGGGGTGCCCCATAGCTGGCATGGAGCCCCGGGGGAGCCGGGAGTTTGTGGTGGGACTGAGGACTGGAGACACCGAGCGGGAGGCAGAGAGACAGAGTGCCTAGGCCTGTCCTCTGCTCTTCTCATGGTACCTCTCCCTCAGGCCTCTCTTCTCCCTTCTTCCCCCACACACGCTTCACGTCTCATTGCACAGGACGGGACCCCAGCACCTGCCTAGCAGGGCGGCACATGGCGAGAGGACGACGGCTGCGGCTGAGCCCCCGGGCCCGGGGCTCAGGCGCCAGTCCTCTCGCGTAGTGACGCCCGACGGCTCTAGGCAGGTGGTTAGCACACGGGGTACGTCCGCTCTCGGAACTCATCCCCGGCGCGGGGTATGGAGGCCTGACCCGGGTCTCCCCCCGCTCCACCCGCGGGTACCCAATGCTTGCCTCTCTCCTACGGGGAGCGGCGGGGGGTACTAAAGTCTCCTCGACCAGGGACCCCACTGGGGGGCCCTGGAACGGGGAGCGCCTGCGGGGTCCTGTTGTCCAACAGGCGAGACCCCTCGTCTTCCAGACTCCCAGTGGCCTTCCTCGGACACAGAAACAAACTGAACAACTCTTAGCGATGGATCACTCGGCTCCCCTCGCGGGGAGGCCGTGTCCCTCCCGCGGCTGGGGTTTGTTGCGCGGGAGGGGGCTGTTCCTCTCGCAGGTTCGGCCCTCGTCGGTCCGCGGTTCGTGCCCTCAATTGGAGCCGGAATTGTGTCCCACCTTCGGGCTCACACACCTCCCCCGTGTCTTCCCCTAACCCAAAGCGCCAGGCCTCCGCCTGCCGCGTGGTCCGGGCGCGGCTGTTGGTAAACCCCCGCGGTTGATCGATCTGCCCGCGTTACGGCACGTGGCTGGAGGCCTGGCCCGGGTGGGGGGGACGTGGGGGGTGGCCCAGGCGTGCCTGGTCGCTCCCGCGCCCTGTGCACTTGTCATCCATCGGGAAACACGGTCCTCCCCACAGGGCCCGTGTCCCTCCCGCAGCTGGGGTTTCGCAGCGCGGCAGGGGGCTGTTACTCTCGCAGGTTTAGCCCCCGTCAGTCCGCGGTTCGTGCCCTCAAGTACAGACGGACCCGTGTCTAACCTCCGGGTCAAAAACCCTGCCCGTCCTTCCCCCCCCCCACAATGCCAGGTGTCCACCTGCCGCGTGGTCCGGGCGCGGCTGCCGGTGAACCCCCTTGGTTCTGGGACCCGCATGGCCCTATTTTAAGCCGGATTTAAGGGCTTTTTTCAAGGTTAAAACCTCCAGGGACTCCCCTTGGTTCTGGGACCTGTCATTGCTCTTTTTCAAGACAGATTTCATGCGCTCTCTCCCGGGGAGAAATGCGCCCACCCTTATTCTTTGAGAATGTGTGTGCGTGTGCGTGTGCGTGTGCGTGTGCGCGTGCGCGTGCGTGCGTGTGTGTGTGTGTGTGTGTGTGTGCGTGCGCGCAACAGTGTCAAAGAGAGAGGGAAAGGGGGAAAAAAGGGACAAAAATACCATGATGACAAATGAAAGTGAATTAAGTAGTACATTATTAAATCCAGAAAACCACAAAATGGTCGATGTGAATTGCGAACTGTATAAAACGCTAAATAGTATCCAGTTCTGTATGCATGAGAACACCAATAGCTACAGAACAAATGAATTTGGTAGTGACATAGATCCAGATAGTCATCTTTATAATATAGTTAGTGATTGTGAATATTATACAGTCGATCAATTTAGGTGTGTGAATACAGATGGAGCATTTACCATAATACATTTTAATAGTCTAAGTTTATTTATGAATTATGATCATATTAAGGAATATTTGGACAAGTTCAAAATGTTCAGTGTCATTGCAGTTTCAGAGACCTGGTTGGACGATGATAAGTGTTCTGAAATTGAATTGGAAGGATGAGGCTGAGGCTAAAAATACGTTAAAGAGAACAATGCTGTCAAAGACTAAAAAATCTTGATTTTGCATCATATTTCCTTATGATGCAAATTCAAACTTACTGTCATTCTTAATCGGTTGTCCAGTCTTCACCAAGAGTGGTGTCAATTGGGCTACTCTGTGGGGAGATACTTAAGGCTGTTTCAGAGGTCAGACCAGTCAAGTTTATCTAATGCTACTGTATGAACTCATCAAAGACTAGAAAACAAAGCCACCTCAGCTGTTTGACATGATGCACACGTCTCCCATGGGCATTTCTGGGGAACATTATCATAATTATTAAGGCTAATATTCCCCGCGATGGCTCCATGGCCTCATCTCTGCATCACCATGGCAACAGATGGCTAAACGCAGCAGAAGGTTATTACATGGGACTATAAAATGGGACCAAATGGGCCCTGGTGCGTGTGAAGCATGGTTTGAGGAGCGAGGGACAAATAAAAGCTACACAAATAGTTTTATGTTCCAGAATATGATGGTAAAAGAGAGAGGGGGATCTGTATATAACACAATCCATGTTCTACCTTCTAAATGTTTAGCAAAACGAACCAGCCATGTGTTGAATTGATATAGAATCTAATCTTAAGTATTGTTCAGGCATGTTATTGAATTTCTTTTTGTTTTTATACTTGAATTGTGTATACATGTATTTGAGCTTTGACGTAAATTTTTCTTTAATAAAAGAAAAAACTGATCTGACCTTGCGCCCTTCCATATCTCATTGGTCGAGTCCGCTGTGTGCTGGAGTTTGTCCGGCCTTTTAATTCAAAATGCTGGGTGACCAGGTTGATAGCCCAGGGGAAATATGGAACATATGTGCCAAGATATCAAACTGGATCTTCAAAATAATAAAAGATGCATTGTGAACTTTGCAGCACATGGGTAATACAGTGGTGAATACAGTTGAATTATAATACATGGTATAAATATTCTTAAGATTAAGTTTAGGGGCCTTTTGTCCCTTAAACTTAATCTTAAGAATATTTATACCATACCTTATGTTCTTTAGAGGGGTATGTGTCAATGGAGATGTAGCTTTATGCAAAATGCTCCACAAAATAATCGCTAGAGCAGCTTTAGTAATGCTTATTTTACATTATAAGAGGAGGAGATCCAGATCATTTGCATTGTGAGCTGTGTAGAAACCATGCTTCAGTTTCATATTTTCTAACATTTCATTAACATGACTCCTTGTAGTAGATCCAAACCACTTGTAGATCCATAGCGAAACGCCTCTGGTGGAGCATGGCGGAACTACAAGGGTCTAGCGAGAGTCAGGCTAAAAACCACATGCATTCAAATGAAACAAATGAAAAGACCAAAGCACTGACAATGAGAAATGTCGCCCTCTCCTAATGATTTCTTGTACAGTAAATACTGTTTTTACTTTGCTGTAGTCTGAAGTTATATTCTATGACCCCCGTGAGTGTCACGGTCAGGAGATTATTTCCAGAAGCATTTAAAAAATATATATAATATATATACGGAAGCTTATTGCATTCACTTGAAATAAAAAGTTTCTGTTTTTATGAGACAAATAAATCCTGTTTTTATGACTTAAAAAAAGTAGTTAGCCGTTAGCTTATCATAAAGAATAGTCATGATCATAACACTCTCCTTCCTGCCATACAGCCAAGCGTTTCCATGAGTTAGTACAACCACGGTCCGCACAGAATGGCCCTCATTTATGAAACTTGCAGACGGCCAAATCCAGGTGTAAATGATGCGTACGCAAAAAAATTACACTTTTCGACATTTATCAATCTGAACGTGAGCGTATGATTCGCACAGAATTTACACCAAGTCAGGAGGTGGTGTACATTTTACACCCATCTCAACCTTCATCACAACACGCGAAAACACTCATGAAATGCACGATTTGGACAACAATAATCATTTTCTCACTCTGGCAAGATTATAGGCAATTTTACAAAGTTATATTAGGGCTAGTTTGTGTTATTAAATAACGTGCAAGATGTCAAACTCTAAAGTCTCCCACAAATGTGTGGATCGTTATATGCACCTACAATCAGTGCGTAACGCCATTTGGTTCATGCGGGTCCAAGCAATCTCATGCTCCGTGAAGTATTTTTCCTTAGCCGTTTACTCACTAACCAGACCCTGCGCCATATACGTAATTACGGCTATGTTTTGCCTCATTCACCTCTGGCAAAGCAATGTGTTTTCCTTAGTTTTGTGCATAAAGCCCCATAAACGCAATTGATCTTGCTCACAACTGTCTCAGCCACTGCCCTTCACTCCGCAGAGCAGAGATAGGACGCAAAGCGCATGTGGGAACTGGTTCACCAGCAGTATAGTTCATTCATTCATTTATTATTTATTTATTTATGTCGAAGTTTCAGGAGAGATGAGTGCTGCAGTGGGTCTAGACACTAGGGAAAAAGTGTATATATAATATAGCGTATATATATATATTTTTTTAAAGCGTGAATAAACTCATAAGTGCGTGCTTTTTGAGGCTTGACAGGGCGTGATCAGGCGGTGGATATTTATAGGCGTGATTTTCATAAATACGCTGGTTTTGATCGCGGCATTTATTAAACAGCCGCAGGTGCGTACACTCGAATCTGTGCGGATCTCACACGTTCGTAAATGCCACGTCGAATCTTGCGTATCTGGAATATACACCCAAAATATACACCCTATTCTGCGCAACTTTCATACATGAGGGCCGTGTCCCAGAACCCTGTACAACGTAGAATGATTCATTGCTATTCACCCGTTGTCCCATTGTCTGTTTCATGGTACGATGACGGGATCTCTGAGCCTGGCCTCCTCCATCTACACCTGCGGACTGCCCCGCCCGACCCGCCTGGGAGTGCTTCAGTCCTTTACTGGACCTGTCCACGTTCAGCGGCCACTGGTCCACGTTCTGTAGCTAGCTTAGGTCCTAGATCATTTGCCTGTCCCTCCGGAGGAGCGGATCCCTTTCTCAAATGGGTCTCCCTCCCTGTGGGTTTCCCTAGTTCTCCCCAAGGTTTCTCACTTTTTCCCACTGGGTTTTTTAAGAGTTTTTCCTTGTCGATGCAGGAGGGTCTTGTTGGACAGTTAGTATCCAACAGAAAGGATTGGTGATGATCAGGACACTTTAGCATTCTACAACATGTATGGACATTTTCTTCTGTGTGTGCTTTATATTCTTCATGTGTTTTAACTGTTGATTCTCTGACCTGTGTTGGTGATTTCAATGGTTTTGTTAAGTCCTCTGAGATGACTTCTGTTGTGACCTAGGGCTATACAAGAATAAATTGTATTGTATTGTATCCTCTCTCTATCTGTGAGCCGCGCTAAGAGCTAACCGGGTGTCAAGAACAGTACGGAGGTTCAATGGCCGCGCCCGTGGTTTCGCCCAAAAAACTTGTCCATTGCATCAAGATGATCACACTGGTCAGGTCATTGAACAGAGGATTTATTTGTCTCGCAAAAACAGGATTTTTTTTAAGTCATCGAAACAGGATTCATTTGTCTCATAAAAACAGAAACTTTACTCATAAAAACAGAAACTTTTTTTAATTCAAGTGAATGTAATAAGCTTCCGTATATATATATGTATATATATATATATATATATATATATATATATTACATATCAACAGGGCTCTAAGGGACTTCGTTGCAAACTCGATGGGAATGTGGAAGACCACCCTTGAGGCAAATGGCAAGCCGCTCGCACAAGTGACCAAATGTGGTATCTACCAAGGAGATGCTCTGTCCCGACTGTTCTGCATAGGCCTCAACCCTCTAAGCCAAGTAATTGACCAGACTGGCTATGGATACCGCCTCAGGAACGGAGCAAAGATCAGTCACCTCCTCTACATGGATGACATCAAGCTGTACGCCAAGAGCGAGAGAGACATCGACTCTCTGATCCAAACCACCAGGATCTACAGCCATGACATCGGGATGTCATTCGGACTCGAGAAATTTAGCAGGATGGTGACTCGGAGAGGTAAGGTAGTCCACACAGAAGGGATCTCACTCCCAGAGGGAACAATAGCAGACGTTGAGGACAGTTACAAGTATCTCGGTATACCACAGGCAAATGGCAACCTCGAACAGGTGACGAGGAAAGCGGCAACTGCCAAATACCTCCAGCGAGTAAGGCAGGTCCTAAGAAGCCGGCTCAATGGCAAGAACAAGGCCCGGGCAATTAACAGCTACGCCCTGCGTCCAGATACCCTGCAGGAATAATCAGGTGGCCAAAGGAAGAGATTCAGACCACAGATGTTAAAACTCGAAAGCTCCTTACCATGCATGGCGGGTTCCATCCCAAATCCAGCACCCTGAGACTGTACGTAAGCCGTAAAGAAGGAGGCCGAGGACTAGTGAGTGTGAGAGCCACTGTCCAGGACGAAACATCCAAACTCCATAACTACATCATGGAGAAAGCCAAAACGGATGACGTACTCAGTGAATGTCTCAGGCAGTGGCGAGATGAGGAGGTGCTGGAGGAGAGCCCATCATGGGAGGACAAGCCCCTACACGGCATGTACCACCGGAGCATAACAGAAGTGGCTGATCTCAAGAAGTCCTACCAATGGCTAGAAAGGGCTGGCCTACAGGACAGCACAGAGGCACTCATTATGGCTGCACAGGAACAGGCACTGAGCACCAGAGCGATAGAGGCCCAGATATACCACACCAGACAAGACCCAAGGTGTCGGTTGTGCAAAGAGGCACCTGAGACGATCCAACACATAACTGCAGGGTGCAAGATTCTGGCAGGGAAGGCCTACATGGAACGCCGTAACCAAGTGGCTGGCATAGTGTACAGAGACATCTGTGCAGAGTATGGGCTGGAAACCCCAAGGTCTAAGTGGGAAACTCCTCCAAAGGTGGTGGAGAATGAGCGTGCAAAGATCCTGTGGGACTTCCAGATACAGACCGACCGAATGGTAATGGCGAACCAACCTGACATTGTGGTGGTAGACAAAGGGCAGAGGACAGCCGTGGTGGTGGACGTGGCAATTCCAAGCAATGGTAACATCCGGAAAAAAGAACATGAAAAGCTTGAGAAATACCAAGGTCTCAGAGAGGAGCTGGAGAGGGCCTGGAGGGTAAAGGTGACAGAAGTGCCCGTGGTAATCGGTGCACTCGGGGCAGTGACCCCGAAGCTAGAAGAGTGGTTACAGCGGATCCCCGGAACAACCTCGGACATCTCGGTCCAGAAATGTGCAGTGCTAGGAACAGCAAAGATACTGCGCAGAACCCTCAAGCTCCCAGGCCTCTGGTAGAGGACCCGAGCTTAGAGAGGGATAACCGCCCGCGGAGGGCCAAAAGTGAGTGGACAATTTTATATATATATATATATATATATATATAAATTAAGTGAAATTACATAGCACGACAAATTACTCAAATTAACAAGAGAGGTAGGTGGTTTTACACTCACAAATAATTGTTTCTTTTCTTCAGTGGGGGTTGCGGGTCGGTACCGAGATCTCCATTGTTTTCTTCTTTTGTATTGGTTTATTTTATTTACATTTGATTTGTTTACATTATGTATTTTGACCACATTATTGACCATATAACCTAATTTTTAGATTGTTCCAAACGAAAAAAGTTCCAACCGGACCAAAAGTATGAATGGTTATTGCAGTCTGAGAACAATTATTATAGTTATTAATTGTGTTAATAAAACAATTAATATAATATTATTATTAATTGAGTTTTGGGTTCACTGTTTAGAATGCAACGCATTATATGGTGGTTTTCGTGCGATAACTTGGTAGAGCATTGGCCTTTAGCCTGAAGGTCGTGGGTTCAAGACCACCACGAGACCTTCTCTAACTCAATTGATGTCTGCTGTCGTTGAGTCCTTGGGCAAGACACTTAACCCACTTTGCCTATGAGGAGCACGGAAGTACTGTTCGCTGCATGCCTTGATGCAGTGGGGCAAAAAAGTATTTAGTCAGCAACCAATTGTGCAAGTTCGCCCACTTAAAAATATGAAGGAGGCCTGTACATTTCATCATAGGTATACCTCAACAATGAGAGACAGAATGTGAGAAAAAAAATTCAGAAAATCACATTGTCTAAATTGTAAATCATTTATTTGGTGGAAAATAATTATTTGACAACAAAAGTTCATCTCAATATTTTGTTACCCTTTGTAGGCAGTGACAGAGCTCAAATGTTTACTGTTGCCGATATTTTGGCCCATTCCTCCATCCAGATCTCCTCTAGAGCAGTGATGTTTTGAGGCTGTCGCTGAGCAACACAGACTTTCAACTCCCCCCAAGATTTTCTATGGGGTTGAGATCTGGAGACTGGCTAGGCCACTCCAGGACCTTGAAATGCTTCTTATGCCTCTCCTTTGTTGCCCGGGCGGTGTATTTGTCATGCTGAAAGACCCAGCCACGTTTCATCTTCAACACCCTTGTTGATGGAAGGTGGTTTTCATTCAAAATCTCATGATACAGTGCCTTGCGAAAGTATTTTTCAACATTTCGCCACATTTCAAGCTTCAAACATAAAGATATAAAATGTCATGAATCAACAACAATAAGTGGGACACAATCGTGAAGTGGAACGAAATTTATTGGATGATTTTAACTTTTTTAACAAATAAAAAACTGAAAAGTGGGGCGTGCAATATTATTCGGCCCCTTTACTTTCAGTGCAGCAAACTCACTCCAGAAGTTCAGTGAGGATCTTTGAATGATCCAATGTTGTCCTAAATGACTGATGATGATAAATAGAATGCACCTGTGTGTAATCAAGTCTCCGTATAAATGCACCTGCTCTTTGATAGTCTCAGGGTTCTGTTTAAAGCGCAGAGAGAACCATGAAGACAAAGGAACACACCAGGCAGGTCCGAGATACTTTTGTGGAGAAGTTTAAAGCCGGATTTGGATACAAAAAGATATCCCAAGCTTTAAACATCTCAAGGAGCACTGTGGAAGCAATTATATTGAAATGGAAGGAGTATCAGACCACTGCAAATCTACCAAGACCCGGCCGTCCCTCCAAACTTTCATCTCAAACAAGGAGAAGACTGATCAGAGCAGCCAAGAGGCCCATGATCACTCTGGATGAGCTGCAGATAACTACAGCTGAGGTGTCAGAGTCTGTCCATAGAACAACAATCAGTCGTGCACTGCACAAATCTGGCCTTTATGGAAGAGTGGCAAGAAGAAAGCCATTTCTCAAAGATATCCATAAAAAGTCTCGTTTAAAGTTTGCCACAAGCCACCTGGGAGACACACCAAACATGTGGAAGAAGGTGCTCTGGTCAGATGAAACCAAAATTGAACTTTTTGGTCACAATGCAAAACGATATGTTTGACGTAAAAGCAACACAGCTCATCACCCTGAACACACCATCCCCACTGTCAAACATGGTGGTGGCAGCATCATGGTTTGGGCCTGCTTTTCTTCAGCAGGGACAGGGAAGATGGCTAAAATTGATGGGAAGACGGATGGAGCCAAATACAGGACCATTCTGGAAGAAAACCTGTTGGAGTCTGCAAAAGACCTGAGACTGGGACGGAGATTTATCTTCCAACAGGACAATGATCCAAAACATAAAGCCAAATCTACAATGGAATGGTTCGCAAATAGACGTATCCAGGTGTTAGAATTGCCAAGTCAAAGTCCAGACCTGAATCCAATCAAGAATCTGTGGAAAGAGACTGCTTTTCACAAACGCTCTCCATCCAACCTCACTGAGCTCCAGCTGTTTTGCAAGGAAGAATGGGAAAGAATTCCAGTCTCTCGATGTGCAAAACTGATAGAGACATACCCCAAGCGACTTGCAGCTGTAATTGCAACAAAAGGTGGCGCTACAAAGTATTAGCGCAAGGGGGCCGAATAATATTGCACGCCCCACTTTTCAGTTTTCTATTTGTCAAAAAAGTTTAAATTATCCAATACATTTCGTTCCACTTCACGATTGTGTCCCACTTGTTGTTGATTCTTGGCAAAAAATTTAATTTTCATATCTTTATGTTTGAAGCCTGAAATGTGGCAAAATGTTGAAAGGTTCAAGGGGGCCGCATACTTTCGCAAGGCAAAGTATATGGCCCCATTCATTCTTTCCTTTACACGGATCAGTTGTCCTGGTCCCTTTGCAGAAAAACAGCCCCAAAGCATGATGTTTCCAATTCCATTTTTCACAGTAGATATGTTCTATTGGATGCAACTGTCCTCCAAACACGACGAGTTGAGTTTTTACCAAAAAGTTCTATTTTGGTTTAATCTGACCATGTGACATTCTCCCAATGTTTTTTGATCATCCACATGCTCTCTAGCAAACATCAGACGGGTCTGGACAAGTACTGGCTTAAGCAGGGGACACGTCTGACACTGCAAGATTTGAGTCCCTGGTGGCGTAGTGTGTTACTGATCCCAGCTCTCTGCAGGTCATTCACTAGGTCCCCCCGTGTGGTTCTGGGATTTTTGCACACCATTCTTGACCATTTTGACCCCACGGGATGAGATCTTGTGTGGAGCCCCATGTCGAGGGAGATTTTCCATTCGCTTACTAATTGCTCCCACTACAGTTGATTTCTTCAAACAAAGCTGCTTATATACCTATTGCAGATTCAGTCTTCCCAGCCTGGTGCAGGTCTACAATTTTGTTTCTGGTGTCCTTTGACAGCCTTTTGGTCTTGACCATAGTGGAGATTGGAGTGTGACTTTTTGAGGTTGTGGACAGGTGTCTTTCATACTGAAAATGAGTTCAAACAGGTGCCATTAATACAGGTAACGAGCGGAGGACAGAGGAGCCTCTTAAAGAGGAAGTTACAGGTCTGTAAGAGCCGCAAATCGTACTTGTTTGTTATTGACCAAATACTTATTTTCCACCATAATTAGCAAATAAATTCTTTAAAAATCAGATCATGTAATTTTCTGGATTTTTATGTCTCATTCTGTCTCTCATAGTTGAGGTTTACCAATGATGGAAATTTCAGGCCTACCTCATCTTTTTAAATGGAAGATCTTGCACAACTGGTGGCTGACTAAATATGTTTGATGTGTATTCATCAATGGGACGAATGAAGGACTTTCTTCTTAAAAGGTGCACTGTAATTTTTAGTGCCATCTAGCGTTGAGATCTTATATTGCAGTCCAATATAGTACGTAAGCCTTTGAGTTGAGGAGCACGGTCTTTGACAGTGCCCCTCAACTCTCAGTCATTCACCATACTGCCAAGGAAAGAATACTTTAGTTTGATAAATGGGGATATGATATGGATCATGTTATTTCATGATACACAACTATCATGTTTTTCATGATACCAAATTATCATGAAATATCATGTTATTTCATACCAAATTATCATGAAATAACATGATATTTCATGATAATTTGGTATCATGAAATAACATGATAGTTGTATATCATGAAATAACATGATCCGTATCTTGTACAAACATGAAATTATCTTGAAATAACATGAAAGTATCATGAAATAACATGATACCAGCGGGAAAAAAAACACACTCACAAGTGAACCTAACAAGCTTCCGTATCGTCCGGAACGTTCTTTTACATAACTGTGGTCCTCCATGGTTCTTTTATATAACAGTGGTCCTCCATGGTTCCTTCTTCCAACTTGTGAAGGCATGTTTAGTAGCTCATGTGAAACGAAAATGTGATTCTCGCATTCTTTTTGTCTCATATCCACCACTGTTTTTCAAGATGGCGCATTTACACGGAGAGCACTCCTCTCTCATGGACACTTTTAAGTTAAATTCAAAGCCTCTGAAAACAATTCAAAAAACATGGTGGAGGTAAATATTCTTAAAAAGGTCACATTTGTTATTACTTAACATGTTTTTCATATGGAGCAGCTGTAAAAAATAACACAGGATGGCTGTAAGGAAAAAAAAATTTAAGGACTCCCTGTAATACTTTCACACACCCCTAGGGATTCATGTACTCCCAGACGGGAAACACAGCTGTATGTGATTGATCTATAAAACTAGCAGAGGAAAGTGTGAGTAAAGACAAAGAGATTAGATGAAATTATATGTTGTAGAAGCAACGCGAGCATAGCATAACTTTGTCTCATAAACACAGTGAAGCTGGCCGTTTATACACACAGGTAATAGAACACAGGCAAAACTTAAGGAGCAAAGGAGAGATGAAAAGCCACAGTGCTGAATGAGGAGCATGGAGCACGGGCCTTTATATTGTTTCAAAAAAGTGGAAATGTGATCAGTTTATCTGATTGGTCCATCTGATTGGCGCATTCGGCTCATCTTGCCCACCCAATCATGACTGGCGATCAATCAATTGGTGCAGCTCTAGTATTCATACACTGAACAAAAGTACAAACACAACATAGTTGATACATACATTACTGAAAATGGTGGTCCTCCAATTTTGTTGGTAAAATGAAAATGTTTCATAAAATAATATACATATATACATTCCTAAAAGTCTATGCTGGAGTCCACAGCAGAGCACGTCATAAAGAAAAAGAAATTAATAGACTTTTGTCTACAATCACTGTAATTCTCAGCCACTTGTGCTTCTAAATTTAAATAAATACATGATGGGCAAGTGTTGAATAGTCAAGGAGATTTAATTAAAACACATTTTTGGCAGAAAACCACGTTAATTGTACATTTTAGACTAGCAAGTGACCCAATGTGTCTGGCTTTTGTGCTTTGGCATGCATTCAGCACGCAGCAAGTGAAACCAGTCTGGTAACCTCCTGGACTGCCACTCCGCCCCCACACTGGATTAGAAAACTCCTATGAAGACGGATGACCAAACTCGAACCACAACTAACCAACCCAGGCCAGAGGGTGAGTCACAGCCATTATAGACATTTATAGACAGTTTGCGGAGGTGGCTATAGTAACCTGCACATGTATGATTCACAAAAGAGTGAAGTCAAAAACAAATTACAGCAATTGTCACTTGTCCTTTTACATTTATGTTCAATGTACATTTAAACATTAAATCAAACAATGTTTCCAACTCACCAATCTAGAATGACCTAATAAATAACACAGCTGCGCTCATATCAAAATTGATCATACACATTCGGGGGTGTCCAAGTCTGTGGAGAAGTCTGTCTGTTCCTCTTTTAGCGCACACACAGTCTGAGTCCCCACATCCATCTCCAAGACCTCACTCTCTGGCAGTTCTGTTTGCCGATGGGACATCCCCGATTCCAGATCCTGTAACTCCACCAGCTGGGCCACGTCAGAGTCTATTTCTGACTTCACAAGTTCACTATCAGTCTCTCCACTTGGATGTTCCACAGGGGTGCAGCTTAAGCCCTTTCTGGTTGGGTGAATATTTTGGCTGTTGAAGAAGTTGTGGATGGCGTGTGGGGGCAGGCCTAACTGAGCGGACAGAGTGTAGACCGCTTCCTCGTCTGGTGGCAGTCCCACCTCCTGGATGAAGCTGTGGAGGATCCCAATGGCCTCTGTGGACACTTTTAAGGCTTGTATCTGTGCCTGGATCTCGGCCTTACTCTCCTGTTTGATATTGCAGTGCTGTGGTAATCCGCACTCCCCAATCGCTCCGTTAATTCTGTCGTCGTGTCCCCCTCTCTCTTTGCAGGGAGCTGGTGGCCTTCCGTGGGGTCCCCAGAATCCTTGTGTCCTACGTTCAGTGGGGGAGGAATCTTGGTGGTTTCCTGGAGAGAGATGTCGGATCTCGGAGTGTGGGAGCTGCTGTAATTGTGGGGTAATGCGCTGGTACTGCAAACAAAAACAAGCAAAAATCATGTCACAAGGTACAAAAGGGCATTTTCAATAGCATTAACCTAGTAGCAATAGTAGGACAAGCAGGCAGTGTTAACACGGTTAAAAAGGACTAGCAAGGGCTAGACTGAAATTAATATATAATAGTTGAACTTTGGATGTTTAAATAATAATGCATGTTGAAATAAAATAAATGACTGGGGTCATGTACAATTCCCCATTTTTGACTGATCTGTGCATTCAACTATATATAGTGGTCCTCGATCCATTTGGTCATCTTGTGGTCGTCCTCGGATTTAAAAAGGTTGGTGATCTCTGTGGTAGAAGATGGCTGAAGCTGAAGCAGAAGCAGATATGTTGGATAATTGTACATTTTACAGATGGACAGACTCCAATTGTTTTATGTTAGGGCTTTCAAACAAATACAAAGTTAATTACAGTTTAAAAATTAATTAATTAATTAATTAATCGTAATTAATCACATTGTGAACTAAATTATGGCATATTTTTCTGTAAATGGTTGTTTAAATGGAAGAATAAATAACAACATAGTGTACATACAGTATGTAGTGTATTTTTTTATTCTAACAAGAAATCCACATAAAACACCATTAACATTATTCACATTTTGTCTTTCTGTAGTAGACAGTGTTTTTTCTAAGTTGCATTAAAAGCCATAATTTATTGAAAAGTTGAGCTCATTGAATCAGCTGTGTATAAACATATCATACAGTCTATGGTCCTATCGGTGTTATTTCTTTTGTTGGAAAATTAATGGTTTGGCTGAAGATTCTTTTATCAACTGGACTTTCAATCAAAGCAAGAAATAATATAGACTGAGAGACCACGCTGGACTTAAGAGGTTAGTCCGGCCGCGGGGGAGGAATTTGTCAGTCTCTGTGTTTTAGGTTGAAAATTTACCAGATAGCTGCATAATAGTGCTTCCCTGAAAAACACCAATTCAAACACTGCTCAAGAGTTCTACAACTTGTTTAAATTCTTGTTCATTTTCCTCGCGTCTCTCCCTTTCTCGCTGTCCCTCTCCCTCCTCACGTCTCTCTCCCTCCTCGCGTCTCTCCCTTTCTCTCCCTCCTCGAGTCGCCCTCCCTCCCCCCGTCTCTCTCTCTCCTCCTGTCTCCCTCCCTCCCTCCTTGTGTCTCTCCCTTTCTCTCCCTCCTCGCGTCTCTCCCTTTCTCTCCCTCCTCGAGTCTCCCTCCCTCCCCCGTCTCTCTCTCTCCTCCTGTCTCCCTCCCTCTCCCGTCTCTCTCTGTCCTCCTGTCTCTCTCCCTCCTTACGTCTCTCTCCCTCCACGCATCAGTCTCCCTCCTCCCGTCTCTCTCCTTCCTAGAGGACAGTGCGGGCCACAGGACTGATGTAGATCAACACAAATCACATGCATGTGTTTGTCTTCATGGTCTCTGTGCGTCCTCCTGCTAATGTTTAGATAAAAGGGCTGTGTGTGTGTAGAAGCGATCTAAAGCCAAGGGCCGCTAGAAAAATCCTGTTTCACATGTGTTTTCAATGGGAGACGCGTTGCTGCGCGCACAAAATTAGAAATCCATCCTAAATTAGGCGCAGCCTTGCGTCATATGTCCGTCGCGTATAACGCTAGAAGTGTAAATATCATCAGTGTTATTATGCAATGCATGGTCATTCGGGACATGCGTTAATGCGTTATTTTGTTCAACGCGATTAATGAAAAAAAGAACATCTGGGATGCAAACTCCAGAAAGGCGTTTTGACAGAAAGGTCTGGAGGTGGATTCAAACCAAGTACTATCCACTGCGCCACCGTGAAAAGTGGATAGTACCCCAATTATTTCGTCCTCAAAATGATATACCCTAAATGACTTCTCAAAGTAATATGTAAACACTGGTGAAAGGAAAATAACCTTTGCACAAAATATTGTCAAACTAGTAGATAAAGCATATAGCATCCACTGGTACCTGTGTGGTCACACGTTGCAATTCTGCAATATTAAACTCTTATACTCTTATACTCCTTGCACTCCTTTCACGTTGAGAAACTACTACTGTAACCACAGCTGCCTTGGAGCACACTAACAGAAGCAAGGCAACCTGTATGTGCCATCGGCCCTAAGACCACCATCAACCACTCATTCTAAGTAATGTGTCAATGTGTTGCTATTTTTTTTTTTTACTTTTTATTTATCTTGCTGTGTTTGTGCAAATGTGAGCAAGGGACTAATGGATAAAATTCTTTGGAATCAATAAAGTATTTATCCATCTATCTAACATGGGTTAAGCGTCTTGCCTAAGGACACATTGACAGTTTGGCACTTTACAGCTGCCTCACAGTGGCACGTGGTGTACCCAGAGGTCTCCCTTCAAAGGTCTGACGGCATCTGGCTTTCAAATGCAGGTTTCACCTAGCCTGATTCTCATCAGACCCTTGTAGTTCCGCCATGCTCCACCAGAGGAGTTTCGCTTCACACACAAGGGTCTGGGATAGAGCGCATTGCAAACTCCTTCAGGAGATCAAAAAATAATCGGCCAATCAGGATCGCCGGTGTTACAACGGGTTTGCATCGCCTTCTCGTGCGTGTCTCAGGCGGCAGTGAAAGCAATCCGAGATAGCGGACATAAAGTCTGTGAATTTTTTTAAAAGTTTAAATATGAACGAATCAAGACATGGAAATCACTTTTAATGCAATATGAGGCATATTGCAAATTGTGTTTTGTTTTTTGGTGTTTTGGGCTATTGTTCAATAAATATCTGAATTCTAACCTTTTTCTGACTTACAGTTATATTTATCACTAAAATGCAGACTGCAGTTGACCTAATGGAAAGTAGCTACTATTAACTAAGTAATTAGTGAGATTACTCGTTACTGAAAAAAGTAACAGCGTTAGTAACGCCGTTTATCACTGGCTACCACCCATGAAAATGTAGCAAGCTAAGTTACAAAATCCTGTCAAAAGAAGTCTGTGCAAGTCATGTTTAAAGCAAGGCCCATAACACACATTTAAATATGCTTTTTCAAACTTTTGCGTTTAGTATGAGCAAACAATGAGAGCATGAAACATATTCTGCTGTAGCTAAACAAATTGTGATTAGCCACTCTCTTGGTCCTGTTGATTTATAAGATATATATGTTCATCTGATTGTGGTGAAGTCAGTGCCTCACCAATCACCAACCTCACCGCATGTCACTGGTGGGTGTTTCCACGTTCACAGTGGCGGGTGTTTAGTGCTTACAGCACACAGAGAAAAATGGAGAGTGAGGAGGACTCCGGCAAGAAATATCGGCACTATTTCAAACTCACTGAGGTTAAAGGTAAAAATGTGCACGTTGAGTGCACATTATGTTCCAGAAAGATACGAAAAAGTAACGCAATAGTTACTTTTACTGGTAACTAGTTACTTTTATAGTGGAGTAACTCAGTTACTAACTCTTTTTGGGAGAAGTAACTAGTAACTATAATTAATTACTTTTTCAAAGTAACGTGCCAACACTGGTGGTAGCATCTGTGTTGTGAAGCTGAATTTATTGTAGAGTGAGCTTAGCTCACTACACAAATCAAGTAGCTTGCCCCCCACTGGCATCTACAGTATCTATCTATATAAACAAGAACATTGGAACAGAATGGGCAGGGGACATGTTTTTGCTTGATATTATAGCGTGGATGGAATAAATAAAAACAAGTCCAGTTGTGTTTTTGATGAGGGAACAGCATTGTGACATGGGTAATAGTGGGCAAAAGAAATTGTGCATATCATGTCTCCTAGAACACTTTCGGAAAGTTGTTGCTGTGACCCACCAAAGCTCGGTCACAGATGAAGGCGCGCTGCTCGCCGTGTCCCAGGCCGCTCTCCTGCTCGTACATGGCATCACGCTCGCTCTGGGGCAGATTGAGGAAGTGGCGGATGGTGCATAGGTTGTCCCACAGCGTCCTGTTGTCGGGGTTGGGCTCCTCCTTCCAGTGCAGCAGCTCACACAGCCAGCCCTGAACACACGTGAGAGCCATCACACTGCTTCAAACAAATAAAAGGCAGAACATGCAACATGGACTTTTACGGTGCTTTTAAAGCCAATTGTGCATGTCTTAGTCAGTTATCAATCAATCAATAAAAACCAAAAACACAATTTTACCACATTTTGGCCTGTTTCTTGGCCTTTGAGCCAGAGGGTTGTGGGTTTGAGCCCACCTCAAGACTTTCACCATCGACTCCCACTGTCTGCTGTCGTTGTGTCCTTGGCAAGACACTTAACCTCTGGGAACACCTGATGCCACAGTGGGGCGGCTGCGGCTCTAAAGTGCCAAACTGCCGTTGTGACCCCCATTGCCTAGAATGAGTCTAGTGCAGGGGTCGGCAACCCGCGGCTCCGGAGCCGCATGCGGCTCTTGAGTGCTCCTGGAGTGGCTCCTGGAGCCTTTTCAAAAATGTCTGAAAATGGAGTGTGAGGGCTATATTTTATTTCTAGTTTGAATGTGGTTTTTGTAGAAGGAAAAACAATCTTTACGTTTTTAAATGCTGTAAAAATATGTATAAGTAATATCTAATTTCAACATTTCTGTCAACGTAGTGCGTCATATCCTATGACGCACGGTCACGCGGCCCCGCCCCATGCGGCCGCTGCTGTAAACAAACCCGCGTGTGTGCATCATAGACTGTAAGTGCACATGGATCCCAAAGCTAAAGAGTCGATAACAAGACTGGACTAAGAATGAGAATGAACATTTTCTTTCAGTCAATGAGGAAGGACTGCTTCATGTTTGTAATGAAAAGTTTTGTTGCAACACGAGGAACAATGACGCGCAAAACGACGTAAACGGTGATTACGTGAAGGATTCATTCATCAAAAATTCAGAGCACCTATTTTCAGCCTTCAAAACCTTCTCAAAGACGGTGAAAGAAAAGGCCATTAAGGATTTTAATTCAGCTCCAGCAAACTTCAGCCTGTGACGTGATGGATATGAGCAGACAGTGATGCAGGTATGTGACCTCTGAGCCCAAAGCAGATTGATTTTTCTGTATTTCTACAATTGCATGAAGGCAAAAAAATGGAAGTTAAACTAAAGCAGAGTTGTCCCGTGTTGCGTCATTCACGACACGCGTGGTGCGACACGCTGCAGTGAAAATACACATTTGATAATCATGAATGATTATTATGTATTTGCAGCCTTTACTTTGTCATTTAGATATTATGCTAATATAGCTAATACATCTTGCAGCCTGTGTTAACTTCATAAAAGCCTTATACAAGGCTGTTATTTTTTTGCGGCTCCAGACAGATGTTGTTTTTAGGTTTTTTTGTCAATTATGGCTCTTTGAACATTTTGGGTTCCCGACCCCTGGTCTAGTGTGTGTGTGAATGGTTGGTGGTGGTCGGAGGGGCCGATGGCACATACTGGTTGCCTCGCTTCTGTCAATGTGCCCCAAGGCAGCTGTGGCTACAGTAGTAGTTTATCACCACTGTGTATGGAGTGAAAGAATAATGACATGTAGAGCGTCTTTGAGTGTCCAAATAGGTATCAGTCAATGTTATTTCATACCCCTCAATTATTCCATACATCTTTATAAATCTTCCTTCCTCATCTTGAGCTTCAGACAAGTGTTCATTATTTTAGAGAATTTTAAGTTAGTATAGTAATTTTCCCCCTTTAGATGGCCTAATTTATATTATGAGGAGAACAGATTTGCTCCACAACAGCGCGTTGTTGCCCTGTTCAGACCGGAATTCGAACCAAGGACCTTCTGTTTAAAATCCCAGCCGTGGTGTTCCATGCCCTTAAGCACACACACGCACACACACATGACCGCACACCTACATATATACATAAAACAATACTGATGTCCTCGATGATGTTAAGTGTGTCATGTCTTTTTTAAAGGAAGCTACAAACATTGATTTTGCATAGTGTGCCCTCTAACAACTGTCAGAGGCACCAAAAGGCAGAAAACGAGAATCACTGTTTCTGCGTGTGAAGTAGTGAAACACGATTATGTGAATCCACAGTGTTGGCTCACAATAGCCCCCAGATGCAGCGCACTGATAAGATCCTGGCCCAGTTCAAACTGCTGCTGCTGCCAAGAGCCTGCAAGCTCACCACAAGAGGGGAAAGAGGAGAGCCGAGGAGGGCAGGAAGGGAAGGAGAAAGGGGAGATGACTGGATAAATGCATGGGATGGAATATTTGCAATTTTTGACAAACATTGTGAATGCAGCTACATTTTCAATTGATAAAAATATAATACTGTTCAGTGTGCTTAACTAGTCAAGGAACATAATATAGAGAGGTGCACATAACTTTTTCAGTGAGGTACTCAGATGAGTACCAGGAGATGGTGTTTGGTTCTCACTCCATTTGTTGCGTAGTTCTTAATCAAGATTTTATACTTGCTTCTTTTCAATGCTAAAGTTTAGATCAGCTCAGATAATCCACTCAATCCAGGTCAAATAATGACTCACAGGGCTCTTTCTTAAAAATGCAACAAAACAAAAAATCAAAACAATGTTCTGTTTGATTTGTTCACAACATTATAATTTTGGGCACAACCAATATTATTATGCATTATTAATGCAAGGGAAAATATAGGTACTACAGCTTTAATTTAGAGACATGGGGAGGACATGGACACTTAAAGGACAACTCACCCTCAAATCCTTTTTTTTTGCAAATAAACGGTATAAATGAGTGTCCAATAGTGTTGTGTACGTATCCTGGTCATAATTTTGTCACTTTGGTGCAAATTAGTTGAACGTTCAACTTCTGTGAGGCGCCATCTGCAGGCGACCTGTATTACTACATTTGAATTTTGAATCTAGCGCCACCATTGGCGCAGCAGAGGCCGCTTTCGTCTGCAGTGGCTCGTTACGTCGGCAGCCCCACGCCCTGAGGTATATAAACGGCCCAGTCTCGTTCACGCCCCCGCCTGTCCCCTTTAGTCCTCCAGGCTACGCCCATTTGGAGGGAGATTTGAACAGGAAATGTGAGTGACGTAGGCCTCGAGGAGCGAGGGTGAGAACCACTTTAAGGCTCCATAGTCCAGCTCTGTTTCTTACAGTAACGCAATATGTCTTTAATGTTAACAGTGTGCCTTATAATCCTACTCTATGTATCAATTTCTGGCGAAAGAGACATTCTTACAAAACGGATTTTAAGCTAAGCATTTTCATAACAAAGTTGTATTTGTTTTAATGTTACAACTGAAACATTTTGAGTTACTTAAGTTATAGAGTTTATACCGGAAAATAAATTGAAGTTAAATTGTGGTTTTGTTTCACTTCAAAATGGATGTAATAAATTGGCTTGTAGGATGGTACTCTCAATGTTTTAGCGAGAACTTTATCTTTAACTATTCTAATCCAGGCCTGGACTGGGACTAAAGAAGCACATACTGTGGTGGATGTATGTAGTTTCAACATACATCCATTAGCCCATGGCTCCAATCGGGAGTGATCATTAACATGTACTGCCCCAACAAAATGAACAATAAATAAATTAGCATTGCGTTGCTTTGGTACCATTTCATCAGTGATTGCTGTACAGCTTATAAGAAGTTGTGCTAATGCTAACTAATGCCTACCTACTCTGTCGCCATCTCACACGCATGTGTCTGCGTCACTTTGTGTTATTATGGGATGTATGGGCAGGTCATTCGGCACATGCGTCAAATGCGTTATATATATATATTATATATATATATATATATATATATATGTATGTATAAATTATATATACATTCATAGATCATGTGTAAGGACAGTACCTGGCTTTTGCATGCTGCCACCTTGGCGAACAATGCCTGAGACACCTTGGCCCTCTTCATCTCCAGCTGTATCTCGTCATAGATGGAGGACGTTAAGGAGTGCGGTCCCGGCTCCGCCCTGATCCCCGGAGAGAGGCGTGCCTGCAACACAACACAAGCCATTGTTCATCCCAGTGGAGCATCAATAGCCCAGAGCAGATAGGAGGTATGAGGCCAGCTGCAAGTCACTAAATCCAGCAGGTACACACACAAGACAAAGGGACGGGACAAATCACACCCTTAATCGAGAACTGAGCGCCCTCACAACACACACACAATCATATCAGCAGGCAATCAAGTTCAATTTATCAACTGTACTGTAACTTATACATATCGATTTCAATAGTTTTAAACAAGAATAACTTTGCAATACCTGGGTCCATATTGGCCTTTAAACGGACCTCCTTCATGGACCTCCATCATGGACAACACCTCCCACCCACTGCACAGGACTGTAGAGGAGCTGAGGATCTCCTTCAGTGGAAGACTGAGGCACCCTCAGTGCAAGAAGGTGCGCTACCGCAGGGCCTTTATCCCCACCGCTGTCAGACTGTACAATAAGTCACTAATGCACTAGGACTGAAAAACCTGCACTGCTATTGTTGCTCTTTCTTTCATTGCCACTCTTTATTGTACATAATATATCCTGCACAGACTAAACGTATTAACATGTTTGCACTTCTGTCTTGATTCTATTGATTTGTCGTGTGATTCTATCTATGTCAAATGTAACATGTACATTTCTCCAGTGTGAGATCAATAAAGTCAATATTATCTTATCTTAAACATGTTTGTGGACTGTTCAGATCTGGAAACGTAGCACTAGTCTCTTTGAATACTTAAATTATTACAACATCTGCTGCTGTGCTGTCTCATGGCTGCTTCAAACAGAAAGAATATCACATGGTCAAGAAAATATATTCTGCTTTCGTCACATGTTGAACTAATCACTCATCATGTTTTTTGCTCCATCCATGCCAATATCGGAAACTTTGGGGCAGACTGACAGCAAATCTCCACCCCAAAGGTCTATGTTCTCCAAATTATGTTCTTTACAACTGTGTGCCTTCAAGTTGAAAAGTCTTGTAGAATGTTTTTTTCCCCACTTCAACCCTACATGGGAGTGTTGCTTATCCCAACCATCTGTGGGGATGCTGTGGTATTGTCACTGCCTTCTCCACCATCTTCAATCCATCAGCATATCTCCTGGTTCTCCTACTACCTCTCCGACAATAAACAAATACACAACCCCTCATTTTCATCATCTACAAATTTCCCGTTGGCCATATCATCCGTCACCATGGACTCAATTTTCATTGTTACGCTGATAATCATTGACTTTCACAAGAGCCCTTCTCAGCTCAGGCCAATGCTGTCTTCAAGAAGGGTCAGAGCAGACTTTTCTTCCTGAAAAGACTGAGGTCCTTTGATGTGAGCAGTCAGATGTTGCACATATTTTACCAGTCTGTTGTAGCTAGTGCCATTTTCTTTGGGGTTGCATGGATACAAGTCGATACAAGTATTGCATTGTGTTATCCCTGGGAATTCATAAAACTAATACAACTGAAATTTAACGATAAGAAAATGCTTCAACAATGAAACATTTTAGCGATTGTTTTAAAAGTCAACAATAACAGCCACTGTCATATTCCACTCATACAAATGCTATGTTGTAGAGTTGTTTTGTGCTCTGCTGCTATACTCCGTGTGCTGGTGAGTTTTCAGATGTTTGATCAATTTGCTGTTTGGACTCACCTTGTGACGGTTTTACCTTACACAACATAAAGTCCGCTTTACTCTTGTCACTCGTTTACTAAAAAAAAACTGCCATACGGCCGAGATCCAGCTAAGCTGTCTGCTGTCGTGACGCTAATGTAAATTTAAAATGTGGGTATCCGTTCCGGCATCGGGCCCTATGGTATGAGTATAAAATTGAGTACAAGCCTAAGGTATCGACCTGATACCAGTATCGTGTCGGTGCATCGCTAATTTATACCAAATCCAACCTAACTCTTTCTGACAATGAATGGACCACAACTTTCTTTATCAAGCTATCACTGTAGCCACTCTCTGGAACTACCACAACACATCAGGAACTCAGACTCACTTCAGGACTTCAAATAACTGCTCAAATCCTGACCCGCTTAAAACTGCAGAGGCTGTTTTTGTTTAGCTTTCTATTTTTTGATTGAGCAGTTTAACCCGTCCATTTGTGTGTCCAAAAAGCCTCATACAGTGGGCAAAAAAAGTTATTCAGCAATCAATTGTGCAAGGTCTCCCACTTAAAAATATGAGAGTTGCTTGTAGTTTTTATCATATACTGTATACCTCAACTATAGGTTAAAATAAGATAAGCTATTCCTTTATTTGTCTCACAGTGGAGAAATTGGAATCAACATTGGAAAAAAAAAAAAAAATCAAGAAACTAAGAAATGTTAAAAAATGTATTTCAGAATAAGAATTTATTGCCATTTGCAGAAAAAACTACATTGGAACACAAACAGGAGACACCGGGGGCACCAACACCACAAAGCACACCCACACACAGACAAAAAGAAAAAAAATAGCGAGACACAGTGAGGCACATATAAAACTCATAAAAGCCTTATTATCAAGTTACGAAGGAGCTACAAAGAGAAGCAGATCTCAAGGCGCTCTATTCAGTCTTATAACCGCCTGAGGGACGAAGCTATTCGCATGGCGGGTAGTCCTGGAATCTTCTCCCCGAGGGAAAAGACTGGATCAAGGCCGCTTCAGGATGGCCATTAACAATCACCAGGGCTTGGTTTTAGAGTCTGCTCTCATAAAGAGGCATCTCACTGTTTACAGTCCTCCGAGCAGAACGGACCTTTGTTCAGAGCTCTCTTTTCTATGACTGTGATGCTGCCGAACCACCGAATTCCCTAAGTTTCCGCAGAAAGTATACACGTTGGCGAGCTTGCTTAACAATATGGTTGGTGTTTTTGTCCCATCTCAAATCGTTGGACAAAGTTAGACCAAGGAACTTACACTCCTCAACAATCTCCACAGGTGAGTGGGAGATAGTGACCACGACTGAAGTCGAACACCAGTTCACATGTTTTGGACGTGTTCAAGGGGAGGTTGTTGTCTTTACTCCAGTTGACAACATTCTCAACCTCTGCTCTGTATGAAGATTTGTCGTTCTCGCTGATGAGACCAATAATGGTGGTGTCATCTGCATATTTGACTATCAAATTGGTCATGGGTGTATAATGAGAAAAGTAGAGGACTCAGAATACACCCCTGAGGACAGCCGGTGCTTACAAACGCTACATCTGAGAGACAGCCACCAATTCTAACTCTCTGAGATATGCTAGTGAGAAAGATGTAAATACTTTTACACATGACTTCGCACAGGCCGAGGGATCTGAGATTTTCAACCAGTTTACCTGGGACTAGACAGTTAAAAGCAGAGCTATAATCAAAAAGCAGCATTCTTGCTTCAGTGCAAAATATCGCGTCTTCAACGCTCCTTTTTTCTTTGTACGCAAACTGGAGCAGAACGGTACCTGAGGGGTTCTGGCTCTTAACGAAGTCCAATACAAGCCGCTCAAACGTCTTCATTAGAACAGACGTGAGGGCAACCGGACGATAGTCATTAAGGCCCGTCACTGGAGTTTTCTTTGGAACCGCGATGATGGTGGACTTTTTAAAGCAGGCCGGCACCGTGCAGTTCCTGAGTGACAAGTCAAACATGTCTGTTAGCACAGGGGCGAGTTGTTCTGCACACAGCTTCAGAATGTGAGGGGGGATACCGTCTGGGCCAGCAGCTTTTCGGGTCAGGGTTCTGGACAGGTCCCGCTGCACTTCCTCCTGCGTCACTGTAAAGGCTGCTTGGTCTGTACAGTCATGGAAGACGTCAGGTGAAGGATCAGTGGCTTCAAAGCGACAGTAAAAGTTTTTGAGCTCGTTGTGCGGAGCTTTTAAGTTTGCGTCGTTTGACCAACACTGAACAGAACGAAAGGATGGTTTCTGTAGCTTGCTCTTCTGTATATATGATGGCAGAAGCAGCACAGAAGAGTGGTCAGACCTCCCGAACGCTGGTCTGAGGTAAGACTTAAAGGCCCCTTTTAGATTACTATAGCAGTGATCCAGAAAGCGAGCACCCTTTGTAGGCATAGACACATGCTGGTGAAAGTTAGGGAGCACTGATTGTAAGTTACATTTGTAGAAGTCGCCCGCTGCAATTATGGCTGCTTTGGGATAAGCCCTCTCGCATTTTTGCAAAAAACTCACTCTAGTCATTTAGTGCATCATCGGAGTCCACTCGGGGGTGGATGGAAACACAACGCAGAGACACTACAGTCAGTTCCCGAGGCAGAAAGAAAGGGCGACATTTTAGCACAATACATTCTAGGTTAGCTGAACAAAAACTGTTAATCACGACATTGTGCTCCAGCGCTGGTTGAGAAGGATACATACCCCACCTCCTCTGCTTTTTCCCGTGGACTCCTTATCCCTGTCCATATGGAAGCCAGGTGGCAGAAACGCAGAGTCCTGAACACCGCTGTGGAGCCAAGTCTCCGTAAGGCAGAACGCAGCGCATTCTGCAGCCTCTCTCTGGACTCGGATACGGCTCGCGAGGTCATCTGATTTGTTCAGAAGGGACTTCATGTTCGCTAAGAAAATGGACGGCACCGGGGACCTGGAGGTACGGCTCCGTGCGAGCAGACCAGCTTGCTTTCCTCAGAGGCTACGCTTCCTCCTTCAGCAACAGAAAAGTGCCCTGCCATCAGGAAGGGCAGTCGTAGGATGTTCTCCCTAAGAAATGGGACACCCATGGATCTAGGGGACAATATGCAAATCGACGCAGCAAACGTGTTCCACGTCACACACAACATTGATGTGTCTGATTTCACCACAGATAAGATATGACCACAGATATGACTTTATGAAACAAAGTATTTACTAATGTGAGACGTTTTTAGTTGTATTTTATGAAGATTAGCTATAATTAGGTACAGGACTGCTACATATCACACAAATACACGTACACACGGAGATAGGCAGAGATAGACACACACATACACACAGAGAGACGGTACAGCCGCGGATCCCAGAGCACCCTGCCAGAGCGATGCAGTCTCTGAACTACATCATGGATCTATATTCTATAATAATAACATGCGTCCACCTCTCTGAAGCCTTAGTGAACGCCACATGCTGCGGCCACAACATTTTCTCTTTCTCATGCCCCCCGGAAAAATAGCTGCGGATCTCATCCTTGAAGCTTCTGCCTCATGACGTGACGGGGGAATTGAGGAGAACCTTGAAATACTGTACTTCTCCCACCCAATAATATCCCCAGTCGTGGCCAGCAACTCTTCACCCACACCTTACATGGTGTTGGCAAAGCACATATTCAGAAAAGAAAATTGTCAAAGAAAGTAGGTAAAACAAAGGGGAGGTGCTCGGTGTCTGTAGTCAGGTGTTGAACTGCAGCGTGTGTAAGGGGAACCAACAATAACATGACCAAAAGCGAGGAAAAAATGATTTATAGGTTATATCCCCTTAAGTATTATTATTTATCTCTCATTATCTTTTTAGGCCAAAATACACATTTTCAAGATCCATGTTTAAGGGCAAATGTGAACACACAAGAGCATGATTCTAGTTCTGTATAGCATACTCGGTGACACATGTGGTTGTCCTGGCTTAAGTGACCTGTGTGCGGGGAGGAGTTCCACAGGTAGAGCCTCCACACGCTGGGCCCCCAGATGACAGGCTGGCTCCAAACGCTGTCACACTGCGCTCCTTCTCCTCCTGGTAGATACGCTCTCTCTCGGCCTCGGGCAGCTGGAGGAAGCTGTGCATGGCCCGCAGGTTGACCAGCAGTGACTGGGATGCGTGCGCAGGGTCTTCCTCTTTCCGCAGGATCTCAGACAGAAGACCCTGCAGGACAAATGCAGATCTTTGACTTCAGCCTTGGATAGAGAGGCTTGAGCATGCTGGCGTTGTAGTCGTTATATTGTACTTTAAAAGATGCTTCACAATCGGATGCAGTACTTATTCAGTCCATAAGAAACACGCCAAATCCCTGAAGACAGGTACTCAAGGCCGAGGCAGCTTTGGGGTGTATGTAAGATGATAACCAACACCATGTCGGCTGGTTACCACTCAGGCCCCACAGCAAGATAGCTGAGATTTTGATCCCCAGAACGAATCATCATTTATTTGTAAAACAGAATTTGAACGAAGCGTACCACTGCTTTACAATACATTCAACAAACCAATTGCATGTGAAAGTTGTAATCACAACATTGAAATCACATCATTGAAAACAGTCATATAATTTTGTGACATGAAGTCTCTCCATGTCTCCTCTCTTAGCCACAGGAAGCCAGTGCAGAGACCTGATAACTGGACTAATGTGCACTCACTTCCTGCTTCAACTCAACTCAACTCAAAAACCTTATTGTCCCCAAGGGGAAAATTGTTTGCATGTGGTAGAGCAATAAAATAAATACTAATAACAATACAAGACAATAATTACAATTATCACATTGAGTATGGCACGTATTACGGCATATCACAGCTTAATCGAGAGGAAACATGTGTAAATCTTTAAAAGTGTGTATTCAACAGAACTGCAGAAACCACAAATGAGCATTTGAAACGATTTGTTCTAGCCCTGGGAAGCCGATACCTTCTCCCAGAGGGGAGCAGTTAAAATTCCATCCTCAGGGGGTGACCGCAGATGTACAAGACAGACTGAACTTTATTGAATTGATGAGAATTCTTTGTGATGAGAATTGATGAGAATTCTTTGTTCACTTTTCATGTAGTTCCAGAGAGTTAGCTCCTGTGGACTCACCACCTGCAGGAGGATCAGTGAGGGGCTGGTGCTCTGTGTACTGGGTGCAGCTCTGACTGCCACCCCCTCGACCCAGAAATGGATTAAGGGGAAGAAAATGGATGGATGAATGCCCATTACAGCTTTGAATATTAAGGGCTGTCTAATTTTCGTTTGAATATATGTATATATATTTAATATTCAAACTATAAATGAGCATGAGCGCAATGATTGACAGCCCTTGGCATCACTTGATCGGCATTGGGGATTTTGAGCTATAGCTAAGATAAGGGAAGGCGGGACTTATACGTAACATTATACTTCATAAAATTACTTATGTTATATCAACATTTAAGCCCAGGAGGTCAATTTAATACAATTATAATAAGGACCTGTCTTTCATATATTTGTTGTTCACAATTTTCCCATACGGCTTCTGTTTTGTACAGACAGGTTTCTGCGTAGAAAGTACATTCGTTGTGGCTCTTTGGGGGTTTTTCGTTCAGCCACTGTAGGTGTTTTAGAAAATCCGACTCAATAACAACTAAGACAGGCACTGACGAAAAGCAGGAAGGGAGAAGGGGCACTAGTATATGGTCGGCACTAGATCATATTCGGAATTGGGACAAAACCGGAAGTAACAATCTTACTTTCGAATTAGTTTTAGACTAAAAAGTCCTTAAATGGTGACTGGTTAAGTTTACAGTAAGGTGTCTGGGTAAGGTTAGGGTTAAGGCTGGGTTGGGGTTATTTTATGGGAATGGCTGGTTAAGTTTAGGCATGCATAGGTATTGTCATATTTACTTCCGCTTCCGTCCCAATTCCGTATATGATCTAGTGCTGACCATGAACGCATCCCATTGGTTTAAGGGGGGGTGAACGCATCACATTGTGAGCCTGTAAGCGAGTTGGGGGGGCGGTGCTAAACATTCAAACTGAAAAAAACGTTTCACGTTCGCTGCTTCGCTTGTTTGCCTTCTCTCGCACGTGTCTCATTCAAGACAAAGACGTAAACATGCTCAAAGGAAACAAACTTATGACAGAATATGACAGAAGTGCAGGTGGTTTAGCGTCAGAGTCCTTTGTATTTCATACAGCAGTTTTGTCGTCAACAACGTTGCTTTATACCAGAGATTGTAAACTTTATACGCAGCTAAAAATAAAACACAGATCGCCGAGTTGATGCATTACTATTAATGTAATCAGGGTTTTTTATTTATGTTGCAGAAGCACTTTACTTGAACTGACTCCCCCTTTGAGTTGTCTATTGTCTTGTTCAGTGTCTCCCAAAGTAGGGTCGTATTGCAGGGGGGCCGCGAGAAGTCATCAAAAAATATTCAAAAAATATATAATTATTGTATTCATAATATTTAGTTTGTAATATTAAAATGTTTGTGTTCATCATTTGACTTGAATAATCAAATTGTAATCAAAATGGGGTGCGTCTTTTACATGATGAGAAGAGCCTATTTTTAACGTTGCCTTATGGTTATTATTTCGGGGGGCCGCCCAGACCCGTCACATTTTTAAGGGGGCCGTGGTGTTACTGACTTTGGGAATGGCTAGTCTAGTTAGAGGTTGGACCTCTCATCTCACATCCTAGAGCTCGGATCTACAAGATGAGACTGTACTGTACACTACACTGTACTGATTCAGATTCAGATTCAGATTCATTTCATTTGCCATTTGCAGTAAAACCACATTGAAAAAACTGTGCAAGACTACCCCGGTGTGCACCAGACAGAGAAGACGACACACACCAGAGCTCTTGCCACGGCGCCATCTTTACGGCGCCATGCGACAAACAGTAGAATAAACAGCAGAGAGCAATAACATACAGTTTCACAGACAGTTGGATAGACACATTGTGCTTTGTATAAACCACGGATTTTTTTCTCGGGATGAGCACCTCCGACTGCCGAATGTGGCTGTCAGAGGGGGGCGGGGTCAGGGAGGGGGTGAGTCGGAAACACAATGAGGGGAGGGAGGGAGCAAGATGGATAGGTAGAGGGAGGCGGGGGGAGGGGATCCGAGCTGGACTGAAATAGTGTGAGATTGTTGTAGATGGGACCTTGTTATTATGGCCTTGGCCGAGGAATGTGAGATAAGAGTGGAGAGAAGACACAGCAGGAGAAAAACATCGCCTGAGGGGGACAATTTTGTATGCAATGTAGCAGTCAAAAGCAGGCAGATATTCTATTAAATCCAATTAATCCGAATTGCGGCGCCCTCAGACCTCCGTACACAGGGGCAAATCCAAGCCGGGTCAGAGAGTTCAAGCCTGACACACAATGTCATTCAATCTCAACTCCAGAGTTGTATTCCCTTCGAGTGAACGAGCTGCGAGGTCTTTTATCAACTGTTCCACCAAAACCCCTCTCCTTTGTCCAGACACGGCACTCTCAACCACGACTCGGCTAAGCTCCTTGTACATCCCATCAATTTTGTCGGCCAGCAGGTCGTGAATCTTGCGAACTGCCATGCCTCTGAATTTATGGTAGAAGAGAACCGCTCCAAACCCAAACAGGAGGATCCCCACCACCAAAAGGCCAAAGATATATACGTCTTCCGAATCTTCAATGGACAGGGTCGACAGACAGAGGGGCTGAAACTTGTTCCAGCTGTCAAGAGTATACCCCGCAGGTGAAGTCCCGTCCGGGCACACGGGCTCTCCAGACCCACGCTTACGTGTTAAAAAGATAGAATCAATTGCATTGCATGAGACTGCATTGATTACATAAAGAGATAGAGAAATTCAGGTTTCTGGCAGCAGATACACATCCATTCATACAAAAAATGTATACATAATTCTATTCAACAGCATTTTAGGTCAGTCATTACGAAGTCAAATGACACCTTGTAATGACACCCCAGTAACTGGAACGAAGTTTCCACGCGCATCAGACGCACATTCTCTAAATTTCAGTGTTCAGACCAGATAGAGACTGTAGGTGACAGATGAGGCTCTCTCTTTGTTTCTGGGGACCAAAGACAATCATTTCAGTTTTGTCTGCGTTTAGCTGGAGAAAGTTTGGCCCCTTCAGCTGTTCAGTCTGTGAAAAGGCATTGTAACTAAGAAATATTTCAAAGAACACATGAGGACTCACACAGGAGAGAGACCCTTCAGCTGTTCAATCTGTGAAAAGGCATATACAGTGAAGGAGTGAGTCCACTGGTCATTGTTCTCCTGCAGTAAGTGAGACATAGATCTGAGTGTTGTCTGCATAGTTGTGATAGGTCAGTTAATACGCAGAAACAATGAGTCCTAACGGCAGCATGTAGAGATTGAACAGAAGAGGTCCTAGGATCGACCCCTGTGGTACTCCACAGGTCAGGGCCATATGATCTGAGACAGTTTCCAATCTCCACAAAGTACTTCAAGGTTAGACCTAAACCAACTTAGGGCGGTGCCAGCGACACCAACCCAGTACTCTAGTCTCTGTAAGATGATCTCATGGTTGACGGTGTCAAAAGCTGCACTCAGATCTAACAGGATTAAGATCGAGTCTTTTCCTGTGTCAGTGTTCAGCCGGATATCATTTGTTACCGTAACGAGAGCAGTCTCAGTGCTGTGGTGGGGTCTAAAGCCGGAATGAAACATGTCAAAAGAGCTGTTGATTATACGAAATTTAGTAAGCTGTTGGAAGACAATCTTTTCAAGGACTTTCCCCATGAATGGCAGATTTGAAATGGGACGATAGTTGAGCACTATCCTCTCCTCCTTCCTACTTTATCTGTTTAGCATTTTTAGGATTCTGACTGTAGTTTGTTCATTGCTATTCACCCGTTGTCCCATTGTCTGTTTCATGGTACGATGACGGGATCTCTGAGCCTGGCCTCCTCCATCTACACCTGCGGACTGCCCCGCCCGACCCGCCTGGGAGTGCTTTGGTCCTGCACCGGAGCTGTCCACGTTCAGCGGCCACTGGTCCACGTCCTGTAGCTAGCTTAGGTCCTAGATCATTAGCCTGTCCGTCCGGAGGAGCGGATCCCTTTCTCATATGGGTCTCCCTCCCTGTGGGTTTCCCTAGTTCTCCCCAAGGTTTCTCACTTTTTCCCACTGGGTTTTTTAAGAGTTTTTCCTTGTCGATGCAGGAGGGTCTTGTTGGACAGTTAGTGTCCAACAGAAAGGATTGGTGATGATCAGGACACTTTAGCATTCTACAACATGTATGGACATTTTCTTCTGTGTGTGCTTTATATTCTTCATGTGTTTTAACTGTTGATTCTCTGACCTGTGTTGGTGATTTCAATGGTTTTGTTAAGTCCTCTGAGATGACTTCTGTTGTGACCTAGGGCTATACAAGAATAAATTGTATTGTATTGTTAAGTACCGTGGCATCCAGACTACTCTTTTTTAGCAGGGGCCTGATAACTGCAGTTTTCAGGGCCTTTGGGAATGTACCAGAATGAAAGGACATGTTTACTATCTGTGTGAGTGAAGGTAACAGACTGCTCAGAACAGACTTTAGAAATCTAGTGGGTAGTGCATCCAGGCTGCATGTGGAGGAGCTCAGACTTGTGATTAACTCTTGAAGAGTTATCAACTACAGGTGAAAAATGAGTTAGCTCAAAGAGCCTTTCTGGCTCTTGGATTGTTATCTGTGGATTGGAGACAATGGCGTTTTTGATGCCTTGAACCTTGTCATTGAAAAAGTTTGCATCTGAACAGGGGGGTTTGTTAATCTATTAATTGTTGAAAACAGAACACGCAGATTGTTCTTGCAGCCTTCAATCATTTCAGAAAAATACCTTTCTCTTGTACTACATAGTACCCGGTTAAACTTGCACAACTCATCTTTGAAGATCTTGAAATCAACCTCAGATATATTCTATGGGAGACAAAGTGGTCTCTAAAGATTGCAGCTATTTTCATTATTTATTTTTAGTTGGAAAAGCACTTTCTGTATCAGCTTAAAGCCCCCAAGTTTACAATATTGACTGTATTCTTTCAGTAGCTCTAAGAAAGGGTGGCTGTGTGACCTTTTTATTTGCTAGACATCAGAATGCATTATTTTGCACTTGTACACTCTTAATTGAATTTTCTTTTTGAATTTTAAGAGCAATTAATATATTTTGTTAAGGAATTCATGTTTTTTCATTCAGATATGTAAATCAACATGTATACATCGATATTAGTCAGCTAAAAGGGGGATAATCAATAATCGAATCGAAATTGAACTGAAAAAATGAATTGTTGGATTAATCGATGCATCAAAAAAATAATCGCTAGATTAAACGTTTAGAAAATAATTGTTTATCCCAGCCCTAATTCCAGTGGTAAATTTCAACTCTTACCACAGCCCATCTAGTGATATTTTGCTTGGTATTCAGTAATGATGTCAAAGTCATCATAGTGTAACACGTTTGACAGAAGGAGCAGGGGGGTGTGTGTTTGTGTCAGTTCTTGGTATTATTGTGAAATAATGGATGGAGCAATAAACATTTCCAGATATCCTTTTGGAGAAGAACTATGTTTGAAAATGGTCAAAAGCTCAAAGTTGTTTTGCACAATGAGATTTCTTAAATAATTCATCTTCTCCAAACACAATCGGAATAGACAATCGTGCCTCTTGCTAATGGTGTCCAGCTGCTGAAGTATATCTCAAAAAGCACAACTGTGTGAAGCAGACATTACCACGCTAACTACCAATCAGAGCGCTGCCTGTTTTGCGACTCCCTCATTAGATGCAAATGACGGATCCTATTGAGAGCGAATATGAGTCTGGCACAGAACCTATGGAATAAAGTGAAATACTTATTCAAATCAGGGCTTGTAGTGGTGGGGGGAGTTGTGTGGTGTAGATGGCAAGTTGGCGCAATGCCCGGCCCGCGTGCTCATGTGAGGCTGCCAGCGGAGCACCTTGGACAAGCAGACGGGGAAAGGGGATGGGGGGAGGGTAATAAGCGGCTCTGGGTATTGTGATGAAAATGATAATAGCTGTAATAATAATATTAAGAGCGGGTGAGGCTGGTTTATGAGCGCATAGAGCAGATGTGCGAGTGGGAGCGCTACAGGCGAGTGGTGCTGGAGGAGGCACCAGTTATTCAAGACTGCATGGGAGTACACGAAAAGCAAGGACATCTTCAGTAAAATGCACTTTCTTTGAGCTTTTACAAGCTATGTTACAACTATGTTTATAAATTTCTTTACTGTAAAATAGTATAATAAAATAGTACAAACCACAAATACTTTAGGTAAGTTTAATGTCAGTGCAGCCCCTACTGAGAATCTGGGCTAATATGGCATGTTATACATCATTTCAAAGCTAATTTTATCAGGAAATCAACCATGCAATACAGCATATATTACCATAAACATTCAACCCTAAACGCAAAAAGTAAGAATTCAAAAGTAACATTATTCAGTCCAGCAGTCTGAGCCTTCACTGCCTTTGGTCCAGTTTTGTTTCCATCCAAGCAGATCCACTCATTTTGTTCAAAGAAATATTTGAAGATGAGGGCGCACCGTGTTGGCCCGCCGCGGAGATCCACTGCCTCAGCGGACACAGGCCAAAGTCACCGCCCGCGTCCTGTCATCCTGAAGTGCCTGCGCTACACCTAGAGGGATTTGCTGCTGAAGGAGGCTCGCAAACACGCACCTGAAGTCGCCGGGATCCAGGTAAAGTTTGCCGCGGACTACAGCGAACCCACAACAGCCCGCCGTAAATCATGCTACAAAATAATGCATGACACCCGTACTAATGCTGCTTTCAGACCGCCAACGCTGGAACGCTGAAGCCTTCGCTCACCAGACGCAAATTCTCTAGTTTTCAGACGCAGGGGTCTTCAGACCAGAAGTCCTGGTGCGCGCCGGAAATGGCGGAAGTAGCCGGTGGGCTTTGATGCTAACAGAGTTAAGCTAGCGGCTTCTTGTGTAAAGATCTTCTCCAATAATGCAGCTTTGAGGCGTGTCTGTGTTCAGAGACCTTCGACAGACTTTATATAACAGTAGTATATGTTCACGGAGGTGCGCAAAAAGTTTATTTTATTATTAAACGGTACTTCCGCATCACGCTCAAAGCAGTTGCATAAATTCACGGGAGCATGAAAACGCATATGTTCACAAGCACTATGTCCCCCATGGTCAACCCTGGTTTAGTCCTGATGTAACTCCTGTTTTGGCTGTTTACGAGTATTTTCAGTCTGCTCGGTCAGACCGCTAATGTCCCTGTGACCACTTTGCGGCTCTCTGATTGGTTGCTGCCGAGAGTCCCGAGGAAAGGTTCAGCAAAATCCATCTCCTGCGTGCGTCGATTTTCAGCTCCTGCTCCTCCCCTTCGACTTTCCCGCGCAGTCCGTGCATGCATTCCGAGACGCTCGTGCATTTTGACGCTCGAACGCGCGTCACCCTTGACTTTGCATTGAAAGCCGACGCAACGCATGATCCGGTCTGAACCCGGCATCAAGGATTCGACGCGTTTCTTTTCTACCCCGCTACAATCAAGCTCCAGCGAGACAACAAAAGCCATGTATCTTCAAGGATTCAATGGAGGCTAAAGAATTCCTTGCGGGGTATAACCATGACTAGCACAACAACGCCAAGAGGGTAAGACTGTCTATCTGATGGGTCTTTTGTTTTTGTTTGTTATTTTTGTTTTTCGTTTTGTACATGAATGGGCCAGATGAAAAGGCATTTTATTCTTTTATAACTGCATATAGGAGTTGGCTTTTTTTTTTTAAACCCTTTTTTAAAGACATTGCACGTTGGGACAGGAATGACTTGTTATTGTAACGGGGAGATGGTCTAACTGCTAATTTACACATCTCGCGTTACAGCACGTACGCTGTAAACGCGCAGCAGACGCGCGTAACTTTTTTCCATGTTAACCTATGATGATAATTACACTTCTAGCGTTATACGCGCGTATGACAGACATGTGACGCGAAGCTGCGCTCTAATTTAGGATGGAATTCTAATTTCGTGCGCGCACCAATGCGTCTCCCATTGAAATCTCATGTAAAACATGATTTTTCTAGCGGTCCTTGGCTCTAGATCGCATCTACACACACACAGCACTTGTGTCTAAACATCAGCAGGAGGAGCAGCAGGTTTTACAGTGATTCTAGACATCGTTTTTTTTCTTTCATAAAGTCTGGCCTCTGGCCAAACCAGCGCACAGAGACCATGAGGACAAACACATGCATGTGATTTATGTTGCCCTACATCAGTCCTCTGGCCCGTACTGTCCTCTACACTGCTCCATAGACTACACAGGGACAGCATCAGAAGACGCGGACCTGCGCGCACGGCCCGTGTAGATACTCCAAAAAAATGTTACGCGCAGAGAGCGCGCAGTAAACGCGTACGCGCTGTTTACGCCTACTGTGTAAATTCCCTGTAAGCCAGGGGTTAAAGCAAAAAAAAAAAAAAACATTAGACTTAAAATTTTCTCATGGAAATGTATCACATCACAGACAAGGTCCGCCATAGCAAGCCTTATCTCAGTTGTCGCTGATGCACCAGGTAAAGATGAAGTGTGGGAAAGTGCACGAACAGCTGCTTTGTGCACAGTTTCGAGCTGGTGGCGAATCAAAACGTTTTTCCCATTACTCCCATATACATTTTTTTTATGGCATAGTACGCACAAGCACCGGCCACCTTCATCTTTTGGCACCATGACCGCAACGGAATCCCATCATCTCCCACCTCATCAAGCCATGGCCACCTCCATTTATTTTTCACTCCGTTATCAATTGCAACTTGGGCTCCTTCTTCCATAAACAACAAATCCATGATTGTGATTGTACGTGCATGCTAGGCTAGCTTTGATAAATCAATTTAAGACACGCTAACACACTACACCACACCTTTCTTCATCAAGTTTCTTCCGTTCGCTCTCGTTGATTGGCTCTTTGTTATCACGCTGAGTTTTGCATGCAGATCGCAACCAAGACATTATCAAAAGTTCACCAAGACGTTTGTTCCCATTCCCAGTACCAGCAAAGTCAGTTTTGTACATTTCATTAAATAAAAAAGCATTGCGTTTGGTTAACGTAAATTAATTATGTCCTACCTTTCCTCTGGTAACACGCCCAGCTTGTACCGCGGGGCTGCTGGCTGGCTGTTATTGCTCCGTTCGGGATTCAATTTTCCTTCTCCTCTTCTCCTTTTCAAAAGCTCCGTGCAGTTGCCAAAAACTTTAATCTCCGTTTTGCCATTGCAAATTTGACCGAGTCTTCATTTGCGCGTGAGGTCAGCGTCCCATAGAAATTTGTAAACTGAATTTTTAGTGACTGAAATGTAAAGATAAAAATATTCAAACATGCTTTTTCAGGGTTAAAAATTTCAAATGGAAAAATTCAAGCTAAAAAAAATTCAAAATCTTATGACACAAAAATCTTCCATAGCCATAGCACTGATAGAACAGGAGCCAAAGAGAGCAACGACCAAAGACTAGCTTCTAATGCATTGCAAACTTTAATTCAGCTACATTGTCTGATTGATACATGGCATTTGATGAATCCATCAGCTCGAGAATTTTCTTTTTATTCCGCACGTCACAAAACTTTCTCTAGGATTGATTATATATTTGTGTCAAAAAATCTTTTTTAAACTATTTGTGCTACAGATAGGACACTCTTTCCATTTTCAGATCATTTTCAGCCATCTCTTGCACCTTCCAAATTAAATCAGTCCAGACCAGAGCCACACACTGGCGCTTTATTACAACTTTACTTCAAGATGAGGACTTTAAGAAACTATTAACTGAGGATATAACATATTCTATTGCTATCAATGAACCATCAGTGAATGACCCGAGAATCTGCTGGGACGCTGTCAAGGAATGTATAAGAAACTGCTCAATTTCCTATGCCTCCAGATTAAATAGAAATAAAAAACAGAGAATAGTAACTCTTGAACAGGATATTATTGTAATTGAGAGGGAAATTATATATATGGTCACTCCTGAAAAAATTAATAAGCGCCAAACACTTTTGAATGAGCATAGTGACCTGCTGAGACAGAAGGCAGAATTTCAGAACCACAACACAAATAGTGCAAAACCAAGCCGCCTAATTGCTCTAAAAATTAAAAACAATAAGCAGTTAGCCAACATCTCAGCAATCACTACAGAAAAAGGTATTGTGACTTCTGACCCTGCTGATATTAATAATGCATTTAATATCTTTTATGAAAAACTAAATAAGTCAGATGTAACTCATAACAACAAAAAATTTAATGATTTTCTAAAATCCCTCAACCTTTCAAAACTGCTACAAGAGGCTGCAGATTCATTAGGAGCAGAAATCACTCTAGAGGAACTCACTAATGCGGTTAAATAAATGAACACAGATCTCCAGGATTAGACGGAATCCCACCCGAATTGTACTGTGCCCTTTGGCCCCAGTTGGGACCGTTGCTCCTAAAAATTTTCACTGAAAGCTCCAATACAGCAATCATTTCACTTACTTGAAAAAGGTAAGCCTCGAACAGAATGCTCCACCTATCGGCCCATCAGTCTGATAAACACTTAAAGGTGTTTGGAAAGGTTCTGGCAACTACAGAAATACATGCCAGACCTGGTCCATTATGACCAGACTGGATTCATCAAGTCCCGACTCGCATCAGACAATGTCCGCAGATTACTGCATGTTATAGATAGCTCCTCTAAAGCCCCAAACCAAAATGCCATTCTTTCCCTTGATGCCGAAAAGGCATTCAATCGATTAGAATGGAGTTACTTATGGTCTGTGCTTAAGCATGTTGGTTTTGATGAGAATTTAATCTTAATGATTAAAACTCTTTATGCCAACCCCAGTGCAGTGATTATGACAGGCACTTCCTGCTCTCCTAGGTTTCCTGTACCCCGCTGTTCGCGCCAGGGCTGCCCACTGTCACCATTGTTATTTACTCTCTCTCTAGAACCAATAGCACAACTCATTAGACAGTCAGGTGAAACTGAGCCAATCAAGATTCAGAACAGCGTTCACCATATTTCACTATATGCCGATGACATCCTAAGCTATACTTGCAATCCAGTATAAGCAATTGCCTTTTTGCTTGACACCTTTGAGCAGTTTGGCAAAATATCCGGCTACAAAGTAAACTGGACAAAATCCGCTTTGATGCCCTTGAGTCAATTCACAAATGATATGTCTTTTCTTAATATTCTCATTGTTAAAACTATGAAATACCTAGGTATCCAAATTCATCCCAGAATGAGTACTATGATTAATGAAAATTACAATAATACCTTGAGTACTTTAAAAGACGACCTTCAGAGATGGGGAAAACTTCCAATGTCCTTTCAAGCTATTATAATGATCATATTACCTCGTGTTAATTTTATTAGCTCCATGCTGCCCTTAGACCAACCAAAAGGATATTGGAAGAAGTTGCACTCTATTACTAATACCTATATATGGCACAATAAAAAGCCCAGAGTGAAAGCATCTACTCTATATACACACACAAAAAGATTTTTTTTTACGCACACACAAATCTGGTTACGCATGCACAAATCTTTTTACGCACACACAAATCTGGTTACAAACGCACAAATCTTTTTACGCACACAAAAAATCTGTTTACGCACACACAAATATTATTGAAACAATAAAAGCTCCATATTCCGTCCGTGTGGAGCGGATCCCTAATGTGGATCCCCCGAGGTTTCTCACTTTTCTCCCACTGGGTTTTAGAGTATATATATATATATATATATATATATATATATATATATATATATATATATATATATGCAACAACTGGGACAAAGAACTTGACAGTTACCTGTGTCCTGTTGAAGGCCACACGTGCAAACACGGCCTGGGACACACCCGCTCTCTTCAGCTCCTCCCTCACGTTGTGGTAGATGTCCATGGGCACATCCATTCCACCTCCAAAGGGCCCCCCCAGTGTCTCCGGGCCCCGGGCCTTGGCTGGGCTCCTGTTGCTGACATACTGCTGAGGGGAGGGGGGCATAAATTGTCCCAGCATGTGGCTCACCACGTACTGCTGCTTCAGGAGCTGAGCCATGACCATCTGAGAGTTGACCACAGGGCTGAGGGGAGGAGGCTGCGAGGGTACAGGGGCGACAGCGGGCATGGAGGGCAGGGAGGGCCGAGCACAGGCGAACATTAGGCCAGTCTGCTCAGAGGGGGAGGCGGCGGATGCTTCCTGGGGGGGCGGATCATTCAGCAGTTCTACTTCTGAAACAAACAGTGAAGAAAAGTAAAGCTGTGGTACCAGAAAAAAGGAAAGTGTTTCTGTGTTTCTTTCAGATTTGTTTTAAAGTGAATGATAGAAATGCTTTTGGGTAGTGATGTCCCAATCCTGGTTTTAGCTCCCAATTCGATGCCTATATTTTCATCAGTTCAATTCTCACTACCGATCCAATACCAATACTACACACATTACTTTCACATTTAAATGAAAAACAGTACATGTGAAGACAAGAGAAAATTATGACCTATGAAGACTTCTCTCCCGCTCACTTCCGTCAATAGAAGCAGCGTGACTTGCAGTACGTCTTTAGGAGTTAGTGCGCGGACGTAGTGCTCCTCGTATTATTACGCCTCACAATATAGTACCCCTTTTTATCCGCTGAGAAAATCGACATCTTACATTTCTGTGTTACTATACTTTGTATTGTAACACGTCACGTAACTGTATTTAAATAGGGAACACGTAGAAGAGTTTGGTAGCTTCTAACGGGAGCTGATTTGGAACTACACAGTATGTGGAAGAGGCTGCGTTTGTGCTCCGTTTGCATGACAGAGCGCACGGACAAAGACCACACAGGTACATATCAACTAGTCTAAGGTCAGGTAAGAACATATGTCAGTATGTAAAAACGGTCGCCTATTCGGTCCAGATAATAGTTTGAGCATATACTATATGTAATCCTCCATTTGGAAATAAGTTCAATGAGTTTTTAAAAGTAAAACAAAACGGGTGTCTCCTCCATAAACTCCTCTCCTGTTTAGCTAACTGCAGCCGACTCTCGGGTGCATCCAATTTCTAAAATCAACCTTACCCTTCACCTCTCTTCCTTATCATTCATATCATCATTGGAAGCATAAAATTACCCTAAAATTAACTAAAAATGTGTTGTATGTATGTTAGCCAAACCTGTAGCTGCCCTTAGCAGGAGAAGAACAAGAAAGGAGCTTTCTGATTAAATTGGATGCAGTCGAATTCTGTGCTCACATGCGCCCCCTACCCTGAGGCTAGCCTCACTTGGTGATATTACAAGCCGTGGTTGAGTGCGATTAAGACCCATATTTGTTGTCAAAAACACAATTTATGACCCATCCTCTCAACTGTAGACATGTAGATTGTGAAGGAAATATGTTGAACTTTGTTAACCGCAATAAACAGAGAAAACATTTCGATAGCAACACACGGGGCGGGCCTCTCCCCCAGTGAGCTATGGGCTTTTACGTCTCGCCTCACAGCGCGCCGCTCTGACAAATACAGTATGAGATTTTGAGGTAAAAAAAAAAAAAAGTAAATAAAGAAAAGTTACATTGAAATAATACAATAGCACAAAACACTTAATGACTAAGTATTATTGTTTCCATTTTATTCTTTTTTCTTTCCATGATCTTAGATGAGGCCGGGCCTCACCTGCCTCATCTGACTGCACGTCAATGACTTAAACCAAACTTTACACAAAACTTTTACTCTTAAAACCCACATATTACAAAATGGAACCATAAACATCTCGCCTCAAATTGCATTAAAAGTGACATTGTTACACCACTCTGACAACTTGGTGTGGAAAAATGAGCTCTTTAATGTCCCCGGAGAACATAACGAAAAAGAACAGCTCAAACAGACAGCAGCTGATCAAAATGACAAGTCCTTCAGTACCACAGCTTTTTCAAAAGAACTTCGCTGTTATATACCAGGGGCCGCATGCGCTACCTGGGATCTCACGGCCCCCTGTTATCTGATGTATTTCAACAGAATACCGTTACACATGAACTGTTTCTATGTATTTAAACAAGGACAATTATTTCTACAATATCAGAGAAAAGTTTACACACATATTCTAAGTGCTACAACATCCGTGTCTTAATTAGTCCGTTTTTAAACTTTCTAAACTTTTCACGGATTTTATGTCCGCCATCTTGATTTGCTTTAGCTGCCATGAGACGCGCATGCGCAGGTTTGTATTACTTCATAAACAGCTGAGGCAGTGTATTTTGTCAAGGCAGTGCAAACCGAGGGTACACCGGGAGCAAGAAGATGAATGTGTGCCCAAGACGGAAGACGGCAAGGCCGCAAAAAATCATGCTTGGTCATGGCAATGCTCTAACCCTAATATCTGTATCCCTCACGTGGTACATATGACTAAAGAGTATTGGTACCTTTGAGGAACTTGGCCTTCTTGAACTGTTTGTACCAGCGTCCAAAGTCGTGACACTTGGTGGCGGAGACATTTGCGTAGTAAGTGCTGTTCACAATGGAGGAGATCATGCTCTGAAAGACACCAGGGAGATACTTGTGAGACATCAGGGAGATCAGTGAGAGACCAGAAAGAGACTAGTGAGACACTAAAGAGAACAGTGAGAGACCAGAGCGAGTCTTGAGAGACCAGAGAGACACCAGAGAGATACCAAATAGACACCAGTGACTTGTGAGAAACCAGGGAGAGACCAGTAAGACACTAGGGCCCCGTCCCAATTCTCACCCTTGCCCTTAAAAAACACACTTTTGCGCGTGCCCGCAGGGGTTGAAGGGTGTCCCAATACTTAGGGAGAAGAGGCGAGTGCCCTCACACCCCTAAAAACCACCCATGATGCATTACGATAGTTGTTGGTAAAGCAGCTGTTGGGCAAAGCCGCGCCACAATGAAAGAAAACAACATGAAACAAACGGGCGCAAGTTTGTGCGGAACGTGAGGAAGCTCTGAAGAGTGTGTGAGTCTTTTTTAATGCGTGTGTTGGTGCTGTGTGTGGTGACGTACGCTCGCGAAGCGGCCGCAGCGTGTGGCGTTCACTGAGGCTTCAGAGACGTGGATCCATGTTATTATTATAGATCCACGATGTAGTTCAGAGCATCGCTTTAACACAGTTTGCTTTGTGATCCGTGGGATCGCGGCTGTACCGGTCTGTCTCTGTGTGGTACGTCTCTGAGCGTGTACGTGTATGTGCATGTCTCTGTGTGGTACGTCTCTGTGTGTCTGTCTGTGGTACGTCTCTGTGCGCGTATGTACATGTGTCTGTCTGGCGTGTGTGTCTGCCTTTGTGTGTGTACATGTGTGTCTGTATGCGTGTGTGTGTCTCTCTCTGAGTGCGTGATGTGCAGCAGTTTTGTACCTAATTATAGCAACTCTTCATATGAAATAGAATTAAAAACTTCTCATTTTAATAAATACTGTGTTTCAGAAAGTCATGTCTGTGTTAGATCTTATCTGTGGTGAAATCAAACACATTGATAATGCGTGTGACGTGGAACACGTTCGCTGCGTCATTTGCATATTGTCCCCTAGATCCCTTTGCATGGTGTCCCAATTCTTAGGGAGAATGTTGTGAGTGCACTCCCCACTGGGAAGGCACTTTTCTGGTGAGGGCACTCACACCTAAGTGCAAGGGTGAGAATTGGGACGGGGCCATGGTGCCTCCATGGCTCCTCAGTGAAGAGTTACCCAAGCATCTGCAGTGTTCCCTGTGGCTGCTCTTGTGAAAGCATAGAACTCTCCCCTTGATCACACAGCAGGTGTGGCCTAACCCTCTGTAGAATCTCAAATCGCTGCTAAAAAACCATCACAAAGTCCCTGATTCCAGCCGGGATGAAGCTAAAACACCTTCAAGTCTGTAAATAGTAAATACTGTTTTACATAAAGAGTAGATCACCTACATGAATTTCTTCACATTTTAAAGGTTGAGTATAAGGTACTGTAACAGACTGGTGATAGTGACTGGAGGCTCTAGTGAAGCAGACTGCGCTCATGCATTTATGTATTTATGCCTTTCATTATTGATGCATTTATTTATTTATTCGAACAGCAGTGGGGCAGTGGTGTGAGCGCTTCCTACAAACCCTAGGGTAAAAGACTACTGAATCAACTGGGGAAATGCTGAGAACAGGAGAACGAACAATGCATAGTCAATGTGAAAAGTTATTAACAGAAACATAAATTAAATACTCAATACTAATACTTAATACTTCATTATAAACAATGGCAAAGTGGCAAGTGACCACTTGCTGTCAGTCAGAAACACATACAGAAATTAGTTTCCAAAATACAGTGGGGCAAAAGGTATTTAATCAGCCACCAAGTCCTCTCACAATAATTGATGAGAGATGCAAGAAGTGTTCTTTATAGGTATACCACAACTATGAGACACAACACATACTGTTGCTGGCCTTTTGGCCCATTCCTCCATGCAGATCTCTTCTCGAGCAGAGATGTTTTGGGGCTGTTGCTGGACAACACAGACTTTCAACAAAGATTTTTAATGAGGTCGAGATCTGGAGACTGGTGAGGCCACTGCTTGAAATGCTGCTTACAAGATTGGATGCAAGTCTGCATTCTTTCTTCTCCAAACACGAGAGGGTGAGTTTTTTACAAAAAAGTGGGTTTTTTTTGTTTTTGTTTTTTTTACATTATCTTAATCCTCTTCTGGAATATCAAAATGCTCTCTAGTTAATTTTAGACAGGCCTGGACCAATACTGGCTTAAGCCCAGTATTGGGGCCACACCACGGGGCCAAAATGGGCCCCAAGCGTTTGACGTTAGTCATTGGCAACAAAGGGAATACAAGAAAGTATTGAGATGGGTTTTTGCTCTTGACTAAATACAAATGTTCCACCATAATTTGCAAATCACTTCTTTCAAAATCAAACATTGTAATGTTTTAATTTTGTCTCTCACAATTGAGGAATGCCTATGATGTGAAAGGACTTACACAATTGGTGGATGACTAAATTTTCCTCACTGTACATGAGGAATGCACATGTATTAGGCAGAATCTTGTTCAACATTTTTGACCAGACATGGAGTTGGTTTTAGCTCCATGCAAATACTGTATCAGAAACAGGTGTATTCAATAAGTTATTAAGTTATAAGATACTTTTCCCCACTCCAAGTATCAGTGTATAGGTTATTGTACGTCTTCCTTTGTGTGCTTTTTTTCTTTTCTCGGAACACTATTCACTTGAAATAAATAAATACCTAAAATAAACTTCTAGAACGTACCCCTACCCCAAGGTCAAGGACAAAGCTGTTTTTTTTCTGTGCCTTGTTGCAGATCTAATTAGAATGGGCTGAACTGACTTGAGTCTTCTAGTGTCTTACATATATTTTATCCATAGGTTTTCAAGGTAATTCCCATTTGCAAACATGTGATGCACACATATTCTTAAGTTAATGTTTGATATGGACACAGCAGTCACATTGGACAAACCAGCCTTTAGTGTTAACGCAAGACATGCTTATTTTCAACACCAGTTCAGGAGGCTTTCAGAACACAAATGTACACATTCAATTTGAACAATTATACAATAGAATGAACACAAATATTGCTGCTTTTTTATATTTGGGACAGGATGATTTGTTGGACCCTATGAACACTGTTCATATGTTGCGGCTTTCCCCTCACACATTACAATGTATATGTTGTGATAAGTATAAAGAAATTTGCACTACTGCAGTGTGACTGTTTGTGACTGTTGGGGACACATTCTACCCAATTTATATACAGTATATTGATATATGGATCTCCGTGCACGCTGTCTGCTTATAAATGTATTTATTTATGAATTTACTATGCATTTATTTATGGACGTATTTTTATGTATTAATTCATGGATGTATTTATTTATTCAGGGCAGCAGCAGCAGCTGTAGCAGCACATTGGTTGACATTTCACAGGGGAGCAGAGTGAGTAAACAACAGAAGGAGCCGAACATAGGCCATCCAACGAAATAACTATTTTTCACTTAAAGAGTGTACAGCTGTTCATCTTTGATCTTGAGAATATTTAATTTAGCATGTGGCCAATGTGTAGCATTCTAGAATGTGGCCACAGTGGACAGAGCGCTTGTGAGGCAGTAGTACCTGGGACAGAGGACACTCCTTGGCCAGAGAGCTCTGGTTCATCTCCTTCAGCAGCTCCTTCAGGGCGTTCCTAACTGTGGAATGACCCCACTGCTCAGCCGGCAGGTCCTCCAGACTAGGACAGCTGCACAATACAACACAACACAAGTGTAAGACTCACAATAGCAGTTCAACTGTATCCAATTTACGCATATTAGCTTTACTTCAGGATCTCTACTTGAAATAATGATGAATGACAATGCACATAATCACAATTCCTGCTAAAACAGGAGTGGCCATGGTGGTCACACACCTGTGCAGCTGTATCTTAAGTGTGATGACGTGATGGACGTCCTGCAGCATGTCGGCCACTGTGGCGTCAGGAGCAGAGGTCACACAAGACAAGGGTACAGGCTTCCAGCGGCCCACCTGGATGAGGCCTAGAAACACACACATACAATGAAGCTATGAGGAAACTGTGCTGATGATGCAACCAGCCAGACTCCTATTTTGGAATAGTGAGGGCGACCAAACCGATAGCTTTGGAAGTCAGAGTCACAGAGCACATAACAGAAAAACCCCATTCCAAATTGCACCAAACCCCAGACATCTGCCGCCCCGAATGGCTTTTAACTGCAACCATTAGTAGAATTCACATCGTATACAGTAGCTACAGTGGGTTTCCATTTTGTACAACAAAGTAACAGACCCCTTTGAATAGAAAGCCAAACAATATAAATTGTTTTTAGTAAGTGGGGCCTGCAGAAGAATTCATACAACATTCTTAGAAGAAAGAGGTTGCTGGAAGTCAGAAATATTACCCAGGTGCGCTTCTGGTTGAGGATTGGGCGAGTTATTTAAGAGAGAAGAGGCCAATGCTCAGTTGGTAGAGCATTGGCCTTTGGGCCTGAAGGTTGTGGGTTCAAACCCACCACAGGACCTACTCCAACTCCACCTTGATGAGAAGTGGGCAACTGGAACAAGGCGAAAGTGGGCGTGGCAAATGGCAAGCCGCTCGCACAAGTGACCATCAAATGTGGTATCTACCAAGGAGATGCTGTCGCCACTACTGTTCTGCATAGGCCTGAACCCTCTAAGCCAAATAATCAACCAGACTGCCTCAGGAACGGAGCAAAGATCTGTCACCTCCTCTACATGGATGACATCAAGCTGTACGCCAAGAGCGAGAGAGACATCAACTCTCTGATCCAAACCACCAAGATCTACACCCATGACATTGGGATGTCATTCGGACTCGAGAAATGTAGCAGGATGGTGACTCGGAGAGGCAAGGTAGTCCACACAGAAGGGATCTCACTCCCAGAGGGAACAATTATATGATGTATATGATATATAATATATAATTAGGTTTGCTTGGATCGGTTTGCACACCTGGTGTGCAATCCATGAATCTCTTTATTCAAGGCTAGGTTTAAAACAGTCCTCTTTAGTTTAGCATATGGTTAGGAAGGTAAGACTCTGGGAAGGCTAAACTCCTCAGAGTGTCAGTCAAGCTGCATAGGGAGTCAGTTTTGCTGGGAGAAGTATGGTAACTTGAGCACTATCCTCTCCTCCTTCCTACTTTATCTACTTTATCTGTTTAGCACTTTTAGGATTCTGACTGTAGTTTGTTCATTGCTATTCACCCGTTGTCCCATTGTCTGTTTCATGGTACGATGACGGGATCTCTGAGCCTGGCCTCCTCCATCTGCACCTGCGGACTGCCCCGCCCGACCCGCCTGGGAGTGCTTCGGTCCTGCACCGGACCTGTCCACGTTCAGCGGCCACTGGTCCACGTCCTGTAGCTAGCTTAGGTCCTAGATCATTAGCCTGTCCGTCCGGAGGAGCGGATCCCTTTCTCATATGGGTCTCCCTCCCTGTGGGTTTCCCTAGTGCTCCCCAAGGTTTCTCACTTTTTCCCACTGGGTTTTTTAAGAGTTTTTCCTTGTCGATGCAGGAGGGTCTTGTTGGACAGTTAGTGTCCAACAGAAAGGATTGGTGATGATCAGGACACTTTAGCATTCTACAACATGTATGGACATTTTCTTCTGTGTGTGCTTTATATTCTCCATGTGTTTTGGCTGTTGATTCTCTGACCTGTGTTGGTGATCTCAATGGTTTTGTTAAGTCCTCTGAGATGACTTCTGTTGTGACCTAGGGCTATACAAGAATAAATTGTATTGTATTGTGTAATTACAGACGTTAAGGGTAGCTACAAGTATCTCGGTATACCACAGGCAAATGGCAGGCAACAGGCAACAAGGAAAGTGGAAACTACCAAATACCTCCAGCGACCTGCCAGTGATCCGATACCCTGCAGAAATAATCAGATGGCCAAAGGAAGAGATTCAGACCACGGATGTTAAAACTCGAAAGCTCCTCACCATGCATGGTGGGTTCCATCCCAAATGCAGCACCCTGTGACTGTACGTAAGTCGTAAAGAAGGAGGCAGAGGACTAGTGCGTGTGAGAGTCACTGTCCAGGACGAAACATCCAAACTCCATAACTACGTCATGGAGAAGGCCAAAACGGATGACGTACTCAGTGAATGTCTCAGACAGTGGCGAGATGAGGAGGTGCTGGAGGAGAAGCCCGTGGTGATCGGCGCACTCAGGGCAGTGACCCTGAAGCTGGAGGAGTGGTTACAGCGGATCCCTGGAACAACGTCGGACATCTCGGTCCAGAAATGTGCAGTGCTAGGAACAGCAAAGATACTGTGCAGAACCCTCAAGCTCCCAGGCTTCTGGTAGAGGACCCAAGCTTAGAGAGGGATAACTGCCCGCGGAGGGCGAAAGGTCAGCTGTGTGTGTTTCCTTTGTTTTATATATATATATATATATATATATATATATATATATATATATATATATATATATATATATATATATATTATTATTATTATTTTTTTGTTTTTGTTTTTTTTTCTTTGAATCCTTGTAGGATTTTTAAAAAAACTGAGCAGAGCGAGAGAGAGCAGAGAGCAGAGAGAGCAGCAGAGAGCAGAGAGAGAGCCAGGGATTTTGGAAGTGGGCGCACCTCTGGCTTGGGCTGCAGAGCTGTGGGAGTAGCCCAGAGTCAGAAGAGCCATCTCAATGAGCTGGTTGAAGAGCAGGTCTCTCTTGATCAGGACGAACTCTGCATGCTCCTCTGCGCGGGGCCCCTCCTGCACTGGAGGAGGCTCCAAGGGACTATTCTTGTGCTCCACCACGCAGAAAACCGGCAACAAGCTCCCTAAACACAGACACACATACACACGTGCGCACAGTACACATATGCACATACAAACCCACATGTTTGCCAACAGACATACACATGCGAACACACACAAAGGGATACGCACACACATTTAGACGTGAAAACAAAGCCACACTGCTTTATACATGCCTTTATGGGTTAGCTTCTATCATTGAGATATTAAATAAAAGTGGACAAAACATGTCAAGTAGTATGTAAAACCATTAATGTTATTTGCCGAAAATGTAATCAATTTAATCACAAGTGAACCCTTGGTATCACATGCCAGTTCTGACCAGTCTATGACCCGCTTAGCCTCATACATTAAAACAAATAAATATGTGATTGATGAAAACATAACTCTACTCTTGTCTTCTACGCATTAAATTAGAAAATCCAATACCTTTAAAAAGAACAACACACAAATGCAAATAACATAAATTGAAGAGAACTTGTTTAGAGACGATACAGTATCTGCATGTTGACTTTAGCGTGCCTTGCTCTGATCTTACCTCTACTGTGTGCACTCTTGCTTGAGCTCCTTCCTGGAGACGGTCTTGGGTTGAAACCAGGCCGTGTCCCCTCGTCTCGGAGTCCTTCCAAACGGGACAGCTTGGCTGCAGGGGGGCTGTGGTCAGGACTCAGGGCTCCGTTACACTGAGGATCCATGGGCCCCTGCAGACTGCAACACACCAGACAAGTCAGGAGGAGTTGATAGTAAATATTCACCCTATATCATAGATGGACCTAAAATAAAATGTATGTCTTCACATCATTTTGTGAAGTTCTCCAGTCCAAAGTGTATGCTATCTGAGCATGCACAGAGGTTGACGCGTGCGCCCTCTGCAGTGTTCAGCATCGACACTGCCATCGACTTCTTGCCATGGGCAAAGTCATGGGAAACGTCATCATCGTGCAGGTTTGGTCTATTATTATCTAATATTAACTGAGTGGTACTTTGGGACAATATGTACGCTATTTTATTCGGAAATACAGTCCCTAAATGTATGAAAAAAACATAAAAGGGGGTGTGGAACCGCAAGGTCCGGACGGGGATCCGTTGCGAATGCGTGAAGTGTGTCAACTCCATGGATACTTTTTGCTAGTAGGGTTTTTATTATCCAGTTAGCTTCGTTAGTGGCAAAGGAGATGGCTATGCTAAAGGCTAAATGCACTTGGGGACTTACAATCACTATTGATTGGCTAAACTTTGTGTGGATTATTGTTGAAACTGGTGTATTTATATTTTCTCTCCAGGTTGCCATCTGTGAGGTGGTAACTGCTGTGCCCTAAAACTGCATCCTGAAAGGTAATTTTTAATGTTTTGGCTTTTGTTGTATTTTCCCTTTTTAATCATCTTATTTGAACTCTCAGGTTATGAATGTGGAGTTGTAAGCTCTGCTCTTAAAGTGTATCTGCAAGTTACCAAATACTAAAACGTGAATGCATCCTTAAAGGACTGAGGGTCTTACTGAATGAGAGTCCTCAAAACCTCATCAAAGAGCATCTGGTAAGCTACACTGAAAGCAGTTAACAGTTAATCATTTTTAAGATAAGATAAGATAGACTTTATTGATCTCACACAGGAGAAATTTACATGTCACATCTGGCATGGATAGAATCACTCAAGGTTGTGCAAAAGAAAGAAATGTGCAAACATGTTAAAAGCAGGATATATATATACAATAAAAGTGTCAATTAAAAAGTGGCAATCAAAGAAACAGTGGCAATAGTAGTGCAGGTTTTTTAGTCCTAGTGCAAGTGACTTAAAGACCTTATGACGGGTTTGATTTATTTAGAAATACAGTTTTAATACCATTTTATATTAGAAGAGAACTACTAAAGGTTTCAAAATCAGTTGTTGTTTTTTTTGTCTGATCCCCCCAAATCGAAATAACCCCATAGCAACGCCTTTAGAAACAAAAAAACTTCACAGCCCTTGGTGACGTCAGAACGGGTACGTTTCAACGCTGTAAGTTGTTTACAATTTGGTATTCGTTCTTTTTTCGCGGATATTCAAGATGACAAGGCGGTGTACAGCGAGTCTAAGATAACTACTAGAATGTAACATTTCGTTGTCACCGAGATAGCCCAGTGGTTGTGTCGATGGACTGCCAATCCAGATACTTGGATTCAAATCCCACATCGGACACTTTTTCACACTCAAAACGGCAATTTATGTGTAGTGAGCAATTGTCACCTGTAGAGTGCAGTATTGTGTTGGGCATCAGTGGAGAGAAGAGAGAAAGTCCTGTGGCATAGATCCATGGTTTTCAATGCATGGGCGTAACCCGCTATGACGTCACACACAGGTTAGAGCATAGACAACTTAAATTCATGAAAAACACGTTCTTTTTATAAAATATAGGATTTTTTTTGCCGGAATCTCTTTCAAATTGACATTGTCATGCAATTTTGATATCCACTATTTTTTTTTTAAAAACCCGTCATAAGGTCTTTAAAGGGACACTGTGTAATATTTTTTGCCAACTAGCGTTGAGATCTTATACTGTATTGCAGTTAGGGCTGCAACAACAAATCGATAATATCGATAAAAATTTATTGTTAAAGCGTTGGCAACGAATTTGGTTATCGATTCGTTGTGTCGCGCAATTAATACGTCACCGAGCGCGCGAGTTGGGCGCATTCTTGTAAGTTCTATGGTTGAGCGGACGGACGCACATGCACCACAGAACTACACAACACTGCATGCACACTGCCGTAAAACTCCACAGAAGAAGAGCAGAGTGTGGCGAAGGTGGTCATACAGTCTATGGTGGAGGCAATTATTCGAGCAAGACCGCGTTGAACCAGTGCAGAATAGCGACGCGAAGGGAGCGTGCGAGTGTTGTACCGCACTAACTTTAGACACTTTGCACAGAGTCAGTGGGAACAGTGTTTCTCAGGGTCAGGGCTGTCATTGGGAGGTTCGGAGACAGGTTAGATTTGTGGAGAACAAGCCTGGAAGTCACGTCGGGGCGCCGCGCCGCAACTCCAGCCTCTGCTAGTCTCCGGTAAAATCTCCGCAAATAGTGCCTCCCACAGATGTATTATAGTGCCTCCCGCCATCACTGAGACAGCCTCCCACAGATGTATTATAGTGCTTCCCGCCATCACCGGGACAGTAACGTGTTGGAGAAACCTTCGTCTGGTGTTAGACGAGAGTGCAGGGGAGAGGAGAGAGGGCAGGGGAGATGAGAGAGAGAGCGGGGGAGATGAGAGAGAGAGAGAGAACAGGAACGAGAGAGAGCAGGGGAGACACATTTTATGAAAATTCTAAAACCCACAATTTCCAACGCCATACGACGTCATAATATGCTAATTAGATGGGTACACTTATTCCCTACATTAAACTTTTGGCCATCCTTAATAATTCTGTAATTTACAGAAAGTCTTTATCTCCTATCACTTTTAAGTTACAGCCTTTTGAAATAAAAATTTCAAACGTTTTTGAGTATATGCACTCAACAATGTACAATTACCCTAAAAATGACTTAATTACGCAAACGTGTCTTGTCTGTATTTGCTCTTTGGGTTAAACAACAAAACCTGTTTTGGTGCACTTTACTTTATACTGCATAGCATACATTTGTATGTTTCTTTGTGTTGATGATGGAAACTAAAAATGCTTTTTTTATCTGATTAATCAAAAAAATAATCGACAGATTAATCAATTATTAAAATAATCGTTAGTTGCAGCTCTAATTGCAGTCTATTATAGTACGGTGGCCTTTGAGAGTTGAGGAGCTCTGTCTTTGACAGAGCTCCTCAACTGAGTCCTCACCAGACTGCCAAGGAAAGAATACTTTAGTTTGATAAATGACCAGATCTCTCTAAACGTCTCAAGCACTTGACAATCGTGTAGAGACAACTTTTAAACAAGACCGCGTTCAGACGTGGCACCCGCTGCACAGAGGCTGCACTGCACTGAGTTTTACCATGGATCTATTATAATATATAGTTTTACAAACGCGGTGAGAAGAGAAGAGACGCATGACGATCGAAGAAGCAAGAGCTGCGGCAGACATGGCTAAAAGCTCATGTTAGCATTAGCGTTAGCCACAGCGCCCTATCTGCATTACGGTAAGAAAAACAGAACATTCACTCACGCTGTTGATAAAGTATTCTGGCGATTGTTTTGTGGGGATTCTGTGTGTGTTTTATTTGAGGCGTTTTCCCTGAATACGTCAATTTGAGACTTGTGACAGTAGTTGGACTGCCCTCGAATTGGGTCAGAACATCCTGAGACTGTGTTGCAGATTCTGCCTCGTTCTCATTATTGTCAGTGTGAAAAAGTTATGTATCGTTCACGTAGGGCTGGGCAATAAATCGAATGTTGGCAATTAATCGGCTTTTGAAAAAATCTAATATTGTGAGAATTACAGCAGCACATGAATTATACTTGCAATATCAGCACAGTCTGTACTAGACTTTTATAATACCTATTGGGGAAACAAATTAAAAATAATTTTGAAACTTGAATATTGAGCTGAAAGATCAAAACATATTTTTAAAGGCAAAGTCTGTCTTCGTTGACTTTAATGAAAATCGATTTAAATCGAAATCGTCCAAAGCAGGAAATAAAATCGAGATTTTACTTTTTTGCCATATCGCCCAGCCCTACGTTCACGTGTGAGTCAGTTGTGTACAAACTACACAATGTGCCTCCTGCTGTGCGTGTGGTTTGCGATGTTGACACTTTGCTGCTATGACGCTGGACTTCTGCATAATTATTTTTCTAAAAGACTGTTGTTCGGATTGTTCTTTTACATAATTGTGGTCCTCCATGGTTCTTTTATATAACTGTGGTCCTCCATGGTTCCTTCTTCTAACTTGTGAAGGCACGGTGAAAGCAACGATATCAGTAGCTCATGTGAAACAAAACGCGATTCTCGCATCCTTTTTGTCCCTTATCCACCACCGTTTTCCAAGATGGCGCATATTCATGGAGAGCACTCCTCTCTCATGGACACTTATAAGTTAAATTCTAAGCCTATGATTACATTTCCAAAAACATGGTGGAGGTAAATATTCTTAAAAAGGTCACATTTGTTATTAGTTAACATGTTTTTGCATATGGAGCAGATGTAAAAATTACACAGGGTGGCTTTAAAGTGACTCATTGTACAGTCTGACAGCGGTGGGGATAAAGCCCCTGCGGTAGCGCTCCTTCTTGCACTGAGGGTGCCTCAGTCTTCCACTGAAGGAACTCCTCAGCTCCTCTACAGTCCTGTGCAGTGGGTGGGAGGTGTTGTTCATGATGGAGGTGACTTTGGCTAGCACCCTCCTGTCCCTCACCTCCTCCAAAGAGTCCAGGGAGCAGCCCAGAGCGGAGCTGGCCCTCCTGACCAGCTTGTTCAGTCTACTCCTGTCCCGCTCTGTGCTGCCCGGGGCCCAGCACACGGCAGCGTAGTGTATGGCAGATACTACCACAGAGTCATAAAAAGTCCTGAGCAGAGGCCTGCTCACTCCGAAGGACCGCAGCCTCCTCAGAAGGAAGAGGTGGCTTTGGCCCTTCTTGTGCAGGGCGTTGGTGTTTTGGGACCAGTCCAGTTTATTGTTAATGTGAACACCCAGGTACTTGAAGCTGTCCACCAGCTCAATGTCCTCCCCCTGGATGTTCAGCAGCGTGTGGGAAAGTGGTTTTCTCCTTAAGTCGATTACATCTCCTTGGTCTTACTGGTGTTCAAGCACAAGTGGTTGCGCTCACACCAGTCGACAAAGTCCGTGATAACCAACCAGTATTCCAGTTCGTTCCCCTCAGACACACAGCCCACGATGGCAGAGTCATAACCATATACAGGTGTATACAGATGTAAACATGCCAACATGTTTAATGACTCAATCAGCTGTAATCACTGCAACCAACAATTTAGGTCCAGTCAAACCAATCACAGCTGTCAATGTGTAATACATTTAAAATATATTCATGTCCTTTCAGGATGTCTATGTGATGAAGAATGAGGAACTGAAGGAGAAGGCGCACAACCTGGTGACTCCCTTGAAGATCAAGTATTGTGATTGAAAAATGCAATGTGCTGCAGGATCTTGGTGATGTGGCAAATATGCATTTATGTCCATGAGTTATCCAAAAACACTCCAATACACATTTGAGTTCATCCAGAAAGTGCTTTTGGGACTGGATGAAAAAACCTTTCAAACAAAATACAAGTGCTCAAGAACAGACTTTGCCAACAGGAGATGCACCTGTGTCCACAGGATTTTAATGTTCTCCTGGGAGAGTAATAAAGTGTCCTTCTAGAGTTTTCAAGAGAGAATGTTAAATTCTCAATTTTCTTTATAAACAAAAGTTGGACTGTACAGTTTGTAGGTCAAATGTATTTGTGACAAAATCATTTTAGTTTAATGCACTCTGAATAGTATTTTCACAATCTATGTATGCATCTATGTATGTATGCAGTTATTTGGTTTTGTATGATAAAAAGGGCTATTCACAATTGGGCACAAAGTCGCCCAGTTTTAATGTTTTCATTTAACTTGTTCCAAAGTTAATTAATGCACTTTTTTTGGAAGTTTCGTAAATGTAATATGCAGTGATTTTGGACCTTTCATCTCACATCCGAGAGCTTCGAACAGGATCCTCGAGGATGAGAGATAAAAGATCCAACAATGGTGTTAATTAAATCATAAATAATAGTGTAAATTAAATCATAACTAATAGTATTGATTAAACCATGACTAATGGTGTAAATTAAATAATAACTTATAAGGTTAATTCAATCATAACTTATGATGAAATCATTGTCGATAACCAGTTAACACATTAGAATGTAATCACGCAAATCTGATGTGGCACACTGAAGTATTTCAAGGAACTATGAGTATTTGCTTTTTTCCATTCACTCACTGAGAGCATCCAGTCAGTCATTTCTATTTCTGAATATATCTTGCATTTATACAGCATCCTGACATTGTCATTAATAATGTATTTCCAATTTTTTTCAAACATTTAATAATTAATAAAATATTAAATTATTTACTGCCACATTTCATGAAGCATGTACTTAATTATTGACACATTTACGACATAAGCTGTGTGTATGAATGTGTAATTAGGTACCTAAACATTTAATTATTAAAACAATATAAAATAATAAATAATCATGTTTTTCAATTCTTTGATGAAGTTTACAACTAATTTTCAACAAAAAGACATTATTTGTCTCTATCTCTAACCGTGAAACACTTGAGTGAGTGTGGAATAACATTTATTTTATATACAGATTGCATTAGACTGGAAAACCCCCAAAACTCATTTGGGGGGAATACTTTTTTCAAGACAGCGTGTACTGTTGTGTTGTAATGGAGATGAACATGTAAGTATTTAAAATATCTTGAACACAGTACTCTGATTGGTCCATATATGTTAAGAAAACATGAGCACAGTCAGCCCCAATATCTCACACATGTCCCCAATTATATGGTTATATCCAAGATTTTTCTGTAAATTGACTAATTGATGAATTCTTGTGCTCAGACAGAACCTTATAGTAACAACAATGTAGCAGACTTAATGCTTGAAGCTTAAACCGTTGTTTTGCAAAGCTGTTTTACAGCTACACTTTCCAAAATGATGAATAAAATGTATTAACATGTGTGGAAAATGTATTTACATACTTCTCATTTGAACAGAGTTGAATATTCTGTTTCTTCAAGTGCGCAGGAAGCGTAAAAAACGTTTAACGCATTAAAACAAGATGAATAGGACGGCTCCCTCTCTCACTTGTTAGATGCTATTTCGGTAAAGATAGAGCCTCTGTCCTAAGCGTATGTTGCACACTGGTGGGGCGGGATGACCTTCACAGCAGTCCAGTGTTTGCCATCCAGGGTCCCAAATCACTTTCTCCGCTGGAATCCCCACACAGCGGCCACGTCTCCAGACTTCAATCCAATCCAAAACGCGCGCTGATTTCCACGCGTTTCATTCGCCCAAAGTTTGATTAACACAAGTCCTCCACCCGCAGCAGCAGCAGCAGCAGGTCCCATACGAATGTGGCTCGATTAATTATTCACTCGAGGTGTGCAATATACAGGCACACATGGCAACAGAAATGACTGAAAACATAAAATTTAAACAGAACGTTCATGTAGAATTGTTCTAATAGACACATGATTATATTGCATTGTTGCGAATAATATGGTTTTTTTTTCATATGGTGAATCTTGAATCTGAACCAATGCATTAATACGCATGCTTTAGCACAATAACAATAGATTATTGCCTGAACATAACTGATTATCTCAATATTGTGATCGAAATGCTGCAAAAATAAACAGACGTATGGATTTGTAGTGAATATTAGCCAGCCCTCACGTACAGTCGGTCCGGTGTTGTTTTCAATCAGATCCTGGACTGGAGCGTCTCCGGTGGCGCACAGCTTCGTCTTCACGTCGCAGTCGAGACAGATAGATGCATGCTCGCGCTCCGGTTTGGCGTTAATACGGGGATGTTAACGAGAGTCGAGCGCCAACAATACCCGACGTGCACCCCAGAACGCGTCACCACGTACAGAGAGAGAGACAGGGGGGGCGAGATAGGAGGAGGAGAGAAGGATGTAGGGAGGGGAGATGTTTGACTTTTCCTTATGACAGGGATTCTCAAAGTGTGGTACCACTAGGGCTCCCTCTAGTGGTACGCCAAAGAACCACTCAAATAAATTTAAAATAAAAATGTTTTATTTATTTATTTTATTTATTTATTTAACTTTTATTTTAAGGAGCCTTGTGGAGTTTACCATTTTTGTGCTCGCGAAGCCCCCTCTGGCCAGACGTGTAACTGCAGCCTCAATGAGCGAGTTCTCAAACAGAACAAAAACAACTGATATGGTCCTGTCCTCGACAATTTACAGATTTGCGGGGATGTCTTCAACAGAGTTAAGAAATGTTACTGTTTTGTAAGATATTTAGACCAAATCAGCGTGTACATTTTCCAAGATGTGATACTTCAGCAAATGTAAAGCAAAGTGAATTGTCAAAAGCCTGAAGCCACATTATAAAACACAAAAATAAACTATGTTTGAATAAGGAACACAAATACTGGAATATTTTGTATATATAAACGTAAGGCTTAAGCCTAACTGTAATAACACAATTCCACAGATAAAAATGCTTCTATGAAATGCCTAAATCATCTATTTATTGGGCCTTATAAGGTTAGCGTAGCATGAGACTTTTAGCTGTCTATCTACTACTCATAAACATAAATCAGTGAAGTCACTCTTATTTTGCAGTGAAGACAAGCTAACATTAGCAACATTATTATTCCCATAGAAAATACAGCATAATTACCACCGTTACCGTTTTGTTTTTATTAGTGTTAATACTGACACTAGTCTGCTACTAATACTACACAAGTTGTCTGTACATGTAGGTACAAAACTGTAAGTTCAACTGTTCTGGTAAATTCTAAATATTTTTCCATGGCTTACATCAATGAATTTTGTACAAAACAAACATTCCAGAATGGTGACATCTAAATCTTTTTGCTTTTCCTTCTAGGACTCCTGTCCAATTGAATCTTCGGTTTCTGAGAGCAGTGACTTTGAATGGGAGCGAGGAGGAGGCAGACGAGCAGCAAGAAGAGGAGGAAGAGGAGCAGCCAGAGGAGAGTCTAGAATTAGAAGAGCAGGATCCTGTTGGTTATAAAGAAGCCCCCTTTATTGTCGCACAGTGGGGAATTTAAACTAAATTGCAACTCATCACCACTTTAGAAATAAGTTTTACTTTTATTTCAATGTTTGGGAAAACATTTGTATATGCATATTTGACATAATATAAAAAAATGTGTTGTGTCCATCATTGATTGCTGTCAGCCTCTGTTCAGCGACCAGATATCAAGTCCTAGAAAAAGAAAGAGAATTTTATTTTATATAATTGAGACTTTTTTCCCATTTGATTATCATCACTACCTGTCCTCTGCGTTGTTGTGTCTGCTCCAGTTCAGCAGTACGAGGGATGATCCCGGACAGAGGACCCAGGGCCCTGGGGTCATCTGCTTACATTTTTTGAGAGTCCCCCAGCAGAGCTGAGGCGCTGGTCCGGGATAGAGCTGTAGTCTTTAGTCTCCTTCACAGTGCACACTGTAACTCTGAGACTTTTTGCTGTAGACTCGTTCATAGGCAAGGCAATGCGTGTTAATTTGTATAGCACAATTAATACACAAGGCAACTCAAAGTGCTGAACAAGACAAAATAGCATTAAAATCATAAATAATCACAGTACATTAAAAAGAAAGATAAAAATATAAAATCCCTCAGTTATAGCACAACTAAACAGAACTGTTTTTAACCTGGTTTTAAACATTGTCAGAGAGGAGGCCTGTCTCACATCTTCAGGAAGACTGTTCCAGATTTTAATGTTTCCATTTCTATTCCAGTTCATGTCTACAAATCATTAGTGTAGACATCAGTACAAATAACATATTTCTTTATTATCAAGATGGAGTGTGAAAGCAATAAAGTATGACTTTCCTGTTCACATGCACTGGGCGATGGTTATGGTGTTATTGTCAACTGCAGCGAGGAGTGTACAAGCTTCATGCCATAAGTAAACCCAAAGCTCTTCCCTGCATTCATAAGGATGTGGTTTTGTAAAGATTTGAGCTTCGAAGTTGCCCTACAAGAAGACAAGAATTTACAGCCTGTGTGAAAAAAGTTACACCATGTCATCACACAAACTTTATAAATGTATAATGTTCATACAGACCATAAACTCCTCTCTGGGGCTTGTGTTCTGACTAGCATAACAAAAAATGGTTAATGATGTCATTGATTCATACAAGTATAGGCTTTTGACAAGAAACCATTCCAGCCTGTTGGAAGACACCAAAGTTATTTTAAAAAAAAATATATATATATAATATAATATAATTCGACATACAGCACAAAGTTTCTTTGTTAGATTTTTGAGGCATGCTAGACATCGAGGGAATAGATAATACCCTGATATCTGCCTTTTTCTGGATCTGTTCAGAACACAACAAAATAATCTTGTAACAAGTTGTAATTCAAATTAAAAACTCATAACCATATGTTATATTTCTTAGGCATAAGGGCAGCGATTTGTACTCGATCATCAGTTACATTGTTTGCGATGTGCACCTCCTTAATGAGTTTGTCAAAGGTTTTGATAAAAGGCGGTCTTCTCCATGGCACCACTTTTACTGTCAACCCATTTTTGGTCCACATTGACACCAATGATGATGCCCATGGTGTCTAGCTCCATCGTTGCGTATGTACAGCACATAGTGGAGTGATCTTTTTGAAAAAAAGATATAGATAATGGGAAATTCATGAAAAACAAACATTCCAGCTAATCTATAATAATGAGATGTCCAAGAGTTTTGTGTATTGCCTATCAGGCAAAACAGCTATCAGCTAAAATAGAAAGTCGTTTAAGGATACACTATATACGGGCTTAGAAATGAATATGCTTGCTTACCAAGGACAACTAATCTGTTGGTCATCTCCTCCTTGCCTCCCATCCCATGTTTCAGTTTTGGCTGGCTGTTCCAAACTATATGGACAAAAAAAGTGTTAAAAATAATGTAACTCCACACATACCATTTTAGTACTTGCTTTGGTAAACACATGTGCAAAGCATGTACACATTGAAATACATTGAGAATAATGCAAATTTTGACACTGTTTTCACATTATTGCCTGAACACTGGACATGTTGGTAAGCCTCTCCTTCTTAGCTAAACGACGAGACCTTTGCTAAAGCTGTAGGTACTTTAGTTGTTTCTAAAAACTAATGCCAGCTGTTGTGTTATTTCCATGGATCTATAAAAACAACTGGATAGGGTATTACTAGCTTATAGCTGTCCCACCCATGGGTGGTACTAAATTCACGTGGGCGACTCAAAAAAAGTCTCATAGAACTCAATGTAAACTAAACCAGCTCGACCTCAGCTGACAGAGAACCTACAGCTTTCAGAAATATCGGATTTTGTGGGGATTTTAGTGTCCCTTGTCATCCTTGACCTTTTTTTCTTCTCAAATCTTTCGGTTTTAAAGGAAATCTTTCGGTTTCCTTTAAATCCACATTTTACTGCCACAAACTCTGGGAGCTCGTCCACTGCGCAGAACTGGGAGGACCAGATGATGCCCGAATATAGGCAAGTTCTGCTAATCTCTCGGTCCCCGTGAAGTCTCATGCGCTACTGAGTTCAAGCCATTCATTTGAATAGGGCGCCATCTTGGATCAACGGGGCTTGGTTATTTCCTTCTAGAGCAGAGATCTTGCTGGGGTTTATCACGGCTGGTATTTTGGAAAAGGAGACATCCATGCCTTGTTCTGTGTGTTTTCCACAATTAAAACACAGCAAAATAAATGGCATTTCGCTACGTAGCCTTGCGATGCACGGACACCGCTGCGCTGAAAGCATCTACTTTTCCCCAAACATATTGAAACAATCGCCTTACCTTTCAAGCCGACTTGATGCCAACTGTGGGTCTTTAGTCCTGTCCAGAGATTCTCTTGGTGATTTCCACTCCAAGGTTTCGTTTGTTGCCTGCAGCGTCAGACTCGAGTTTCTCCCTTTTCGTTGCACTCGAATAAACGCTCCGTTTCTTTACTTTAGTTTGGGTCTGGGGTGGAGTTTCAGTGCTGCCTGAAGACGATCTTTTGTTATTCTCCACTGTATCCATCCTTCCAAAGCCACCTGTCGCACTGCAGCTTCATCGAGCTTCACTATTGACAGATACAGGTAGCGCTGCTACAGGTAAACGTGAATGAGCATGACGTCACGTGTTTTCTCGTGAGTATAGAGGCATAAAGAGGCAATTGCGGTGAAAATTCCAGGGCTCATTCTACGCACCAGGGCATTTCTGGAGAGTTTATGTGGAAGAAATTTTAATTTTGTATAGTTTAATAAGTGGTGAAACTCCCACATAGCCGCTTTAACCAGGAGTCCCATTGAGATTAAGAACCTCTTTTTCAAGGGAATCCTGGACAAAAGTTACAAACAATTACAGATTATAACATAGTTACATACAATTACAGATTATAAAAACCATACAATATCATAAAATTACGGATTATAAAAACAGTTACATTTCAATGAGGATGTCTCAAGTGCTGTCAATCTGGATCTAGAGCATTCATTGAAATAAGTTCAGATAATTTCAGATAATGTCTTTTTGCAACACGTTCCATGTAGAAGGAGCAGCATATACAAAAGCTTTTTTTCCCAGTTCTGTGCGGGCAAAAGGAACAGAGAGACACAAAAGATGATTTGATCGCACACCATATGAACCAACATCTCTTTGTGTGAGTAAATGGCAGATGTAAGAGGGCAGCCGACCAAGCATAGCCCTATAAACAAAAGTGCACCAATGTCCAAACCTTCTGGTGGACAAAGAGGGCCAACCCACTCCAGAATATCATTACAGTGGTGAGTCAAGGCTTTTCAGTTCGTAATGAATTAGTGTCTGTTCCAAAAACTGCCAGTCAACCCGATCAAATGCTTTCTCAGCATCTAAGCTGAGAAGCATTGAAGGTCGTTTATCCCATGCCATAAGTGTCTGCAGATTGAGCGCTCTTATCTGTCCCATGGCGCCCTAAAATGAACCCTGTCTGATCAGATTTTATTCGTTTCTTAATATATCTTTGTACTCTAGTTGCTAAGATAGATGTTAGTATTTTATAGTCCATGCACAAGAGACTGATGGGACAATGACTAGAGCACTGCAGTGGATCTTTTCCTTCTTTATGCAGGACTGTAATGATGGCCTCCGACCATGACCCCGGAGGATTCCCTGATTCTAACACATAATTGTATAGCTTACATAGCATTGGTGCAAGTTCATTAATTAATACTTTGTAGTATTCCCCTGCAAACCCATCCATTCCGGGCAAATTATTATTCTTTAATTTATGTATTGTTTCTTTCACCTCTTTTTCTTTAATTGGTTCTACCAGCGCAGTGGTTTCATCGGTTGTCAATTTGTCTAACCTGAGATATTTTTTAAAAATGTTTTATTTTCTCCTCTTTTAATTCCCGAAGTTGACCCCTATACAGTTGCTCATAGTACTTAGCAAAGGTATTAGATATTGTTTTTGGGTTATTCTCAACATCATTGGAGTGAAGTTGTTTAATTTTAGGAACTATATGGCTATTTTGTGCCTTCTGTAATTGAAATGATAATAACCTACTGCCGTTATTTCCCAATTCAGATTATTTCTTATTAATGAGGCAAAGTGCACCCTCTGCCCTATACGTCATTATCGCATCTAGTTTAATTGGTTCTTTTTTCTTTCAGTTTATTAAGTACTTCTTGTCTTCCACCTTGTTTATGTTCACTTTCTAAAATTTAGATTTCACTTTCTAATTCCGACTGTTTTTAAATCTGTCTTTCTTTAACCTCGATCCAATAGATATTATTTTGCCCCTTATTGTAGCTTTTCCTGCATCCCATAAGACAGAGGGTGAAACCATTCAATTATCATTCAAGTAAAATATTCAAGTGTTGCTGACCTTTATTCTTCCCTTATATTGATATCAGTCAGTAACGAGACATTAATCCCCCAATACTTAATACCCGACTCAAGGCCAATGTCAAGTGCCATTTTAACTGGGCTATGATCAGAAATGGTCATTGGTTCAATAACACAGGTCTTAACCCGGTACATGTCTTTTTTTGAAACCAGAAAGTGATCCAGTTGAGAATAACGTACTTGTGACATAAATGTGAAATCTCTCTCGTTAGGATGTAGGTGCCGCCAAGCATCTGTTAATCCCAATTCTTTCATCATATTCGATAAACATTTAGACATTCTGGTTTGAGGTCTTGTGGATATAGGTAATCTATCTATTCTATTGTTAAGTGCGCAATTAAAGTCCCCACCAATAAGCAAAATACCCTCCACATTATCTGCAACCAGACCAGCCAGTCTTTTGAAGAAATGCGGACAGTCCTCCTTAGGTGCATGGACATTCAAAATGGTTATTTTAAGTCCTGCAATTGTTCCCACGACCATAACGAAACGACCCTCCGTATCCTGACAAACCTTTTCACAATGAAAGTACAACAATCTATTAAATAATAAAGCTATACCTCTCTTTTTATGTTTACTAAAAGAGCTACTGTAAACCTGATCTACCCATTCTCTTCTTAATTTTTGGTGTTCCTTTTCTGCGAGGTGTGTTTCTTAAAATAAAGCTATAAAACAATGAGATTTCTTCAGCTGTCCCAATATCCTTTTCCTTTTAACTGGGTTGTTTATTCCTTTTACGTTATAGGTAACCAAGTTAAGCAGAGTCATCCTTGCACTTATATTGGTTTAAATAATATAGCGCTAACCCTCCATTAGCATCTGTCAAATGAAACAAATGAAGCCATTTCAGCACTGGATGTACAAAACTAAACCTGTCTCAGAAATAACACAATAAGAACCTTACAAACATAGAACAGAACTTCCACATTTCCAGCCGGACACAGAATATTAACAGAAACAGCCGACCCCTGATGATACTGGGACAGTATCATGTAGACATCAACCCGTCAGATTATTTCTATTTATCTTTGTGTACTGTATATCCCTCGTGACAACTTCACGTTTTATCAGTCTAATAGCTTTCAGTCTGTTCATTATTGTCCATACATTATCAACCACATGATTTTAGGTGACGTATACCTCAGACTATTCCGCCTCATCTTCTCCCTCCATCATAGCTCTCAGATCCGCAGTCACCAAAACACTGCCTCTCTTCCTCTTCGCATCGATGTTCCATCCTTCAGCCAGTCTCTCCTCCATAAGCTCCTTCTCTCCACATTGCGCCTGGATACCCATCTGCTTCAAAGTCTCAACAGCACTTGCCAGCGTGGAAAAAGTTTTTTCCCCCGAGTCCATCTTAACTTTATGTCACGCTGGATATAGGCACTTTGCCTGTATGCCCTTCTGTTTTAATTGCTTGATGACTGTGTGAACCTTCGTTTGCTTCTCCTGTAGCTCGGGAGAATAATATTGATCAAAGAATATTCTCTTGTCTTGAAACATCACCGGTCCTTGGCTCCATGCTTGTTGTAATACGACGTCTTTTACGGCCGCGTCAAGGAATCTCTCAATGATTGATCTGGGGGGAGCCGCTGGATTTATTGGTCTGGACATAAGCGAGCGGTGCGCTCTTTCGATCTTTATGTCCAAATTAGGTGGCAACTGCAGCACTTTAGGTAGCAAAGCTTTCACAAATGCAATCATATCTCGTAGCTCACTTCCCTCCGGTATTTGGAATATTCAAAGGTTATTTCTCCTCAGTCTATTCAATAGATCGTCACAAGCACCTGTGTGTTGTTTTTCACGTTGAAGCAGGTACCGCAGCACACGGTGCCTCCTCGCCCCTTCGTCCTCCACACCGCTCACTCTCACCTCCAGCTCGCCAATCCTCTGCTGATGTTCACTGAGTTTCCCTTTAATGTCAATCACAACCTTTTCCAGGCGTTCAAGGGTCTGTGTTGTCTGTCTATGCCCCTGACTGTTTTCTTCGTTAATTTTTCTCATTTACTGTATTAAAGACAACTCGGTCTCGCATGCTACTTGTTGCTCGCGGCTAGTAGCATCTGAGCTAATGTCGTCTGTCTTCAGTGATTTATCGTCTTCTTTCAGAGCACCAGATTTTCCATGTCCCCTGGTCCTCGAATTGGATGACATCTTTTTCCCAGGTTGTTTTATGATATGAAAGCCTCAAATATCTGTAATTGTCACTTCTTTTCTCTAGCCTGTTTTTCTTATCATGACGTCACCGGAAGCCTTGATGCAGGAATAACTCCAAGCATTCAAGAGTTAAAAATAGAACAATATTTAATTATCTTTACAATTAAATATTAATACAAAACTCTCTGAGCTATTAATTCCCTAACTAACCCTATGAGCTGAGCCAATGTAACTATCCCTCCAGGCCTTAAAATGTAGTGAGAGGACATCCAGGCGCTCTGCAATGTCCTCTGTCTCTCTGTCCCTGATCCGACAGCTAACAATATGTCCCACCAACAGTTTTATGAAAATGTCCGATGACGTCATATGATGAGACTGACTGAGGCCCTGGTCTGGGTCTGGTTTCACTCCTGATATGAGAGGAAGGTTTTCTTCTAACCTTGTCCTTGAATCTCCTCTAAACTCACTAGACTTGCAGGCTAAAGATTATACAAGGTTTTTTATGCAAACAATCAACGAAAGAACACTTCATAAAAACACTAATCATTAGTATAAACATTTCATGGGGACATTTCATGATTAAATATACTGTAGAACCATATTTTCATGTTGCTATATGGATGACAGAAAATGTGTATCGACGTGTGCTGCATTTCTGAAATATGCAACAGTACACACACACACACAGTCACATCAGATAGGTAAAATAGGTAAAACAATGAAAAGATACAGTATAGGGCTGGGTGCAGATGTATCCAGCTGAAGAAGCGCCATTCAGGAGCAGAGAGCCGTCTGAAGCCACAGGGGGCGACATAGGAACCAGAGGAGAGAGGATGACCCCCGCAAATGGCGTTTAAAGTGGCATGTGGCCAACAAAGTGTTTTTAAAACGGCATGCGTACACCAAATGGCATTTAAAGCAGCGTCTACAACAAATGGCCTTTAAAGCAGCGTGTGGACAACAAATGGCGTTTAAAGCGGTATGTGGACAACAAATGGCATGTAAAACGGCATGTGGACAACAATTTTGTTAAATTTTATTTCACCTTTAATTAACCAGGAAAGTCCCATTGAGATTAAGAACCTCTTTTTCAAGGGAGTCCTGGACAAATGTTACATACATTACAGATTATAAAACAGTTACATACATATTATAAAAATAGTCACATACATTATAAAAAAAGTCACATTCAATTTTATAAAATTACGGATTATAAAAAACAGTTACATTCCAATGAGGAAGTGCTCTCAATCTGGATCTAAAAGCATTCAATGAAATAAGTTCAGATAATTTCTAGTCTTTTTGCAACACGTTCCATGTTAAAGCGGCATTTGGGCAACAAATGGAGTTTTAAAAATGGCATGTGGACAACAAATAGCGTGTAAAACGGCATGTGGGCAACAAATGCCATTTAAAACGGCATGTGAACAACAAATGGCATGTAAAACGGCATGTGGGGAACAAACGGCATTGAATATTAAAAAATAAAAAAATAAAATAATGTTAGTCTCTGGGACTTGTTTACATGTATGTCTAAAAAGAAAATTGAAGGGATATCCTCTGGAGGAAACCCTGATGTTGATACGCTGAAGAACATCCAACATCCATTCTTCCCACTCCTACAGTATTTTGGGCATCAATTGCTTATTTATTTTGCATAATCAATGTATAATTACATTGCTTTTATTTTTTCTCGTCTCAAATATCCAAATAAAAAAAACAAAAAATAAAAAAAACATTAATTCAACATTAGCACAGCTATCATGGCAATGTGAATGGAGACAGACCAACAACTGATAAAATAATTCCTTGTGTTTGCTGCTGGATTTGGTGCGTACCTGGCGCCCTGAGTCAGGGAGAGTGGGAGAGGACTACAAAATATTGACTTTGACTGCAGTACCACTTTTGGCCAGATTTTTACATTCTGCTCCTTTAGGTGTTTTGCTCAAGGACTCAAGAACAGATGATATCAATGGTAGTCTATGGAATATTAATCAATGGAGATTCGAACCTGCAACCTTAGGGGCCGCAGACCATTGCCATTTGTTCCCCACATGCTGCTTTAAATGTCATTTGTTGTCCATATGCCGCTTTAAACGCCATTTGTTGTGTACATGCCACTGATCAGCTGTGGCAGGTGCCGGTGCCACAAAAGGAGCCTGCCCTTTTGCTTCAGGCAAACTTGTCATATTTTGGCTTTATTCACAAACGGGCAATTAACTGCTCTCGAACATGAACAGCGCGTCTGCAGTCTGGTCCCATCATTGCGTTGGCACATTTATTAATAAAATAATATTAATAAAAATAAACATAAAATTCCCACAAAAAAATCAATATGACAGACATATCACTGTAATGTTATGTTTTATTGACCTTAACAAAAGTGGACAGAACCAGCATGCCAACATGTTGGCACTGAATGTGTTTAAGAGTGCTCCTGAGTGTTCGTAGGATTTGTTCTTCCCAAGAGATTTCCTGGATAAGAGAAAAATTCATGAATGCCACAATCTTCATAAAATCCTTTTAAGTAGGACTTAACAACAAATTTGTTCTTAAGAACAGTTCGTGAATGAGGCCTAATGTTTTTTGTTGATTCCTTTACATGGAGTCCCGTGGGAGCCATCTGCAACAGTGGAAACTGAAGGAGTACACAGGGAAACTAACGCAGCACTTGATAGACCAAAATACTGTTTAACGCTACCAACAATAACACTGTCCTTCTTTGCTATAAATGTTTAACATGTGATGTTTTTCCTGTACATAAACATTCATGCAAAGCATAAATAAATAAACGGGGATATACAGCAATAATGATTTGCAACAAGCACACCGCATCACCCGAAATGTTCATAAGACAAACTCATTGAATGAATATAGTATGTATAATCTTGTTATTTGGCATGGATACATTACAATCTATTAATTAGATATCCCATATCAACTGATAAAGCTGTAAGCTAGCAGCTGTCCTTACCACAGTCAAATGATGCATGCGCCTAACAACATTTGACAGAGCACACAACTCGACAGAACACTAAATGTGCCATGCACATTATTTTTCACCATAGATATTTTTCATGTCAAAAATTTTGTTAAAAATTCAAATAGATGAATTAAGGTCCATTTAAATTTCAAAATCTGAGGGTTAGGGTTATTTTAAAGACAAATATGTAATTTTGATTTTTTACATACAGACCTTCCAACACAAGTATCATGGTCAAACTACATGCATTCTGATGTTCTCAGTCTCTCCACGTACTCTTCATTCACACAAACACACACAGCAACCTGGCACACTTTCAGAGGTCCAGGAAAAACTGGACCTCTGTTGAACAACAACAAAAGAGTAACAACAAGGTCAAAGAAAAAAAGAGTGAAACAAATTAAGTAAAGTTTCCGAGGATTGGCGGGCCTTTACCATGACTCTACACTTATATTCAGCAAAGACTATGTTATACTTGTGTACGAGTCTTTTGACTTGGCCTTACAACATCTGGGGCATCATCAAGAGCTATATTCACCACAGTGTCTTTCCTCTTCAGCCCCATTTCCAGAAGAGACTGAAAGTAGGTAAGGAAACCATGTTGTGCTTTAAAGATCAACTACAATATAAGGAATGAAAATACACATTTACATGTATTCATATTGTGTGCGTTGGATGAGAAGCCAACAGTTGTGAATAAAAATAATTATTCTCGCACATCATTTGACTTGCTATCTAAAAATGTGTTGGAAATGCAATGTTTTGGCGTTATGCCTTCGTCAAGCAAATTATTCACATTTATTATTTTGTTATTTTTATGTTTTATGGATAAGTAGATCTCAAATCGTAGGTGACCAATTTCCTGCTGCTAAAAATGCTCTGGTGGAATTGGTTGTTGCTACCAGTAGTATATTTCTTTATCAATTCACTTGTTCATGCATTGCAGCTTTTATTTATCAATAGTGTTGTCGACAAGGCAGGGAGTAAGTAAGTATCCCTCTTGAATAGTTTCCACCTAATTTGTGTCATAAAACAGAATGAATTGTTATTAATTTGTTAAAACAACAAATTATGTTTGCATGTTTTGTTCAATCCCAGTAAGGTTGTGACTTAAAATATCAATACAAGTCCAAATATGCTTCAACAGTCATTGTACTAAAGACCACAAAACTTAAACAAAGATAAAAATGACTGCAAACACTGCATAACTTCAGATTGTTAAGTTATTACACTATGTTTTTACCACTTGGGGATTAGATTTTCCTCCTTGTGGTCCTTGAACTAAAATGAATTTGAACAGACATACCTCACATAAGTTCCGTGCCTGGAAAGTATTTTTTCTGAAATGGGACAAAATACAACCTTGACCATTTTTATTCAACATAAACTAAAATCAGTGACATGCGGTGAGGTTTGTGATTGGTGAGGCACTGACTTCACCCCAATCAGATATACAGTTTATCATATAATTCAACAGGAACTATAGAGCGGCTTATTCACAATTTGTTTGGCTACAGCACAATGTGTTTCATGCCCGCATTGTTTGCTCAAGTAGTTTGTAAAAAGCACATTTCAAAGTGTGTTATGGGCCTTACTTTATAAATGAACGGCAGAGACTCCCGCAGTTCTGACCATGAAACTGATCAGAGTCCAGTTTAAGTCCAGATAATAATTTGAGCGTAGACATGTAACTATCCATTTGGAAAAAAGTCCAATGAGTTTTAAAAAGTAAAACAAAATAGGTGTCTCCTCCATAAACTCCTCTGTGTTTCGCTAACTGCAGCCGACTCTCGTGTGCATCCAATTTCTAAAATCAACCTTTCTCACCCTTCACCTCTCTTCCTTATCATTCATGTGATCACTGAAAGCATAACATTACCCTAAGTTCATTCTAAATTATCTTGAAATGTGATTTATGTATGTTAGACCAAACCTGTAGCTGCCTTTAGCAGATGAAGAACAAGAAAGGAGCTTTCTGATTAAATTGGATGCAGCCGAATTCTGCGCTCACATGCGCCCCCTACCCTGAGGCTGGCTTCACTTGGTGATATTACAAGTCGTGGTTGAGCGCGATTAAGACCCATATTTGTTGTCAAAAACAAAATTAATGAGCCATCCTCTCAACTGTAGACATGTTGATTGTGAAGGAAATATGTTTGAACTTTGTAAACCGCGATAAACAGAGAAAACATTTTGATAGCAGTGGACGGGCTTCTCCAACAGTGAGCTGTAGCTTTTACATCTCCCAAGTGAGGCTCGCCTCACAGCGTGCTGCTGTCAAATATTAGAAGAATATGACAAAAATCTTGGATTTCAAGGTAAAAATAAATGAAATAAGGCAAAGTTACATTGAAATAATACAATAACACATACAGTATCGCCTAATAGTGACAAAGTATTGTTTCCATTTTATTCTTTTTTCTTTCAATGATCTTAGGTGAAGCCGGGCCTCACCTGCCTCATCTGACCGTACGTCACTGACTAAAATACTTGTCAATATCCACAGGGTATGATTTCCACAAAAAATGTTTCTGAACCACAGCATTGTCAACAAACATTGCTATCACATGTTGTATTTCTGATAACCACACAGGGGCCAGTATCACTAGCAATGTTTAAGCCCTTTTTCTCACAGAACTGTTGCTGTAAGAAGAAAACCTTTCTTCCTTTGAAGAGCATAGAAGTTAAAAGAGAAACATGCTATTGAGAAAAGGGGGATGTAAATTTATAATCCAGGTCATGAGTAAAATTTGAAAATATAGTGTATTTGACTATAAATGGCTTCACGCAACCACCATGAGTGCATTTACTTGCCTTCTGTTCATCAAATTATGGCCAAAAAAAATATTAAATTGTCTGCATGGTGTGTAAAACTGACACAACTGGATGTTATTTACATTATTTTGTCCCCGAATGTCCACAGTCTTTTGATGCATACATATTGTCCCATCTACATGTATATGATATGACAATGAAGTCCACTTATATTTTGTAAAAAAAAAGAAACCACAAATTGTGACACCAGGGCTCAACTCTCGAGCCTGGAGCTTGTCAGGGCTGATCTCCAGAATTCTGACCTCAGCAGCTCTGGCCTCAACAGCTTTTGACACTTCAGTCTTGTCCCATCCTTATGATATGACAATGCAGTACACTTGTGTTTTTTGTAACACAACAAATCTATGTTGACACTGGAGTCAACTCTACAGCCATGAGCTTGTCAGGGCTGATCTCCAGAATTCTGAGTTTGGCTTTGGGTTCTCTTGATATGGCTTCCACAGCTCTGGCCTCAGCCGCTTCTGCTTCAGCCGCATCCGCCTCCACAGCTCTGGCCTCAGCCGCTTCCGCTTCAGCCGCATCCGCCTCCACAGCTCTGGCCTCAGCCGCTTCCGCTTCAGCCGCATCCGCCTCCACAGCTCTGGCCTCAGCCGCTTCCGCCTCAGCCGCTTCCGCCTCAGCCGCTTCCGCCTCAGCCGCTTCCGCCTCAGCCGCTTCCGCCTCAGCCGCTTCTGCCGCTTCCGCCTCAGCCGCTTCTGCCGCTTCCGCCTCAGCCGCTTCCGCCTCAGCCGCTTCCGCCTCAGCCGCTTCCGTCTCAGCCGCTTCCGCCTCTGCCGCTTCCGCTTCAGCCGCATCCGCCTCCACAGCTCTGGCCTCAGCCGCTTCCGCTTCAGCCGCATCCGCCTCCACAGCTCTGGCCTCAGCCGCTTCCGCCTCAGCCGCTTCCGCCTCCGCCGCTTCCGCCTCAGCCGCTTCCGCCTCCGCCGCTTCCGCCTCCGCCGCTTCCGCCTCCGCCGCTTCCGCCTCCGCCGCTTCCGCCTTAGACGTAACAGCTCGATCTTTACCCTGTTTACAAGTATTTGACGGTAATGTCCTCCCACACTCTTCAGTACTACTGCATTCATCTTCACTCTTGATGAATTCGATGTTACGCTTCCTCATAGACCTCAATGACCTGACAGGCCTATTGCTAACGACAGGCACGGATGCTTTTGCTTTAGCGTGCATTCGCTGGTGACTTGAGAGTTGCTTTAATGTTCTAAAAGCCTCGTCACACTGGTCACACTCATGTCGTTTAGTCTCGCTGTGAACTCTCATGTGACTTTTTAGATCTGACGACGTAGTAAATGCCTTCTTACATTGTTCACATTTGTACGGCTTTTCCTTAGTGTGGATTCTCTTGTGTGTTACAAGGTTGTTCAACTGTGAAAACTTCTTCTTACATTGGTCACATTTATAGGGCTTCTCTCCTGTGTGGACTCTCTTATGTCTCTTAAGATTGCTTGAATGTGAAAAGGTCTTCTTACAGACGTCACAGATGAATGGCTTTTCTCCAGTGTGAACTCTGACATGGATTCGGAGATCTGCTGATGTGGCTAATATTTTTCCACAGTGATCACATTCATATGTCTTGTCTCCGGTGTGGATTCGCATGTGTGATACAAGGTGGCTGGACCAAGAAAACTTCTTTTCACAGAAATCGCAGCTGTAAGGTTTTTCTCCGGTGTGGATACTCATATGCTGATTGAGGTAACTAAGCTGCGAAAATTTCTTCTCACACTGGTAACACTCATGAAGCCTATCTCCAGTGTGTATTCTCATATGTTGTTTAAGTGCATCCAACTGTTTAAATTTTTTCTCACACTGGTCACAGCAGAATGGTCTTTCGTTTGTGTGAGTTCTGTAGTGTCTTCTGAGTTTGGAAGCATTGGGAAACTTCTTTCCACACTTGTCACATGAGCAGCCCATTGCATTGGTTTTGTAGCTCCGCCTATGGACAAAGGAAATAGTGCTGTCATGAGATTTCAACTGATATTTTACATTGTTGAAATATCAATGATTGGCCTTAACCTCTTCCCATCTGGCCAATATACAACCATGTTATGGTAAAAACAATATTTAAGGATTATTTAACAAATGGTTATTTAAAGTGCAATGGTGCAAAAGAATTTGGCGCCATTTGTGTTAGGTTAAAGACAGTGGTTGATTATCTCTTTGGGAGGTGACTCCTTATATTGGTGCTTCAATTATTTTCGACCAGGCCCCCTTTAGGAAGAAGTAAACATTCCGCTCCGAAAATCCCCTCTCAGCCCAAGTAGTTAAATAATGACTTTAAGTACACAAAAGAAAAAACAAGACGTCCTGTTGTGATCTGATTTGTCTGATTTTACTTTTGGGCACAACCAAGGGAAAATGTATTTATTCCAGTTTTAACTTGGCCAGTCCGCTCCTGCCTTAATTTTGCCATTTCTCCACTAAGCGGGGAAATGCTTTATGAACAAGTTTCCTTGTCTCCACATTTGAGAGACAGAATTTATTTTTTGTTTTTCATTTTCTTCCGAATCAGTTAGAGTTTTTACAGTGTATTTGATTATCACCTTTGATTATCAGCTGTGGTCATGGGCGCATGAATCTTAAGTGTAACTTCAGATTGGCAGACCCCAATCCCCACCTCCGCCTCCGGATTTCATTGCGCGTTCAAAACCACCTTGCCATGTTGCCACCACCAGTGCTTAGGCCCAAGAGGATCATACAACTGCAATTTAGCACAGATCCTCACAGAGCAAGGCCACAGTCGGGGCCTATGCGCCAAACTAACAAACTACAAACAAACTTGCAACCTCTTTAGTCTCTCCAGATTGAAAAGTAGATGTGATACCTGATGCCCAAAGTGATGAGTCTTTCAGTCATAAAAATTGACGGTTAAAATGGGTTTGCATTAACACCGTTATTAACATGTTTAACTGACAGCACTAATAATAATACTTTTTTAAAATCAGTCTTCCAAACTCCCATCCAACAAACAATCAATAAACAAGCCCCTGGTGTCAAAGATCTCTTTATAGCAGACAGTGCCTACATAATAAAGCCTTTCCTTAACAGCTTAGTGTGATGCCCCTCGTCTCCATGAACCGATAGCGGAAGGGGTACGGTCCACAAGTCTAGGGTTTTGAGTCCCATAAACGTGTTCATGAAACAGAGAGAGAGACTGTTGAACACATGTGCTGGGTACAGCTAGATATTTTTTGTTTAATCAGAGGGAGAAACGGCATTTAATGCATGTCGTTCATGACATTAATATATAAACAGGGATATCAGACTGGATTGCAGGCTACATCTTCCACTCTCAGGTGGGTGCAGTGACACAGTTTAGATCTGACTCTGCATGCGAGTATTCTATGTTGCTGTGAAACATGCATAAGCTCTGGCCGTGTGCAAGGGGCCGATGCGCGCCTTTGGCTGTGTGTGCACAGGGAACAGGGTTCTTGTGCTATCCTCGGGTCAACTTGACCCCCCACAGTGATTAAAAAATACCAGTGATTAAATATACCCATGATTTTTCCTAACTTGATCAGAATCATTCATTTGTTGGTTACACCACTTGACATTTTCATGTGTGTCCAATCGTATCGCAGAGTGGCAAAAGTGAAAATAAAGTAAAACAAATAAATAATGAAAACATGCATAACTTAAAAGCAGACACCCTAACCAACATGGTATGAGGTGTTTTATTAAGCAATTAAAAGATTTTTAAATCTTTGATCTTGCCAACCCTTATTTGTCATTGACCCACATGCTATTCCTCAAACGGACGTGTATAACCATTGACACGGCATTGAAACACAACGACCATGGATCCTCTGACGCAACGCATGGGCCAATTGTTGTTTGTGGTTTTGTTTTGCATTTCCCTTAATGCCTTGCGGTTCATGCTAGGCCGTGATAGGTCGAGAAGCCTCTGCCTACGTCCCCCAGAATGCTGCACGCTTCTGGCTCGGCCCTACTTCCTGTTTTTTTCTAATGGAGTGAAGTTAAACTATCGAACATTATATCGACCCCATTTTCAATTGATTGAACACAGTGTCTATAGCAAAATATGTACTACTGTAATACTATACATGCATCAATAGTTCCGAGACTTAAGAGGATCGAATGCTTACACACAAGCTTTATAAACTTGCCCAAAGCTGTACTTTGGACATATTTGTCTGGTGTGGAGCTTCTGAATGTAGAGAAGGCCAAATACCTGGGGCACGTAATCAGGAGTGACCTCAGTGATGACGATGACATTCAGAGGCAGTACTGTAAGCTGTTTGGACAGGCTAACACTTAAGCACAGTGTACAGATAAAGTGAAAATAACTTTGTTTAAAGCCTACTGCACACCTCTCTATACTGCCAGCTCACCGTTTGTTCTTAATAATGTCCCCACTCTGAATGCTCTGATCCTCGTAAGTAGCATAAGCTACATGTAGCTCTATAGTCAGTCGGTTGTGTTTACATCTGTGGGCGACAGTAGCTCAGTTGGTAGAGCATTGGCCTTTGAGTCAGAGGGTCGTGGGTTCGAGCCCGACTTTCACCATCGACTCCCACTGTCTGCTGTTGTGTCCTTGGCAAGACACTTAACCTCTGGGAACACCTGATGCCACACAGTGGGGCGGCTGCGGCTGTAAAGTGCCAAACTGCCGTTGTGTCCTTAGGCAAGACACTTCACCCCCATTGCCTAGAATGAGGCTGGTGTGTGTGTGAATGGTTGCTGGTGGTGGTTGATGGCACATACTGGTTGCCTCGCTCGTCAGTGTGCCCCGGGGCAGCTGTGTCTACAGTAGTAGTTTATCACCACCGTATATGGAGTGAAAGAATAATGACACATGTAAAGTGTCTTTGAGTGTCCAAAAAAGCGCTATATAAAACCAATATTAAAACCAATATTATATTATATATATATCCAGTGTTGGGCACGTTACTTTCAAAAAGTAATTTGTTATAGTTACTAGTTACTTCTCCAAAAAAGTAACTGAGTTACTAACGGAGTTACTCCACTATAAAAGTAACTAGTTACCAGTAAAAGTAACTATTGCGTTACTTTTTCGTTTTGTTCTGGAACATAATGTGCACCCGACGTGCGAATTTTTACCTTTAACAGTGCCAATATTTCCATCTAGAAAAGGCTGTTTTGCTGCTGAAGTCCTGTTCACTCTTCATCTCTCTCTGTGCTGTAAGCACTAAACACCAACACCCGCCGCTGTGAATGTGGAAACACCGGTGAAGCACTAACTTCAGCCCAATCAGATGAACATATATATCTCATATAAATCAAGTGGACAGTTTGTTTGGCTACAGCAAAATATGTTTCATGCCCGTATTGTTTGTTCATACAAAACGCAAAACTATGAGTTATGGGTTATGGGCTGCAGGAACAGGCCCTGAGCACCAGAGCGATAGAGGCCCAGATATACCACACCAGACAAGACCCAAGGTGTCGGTTGTGCAAAGAGGCACCTGAGACGATCCAACACATAACTGCAGGGTGCAAGATGCTGGCAGGGAAGGCCTACATGGAACGCCGTAACCAAGTGGCTGGCATAGTGTACAGAAACATCTGTGCAGAGTATGGGCTGGAAACCCCAAGGTCTAAGTGGGAAACTCCTCCAAAGATGGTGGAGAATGAGTGTGCGAAGATCCTGTGGGACTTCCAGATACAGACCGACCGAATGGTAATGGCGAACCAACCTGACATCGTGGTGGTAGACAAAGGGCAGAGGACAGCCGTGGTGGTGGACGTGGCAATTCCAAGCGATGGTAACATCCGGAAAAAGGAACATGAAAAGCTTGAGAAATACCAAGGTCTCAGAGAGGAACTGGAGAGGGCCTGGAGGGTAAAGGTGACAGAAGTGCCCGTGGTGATCGATGCACTCGGGGCAGTGACCCCAAAGCTAGAAGAGTGGTTACAGCGGATCCCTGGAACAACCTCGGAGATCTCGGTCCAGAAATGTGCAGTGCTAGGAACAGCAAAGATACTGCGCAGAACCCTCAAGCTCCCAGGCCTCTGGTAGAGGACTGAGCTTAGAGAGGGATAACCGCCCGCGGAGGGCCAACGGTGAGTGGACAATTTTATGTTTTTATTATATATATATATATATATATATATATATATATATATATATATATATATATATATATATATATATATATATATATCTAAAACCACAAGAAAAAATGCATTCCTTTTTTGTTAAATTAAAAAATCTTTACCTTACCTTCAAAATGTCTGAAATTGTTTTAATAGCTAAAAAATTCACCAATCTATGGGCTGGAAACAAGAGAGAGAGAGCACGTTCACAACAAGTAATCCAATATGGTAGCGTTTGATGCCCACCTTTTTTTTTTTTTAAACTACCCACAATGCCGTGCGGTCGAGCCGGAAGCTCGGAACTCTTGATGCATGTATTACTATTGTTAGCTATTTAGAATGCTTCATTTATTTGTTTTGTTTGTGTGGATGGATGCGTTTTTGCTGCTACTGGACATTTGAATTTCTCCTACAAGGATCAAGAAAGTATCTATATCTATAAATGTAGAATGTTACGAGTGTCCTGGATCATCACCACAGTCCCTCTTGTTAGACCAGACCCTCCTGCATCGGCAAGGAAAAACTCTAAAACCCAGTGGGAGAAAAGTGAGAAACCTTGGGGACATCCACATTGCGAGGAGGATCCGCTCCACACAGACGGAAGGGCTGCATATCCTCAGCTTAACCATCTATGTGGTTAACCGTGTGGTAAGGTCCATGGTTATGTTATTATCACATTAACCATCTTCAGTGTGGTAAGGTCCATGGTTATGTTATTATCACATTAACCATCTTCAGTGTGGTAAGGTCCATGGTTATGTCATTATCACAGAGAAAGCATCAAACTTACCCTGATTCAGTTGAAATTAACAAAACAACTTCCATAACCTGATCCATTCTTAACGACTACAGCAGTGTCTCTGTCCAAAAATAATCACCTCCATTTGCGGCTTTGTCACTACACCTGCTTTTACCGTCGGTAGACCTCACTGTCCAACAGCACCAGCAACAGCACCAGCAGCAGCGCTCGAAACTCTGTGGTAGTTTCAGTAACACCACAAATGAATATGCGACATCAGTAACATCAGTCTCTTATCAATGGCAACATGTTGGTAAAAGCGAGTGGTTTCAGCAGTGGCGAGCCTGTATGGAAGTTTTAACAACTCTCTCTCACTGTGCGGCTGCGATGCTAATGCTATGTTTTTAGCTTCCATTTACAGCAGCAGCACTAACCTCTCGCTCTGGGCACAAACAGACTGCTCTTTCTTCAGGGCCAGACATGTTTATCTTCCGTCTTCTCAATTCTCCGCTCAAAGTGCCGTATTTTTCGCCGAGTCTCGTAGTTTAAGATGTTATTCCTTCAGCACCGCTCTGGTGGAGCCACTACAGAGCACTGGACTCGCTGCTGAGCAGCGCCACGGAGCCTCGCGTCGCGGCGCGGATTTAAATTTATTTTTTTATTATGATAATTTTACATAGACGAACCACGGGCCGTGTCAAATCTCTTGGCGGGCCGTAGGAATGACACCCCTGATGTATACAGTTCTCACATCATATAGTGCTTAACTTTATTTTCATTGGGATAAATCTGATCTGGCATACTATCTACTCTATAATCTAAAACATGTAGGATGATAGTAAAAAAAATACACAAAGTACAAACACCAAAAAAGAAACTTCCGTACATGAAAAATGTTTTATTCTTTATTCTGAATCGGAGTCTCTTCAGCTGAATAGCGGTTAACTTTTCGCGGTCTTGCAGATTTATTTTTAGCATTATTTTCACTGTATATCAACTTGCAATGTCCATCCTGATTGGCTAAGGAAGAACCAGCGTATTGTGTTCTGCGTCCTGATTGGCTAAGGGACAATCTCTGTGCCGTGTTTCCTGTACATCACAGCATTCAGCTTGACAAATGTAAATCGATGTCTGACTGCTAGCAGTGTGACTGTAAGTGCTGTATGCCAATTTTCTCCTTGACAAAACCATGGACTAAACCCACAACATGGTTAGTGCTAAATGACAGCAACAATGACAGCAAAAAGAAGCATGGTACAGAGCCCAGGCCATTGACGAGTGATTTTCACTCAGCACTAAGGCCATTTTTTTCAAGAAAATTCACAATTTTGATTTTAAGATTTCAAAAGGCTATAACTTTAAAGTGGTTTGAGATCAAGGCAAATTGTAAATGAGAAATATCTTCAGTATGAACCAAACTTTGGGATGGATGTTGATTCGTCATCTAACTTGCATATTGTGACGTCATCAAGGTGGCGGCCATTTTGGAAAATGTAAATTATTGTATAAAGATTTCAAAAAGCTGAAGTTTGAGAGTGTGTTTTGAGATCACTCAACAGTCAATGTGAAATATCTTTAGTATGAAACAATTTGGGATAGAAATAAATTCAGGGATCCAATGTATATATTATATTTTAGCACCGGTCAGCTGCCATATGGAATTGTATTATGTATTAGACCTGCATTGATCAATATGGCACTGCTGTTTACCAGTTATGAAATCTGCAGTTTGGTTTCAATATTACCCTTTCAAAAGACCTGGTGGGCATAATGTACTGTTTGTCTCAGTGGAAATGAGGCTCCAGAATTAACAGTTTAGAAATAGAGCAATTAAATGAATGGGCTCAGAACTTGTCAGATCGTCTACACAATAAACAACAGGCTTTTCAACATTTCTGATCCACTTTCATGGATTTTCTTCTCTCAAGAACTGCCTTCATCATTGCCGTCCATAAAGGCTGTGAACGCGATTAGCGGTGTGTTTTGTTCTGTTTAATTTGTTCACAACATTTTGTTTTTGTGCAGAAATGCATTGTCAATGCAAGCGGAAATTTAGGTACCTGAGCTTTAATTCAGTGAGTTTTGGCTGCACTTCGTGAGGAGACTTGAGGGGAGACTGGGGAGAGACGAGGGAGACAGGCAAGACCTGTGCAACAAGCTGGGGATGATCCTGATCACGCGTGTATGATTCTGTCCGTGTGTCTATGGTCCGCGGTACATGACCACGTTACGGCTGCGTTGCCACAGTTGCTCCCGGGGTCAGAACGAAGGATGTTAATCCCTTTCGAGTACGTAACGCAAACAGCCCGCGGTCGGAATTTGCGGATCCGCAGATAATTCTCATCACTGGTATATGTTGATGCATTTCATTGGTTCAGAGAATTGATCAATGAAGAGAATAGGTCAAAAAAAGAAAAAAAGACATGTCCACTTTTCCGGCCTTAAAAAGGTAGAAGTGCGCAACAGCGCTCCCGGCTTGAAAGGTAGAAACACAGAAATGCGTTCCCAGCCATGGGTTAATGTGCGGACCACTTTACCGCTGACTCCAAAAAGCCGGACCACTTTACCGCGGTGGCCACACGGAGGACGTAAGCTGTGGCTGACTGTGTGGACTATTATGGCGCGGACTCCTGTCACTAATAATGTATGCGTCTGCTTCACTGGACACCTGCGTGTCTCTGAATTAATGTACCAGACCAAATTTCTGAAGACCTCTGGCTAGGCTCTGCTCTGGCTCCGCTCAGAACTACGGCCCCTGCTTTGCGTCGCTTCGCCGCAAGTATTGGAGTATTTTCCTCCAATACTTTGAATATAACCATTCCCACAAAGGCCGCTCATAAAAAGGTACACATGTCCACTAACTCCTTGTGAAAAGTATTAACAAAAATCACTGCAATAAAAACTTTCACAGTGACGGGGGCGCTGCTGAGCACCGATGGAGTAGGTTGTGCTTTTGTAGCTCCTCCGGAATGTTAATTTAATTTGATATTTTGCATCACTTTTTTTTTTCTCTGGAGTACCAGTCTGATTACCAGTGTTTATGTACGCGCATGTCGGGACGAATTAACGTGTTTTCAGCCCTAATAATGAGGAAAACTGACATCGGAGTGACCACACGCAGCACTAGCAAGTCTGAGCACGAGGGGGCTGCTACACCAATGGCTGAATCCGAAGCTAACCGATCACTGCTTGCTAGCATGAGAGAAATGATGGAAGAAATGCGCGGAGACATTATGAATGGACTCGGAGACATCGTTTCTGACGTCGTGAAAAAAGAGATCACGGGAGCTCTGTCACCATTGGAGGCAAGGATTGCATCATTTTCGAGTGCTGTCCGTGATTTGGAGCAAGCGGCTAATGAGCAGGACGGGAGGCTAACAGTTGTGCAGGCCTCGGTTAGCCAGCTACAGGATCAAGTTGCCTCTTTGACCAGAAAGTGTGAGGACTTGGAGGGTCGCTCAAGACTCAACAACATACGAATCGTTGGAATTCCGGAGAATTCAGAGGGCCCTCGCCCCACTGAGTTCGTGGCTGGCTTACTACATGACTTGTTGCGCCTGGATGCTAAACCTGTTTTGGACCGCGCTCATCGTACCCTACGACCCAGACCAGGGGAGGGAGCGCCTCCACGGCCTTTCGTTGTTCGTGTGAACATGTACCAAGTGCGGAACGAAATCCTGCGTAAGGCCCGTGAGTCTCCTCTTCATTTCAACGGGAGGCGAGTGCTTATTTTCCCCGACTATACTACGGCAGTAGCGAAGAAAAGAGCTACATTTGGCAGAGTTAAGAAGGAACTACATTCATGCCCTGGAGTGAAGTTTGGACTGCTCTTTCCAGCAACGCTTCAGATCACGCTGCCTAGTGGGACAAGTCACAAGTTTGAAGACCCTGATGCAGCCTTGGATTTCGTGGAGAAGAATATTAAAACTGTGGTCGCCCCAGACTCTGTATGATGCATGGCGTAATCAGGTGGTATACACTATCGTGTTGACTAGACTGGTGTTCTTCTGAGGTAGTTTACTCATTCTATTGTGTCTCTTATTGCTCAAGGCTATAGGCAGTGCCTGTTTCCAATTCATTTTTCCAGCCCTACACATGTGTTGCCAATTGTTTTTCAGTGTCAGGTTGAACCTTTCAATCACCCCTTGTGATTGCGGGTGTAACACTGCTCCAAAATTGCTGTTTTATATTCAGCCTCTCACATGTGGGGTCATAGTCTGGTTCTTAAAATGAGAGCCTTATTCAGATCTGATAACTCTCGATGGGCGTACATTGGAAAGATCTCTGTCAAGAATACTGTGGCTACGGATTCTTCATCTTGCTTTTTGACCAAAGGAAAGATTCAGGCCATCGTGTGTGAGGGTCAATCATTGTGAGCACGTTTACAACCAACGCTTTCTTATCAGCAGTCATTTCGATGAAATCTATACGATTTTGCCATGGGCAATGGAAGGACTTGGGTATGCTCCTATGCCTGCCTTCCAGGACTTCCTTAGAGAGCCTTGAAAATATTCACATGAGTCAAATTGTTGCTGGATGGTTGGTTAGCAGTAAAAGGAGGAACATGTGCCGTCTTAGGTTCTGAAAAAAGTTTTGAGCACTTCTGTGTGTTTCTCATGTTTCTTTGAATGATATGTAGTAGTTTTTAGAGTCACGCACGGTTTACAAATGTATCATAGAATACTCCTTCACTGTTTTTAATGGCCCTGCAGTTTTCATGTGTCCATCATTACAGTGAGGGATTTTCTTGCAATATGTGTGACGGTACTCTTACCTTTCACTCCTCACACTGCGTTCCTCTGTACCTCAGGATCTGTCTTCAATAACTGCTGCAGGAGCCATACCTATCCTGTCATACCCAGCTGTCATTTTACGCACTCTATCAGCAAAATTCATTGCCTTAGCCACGAAGTATCTGGCTCGAGTATGTGCTATGCACTTTGACCAATGCAGTTTTGTGACGTACATTCTTGATTTGGTCTGCCACCTTTATGCCATAATTCCAAATTTGTAGGTCTCAAAATTTTTTTGTTGTGATGAAATTGTATGCAATACCAGATTGGCAAGTGTAAATGCACTGTAGAATGCACTTACTCAGCAAGTCGGAATATATTGTGATAGGTCCTTCTGGACTGTTCTCCAAAGCCGGCTAAATGCTACTAATTCTGCATAATGAGCTGGGAATTCCCTGAAGCGACTCTCCTCAGTAGGTTAAACATCAGGATTGGTAACAGGTGATGTTTCCTGTCATGGATAGACTGCTGCTGCGCTTGGCAACCAATGCTCAGTTTTTGTCTCTATGCGAGTGTACATCTATAAAATTGATGTGAACCCTAATTCTCTGACCTGCCAACTTTTTGATCAAGTTTGTTTCTTCAACTATGTTGGACCTAACACTTGGTGAACTGGGGCATGAGATAGTAAATTGTAATATGGAGAGTCTGTTGGTTAAAATGTAACTTGATATTTACGAGTAACAGATGATCTTTTGAGACATTGAAATTTGTCAATGCAAATGTGTTTCCCCTTCAAAGCTGCAAACATGTTATGTGCGTTCTCCAATAACCTCTGAGTCCAAGATTATGTGTGATGCCTGGAAACCAGTGAGTTCTTAACACTTAGGGACAGCTTGCTCTAAACTTTCCTTGGCATCCGCCCCCTGCGGTCAGTTGACCGCTATGTATTTTTGCGCTGATACAGCATTTTGCAAATTGATTGTTCACTAAAACCAGAACTTGATGTTGCAAAGGAATCGTGATCATAATTGAAAAACTGGGGTAAATTATTTGTCTAAATATGTAAGTAATTGTAATTATAGGCCGAAATAAAAGACTAAGACGACACATGTGCGTGGTATGATACATCAAAATTACGATGACTTTTCTGGCTAGATTTATTTTTGTAACTTTTGCAACACCTAAAGGTTGGTCACTATATGTTATATTTGACTCAGTAAAATATGTAATTCAAACAATATAAATTATAGATTAGAAAAGCACGGGACCATAAGTCTTCGCGCTGCTATATGCGTCTATTCTTACGTCATCTCCAGATGTTTTTCTTCTTTAGAGGCCGAAATTCACAGTGGCGAAATATTATTAGATAATACTATAGTATTCGTATTGACACAGATCATCAGCTTTGGCTACCATCGTCAATTTAAAATCTTTCAAATTTTAAAAGGGACACGTTTGAAAGACAAATATATGCAATATTTATATTTAGTATTTATTGAGACAAGCAGTGCTCTTTATGCTCAGAACAAAATTATAATAATTGCCTATGCAGTGCGCGTGTGCAGAATATCACACAGGGTTATCTGGATGAATCAGAATTATATCCTTATGATATATGAGGGCCGCCTTGCCACAGTCGCTTCCTCCTGCAGGTGTCCGCGGGTGACGTGCACTATGATCTGCACTTGCTTGATAGTTCATCTAATTGTTATATTTTATTGCGATATTGTATTATTTTATGCTTTATTGAATTCTTGTATGTATAAATATAATAATGTATTGATGATGAATGAAAAGGCAGAATGGAGCGACAGCGACGACACAGACACTGCGTTGGCTGGCATTACGAGGGTCATGTGAGTTATTGCTCTGGACTTCTTGGTTACACACTGCTTTCGTTGTCCGTGAATGCACTATGGGTTTTAACGTTCAGATGTAGAATTTATAGGTGTTCTCCCCGCTGCACTTCTGCTCAAAATTGTGACATCTCACCTCGTCTGGACTGTTCTCATTCAAGGTTTTGAAGCTGTAGGGCTTCATACCGTGTACTTGCAGCTCTATTCATTTTGTACTCATCTCTCTCCAAATAATATAAAAAAAGTCCCTTTAGAGTCTAATGACAAATATTGATACATTTTAATAAGGCGCGAAAAACCGCCGGGGAAAGGTTACTTGACAAACAGTCGCATGCGCCATGTATCTATATGGGGCGCAGAAGGGGCTGTGTTTTGAAAAGTTAAAATGCGTAGTAATCTTGTTTTCTTTACTTTTTCCAAAACCAAAAACACACCAAATTATAAACCACAAGTACCAGTAATAGTCATAAAATTTCAACTTCTGGCGTTTTGTTTTGATAACTAATTAGCATAATAATGTGAGTGACGGTCAGTTGACCGCTAGGGGCGCTCATAGTGTTAAGGTCCATTACATAACGTGCACATGAGAAGTGGTGTGTTCTTTCAGCCACTTGTGCCACAATTTCTCCAACCTGATCAATGTGTTTTTTTCTGAAGCTGGGTAGTGAACCTCCCGTACCTGCCTGAGCGCCTCTTGGGAGTATTTTTGATCCAGACTCTCCTCTCCTGTGCTAGTCACGGTACATTTGATTGGCTCTTCAAATGTAATCAATGGAGCCATTGTTGCAGAATCTTTACTTTTCACTAATTCTGTTAAATCTGGATACAATGGAGCATACGGTGGAGGGGAAGAATCAGGAGCTGTACTTTGCAATTTGGCAGCAGTCATCCATTTCTCATTTAGTTTGATCATCATTGAAATCAGAGTAACCTCATCTGTCAACTTTTGAATTTTCTTATTTTCTAACGGCTTCTCTCTTTGCATTTGAGAACGTTTCTCCAAAACTAATTCTCTTAGTTGTTTCATTAACCCTTCACTTGGGGGTGAATTTGACTTAGCTAAAATACCATCTTTCTTTTTTGATTTTAACCATGTTCTTAACGCTCCTTGTTGTTGTATTTTTAATCTCTGTTGTCCCCTCTAAATACTGTATAATCCCCTTTATCCACTCATCTAATGTTACAGATGCCATGTTTTCTGCCGTCTAGATTACAAGCCTTGTGTTATCAATATCAATGTAAAGAATCAGCAATTGGGTGCGTAATCTTAGAGCGTCAGATCGTGGTATCTCCCCGTTCGACCACAAATGTGGTGGGGAAATGTACGCACGAATCGTGACCCCGTCCTACGCGACCCAAATTACTGCGTTCACTGTGACCGTTTGTGCAATGGTCACTTTCAACAGAAAACATCAATCACTCATTCACACCAAGAGAAAAATTAAAAAGTGAGAAAAGTTAGACACTGTCCCTGTCCTTTCCCTTATTGTCAATTAATTAAAAACACACAGTTTTCTCCTTCAACCATTAAATCACTGAGATAGCACACAGTTCACTCCTTTTAACTCATAAATCACTTAGATCCTCACACAGTCCTTTTAGGTTGACTATCAATCACTGAGATAACACACAGTTTTTCTCCTTTTCTTAAGTCACTTAGACTTGAAAACTATTATCCCAATAAATATAACATACTTGCAAGCAAATCCTTCAATATTTACCCTACTTTTGTTTGTTTGTTTTTTATTTTTAGGTCTCAGGTCAGGTGAAAGGAAAGATTAATTAGTTGGTAACAACTCTTACCGTTTTACTTTGGCGCCAAATTAATCTTTTCTTTGACCGGGCCTTGTGTCTCCTGTCGAATCCTGTTCGAGCGACGCCAAGTTCTGCTGTAATTCTGTCAGAATTCCCCAGCCCCAGAAGCTGCAGAGAGGCCGCAAACACAGCCCTTCGTTCTGCAGGTCCTTTTAGTTCAACAAGAGACAAAAACCAATGTTAAAACAGTAATAGAAATGACAGATACCAAACCTGATTTCAAAAGGTTATATTGAAGATTTTGCAAGCAATATTACAAGATAACGGTCCGCGAACAGGTCTCGCTTCGCGTTTAGATAAGGAGTGGCCCCGGGGACGTCTTTCACCCTCCTGGTCAGAAGAAAAAGAAAAAGTCCCCGTGCCTCCTCCTGTACATCTTTTATACTGTACATCCAAGGTCACTGACATCACAGATTCGTGGACTCTATGACTCCTTCTGGCCAGCTGCCAAAGCCTGCACCTGCTCTGATAACAACAGTTGTTTTTCTCACTTTTCATACAGACTAACCTTGAACTCACTGCTCTTTGAGATTTACACAAACAAGTGCTAATTTGGCAACAGAAACAATACTAAACTGATTTTAGTTTTAACTGGTGCAGGAGTTAATATTCCAACAACACTGCTACATGGCTGATGTTTTATAATCAGTATAAAACATCAGCCATGTACATAGTATTTTATACTATGTACAGTGATCCTCAAAACATTTTGTATCTGACTTTTTTGAAGTCAGTGCTGGGTGAGGTACAGTTGGCCATCAAAGCTTTTGAGGGAGAGCAGGTTGATCCTCTTAAACTTCTTGACAGCTTGGTTAGCCTAATCAAGTCTGTGAGTAGCAGAGTGCTGAATCCACTGGCTAATGTTGATGCACTCAAAGGGCCAATTGATGGATACATTTGAGTCAAAGGCAGCTGAGCTCCACCTTGCGCCTGAAGAGGAGAACAATGTCCGAAAGCGGTGTGTAGCCTTCACCATCTCCCTCACTAATGAGTTGAGGGTGAGACTCCCGGACAACATTGAAGCATTGCAGTACATGTCAGTTTTCAATGACAAGAGCAAACAAACAAGAGCCCTGCAGAAATAGCCAAAATAGCCAAGCTCCTTGGTTATTCTCCTGCAGACATAGACAAGATTGTCCAGCAATGGCGTGCCATCCATCTTAGTAGGTGGAATGAAACAAATAACACAGTGGGCTTCTGGAGTGAGATTTGGAAGTTCAGGGATGCAGCTGATATCAACCCATTTCAGAAACTTGCCATTGCTGCTGTGTCTGTGTTGTCCTTGCCACACTCAAATGCTGAAGTTCAGAGAGTATTCAGTCAGATGAGTGTGGTAAAAAGCAAACTTAGAAATTGGATGTCCATGCAAACCCTGAACTCCATCCTGTATGTCTGATATGGTCTGAAACTGTGTGGTGAGGCTTGCTATGAGCACAAGCTGCCTGATAATGTTTTGCAGCTTTTTGGCACAATGTTCTATTTCAAAAGTCTTTAAAGGTGCATTGCGTAAGTTGAAAAATGCCAAAACGCAATATTTTGCATCTGTGGTCCATCAGCAGTTGCCTGGGTGTGTAAACTGAGCATTAGCAGATTCACTGTGGTTGCTTCTGTGAGCGCATACAGTGATTGAGAAATCCCAGACTCGGGTCGCTTTCTCGCGCGCTGTTTAAGCGGAAGTGACGCAATGCGCGTGCCCGTTCAATGTTTTGGCTCCATATGTTCCCTCGCGTTCAGTGGATCTGTCCCGTCCTCGTATCACGCGTATTTGAAGATGGATCCAGCAGTTTCTTGACCAGAAAGACCAGCTTCAGAATCACCGTCTGGAAGATTGTCACTAGTGCTACAAAAAGAACGAAGCGAGAGGCCGACCGGCGGAGAGCTCAGACCCGAGTCGCTCTCGGCCATGCGTTTGAGAAATGGAGAAGCCTCCGAAACGCTCTGGGGATAAAAATGGATCCTCATTTGGCGTTTATCTTGATTAGAAGGTAAGACGGTGACTCAGTTCTAAACGTCCTAGTGTCTTGCACGAATACAAAGTGAAATAGCATTATTATGTGTTAGCTTTTTGACTTAGCAACATGGACTGATTCCATTTGGTTCGGTTTTTTTCTGAACAGTAACAGATTGGCGAGACACATTCAGCATTTTGTTTGTTCTGTATAAAGAATGTTTAGAAATAATGACTGTTACGTTGATTTGAGCTTTTGAAACAACGTTAGCATGTGTTAGCGTAGTACAGCTGTGTACATTATTGGGCTGCTACTGTGCATGTAAAACATTATGAAATTTGCAGATGCAGTGATTATGTACCTCAGTACCTGTACTATATGTACCTCAGTACCTGTACTATATGTATCGTAGAATTGCAGACTATATTAGTAATAGAATGTGGTTAGTCTAATTGTAATACAATGAAATGCATGTGTGTATAGGTGTATAACGTGTATTTATTTACTTTACAGCTATGAAAAAATGATGGCACCAAGGAGTCCCAAGGCCTCAACTCCTAAAACCACTACTGCGACTGGTGATTTCCCGAGTTCAATCGGTATCGTAGAATCTGACCGGTACTTTTTTACCAGAGAAATAGGATTGGCATTATGTTTGATTCAAGCCTTATTGACAATATCACTGAAACAAACTTGCATTTTTTAACAGGGATGACTTATCTGTGGCAGGGGTGCAGCCTTTTATAGAGGTAAGTAATGTGTTAAAGGACTCTCTTTGTCATATTTGCAGTCACTATAAGTACTATATCTGTTACAGCTGACGGGAGAATGGACTCACCAGGTAAGTCTGAAGCCTTTCACTTTACAACATAGTTATTGTGTATTACTTTGTGTTTCACCATATTTGATTCAACAAGGTCATTCTGCAACGTTTTGCACATACACAACGATGGAACTTGACACTATGGACATCATCAGTGTTGTCAATGTTGATAAAAAGGCAAGTTGGTGGGAAAAGTGTCTCTATGGAGAAAGCAGCATTCATCAAAACATTTGATGATCTATCGAAAGAATTAAAAGTCAAAGAGATTGTGACTGACGTCCATGTGCAAATTGCAGCCCTCATGCGTAAGTATTTTTGTTTGTATTATTTGATGTGCTATATTTTGTGCTTACTGCATTTTTGAGCTTTAAAATAGATCCAGAGCGGGGAAGATATATGGGTCATGGAGTTACCCATTCCCTGGATGTCTGGCATGCTGCAAAAAATCTTAACTAAGAGGCTTCATGCTGTAAGTGATAGTTCATATCGTTTCTCATTCAATTATTTTTTATAGAGTTAACCAAAACCAATAACTTTGATATGCGGGTGTCCTAGCAGGTCAAAAACAAATCCTAGTGTGGATCAAGGACATTGTTAACCATTTTTGGTATGCCTGTCAGCATGCAAGCAGCCGAGACGAGTTCATGGTAAGTAAAGTAGAACTAGAATTTATATTCTCATTCTCACTATACCTTTTCATTTTCTTATGTTTGCTGATTAGGACATTTGGCGAGGTGTACTGCACCATGTTAGTGGCGTGCATGAGTGGCCTTCATGGTCCTTTGGGAGATGATGGCACTACAGAGCCTGTATCGCCTGGCTCTAAAGCACATGTGGCACTTTCACAGATCGTGCTGAACCGCAGATGGCTGAAGGATGTGGAGTTCCTCACATTTCGGTAAGAGATAACCTTTTATTTTTTGGAATGATTTGTGTTTCTTCTATTTCCTACTTAGTTTCCCTGCAGGACCACCTCACAGCTGGAATCATTCCAAAACCATATTCTGGTTTTGGAATGATTTTCATTTTTTGTTTATGAAGCAAGAACATTTCTTGCAGCTTTGGACTACAATCACCACAACAACCGTCCGGCACATGTGAACAGCAAAGGCCAAGTGTCGTAAGTATCATTCACTACTTCCTATTGACAAGTCATGAATATAGTTGTCTTCTAACGTGAAATTACTTATCTTGTAGCCTTGGAGACTGTACAGCAAAAAATTGAAACGGTATCGGGTACACACTGTCAAAGAAGCAAAGGATTACAACTACATTCCTGACCTTCAGACACAAATCATTGGCAGACGACTTCAGTCTGCTGGTGGCCTCCCAACCAGACGGAGTATCATACCGGAGGACCCACGAGCACTTGGACCAGTGTCTGGTGTTAACCCACCTCCTACTTCAGAATTGATGCGTACACAGGTCCAGAGAGGACAGGTATGTTTGTGTAACTAACCAGCTTGTTATAAAGAATAACTAATGTATAGGGCTCAACTGACCCCTTGAAGAGACATTCCAGTGTTGTATGATTCTAAGATTTAGCTTCTTCTCTCTGCCCTATTTTCCATACTGAATAATATTGATTGGATTTTTGTGTATCTTCAAGTTTTACTTTGGAATGTTACAATTTTGTAAAATGTGTCTTTTCTATGTCCCAGGAGACGACATCTGTTCCCTAACGTTGAAGAAATACAACATCACCATACTTTTATTTTTTATATAACACAGAAAAATATTTACAAGAATTTTTACTTTTTGAAATAAAGTTATTCGAAATCGATCTTGTGTAAATGGGGCTTTTGATTTTCTTTTTCTTGCACCCTCTGCTGGAGTATCTTCCTTCTTTTTAGCACTTGTCTTCCTCCCCTTTCCTCTTCCCTTTCCTGTCTGTTTAGTCTTCTGTGCAGTCTTCCTCCCTCTTCCCCTTCCTTGTCCTCGAGGTTGACTTCCAGAGTCACTGGTTGTCTCCATAGGAACAAACTCGTCATTGCTGGAGCCCTAAATGGAGTAAAATGTTATTAGGCTCTTAGATTACTATCTATTATTAAATATATAATAATATAATAATAATAATAATAATAATAATATTATTATTATTATAAATCGATGGTGAAATATTGATGAAGAAAGATTGGTAACTCAATAACTACATGCCTACAGTATGTGTATTTACACATACTGTAGGCATGTAGTTATTGAGTTACCAATAACTTCATCGATATAATATCTAAATCCATTGAGTTGTATATACACTTTGTTTTACTTATACAGGAATACTATTGAAGTGTGGGTATACATAAATGGCAGTTACAGGTAAGAAGTACCCAGATGTATTGTAAAAGACTCATTGTTACAGAGTGGGCAGAAGGCACAGAAGCTTCTCGGCCTTTTGGCTAAGATCAAGTGTGGCACAGGGACAATCTAACTAGCTAGCTACTGGGCTTGGACAAATCTAGCTCACTGTCAATAGTGCCTAATTACTTTCATCACTTATTACAGATAGTTCTTGAAAAAGGCAGTAATGTATCATTGTCTTACACACAAATAATCAAACTTTCATTGTCTAACTAGCTAGCCAAATTTCGTCTGTCAAAAAGGACTAATACAATTAGTCAAACTAATTTATTGCCAAATAATTAGTTTTCTTACCTGAGAAAACATGATGTAACTAGAAATGTTGTGAGAAGTGAGAATTTGAGAACCAGATGCGTCGTCACGTCGAGAGCGTAAAGTGTACAGGGCGCGTGCACGGCATTGGATGCAGTTACATAAAACACCAAAAGGGGGCAAACTAATGCAAAAACTCTGCCACTTACGCAATGCACCTTTAATTAACCAAAAATACAAAAATACTCAAAATGAAAGGAGCAGTGGAGACAGGGAGCAGGCCGGCCGAAGAGCAGAGCGAAGACACAAGGACTGGACGAGCACAGGATCTGGAATAGCAACTGGTAAGTAATCCAAAAAGCAGGTAGGTAGAGAAAAACCTGTGCAGCACTACCGATATGACGGAATTATCTGGCAGAGGAGTGATGAGCAGACCAGGTTCAAATACTGAATAGAGTGGAGTGAGTGGATGCAGGTGTGTCTCGTCAGCAGCCCAGCAGAGACCGGCCACGCCCCCTGTCTCACACATGCTCTGGGAAAAGAACAAAAACAGAATCATGACAGACTGAAGTTAATTGTGTGTGTTCAGTTGGTACAAAGCCAACCAAAGCGGACCCCGACGCGCTTCGACTGTACTTATTTTCCGTTAGTCACGAAGTTGAAAAAAAGTCACTAAGTTGGAAAAAAGGTGTGAGAATTGTATACATTCTGGATTAGGACAAACAATACTAATATGGATTGATGGGGTAAATGGTATAAAGACAAAGTTTGTGCTAACTACATTCAGAAGAGCTCAGATGGACCTGATACAGCAGTCCAGATCCAGTCCCAGCTAAACGTAGCTAGGACTGGATCTGGATGCTCCACAGTTGGTCCAGCTTCACAGACAAAGTGTTTTGAACAAATATGAGTCCTTTTTAACATTTTCATGAGAGAAATTCTGTCGACCACTAGCACGAACCCACCTCTTGCACTTGTCCTGGTCTGGTCCTGGTCTGAGCTGGTCCTGGTCTGGTTCGATGGTGTGGTTTAACGAACGGGTTGAATGTTACTTTCATATAGTCCTTATCAGAGTATCTGAAATCGCTCCGACAAGCACCATAACTGCAGTGTTTTGTTGTCACCATGATTCAATGATTTATCCCAAATAAATACACACGCGTATGTGGAGAACACAGTAGTACTCAACAGAGTCGTACACAATGTTTTTTCCGAAACATGCGCGCATGCGCAGTCATTGGAGCTATTTTTAGCACATTTCGGAAACCGGACAGTGCCCTATGGGTTATTTGACTTGGATTGAGTGGATAATTTGAGCTGATCTAAACTTTAGCTTTAAAAGAAGCAAGTATAAAATCTCTATTAAGAACCGTGCGACAAATGAGTACCAAACACCATGTCCTGGTACTCATCTGAGTACCTCACTGAAAAAGTTATGTGCACCCCTGGCTACAAACAACTTTTTAGACTGCATAGAAATGTTATTTAGGGTCTTCGGGATAAAGGGGAAAATAATTGACCCTGTGACTATTATACTTTTAACAAAATTCCACTATAAAAGCCAAAAACGCTGTATTCCTGATGTCCTTCCTGAAGAAGTTTGTCTATGAGGCTGGGGTTTATCAATGCTGTAAAATATGTAGAACAAAAGAAACTAAGACAAAAAAAACATCTAATTGATATATATAAATACATTATATACACATAAAATCCTTATAATGTATGTATTATTGTCTATATCAGGGGTCGGCAACCCAAAAGGTTCAAAAAGCCAAATTTGACAAAAAAAACTGAAAACAACATCTGTCTAGAGCCACAAAAATATAGCAGCCTTGTAAAAGGCTTATATGAAGGTAAAACAGGCTGAAGCTGCATTAGATACAGTATATTAGCCTAATATCTAAATGACAAAGTAAAGGCTACAAATACATAATAAGCATTCATTGTTATCAAATGTGTATTTTCACTGCAGCGTGTCCTGGAAAGAATGACGCACCACGCGACACCTCTGCTTTAACTTTAACTTCCATTTTTTGCGGGAAAAAGCAGTTGGATTCTGTTGAGATTGAAAATACCCGAAGCTTGGCATCACTCAGGATACACATCAAAAGAGTCATTAGAGTTGTTCGTCAAAAATATACTTTATAGCAAAGCACAGTGCCCATTACATCTACTGACATTGACAAAGAAAATGATGTCATGTATCTTGATAAAATAGTAAATTATGCTCTTTGATCCATTTGTCGATGTAATAAACAGTTTTCTTAACTATTCTAGGTTGGATAAAGCCAGTGCTTATGGCACCCTTTTTATTCCCAGACAGGTTTGATGAAACTTCTGTACAGAACAAAATCTAGAGGCACAGACTAACATTTTACTAGATTCAGCCTCACAAAAATAGTACAACTTTAGATGCAGAGAAAATCTTTGCCACTAACTCAGGAAGAAAACATTTCTTGTAATTCTGCAGCAATCAGTAATTCCTTTCTAACAAAAACTTCATAGATCCGCTCAACAACAGATGAACAAGAGTCTTTTTCCATCCAAAGGATAAAGTCACAGTATGATTTTCAAGTTACAAACATTTTCATTTGAACTTGATAAAAATAAGCATGGTCACGTTTCAGTCTTAAAGGAACAATATGTAAAAATCTGGCCAAAAGTGGTACTGCAGTCACAGTCAATATTTTGTAGTCCTCTCCCACTCTCCCTGACTCAGGTTGCCAGATTCACACCAAATCCAGCAGCAAACACAGGGAATTATTTTATCAGTTGTTTGTCCGTCTCCATTCACATTGCCATGACAGCCGTGCTAATGCTGAATGAATGTTTTGATTAATGTTTTTTTTATTATTATTATTTGGACATTTGAGATAAAAAAACAAAAACAAAATAAAAGCAATGTAATTATACATAGTTTATGCAAAATAAATAAGCAATTGATGTCCAAAATAGGAGTGGGAAGAATGGATGTTGGAACGTATTTCTTCAGCGTATCAACATCAGGGTTTGCTCAAGAGGATATCACCTTTCAATTTTATTTATTCCCTATTTTTTAGACAAACATGTAAAAGTTCCACATCAAAAAGAGACTAACATTATTTTAATTGGGGTACATGTGGTCTTAAATGATTATTTTTACAATTAAGCTATAATCTGCAAAAAAACGTCTTGACCTTCATCTTTTACCGTTTTTAGAGCAATCTGTCATAGAATGTGATAACATGCAATAAATACAAAAAGACATAGCCCGGGATCGAACCCAGGTTCCTGCATCATAAGCGCACAGTCTATACCGCTAGACCACCAATTCACACAAACAGAGACACTCTGAAGAACGGAATCAAACTTGAAAATTCTGCATCACACGTGAATTTTTATCAGCTGTCTCAATTGTTCAAAGGCATCCCGATATAAATCCTCGTTTTAGTCTTTGTTTTGTCATTAATGATTTGAGAGTCATAACAAGACCTTTTTCAGTTCTGCGCCACATGTTATTTTACCACTGAGATTAATGAGCCGCGCGGAGTTCTGGCAACCCGATCACGGACTTACATGACACTTCCTGATTGGCGAAATGGCGGAGGGTAGGACATCAAAATCAAAACAATAACAACTTTTACGGGTCGTAAAACTAATTTTGATAATCAAATATCTCGGCTGAACTACTGTTATCAGTTAAAGATGAATTCGAAAAGAGTATGATTTAATAACGCCTTTTGAAATATTCGGGTCATTTAATGATGACTTGACATGCAAATATTACATATTGCTCCTTTAAGTTGGCATTAATATCAACAAGACAGAACCCTGCATCAGAAACCATTAAATATTTAGCTCAAAATGGATACTTAACTTCCAATACACCAGTACCACAGCAATGGCAAGACAGCGGTGACACTCCAATAAATGGGTAATTTGTTGAGATGGTAAACCCAGCCTGCACCACGTCAGAATGTGTGAGGCGATGTTAGTTTTCTTAAGCCCTGTCCCAATTCAATTCTGAGGGCCCTCCAGGTGTGAGTGCCCTCACCAGAAAAGTGCCTTCCCATAGGGGAGTGCAGTCACAGGATATTCTCCCTAAGAAATGGGACACCCCTGGATCTAGGGGACAATATGCAAATGACATAGCAAACGTGTTCCACGTCACATACATTATCAATGTGTCTGATTTCACCACAGATAAGATCTGACACAGATATGACTTTGTGAAACAAAGTATTTATTAAAATGAGACGTTTTTAATTCTATTTCATTACAGAATTACTGTATTACAGTACAGAATTGCTGCACATCACACACTCACAGAGACAGACGCACACACACACACACACACACACACACACACACAGACAAACGCATGTACAAACACACAGAGACAGACACAGGACCAGACAGACACACCCGCGCACCGAGACAGACACGCACGCACCACACAGAGACAGACACGCGCGTACCACACAGAGACAGACGAGTACAGCTCAAGTAAATGCTCTGAACTACATCCTTGGATCCACGTCTCTGAAGCCTCATTGAACGCCACACGCTGCAGCGTGTAAACTCTGAACGACTCGCGCACGCAACCGTCACATTTTGGTGAGTGACGGGCACTGACGCGTCCGTCACGCACCGCAACTCCTTGCATTCACTATTGTGAAAGCAATAGGTCTTTACCCCAGTCGGGGCTCGGACCTAATAATTTACCATGTCTTTTTACAAGCTTGAGGAATGCCTTTGGTCACATGTACTGTGGTTTTGTACTGAAGAAGAGAAAGTAGCTAGCGGATCTTTGGAACCCCTTTGGTCAGACAATAATTAACAGAGCACACAACTCGACAGAACGCCTGATGTGTCATGACATTTTTTTCACCATCGAAATGACTGTTGAAATTAAGCACTTGAAATTTTTTCTTTCTAGATAAAAGAAAAACTATGAAATTGACAATCAATGACTGTAAATGGCAGACAAAAATATTCAAGATGTAAAAAAATTCATATTGATGAATTCGAATTTCACAATGCATTGAATATGAGGGTTCAAAAATAAACATATTGAATATTTTGAAGGAAAATGTCATTTTGAAATTTGAATCACTATGACATTTGTAAACTGCATTTTTAGTGACTGAAATGCAAAGACAAAAATATTCATGATTTTTAATGGTTAAAATTGTGAAAAATTCAAAATCTGATGACACAAAAATCTTCCATAATTAGCGTCCATACAAGAAATGTTTATTGCCATAGTTTGTATTATTACAATTATATAATCAGAAGTGTGTGGGGGGAATAGGCAAGAACAACAAGGGGAGGGGGAGGCACATTAAAATATTCTGCTCTAATGTTTTTAAAATAACGCAAAGCACTTTTTAGGGCTATTTTCTAAAAGTTTCCCTGACCACTTTGAGTAATTCAGATGAATACTGCAGCTGATACAGGCACAAGCTATAGCCTGACCCCTGTTTTTCCAAATGGTTTGATCCATCCGTGTTCATTTTGCTCACGTTCACTCGCACATGCGCACACAACAGAGTCCATCCGCACTCTACGCAAACATTCACAAAACATACTTTGAATCTTTTATTACTGATGTGAAGGGTTCGTGCGCTGTTGTGCACAAACGTGTGACTGCTGACTCTCTCCTTTGTGGGCTCGAGGAGAAAACATAGGATTCATTTTCAGATCAACAGACAATGTAAGTGACTTTACTCATGAGATAAGTATGTACAGAGAGAATGTTCCACCATCAGCTGCTATTGCCCTGTACCAATACTCTTTACACTTGAAATGCATATTCGGAACGTTCTTCACACAAAACGTGTGAAGCCTGTGAATTATGCATTTCACTGGAATGCTCTGGAACAGTGCAGCGCATCTTATATAGCAGGCTACAATAGAGACTCCTGTGAGTACTTGCATCTGCCAATGGGCATGTTACATTTTTACACAATGGTGACTTTCTTATTTGAAATACATAGCTGTAACTTATGTAATAGTACATTAATCTGAATTTGTGAGAACTAACGTCTATATTCTTAAATGGAACTGCAATTAAACATTCTCGTCATCTCAAGTTTCTACTCAATTTTCAAAACTGTTGTGTGGACGAGCTTCACAATTTTTTTTTTTGTTCGGTATGGTAGCTAACGCTGCTTGATATTGTGGTCTGTCACATCTGCTATTAAAGTCCAATCAGAGCGTAACAAAAGCCAGATCAGTCAAGTTAAATACCAAATATGTCCACCTTCTCTTACCTGTCATAAGGGCTATTCGATCTGAAGAGACCAAAGACACAATTAATACGATAAAATGATTTATTTGTTTGGCGCATTGATCCCGGCAGTGACACTTGCAGCGATGAGATCGATTGCAGCTGAAGATGATCTCAGATCCGCCGGGGTCAAGCACTGGTGGAGACTAGAGTATGGTGTGAATGGGGTGTAGCAAGAGCAGGAGCCAAGAGCAGGAGCCAAGAGCAGGAGCCAAGAGCAGGAGCCAAGAGCAGGAGCCAAGAGCAGGAGCCAAGAGCAGGAGCCAAGAGCAGGAGCCTAGAGCGGGAGCCAGAGGAGATGCTGGGGAGTGGTGGGTGTTTTAAGAGCCTCAAGAAGCGCTGCTTGTTAGGAAGTGGCTGCCTTTTAAACTGGTCAGCACTAGATCATATACGGAATCGGGAAGGAAGCGGAAGTAAATATAACAAACTACCTATTAAAGCCTAAACTTAACCAGCCCTTCCCATAAAATAACCCCAACCCACCCTTAACCCTAACCTTAACCATCTTACTCAGACGCCTAAAACTTAACCAGTCACCATTTAAGGAATTGTTAGTCTAAAAATAATTTGAAAGTAGGATTGTTACTTCCGGTTTCGTCCCGATTCCGTATATGATCTAGTGCCGACCCTTTTAAACTGCCCGCTTTGCTGTGAGAGGGTTGGCAGGAGGCTGGCCGGGCTGTGTCATTGGCAGAGGCTCGAGGCTAGCAGAGCTGTGTGATTGGCAGGCTTGGAAGGGGGAATTTGCACTCGGTCTTTCAATCTGAACATCCGCCTCAGCTTCATCAAGAACATTCACAGACATTGGTTGGTTTTTGTATTTGTTTAATTTTCTAGTCTGTTAGCAAATTAATATTTATGTTTTGTCCTTAGCAGTGTTAATTTTGACAAGAAATTCTAATTTAGTTTTAGTCTTAGTAAATTAATTTGAGTTTTAGTCATAATTTGATTTAATTTAGTTTTTGTCCAAGTTTAGTCGACAAAAATAGGAAGCATTTTAGTTGACTAAAATATTTTTTTTTCTGAAACATGTTGCTCATGACACCTGTACAAATACGTACAGTGATATCGCTTGTCGCATACAAACGTGACACGGGTAGCTATTACTTTGGAGAAATCTTGTTTTTATATAATATCCTTGTAGATTCACTGTAGATGTCTCAGAGACACCATTTATTGTAGGCACTTAAAGGTCCTATATTACGCTTTTCTTCATGTTTCAGAGTCAATCCTATACACATGTGTGATAATAATGTGTGTGATACACTACACAACACTCAAAACTTGTGAGATTAGAGCCATCTCTTGTCTAGAGGTGACGTCACCTCAACTCAAACGAGCTGATCCAGAGATCAGTCTGCTCCTCTGTCCGTGAGCCCACCTCCCCACGCCCGCACGGTGACGTAGCATCACGCTCTGAGTTGTTTATCACCGGTACACCTATTTCTGTATACAATGTAAATATTTTGGTTTTTGTCTTTGTCATTCTATGTATCGATGTATATGTATTTGTCTTTTTGTAAAAAATAAAAATAAAACCGGTACATAGTAATTTTACAGACATAATTCGATGCACAATCAGACTCTAATTATTTAGTTTACAGAAGTATACGGCGAGTTAGCATCGCTGTACTTACAGATGGGGGGGTCCGTGTTACGCCTTTTAACGTGGGAATAACACATGTTTCCATATCATCTTTTGAGTAAGTCTAGTTCCATTGGGCCTCATGTATAAAACTTGCGTACGGCCAAATCAGGGTGTAAATGATGCGTACGCAAAAAGAATTTACACCAAGTCAATAGGTGGTGTAAATGTGTACACTCATTTCACCCTTCGTCACAACACGCCAAAACACGCATGAAATTCAAGATTTTGACAACAATAAACATATTCCCACTCTGGCAAGATTATAAACTGTGTTTTCATTGCGCATCATGTTTCTAAATTTGAATTCGCGCATCAGAAAAACTGTAATAGAAACCCGCAAACTTTGAATAAATCACAGATCATGATGAGATCGTCTCTTCTGTTTCTATGATTTTAAATCTGACTTCTGTGTGTATTATTTTGATCTGTTTTTGAATGTGAAGCGCTTTGTGATTCTGCACTGTGAAAGGCTCTATACAAATACACTTTACGCGACAGGGATGTGTGACCCATTGCTTTGTAAATCTGTGGCAGGCCTGTATGCGTTACGTAATTACGCACGGCTATCTGTTTTTCCTCATTCACATCTGGTAAAGCAATGTATTAGAAACTCTGACTCACTATCAAACTTTAAATCAGTACTCAAAAGCCATCTTTTCAAACAAGCTTTTCCAAGCTTTATTATTGTATTCTACTCTCCATGTGAAGCGTCTTTGAGTGTCCAAAAAAGCGCTATACAAGTTTGATGTATTAGTATTATTATTATTATTATTATTATTTCATTAGATTTGTGTAAGCCTCACACAGACACACACAAACGCACCGATGGATGGTATTGCTCACTCCAAATGTCTCACTGCCCTGTCCAGACTCACTGCTCTGTCCAGAGTGCGCAGCGGGTCCGTGAGAGGTCGCGCCGCAAAGCTGTAAAATCTGGATCGCAAAAGCTCTCTCAGTGTACAGTGCTTCAATGCGCACTTCTACCCCGAGCCAGGCTGCGTCCAAGACGCTGCAGACGCTTCATTGATGAGAGCCACCGCTGCAATATATGTGTACATATATATATATATATATATATATATATATATATCATTCATTCTTTATCTATTCACTTCTACAATTCAAGAGAGATTTTTCTAATGTATCAAAACATTTTTGCAAATTTATTCAGAACGCAGCTGAATATATAGCGTGTATATATATATTTTTTTTACATGAACAAATAAACGTTTTGAGGCTGTCGCAAAAACGGGCGTGAAACACGCAATTGCTGCATAATTTTAGGCGTGACTTTCATAAATACGTTTGTTTTCAGCCGCTGCATTTATTTTATTTATTTATTTTTTAACATTTATTTTAACACCCGCAGGTGCGGACGCTCAGATCTGGATGTGTCTCACACGTTCATAAATCAGACGTTGGATTTTGTGTAAATGGAATATACACCCAATATGTACACCTTTTTCTACGCAAGTTTCATAAATGAGGCCCATTGTCCCTGTAGTTCTGGAACAGTCTCAGTGAAGTGTCGCAGATGAAACGTTATTATAATAGATCCATGAGATTAACAGATGAAAAAAGTCGAGCCGCTTTCTTCCTCTTAGGGCCAAATAGTGCGTCACATATTTACACCGAAAACAGATTTTATCCAAGTTGACGTGATCCTAACACTTTTAGTTGCTAACAAAAACAGAATAACAGCAGCTTGTGGTGTGCTGTTTAGATCTGTCAATCATCTCCCGCCGGCTTTTACTATTTCTATTTGTACTGTTTTTGACAACAAACAGCGTACTTATTGTGTATTGTTTACCCCGTTTTGACAAAAGTATTCAAAAACCATTTTAAAAACGAATCAAACGCGCGTATGTGCGTCATATTCGCCATCAGAGTGGTAATCGTCACTTTTGTTTCATAACAGGAAACGGCATTGTAAAAAATATTAAACATAGATCTTTATGTGGCCAACTCTGCTTATAATGATCTAACGCCTGTCTTGCAGGCCTTCTAAATCCGGTAAAAATGGCTCCTTCCTACTAGTCCTTATTGCTCCTGTTAAAGTCTACCATAAGAAGCTGGAAAGAGATAAGATTCAGCGTGATACTTGAGCAACAGAAGCAGCAGCTGGACACCATAGAGCAATAAGCGCACAGCAGCCTCAGTTCTCCTCTGTGAGGATTCTGTTCTACTATTTGCAAAGAGTCGTTCTGGAGGAATCGCTTTCGTTTACTCACGCTTACTCGTGAGTGTCCCTGCTGTCCTCTGTCTTGCTGCGCGTGGTCTGCTCCTCCTTCACGTCGCTTTACCTGTTGCGGGTCTCGTGCTGTGGTCTGTGGGTCTTTGCCGCTCTCCTCCTTTGCGGGCTCTTTCTGCGGGTTCGCCTGCTGCTGCATACGGCCGGTCTCGACCGGTGCGGTGGGAGCTGTGCGCATCCCTGCCTCCTCGTGCCGGTAAGGTATGGTCCCGTTGTTTTTTCCTTGTCTTCTGGCGTTGTGGGTAAGTATGCTGACCTGCGGACGGTTTATTCCCCTCGCATTGTACTGCAGGCTCGGTTTTGGCCCCGCGCTTTGTACTGCAGGCTCAGTTGGCCCCGCGCATTGGTGTGCAAGCTCTCAGTTTGAAGCCCTCGCATTGGTCTGCAGGCTCTCTTTAAATCCCCCTCTTGGTCTACAAGCTCTGTTTAAATCCCTCTCTCTTGGACTGCGGCTCTCTCTTTGAATCCCTCCTTGGACTACAAGCTCTGTTTAAATCCCTCCTTGGACTGCGGCTCTAAGTTTAAATCCCTCACTCGGACTACGAGCTCCGTTTTAATCCCTCACATTGGACTGCAAGCTCTCAGTTTTAATCCCTCACTTGGACTGCAATCTCTCAGTTAAATCCCTCACATTGGACTGCAGGCTCTCCTTAAATCCCTCTCTTGGACTACAAGCTCTGTTAAATCCCTCTCTTTGGACTGCGGCTCTCTCTTTGAATCCCTCTCTTGGACTACAAGCTCTGTTTAAATCCCTCTCTTTGGACTGCGGCTCTCAATTTGAATCCCTCACATTGGACTGCAAGCTCAGTTTTAATCCCTCACTTAGGACTGCAGGCTCTGTTTGAATCCCTCACACTGGACTGCAAGCTCTCAGTTTTAATCCCTCTCTTGGACTACAAGCTCTCTGTTTAAATCCCTCACTTTGGACTGCAAGCTCTGTCTAAACCTCTCACTTTGGACTACAAGCTGTTAACTCCCTCACGCCAGACTGCAAGCTCTCAGTATTAATCCCTCACCTTTGACTACAAGTTGTTTAACTCCTTCACACTGGACTGCTGGCTCAGTTTTAATCCCTCACTTTGGACTGCAAGCTCTGTTTAAATCTCTCACATTGGACTGCAAGCTCTGTTTAGGTCCCTCGGCGTCTCTCGTGTCCCGCAACCTCTTCCCGGCTCTCCGTGAGCCCCAAGTCGTCACGCGGCTTCTGGCGCGGGAGGTGTCCGTGGGCTACGTCATTAGCCCCTTCTTTCCGTCTCGTTCTAACCCGATGGGCATCACCACCCGCAAGTACTCCAGGATGAAGCGTCTCATATTCGTCCTCTCCTGTCCCCGCTCCGGGCCCGCCCCGAGCATCAACAGCCTCTTCCCTCCAGCGCCCTTCTCCCTGCAGTCCGCTACCGTGGACCACGCGATCAGGCTGATAAAGACTTTCGGCCCCGGCTCCTGGCTCTCCAAGGCCGACATCTCGGACGCGTTCGAGCTGCTGCCCATACACCCCGACCACTGGCGCCTGTTCAGGGGTCAAGTGGCGTCAGAGTTCTTCTTCGCCGTGCGCCTCACCTTTGGCTGCCGGAGTAGTCCCTCTCTGTTCAACAATCTCTTGGAGGCGCCGTGTTGGATTCTGCTTAATTACGCGCGGCTCCCCTCTGTCCTGCAGCTCCCCGATGATTTCCTCTTAGTCGACCCACCCTCGGACTTCTCCGGGGGCTCTCTCCGCAAGCTCAAGCTCGCCTTCTCTGCCCTCGGATTCCTTCACTCCGAGGAGAAGACCACCGGCCCCGCCACCGCTTTGGAGTTTCTTGGCATCCGCCTCGTCACGCGCGCCGTGGAGGTCTCCCTCCCGCTGGACAAGCTTGGGCGCATCCGCGCTTTCTCCCGGTCTGCCTTGTCCTCCCCGTCACTTTCAACGCGTCAGCTGCTCTCCCTCCTCGGGCACCTAAATTATGCCATCCGCATCATCCCTCAGGGTCGTTCCTTTATTTCCAGACTCCTCTCCCTCGCTGGCCCCGTCCCCTCCCTCCATGATGCTGTTTCCCTGGACGCCGGGTGCCGCTCCAACCTAGCGTTCTAGTCCCGTCTGCTGAGCCGCTGGAACGACGTATCTTTTCTACAGCGACGTCGTCCCGTCCCCCGATGCCCTGCGTTTCTTTACGGACGCAGCCCCGTCCGTGGGTTTTGGGGGGTTCTTCCAGGACCAGTGGTTCGCCGGGCCCCGGCCCGACTCCTTCCCTCGAAGCATCTCCTCCGCCCTCCATGAAATACATCCCATAGCCGTGGCCTGCGTGCCGTGGAGCCACACGTGGCACAGAAAAGGATTTCTGTGATGTGTGATAATCTCGACGTGGTAGAAATAATTAACAGAGGTCGTTCGTCCTCTCCCCAAGTCATGCCTTTTCTCAGACGCATCACATGGCTCTCAGTCCTAAATAATTTATCATCACTGCTCGTCACGTCCCTGGTCACCTTATCTGTATTGCTGATTGTCTCTCTCGTTTTAAATTCCAGGAGTTCCGACGCCTCTGCCACTCTGCCAATTCAACGCCATGGAATCCCTCGCCCTGAACTAGTCCCACCGTCTCTTCACCTTCTCCTCTCCTCCGCGTCATCCTACATGAAAATGGGCCTCTCACTTTCCACGCTGAAATCTTACTACTTTGCTTGATAAGTCTACTCCCGCTTTTGCTACGCTCACAGCATTCCCCTAATTCCACCCTCTGTATGTACCATCTGCGCCTTCATAGTTCACTGTGCGGACAATCTCCTCTACAAGATCTCTTACATTCGCTTTCTTCTCGCCGGGATCCAATTCCAGGCCCGCTGTCACAACCCCGCTTTCTCCTCTATTCGATCAAACTCGTCATCAAAGGCATTCACAACTGCACCCCTCATTCCTCGGACCACAGGCGCCCCATCACACTGTCCATCCTCCACCAGCTCTGCGCCGCACTTCGCTCCAGCACACTTTCAAGATCCATGATGCGTACACTCGTCTCCGCTCTCGGAAAGGAGATCTCAACGGACCGTTATTCCTCACTCCTGACAACCTCCCCATGACATCTAACTGGTTCAGAGCCCAACTCAAGTCCGTACTGCTACTTGTAACTTGTCCCCTCATCTTTACACAGCTCACTCTTTCCGGATAGGCGCCGCCTCTCGCGCTGCTTCCCTGGGACTCCCCCATTCTGCCCTTCAGCAGTCGGATCTCTGGTCATCATCTGCCCCTCTCCTCATACATCAAGCCGGACACTTCGACCATTCTGGCAGCCTAGCGTCTATTGGCATCCCCGTAAGCACTTGCAAAACTCCCTGGTGGCGGCAGCAGCTGAGCATTTATAAATAGCATTGCCTTTATAAATAGTGTTGCCTTTATATATAGCGGTGCCTTTATAAATAGTGTTGCCTTTATATATAGCGGTGCACGTACGACGTCCCTTGCTAATCAGGCCTGCCTAAAACCCCATCAAACGCACAGCCTTTTGGGGATTGTGCACGCACTCTCGCAGGAGCCTCGCTGACTGAACGCCGCACCGGGGCCTAGGGCGCCAAACTACCTTTCAATAAAAAACTTCAAACGCATTTTGTCTCCTCAAAGTCTCTCCAGGTTGAATTCCTCTCTGTCAATATATATCATGTTTGGCTGTAGACAGAAAAGTGCATTGCTAATGTGCTAATGCTACCAGCAAATTTTACATTTAAATCTGCTCCAGTATGAGGGGATGCATTGTTAACAATAAAATGATAAAGACCATGTGGGGTGAATTTGGGCAAAATGACATTTCATTTAATTGATAAAATGGATTAGGGGGAGAAGGTATGGGTCAACATTCAGTTCGGCGATCCTTAACTTCTCCAAATACCGCTTCTTTGTGATCCCGGACAAGATGTCCTACTTTCACCTATAACGTAATCGAACATGTGCTTGAAGCTGCCACTTCTCGTTTTAGGAGAGTAGTCATGTTTTTAGCCGCAATGCTAGTTTCCACTACTTCCGCCGTAAGCACAATCCCGTGACTGGATGACGTCGATTCATCTGGTCAATATGTACTGGGTGCAAATCTGACTGCCACCCCCCTGACCCAGAAATGGATTAAGGGGAAGAAAATGGATGGATAGGTAAAGATACAGATTATATTCTTTAAACTGACTTGTGCTATACTTAATTTTCACTTATGGCCAAAATGACGTGCGCTGACACGCTTGCAATACCACACCGGGCCGATGGGGGTGGACCCGGAATAAGAATTAGCCAATGCTACCATATCTTACCTCTCAAAAACGTCTTTACAGGATGGTCCAAAAGTCAGCTCTTTGCTCAAAGCTACGTTCCACATGTGTGTCAATGCTGAGGGAAGTGCATTTTGTTGGACCAGTCGAGTTTAGTCACTGTGAAAGTTTTTTTTTTTTTTTTTTTTTTTCAAACTTTATTTATTGATTTTTGACAAAAGGTACAGAGTATATCAACACAGACGCATACAGTGTACAAACCAAGTACCTAAGATTAAGAAAGAAAATACAGATAACAAAACCCCTACTAAGACACACACACACACACACTCTAATATGTACAGGTACAAGTTGTGTTCCATAACATCACTCTCAAATTAAAATTGTTATGGATACTACTGAGATTGCGTAATCTCTACTTTGGAGTTTCAAATGCCGAACGAGAGAAAACGCTGCAAACATACACGACCAGATAAGCAAGGAGTCAATAGACATCGGCGTGTCTCCCCTAAAAAAAAAAAGCACCTTGCCAGGGTTGGTTTTGATCACAGATCAGGCCAAAAATAAAATCTGCTCTGAAAAATTACTCTGGGATGCCATGCGCCGCACTGTCCTTTAACAACTCCTGAAACAACACTGTGCTTCTTTGGTAGCAGTGCAGCTCAAAGCGCACTGTGAGCCACGGTGTGGGAGACCCGAATAAGCCTTGATTAATTTGCAACCGCGCAGGGAGATTTTTAAATGAAAAATTAATCGTGACCAACACCCACAAGAACGGCCACCTTCCTGACTCCCCGCTTTAAAAGCCACAAAAAGCTCCAGCCCGAATGAAAGATGTGTAATCCACACAGAGGCCGTAGACAGATGACGATGTGGCATCACAGCAGAAGCCTTCTAAACCCAGGTGCGATAATTAGCCGGGCTAAGATATTACGCGTGCATAGCCTATATTAATAAGTGTAACTTCCTCAAAATGAGATTGAGTGAATATTTCTGATTGATTTATATATTATTCTTTAGTGGTTAGGCGAGGAGATGGAGAGCAGCAAGAGAAGTGTGGCAGGGGATGATCCATGTGGAATTATGAATAAATAGTTTAACACTAGCAACGCTTTCCCTAAATTAGAAAGCATCTTCATTATGATTACTATATTATGTAAATTTATTATTATTTGTAGGAATGCCAGAGTGGGAAGACACACCAGCGAAGCTGTATGAGCAGATGACACGTTACAGTGTTTATAATTTAACAATCATTTCTACCCTCAAAGATTTGCCATTGGATTATCTCTCTTTTTGGAAAGATCAACGTGATTACCTAAGTTTATTAAACGATGTGGCAAAGCCGTTTTATGCATCCAGGCCACAAGCGCTTCCAGTGAGCGAACTTTCAGCTCTGCGGGTCGAGTGCAGGAGGTCGAAGGCAAAGAGCTGAATCCTGGAACAGTGGCCTCTATTAACCTTCCTTCATAGAGCAGCAAATTAAGCTAACTAAATGTCGATAATAAGCCTGACATTAATAGTTAATTGTTTCAGATTCAAACCCATGGAAATGTAAAAATGAGTAAGGCTTGCCTGTTTCCCGATCCGTTCAGTAATTGACCATTAATATTCCAGTCAATTAAAATGAATACGTTGTTTTATTGAAAAAGATTGTCCCTTTGTTTTTTTGATAAGCAAAAACAGTAGTATTATTGTCTGCCGGTTTGGGCCGGGTTTGAGAAATCAATGCGCAATGTCTGGTTGGGCGGGCCTGGATTGAGTTTTATTTGGGGGCGGGCGGGTCGTGTTGCATAAAAAATGACCTGCACATCACTACAAGTACCAAGTAATTTTGCCAAATGATTACTTTGTTTTATTGAAGACTTTTTTTAGGAACAAAATCAGTGCAGGTAATGGGCTGCAGATGAGTAGGGCCAGTGTCAGTTCCTCCTGTCAGAGTTTAACCATCATTACCACAGGCGCAAACATGTAATCTGACAATGAAGACTCAAAGTTTTAAAGAGTTCCATGCACAACTAACTGGAATCTGCGACAATCAGAAAAATACATCCTTGTGTACTCCTATTTTTGTAAATTATTAAACACACAACAGAAAATCTTTGTTTATCAGTGTATAATCTCATGAACGTGTTTGAAATCCGGGCCAGGCCATTTGAAAAGCCTCTCCCTTTTTCCCCACGGCCGCCCCAATTGCTGTTTTCTCAAACTCTCTTCCGAACCCCACATTTCGATTTCATTTTGAGTAAAAAAAGATACCCTTGTTGGCAACAAACAGGAGTGCAAAGGTCTTAAATGTAGCATGCAGTCTCTAGGCAACCAGCTTCCCAGAGACGTCCCAACAAGACCTATGTACATTTGGGGAAAGCAGCAGTGAACCATATCATTGGGTAATAACAAGACAACCTTTAAAGTACAACTTATTATTAGTCATCAAATACGTTATATTATATTTTACAAAGTTTTAACAACTGGGGTAGTCATTTCTAACCATAAAAAGGGCATATAACTAGTTTGTTACTGCCAAGCATTTTGGTTTCTATCACTAGTTTTCACAAAAGGCATCTTAAGAATCCAGATTTTTTTGGACCGAAAATAGAAGAGGCATACCCTCACCTGGCAAAATCAGCGTTCAGCCCAAAGAGTCAAAATAGAGACACCTCCAGGTCTCTTTGTATCTAAGACCAGTGTTTTTCAACTCTTTTTTGACCAAGCACACTTTTTATCACTGAAAAATCTTGCGCACACCTCCAGGAGAAACATGTAAAAATGTATACAGTACTAATGTAAAAAAATATATACTGAACCATACTCGGAGTGAAATATCAAGTATATCTTATCTTTATAAATGTATACAGTATACTCTGTAGCCTATATTCACAATATACAGTTAATCTCATCAAAATGCCTTAAGTCCAGGCCTTGAATTAAGCTTTGATTTTAATATTTCCTCGATACAATTAACCCGAGTTTTGGGAATAACGTGGCACAAACTGTGGAAAAAAACTAGGGGGGGGGGGGGGGGGGAAAGGAAAAATCCACTCTCTGCCCAAATAGTCAAATAATAACTCACAAGACAAAGAACATGCATTGTTAGTGCATGGGAAACATTTTGGTATCCGAGCTTTCATTCAGGAGTTTGTGATTAGGGCCACCTGGAGGTGCCTGAACCGAGTCCCATGTTCTGTCCGGTCCGCTGTCTGTGGATCTAAGCGTCCACTTGACTACGGTCAGCGCTCGGTACCCATTTCAGAAGTGCGTTCGCGAGAGCTGTTGTACAAAAATTCGTACATTTCCATAGTTAAACACTACATCGCGCACAGCTGCCCCGTGGCAGAGCGAGGATGTTACTCCTGTCAGAAACGGCGAATAATTCATTTTCAAAAACGTCTCTATCACTTTCACTTCTTCACTCGCCACAAAGCTCTTGCTCGCTCCCTCCACATTGTTGGTCGCATCCATTTTACCTTTCTCGCCACAATGCTGACCTGTTACAGCCAGTGTCGCATCCAATTTTTTCAGTTTTCCAAAGTACTAGCTATCTTCTGCCATCGGTACTGTATTTGAAAAAGTTATTTCATGGTTTTACCACATTCAAAACAAGTCACCGCTCGTCAACACGAATGCAGCTATTTTTAGACAAAGTAGACGAATTATCTCACGGCTCACCGAGACAATATCATACGGCCACATATGAGCCGCGGCACAGTGGTTGAAAAACACAGTATAAGACAATAGGTTGTCTTTATCTTTTACATTTACAAAAACGACAAACAACAGTTTACTCCAGCCAAAAAGTTGCGAACAGGACAATGCCACTCCCGATTGTCTTTTGGTTGCGGTCCTCTATCCCCAAATTCCTGCCCTTGGAGCCTGTTTTGACTTAGCATAGGTCTAGGTAATTTATGGGGGAACTTTCCTCGCCTGGTTGTTGTAGTGTAAAATTGCTCATATAACAGTCAATCTTTTAATGCAGAGTCAAGCATATACTTTGTTTTTTTCAGTACAACCTGGGGTTTATGAATATTCATATTTTGGAGCTGTCATATAATAAAGGGGAAAAAATGGGGGGGGGGGGGGGGGGGGGGGGGGGGGGGGGGGGTTTATTAAAAAAAAAAAAAATCAATTATATAATGATTATGAATCATGAAGACAAAGAAAAAAAAGGAATCGGAAAATCATTTCACAAATTGTAATAAAAAAACACAATGAAATGCTATAACACTTTGTAGACTCCAATAGAATGTTATTTATGGTCTTGGGGATAAGGGGGAAAAATATTGAACCAGTGACTATTATAATTTTTACAAAAATTCCACTATAAAACCAAAAACGCTGTACTCCGATGCCCTGCCTCAAGCAGTTTGTCTATGAGGACCTGTGGTTGCTTCTGTATCACAGCTGTAAAATTACGGTAAAACAAAACAATCTAAGACAAAAAAATAAATAAAACATCTAATTTATATATACAAATACATTATATACACATAATATCATTCTACGTCATTGGTGCTACTCCCTATGACTTCGCGAGTGGGATAGCACTGTTGTGACCCCCAGGTCACGCGCCAGAGAGATCAAAATAATTGCTCCAATCACCAGCCACCTTCCTCTATAATTGCCCCGCACAAGGCCTACCCCTCTTCACTCCTGGCCCGTTTGAGATCTACATTTCATTTCCTGAGGACAAGATGACTTCTGATGCTCGTCCGAGTTCCCCATCTCCATCCGGCGTCGGACTCGTCGTTGCTCGAACCTTGTCGGTCAAGCTCCAGCGCAAGGACCAGCACTCCAGCTGCTTCGAGTCCTGGGTTCGGGCATGCGGCGTTTGGCGCCACCTGCGCCTTTGTCTCGCTCTCCCAGGGAGAGATGAACGCAGGCGCGCTTCTTCGCCCTACAAGCGCCCCGTCCGAATCCCTCAGGACGAGGAGTCTGGGAATGACTGGGCCCCCCTCGACCTTCCACCCCGTGCCCGCGGAGTGGGTGACGCGAGGGAGCGGAGAGGTGTCGGAAGGTCGGCTCGCTCCTCACGCTGGACGAGGTGTGTCCAACCCGGGAGCCGGACCGCTTCCCCTGAACAACTGCCTGGCCTCTACTCCACTCGGCGGCCATCATGGATGCCCCCCGTGCCTCCCAACCGAACCAGAGGGGGAGGCTTCACCTCTATAAACGCCACCACTCGAGGGAGGAGGAGGGCGCAGGCCCACTGATGTGCCCGCGATGACCCGATCGTCCATTACGCGACACTGAGTGGCCAAACCCTAGCGCCAAGAGGCCCGCATTGGGGGTACGGCATGTACTGCAACGTGCAGACTGGCCTGGACCGGCGGGGTCCCGGACATCGAGGACTCGTTCGAGCGGCCCTGCACCCCTCCGCATCCGTGTGCCCGCACCAGACCTCTCCTTACCTCCGAGCGGGACAGGATGTCTTTGGCGTAGGACGATAGATGTTACGCCAAAGCGGGCTCATTCGTCGCTGTGGCTAACAACATGGCCTTCATCACCGGGGCCCTGGATAGGTCGCTCTCTAGTCTGGCCAGGGCGTCAGTGGAGAGACACCTTATCCCCAGGCGAGGACCACTTCAGCGGCGATCCTCGCATGTGCCAGGCGCTAGCTGTCGATGGCGGCCGCACGATGGCAGCAGCACAAGTTTGGGGCCAGACACCTCTGGCTGGGGCTGGCGAACATCAGGGAGGCGGAGAAGAGGCAGCTGCGGACCTGCCCATCTCCCAAACGTCGCACTTCTGGTCCACCGGAGATGCAGACCCTGATGACTAGGCCTAGGACACCGCAGCTAGGACTCTGCTAGCTTAGCCCAGCATCTAGCTACGGGGTGTTGCCGAGGCCCGCCCACCCAGCGCGGAGCCGAGACAGAGGCAGGGAGCACTCGCCCTGCCAGGCGCCCCGGACCATAATCCCACCTCCGTGGTTCAGCGTTCCCCAGCGTCGAGGCCCAGGGCCCGAGACAGGCACACGGGAGCTCCGTGACCAACGCACCCACCACGACCTCCCTATGGCAGAGGAGGTCGGGGTGGGAAGAATTCTTTCCAATAATACCCGTCAGGCATTTCCTCAGTACTCGGCTGTCTGAGTCGCAATTGGGGGTATGTAACTGTCAAATGAATCTGAAATTCTGATTGTGTACTTCTCGAGCCTACAACTATGGCGCCGCTAGGCCTTGCAGCCCCCAGAGAAGGGCGTGCAGCGAGCTCGCGGGCCACGGGCTCCGATTCACGTTCAGTTTTAGCCCCCCGGAGAGAGGGCAGGCGGAGGGATCTGGTGAGTGATAAGTGTGTGCTCCGGCCGAACGCGTGTTAGCATCCTCTGAGCTATCAAGCTAACACTATCGGGGTTTCCCCACCCAGGGGCTCCCCCCCCCTCCATGAGGCAAGAGCCATGGGGGAGGGAACAGCAGCCGAAGTCACGTTGTGAGCAGACTACAAGCTAACACGGGGTTTCCCCCTCCAGGGGGTCGCCCCCCCCTCCATGAGACAAGAGCCAGGGGGGGGCACAGCAGCCGATCCAACGTGAGGTGAGCAGTCCCGTACTTAGGACGTCGGGCCTGCAGAACACGTAGACCGCCCCCGGCGCTCACGGTGGTGACGCAGGGGCCCCCCCGCCCTTTCAGCCACCCCCCCTCCCTGCTAGGAAACACAGGAGAGGCGGGGCCGTGACGTCTCGTGTTCCAGCTCCCGTTTCCGCCCCTCACAGACTTCTACAGCATCTGGAAGGGAGCAGGGCCTACTGACAGATAATTGGCTGGGAGAAAACCTTTGGCGCAGGGGTTACGCACTGCAATTTTTTCCGAAAACCACCACCATTCGAGGCGTACGGCATACGCTCTCAGGTACGGGGATCGATTAGAGGCACTACCAAGCGGAGTGACCTCCTCTCTGCTGAGTCCGAGGCTCAGCAGTGGAGGTAGACCCGCAGGACCCACCAGGGGCTGTACTCCCCCTTACTTCTTAGTGCCAAAGAAGTCAGGCGGGGAGCGTCCCATTCTGGATTGCGCTATCAAGGCGAGTGCATTTCCAACGGCAGTATTCGGATGCTGTCGCCACAAGGCAGCTCCTCGAGTGTGTCAGGGAGGAGACTGATTGACATCCATAGACCTGACAGATGCGTACTTCCACGTGCCATAGTACCAGAACACAGTAGTTTCTGCGCTTCTCAGTGGGAGAGAGGAATTACGATACTGCCGTCTACCCTTCGTGTACGCACGCGCCTCGGACTTTTTCCAAATGTGTGGAAGCAGCTCTGGAGCCGATCAGACGCGAGGGGGGTAAGAATATTAACCTATATAGACGATTGTTTATACTGGCCTCATCCAGGGAAGTGGCCGTGAGCCACACGCAGGCTGGGTCCTGTCCCACATACAGCGTCTGGGCTTTGTGGTGAACAGGGAGAAGGCAAGCTGCAGCCAGCCCACGCATGATTTAACTCGGCCTGCAGCGAGCTCAGTGCATGTTCCGAGCTTGCATTGTCCGTGGACAGACGGATGACTATTACCCTTTGACCCGGAGGTTCTGGCGGCCCAGACGTCCCCGCTCGGCGCCTCAGGTCCCTGCTGGGAATGATGGCGGCGGCTCATGCTGTGGTGCGGCTAGGGCCTGCCCACATGAGAAATTTTCCAGAAGTGGTTCTCCGCGCCTCAGGCTTCACCCCTCCCGGGATCGGGGGATGCCGATCTGGGATCCCTAAGGGCAGCATCGACCTCAGGTCTGGATCAACCGGGTCATGTGCGGAACGGAGTGACTCTGTCCTGCCGCAGTGTCTCACGTCGAGGTGTACACGGCACCGCGTCGCTCCGAAGGGATGGGGCGGGGTCTTCGCCAGGTTCTCGTGGTAGGAGGCTGCTGGTCGGACTCTCCTGTCACATCAACCTGCTGGAGATGGAGGCATGCACAGAGATAACTGCTGCACATTGCCCCGCAGCTGCAGGGGAAGACACGATGGTGCGCTCAGACAACACCACATGGTCTCCTATCTGAACAGGCAGGGGGGCACCATTCCCCCGCATCTCCATCGCATGGCCGACGGTGACGCTGCTGAGGGCGCAGCTTCACTCCTTCCTCTCAGGGCGCTCCACGTCCCGGGGGTCCGGAAACCGGGAGCCCGACAGGATGTCCAGGGGGGGCCCACTCCAGGACGAGAGGGCCTGGCCCCACGGTAGCTTGCGGATGTCTGGCCGAAAGGTATCGTCCAGGTGTGGTTGTTTTTATTTTTTTTTTTCGTCAAGTGGTCCGACCTTTCGCCATGCAAGAAACGCACAGTGCCCGTTCCTGGTTCGCCTTAAGGGCCGCGGACGAGCCCCATTAGGCGTGACGCTCTGGCTCATTCCCATGCCAGGCGGCCTGTTGTACGCTTTCCCACCGGTGCGTCTCCTATGCCGTCCCATGCTGCGGAGGATCGAACAGGAGAGGAATGGTGATCCTGGTGGCTCCGGACAGTCCCCATGCCCGTGGTTCCCCATCCTGAGGGGCATGCGGTTATGGGGGCCCGGCCCTCCCGGACGAGCCGGGGGGCTCTAGTCCAGGGGGCAAGGAGGCCCTGTTTTCATGTCCTATAATCGGACCGTAGCTCCTGGCTTGGAGGCTGAGAGGCGGAGCCTCGTAGACTGGGTCTTCCCCTGCGGTGGTGGAGACCATTCAGGGAGCGAGGGCGCCGTCCACTGTGAGGGCCCTACGCCACGAGTGGAGGCTATTCAGTGTCTGTGCGATTCCCTTTGCCTGGGATCCGGTGTTGCCCGCGGGAGGGGGTCCTGGGAATCCTCAGTAGCTACCTCGCCAAGGGGAGGGCTGTCGCTACCTTGGCGGTGTTTCGCGGCAGCCATTACTTTGGTCACGACGGATTCGGGGGGTTCACAGCCCGTTCTCATCGTTGGTTTAAAACCGTTTTCTGCGGGGTCGCGCAGGAAGGAGGCCGCCCGCTCCAGAGAACGCCGTCCGTTTTGGGGCCACAGGGTGGTCCTTAGGGGCTGAGTCTGAGCTCTCCGCCGGTCGGCCTCTCGCTTCGTTCTTTTTGTAGCACTAGTGACAATCTTCCAGACGGTGATTCTGAAGCTGGTCTTTCTGGTCAAGAAACTGCTGGATCCATCTTCAAATACGCGTGATACGAGGACGGGACAGATCCACTGAACGCGAGGGAACATATGGAGCCAAAACATTGAACGGGCACGCGCATTGCGTCACTTCCGCTTAAACAGCGCGCGAGAAAGCGACCCGAGTCTGGGATTTCTCAATCACTGTATGCGCTCACAGAAGCAACCACAGTGAATCTGCTAATGCTCAGTTTACACACCAGGCAACTGCTGATGGACCACAGATGCAAAATATTGCGTTTTGGCATTTTTCAACTTACGCAATGCACCTTTAAAGACTTTTGTTGAACTGGTTCGGCCTCCCTCTGCTTTGGGGTTCGAAAGCTCACCCACAACAGAATTATCTGGCCAACATGAACCCCGCAGAGGCTGAGAGACTAAACCAAGCGCTGTCTGAGGCTGAGAAAGCTAACAAGGCCCTCGCAGCACAAGGTGCTTTGGTGAGGCAACATGGCCAAGCCATTTCATCAGTTATGGAGTCGAATAAAGGACCTCACTGCTGGAATTCATCAACTTGGAAGTCGACTTAACGAGGGTTCTATTCAGCTCACAGCCATGGCTGCTAATCAAGCTCAAGCTCCAGACTCTGTCCAGCCGTCTGCTCCTGCGCCGCCACCACCTGCTCCAGTCCAGCTCCAATCCGCACAATTCCGTGAGCCCTTCATCCCCACTCCCAACAGATATTCAGGAGAGTTAGGGACATGTAAGCAATTCCTTCACCAGTGCATGTTAGTTTTCACTCAACAGTCCTACACATATTCAACCGAACAGTCCAAGGTAGCCTTTATTATGAGTCTGCTTTCTGGCAAGGCCTCAGCTTGGGCAGTAGCGTTAGCTAATGCTAGTTCACCTGTGTGTAACACCTTAGACGCATTTACTGCAGAAATGTTGAAGGGTTTTGATCATCCACTTCAGGGTAAGGAGGCTAGCAACAGGCTTTTGTCTTTGAGTCAGGGTTCTGGGTCAGTATCCACATATTCCATTGAGTTTCGTATTTTAGCTGCAGAATGCGGGTGGGACGATAAGGCATTACAAGGCATATTTTTCCGGGGGCTTAGCGAAGATGTTAAAGACCAACTAGCCGCAAGAGATGAGACTGCATCTCTAGAAGAGCTCATCGCTTTATCTATTAGGCTTGATAACCGCCTCCGTGAGAGACGTAGGGAAAGAACAGTCAGGCACAGTGCCCATGTCCTTCGTCCTCACTCCAGCTCTCCAGTTCACTTCCCAGTGAATTCTGTTCCTCGAGCTACTGCCTTTTCCGGAGAAGCCAGAGCCGGGACAACAGAGGAGCCCATGCAGCTCGGAAGGATGCACTTGACCCAAGAGGAGCGCCAGCGTCGTCTCAACCAGGGTCTCTGCATGTACTGTGGTCAAGCTGGTCATGCTCTGTTCAACTGCCCGACACGGCCAAAAGACCGGGCTCGCCAGCCGCAAGGGGGGCACTGGTGAGCCGTACTCCTGTCGACCCCTCTTCAAAGCGCCTGCAGCTCAAAGGTACTATTTCATGCAGTTCCACTTCAGTTCCGGTTCAGGCTTTAGTAGACTCTGGTGCAGATGATAATTTCATTGACTCTGAGTTTGTGTCCCAGGCCAAAATCCCCGTTGAGGCCCTCTCAGATCCCAAAAGGGTTTTTGCTTTAGATGGAAGGCTACTAGCTCATATTACTCACCGCACTGCTCCGCTATCCCTCTTGGTTTCAGGAAACCATCGTGAGTTAATCTCCCTTTTTGTAGTTGCCTCACCATCTAACCAAATAGGTTTGGGTCTACCCTGGCTCAAGCTTCACCATCCTCACATTGACTGGTCAACCCAATCTGTTTTTAATTGGAGTTTATTCTGCCACTCCCATTGTCTCCATTCAGCCATTCCAGCTATCCCTGAGACTAGTTCTCCCCCAAGGCCTGTGGACCTTTCTCAAGTGCCCCCGGAGTATCATGACATTAAAGAAGTCTTTTCAAAGGATCGTGCAACTTCTTTGCCCCCTCACAGGCCTTATGACTGTTCAATTGAACTGATTCCTGGTGCTCCGTTACCCACTCGTAAACTGTATAATCTCTCTAACCCAGAGAGGCAGGCAATGGAGATCTACATCACTGAGAGCCTAGCTGCTGGACTTATTCGCCCTTCCTCCTCACCTGTAGGGGCAGGTTTCTTTTTTGTTGACAAGAAGGACAAGACCCTTCGCCCATGTATTGATTTTGAATGACATTACGGTAAAGAACAAGTACCCGCTTCCACTCATAGACTCGGCCTTCAGCTCTTTAAGTCACGCTACAGTATTTACTAAACTTGACCTACGTAATGCTTATCATTTGGTTAGGATTAAAGAGGGGGATGAGTGGAAGACGGCGTTTAACACTCCTTTGGGACATTTTGAATATTTAGTCATGCCTTTTGGACTTACAAATGCTCCTGCTGTTTTCCAGGCCCTCATTAATGATGTTTTGCGGGATATGCTCAATAGATTTGTGTTTGTCTATCTTGATGACATTTTGATATTTTCTCGCAACATGACTGAACATGTCCAACATGTTAAACTTGTGTTACAAAGGTTATTGGAAAACAGACTTTATGTTAAGGCTGAAAAATGTGAGTTCCACAAGCCTTCTGTTAGTTTTTTGGGTTTCATCATTGAGAAGGGGCAAATTAAATCAGATCCTGCTAAGATAAAGGCAGTAGCTGAGTGGCCTACTCCCACCAACAGGAAGCAACTGCAGAGATTCCTTGGGTTTGCTCATTTTTACCGCAGGTTCATCCGTAATTACAGTAGTGTGGTCTCTCCGCTCACTAAACTTACCTCTGTTAAGGTTCCATTTTCCTGGTCTCCTGAAGTTGATCAGGCTTATGTTAGATTGAAGAACCTGTTTTGTTCTGCTCCGGTCCTGTGCCATCCTGATCCCGCAGCTCAGTTCGTGGTAGAAGTGGACGCCTCAGACACTGGTGTCGGAGCTGTTCTCTCTCAGCGCTCTACTTCTGATCAAAAGCTGCACCCCTGCGCGTTTTTCTCACGCCAGCTATCACCTGCTGAGAGAAACTATGACGTGGGAAACCGGGAGCTGCTGGCTAGTGTTCTTGCACTCAAGGAGTGGCGGCATTGGCTTGAGGGCACATCACAGCCGTTCCTGGTATGGTCTGACCACAAGAACCTCTCCTACCTTCGCTCTGCTCGAAGGCTTAATTCCCGTCAGGCTCAGTAGGCCCTCTTCCTGGGTCGCTTCAACTTTACGCTGACCTACAGACCAGGATCCAGGCTTATTAAGCCCAATGCTTTGTCCCGCCAGTTCTCCGCTGTGACCACTTCTGACTCCAGTGAGGACACCATCCTACCCTCCTCATGCGTGGTCGGAGCTGCCTCTTGGGACGTAGAGAGGGTGGTGCAGGAGGCCCAAGAGAACCTTCAGGTCCCAGCTGAGTGCCCATCTGGTCTCCTGTTTGTGCCTCCTTCTACCCGCTCTGTTGTGCTCCAATGGGGTCAATCAATCAATCAATCAATCAATCAATCAATCAATCAAATTTTATTTATAAAGCGCTTTTCATACATAAGATGCAACACAAAGTGCTTTACAGATTGGTTAAAAACAATCCCGCCGGCCCAAGACCCCTCCCCCAGACCACCCAACAGACCCCCCCCAAACCACAGACAAACACACACACACGCGCTCATGAACACTCATACACACACACACACACACCAGTAAAACAATAAAAACATGATGAGAGACTTGGCAGGGTTCAGATGCAACCAGCTGAAAAAGCGTCATCCAAGGAGCCGTCTGCACCAGGAGCAGAGAGCCGCCCGTAGCCACAGGGGACGACACAGGACCCAGAGGAGACATGAAACCGAGGCCCCAGGCCCAAGAGTCCGACCCCCGCAGCCACACCGACCACTGCTCCCGGTGCAGAGGGCTCCTCCAGAGGAAACACTGGGTAGACTAAAAACAATACAATAAGTAAAACACTAAAATGTGAGACTAAAAGGAACACACAATACATGAATAATAGCAATAGCAATATAATAAATAATAAATAATAAAAGATAAATAGAATGGAATAATAAAAACTAATCAAAAGCTACTCTAAAAAGGTGCGTCTTGAGCCTACTTTTAAAAATATGAACGTTCTCTGCGGCCCTGAGCTCCTCCGGCAGACTGTTCCAGAGACGGGGGCCGTAGTGCTGGAAAGATGCCTCGCCGTGAGTGTGTGTCCTGACTTTGGGGATGGTTAGAAGTCTGCTGCCGGAGGAGCGCAGGGGCCGGGAAGGTTCATAGGATAAAAGCAAATCTGAAAGATAAGAAGGCCCAAGACCATTAAGACATTTAAAAACCATTAAAAGAACCTTAAAATCGATTCTGAAACACACGGGGAGCCAATGCAGCGATTTTAAAACCGGTGTAATGTGGTCCCGCCCCCTGGTCTTAGTCAGGACACGTGCGGCCGAGTTTTGGAGTAATTGAAGACTTGCAATGTTCTTTTTGGGAAGACCAGAGAGCAGGGCATTACAATAGTCAATGCGACTGGTGATAAAAGCATGCATCAGCGTCTCCGTGTTGCCCCGAGAGAGAATGGGGCGGACTCTGGCGATGTTCTTTAGATGATAAAAACCTATTTTTGTGATACTCTTGATGTGAGGAATAAAAGTCAGCTCAGAGTCAAAGATTACGCCCAGATTTTTCACTTGTGATGATGGATTAAAAGAGTGTGATTGGAGTTTTGATAAAAGTTTCTCTCTCTGGGCCTCAGGACCGATGACTAAAACCTCAGTTTTGTCCTGGTTAAGCTGGAGAAAGTTTTCTGCCATCCAGGATTTCAGGTCTAAAATGCAGTTAAAAAGAGCATCCATTGGCCTGGTGTCATCAGGAGACATGGAGATGTACAGCTGAGTATCATCTGCATAACTGTGGAAGTTAATTCCATGTCTCCTGACGACACCGCCAAGAGGGAGCATGTACAGGTTAAAAAGGACTGGACCTAAAATGGAACCCTGGGGCACACCACATGTGATTTTATGGACCTGAGAGGACCTTAGAGGGTCATGGCTCTAAGTTGGCCTGTCACCCAGGGGTTCATCGCACTCTCTCACTGATCAAGCAGAGCATTCTGGTGGCCGTCCATGACCACGGACACTAGGGAGTTTGTAATGGCCTGCTCTGTCTGTGCCCGCGGCAAGGCATCCCACCGCCCACCTGCCGGTCTGCTCCGTCCTCTGCCCATTCCACACCGTCCCTGGTCGCACATCGCGGTAGACTTTGTTACCGGTCTACCACCCTCTGAAGGAAACACTGCCATTTTGTCAATTGTGGACCGTTTCTCCAAGTCAGCACATTTTATTCCCCTCACTAAACTCCCCTCAGCTCTCGAAACGGCAAATCTCCTGGTTCTACATGTTTTCAGGCTACATGAGATTCCCCAAGACATTGTCTCCGACCGGGGTCCTCAGTTTTGTTCCCAGGTGTGGCGGGTTTTTTGCCGGGCAATCGGGGCGACCGCGAGTCTGTCATCGGGGTATCATCCTCAAACTAATGGCCAGACAGAGCAGGCTAACCAGGACCTTGAGGCTGCCCTTCGTTGTGTCTCAGCTGCTCATCCTGCTTCCTGGTCCACTTTTCTCCCCTGGATTGAGTATTCTCACAACACTCTGACCTCCTCCGCCACGGGTATGTCACCATTCATGGCCTGTTACGGTTATCAGCCTCCCCTGTTCCCAACTCAGGAGAAAGAAGTGAGTGTACCTTCGATCCAGTTCCACCTCAGGAGGGCACGCAGGATATGGCACGAGGTCCGGGCAGCGCTTTCTCGCACAGCAGAGCGGAATCGCAGGCTGGCAGATCGTCGTCGCGTCCCTGCACCTGACTACAAGCCGGGGCAGCGGGTCTGGTTGTCTACCAGAGATATTCCCCTGCAGTGTGAGTCAAGGAAGCTCTCCCCAAGGTACATTGGTCCTTTTGAGATTGACTGTGTTCTTAACCCCACGGTGGTCAAGCTGAAGCTACCTGCCTCGTTGAAGGTGCACCCCTCTTTTCACGTGTCCCTTCTTAAGCCTGTCTCTCACAGCGACCTGAGCCCTCCCGCGGTTCCTCCTCCGCCCCCCCGGGTTATTGACGATCACCCGGCCTACACGGTGCGTGAGCTCTTGGACGTTCGGCGCCGGGGCCGTGGTTTACAGTACCTGGTGGACTGGGAGGGGTATGGTCCTGAGGAGCGCTCGTGGGTGTCTCGCTCCTTGATCTTAGAAGTCCCGCAGGAGATCAGGATCTATGCCCGGTGGGCCGCCGGGTGGCAGCCTTTGAGGGGGGGGTACTGTCATGATTCTGTTTTTGTTCTTTTCCCAGAGCATGTGTGAGACAGGGGGCGTGGCCGGTCTCTGCTGGGCTGCTGACGAGACACACCTGCATCCACTCACTCCACTCTACTCAGTATTTGAACCTGGTCTGCTCATCACTCCTCTGCCAGATAATTCCGTCATATCGGTAGTGCTGCACAGGTTTTTCTCTACCTACCTGCTTTTTGGATTACTTACCAGTTGCTATTCCAGATCCTGTGCTCGTCCAGTCCTTGTGTCTGCGCTCTGCTCTCCGGCCGGCCTGCTCCCTGTCTCCACTGCTCCTTTCATTTTGAGTATTTTTGTATTTTTGGTTAATTAAAGACTTTTGTTGAACTGGTTCGGCCTCCCTCTGCTTTGGGGTTCGAAAGCTCACCCACAACACAGTCACTTTTATTAATGCCAAAAGGTTTATTTAATGACTGCAAAGAAAATAGTTCCCAAAGGTTTTCCCGTGGCAGGCGAGTAACTGTGAGGCTAGTTAACCTACTATAAAAAAGCGATCGCTTTAGTTGCATTAAAAAAGTATTTTTGTCATGAAAACCTTAACAGATACTACTGAACCTTCGTGCACGTGTGTTACGAATGTATGTATAATATATTCTCCCATTAACATTTAAATGTGTTGATTGATTGTCATTTGCGTTTATTGAGTGTGGCTAGCTCCGATAGTTTCTCTCTGCAGAGACAGTAGTGGCGTAGCCCGTTGTGACCCCATGGATCTATTATAATATTGGCTGACAGTAGCTAACTAGATGATCAAACTAATTACAAAGTGGACAGTACAAAAAAAAACTTGATAAATGGAAGCTAATCACAGCAATATAAACAAAGAAGGCGCTAGCATTGCAATTTAACCGCTAAATGACAAGATAATGTTAGCATAGTTCTCACCATTACCTTTTTATCAATTCAAACTTTCTACCAGTTACTGGAAGACCACGACATTCAAGCCAACGTTTTAATTGGTCTACACTATGATCCCTGATGGTTTGATGGTGGAATTTTGCTCCTGGTATATCATTTTTTTTCAAGTGGTATTTGATTCATTTCGGCAGTGTTTGTCCAAAACATGTGGCCGGGAGTTGACAGGCGGCGGGGGCATGTTATAGTGACGTCATTTAGATAGTTCGCTATTAAGGCCTGACACACCTGATAAAACAGACCTGTAAAACTTAAGGTTACTTAACGTAACCCCGGTTCTTTGATAACAGAGTGAGGTGTTTCACTATGGGAATCGCCTTGGGCGTGACCATCCATGGAAGCTCCAATGGCACCACGTCTGTCTTTTGACAGACAGGTTGACAGTACCTAGCACCGCCCACCTACCCTGGTACAGTCAACCTCCTCCTTTTGGAATCATTCAAAAGCGCTTTCTGACCGCTTTGCAAGGAGGGTAATGAAGGTGAAACACCTCACTCTGTTATCAAAGAACCGGGGTTACGTTAAGTAACCTTAAGTTCTTTTTCTAACTTCGTTCGGTGTTCCACTATGGGAGATATGGACAACTCTCGTATTGCAAGAACTGCTCCTGAAGCAAAAGGACCACCGAGGCGCCAGACGGTGACCTCAAACAGTACCCGAAGCACTTGTTTCCAAGACTACTTGAGCCAAAGAGGAGCCAGAGACATCCAGTCGATAAAATCGAACAAAGGTATGCGGCGATGACCAGCTGGCCGCCGCACATATATCCTGGACAGACACACCTCGGAACAGGGCCCAAGAAGTGGCAACACCCCTGGTGGAGTGTGCCCTCAACCCCTGCGGTGGAACTATACCCCTGCAGGTATAGGCCAGAGAAATTGCCTCTACAATCCAGTGAGAGATCCTCTGACTGGACACCGGCTTTCCCAAATGGGAAGAAGCCCAGGACACAAACAACTGGTCGGCTTTCCTTAAACCAGCTGTCCTGTCAACATATACCCGCAGCGCGCGCACTGGGCACAAAGAGTGCAGTAGCCGCTCCTCCTCAGAGGAGAAAGGCGGAGGATGGAAGGCATTAAGCTCCAGTGTAGGGCAGCTATATGCAGAATCCACCTTTGGTACAAAAGCCGGGTTAGGGCGCAAGCGCACCTTAGATAACCCCGGCGCAAACTGTAGACACGAGGGGCTGACAGAAAAAGCCTGTAGTTCGCTCACGCGCTTTGCAGAAGTCAGAGCAAGAAGCAGAACTGTCTTATAAGCAACATACTTCAAGGCCACAGCCCCTAAGGGCTCAAAAGGGTGATGACAGAGGGCATCAAGCACGACCGACAAATCCCACAAGGGAACCAGGGACTTAACCACTGGAAGTTTACGTCGTGCACCCCTCATGAAGCGACAAACTAAAGGGTGCTGTCCCACAGTTTTGTCACCGATACCCACGTGGCACGCCGATATGGCAGCCAAATAGACCTTTATAGTAGAAAAAGCCTTACGCTCTTCTAACAAATGTTGCAAAAAACATAAGACGTCAGACACGGAGCATTGGAACGGGATGATCTATCTAGCCCCACACCATTCCTCAAAAACCCGCCACTTGCAGCTATACAAAGAGCGAGTGGAGGAGGCCCTAGCACACTGTATAGTATCTATAACAGGCGCCGGAAGACCCGTGGCGTTCAAGTTCCAACTTTCACGGGCCAGGCCCAGAGAGCCACCCGGTCTGGGTGAGGATGAAAAATCTCCCCGCCCGCCTGACACAACAGGTCCCTCCGCAGAGGAAGAGGCCATGGGTTGTCCCATAAAAGCTGCACTATCTCCGCCATCCATGGCTTGGACAACCAACAGGGAGCAATCAAAATGAGCGACAGCCTCTGTTCTCTCACCCGCGCTAGGGTGGGTGAGATCAGACTGATGGGAGGAAACGCATATAGTAGAACGGTCGGCCACGGGTGGGCCAGAGCGTCCACGCCCAGAGACGCGTTTGCGTCTCCCAGAGAGAAGAACAGCGGGCACTTTGCGTTTTCCCGCGAGGCGAAGAGATCTACGGCAGCCCGACCGTCACAACTGCTCCACCACCTGAGGGTGGAGAACCCACTCTCCGTACAGGGGGTTTCCCCTCGATAGCAGGTCGGCCCCCTTGTTGAGGACGCCTGGAACATAAGTCGCTCGGAGAGATAGGAACCTTGTGTCACTCCACAAAATCACCCTCTGTGCCAGCCTGTGCAGCTGAAGAGAGCGGGTACCACCCTGGCGATTTATGTACGAGACAACTGTTGCATTGTCTGTTCTCACCAGAACGTGACGGTCCTGAAGGAAAGGCAGAAAATGCTTCAGAGCTAGATACACCGCCCAAAGTTCCAGCACATTGATGTGCCTCTGGGCTAAATGTGGGTCCCAGGTCCCATTCACCGTCCGACCCGACAGAGTGGCCCCCCACCCTGACAGGGAAGCGTCGGTCGTCAGGGTAACCCTTGACGACACGGCGCCCAGCGGGACTCCGGCTGAAAGAACATGAGCCTCCCGCCACGGACGTAGTGCAATAACACACTGGGAATCCACCTTCACTCTGCGGTGAAGGTGACGTTTGGGACACAAGTGCAACGCTGTGATCCAACGTTGAAATGGTCTCATCATTAAAAGCCCTAGGCGCACGACAGATATTACTGACGCCATGAGACCAGCGAGGCGCAGGCACGTTCTGAACGTGACTGTCGCACCCGGGTTGAAAAACGCCAAGCAGCGAGTGAGAGACAGCCGTCTCTCGTCTGTCAGTGTGGCTCGATGTGAAACAGAGTTTATGCATAAGCCCAGGTATTGAGTCTGCTGCCTGGGTTCCAACCAGCTCTTTGCGTGGTTTATTCTGAAACCCAGGCTGGTCAAGTGACTGAGCACTGTGACAGTCTCTCTCACTGCGGCGCCCCGTGAACTGGCGCATATCAGATAATCGTCTATATAAGAGAATATCCGTATTCACCTGGCCCGGAGAGAAGCCAGAGCTGCCTCCACACAAGGGGTGAACACCCGTGGGGCTAGGGAGAGACCGAAGGGAATGACCTGGTACTCGTACGCTGTTCCCCCGTGAGCAAAGCGGAGAAATTTCCTGTGCGCTGGATGCACCTCGATGTGGAAATATGCATCCGCAAGATCGATTGTGGTGAACCAATCCCCTTTGCGTATTGAACGACACAGAGCTTTGTGCGTCAACATTTTGAATCTGAATCTCCGTAGATGTGTGTTCAAAACACGGAGGTCTAGAATGGGACGCAGTGACAGAGAGCCCTTCTTTGGAACCAGAAAGTAGCGGGAGTAGAAGCCCAGCTGAGACTCGCTCTCTGGTACAATGCGGATAGCGTGCTTGCTTAACAGGGATGTAATTTCGTCCTTTAAGACACGGGCTGCGTCCCCTGAAGCCACTGAAACAAGTACTCCGTTGAAGGAGTACTTGTTTAGCAAACTGCAGTCTGTAACCTCGAGAAACAGTGGATTGAACCCAAGGATTGACTGCGCATGCGCGCCACTGCTCCGCTCTGACAGAGAGTGGGGCTTGCACCAGGGGAATCCCTGGTGACGTCACTCCCCTGAGAGGAGCAGAGCCTTCTGCCTGAGAAGGAGCGTGAGCTCCCTCTGGAGGCGAACAAAGGGAATGATCCAAACTTAATTGAATTTTTTGGTTTGATTGATAACTCACCCTTAGCCCTTGGCCTGGATGCGAGTTTAAAAACTTTATTTCTTTTTTGTGAAAAAGTGTTTTGTGAACATAGACCCAAGACTCATTCCCTGTAACGTGCGAGGGGAGAGAAAGCCAGAGAGGTCGCCTGGAGAACTGTGCGGGGGCCTCTGAACTGGTACCAGGGTCCATTCTCCTCCTTTTCAGAGGGGGGACAGGTGAAGAAGCTTGGTTGCTAGGAACTGCGCTTCTTTTTGCTCTCCCCGGGCTGAGAAGAGCGGGTTTTTGCTGCAGCCGCAGCATAGGAGTGTTTTCCCCATGGTCTGGAGTTGCCTGACCGTTGCTGCTGGCCAGAATGCTGGTTGGAATGCTGGCCAGGGTGCTGGGTTGCCCCCCTCTGCGGCCCAGGGCCCGCCCTGGGAACCCTTGGGCCTGTCTGTCCAGAGGGGCCCGCTCTCTGGGGCTGCGCTGGACGAGGAGGTTGTTTCCTTGGCAGACAGAGATTAAAGGCCGCACCCTCCTCTTTACGGAGGGTACTGGTCTCCTTCATCTTCTCCAAGGCCGGACCAAATAGACCTTTGGTAGGGTCATAAGCAGTGTCCATAACTTCAGCCTTCTGAGCGTCTGTCAGACCTGAGTGGTTGAGCCATAGACCCCTCTCACCCGCTACGGCCAGTCCCATGACATGGCCGCAGCCCTGGACAGCTCCACGAGTAGAGCGTAGGATGAGATCATTTACCACGCAGATTTCCTCCCAGAGGACCGGGTTAGGAGACCCGGAGTCCAGCTGTTGTCCCATTTCCTCAAGTAGTTCCCCTTGATATACGGACAGTAAAGTCACAGTATTCAGTATGCATGCAGATTGAGAAGCATATCTGTACATGCGTTGCAGAATGGAGGATGTAACTCTCTCTGATTTTGTGGGCAGGGAAACCTGACTTGAGGCTGAGACGGAACGGTGATTAGGATGGAGGTGAAAAGCCACTGAAGGCTCCACCGCTGGGGGTTTGGCCAACCCCAGCTCCTTCATCCCATGGATCTCCAGCTTTGAATAGCCCTGTACAGGAAGCTTGCTCCTAAGTGGGTTATCGTCTCTTTTCGGCCCTGTATATTACTGTGAAACTTCTGGGATTCGGCTGTTGACGGTAGTTTGTTGTCCCCTCCTCCCTCCTCCACAGGAGGCTTTAACATGTAAATGGAAATGCTGTGAGCTATACAAATGCTAATCAGGGTTGAGGGGGAGCACAACTTTCCAGTGAAAGTGTAAGTGCTCATCAAAGGATATATGTATGTACAGTACAGACCAAAAGTTTGGAATTTTAATTTTTTTTCATGACTATGAACATTGTAGATTCACACTGAAGGCATCAAAACTGAATTATGTACATACCTAAAAGAAAAGGTAATCAACTGAAAATATGTGTTATATTCTCGGTTCAAAGTAGCACCATATATATATATATATATATATATATATATATATAAACATATACATACACACAAACGGCTGTTGGTGTTATCATCGCTCTCTAGATCCATGCTCTCTTTACACACTGTAAAAAATGTCAGTGAAATGTACTGAAAATGTCCGTAAAATGGTGACTGAAAAAAACTGTAAGTTGAAAAACCCTCAAACTCAGTTTAATTAACAGTAATGTTCAGTTGGAAGTTTTACTATCCAAGATAGTTACTTTTAGAGAAAATTTATGTTAAAATTATAACATTGCTTTGTAGTTTCAACACAGAATAACTGCAAAACAAAAAACAAGCAAATACAGTCAAATGTACATCAAGAGTCTATTACTAAAGAAATTAAAATACTTGAAACTAATGTTTACAAGTAATTAACTTATTAGTTAACCATTACTCCTGTTTGTCATTAATCATAACCCATTCCACGAAAAATTGGTACAAACTCAATGTATGAGTAAATGTGTGATATAGTGAAGAAGAAGAAGAAGAATAGACTGAAACTGCAATTAAAATGTTCATTATTATTAATCACTACATTAACACCAACAAGAACAACGTTTGGTTTTTTTTATAAATTTCTCCATGTGTGTAGAGTGCTTCTTGTGTTTCTTTTCTGAGTTTAAATGACTAAAATAAATACATTTAAATAATCTGTTTAATCTTTTAACCAAATAAAGCTTTTGTAACTTTGGGAAGGGGAGTAATTAATTAATAGTGTATTTACGCGTGCAACAACAATAATTTTCCATGCAAAATATAAATCTGTATATTATTTTCAGACTGGACTCCTTGATTTGTAGAAGACGTTTTATTTTCCGATAATCAGCTATCGTGAGAGTTTAGACACATGCGGAGTCAACGCTGTGTACGTCAGTCCCCGGATCAGTGCCGTGTGCAACTTTCACACGACACTGGACAGAGATCGTGAGTGTGCGTTGGTGAAGAAGCGAAGCATTCGTTCGAGAAGCCGATAACACGGGTAAGATAATTTATCTTGATACAGAACAGAAGAAGGACATTTAGTTTTTCTGAAATGTGTCCGTTGTCCGGCAGCTAGTTTCAGTATCGTGCTGCCTAGCCGTGGCTAGCTAGAAGAGCTAACGCTAGTTAGCATCGAGCATTTCACCATTGTGTGATGCTGGTGACATGAAACTGGACTGCATTTACGGTGTTGCATTTCACACGTAGACAAAATCTTTCCATTCTGGCATAAACATCTCATAAAACAATTAAGCTGATATCCGGTTATTTTCAGAACCATACGTTTGGCACGTGTTTAGCCGAACGTGCTAACCAGAAGAGCGCAACTTGAGCACGTGCTGAGGAGAGGCTCTGTGGCTGTTTGGAATACAGGTAAGATATTCATTTGATTAGTTTAAGATCTGCACTAAACAGGCATTGTTTGAAGGGAATGTGTTTGCCAAGATGATTACTTGTCGGTTTTGTATTGATCAGAAAGGGAAAAGGCTCCTGCGCTACATGAACACCGTGTGCAAATACAAATGTAAAAGGTTCCTTGAGGATCTGACAAAGTATAAAGTCTTGAGAGGACACAAAAGACAGGGTGCTTCTGCTGTCCTACTTCGAGGAGAGAGAGTCATGCCTGGCAGGAGAAGTGCCAATGGAGCAAGTTCCCATGACTCCTACCATCATTGTGTGTGTGGTGAGAACTTTCTTTTATTCTTTTGCTTTAATTTGTCCATTCTTTGAACCCATTTCTATATTGATGCTAAGGAGTTAATGCTCTGCCTGGTGAAATGTCATTTTACTTGTATTTAACTCGTTTTGTTTCTCCTTGAAGGACAATCCTGTTAATCTGCAAACCGGTTTATGCTGAGTGTGGATTGTATGATTGTCCAGGACAACGTTGGCTCCTTTGTGTCGGCCATTTCCATGATGTTTGGGAGTTATTATTGCTTAAACATCCATTATCCAATACAACTGGCCTCAACTCTGGAGTTTCTGCAGAGGTATATGCCTTTTTGAATATTAACCTCTTAACCCCCACCTGATCAAACTACATTTTCTCCAGTTTGGTTTTACCCAAATCTAAAATTGGATAAAAGCACAACAAAGAAATCCACAAAAGCTCAACATAATAGAAACATGTATCTTTTTTCAGTTTTTGTTGCTGTTCTTTTTTCCCCAGAAGGTATTACATTTGGGTAAAATCAAACTGGAGAAAATGCAGCACAAGTGTTGATCCACAAGATCAACACTTGATTCAGACACATGGGCTGTAGTTAGAGGACCTCCATAAGTATTCAGTGAATCCTACATGTGTTCATTTTGTAATGTGGGAGGAAACATGTAAGCAGCTAGGACTTTAACACTAGGAGCGCCCCTAGCGGTCAACTGACCGTCACTCACTTTAATATGCTAATTAGTGTATTCAAAACAAAACGCCAGAAGTTGAAATTTTATGACTTTTACTGGGTACTTGTTGTTTATATTTTGGTGTGTTTTGTTTTTGGAAAAAGTAAAGAAAACAAGATTTACACGCATTTTAACTTTTCTAAACCACAGCCCTTTCTGCTGCCCCATAGGGATACATGGCGCAGGGGCGACTGTTGTCATAGTAACCTTTCCCGGGGGTTTTTCGCGCTTTATACAAATGTATCAATATGTTGTCATTAGACTCTAAAGGGACTTGAGGTTTTTATTTGGGAGAGAGAAAGAGTTTTGAATTGAGAGGAGTACAACATGAATAGAGCTGCAAGTACACGGTATGAAGCCCAGACAGTGCTTCAAGACATTGAATGAGAACAGTCTGACGGAGGTGAGATGTCACAGCGGGGAGAACACTTATAATATTCTAAATCTGAACGTAAACCCGTAGTGCATTCACGGCACGGACAGCAGTGTTGGAACAAGTCCAGAAGCAATAACGCACATGACCCGCGTAATGCCAGCCATACGCAGGTGTCTGTGTGCGCGCTGTTGCTCCATTCTGCCTTTTCATTCATCATCAATTACATTCTTATATTTATACATAGAAGAAGGCAATAAAGCAGAATACAATATCGCAATAAAATAGAACAATTAGATGAACTATCAAGGCAGAGTGCAGATGGAGCGCTGTGAGGCCTCTCGTCACCCGCGGACACCTGCAGGAGGAGAGCGACTGTGGGTCAGAAGCGGCCCTCATCATATCAATAAGGATATCTTTCTTATTTCATTCAGATAACACTGTGTGTTATTCTGCACAGCACGCACTGCAAGGCAATGATTATAATTTTCTTCTGATCATAAAGAGCACTGCTTGTCTCAAATAAATACAAATATATATATATAACGTGTCCCGTGTAAAATTGAAGATTGTACATTGACGATGGTAGCCTAGCTGATGATCTTGTGTCAATACGAATACTATTATTATTATCGAGATAATATTTCCCACAGTGATTTCGGCTGGAAAGAGAAAACAGTCTGGAGATGACGTAAGAAGTAGACGCATATAGCAGCGCGAAGACGTTATGGTCCCGTGCTTTTCTAAACTATCATTTATATTGTTTGAATTGACATATTGTTACTGAGTCAAATTTAACATATAGTGACCGACCTTTTACGTGTTTGCAAAGTTACAAAATAAATCTAGCCAGAAAAGTCTTCGTAATTTTTTTTTATTTCGGCTGGAATAACAATTACTTAGCACATTTAGACAAATAATTTACAGTTTCATTATGATCACGATTTCCTTGCAACAACAAATTCTGGTTTAGTGAACAATCAATTTGGCAAAAGGCTGTATCAGTGCAAAATACATAGCGGTCAACTGACCGCAGGGGGCGGTGCAAGGTATGTTTAGAGCACGGCGGTCCTAGTGTTAAGGAATAGGCCACCGTTTTTACACACTGACATATGCTCTGTCATGCAAACTGAGCACAAACACAGCCTCTTCCACAGACTGTATAGTTCCAAATCAGCTCCCGTTAGAAGCTCCCAAACTCCTCCACGTGTTCCCTATTTAAATACAGTTACGTGACGTGTTACACTACAAAGTATAGTAATAATACGAGGAGCACTACGTCCATGCACTAACTCCCAAGACTTCTCTCCCGCTCACTTCCGTCAATAGCAGCGTGAGCGGGAGAGAAGTCTTGGGAGTTAGTGCGTGGACGTAGCGCTCATTGTGCTCCTTGTATTATTACGCCTCACAATATAGTGCCCCTTTTTATCCGCTGAGAAAATCGACATGTTACATTTCTGTGTTACTGTACTTGGTAGTGTAACACGTCATGTAACTTTATTTAAATAGGGAACACGTGGAAGAGTTTGGTAGCTTCTAACGGGAGCTGATTTGTTACTATACACTCTGTGGAAGAGGCTGCGTTTGTGCTCCGTTTGCATGACAGAGCACATGGACACAGACCAGACAGGTACATATCAGTCTAAGGTAAGAACATATGTCAGTATGTAAACACGGTGGCCTATTCCTTTAACCCATGACCTGTGTTTGACTGCTTAGCTCTGCACCACTGTGATGCAGAGCTAAGCAGTTTGTATTGCAGCACATTTGTATTTTAAATGTAATTTTAAAAAAAATATATTTCAGGTGTTTTTTTCTCCATCAACCCAGAGAAGGGAACCAAAGTGGAGAAAAGCAAAACCAAACGTCTTAATGTGAACCCCAGAGTCCTTACCTTGATTCAAGAACTTTCAGATCATGAGTGGTGTAATGTCTGAATATGGACTGAAATAAGTAAGGTTTGTGGGCTGCGATGGAGTTTTATATTGTTGTGACGTTCAATGTTTCAAATTTGTTCTTCAGCTCTTAAATTAAGCTTAAACCCACATGTATTTTCTGTTAAAGGAATAGTTAAGTTTTTCCTTACTGAAATGTTCTTACCTTAGGTTAGCCCAGCTGATGTGTACCTTTTGTTCTTTGTGTAATGTCACATCTGAGACATTTGAAGCTAGCGAGCTCTGCCATGTTTATTCTATTTTTAAATTCAGTGACGTGAAGTGTAGTTACACAGAATTTAAACATTGATTTTCTAAGCGGAATAAAAATAACTTATGTTGTGAGGCGGAATAATACGAGGAGTACTTCCACACACAACGCTTCAAAGACTTCTCTCATGCTCACTTCAATCAATAAAAGGAAAAAATGGAAATTAATAACTGCTTGACCCCAGTCTGAGCTAGTCACGCTGTTTTTTTATTTCTATAGTTTCTATTGACTGAAGTGGGCGGGAGAGAAGTCTTTAGGAGTTGTACGCGATACAAGTGCCCCTTATATTATTCGGCCACACAACATGGGTCCTCCTTTTTATCTGCATAAAAAATCAACTTAGTTTAAATTAAATTAAATGGCTTGCGTAATGGCTTGGATCAGATTGCATCATACAAGCCAAAAAAGTCTTATGTTTTAATTATTTTTGGATGGAGATAAGCATATTTGAGAATATTTTATTTGACATTAGTGTTTTACAGTGAAATATTTTGACATTTGTTTAAAACGGTCTTAGTATTGACTTTTGGCACTGTAGTGTTGTCACTGAATATACAGTAAAGTTTCATTTTCATTTATTTTGTGAAATGACTCATTTAATGCAGCTTTTAGGTTTATTTGTGTAGCACAATTCATACACAAGGAAACTCAAAGTGCTGAACAAAAGAAAGCATTAAATAGTCACAGTACATTAACAAAGATAAATATAAAATCCCTCAGTTGTAGCACAGCTAAAGTGAGACAGGCCTCTTCTCTGACAATGTTTAAAACCAGGTTAAAAACAGTTCTGTTTAGCTGTGCTACAACTGAGGGATTTTATATTTATCTTTTTTAATGTACTGTGATTATTTATTTTAATGCTTTCTTATTTTGCTCAGCACTTCGAGTTGCCTTGTGTATGAATTGTGCTAGACAAATAAACTTGCCTTGCCATCGTACTTCCTGGTTCTGGTTAGGACTTGAGCTGCTGCATTTTGAATGTACTGCAGCTGCTGTTGCAGTAGTCTAACCTACTGGAGACAAATGCATGGATAAGAATCTCCAGGTCTGCTTTAGACACTATGTTTTTGATCCTGGCAATGTTTAGATGGGAAAAAAGATTTGATGTGGCTAATAATATTTACTGATTCTTTCAGCTGGTGGAATCGAGACTGAGTGTGCTAGAAAGTGACAAAGTGGAACTCTGGAAGTCCGCCACGGTAGACCTAATGTCTAATGAAGAAGGCGTTGTGGACGGTGTCTCTGGGTGGATTGTCTTTTCGAAAGCCGGAGTTTTCTGAACTCTGTGTCAAGCTGCAGTCCCGGTTAGAGGCGGCACGGAAGTACAGAGCCACGCACATTAAGCGTCTATCTAGAACGCTGCCAAATTACAACCCAGAGGAGGCTATTTGGACAGTTCAGAGTTGTAATTTTTTAATTACCTATGTGTGAGCATAAAGCTGTGTGTGTGGATTAATAAAGCTTTCTTTGTATGAACATATTCCTGGAAAATTTTCATTTCCTCTATAAATAATATGAATAAATATATATATGAATATTATTTAATTAATTATGAGGCAGGGTGACCAATAGTGACAGATCTGCTAGCCAATCCCGAGAGATTATACTTATTTGAAAGTAGTGATTTCATCCAATGGGGAGTAAGCTACCAATCGGGAGTAATCCCACGTGGGCTGGCCACGTGTGATTTTTCAGCCAATCACGAGTTTGAAAGTAGTGGTATCCACCAATGCTGAATAGCAGCCTGGCCAGCCGCTGCATTCATATGCTAATTAGGACCATTAGCCTCGGCCGGCCGCAGTGTTTCGCTGCATTCATATGCAAAGTTTGATACGGCAGTTTGGAGGACAGGGCACCCTAACTGCGCCTTTTGAAAACTGCCTGAGATACACGAAAAAGAGCGTGATTTCCTGCCGTTTAGGGTGACGAAAATCTAACTTTTCATGCAGTGGCGCTGACAGCAGGGAGAAGTTGCTTCGGAGGTGGATGCGCTGGCGGGAGCCGTTTACCGTCATATAAATCCCTTTCCCCATCCTCCGCATCTACAGCGGCTGGCCAGGTTATGTTAAGCTTGGCGGCAGCGCGCTTGCACACATCATATAGGCTGCTATCGACGGGAGTCGCAGCCTCAGATGCGCTGGAGGGTCGGGACTGGGCCGCTGGGAATGTAGAGTCCTCCTCCACATCTTCCATATCCACAGCCTCGAGGAAGTCAGAAGCGGCATCATCGCCGTCTGCGCCCTCGTCGCCTGGGTCCACTTCGAGCAGATCCTCGAATAATGGCGGCATATCACCGTCATCGTCATTCAGCATATCTGACCATAGTTCAGTCTTGCGGGGCTGTTGAGTGACGGCTGTGGGTTTATCGGTGGTCCCCGCCAGCAACGGGTCCTGGGGATGAGCCACCGCAACTCTGAGCCTCCTCTCCAATATTTTCTCAGGCATAGATGAGCAGTACCCGCAGGACTCGCGGTCAGCGAGCGCTGCCTGAGCGTGTTTAGCGCTGTGAATATTTAATTACTGTTTTCTGTTAAAGTATCATGTTAAACAGTTCAATAAGAGTTTAAAAGGCTACACTGTACTTTAAACTGCTTACAAAAGCATGGAACAGATAAAGTATTGATGTACATAACATGAGATAATGCTATCTCAACCCATGCAGGTTATGCACATCGGGTGAGGGTCCCTGCCTGAGATGGCAGACCCGCATGACGCAGGGCATGAGCGGGATGCAGCCTCTTTCGGCTTCGGATCCGACCCTTTGGCGGGGGTGGTAGCCGTAGACATGCCTGACAGAGAGCAGAGCTGGAGTGAGCACGATTGTATGAACCAGACAATTCGGGTTTTAAGTCGAAAAATCAGGTCCAGGCAGATTCTGTTCGCCACAACACGTTAACAGAACCGCGCACTACAATCTGTTGGCCAGTAAATTAATACTAACCAACCGAACAGAAGGACTCCGCTTTACGCGAGAGCCCTGGGTTAACAAGTGAATGCTAACCGCAAGGTGACAGGACAGACCGCAACTTAATGTGATCTGTCCCCGTAAACACAAGAGCAGTTCGCCTTGACGCGGTCACTGCTCCGGTAACAAAATAATAATAGCTTAGCGGTAAGACTGTAAGGACTTACCCAGCGTCGGTGAACCAAAGCACCAGCAACTGCGCTCGCCAACAAAATCCTTTACGGCTCGTCTGTGAACTGTTAAGCAGAAGCTAGCCTAAGGTCCGAGAACGCTGAAGGAGCTAAAAGATATGGTTTCCACGCGGGAAGAAAGCGAGAATGATTCCAAAAGGAGGAGGTTGACTGTACCAGGGTAGGTGGGCGGTGCTAGGTACTGTCAACCTGTCTGTCAAAAGACAGACGTGGTGCCATTGGAGCTTCCATGGATGGTCACGCCCAAGGCGATTCCCATAGTGAAACACCAAACGAAGTTAGAAAAAGAACCTGTGGCTGATTTTAGAACCACCCTCCAAAACCTGAAGTTTGGCAGGGGGCGGCATGGGGGAGAGACGGGGAAGAGACGGGGGAGCAGGCAAGACCCGCACGTGCAACAACCTGGGGATGGGGATGATCGCGTGTCTATGGTTCTGTGCGTGCGTGACTGGTTTGCGGAGCTGTCAAAGCGGCCACAGTTTCTCCCGGGGTCAGAACGGAGGATGTACTGTAATTGCACCACGCTCCCATAGGGAGGAGCGGCCCACTATTTGAGAAGGACTGGTCCATGTGAAGTACGCAAAAGCGCTTACTAACTCAAGTGATAGTACGCATTTCTGATATTTGTGGCGCATGCGTACCACTTATGTGAACCACTGTTTATAGCATTTCATTGTGTTTTTTCAATAAATGTTTGTGAAATTGATTTTCTGTTTCATTTTTTTCTTTGTCTTCATGATTCCATAATTTTATATAATTGATATGACAGCTCTACAATATGAATATTCTAAAACCCCAGGTTGTACAAAAAAAACAAAACAAAGTATACTGCTTGACACTGCGTCAAAAGATGACTGTTTTATGAGCAATTATACAAAAAGAAAACCAGGCGAGGAAAATGGCCACCTAATGCTAAACGCACCAGTCCCTCGCTGATCCTCTGCAGGTGGTGAGTCCACAGGAAGATGGCTGCTACATCAGTGGTGCCACAGCCTTGGTGTTTCAGCGGGAGCTTCAGGCAATGTGGGGTAAAGTGTCTTGCCCAAGGACACAACAACAGCAGACATTAGTGGGAGTAGTTGGAGTAGGTCCCATGATGGGTTAGAACCCACAACCTTCCGGCCCAATGGCCAACGCTCTACCAACTGAGCTACTGTCATCCCTCAAAACAGTGAAAAATACAAAATATTTGTTACGGAACACATTTGGAAGACTCCTGGGTTCGGACCAGGGCCTTTCTGAGTGGAGTTTGCATGTTCTCCCTGTGTCTGCGTAGGTTTCCTCCGGGCACTCCGGTTTCCCCTACCACTAAATATATGTACAATAGGTCTGGCATGCGCCTCCTGTACTGGCGACCCCGCTCCCATCTCTGTGTGGAGTGAGAGACAAATGCCCAAAAATATCAATTGTAAACCACTTTGTGACTCTGGTCTGTGAAAAGCGGTATATAAATAAACATTACTTACTTACTTATAATCTGCAATACATGACACTATATTGCAAACGTTTTGAAACTGTGGTGGAATCAACACCAACATAAAAAGCTGATTTAAAAGGGACCTAATCTTATTTTGTTGGAATATTGTGGTCTTTTTTGTGTTAAATTGACAGATAGTTTCACCCTTAGCGGTGTCTATCAATAATTATCATGCAAAAAGACATTCACGGAAAAAATGCCGAGACCGGAAGTGACGGTCTCATAGGGGTCTAGGGGCTTTGTGAATATGCATTTGTAAGCCATAACGTTGTATCCGGACGTTTAGATATTTGTTGTTCAGTGATGAACAATACAAGTCAGGGGTTTTTATGAGCCCTTGCGTACTTGTTATGACAGTAATTCTGATTTTGAGGACTTTGACTCAGTTCAGATGAGGAGCAAGCTTCAAGAACATTAGGGCCTTTTCCACGGGCTGGAGTCATGGATCTATGGTCCGACCGGGTCCGACCTGTCTCGACCCAGTTTGAGCTCGATGGTGCCACCCGAGTGAGTGTAAATAGCTTAAGTGTTAGTGAAGGTAGCGCCAGGGACAAAGGAATATCACGGACATCGCAGTGCAGAGAAAAGTTAAGAAGCGTAAAAGTGACTACCGTGAAATGAAATATCTCAGCCGTAAAAGTGGACAGAACTGAAAAGTCTGGAGGTGGTTTGACAAGATGGATTATTTTTACATTTTACATTATTTTTTTATCAGCTAACACGCTAACACCAGCTAACACGTCAATACCCACAACTCCGAGAGAGAAGCCTCAACTCTATGTCGCAGCTCCAGATGTTGAGTTTGAGAGAAATGGTGACTGTCTTCAATCAAATACACAATACAATACAATACAATTTATTCTTGTATAGCCCTAGGTCACAACAGAAGTCATCTCAGAGGACTTAACAAAACCATTGAAATCACCAACACAGGTCAGAGAATCAACAGTTAAAACACATGAAGAATATAAAGCACACACAGAAGAAAATGTCCATACATGTTGTAGAATGCTAAAGTGTCCTGATCATCACCAATCCTTTCTGTTGGACACTAACTGTCCAACAAGACCCTCCTGCATCGACAAGGAAAAACTCTTAAAAAACCCAGTGGGAAAAAGTGAGAAACCTTGGAGGAGAACTAGGGAAACCCACAGGGAGGGAGACCCATATGAGAAAGGGATCCGCTCCTCCGGACGGACAGGCTAATGATCTAGGACCTAAGCTAGCTACAGAACGTGGACCAGTGGACGCTGAACGTGGACAGGTCCGGTGCAGGACTGAAGCACTCCCAGGCGGGTCGGGCGGGGCAGTCCGCAGGTGTAGATGGAAGAGGCCAGGCTCAGAGATCCCGTCATCGTACCATGAAACAGACAATGGGACAACGGGTGAATAGCAATGAACAAACTACAGTCAGAATCCTAAAAATGCTAAACAGATAAAGTAGGAAGGAGGAGAGGATAGTGCTCAAGTTACCATACTTCTCCCAGCAAACTGACTCCCTATGCAGCTTGACTAACACTCTGAGGAGTTTAACCTTCTCCGAGTCTTACCTTCCTAGCCATATGCTAAACTAAAGAGGACTGTTTTAAACCTAGCCTTGAATAAAGAATAACATACAGCATAATATATAACATAATATACAACATAACACAATACATTATTGAATAATATATAACATAATATATAACATAATACAGCATATATATATAATATATACACTACATATTATATATTACCTAATTATATGCTAAATTAAAGTAAAGTGCTTTAAGCCTGGCCTTGAATGTGGAGACCGTATCTGCTTCCTTAACATAAATGGGAAGCTGATTCCACAGTAAAGGAGCTTGGTAGCTAAATGCTCTGCCACCAACTGTATACATTTTTTTGTATTTTGTATTTGTATACTGTATACAAACATACAGTATAGCGTTATGGTCTTATTCTGAACATGTGTCTGTGGTTCTAAAGTCTTATACTAAACGTGTGTCTGTGGTTCTAAAGTCTTATACTAAACGTGTGTCTGTGGTTTTAAAGTCTAAAACATGATGGTATGTGTCATATCCATATCTTTTACTAAACGTAGTTAGAGTGAAACATGGATTCATGGTTCAATGACAGTTGTGTTTTCTGCTCAATACAGGGTTGAAACTCGTAAACTTGGTTTTAGTTGGAGCTTGATAGAACTAATTTCATGGAACTCGCGCTGGTGTGTTCTCTCAGTTTGTTTGGACCGTTGCCTTCTCTGAATAAGTCAAAGATTGTAGGGACTGCTGTTTACACTCTTCTTTTGGTAACTTTCATTGCTGCATCCCGGGGCCATACAAAATACACCCATTTTAAGGTTTATTTGTGTCAAAGCGGCAGCAGGAGCAATGCCATAAACAGTAAGGCGGGAGCTGCGACCCCTACAAGTACGTCATCATTTTTCTGGCCAATCAGAGACGTTGATATTAAAAAGTTATCTTACTGATTTAAAAAAAAAATAAGGATAGCCCCCATTTTAAGTTTGAGATGTGGGGAAACAACATTAAAAAGGGCCATCAGAATAGAAAAGGTTGGTAGCCCAGTCAACAACTATATTACTTTTCTGAAGAGCAGATTCAGAAAGTTCAACTTGAGTGAATTAATTAGCGTTTTGCAGTTAGATTATTGTATAACAAATTTTGAGAACATGATTTTAAATCCATTTCATGACACATACAGTATATACATGTACATGGTATATGGTACATGTATAGGGGTGCTCTATTGCTTGCTCACGACTCCGAGAGCAAGCAGTGTCTTTGTTTTCTGTTGAAGGTGTGTCTTGTTGACCAAAAGGAAGTTGCAGTCTTTTCTGAGGTCAGCTCTGTCCTATTCTTAACCTTAACATGTTGAACACTTCTGTCTTTTTGCCTAATCTGAGTGATTCTTTCTCTGCCAAATGTGACATGTAAAGGTCTCCATTGTGAGATCAATAAAGTTTATCTTATCTTATACCACACACGCACAACAAAAGAATAATCGCAGGAAGCTTTTACACTATTAAACAACATCTAGCTAACCATTTAAACCTAAAAGAGCGACTTAACGTGAGAATTGAAGCCACTGTGAAAGCCGGGTTCCTCTCCAGTTTATGTCTCTTGCGCTGGGGAGGACGCTTGTATCCCAACCAAAGTTCCGGGAAAGGATTTTCCTCAGTAGGCTTTTTATCAACAAAGTGATACGAGTAAACAGACACTCTTTTAGGCGGCTTCTTCAACATCAAAGCAGCTAGCCACATCCTGGACTCATAGTTAGCTGTTGGCTTCAAATACAAAGCGTATAGGGGAGCACATCTGCGTTGTGTAGCTGGTTGATGATCACAACACTCTGCTTCTAACCATACATTCAAGTGTTTCCACGAGTTAGTACAACCAAGGGCCGCACAGAATGACCCAGAACCCTGTTTGTGTTTTGCTGCACCCAAATTCTAAGAACATGGTATGATCCTGTTAGTATTAGATAGCAATATGGCCTACGTGCAGAACTGTACAAGGACTCTACAAGGACTCCATGTTATGACTATGATTTGACTGTCTCTTTGTGACACGTATGTCTTTCGATGTGTGACGTGACAATGACTATATAAACTGTGTACTGCCTTTATTCTGTCTGAGAGAAAGAAACAAAGTAAACCAGTGGAACTTGAGAGAAACTTAAATAAACTTCCAGAGTTTGGCACACCACGATCCGTCTCTCTCTGCCTCATTCCTGACAGATTTGGTGGAGAATGCGCGGCTCCGTGTGTGCCATTCTCTGGATTGTTTTGAGGGAGTTTGCTTTGTTTCTTTTCCTCGGCGTGAGAGACCGGCTGTGTCTGGGAACGGGGATTCCAGCAGACTGGAAGAGCTGTTCCTGGATGCTTCTTGTCGCTTCTGTCACTTTTGTTTTTTAAATTGAATATTCCGACGCGGAAAAGAGTTGGCAGACCTCTCGGACAGCCCGTGCGCACCTGTTTGACAAGAATAAGGTAAGCAGACACCTTTTTATATGTAAAGTCTGCATAATTGGATACTAGCTAAATTTTGGTCTGTTTTTGAGGTCTGTCGAACTCTCTAAATTGTGTTCAAATAAGTGTAGGATCCATAAAGTGTTGGCCATAAGTGAGGATCCAATAAGTGAAAAGTGTTGGCCATAAGTGAGGATCCATAAAGTGAAAAGTGTTGGCCATAAGTGAGGATCCATAAAGTGAAAAGGCCATACGTGTATAGGATCCATAAAGTGAAAAGGCCATAAGTGTAGGATCCATAAAGTGTTGGCCATAAGTGAGGATCCATAAAGTGAAAAGTGTTGGCCATTAAAGTGAATAGGATCCATAAAGTGAAAAGGCCATAAGTGTATAGGATCCATAAAGTGAAAAGGCCATAAGTGTATAGGATCCATAAAGTGTAAAGGCCATTAAAGTGAATAGGATCCATAAAGTGTAAAGGCCATTAAAGTGAATAGGATCCATAAAGTGTAAAGGCCATAAAAAGTGTAGGATCCATAAAGTGTAAAGGCCATAAGTGAGGATCCATAAGTGAAACCATGGTGTAAAATTAAAAGTAATTATAAAAAGGGAAACGTGTTAAGGAGGCCTTTGTTACAAAAGCTTTGAAATTGACGAATTTCAGGCTGATAAATGACAAAAGTAAAGAAGCAACAATATTTCAGTGATCACGGTTTAAATTACAGACAGAAAAAAAGAGTTTTTGTTTTCGGCGTGAACAGAGTTCACCGGAGAATGCCGAGTTTTATCTAAAGTTGAGCTATGAGAGCTTTCGTGAGTTATTTACATTTTTTGCCGAGTTTTATCTACAGTTAAGCTATGAGAGAGTTGTATCCAACAGTTGTTTTTGTTTTTTAGAAAGAGATTTTGAGTTTAATCTAGTTTGCTACCTCAATAAAATAGAAGCGTAAACGTTAAAGACAAAAGTGCCTTTTGTTACAAGTGTGGAAAGTGATCACTTCTAGACTCGGATGACAAAAGTATAAACTACAAGTTATATTCGCTTAACAAAGTAATCTTGAAAGTTATTCTTTTTTCTGTTTTGGCATTTTTGCTAAAACACTACTTTCTGCCTGTGTGTGTGTGCAGCTCTATCTTGCTGCCGTTGTCAGGGGAAACGGCCCCCTCCTTCGCTGCTCTGGCTCTGAATCAGAGCAAAGCTACTGCTTTTAGGATTTTGGCTTTTCATAGTTGTTATTCCGTTAAATGTGCGAAATTTACACCTTTATTCACACCACTAGTGAATAAGTTTTGAATATTATATGTTTTTTGAAACCCAAATATTAGTGCTAAAGCTGTGCAATTCTTTTTAGACCTAACATATTTCTAGATTCCATTATTTTTAAATCTGCTGCTTATTTTTTGAGTCCATTATTGTATCTGATATTTCATAGCTGTTAGTGAGAATTTTTTCATGTATTTTTTATTTTAGTTACAAAAGCCGTTTTTCAAACATTTAAATTAGAATCTGTGTTAAAAGTGATTATTGATTATAGACTTCGTCTAAAAAGAAAGAGGGAATTAGATTAGCTGTAAAAGTATTATATTATTAAGTTAAACTACCCAATTCACCCATTGCAAGCGGTGACGTTTTTGTTTTGACTACACGCCTGACCTTGCTCCTGCTGATGCCACAGCAGAGGAGCCTGGTCTAAAATGTGCTCCAATTCATACTGACTTCATTTGAAAAATGCTGCAATTATTTTAAATTAGTAAAATATATGCTGAGATAAATGCATAGATAATTAAACACACAGTACAAAAGTACATAATACATATTTTAAAGTTTGAAGGTTTAAGAGATTTGAGTCTTGTTTTTTATTAAGAGAGTTTCTGGTCTTAAAATGTCATCATTAGTAAGATAATAAGTAATCTTTTATTTACATAGCGCTTGGGAAAACCCAGAGCGCTCCAAAATTGTTTTGACTTTAGGGAGAAAAACAATCTCATTCGCATACTGATATCTGTTGTTTTTTAAATTGGCCGTCTCAAGGATTGTTTTTCAGACTCTGCCACACTGTACGAGAGGTCACTGCAGGACACTGGACAGCGCAACGCCCACCCAGCCACAGGCCACAGAGCTAAGAGCAAAGGGCAACAATGCCACCTCTACGCCCCTCCCCCCACTACAGAAGTAAGTGGGAGTGAGACCGGGGCCATGAAAGTGGAGGTTTCTGGAGGCAGTGATGGGTGGAGGCCTCAGGTAGAGACCTAGAGGCAGTTGAAAGTGTGTCCAGTTGATTTACATCACCACAGTGTGACCTTTGAGACCTACAGGTGGTTCGAGGAGTCTGGAGACACAACCCCAAAATTCACACCCTACACACACACACACACACACACACACATTCATACACTCACACATTCACATTTACATATAGATACATGAACAAGCAGAACATGAGAAAAAAGCATTTTAAAAGTTTACTCCAATGTAAACAAATATTTTTAATTGTCTATCACTTGAATCAGTATTTTTGAGACCAGAAATGTTCATTTGAATTCTATATTGTCATGGACTTAATTGACCTCTGTCCTGACACTTTTGATTTGTTGATTTTGTACTGTGTGAAGTAATTACATTGATTAGAATTAGATCTGATAAAAACACAAATTAGAGAAGTAAACTGCGCTTGCTTTTGTCTGAGGGACAGAAGCAACAGCATGAATAGAAATTGTGTTAAAGTAGAATCAAAGTGACTAACCATAGAGAGTAACTACTGCATAACAAGCTGTGTACAGGAACTGAGACACTGCACCATTGACCAGAAGTGCATCGCAAATGACCTGATGTGCTTCAAGTGAAAAGACTGTATCTGGGTACCTGAGTGCATCTGGAGAGAACAAAACCATGGCTTGGACCCTACTGATGTCCAAGATGACATCTCTCGAAATATGACCTGACCTGATGACGACTGAGACTCACCCTCAGGGGACCCTGAGGACCTGAGGATCTGAGGACCTGAGAGAAAAAACTGGGGAGTGATGTTTATATTTTTGAAATCATACATTGATGAGTGCTAAATGAGACAGATACTCATGATTCTTTCTTTTGTTTTTGTTTGTCCGTAGCTTCTGGACATCTGATGATCTATTGGACACAGCCATTTGCAGAACAAGAACCAGCCAATGAAAACGTCTATTGCCGATGCTATTGCTACAACCAGAACCTGTGACCAAATGCAATATACATGTTAAGTATTCAGACATCTGACAGACAAAAACGTTGACTTTTTAGTCAGGGAGACTGAGCCACTGTTAAAATGATAAAGTATGAGTATTGTAGTGTTTTAGTAGATGTTAAATAGTAGTAAAATAGAATAGAATTGTCCTTCCTTTGTTTTTCATAAACATATTTCCACGTAAGAGTTAAAATAGTACCATACAATGTTATCCTTCTGATAGAGCAGATATAATATTAGAATCAGAGTTATGTTACAGCCATTAAAAGTGACAGAAGTCACAAATTAGGAATATGCCTTTGCTCAAGCTGCAGCCGAGCTTTGGAGTTAAAAAATAGAGTAAAAATAGGAATAGGTAAATGCATCAACCATAGATGCTTTCAAAAATAGAGGTTATTTGTAGCCAGTGCTAATATCAAATGGTAAAGGGACCATTTCACAAGCTTTTACTTCAAAAGTAGATAAAGTTCATATGAGTGTAGCCTAGATTAATGCCTAGATCAATGAGATAGATTACAACCAACAGAGATTCAAAAGCATATAAAAGCATTTTGATGTATTTGTGTATAACACAAAAACAGTATAGGAGATATTTAGATATTGAGAAGTTTAAAAAGCTGTTGATTTGCCATTACAGATTAGAATCAAACACCATTGTAGAATAACTGACCCCAACCCCAAACCTGCTAAAATAGATTAGCTCTTGTAAGGATAGTTCCAATTTGATTAAAGATGTACATTCATCCCAAACTGATAATGAGAGTATATAATACCACAGAGAGATTTATTAGATTAAAATGTATGTTTAAGAATATGGCTCAATATAAGCAAATATACAAACATATTTGTGAATAGATTAGAATAGTTTTAAACTATAGTGATAATGAAAGTAAAGTACACAGTCTAAGATTGATAAGTGAAAATAATACAGTGAAATAAGATTGAGTGTAGTGTAAACAATTAGCATTAGAATAAAAGTATAGAGTAATTAAAGTGAAAGTAGCTTCTAATTTGAGACTCAGCTCGTTTTTGTCTGTGTTTTGACTGAATCTGCTGAGTTCTTGTGTGTCCAATAGTGTTTGTTTGTTTTTATTTTTGATTCGTTTTTGTTGTTTTTTGTTTATTTATTTACTTTATTTTTGATTTGTTTGTTTATTTGTTTTGTTTTTTCCCAGGATAGAGGATAAAATCCACTGATATTGATTTGATGATTATGAGTTTAATGCATACATTTTCTTTGTTTTTTAATAATTTTTAAAGTTATTTTTGATTTTTGATTTTATTTTTTTTATTTTTCCACTTTATTGATTGATCAAATTGAGTGATCACATGTGATTATGTGATCAAAGGGGAGGGTGTTAGTATTAGATAGCAATATGGCCTACGTGCAGAACTGTACAAGGACTCTACAAGGACTCCATGTTATGACTATGATTTGACTGTCTCTTTGTGACACGTATGTCTTTCGATGTGTGACGTGACAATGACTATATAAACTGTGTACTGCCTTTATTCTGTCTGAGAGAAAGAAACAAAGTAAACCAGTGGAACTTGAGAGAAACTTAAATAAACTTCCAGAGTTTGGCACACCACGATCCGTCTCTGTCTGCTGAATCCTGACAATCCTCTCTCTTTGGTCTGATCTGGAGTTGTGTAAGCCGCACCAAGAGCTAACCGGAAGTCCAAAGCAGCGCCAAGATAAGATAAGATAGACTTTACTGATCTCACTTTGGATAAATTTACATGTCACATTTGGCATAGATAGGGTCACTCAGATTGTGCAAAAGACAGAAGTGTGCAAACAATATAGTCTGTTCAGGATTCAGTCCTAGTGTATTGGTGACTTAAAGTGACTTATTGTACAGTCTGACAGCGGTGGGGATAAAGCCCCTGTGGTAGCGCACCTTCTTGCACTGAGGGTGCTCCTCAGCTCCTCTACAGTCCTGTGCAGTGGGTGGGAGGTGTTCATGATGGAGCTAACTTTGGCTACTACCCTCCTGTCCCTCACCTCCTCCACAGAGTCCAGGGAGCAGCCTAGAGCAAAGCTGACCAGCTTGTGGAGTGTACTCCTGTCCCGCTCTGTGCTGCCTGGGGTCCAGCACACGGCAGCATGGTGTATGGCAGAAGCTACCACAAAGTGATAAAAAGTCCTGAGCAGAGGCCTGTTCACTCCGAAGGACCGCAGCCTCCTCAGCAGGTGGAGGTTGGTGTTTTGGGACCAGTCCAGTTTATTGTTAATGTGAACACCCAGGTACTTGAAGCTGTCCACCAGGTCAATGTCCTCCCCCTGGATGTTCAGAGGCGTGTGGGAAAGTGGTTTTCTCCTGAAGTCGATTACCATCTCCTTGGTCTAACTGGTGTTCAAGCGTAAGTGATTGCGCTCACACCAGTCGACAAAGCCCATGATAACCGGCATTCCAGTTCGTTCCCCTCAGACACACAGCCCACGATGGTGGAGTCGTCGGAGAACTTCTGCAGGTGGCAGCTGTGTGTGTTGTATGTGAAGTCTGAAGTGTAGATAGTTTGGAGAAACGGTGAGAGGACAGTGCTGCAGATTACCACCTCAGACTCACAGCTGCGCAGCCACACATACTGTGGTTGGTCCGAGAGGTAGTCAATGGTCCATGCAGGAAGGTTGCTGTCCACTCTTGCATCCTACATCTTCCCCCGCAGCAGTGCCGGTCTGATGGTCTTGAAAGCGCTGGAGAAGTAAAAAAACATGATCCTCACAGCGCTGCCAGCGGGCTCCAAGTGGGAGAGCGTCCTCTACGCCGATGTTGGGCCTGTTGCCAAACTGCAGCGGGTCCAGGGTGTGGCTGACCACGGAGCGGAGACGAGTGAGGATGAGCCACTCATGGTTTTCATCTCATGGGAGGTCAGTGCGACTGGTCTGTAGTGAGCTGGTTCCTTGGCGTGCGCTCTTGTAGGAACCGGGATCACACAGGAGGTCTTCCACAGAACAAGGAACTTATACAGGCTGAGGCTCAGGTTGTAGATGTAGCTGAGGACCTCAGAGAGCTGGTCTGCACAGGTCCTCAGCAGCCTGGGACTGATCCCGTCCGGTCCTGTGGATTTCCTTTGCTCAGTCGCTTGAGCTCACTCCTCACCTGGTCTAGTGTGATGGAGAAGGGGGAGTGGGGGTAGACCGGGGTGTACTGTCAGAAGTGGGAGCTGGGGATGTGGGGGCTTGGGGCAGTTGAAGGCAGTGTCCACTGGGTGGTGTCCACGGGGCTGGAGATTGGGCTGGAGAACCTCAGGGTCACCCATGGGTGGTTGTTAGAAAAACACTGTACCTTTCTAGTCAGTACAGTGTTATCCACACAGAAAAAGATATACTCTAGTATGCAGTGTGTCAGGATTTTGATGCATGAGAGCTGCAGATCATAACCCATGTGCTTTGGAAACAATCTCTCAGTCTCTCCTCTGCCTCTTCACTTCACACTGAAACATACTTCTTCTGAGCTGGATTCCTTCTCACCATGGTTGTGTATTCCGGGGGATAGACATACAAGGGAGTCAGTGACGTGCGGTGAGGTTGGTGATTGGTGAGGCACTGACTTCACCACAATCAGATGTACAGTGGGGCAAAAAGTATTTAGTCAGCCACCAATTGTGCAAGTTCTCCCACTAAAAATAATGACAGAGGTCTGTAATTTTCATCATAGGTACACTTCAACTGTGAGAGAAAAAATCCAGAAATTCACATTGTAGGATTTTTAAAGAGTTTATTTGTAAATTATGGTGGAAAATAAGTATTTGGTCAATAACAGAAATTCAGCTCAATGGAAGGAGGTTTGGGCTCAAAATCTCACAATACATGGCCCCATTCATTCTTTCCTTAACATGGATCAGTCGTCCTGTCCCCTTAGCAGAAAAACAGCCCCAAAGCATGTTGTTTCCACCCCCATGCACCACAGTAGGTATGGTGTTCTTGGGATGCAACTCAGTATTCTTCTTCCTCCAAACACGACAAGTTGAGTTTATACCAAACAGTTCTACTTTGGTTTCATCTGACCACATGACATTCTCCCAATCCTCTGCTCTATCATCCATGTGCTCTCTGGCAAACTTCAGACGGGCCTGGACATGCACTGGCTTCAGCAGGGGGACACGTCTGGGACTGCAGGATTTGATTCCCTGTCGTCGTAGTGTGTTACTGATGGTAAACTTTGGTCCCAGCTCTCTGCAGGTCATTCACCAGGTCCCCCCGTGTGGTTCTGGGATTTTTGATCACCATTCTCATGATCATTTTGACCCCACGGGATGAGATCTTGCGTGGAGCCCCAGATCAAGGCAGATTATCAGTGGTTGAAATATAATTTTGGGCTACATTTGGGCTATCTTTTTTTCTACAGATACCGGGTTCAAAGAGGTGCCATTAATACGGGTAACGAGTGGAGGACAGAAGAGCTTCTTAAAGAAGAAGTTACATGTCTGTGAGAGGCAGAGATCTTCCTTGTTTTTACTTATACTAAAATACTTATGTAAAATACTTATTTTCCACCATAATTTACAAATAAATTCTTTAAAAATCCTACAGTGTGAATTCCTGGATTTTTTTTTTCACATTCCGTCTCTCACAGTTGAAGTGTACCTATGATGAAATTTACAGACCTCTGTCATTATTTTAAGTGGGAGAACTTGCACAATCAGTGGCTGACTCAATGCTTTTTTGCCCCACTGTACATGTATATAAATATATATATATATATAAATCAACAGGACCTAGAGAGCTGCTTATTCACAATTTGTTTGGCTACAGCAGAATATGTTTCATGCCCGGATTGTTTGCTCATACAAAACGCAAAAGAATGGGCCTTACCTTAAACATAAACTGCACAGACCACCAGTGCAGACCAGTTTTATGTTTAAGTCCAGATAATAGTTTGAGCGTAGATATGTAATCCTCCATTTGGAAATAAGTCCAATGAGTTTTAAAAAGTAAAAGAAAACGTATGTCTCCTCCATAAACTCCTCTCGTGTTTCGCTAGCAGAATCTCGGGTACATCCAATTTCTAACCTTCTTACCATTCACCTCTCTTTCTTATCATTCCTATCGTCATTTGGAACATTACCCTAAGAGTATTTTAAATTATCTTAAAATGTGTATGTGTATGTTAGCTAAACCTGTTGCTGCCCTTAGCAGATGAAGAACAAGAAAGGAGCTTTCTGATGGAATTAGACGCAGCCGAATTGCTACTATGAGGCGTATGCGTCATAGTAGCAATAGCATATAGTAGGACTCGATTAAAAACTCGATTAATCTAGTGAATTAGAGGCTTTGTAATTATATAATCGCATTTTAATCGAATATAAATATTTGACCTGAGAATAGTGAGATGTAATTTTTTTCTTCTTTGTTCATGTTCACTGTGCCACTGAGGTTTGTTGTTGTCTGAACCGAATTCATGCGTGCTAGTTGGTGCTCCTGTACAATCGTTCCCTGTCCACATGTAGCCGGGTAGCTGATAAACCGCAGATATTTTTCTTTGTTTGCACCTGTCATCCACATGACAATGCATCATAAACTAATATATGATAAAAAACCCCCGGGCATTTGCGTGTAGACAAAGATCTCCGGAGTTTTGCGTTTTCGCACGTCACAATATGGGCCAAAACAACAACAAACAAAACGTGCAATCTCTGATCACTGAAGAAGGATCTTACTGCCTTAAAAACTGTTCGCTGCTGCGAGCGGTTCGCAGTAGCGAACATCCTCGCTCCACATCAGAGAGCAGCAAATTGGTCACGGGGACTCATGCCCGAAAACAACCAAAACAGGAGCTAAACCAGGATTAAACCAGGGTTGAGGACGGGGGATACAGTGCTTGTAAACAGTCTTCACCCTGTAAAGGGGCCGCTACAGAGGTACCGGCGTCAGCGTCAAAGCTCCGCCCACTTCTGTGTTTTCCCCCAACGCAGGACAGGATGTTGGAGGACGCACATGTTTGGAATGTTATGAAAGTGATTGAAAACGCAGATGTACGGTTAGGTGTGGATGCAAATTATTTTATAAAGGCTACGTGTGGACACCCAGTGAGAAACGTTCCACGGTGCAAAAATAAATACAATGAAAATGCGTAAAAATTTTTAACACGCTAATGTTTGTGTAATTAATTTGCGTTAAAGTCCCGGCCCTAATAATAAAATATCAGATTTGTGATTCAGCCCCTGCTAAAAGACCAAGGCTGTGATTTTGGGCTATTGAAAAATAAATTGAATTGAATTCTCCTGTGGACCCACCACCTACTGGAGGATCAGTGAGAGGCTGGTGCTCTGAGAATTTGGTGGCAGACCCAGAAATGAGGGGTTGAATATGAACGATTAATGAATATATGTAATCCACATCTCTTTATTGTTCCACACTTACTGCAGCCTTATTCACGAAATGGCATATTTGAAACGTTATGGTTCCAAGGCCATATCCTACCTAAATTAGTCATTTGTTACCGTTCATGTCACATGTGCATTTGGCTTCACGGTCTTTGTGGGCTGGTTTGGTCAGATGCAAGACTTTATGAAGCAGCATATTGTGGAAATCGGCCAAAAGCTTCACCACCATCCAATTGAAGTGATAAGCAATATGAATAATTGAATTGCTGTAATAGCCTCAGTAAGCGTCCGAGGAAGAGACAACAAAATGGAGGTTAATAACAGCAAATAAAATTACAGACGACACAAGGCGCTGTATACAATTGGGTGTATTTGAGTTAAAGATGCATTGCATAACACTTCTAATATGATCTACTTTGCTTTGAATTATAGATATACAAACAAAATTCTAGGCAAAACATTTTAAAATTTTAGATACTTGATTGATCCCCATAGGAGAAATTCAGGTGTCCAGTAGCAGCAGAAACACATGCATTCGTACGAACAAATCAATAGATAATTCTATTATAATTAATTATTCTCTAGCTAAAAACAGTATTAAAATGCAACAGCACTTTAGGTCACAGCAGCAAAGGTGGAGTAGCTGCTAGGTGGAGCAGGACAGGTCACAACAGCAATTGTGTAGCCGCTGGGTGGAGCAGCGACCACACCACCTCTGCTGATGAGGTCACATCAGCAGAGGTGGTGTGGTCACTGAGTGGAGCAGAGCAGGCCACAGCAGCAGAGATCGTGTAGTCGCTGGGGAGAACAGGACAGGCCACAGCAGCAGAGGGAGAGTAGCCGTTGGGTGGAGCATGACAGGTCACAGCAGCAGAGATGGTGTAGCCACTGGGTGAGTGATCCATGTTTATATTCTCAAATGGAACACTGGGAATCTTAGCTCCATCTTTCCTTATCCTTCTCTTTTGTAAGTAATTGATGTGATTTTGGGGTATAGAAAAGTAATTGAATTGAATTCTCTAGTCGACCCATCACCTGCTGGAGGATCAGTGAGAGGCTGATGCTCTGAGAATTGGGTGGGAGACCCAGAAATTAACTAAGGGGTACATTTTATGTAATCCACCTCTCTTTATTGTTCTACACTTACTTTTGTTTGTGACATTTTTGTAACAAATTGAAGACCCATTTTACAAGACTCTTTCTGCTGGAACAAATATGTTATTTATTAATTAACGAAAGCTACGCACCCCAGCTTTAACTTGTGTGCTACCTAGAGTAGACCATTGACAGATGAGCGTCAGTGCGCCAGCAGAGGGCAGTGTTACTTACCACACTGCAATAAAACGAAAGAATGGGTTATTCTGTTGATTTGTGTGTGTGCGTGCGTGCATGTGTGTGACTCTGCTTCACTCAGAAAAGCAGAAGTTCCACAAGGAGATGTGGAGGCGGAGAAAGACACAAGAGGAAATAACATAGCGTGTGATTATGCAGAGCTGTAGCTGCACTCTCACGACAGCACAGGCATGCTCTGGTGGGATAAATGTTAAGGTATTCAATACGAAACAAAAACTGTTAAAAGTGAAAGCAAGTAGGATAATATTTACTTGCACTTGTTTCTGTGTGGATGAGTCAAGTTGCCGTACCCACCCCCTCTGCCGCGCCGCAACAAATGCGTCGGACAAACCTGTGTGCCACAACGTGCGTCACCATTGACTTTGGATTGAAACTGGACCAATGCACGGTCCATTGTGAACGCCACTTCAGTTATTGGAAAGTTTCCGCTTTTAAACTGCCAGTTCGATTGCATAGGTTGGCAGGGAAGTTGGCTGCGCTGTGGGATAGGCTGAGGGTGATAGGGGCTACTGTGAGATTTCATAACACTTTTAAGCAACTTTTGTCATCCAAGTCTAGAAGTGATCACTTTCCACACTAGTAACAAAAGGCACTCTTGTCTTTAATTTCCCTTACGCTTCTATTTTATCGAGGTAGCAAACTAGTTTAAACTCAAAATCTCTTTCTAAAAAAAAAGCAAAAAAACAACTGTTGGATACAACCCTCTCATAGCTCAACTGTAGATAAAACTCGGCAAAAAATTTAAATAACTCACAAAAGCTAAAGCTCAACTTTAGATAAAACTCTGCATTCTCCGGTGAACTCCGTTCACGCCAAAAAACAAACTAAAAAACAAAAACTCCCTTTTTCTGTATGTAATTTAAACCGTGATCACTGAAATGTTGTTGCTCATGTACTTTTGTCATTTATCAAGCCTGGAATTGGTTAATTACAAAACTTTTTGTGACAAAAGGCCTCCTTTACACGTTTCCCTTTTTTAAAATTGCTTTTACTTTTATACCATGGTTTCACTAAGGATCCTACACTTTATCTTTTCTCAAAGGGACTCTAACCCCAAGACTTCTTCTCAAAGGGACTCTAACCCCGAGACTTCTTCTCAAAGGGACTCTAACCCCGAGACTTCTTCTCAAAGGGACTCTAACCCCAAGACTTCTTCTCAAAGGGACTCTAACCCCGAGACTTCTTCTCAAAGGGACTCTAACCCCAAGACTTCTTCTCAAAGGGACTCTAACCCCGAGACTTCTCTCAAAGGGACTCTAACCCCAAAATTTAGCTAGTATCCAATTATACAGACTTTACATATAAAAAGGTGTCTGCTTACCTTATTCTTGTCAAACAGGTACCAAGGACTGTCCGAGAGGTCTGCCAACCTCTTTTCCGCGTCGGAATATTCAATTTAAAAAACAAAAGTGACAGAAGCGACAAGAAGCATCCAGGAACAGCTCTTCCAGCCTGCTGGAATCTCCGCTCCCAGACACAGCTCTCTCACGCCGAGGAAAAGAAACAAAGCAAACTCCCTCAAAACAATCCAGTGAATGGCGCACACTGAGCCGCACATCCTCCACCAAATCTGTCAGGGATGAAGCAGACAGAGACGGATCGTGGTGCGCCAAACTCTGGAAATTTATTTAAGTTTCTCTCAAGTTCCAGTGGTTTCCCTTGTGTCTTTATCTCAGACAGAATGGAGTCAGTACACAGTTTATATAGTCATTGTCACGTCACACATGGAAAGACGTACGTGTCACACAGAGACAGTCACATCATAGTCAAAATAATCAGAGTCCTTGTAGAGTCCTGCACGTAGGCCATATTGCTATCTAATACTAACACTACAACTGATGGAAATCAGCTTCAAGATAAGATAAGATAAGATATACTTCATTAATCTCACACAGGAGAAATTTACATGTCACATTTGGCATGGATAGAAACACTCAAGTTTGTGCAAAAAGTAAGAAATGTGCAAACATGTTGATGCAGGACATATTATGTACAAAAAGTGGTAATTAGGAAGTGGCAATAAGAAAAAAGTGTCAACAGAAGTGTCACTAGTTGTGCATGTTTTTTCAGTCATAATGCAGTGACTTAAAGTGACTTGTTGTACAGTCTGACAGCTGTGGGGATATACAGTCTATGGGATAAAGGTCCTGCGGTAGCGCTCCTTACACTGGCGCCTACAGTTTGCAAAAAAATCAAGCTGTATGATACTTTTGCAACGCAAGGTATATGGATAAACATAAGAAATGTTGAGACAGTGCACCCACAGTAAGAAAGTGAAGTAAGAAAAATCTAAGATCTAATTTACTTCTAATTCAGAGGACAACGTTGTAAAGAATATAAATTGATAGGGGAATTATATTAAATATTAAGGTGTTATATTTACTTTGCTATTTGAAATTATAAAACCAAAAAGAGAGTATGCTGGAACATTTTTCCATACTTCTCACTTTTAAACTTTCTACTCTTTTTTGTATTGCGTAACCATCTGCAATCAAGTCGTTGGCCATGCTTCTTTTTCAGTGTGATTAGTCGCTCCTCAAAGTTCAGATAACTTAAAAGTGCGTTTATTGGCCTATTCTTAGACAGTATGAAACGTGTATCAAATTCCATCCATCCATTTTCTTCCCCTTAATCCATTTCTGGGTCGGGGGGTGGCAGTCAGAGCTGCACCCAGTACACAGAGCACCAGCCCCTCACTGATCCTCCTGCAGGTGGTGAGTCCACAGGAGCTGAGTTCTTTCAGCGGGGGCTTCAGGCAAAGTGGGGTTAAGTGTCTTGCCCAAGGACACAACGACAGCAGTCATCAGTGGGAGTCGTGAAGTAGGTCTTATGGTGGGCTCGAACCCACGACCTTCAGGCCTAAAGGCCAATGCTCTACCAACTGAGCTACTGTATCAAATTGAAAACACAAAACTATTGTACTCAAGTAAATGATTGATAATTATATTAATATCTATCATTTTATGGAGTACTTATGACTAGTACGTTTTCCACATACTGTATGCCGTGCAAAAAGCAGACAGGACATGTCAGCGTGGCCCCCAAACTGCAGCTCCACCTCTGCAGCTTTCATTCCCTCACTCACTTTTGACGAAGACCAATGACTGCGTCCGAAATCAGACAAATACCTCCCTCCATAAACTCCCATCTCTTTTATAATGAATCTTTTTGGATATGCGGCAAGTCCAAGTTTGTTCAAGTCTAGTGTAACACATTTCTATATTTTCTATGTCAAATGTGATGATACCAATGTAATCAAAAGGAAACGGTAGAGCGAGGAAGTATTGGAAGTAACGGAGGTATTGTTTATGGATGCAGACGCTTACCGCTTTTATTTCCTTTTTCGCTTCCAGCAGCAACTCTGCTCGTCAAAGGAAACGTACATACATGCGAATACGCGCCACTGTTCAGTCAGCTAAAAGTTACCACGCAAACAGTAGTCCACCCGTACTAAGATCGAAATAAGCGGATATTTAAACTGTTTAGATTATGTTTCTCGCCATGTTCCGTGAGTTATGAGCAATGCTTGGGCAGCGGGTTCAAACTGCTAGGATGGAACTTAGAGGATCCTGCAGCTTATTAAGTGTTTTTGGGTAGTTTGTTTTATTTTATTTTATTTGGTTTAATTTGTTCTCCAGACAGAAGCCGAATGGACGCCCACGTAAAGGAAGGACAGCTGTACGTTCTGCACCAGAAGTTCGGAAAGGTGAGTGGAGTGGAGGAATATATATATATTTTCGTTAATTATTATATAATCGTCTATCATACATTAGTTTCACATTGTAAGTTGAATTACAGAAGTAAGATAAGAAACTTTATTCTTTCCACAGTGGGGAAACTTCTGTGTTGCAGAGTAGTAAGAGCGCACAAGGAGCTCACACAATTTACATATGTAGCTGCAATTACTTAAATAACTGCAAATGCTTCATAATAATTAAGTATACATCTACATCAGTGGCTTTTAACCAGTGTTGTGGCACATAAAACTTTCAGTGCCTATCACCTAAATGATGAAAATATTGTGAACAGAATATACATCGAGAAAATTATAAATAATTTTTTGCTCTTTTTGGATTTTCTATAATACTATTTGATGAAAATTACTTTGCATTGGTAATAAAGGCTGCAAAGTTTCATATTTATATCAGTTTCAGCTGGTGGTGTGCCATGTGAATTGTTTTCAATGAAAAAGGTGCCACGGCTCAAAAATGGGCAGAATGAATAGATAAAGTGATATTCAGAAATTGCAGTATTGCACATCGTTGCTGTATTTACTATGAACAGTTTAGATGGCATGTAACAAGATGACATTGCCTCAGGAGTTCTCAATGTACAGTCTGACCGAAGGAGAGTGTCCTGGGGGGGTGGATAGTCATGGTCCAGCATGGACCATGACATACCCTTCTGTCCCCCACCTTCTGCACTGATTTTTTTTTTACTTTTCCAAATCCAAATAAGGGTACAATATGAAGCAGATGTATAGTGAAAATCAACTTAAATTTGAGTATGTCTATGAAGCTCTGTCTTGGGCACAGTGCATCAGGTGGGGGACAAACTAACATCTATGCTGGACCATGACTGTCACCCCCTGCAAGACACTCTGGCTGCTATGGAGAGCAGCTTCAGTGACAGACTAATTCATCCTCGATGTGTGAAGGAGAGGTTCCGCAGGTCTTTCCTTCCTGCTGCTGTCAGACTGTAAAACAAACAATGAGGACTAATGAACACTGTCAACTTGATCCCACGTGTCATGCATCGTTGCAGTATCCTTAACTGTCACTTTACTGAGTCACTGTGTCCCAGACCCTCATGCTGCTAATGTACAGATGTAAACATACTGCTGCTAATGTACAGATGTAAACATACTGCTGCTAATGTACAGATGTAAACATACTGCTGCTAATGTACAGATGTAAACATACTGCTGCTAACATGTACAGATGTAAACATACTGCTGCTAATGTACAGATGTAAATATACTGCTGCTAGTGTACAGATGAAAACATTCTGCTGCCAACATGTACAGATGCTAACATATAACTACACTTTGCTTGCACTAGAATACACACCTTTATACTTGCCTCTTGTTTTGCCAAATGTAATACTTTTACACTTCTTTGTATTATTATTTTCAAGATTGAGATTTTATACTTGTTATTGATGCTGGAGTTAGAGAATTTGTTTTATTTTAATTAGTATAGCTATTGTTCACTTATCTTGTGCTGTGTGCTCCTCTTTCCTACTGTTCTATAACTTGTGATGCAACACTGAAATTTCTCCCTGTGGGACAAATAAAGGATCTCTTGATCTTGATCTGATTCACAAAATGACATTGTTCTAAAATTTGATATTGACTAAAAATCAAAGCAAAACGTGTAAAGCAAATGATTAGAATCAAACAAAAAAATATTTAACCTCAAAATACTAAGTGCCATCATATTTAGGCCAGGACTCCACCGGGCGCGTCTCCATTGACGCGCGTTGGCTGCTGCCCGTCAGACGTCCGTAAAACGGAATAGTGGCAAAACCGGCACTGGCTGTGCGTTTAACAGCCCCGTGAGGCTTTGTGTTAAATAGAAGAAGAGGTGTGTGTGTGTGTGTGTGTGTGTGTGTGTGGATGGGACAGTGCGGCGGTGAGGAGAGAGCGCCTCGGAAGTAGACAGGGACAGAGCGATAGCAAAAAGAGCGAGGTGTATGTAAAGTTTTTTCGTATTAACATTACGTGAAAAATAAATGGTAGATTTATGATCAGTAAACAATTATTTCAATTTCCATCCATCCATCCATTATCTACCCTTTAATCCGTTTCTGGGTCAGGGGGGTGGCAGTCAGAGATACCACCCAAGTCTCATAGCACCAGCCCCTCACTGATCCTCTGCAGGTGGTGAGTCCACAGGAGGACGGCTGCTCTCTGAGTGTGAGCATAGCCTTGATCTTTCAGTGGGGGCTTTGGGCAAAGTGGGGTTAAGTGTCTTGCCCAAGGACACAACGACAGCAGTCATCAGTGGGAGTCGGTGGAGAAGGTGTAGAGGTGGGAATTGAACCCACAACCTTCAGGCCTGAAGGCCAATGCTCTACCAACTGAGCTACTGTCGCCCTAATTATTTCAATTTAATACATGAAAAAAAATTGCACACATTTGTTAATAATCATTGTCATTAACAAACACAAACACTTATAACAAGGACCACAGCATATGTCAATACATGGTTAATAATGTGGTAAACCTATTCCATTGTATTTTCAATGGAAAACGGACCCGACACACGTAGACGGACGTAAAAAATAGGATTGTTTCTATTTCGTCCGTCTGTGTCCGTTGCACCCTCCGTTGACGGACAGCTCCCGACGCGCGTTGGACGGACGCATGTTGCAGGCAGCGGAGCCACTTCCATTCACCCTCATGGAGATAACGGTGGAGTCGGGGCCTTAGTCTCGCTTAAGCTGCTTTCACACCGCCAACGCTGGAACGCTGATGCCAGGCACACCAGACGCACATTCTCTAATTTTCAGAAGCAGGGGTCTTCATACCAGAAGTCCTGGCCAGCTGTGGCGCGCGCAGGAAGTGGCGGAAGTAGCGGGCTGACTTTGATGCTAACAGAGTTAAGCTAGCGGCTTTTTTTGTAAAGTTCTCCAATAATGCAGCTCTGCAGCGTCTCTGTGTCCAGAGACCTTCCAGAGACTTTATTTAACAGCAGTATGTGTCCACGGAGGCATAGACGTCGGAACTAGGGGTGCGGGGGGTGCGGCCGCACCCCCTCCGCGTGTGCCGGGAGCGAGAAGTTATCACTATCCTGCGTTCCTTGCAGCCCAAAACCCGCTCCATGTTGTCGGAGAAGCTTATGAAGCTCTGTCTGGCTAATATCTGTCGCAGCCTCTGAGCGCTCTTTCTCAGCCTTGCGCAGATTAGAGACCTGGCTACACCAGTGACGTGCGGTGGGGGATCAATCATGTGTTCATATGATTATACATCATATAAACCAACAGGACCTACAGGAACAGGAGCGGCTTATACACAATTTGTTTGGCTACAGCAGAATATGATTTAATGTCTGCATAGTTTTCTCATACAAAACGCAAACGTTTGTAAAAAGTACAAAGTGTGTTATGGGCCTTACCTTAGGTATTAATGAACAGCACAGACCACTTCAGTTAGGACCAGTTTCATGTTTAAGTCCAGATAATAGTTTGAGCACAGACATGTAATCCTCCATTTGGAAATAAGTTCAATGAGTTTTAAAAAGTAAAAAAAACGGGTGTCTCCTCCGTAAACTCCGAGTTTTGCTGCAGCCGACTCCCGGGTAAATCCAATTTCTAAATTCAACCTTACCCTTCACCTCCTTTTCTTATGATTCATATCATTATTGGAAGCAAAACATTACTCTAAGTGCATTTAAATTATCTTAAAATGTATTATAGGTATGTTAGCCAAACCTGTAGCTGCCCTTAGCAGAAGAAGAACAAGAAAGGAGCTTTCTGATGGACTTGGATGCAGCCAAAGTTTGGGCTCACAAGCGCCCCCTTGAGGCTTTCCTCACTTACAAGCTGTGGTTGAGCGCGATTAAGACCCATGTTTGCTTCAAAAACACACTTTATGAGCCATCCTCTTAAATGTAAACATGTTGATTGTAAATTAAATATTTTTGAACTTTTTAAACCGTGATAAACAGAGAAAACAGTTTGATAGCACCTCACAGGACTCTCCCTGCATGTGAGCTGTTGCTTTTTACGTCTCCCAAGAGAGGCTTGCCTCACAGCGCCGCTCTGTCAAATCTGCGATTTCAAGGTATAAATAAATGAAATAAGGCACAGCACAAATCACTTGATAAAGTGACCAAACATTATTGTATCCATTTTATTACTTTTCTTTCTATGATCTTAGGTGAGGGCCTTGCCTGCCTCATCTGACCGCACGTCACTGGGCTACACAACACAATGAAGCCACCGGAGAGACTGACGCATGAATGCGTATTGAAAAAAAAAATGTTCAGTTTGATAAGTGACTTGCTTGATATATATTGTTTATTTTTTTGTTTTTCTTAACAATTAAGATGGTATGTTATTATCCAGTGTAATCCAAGTATGAGTCTCTCCCTCGACTCTCCCAACAAAAACCCGCCCCCCCTCTCAGAAAATAGTTCCGACGTCCATGCACGGAGGTGCGCCATACGTTTATTTTATTATTAAACGGTACTTCCGCTTCAGTGAACACGCTCAAAGGAGTTGCATAAAGTCACGGGAGCATGAAAACGCATATGTTCACAAGCACTATGTCCCCCATCGTCAACCCTGGTTTTAGTCCTGGTGTAGCTCCTGTTTTGGCTGTTTACAGTATGTTCAGTCTGCTCGCTCAGACCACTTATGTCCCCGTGACCACTTTGCGGCTCTCTGATTTGTCGCTGCACGAACGTCCTGAGGAAACGCTCAGCCAAATGTATCTCCTGCGTGCGTCGATCTTCCGCTCCTGCACCTCCCCCGCGCTTTTGCCGTGCAGTCCGTGCGTCTCTACCGTGCAGTCCATGCGTGCATTCAGAGACGCACATGCATTTTGACGCTCTAATGCGCGTCACCTTTGACTTTGCATTGATAGCTGACGCAATGCATGATCTGATGTGAAATCAGCTTTAGCATTTTTACGACATAGATCCAGGTAGTATAGGCCTTGGCCCTGTCGATTACGGTTGGTAAAAATAAATACAATTATTTATTTGGTCAAATTTTGCTCAGGTCTTTTGCATTAGGACATGCTTCATATTCACTCTCAAAATTAACCCTAAAATGTAGAATTTTTCAGAAGGATAGTTTGTTTTTCTCTGCAATATATTCTGGCTAGCGTCACTGCTTCGCCAAATAATGTTTTTTTTTCAATCAACACAATATATTTGTTTTGTCATTAATGAACTACCACACTTACAAAATAAATACTTCAACTAAAATGATAAACAACATCTCTTTGCAGAGTCCAAGGAGTATGAAAAAGAGCGGGACGTAGCATTATTATGATGATAAACCCGTTTATTATCTCCAGTATGTTTGACATGACAGACGAAGTCTCAACAAGAAGGCACATATTACTATAATGAAAAATAATATCACCATCCATCCATTTTCTTCCCCTTCATCCATTTCTGTGTGGGTTGGGGTGGCAGTCAGAGCTGCACCCAGTACACAGAGCACCAGCCCCTCACTGATCCTCCTGCAGCACAGGAGCCTTGACCTTATAGAGGGGGCTTCAGCTTAAGTGGGGTTAAGCATCTTAGCCAAGGACACAACGACAGCAGACATCAGTGGGAGTTGGTGGAGAAAGTCTTGTGGTGGACTCGAACCCTTGACCTTCAGGCTCAAAGGCCAATGCTCTACCAACTGAGCAACTGTCGGCCACTGAAAAAAAAAAAAGTGTTGTTTTAAACATATGGTTGAAATACTTTCCCTTACTAAGGGAGCAGGGTCACACCAGGCCCAAACGCGATTACGTCATCACATGCAGGACAAAAACTTAATTGTAGGTTAAGTTATATTGACCTAATGAAACCACTTGAGTTGTATTGAACCATAAATTCACTTTACATTCAATTTCTTTGTTTTTGAGTAGAATTGTATCCTAACTCAGCTATGGCCCAAGCTGGACTTCCTGATGACCTTGCCCAGCTTCTTTCTGTCCCCGTCTGTGAAGTCTGCAGTGTAGAGAGTGAAGAGGAACCGCGCAAGGCCTGTTCCCTGAGGAGCCCCCATACTTCATGGCAGGCCCTCAGACACACAGACCCTGATTCTCACAAACCGGGGTAGGAGGTGCTAAAAAAATGTAAGAATAGAATCCTCACAGTGGAGCCGGCTTCTCCAAGTGAGACAGTTGGAGAGGGGGATGATAGTGTCTTCCACTCCGCTATCAGGCCGGTAGGCAAACTGCAGTGAGTCCATCGCTGAGTTCACTGTCATGACCAGCCTCTCCAGAGTTTTTCATGAAGTGGAAAGCCAGAGCCACCTGTTTAAAGTCGTTGAGGTCTTTGGCCTGTGTTATCTTGGGCACTGGTACCACACAGGAGGTCTTCCAAAGATCTAGTACCAACCTCAGCTTGAGGCTCATGTGGAAGACATGCTCGCTCACTCCATAAAGTTTGTCTGCGCAGGAACGAAAGAGCCTGGAGCTGAGGAAGACCGCAGATGAACCATCTGGCTTTCTGATCCTGATCTTCCTCTTCTCTGTCCTCACATGTCACATGTGCAATAATGTCAGAATGTGCAAAATGGGACCACTGTCCATTGTCACTTAGTACTTAGTACTTAGTAGCTATTAGCCCAGAGTCTCATGCGGCTAACGTATTCAGTAGTATCATCACTGTGAATTTCAATCTACAGAACTAATGACTCTTACTTCAATATTCTTGTGCCAGGGTGTATGTATACACATGTTTATATTTCTTTGCTCTATAGTATACTGGTTAGGCCCGAGCCCCGAACGGGGTAAGGGCCTATTGCCTTCACAATGGTGAAAACAAATGGTGGCGGTGCGTGACGGATGTGTCAGCGCCCGTCACTCACTACAACGTGACGGTTGCGTGCGTAAACTCTAACGCTTTAAAATGATGTATCACGTGCCATTGAAACCTATATTGTTTTTGCTCGAGACGTCGAAAAAATGTCTTTCTTTTTTTCTTCTGCACTTTGAGCCTTAATTTGACCCCCTGAATATGCATGAAAAGACTTGGCGAAAATCTTTATATTTTGGTATTTTTATGGGACTCAAAAAACAGCCAAAATAATACCCCTATGGGAGTTTTGGAGATCAAGTTAGTCATAGAGCCATGAAATTCGGTACACCTGTTCCTCTAGTCAAGAAATGAATTTTTTTTATTATGGCCCCGCCCTCTGACAAACAGGAAGCCCATAAATCTCACTGCAAAATGGAAAAATGAACAGCAAAAGTTTTCATACATGTCGGTTGGAAACTATCTCCTCCATGGCCGTTTCACCGATTCGATTATTCGATTATTTTCCTTGGGGATATGAACAAAGGAAACTTCAGGCAGGAACTCTCCAAATACAGACAGCTCATCACATGTCCAACCAGAGAGAAAACACAATGGATGCATTGTAGTGCAGCAGCTCTTAGTGGAGCTTTCTGAACTATATTTGTCTATGTTTTGGACTTGATTCTGAATCAAAATGCTCTTATTCTGTTTTTCTGTACAGTTGCCATGCCCCCTTTTGGTCACGTGGTTGCAATCCAGCTATATATACAGTGGGGCAAAAAAGTATTTAGTCAGCCACCGATTGTGCAAGTTCTCCCACTTAAAATAATGACTGAGGTCTGTAATTTTCATCATAGGTACACTTCAACTGTGAGAGACAGAATGTGAAATAAATCCAGGAATTCACATTGTAGGATTTTTAAAGAATTTATTTGTAAATTATGGTGGAAAATAAGTATTTGGTCACTTCAAACAAGAAAGATCTCTGGCTCTTACAGACCTGTTACTTCTTCTTAAGAAGCTCTTCTGTCCTCCACTTGTTACCTGTATCAATGGCACCTGTTTGAACTCGTTATCTGTATAAAAGACACCTGTTCACAGCCTCAAACAGTCAGACTCCAAACTCCACTATGGGCCAGACCAAAGAGCTGTAGAAGGACACCAGGAAACGAAATGTAGACCTGCACCAGACTGGGAAGAGTGAATCTACAATAGGCAAGCAGCTTGGTTTGAACAAATCAACTGTGGGAGCAATTATCAGAAAATGGAAGACATACAAGACCACTGATAATCTCCCTCAATCTAGGGCTCCACGCAAGATCATCCCGTGGGGTCAAAATGATCATGAGAACGGTGATCAAAAATCCCAGAACCACACGTCGGGACCTGGTGAATGACCTGCAGAGCGCTGGAACCAAAGTAACAAAGGTTACCATCAGTAACACACTACGGGGACAGGAATCAAATCCTGCAGTGCCAGACGTGTCCCCCTGCTGAAGCCAGTGCATGTCCAGGCCTGTCTGAAGTTTGCCAGAGAACACATGGATGATACAGCAGAGGACTGGGAGAATGTCATGTGGTCAGATGAAACCAAAGTAGAACTGTTTGGTATAAACTCGTCGTGTTTGGAGGAAGAAGAATACTGAGTTGCATCCCAAGAACACCATACCTACTGTGAAGCATGGGGGTGGAAACGTCATGCTTTGGGGCTGTTTTTCTGCTAAGGGGACAGGACAACTGATCCGTGTCAAGCAAAGAATGAATGGGGCCATGTATCGTGCGATTTTGAGCCAAAACCTCCTTCCATCAGTGAGAGCTTTGAAGATGAAACGTGGCTGGGTCTTCCAGCATGACAATGATCCCAAACACACCGCCCGGGCAACAAAGGAGTGGCTCCGTAAGAAGCATTTGAATGTCCTGGAGTGGCCTAGCCAGTCTCAAAACCTCAACCCCATTGAAAATCTGTGGAGGGAGTTGAAAGTCCGTGTTGCTCGGCGACAGCCCCGAAACATGGAGGAATGGGCCAAAATACCAGCTACTGTGTGTGCAAATCTGGTAAAGACCTATAGTAATTGTTTTACCTCTGTTATTGCCAACAAAGGTTATATTACAAGGTATTGAGTTGAATTTTTGTTGTTGACCAAATACTTATTTTACAAATAAATTCTTTAAAAATCCTACAATGTGAATTCCTGGATTTTTTTTCCTCACATTCTGTCTCTCACAGTTGAAGTGTACCTATGATGAAAATTACAGACCTCTGTCATTATTTTAAGTGGGAGAACTTGCACTGTCGGTGGCTGACTAAATACTTTTTTGCCCCACTGTATATATACAGTAAATATACATGTATATATATTATATACATTCCATTGTAATTTATTCACTGGTGCCCTGAATCAAGACTATTATCAATTATTGTATTTACTACATGATTGTGTTTGTTCTAATATCCAAATAATTTAAGTTATGTGTGATATCGATTCAAAACCCTTACAAAGGCTTGAGTGATATATGGTTGGAAAGATAAGCAAATGTAGTTTGTGACAAGATTATGTGAGTAAATCACAGTAAAAGCTTCTTCAGTAATAAAATGTAATTCAAACAAATGTGTGAGCTATATAAAATTCAAGTCAGACATTTGGTTCAAGTTATGACCAGTATTTTGGAACTAAAAGCGCAATTTATGTCAAATGTCGTGTACAATCCATGTCTATAAGTGAAAAAATAGTGTCTTGTCACTAACTGTAAAAAAATGTAAAATTACGCAGAACACGGAAGGAAAAAAAAAAATCGAATTTGCCTATTGTTTTGCATAGAAAACAACTAGATTTAGTTCCTGCACAGGTGCATAGCAGTAGGTTAAAATACTTAAAAAATCTACCATAAAATTATAAGTATAGAAAGCAATAGTTAGCAAATTTTCATTTGCAATTATTATATCACTGCTTTTTCATTCAATATTGAAGGGAATATTAATAGACTAACGGCGTAAGATCAGGATGTGCTTCAAAAGCTCAGGCCTCCTGCAATTTCAAACTGGTGTGAAAGGAAGTATGTCATCGATGTTTTGGAGCTCAGGGCTGTGTTTACATCTGCGTGGTAACTGGGCCAAAGCGCTGAGCGGGTAGTCTGCAGATACAGTGGAGCACTTTGTTGTCACTTCCTTATGAGCTAAAACTTTATTGGACTAAAACGTTTTTGGACTATAACTGTATGTCTTCTCCAATGTAATGGAGTTAAATTCAGGGGCTATAATGATTTTGAGTTTCAGTAAAAAAAAAAGTTGATGACAAAACCTTTCCAGAAAGCGTTGATCTTACTTTACTTTACTTTCTGTTTGAACATATATACATTATTTTGTAAAACTTGAATTTAAAGGAACAATATGTAAAAATCTGGCCAAAAGTGGTACTGCAGTCACAGTCAATATTTTGTAGTCCTCTCCCACTCTCCCTGACTCAGGTTGCCAGATTCACACCAAATCCAGCAGCAAACACAGGGAATTATTTTATCAGTTGTTTGTCCGTCTCCATTCACATTGCCATGACAGCCGTGCTAATGCTGAATGAATGTTTTGATTCATGTTTTTTTATTATTATTATTTGGACATTTGAGATAAAAAACAAAAACAAAATAAAAGCAATGTAATTATACATAGTTTATGCAAAATACATAAGCAATTGATGTCCAAAATAGGAGTGGGAAGAATGGATGTTGGAACGTATTTCTTCAGCGTATCAACATCAGGGTTTGCTCAAGAGGATATCACCTTTCAATTTTATTTATTCCCTATTTTTTAGACAAACATGTAAAAGTCCCACATCAAAAAGAGACTAACATTATTTTAATTGGGGTACATGTAGTCTTAAATGATTATTTTGACAATTAAGCTATAATCTGCAAAAAAACGTCTTGACCTTCGTCTTTTACCGTTTTTAGAGCAATCTGTCATAGAATGTGATAACATGCAATACATACAAAAAGACATAGCCCGGAATCGAACCCGGGTTCTGCATCGTAAGCGCACAGTTTTGACCACTAGACCACCAATTCACACAGTTAGCCACTGTGAAGAACGGACTCAAACTAGCACATTCTGCAACACACGTAAACTTTTATCAGCTGTCTCAATTGTTCAAAGGCATCCCGATATAAATCCTCGTTTTAGTCTTTGTTTTGTCATTAATGATTTGAGAGTCATAACAAGACCTTTTTTAGTTCTGCGCCACATGTTATTTTAACTCTGAGATTAATGAGCCGCGCGGAGTTCTGGCAACCCAATCACGGACTTACATGACACTTCCTGATTGGCGAAACGGCGGAGGGTAGGACATCAAAATCAAAACAATAACAACTTTTACGGGTCATAAAACTAATTTTGATATTCAAATATCTCGGATGAACTACTGTTATCAGTTAAAGATGTGTTTGAAAAGAACATGATTTATTAATGCCTTTTTAAATATTCGGGTCATTTAATGATGACTTGACATGCAAATATTACATATTGCTCCTTTAAAATGGAAATTAAAATTGAATTTGTTTTGGATTTATCTCATCCTTTCTCAGATTGTATTTTCAAACTCACTCAGGTACTCATTCAGGTCTCTCCCATAGACAAGTCTCTCCAGAGGATTCGATGTAAGCTAGCTACAATATTTTCAGCCGGACTTGATTTCTTCTTTGATCATTTTTTCGCTTTAGTTCCCTCTTCTCTTCATCACTGTTGCGTCGTTTGGGCTGTTTTGCTGCAGTTACAGTAAAGCCTGGTTCACACGAGACGATTTTAAAATTGTCGGCCGATTTTTTTTTCTCCGTGTGAGACCCCACACACGGAGATAAAAAATTACGGGTCTAACCACTTTGGTTGTACAGTGTGTGGTGCCCAGCCACACGGCAAAATCATGCAAACCACACACATCACACACAAACCGATTTCAACCCCGAGCATTCACAGGTCACCGGAAATCTCACAACATCTCTCGAGATCAAGCGTGACTTCAGAGTGTGCGGGCCTCTCCGTTTCACGCAGCCTATAGAGACTCTCGTCTGACCACAGCAGCCACAGATACCATGAGGACGAACACATGTATGTGGATTTTACTGCTCTACAGTTCTCTGGCCCGTACTGTCTGTGCTGTTCAACAATACAGTTTGTACGGACGACCTGTGAATGCATCACACACACTGCTAGACATGAAACTTTACATACGCGCAAACCAACAAGCACGGCTGCAGTAACGGCTGTATCAACGTCTGTACTGTATTAGGACAGAGTGCAAAGTAAACGTACAAACACAACCCATCAGTCTGAGCATTTAGTGTACTAATCCCGTCCGAATAGGGCTTATGCCAACACTACCTGTGCAGCAGCAATTTCTGCCCAATTCCTCTCCTTGTCATTTCGGTGATGATATTCTTTACACGAAATGTCATACATACATACATTCACGGTGTTGCCAGAGGTCAACTAGTTGTTCCTCCATCTCTGAGGTCCACCGAACTTTCTGGTGCGCCATGCCGCTGACTGTTTTTTAGTTTTTTTACGGTGTTTCCTTGCCGGCTCGTCTCGTCTTCTGATTGGCTACACGCCGCAGTCATGGCAACGCGCTCGTCTGTCCCCGGGGGACACCACACACAAAGAGAAATCGGGCCAAAACAATCCAACATGTTGGATATCCCCGATATTGAGATCGGAGCAGTCCCGAAGTCCTTCCGAGCGACGAGCACAGTCTTAAGACACCACACACGGCAGGAAAATCCATCAGATTTTTTGTTACAATATTCGGAGCGTTCTTACGATTGTCGTAGGGGTAAATCGGGTCCAAAATCGGCCTAATTATCCTGCTGTGTGAACCAGGCTTAAGAGGAGTTATAGCCAATTCTGCTAACATGCTACTGTGTTTAGCAGCGCTGTAGAGGTTAGAGGACGCAGCCTCGTTCTGAGATTGGAGGAGAGCAGGCGTCACGCTAAGTCTCTACTCAGCACTTTTTACGGCCTGAATTCATACACAAGCTGAATCAATGTGTGACGGTTCTTTTTACAGAACACAAGGCTTGGTCGGAAAGGGCGTTTTCAGAAGTTTTTAATTAAAAACTCAGTAGAAAAAACAGTGGGAAATTACAAAACACGTATTTACAGAGCACAGTGAAAAGTCTTCAGGCGAAAAGGATATTTACAAATAAAAATATACACGACTTCTGCAATAAGTCTCTTTTCCCTATACTGTAACACTTGCTCCTGCAGTCCACGTTACCTTCACTGTAACCGAGTCACGACTGCCATGGGGCAGACAAGCACACCTTATGTACCCTGCCGGCCCCTCCCACGTTACAAAACCAATCATCCTATTAACCAACCATATCTACAATACATGGCGCTTTCCTTAGGTTCATGATTTCACATTACAATTCTACATTGACACATATACAATGAAATAAATTGTGAGCACACTACGAAGAGTCCAAATGTCCATGCAAATGAGCTGTGGTCACATGACCCACAGACAGGTGCATTTAATCCTATGGCTCCTTGTGTCCGGGTTTGCCAAAACGCACCATGGAGACGCCCCGACCACGCCAGCACACAGGCGAGTGAATGACACATGTAACAGATTTAACACACCATGCAACGCTTCCAAGTGTGCACCCTGAAGACGCGTTCACGCACGCTACATGTCACAAACACAGTCCCTAGCAGTAGTCAATGAATGGGCTTGGCCGTTGCGCGCAGCCACCATGGCACCGGGCGCGCGCATCTTCACGTGCGCTCCGTGGGACAGCGTGCTCAGGGACGGGCTCACCCCGTCACACAATGAGCTCAAGTTTTCAATTAAATTACGGATTATAATACAACTTGTATGTGAACTCATTAAAAAATAATCAGGTATAGCATCTTTAAACACATAAAAGACAAAGACAGAAAACACATGGACAAAAGAAGACGAAGACACACAAAGAAAGCACATGGACCGAAACAAAGGACCACATGGCCACCCAAATTGGCCAGCCCAACACAAAGCTTACAATTTTTTTACTTTATGAGGTTATTTTCATTGTCCAATTCCAAATTTAGATTATTTAGATATTCTTTAAACGTCCAATTTCAATTTTGCTTATTCAGATATCTTTAAATTTAAAATTTTTTGGTGCCGTAAAGATGGCGCCGTGGCAAGAGCTCTGGTGTGTGTCCTGGTGCACACCGGGGTAGTCTTGCACAGTTTTTCCAATGTGGTTTTACTGCAAATGGCAAATAAATGAATCTGAATCTGAATTTCAGTTTAGAAATCTGAAGTCATTAAATTCTAACACATTAATTCGTAACTGGACATAAAATGACTATTTAAATACAGACGTAACTCATACAGGCGTTACCCTTTTGAATGAAACCCTGTTTTATTCAAGCTACTAAGGCATAACTCTGCGTTATCCTAAATGAACGCGCCGTTCATTGCGCTCACACTTCTCTCTTGAATTAGTCCTGGACATAATTTGTTGCAACGTCATCAGGAAAAACTGTAGTTCTCCCGTCAACTCCAATCCGGAGGCAGGCCTGCCTCAAAAATTGTGTCCCCAATGCAGTTCTTCGGCTGCTCCGAACTCCATGTTTGAGGCACTCTCAGCTCCGCAGAGAAGTATATTGGGATCCGGCATCGAAGGACCAAGTAGTTAATGCTGATATTTAACCGCAGTTGAACCTGACAAAATCTCACACAACAAACAGACATAGTTAAACTTGTTTAACTATGTCTGTTTACTTGTTACTCAGTACAAGAAGAAAATGTCTTGACAGAGACTGAGCCTTTCTCAGGACAGGTATAAAGCTCAAAACAGTCTGTAAGCTACTTTCATACTAGAAGACACACACGAAAGTAAGAAGCAACAGAGCAAGGAACAATGGCAAGACCTTCCTTGTTCAAAAGCCTGATTTAACATATGAGTCCTCCCAGACTTCCTGAAGCCTTCCTGGAGCCAAAAGTGAATTACAATACAAGCTTTCTACACTATATTTTAGAGAGAAAAGATTCACACACCTAGTCTTACTTGCTAATTAAAAATAATGTATTAGAAGTGTGACATTTCGGCGTTATGCCTTCATCAAGCAAACAGCCATGTTTGCATTAGACTCCTCCTACGAACTAGTATTGATGTGCAAATCTACTTCAGTACAATATATTGTACTGAAGTATATATTGTAGGAATTAATAAAAATTAACAACAAACAACAAACAACATTGCAATGACAATTGACAATAACAGTAACATAATCATTAAAGTTGGAAAGAGATGAAAAAGGGTTGGTAGAGCATTGGTTTTTCAGCCTGAAGGTCGTGGGTTCGAGCCCATCACGAGACCTTCTCCACCAACTCCCATTGATGTCTGCAGTCGTTGTGTCCTTGGGTAAGACACTTAATCCCACTTTTCCTGAAGCCCCCACTGAAGATTAAGGCTATGCCATAGAGCAGCCATCCTCATGTGGACTCACAATGTGCAGGAGGATCAGTGAGGGGCTGGTGCTCTGTGTACTGGGTGTAATTGCTTGCCTACCCCCCCGACCCAGAAATGGATTAAGGGGTAGAAAATGGATGGATGGATGCATACACATACTCAAAGATGAATCTGTACGGCAGCGGAGATGGTTGTGAGTGGTATTGGTGACTGTCTTCCTTGAGCACATTGCAGATCCTTATTCAGTTTATGATCAAATTGAACGTTTTCTCCAGTTTGTACTCCGTAGAAGTTAGATTTTTAATGTCCATGTAATATTAAACAAAAAAAACTGAGAAATTATGAAAATGAATGATATATTTAACAAAAATGGATAAAATGAGAATATATTATAATAATAGATACATGTGTGGGTTGTTAAGGAAGTTTCTACCCAATGAAGGAGAAAACTCAAAGGTCTTTGTCTGATCAAAAGCGTAAGTTTATTGTTAACATACGTACGGAGAGTCAGCACATACACAAGGCAGCATGTACTAGCTCTGAGGGCAGAGCCCCAAGTTTCCTGTATACAAGACACACACGAGAGACAGTCCCGCCCACAACAGATTGGAGGGGGCCACCCGTGAGGAGGCGCATGGGGAGCGTTTGGCGCCGTCTGGGAACGAGGTGCGAACAGACAGACAATGGTCTAAATGCAGGTCATACAGATGCAAGACACGGAAGACACAAGGGTGTGACAGACAGCAGGACGTAGAAGATGCACACATACAGACCGATAGATATGCAAGAGGCGAAAGGCACAAGGGTGTGACAGGCAGCAGGATGTAGAAGATGCACACATACAGACCGATAGATATGCAAGAGGCGAAAGGGAGGACAGTGATTTGCGCCATTGTCTGTAGGTGTCGGGGGGGGGGGCTCCTTCCTGGAACAGGGACATATGACATATGAATAGACACAGGCAGGGTTGCATGAATACTAGTCGCTTGCCATCACACTCCTTTCCCGTGATAATGTAAAAACCCCAGTTTTACAGAGATCACATTCAGGTGTGCGAGTATTGACCTTGGCCCCTGAGTAAAAGAAGAGTTGTTGATGGGCAGGTTACGCCGCCGTCACCCAAGCCTCTTGTATTACGGGGGTGTGGTCAAAGCTCTTCGCTGTGATACCCTCCCCCTAAATTGTGGGCGGAACAAGTGGAAAAATAAAAACAAAAGTAAACAAGAAAGAAAAACGTTAGACAAAGTCGTCGTCCGAATCGCTGATATAATCAGGATCGGAGTTCAGTGGGACCGCGGCCAGGTCCGCCTCAGGGTCTCTGTGTTGAATGGACACAAAGTGAGTGGATATCATTTTACCAACGGCCCGAAACACCATGGGTAATACACATGAAAATAAAATCATAACGGTCAATAGGGCTAAACCAAGATTAATGAGCACACTTCGCCAGGAGGACAGGAGCCAGTCCAGACCGTGAGGAGTGTCCGTGACATTGTCCGCTTGCATGGCGTCCCGGAGTCTAGTCAGATTGGCTATGCCCTGTTGGATAAGACCTCCGTCCTCATCGTTGGCCGGAATATATGTACAGCAGGACGACCCGATGATCGTGCATACGCCTCCCACAGACGCGGTCAGGTGGTCCAGGACCAGCCGGTCGAACAGTGCCGCCTTGCAGTCAGTGGCACCGCTCCCTATGAGCGTGTGTGGAGCGTTAGTGGTCATGGCGATGTTTGGTCTTGGAGCGGCAAGACTCTATTTGCGTTGAAGCCTTGGCCTCAGCACTCGGTTGGGCAGAGTGCTCGGGATTTGGGGTGTGGCCTTGGGGTCCGGGGGCTGGGGAGTTGGGCAAAGGGGGGTTGCCTCGGCAACGCTGGGATCCTCTGGGTGTTGTTGTTGGCCTGCTTCACCGATGGTGGCCGCACGCCGGCCAACCTCTTCAGCGTAGGGAGCCGCGGATGGGCCTGGTCCGTCCGCGCCCTCGGTGTCCTCGTCTATGGCCCTCAGTGGCAGCACCGCACGACAGTGGTTGGCGTGGATCCAAGTTGTCCTCTCCGCGACCTTAACGGCAGTGTCCGTCACCAGGAGGGGAGGAATGGGCCGAGCCAGCGCTTGGACCGCCAATGCTTTCGTCTCGTTTCCTTCACCAGGACCCAGTCGCCTGCGCAGCCTGTGGCAGGGCGCTCCTGACCTGGGCAGAAATAGAGGACAAAAGTGCATTAATTTCCTTACAATAGGACAGCATGTCGTCATCACACAAAGAGGTGCTTGGCAGATCTCTGTTCGGGGGTCCCGCGCCCAACGTGGGGCTAGCGGCAGAGCTTTGAGTGCCATTCTCTCGCTCGCACGTGCCTCCGGACCAGGGGGCGTAACTGCAGTGTTTACGTATATCAATGCCCAGAAATTCACCCACTTCCTCAATGACTTTTGCTACAAAGTCGGACTCACCACTGTGGCGCGTTGCTCGTGGCGTGTATGCCTGCAAATACTTCAGTCCATTTGGACCAGAGATCCGCCAGACCCAGACAGTATTACTTACCTTGGCATGGTGTGAGTTCAACAAAGTCCCTTTGGACATGTTGAAATGGGCGCAGGGGCGGAGGATGAGCAGCCTGTTGGATACTTTTGGGACTTACCTGGGTTGTGCGCGGGGCATATAGCGCATGTTTGGCTGAATCTCTGTGCAAATGCCGTAAACCCCTTTGTATACCAATTTTGTGTGATTAAATCACACATCATCCCTCCTTTTGAGGCATGGTCTCGACCATGTGCTAAAATTGCAAACTGTCTGAAGAAATGCCGTGGTAGGCACGGTTTGCTGTCTGGTCCCAGCCACACACACCATGCCGTCGTTGAGCCCCATTCCCCTCCCACAGCAGCGTCTCTGCTGGAGTAGAAAATATCAACGTCTTGAGTGAGGTAGTGTGTGTGTGTGTGTGTAGAGGTGCGTATGCCGCTGCCTTGTCCGCGCGCCGATTCCCTGCAGAGATGGGATCAGTGGCATTAGTGTGGGCCTGGCATTTGCATACAGCGATCTCTAAGGGCATCATTACAGCTTTCAGCAGACGTTCAACCTGTGTGGAATTAAGAATTGGTTTACCATCAGATTTCATAAAATTGCGGTGTTTCCACAGTGCTTCCCAGTCGTGCACCACAGAGAAACCATAACGCGTATCACAGAATATGTTACCAGTTTTGCCCGCTGCCAGCTCACAAGCCCCGGTGGGCGCGACCAGCTCAGCGGTTTGTGCTGAGTGGTAGTGGGGCAAACTACCAGAGTCTATAGTATCAAAATCAGAACACACAGCATAGCCGACTCGGTTCTTCCCAGTGTTGTCACGTGACGCGGCTCCGTCTGTATAAAAAAAATCAAGTCAGGATTAGTCAGAGGCCTGGGAGGTCTTTCAGGTCTGGCCTGGGAGTGCATATCTGTTCTATTGTGGCGATACAGCAGTGTGCCTCCCCTTCCTCTGGCGTGGGCAGCAGCGAGGAGGGGTTCAGCTGTGTGCATCCCTTCACCGTAGTTCAAAGAGCACCGTGTTGTACCCCAGCCAACGAGCCGCAGAAAGGCGAGAGGCCCTCTGCTCTAACAGGATCAGGGAAACAGCATGGGGCACAAGCAAAGTTAGTTCAGTGTATCCCACAAGGTCACGTGATGCTAGGGCCGCTTTCTCAGCGGCAGCCACAGCCCGCAGGCAGCGAGGCAACCCTGCTGCCACGGGATCGAGTTTTGCTGAGAAGTAAGCAGTGGGTCTCAGTGGCCCTCAGTGAGGGCTGCAAAAGTACCGACTGTTCCGTTCATCTCCAGTTGCTTTTCTCCCGGATCGTCCTCAATTCATATTGTGGGCTTTTGTGCCAAAGTGGAGGCTCATTTCCTCCTGATCCATACTACTGTCATCCCTGGAGCAGGGGTAGTTTATCTCTCATCTGAAAAAGAAATATCAGAACACAAAAAAAAACACAAAAAATGCCCACTTTCGCTTGTCAATCTTTTTCCCAATTGGGCAAAACATAACTGCATTGACAGGTGGTGTGTGGCATCAGGGCGGAGGCTGTAGCCAAATACAGAACAACAAAATGTATGTTTCTAATTTTATACTCCCCTAAATGTGAGTTTACAGACCAAAGTTGTCCTCCGCCCAATGACCGCTCACTGCGGTTGGACCGAATCACTGTCAGGGCAAACAGCAGAGGGAGGACTCCCAATATCTTCAGCGAGGTATTTCATCTCCGAGTACTTTCCGCAGAGTACTTTTCTCAGAGTACTCATCCCAGAGTACTCTCACTTTTACACCTGTTCAATAAAGGTCGTTATCTTTGAATCTCTAGTACTTACACCGTATGCTGTTGACAAAAAAGAATTATTCCATGATCACATTAAAACATTACAGACACATTTGTTATTCCATGATTCCGTTCAGCATTCCTCATTTCACTCCACACTCACATCACAGTCACATCACAGTCACATCACAGTCACATCACAGGCCGGTTCCCCACGTTAGTATTGGTCCAGAGTTTGTTAAGGTCAGCGTAGTGTACTTTGACATGACACACAAACATATAACATACACAAAACATATAACACACAAACATGTAACACACACAGAAGGCCTGTACTTTTAACTTTGTTATATTTTTCCATGTCCAATTCCAATTGTCTCATGAGCTATTTCTTATTGTTGCAACTTTCAGAGCCTGCAGAGCTTAAAAGAGTTTTCCTAAAAGGATCCATTTCCAACTTTAGTGTTTACCACGTGGTCTGTATTTCGGGCTTATCACAGATTGTGTCCCCTATATCTCTAATGAGCTCTTGTCACCTAAAAAATGTTTATTTTCCTTATTTTTTTTTTTCTTTTTCAATAAAGCCAGGTCGGATTCATTAAAAATGTAAATTAGTCTCAAACTTTAATACTTCACCTTTGTTTCACGATAAAAATGTTTTTGTTGCTCATTAAGTAGCACAGATAGTGGTGCCTATCTCAATAAACGTACTCCGTTAGCCTATCTTCCCTACACTGCATGAATTTTCAAACTCCAAGTTATTGTCTGGGAACGACCGGAGAGAGCAGCTTAGGTCGTTCGCGTGGTTGACCTCCAAATTTTGTGCGGGCGTCACTATCCACTTGTTGTGGCTAATAACTTAGCAATCTCAGGGTTTGGTGTCAATTTCCAGTGGTAGTTAACTTTTGGGACCGGTGCCTCCTTTTATTTATCTATTTTTAATTGAGTCTGCACATAAGGTCTCGGCCTAGTAGATTAACCGGGGACAATGGGGAATATAGAAAAGAATGTTTAAGCTGGTTGCCCTGAGAATCAAAACACGTTAGCGGTGACGTAAATTGCTCTTTAGTCGTCTCTCCGACGCTGCTAATTAGAATATGAAGCGGCCGCTCATTTTAGGGGAGACAGAAAGGCTGTCACTTTTAGCACAGAATTTGTTGCCCCGGAGTCATCCAGAATTTTAACTTGTACACCACAGGTTGTTAGCGTATATTACGGGCATGAATTATCTCTAAAAAGTGCCAATTGCAATTTGTTGTTGTTCAACTTACATGAGCGGTCGCTTTGGTGACGAATGTGAACCCGGGTTTGGTCAGTCGCTCGTGTTTCCTCCGTGCCCGCCTCTGCCGTCCTCTGGCCCCGTGTGAGCTTGAGAGGCCCTCTGCCTTTAACGCCTCCTCCGGTAACAGTCCTTCGACCCATGTCGAGCACACAGTCTTTCCGCCGGGCTGTGGAAGTTTTTCAAAGTCCGCAGGAGGCCCAGGTAGCCCAAAGCGTTAGCATGTGGTCCATGAGGGTTGGTGAATGACCCAAACGTGCCGGTCACAATGGCTTCTTCTGTTTGCGGTGCGGGAACAACTTTCAAGCGGGTTTCCGCGGGTGCGTTTGGTATATCACGCTGCCCCCTCCGTGGAGAACAGTCACGGGATTTGGAGCAGTTTCTCTCTGTGCTCCAAAGCAGTTGTCGGTGTCTCACATATTTGCTTCCCCCACTTCTTCTGTGGTTTCCTGAGCGTGTGTCTGTTTCCGCCTCTTCTTCTTCTGCGGTTTGGGCCCACTTCTCGCGGGGTCTCAGCTGGTGCGGGCGCCGCCTGTGGTTGGGGCGTGGGGCTGGTGCTTTGAGGCAGAGGACAGAGCGCGGAGGAAAGGCGCCGACAGACCTGGATAGGGAAGAGGGAAAAGAGACAACAGTAGTCTGCTTCATTTTTTAAAAACCCAACGCCTTGTTTGGGCGCGTACTTAGCATGGAGTTCTGCTCCTAGTGTGAAAGGGTTAGTAGGTGAGAGAGGGCGTGTGTGTGCGCCTGTGTGTTCTCCGCTTTGGTGAAAGGCGGAGGAGCTATTGTTTTTACATATTTCTTTCTCTAACTTCTTTTGCCGTGATATTCTTAAAACCAAGTATATTTTTTTCTTCCCTTCTTCTTCTAAATTATCACGCAGATGACCTGCACCATAGGCAAGCACTTCATAGCTTGCATCTGTAGATTGATTTTACCCATTTTCTCGTACGAACAATGGGCCTAACCCGCTTAGTCTCTCCCTGCTCTTACCCACTTTGGGGCGCTCCGTTCCCCCCCCCGCTGGTTCAACCAGCGAGCGCGCGTTCTTGAAAACGGAGCGGTTCTGGCTGAAGACACTCAGAGATTCCAGGGTCGCTTACAATGCGATACTAACGCGCAGCCGCTAGCTTCAATCTAGAACAAAAAGCCCCCAAAAAATCCCGCACACAGACTATGCTGTGGCAATGAATGAAATACCCCAAAAAATACATAAATAAACAAATCCCCGTGTACACTTAAGTGCTGCCCTGGGCTCGTTACGCAGATGAAAAGACAAGACTCACCAGATTAGGTTCTTTTTGGTCTTGTGTGGCAAAAGGATTCCTTCCGTGCGCGGGACGAGCGCGCCCTCCTTTGTCTCCAAAAAGGAACAGAGGCTGGTGATCCAGGTCGGCCAAACAAAGCCGCTCGTCCCCGCCGAAAGTATCCATGCCAAGACATGTCAGCAACGCCAAATTGTTAAGGAAGTTTCTACCCAATGAAGGAGAAAACTCAAAGGTCTTTGTCTGATCAAAAGCGTAAGTTTATTGTTAACATACGTACGGAGAGTCAGCACATACACAAGGCAGCATGTACTAGCTCTGAGGGCAGAGCCCCAAGTTTCCTGTATACAAGACACACACGAGAGACAGTCCCGCCCACAACAGATTGGAGGGGGCCACCCGTGAGGAGGCGCATGGGGAGCGTTTGGCGCCGTCTGGGAACGAGGTGCGAACAGACAGACAATGGTCTAAATGCAGGTCATACAGATGCAAGACACGGAAGACACAAGGGTGTGACAGACAGCAGGACGTAGAAGATGCACACATACAGACCGATAGATATGCAAGAGGCGAAAGGCACAAGGGTGTGACAGGCAGCAGGATGTAGAAGATGCACACATACAGACCGATAGATATGCAAGAGGCGAAAGGGAGGACAGTGATTTGCGCCATTGTCTGTAGGTGTCGGGGGGGGCCCGGCTCCTTCCTGGAACAGGGACATATGACATATGAATAGACACAGGCAGGGTTGCATGAATACTAGTCGCTTGCCATCACAGGGTGCATGTTGGTAGTTGTGTTTGTATGTAGATATGTATATGTAAGGCAAGGCAAGGCAAGTTTATTTGTATAGCACAATTCATACACAAGGCAACTCAAAGTGCTGAATCAAACAAGGTGTGTGTGTTGTGTATACAGTATATATTATGGGCTTGTTCACAATAAAGGGCACAAAAGTATGACAAAAGGCCAAAAATTTGATTTTAATAATCAGAAGATATTTTATGTTTTTCATGTTTCCAAGCACCTCCTCTGTCCATTAGAAGTTGCTAGAACATAACTGTTTTATACATTAGACAAGTTTCCTATAGCGGCCCTGTTTATTTTATGTAACGAACGTGATGATTTGACGGAATGAGCTTTGTGGAAGTTTGATAGGTATTTTCAGATGTCCACATTTGATTCAGAGATTCTATATTTTTTTAGAAATTTTTAGAGAAAAGAGGACCGTCCTCATCACGTCCGTTATACATTTTTCAGGGGTCATTTAATTAATTAATTAATTTTTATTTTTTCACGATTCCTTTTTATATCAAGTGATTTCCTTCTGTTGTGTTAACCATGTAAATCTTGTGGGATTACATCTTCTGCTTTTTCAGACTGCGGACATTTTATTTTCTATGTAACTGGGGTCACAGTAGAATGGTCCAATCAAAGGCTAATTTGGTCGTTTAAAATGTTGCTAAACATTTTTATGTCAATCTTTCCTTTTGATTTTTTCCACACTATCTCTTCAATGTGTCTGTGTTTGAAATCTTTTTTCCAATCTATGAAAGTAATTTTAGTTTTTAAGTTATAACCTTTTAAAGTCCAGATACTTCAATTGTCACTTTACTGTGAGCACACTCATTATGTATTTTTTAAATGTTAATTGCATAAATGTGTGTGTATGTATGTATATAGAGTATTTATATGTTAAATGTGTATGTGTAAATATACTCACCGGCCACTTTTATTAAGTACACCTATCCAACTCCACTTAAATGCAAAATCCTTATTAGCCAATCACATGGCCGCAACTCAATGCATTTAGGCATGTAGACATGGTCAAGATGATCTGCTGCAGTTCATACCGAACATCAGAATGGGGAAGAAAGGTGATTTAAGTTACTTTGAACGTGGCATGGTTGTTGGTGCCAGACGGGCTGGTCTGAGTATTTTAGAGACTTCTGATCTACTGAGATTTTCACACACAACCATCTCTAGGGTTTGCAGAGAATGGTCCGAAAAAGAGAAAATATCCAGTGAACGGCAGTTTGGTGGGCGAAAATGCCTTGTTGATGCTAGAGGTCAGAGGTGAATGGCCAGACTGGTTTGAGCTGATAGAAAGGCAACAGTAACTCAAATAACCACTTGTTACAACCAATGTATGCAAGAGCCTCTCTGAACACAGAATATGTCAAACCTTGAGGCAGATGGGCTACAGCAGCAGAAGACCACACCGGGTGCCACTCCTGTCAGCTAAACACAGGAAACTGAGGCTACAATTCGCATAGGCTCACCAAAATTGGACAATAGAAGATTGGAAAAAGTTGCCTGGTCTGATAAGTCTCGATTTCTGCTTAGTGATTTTTCTACTAGATGTCTGACATCTGTAAAAAGTAAAAAATAATTCACAAAAATATAAGTTTAGTTTACTTTAAAAAAGTAAACTGTACTTATTTAAATGAACTATTTTTAGTGTTTGGGTTTACAGCGTACCTTGAGCACAATTAAACTTAAGCAGACAGCAATTTTGTATTAATGTTTTGCAGTTATTAGTTCTATTGCATTTTCTCTGTTAGTCATGTTTCTATCAACTGTTATGTATAAATACATTTCCTTTCCTGAATAAATGCAAACTTTTTTTCCCCACAGAAATGGAAGAAGAATTGGTTTGTACTTTACCCCTCCAGTCAGAACGGCATAGCCAGGCTGGAGTTTTTTGATTCGCCGTCGGTGGCTGCAGGAGGCTCTCTATCTAATGAGAAAACGCGAAAGCTAGACAAGAAGATCATCCGTCTGTCGGAGTGCATTTCTATCCTGCCGGCCTTCACAGAGAACTGCCCAAAAGACAACATGTCCGCATTCTGCGTGGAAACTAACGACAAGACCCACGTGTTCTGTGCCGAAAGGAGCCTTGCCCAGGACTGGATGGGCACCATGTGTGACATCGCCTTTCAGGTGCCAACACTCTCACTGCTCTTTGGCTACAAAAATGGGATTTATTTATTTATTTGAATGGGACAGTGCACATTAATCAACATGTGTCAAACATGTGTAAATGTTAGCCATGAAGGCTAGTTTTCATCTGTAGTCCTATGGCAGGTTGATATTACAGCCATCAACAAACTGAGCAACAGTTATTTAAAAGCCACATACAAACATATAAAGCAGGGGTCTCCAATCTATTGCTCGGGAGCCACCAGTAGCTCGCCAAAGGATTTAGAATTCAACAAATGATCTTGAATGAATACTTTTTGAGCCATTGCAGAATTATGGTGTATTTTACATGTGTTCACCGTCGTAATTATTAGATAGATTTTTTACGACTGCAAAATGGAGTAGCTTCATTTGTATAAAAGTAGCTCTCTGATTGAAAAAGGTTGGAGACCCCTGATATAAAGCATAAAAAATCAGCGTAGTAAAAGCATCAACATAAGAGCATTGCACGGTTAGGGTCAGTGTTACAAGAGGGTGTGGCACTTACGGGACAGTGTTACAAGAGTGTGTGGCACTTTCGGGGAATTTACACTGTAAGCGTTTACAGCATACGCTCATAACATTACACGGCTGTGTGCACACTGGTGGAGCGCTCAAGAGTATTTTTGATAGAATCTTGATGCATTGCGATTTGTTGTGAAATAAATTTTTCTATATATCTTTTGAGATGGTTGGAATTATACTGATTGGCCAGCACTCCATTGCTGAGTGACCATATGATTAGCTTACAAATTATTGGGGCCAGAACTTCTTGATGAGTTTTTAGGAAAACAGTGAAGTTTTAAGTGAGGAAATGATTGATTGTACTTTAGAGATTGTCGTCTTCTGGAAGAACAACATGGGATCTTCAGTATTTGGCTGTGGGGGCGGGTCCCGGCTCAAAAACGTCCAGGAGCCTTTGTGCTGACATACAGTACTTGCAATCTCACTCCAGGCCATTTGGGATGGACTCAAAGATAATTATCCAATGATGTATGGCTTTACAGAATGGTCCAAAAGTCGGCTCTTGGCCCAAACCTACATTCCAGATGCGTGTCATTGCTGAGGGGAGTATATATTTTTGGACAACTCTAGTTTAGCCTCTGTGGACTTCAGAAGGCACTCGTTAAAAGAATGTGGCTGGTGCCGACTAACGCATGCGCAAATGCGTTTTTTCATTTTTCCTGCGGGAGATGCTGCCCGTGGCCATTTTGTTAATTAAAAAAATGGCCAATGAAACTTCATTTTCATTAAAGTTTCTCATGACATATTATCATCACAGAAGGCAAAAGTGATGGCACATTAGTTTCAACAGCGGAGATAGACGTGACAAGGTCCGTTAATATTTACAGTCTAAGGTATTAGGTGTGTTCATAAATCGACAAAGTCAATAAAGTATGAATTTAATTCATTGGCTACAACACATGGGACATTTATCATATTTCCTTGTATCTTAAGTGCAATAGTTTTGATCATGTTAGTTTTCCCACTTAACTTTTTTAGGTTTTGCTAGGTTTTCCTCTTTGTTTTTGTAACTTTATTTTTTAGTGCCGTGAACAAGCGCCTGCCATTTTCATATTTAGTCCTCAGCACCTTCTTCAGGGCAATGTCTCTCTGTTTCATTAAAGACCATATAACTTAATTTATCCATCGAAGATTGTTCTGTTTTTTAACCTTAACATTTATTTTTCTCTATAAACTATTAATTGCTTGGTGCAATTGAGTCATAAATTTAAAGACACTTTCATCAATGTTAATTGTAAAAAAAACGGACTCCTTCTGTGTTTTTAATAAGATGCTCGAGTTTGGGCAGATCACTTTAGGAAATTCTTGAACAATTATTGTTGTCATGTACATATTAAAAAACTATTTTTTGCTATTTTTTTAGTGAATAATATTATGATCTGACAGTCCAGTGATTAGGTTGTGGGTTTTATGTATCCTATCAGGATTGTTTGTAAAAGTCAAATCAATTTGTGTCTGCATTTTTTGTTATTCAAATTGGGCCCTCAATAATTTGCTCAAGATCATATTTTTCTGCGATTGATTTGGGCTCTTTTCTTTTGCTTTTATCTGCCCAGTTAATTATAAGATCACCAACTAAATAATTTCATAGGTACTCCTACTATTAAAATGTTAAATTTCATCACATTAGCCAGTGTTGTAGTTAGATGTGGGTGACGTCAAGAGTTTGCGCCTAACGGGCAGGTTGTCGTTTGGCAATGGCAAAGAATGCGATAGTAAAGTATTCCGGCCTGTTTCTATCAAGAAATTGAAGCCAGAGCTAGAGGAATGTTTAGCAAATGTCATTGATGACCAAGATTGTGGCGCTCCTCCCCTCGGGCTCCGTTAGCAGCAAATAGGGTTGCCAACCTGAGAACAGAAAAATGAGGAACACCTTTTGGGTGGATCGGGTTTTTTGGGTGGAGCACTTTTTAGTCCTAATTTCAATCTACACAGGAATCATAGAATTTCATTATCACAGTTTTTAGGACTGTCCTTATTAAAAAATGAAATTAAATAAACAGGTGGAACTCTTTGGCTGGTTAAGGACTTAATGCATGCTTATTAGTTATAAAAAAATAAAAAGAGACAAATGCTGGAACATATATTATTTATGTATGTTACAGTAAAGACCATTTACTGCAAAGCAATTTGAAAAAAAAACCCCATGTATTCATTTAAAATATAAAAAAAACTCCCAAATGTTGAAATCAAAGTCTGTAGCAGTTAGATATGGTCATTATTTATAGTGTCTGAGAGTTTTGTGCATGTACATGGCTTCAGTAAAAGCTATTGTTCGTTTACAAAGCTGGTGTGAGATTTTGCTCCATGTCTATTCTACATTCTCAGGAATAAAACTGTGAACACAGTAAGACAAATGGTTAATATGAACATTATTATGGCGGTCAGTTTTCCAAATACATTTGTTGAACTAGGAAGTGCTGTCACTTCCTCCTCTCAGGCAGTTTGGGATGAATGTACATCATTCATCAAATTGTTATCATCCTTTCAAGAGCTAATCTATTTTAGCAGGTTTGGGGTTGGGGTCAGTTATACAATGGTGTTTGATTCTCTAAACTGTGCTGAAAAATCGACAGCTAAATGCTTGTGAACATATTATGAAGGAAATGGTCCTTTTACAATTCATATATTAGCAATGGCTAGAAATATTCTCTATTTTTGAAAGCATCTATGGTTGATGCCTTTATCTATTTCTCTATTGTGACTCCAAAGCTCGGCTGCAGCTCGAGCCAAGGCATATTTCTAGTTTGTGACTTCTGTCACTTTTAATGGCTCTAAAATAATTCTGATTCTAATATTTTAGCTGCTCTATCAAGGATAACATTGTATGGTACTATTTTAACTCTTATGTGGAAATGTGTTTATGAAAAACAAAGGAAGGACAATTCTACTTTTTACTACTATTTAACATCTAATTAAAACGCTACAATACTCATACTTTATCATTTTAACACATTTTAACAGTTGCTCAGTCTCCCAGACTAAAAAAGTCAAAGTTTTTGTCTGTCAAATGTCTGAATACGTTACATTTATTGCATTTGGTCACAGTTGTGGTTCTGGTTGTAGCAATAGCATCGGCAATAGATGATTTTTCATTGGCTGGTTCTTGTTCTGCAAATGTCTGTGTCCAATAGATCATCAGATGTCCAGAAGCTAGGGACAAACAAAAACAAAAGAAAGAATCATGAGTATCTCTCTCATTTAGCACTCATCAATGGTATGATTTTAGTAATATAAACATCACTCCCCAGGTTTTTCTCTCCAAGGTCCTCAGGGTCCCCTGAGGGTGAGTCTCAGTCGTCATCAAGTCAGTTCATATTTCGAGAGATGTCACCTTGGACATCAGTAGGGTCCAAGCCAGGGTTTTGGTCTCTCCAGTTGGACATCGGATCTCCAGATACAGTCTTTTCACTTGAAGCGCACATCAGGTCATTTGCGATGCACTTCTGGTCAATGGTGCCGTGTCACAGTTCCTGTACACAGCTTGTTATGCAATAGTTACTTTCTATGGTTAAGTCATTTCGATTCTACTTTAAAGACAATTTCTATTCATGCTGTTGCTAATGTCCCTCAGACAAAAGCAAGCGCAATGATTCAGTTTACTTCTCTAATTTGTGTTTTTATCAGAAATAATCCTAATCAATGTAATTACTTCACACAGTACAAAATCAACAAATCAAAACAAAAAATGTCAAGACAGGCTAATTAAGTCCATGACAATATAGAATTCAAATGAACATTTCTGGTCTCAAAAATTACTGATTCAAATAAAGACAATTAAAAATGTGTTTACATTGGAGTAAACTTTTAAAATGATTTTTCTCTCATGTTCTGCTTTTTCATGTATCTATATGTAAATGTGAATGTGTGAGTGTGTAGATGTATGTGTGTGTGTGTATGTAGGGTGTGAATTTTGGGGTTGTGTCTCCAGACTCCTCGAACCACCTGCATTAGAAGGTCGCACTGGCTCGATGTAAACAAGCAAAGTGGGCACACTTCCAGATTGCAAAACAACTCACCCACCACTGCCTACAGAAAACCCCACTTTGTAACCCCGGTCTCACTGCCACCTACGACCATCGGTCTGTAGTGGGGGAGGGGCACACGGAGGTAGCTATGTCGCCTTTACGATCTGCGGCTGGTTGGATGGTGTCTACTCTGGGGTCCTGTGGTCTGAGCTCTCAGTGTCCACTCCCTCAGTCCAGTGACCCTGTACAGTGTGTGCCCTTGGTCCTGGAACACAACCTTATAGTCAAATTCAAAACAACAGATATCAGTATGTGAATGAGATTGTTTTTCTCTCTAAAGTCTAAACAATTTTGGAGCGCTCTTGGCTTTCTCACATGCGCTATATAAATAAACGTATTACTTATTATCTTACTAATGATGACATTTTAAGACCAGAAACTCTCTTAATAAAAAAACAAGACTCAAATCTCAAAAAACCTTCAAACTTTAAAATATGTATTATATACTTTTGTACTGTGTGTTTAATTATCTATGCGTCCTTGGATTTCACTTTATGGAAATTCCCTTTTACACTTGAACATTTATCTCAGCATATATTCTACTAATTTAAAATAATTTCAGCCTTTTCAAATTAAGTCAATATGAATTGGAGCACATTTCAGATCAGGCTCCTCTGCTGTGCGCAGCAGCAGGAGGAGCAAGGTCAGGTGCATAGTCAAAACAAAAAAGTCACTGCTTGCAATGTGAATTGGGTGAATTGGCAAATTTCGCAAATTTAACGGAATAAAAACAATGAAAAGCCAAAATCCTAAATGCAGTAGGTCCCCTTTAAATCAGAGCAGCAGCGCAGCGAGGGCGGGGGCGGGGGTGGGGGGTTCCCGTCACACAGACGCGCACACACACAGGCAGAAAGATACAGAAGAAGAACTTTCAAGATTACTTTCTTAAGCTAATATAACTGATGTTGTAGTTTATACTTTTGTCATCCAAGTCTAGAAATGGCCACTTTCCACACTTGTAACAAAAGGCACTCTTAGTGTTTACCGTTTCCCTTTTTATTATTACTTTTGATTTTTACACCATGGTTTCACTAAGGATCCTGCTCCAAGGGACTCAAACCCTGAGACTGTGTGTCTCCAAGGGACTTAAACCCTGAGACTGCTCCAAGGGACATAAACCCTGAGACTGCTCCAAGGGACTTAAACCCTGAGACTGCTCCAAGGGACATAAACCCTGAGACTGCTCCAAGGGAATTAACCCTTAAAAGACGATGCCATCGCCGACGATGGTGGCGCACATGTTTTACAAATGATCAATTTACTCGCGAACGGTGTACGCTAGCGACTTACTTTTTTAAATCTCCGTGAAGTACACATTCCAGCCTTTCCGAAACTGCCTTCGGTTTGTCTCTGCTACATACGGGGGATAAACTACGTGTGTATGAAAGTCAGTCCCCCAAACGGATCTTCAAGCGGTGCCCCGTGAGCCAGGCACAGCCGCATGTGAAGTTGTTTACACACACGGGGACTCAGACAAAGATTGTCAGAGAGTGAGATGGCTCACTCCTCTGTGTTTACTTGTTGCAGCATAGGCAGCAGCGCTCAGAGGAACCAGAGGAGTTCGCATTATTGAGAATAGACAATAATAAATACAATAAAATGATATTATGTGTATATAATGTATTTATATATATAAATTTGATGTTTTTTTTTTTTTTGTCTTAGTTTCTTTTGTTTTACATATTTTACAGCTGTGATACAGAAGCAACCACAGCCTCATAGACAAACTGCTTGAGGAAGGGCATAAGGAGTACAGCGTTTTTGGCTTTTATAGAGGAATTTTGTAAAAAGTATAATAGTTACGGATTCAGATTTTTTTCCCCATTATCCCCAAGACCATAAAACACATTTCTATGCAGTGTAAACAGTTGTTTATAGCATTTCATTGTTTTTTTAAAATACATTTTTGTGAAATTGATTTTCCGTTTCGATTTTTTCTTTGTCTTCATGACTCCAATTTTTTTATATAATTGATATGACAGCTCCAAAATATAGATATTCTAAAACCCCAGGTTGTACTGAAAAAAACAAAGTATACTGCTTGACTCTGCATCAAAAAATGACTCTTTTATGAGCAATTATACACAAAGAAAACCAGGCGAGGAAAGTTCCCCAAAATGACCCTATAGACCTTGGAGGGTTAAACCCTGAGACTGTGTGTCTCCAAGGGACTTAAACCCTGAGACTGCTCCAAGGGACTTAAACCATGAGACTGCTCCAAGGGACATAAACCCTGAGACTGCTCCAAGGGACTTAAACCCTGAGACTGCTCCAAGGGACATAAACCCTGAGACTGCTCCAAGGGACTTAAACCCTGAGACTATTTGCTTTCAATACAATTTAGAGAGTTTGACAGACCCCAAAAACAGATCAAAATTTAGCTAATATCCAATTATGCAGACTTTATATATTAAAAAAAAGGTGTCTGCTTACCTTAAAGTGGACATATCGTGTTTTCAAATAATTGATTTTTACATCTAAATCATTAATTTGTGGCCTATATAAAGCGTAACTGCAATGCCTGGGTCTGAGTCTCATTATTTGTAGCTCCACGGGCCTTTCTTCTACACCTGTTCTGAGGTGCGTCTGAGAGCAACCTGTTTTGGTGCTGTCTCTTTAAATGCAAATGAGGCGCTTTTGACCACGCCCCCATCCAGGTGACACAGGTTCAACTCCACCCCGAGCGGCCATTTTTGTAGTTTCTAAGCACAGATACAATTATCTCATAGAAACTTCTCATTACATCGCAAACATGAAGCAGTCCTTCCTCATTGACTGAAAGCAAATGTTATTTTCTCTCTTCTCTTTTTAGCTTTGGGATCAATGCGCAGTCTATGATGCTCACACGCCGGTTTGACAGACACGTTGACAGAAATTTTTAAATTGAATATTAATTATGCACAATTTCACAGCATTTAAAAACGTTAAGAATGTTTTTCCTTCTACAGAAGGAAAAAGACGCATGCGCCTCCGGAGCCGCAGGTTGCCGACTCCTGGTTTATACAGTATGTGGAAGCAAATTCTGTAGAGGATCAGGATATGTGCAGTTTCAACAATAAAATAAAATGCAATAGTCTACATTACAAGAGAGTAATAAACATGTGTCAGAGTGAGGGAGGTGGACACAGACAACACTATTGTTTGTTACAGGGATGAGAATTGGTCAAAAAAGACTGAAATGCAAATTGTCAGCCATTTGCTGGCTCTAAATCTGTTTAATTTGTTCACAACATATTACTTTTGGGCTCAAACATGAACTTTTAATGCAATGAAAAATGTAGGTATCAGAGCTTTATGTGGGTGTTTAATCGCGCTTCGAGAGGAGAGGGGAGACGCGGACTGTTTCCTGAAGCAGTGTATTTATTGGGTGCACAGATTACTCAAAGACACGCATGGTCCTGTGCGCGTTTATGGGGTTGGGTACATGGCCACGTTGAGGCTGCGCGCTCAGCCACAACACGGTGGAGCGGCTGCGAGCGGCTGGACGCTCACAGCCTCTCGCAGCCGCTGGACGCGGAAGCTGCTCATTACAAAGCGGCCGCAGATGCCCCGGAACACTGCGGCCGCTGAGGTGGCGGAATCCCGTTCGAGTACATACAGCAGGTGCCCCGCGGATACGCGCGCCCCCTCGAACAATTCTCAACGGATTTACACTTCTCATAAACATGTGTTTTGTATGAGGCAGAGAGACCGGCCCAAATATGGGCATCGGCCCTTTGGGCATTGCCCGGTACGCCCGATGGCCAGTCCAGCCCTGTTCGCTGGCATCCTTGAGCTTGGACTACAAATTAAGTGATGCACAGTAGAGGAGGGCTGGGCCGAAGTGTTTTGTTAGACGCCCATGCCCTTATATAGCAGTCTCGCTGCAAATACTGTGACGTAATAATTCTAAACACGTAATAGAGAATGGCAAAATCAGAACGGGTTGAAAAATCTTACCTAAACAGAATATGAAGTGTTCTCTGCAACCCATGAAGAGACTGATTTCAACTTTTTTGCACTTCTAGAGGCTCAAACTACACAACATAATAAGGCATTTAAGGCACAAAAAGTGGATTTTTCATAATATGTCCCCTTTAATTCTTTGTCCGGACTGTTCAAGAGGTCAGCCAACTTCTTTTCCGCATCGGAATATTCAATTTAAAAAACAAAAGTGACAGAAGCGACAAGAAGCATCCAGGAACAGCTCTTCCAGCCTGCTGGAATCTCCGTTCCCAGACACAGCATGCCGGTCTCTCACGCCGAGGAAAAGAAACAAAGCAAACTCCCTCAAAACAATCCAGAGAATGGCACACACTGAGCCGCACATCCTCCACCAAATCTGTCAGGGATGAAGCAGACAGACGGATCGTGGTGCGCCAAACTCTGGAAGTTTATTTAAGTTTCTCTCAAGTTCCAGTGGTTTCCATTGTCTCCTTCTCTCAGACAGAATAAAGGCAGTACACAGTTTATATAGTCATTGTCACGTCACATATGGAAAGACGTACGTGTCACACAGAGACAGTCACATCATAGTCAAAATAATCAGAGTCCTTGTAGAGTCCTGCACATAGGCCATATTGCTATCTAATACTAACACTGGTCTTGACATTTTTTGATGCTCCCTAAGCGCTTTTCTCGGCACTTGCAGTGCATTGGATTCAATTAACAGCGCATTGGATTTAACAAAGTAGCTTTCGTGAGCTATTGACCGCGTGAGTCCGAATACGCTATCTTTACCAAACTTCTGCTGTGATTATGCTGCGGGCACGCTTGTGAACATTAAGCCCGTGGATGTGATCAAGCCTCCGCCCCCTTTGACGCTGATTGGCCAAAAGGTAGATGCTTAAACTTTGATTACTGTGTGTGTGTCGCGCGTGTTACATGCAGTGAGTGAGTGATGCATTTAAGGTGGCTCTGAAAATATGGGACAAAAGCCTCCCCGTATCGATTCAATACGGGACACACATAGTTTTTCTAAAATACGGGACAATTCCGTATTTTAAGGAACAGTTGGCAACCCTAACACCTAGCATTTAGCCTAGCCATCTCCTTTGCTGCTAACGGTAAACTCAGATCCAATAGTGTCAACCTGCAAAAGGAGTTAATCCCTCCCACCTGTTCACGGAACTCAATGGAGCACTTCCAGACCTTAGTACGAAATGTAATTTGTACTATGGTATGGTACGACCAGGCTAGGTTCACAGCAGCTCACTGCTTTATTTACTAAACATGATGGAATTGCGTCATTCTTCCCGCTGTTTAAAACGCTCCGCGTAGCCGCTCATTGCACACGTATTTTTTGCCCTCTGTCTCAAACAGGATTCTATAAAAAGTCATATCTCTGTGAATACGGACTGTTTTTGAACGCTTTGAAGATCAAACCAGAGCTTAGACTTCCATCTATCCATAGGCAGCAAACACCAAGCGCTGAGCGGAGCCTCTGGATTTTCAAATGAAAAGTCATAGTTATTATGTTAATTAACACATACCTGTACTTTTGAGCCTGTTTTTCATTCTCTTTTCTTTGGGATTTGTTGGCTGCACCTGATGGCTTGGACTGCCTTATCATAACAACGTTGACCAAGAACACGTCCACCTATCTTTCACACTTTCTGAGATGCCCATCCCCCATCTACTCACCTTGACTTGACAAGAGTGCAGCCTACAGCAGCAGGGTTCAATGATTTTGTTTTTTATTGAGTGTATAGTATACATAAATTGTTTTGTTTTTTTAATCTTACGTGATGGGAAACACTTAGCAGAATAATAATAAAAGGAAACTTTTTGAAAAACATTTAAAAAATGCTGCAATTTTTCCTGGGCCGGCCCTGGCCACGTGACCAATTCGCTATCATAGCTTATCGTTCAGATAAGGCGGTGTTGGCATTGACAATATAAACAAACCAGATTGTGAAGATTGCAATCCTTGCAGTAGTCACAGTGTTGCAGCAATTAATGACATCTCCGCCTTGGTTTGGGGAGTACTTCATACATTTAGTGCGAATAGACGCTGTATCTGGTAGCAGCGCAGCACCTGCCTTACTGCACACCGCCATCTTCCTCTTTCCATAGTGGGATATATTGTTACTCATATAAACCCCTACTTTTTTGACACTTGACACAAAAAGGGACAGCAAGTCCTAAGAGTGTGAGAAATTAAAAGATTTGGTCTGTAATCTAATTTCCCCCAGGCTCTAAGACACTGGTTAAATGAGCAAAGAAGAGATAATTTGCTGGGGACGAGGGTGTGTTTGCTTGAAAACATGACTGGAGGCTGTTTCCTAGTGACTTACAGTACTGATCCTCAATACGTTGCAGTCTAACTCAGTCTGCACAATACGTTTGTCCTCCAAATACGTTTCCTCATATCTTGCACAGTGTGAATTTGAGGACAATATTGTCTAAAAATCATATGAAATCGCAGTTATTGTGAGGGATTGCATTATCACCCGTGTATCGCATTTGTACTGTCCACTGTTTTCATCATTTTCATTGAAGTTTCTCATGACATATTATCATTGCAATTGTATTTTTGTTAGCTCCGTAGAGTTTGCTTCAGCCTAAGGACCCCACATAGCCGTTCTTGCGGCCGCCTATTAAGAAATCGCTTTTGGGGAAAAATTGACTGATATGACTAAAATGTCACTTATATATACTGTAAAAATGCCCCATATTGCCTATTGAATTGACACACATGCACATGCAAACACACAAACACATGCACGCTGAATTACACTGTTACTGCCACTCAAGTGATCGCAATCTACCAGTCAATCGCAAAGGTAGTATTGGTAGATCGCATTACATTAAAACAATTATCCGTTTATGCATTTGCATTTAGACAGAGATAACCGGAGTTTTGTGTTTTCGCACGCCACAGTATGCCCCCAAAACAACAACAAACAAAACGTGCGACCTCTGGTCACTGAAGCATGGATCTTACTGCCTTAAAAACTGTTCGCTGCGAACCGTTCCCAGCAGCGATAATCACTCCACATCAGAGAGCAGCAAAGTGATCACAGAGACTCACGCTCGAAAACAACCAAAACAGGAGCTAAACCAGGATTAAACCAGGGCTGAGGACTGGGGTCAGTGCTTGTAAACATATGTCTTTACCATGGATCTATAGTAATATGTCTTCACCCTGAGTTTCTACTATGACTGTAGGCACTGTCTGCGCATGGGAGTGGTTGCACGCGCGGTCTGTGCTCTCAGTTGACTCACACGAACAAGTGGATAAACTCATGATTATGGACTTTTTTGATGGATTTATGTGTGAATATTGACACTTGTATATACCACGGAACTGTTTGGAACCTGGAAGCTGAAAAGGGAAGGCTCGTATCTGCGCGAGCAGAGCGGTGCCCAAAGTTTTAGCATACCAGCTAGCTAAAGCTAACAACTTATCGAGTCTGCCGAGTCTGCCACACGCAACAAGAGATGGCAAGAGGAAAAAAAGCCGCAACGGAGGACATGGAGGAGTTGAGGAGGTCAATAGACTCACTCACGGAGGCTGTGGCTGCTATACAAAAGCAAACAAAAACTGATGATGATGTCGGAGACATTCGTAAAACACTCATTACTCTGACGGAGGAGACCACAGTGATCAAGGAGCAGCAAAACCGGATTCTACAGCTGATGGAGGAGGTGAAACAGCTGAGAATTTTAAACACCGAAAAAGACAAGAAGATTGCAGACCTGGAAAGAAGAATTGATGACTTGGAACAGTACTCGAGGGTGAATGATGTTGTCATCACAGGTCTGAAAATCAAACCCAGGTCATACGCGAGGGCAGTGGCGGCCAGCGGCGGGTCAGAGGCAGAGGAGCAGGAGGCTGACTCCGCTGAACAACAGGTCGCAGCGTTCCTCCAGTCCAGGGGCATCTCTCTGGATTTGGAAGGCATAGAGGCTTGTCACCCTCTCCCTCGAAGAAGGGATAACGCGATGCCAGTGGTGATCATGCAGTTTGTCAACCGAAAGAAAAAAGTTGAGCTGCTGAAGCAAGGAAGGAAGCTGAAAGGATCAAATGTTTTTATGAACGATCACTTGACGCGGAGGAATGCTGAAATCGCACGAAGAGCCAGATTCATGAGAAAACAAAACAAAATCCAACACACATGGGTCCGGAACTGTAAAATCTACATCAAGCTAAACGGGTCACCAGAGGAAGCCAGAGTTATTGTGGTCAAGACTCTGGAAGATCTGGATAAGTTTGATTGATGCGACATCAAGGTAACAACCACTCATTCTTATGACTCACAACAACAAAACCACAACTGAACATCAGCAGTTAAGAGACAGAGTCCTGGACAATGTGTTGGGATTAAATACATTTGATCCAACAGAGCATGGGGACTATGACCCAGAGAAAGACATGGATCCAGACAGCACTTTTTTTTTCTAATGTAAATGTGAATTGTAAATATTATTCTGATGATGATTATAACTCTATGGACACATTGAATGACTTATCGATTATACACTTCAACAGTAGGAGCATGTACAAAAACTTTAGTAGCATCAAGGAATATCTTGATACATTTAGAGTGCCTTTTAGTATCATAACACTATCAGAAACATGGATGAACAATGAAAAAGGGACAGATTTTTACTTTGAAGGCTATGAACTCAATTATGGAAATAGGAAAAACAAAACAGGAGGAGGTGTGGCTATTTATGTAAACAAGAACTTAAAATTTAAAATTGTTGAAAATATGTCTGTTGCAGTTGATGGGCTATTTGAATGTATTACTATTGAGCTTATTTGCAGAAGGAGAAAAAACATAGTAGTAAGCTGCCTATATAGAACACCAGGTTCAAGTATAGAACATTTTATGGGGCACATAGAAAAAATATTTTTGGACACAAATAAATCAATGTATATTACAGGAGATTTCAACATAGATCTTATGAATCCCAATGGACATAAAAACACGGATGAATTTATTAACCTTATGTATAGTATGAGCTTATTTCCTGCAATCACCAGGCCGAGTAGAATCACTTCACAGAGTGCTACTCTCATTGATAATATCTTCACAAATGATATTGATTTATTGAAATTAAGTGGACTAATGATCTGTGATATAACTGACCATCTACCTGTTTTTACTATATGTCTCCATAAGAATACGAAGAGCACAAACACTCAGAATGATGTTTACAAAAGAGTGCTATCTGAAAATAGTATTGAAGAATTGAAATGTGACTTGTCAAGTCAAAACTGGAGTGGTGTACTAAATGAAAGGAATGTTGATGAAGCTTATAACATGTTTCTTGATATATTTTGTAACCTTTATGATAAAAATTGCCCTGTGAGAAGATACAAGAGAAAGAACAAAACTGTCAAATGTCCCTGGATGACCCGGGGATTACAAAATGCTTGTAAAAAAAAAAAATAACAGTTCTTGAAAGCAAAAACCATGGAAGCTGAAAATAAATATAAGGTATATAAAAATAGGTTGACTACAATACTAAGAGCGAGTAGGAAACTGTATTTTGAAAAGTTATTAAATCAAAACAAAAACAACATCAAAGGAATATGGAATGTGATTAATGGCTTACTTAAAGATGAGGCCAATATCACAGATAACTACCCAGAGTATTTTATTGATGGTAATGACGAGATTTACAATAGGCAAAATGTGGTAAACAAATTTAATGAGTTTTTTGTAAAGGTGGGACCAGACTTAGCCGCTGGAATCCCTGAAAATGAAGGAGACCCATCACTAATTGAAAGAAATCAAAATAGTATCTTTCTCTCAGGTGTAAATGAAACTGAATCAAAGACATTGTTTGTAAGTGTAAAAATAAGTGCTCCACTGACTGTTTCGATATTGACATGAGATTAATTAAAAAAGTCATAGATTGCATAACAAAACCATTAACTTATATTTGTAACATTTCACTGCAAAATGGGTTATTTCCAAACAAAATGAAAACAGCTAAGGTAATTCCAATTTTTAAGTCTGGTAACAAGCACATCTTTACTAACTATAGACCTGTCTCTCTCCTTCCACAGTTTTCAAAGATCCTTGAGAAAGTTTTCAATGATAGACTTGAAAATTTCATTGAAAAACACTGCCTGATAAATGACGGACAATATGGGTTTAGACCTGGAAGATCGACCTCTATGGCCATTATTGATGCTGTAGAGGAAATTTCACGTTCATTGGATAAGAAAAAAATAGCCGTTGGAGTTTTTATTGACTTGAAAAAAGCGTTTGATACGATTAATCATACAATCTTACTTGAAAAACTAGAGAAATATGGGATCCGAGGGGTAGCAGGGGAGTGGATTAAAAGTTATTTAACTGAGAGACAGAAGTTTGTAAAGATGGGTAAGTACCAATCTACATGCAAAACTATCACATGTGGACTGCCACAAGGTTCCATATTGGGGCCGAAATTATTCAATTTGTATATCAATGACATCTTCAATGTATCTGTACTACTGAAACTGATTTTATTTGCTGACGACACTAACATTTTCTATGCAGATGATTGTTATGATGACGCTATAAACACTATTAATGAGGAATTGGCAAAAATTAAAACATGGATGAATAATAATAAGCTATCACTTAACCTTGAAAAAACGAAAGTAATTATATTTGGTAACTGCAAGGAAAACCCAAATATATCCATAACTATTGATGGTAAAGTAATACAAAAGGTAACAGAAATCAAATTTTTGGGAATAATAATCGACAAAAACTTAAACTGGAGATCTCACATTAATTACATACAAAAGAAAGTATCGAAAAATATAGCTATTATAAATAAAGCAAAGTGGGTACTCAACTATAACGCCTTGTACATCCTATACTTTAGTTTAGTTTATCCTTATTTATCATATGTTGTAGAAGTTTGGGGAAACAATTATAAAACTGCCATAAGAACATTGGAATTACTTCAAAAGCGAGCAGTACGAGTTATCCACAAGACGAGTTACCTGGAACACACACATTCACTCTTCTTACAGTCTAAATTATTGAAATTTGTGGATTTGGTGGATTTTTGCACAGCTCAATTGCTTTACAAAGCCAGTAAAAAATCTCTGCCGACCAACATTCAATCTCAATTTATAGAAAGAGAAGATGGCCGTAATCTCAGGGGAAATGGTAAACTTATACCAAATGCTGTAAGAACCACGAGGAGAAGTATGTGTGTCTCAGTGTGCGGTGTACGACTGTGGAATAAATTGGATTGGAAGTTAAAACAATGTCCCACCATATACCATTTTAAAGTCAAATATAAAGAAAAACTTTTACAACAGTACAGTACACAGTGAAAATCCTTACTATAGTCATATAGTAGCAACACCATCATACATCATTTACTCACAATAACAGTATTACGGAGCTAAGGGTTGCAGTGTATGTTGATTCTTTACTAAATCATGTATTTGTATTTTATTAAGTGTCAAAATCAGCAAAACACAATCTTGAGTCTGTACATGAACAGATTATAAGTTATTGAATTAAAAGCTACGCATGAGTTATTAGAATTATTGATGTATATAATAAAGGTTAAGCTACTACACAAACAACATAAGCAACCACCAAACATTTATGCACTGGGGGTGGGATTTAAAAAGTATTTACTTCTTCCCACTCCCTTTCGAACTTTCTTGTTGTCATTTTTTTTTTTTTTTTTGTATCTTGTATTAGTTTTGTTTTTTGCAATTTTGTATTGTTTTTTGCAATTTTGTATTGCTTCTCATATTTTGTATTTATTATTGTTTTTTTTTTTTTCCTTGTTTTTTCGAATGAGAATAGAAGTACAGAGTGTACAAAGTTTATTTTTTTATGCATTATGAAATGACATGGCATTTGGATTGACAACAAAGTTCGAAATAAAAAGATTGATTGATTGATTGATTGACTGTAAGTGCCGCTACAGAAATCCCGGCGTCTGCATCAAAGCTCCGCCCACTTCTGTGGTTTTCCCCAACGCAGGAAAATGTAATTGAAAACGCAGATGTTCGGTTATGTGTGGATGCAAATGATTTCATAAATCATGCGGTTTTGCATGTACACCAACATACCTTGTAGATATAAAGAATCCTCAATATATTTAGAAATAAATATATGTTTTGCATTTTTGTAGTAGGTAGATCATTTTGACTTGATCATTTTATAAGTAGCTCGCATGCTGAAAAAGTGTGAGCACCCCTGCACTACAGAATCTATTATTCCAAGATCACAGATACAAGTTTGGATACTTGTATCTGTGATCTGCAATTGTTGAGCTCCTATTATGTGATAAACACTTTATCAGTGTAGTGCATTTAAAGGAGCTATTCCCGTTTCTGCAAGGTTTGAATGTTCGCTCACAGGCTTCTCATTTCCCCTACGCTCTCATTCCACGGAGCCATCTAGTTTAATTTGCGATCTGATACGTATGCTATCATTAGCATTAGCGCAACTTCTTGTAAGCTGTACAACAATCACTGATGAAATGGTACAAAAGCAACGCACTGCTAACACAATATACGTATAAGTAAAAGAATACCGCTAGTTTCGTGTCCAAATGTATTCATTTTAACATTAGAATATATTTGAATATTTAATTATAGTTTATAATACAGCTCCTCACAGCAGCAGTAGAACACTCCATTGACTTGAATGTAATTTCGAAACGTTCTACTGATAATTTTTTCTTGATAACAGAACTCTCAAACCAATAATGGCCGCTGCCCTTTGGCAATGCAATCTCTGTTTGTAATTCAGGTGTGTAAAATACTAACATTATTCCGCAAGTACAACGAGCTTTCAGCGCCTGTCACTACTTCTGTCTGCGCAGAGAAGCTAGCCGAGCTAGCCACGCTCAATAAACAAATACCAATCAATCAATCAACACCTTTGAATGTTAATCGGAGAATACATTATACATATATATCCTTAACACACATGCACAGAAGTTTTCAGAATTTGTTAACGTTTTCATGACAAAAATACTGTTTTAATGTGACAAAAAGCAATCGCGATAAACCCGGAAGTAACCATTAACATGAAACGAACATTTTAGGACACATTTGAAGAGGATCTGATTATGGATTTAGGTTACGTTATATAAATGGGTAACTCATTGCTGATGTTCAGAATTCTTTTTTTTAGTTTTCATGTAGTTCCAGAGAGTTTTTGAACTAGCTAGCTTAGCTGTTACCTGCCTAGCACGTCACGGTGAAACCTTTGGGAGCGAACTATTTTATTTGCAGTCATTAAATACATTTCGAATTATAAGGGCTGTCTAATATTTGTTCGGATATATATATACAGTACAGACCAAAAGTTTGGACACACCCACCCATCAAGAGTTTTTTATCTTCATGACTATAAAAATTGTACATTCACACTGAAGGCCTCAAAACTGTGAATTAACTCATGTAATGTACGTACCTAAAAAAAAAAGTATGAAACAACTGAAAATATGTCTTATATTCTAGTTTCTTCAAAGTAGCACCTTTTGCTTTGATTATTGCTTTGCACACTCTTGGCATTCTTTTGATGAGCTTCAAGAGGTAGCGACCTGAAATGGTCTTCCAACAGTCTTGAAGGAGTTCCCAGAGATGCTTAACACTTGTTGGCCCTTTCGCCTTCACTCTGTGGTCCAGCTCACCCAAAAACCATCTGGATTGGGTTCAGGTCCGGTGACTGTGGAGGTCAGGCCCAGCACTCCTTCACTCTCCTTATTGGTCAAACAGCCCTTACACAGCCTGGGTGTGAATCTACAGTCAATAGTCATGAAAAGAAAGGGCACTCATTGAATGAGAAAGTGTGTCCAAGCGTTTGGTCTGTACTGTATATATTTTAACTTTAGAATTATATTAGAATTTCGAAGTCAAAGCCGTAGTGTTTACCAGCGCTGTAGAGGTTAGAGGACGCAGGCTGTTCGCTCCTCGTTCTCTGAGTGTAGGAGAACGAGCATCCCGCTAAGTCTCTACTCAGCACTTTTCACGGCCTGAATTCATACACAAGCTGAATAAATGAGCTCAAGTTTTCAATTGAATTATGGATTATAATACAACTTGTATGTAGTAATAAGCATTTTTATGAACTATTTAGAAAAAAAAATCGGTAAAGCTTTAATATAGTTTAAATAGCCCAGTATTGACAGCAGAAGGACAAAAACACGACAATCACTCATAGGAGTGCATATATTTGTTTTGTGCTGACCTCAGCTACATATTGACTTGAAGTTCCAGTGTTTCCCACAGATTTGAAAGCAATGTGTGGGGGCCCCCCTTGCCTTTGCCACGTGCCTTTTTCAATCGCGGAAAACACTCGATTTTAACATTTTCATTTCAAATGGCTATAACATAAAAGTGATAAGAGATAAAGACTTTCTATAAATTAGAACAAAATTAAGGATGGCCCAAAGTTTATGTAGGGTATAAGCATACCCATCTAATTTGCATATTATGAGGTCATATGGCGTTGGAAAATGTGGATTTTAGAATTTTCATCAAATATTTGTATTTTTTAACTGACAGACATATAAATCCCTTGGACATGAACACACAAAGAGAACTCATACTGTAACATGCTAAATGTTCAGGGAAATAGTAAAAAATACAAATCATGCTGATGCTGTGAGCAGTCTTTCCAGGCGCGTGCTTCACCTGGAGGCGCGGGTCACCGCGACTCTCCCTGCTGATATGTATCCTGTGCTCTCTCTCACGTCTCCCCTGTTCTCTCACTTGTCTCCCCAGTTCTCTCTCTTGTCTCCCCAGTTCTCTCTCTTGTCTCCCCCGCTCTCTCTCTCGTCGCCCCTGCTCTCGCTCGTCTCCCCAGTTCTCTCTCTCGTCTCCACCACTCTCTGTCTAACAAACACATGACAAAGGCTTCTCCGACACGTTACTGTTCCGGTGAAGACAGGGAGGCACGATGATACATCTGTGAGAGGCACTATTGGCAGAGACTACAGCGGAGGCTGGAAGTCACGGCGCGGTGCCTCGACGCGATTTCTAGGCTTGTTTTCCGCAAATCTAATCCGTCTTCGAACCTCCCAATGACAGCCCTGACCCTGAGAAACCCTGTTCCCACTGCTGTCTCTGTGCAAAGTGTCTAAAGTTAGTGTTAGTGTTTGGTATAACACTCACACGCTGCTGCAGCTGCACTCGCTTTGCTATGGTTTCAGCACTGGTTCAACGCGGTCTTGCTCGAATATTTTGTATGGGAGCATGACGTTTTTCGGGGCCAGGGAGGTAGTCTGACATGTCTGCCAACTAGTGGCAGAGAGTATGAATTAATTCTGACACTGTTTGACACACTCGGCTGTTTTACATAGTTCTGCAACTAGTCGACCGTGGTGCCAAGAGGGTTAAAAACGCAACGCAATGTGTGGCGGTTGGTCTCGAATCTGTGGCGGTGCGCCACAGATTAGCCTATGTGTGGGAAACACTGAGTTCATTGTTCTACAATACACATATCCAAAGTTTACAAAGGCCAGTTTGAAAGTCAAGGAGATGGTGGTGGATTTCCGCAGACGCCATTTTACCGCACCAGCCCCAGTGAACATCCAGGCAAGGGACATTGAGAGAGTGGACTCTGGGTGTTCATCTGAACCACAAACTGGACTGGACTCATAACACAGGCGCCCTCTTCAAGAAGGGCCAGAGGAGGCTCAAGCCAGAGGAGGCTCAGGCCAGAGGAGGCTCAGGCCAGAGGAGTCTCAGGCCAGAGGAGGCTCAGGTCTTTTGGAGTGCAGGGGCCACTCCTGAAGACCTTCTATGACTCTGTGATGGCATCAGCCATCTTGTACGGTATGGTCTGCTGGAGCAGCAGCACCACAGAGAGGGAAAGGAAGAAGCTGGACGAGGTCATCGGAAGTCCAGCTCAGTCCTGGGTTGTTCCCTGGACACAGTGCAGCAGGTGGGGACAGGAGGGTCCTGGTCAAACTAACATCTTTGCTGGACCATGACTGTCACCCCCTGCAGGACACTCTGTCATCCTCGATGTATGAAGGAGCGGTTCCGCAGGTCTTTCCTTCCTGCTGCTGTCAGACTGTAAAACAAACAATGAGGACTAATGAACACTGTCAACTTGATCCCACGTGTCATGCATCGTTGCAGTATCCTTAACTTAATCATGCGAATTAAGTTAAGGATAACTTCACCACTTCGCCACTTCGCAAATGGCGAAGTGGCACGCTCTCTGCCAAGACAATTTCCAAGTGGTAACTTTGTTACTCACGTGGCAATAAAAATTATTCTGATTCTGATTCTGATATCAGAAAGTGCAATAACCACATGTCACTGTCACTTTACTGAGTCAGTGTGTCCCAGACCCTCATGCTGCTAATGTACAGATGTAAACATACTGCTGCTAATGTACAGATGTAAACATACTGCTGCTAATGTACAAATGTTAACATATAACTACACATTGTTTGCACTAGAATACACAGTGCTTTAAACTTGCCTCTTTTTATTATCATTATTTTCAAAATTGATATTTTGTACTAGTTATTGATGCTAGAGTTAAAGATTTAGTTTTATTTCAATTAGTATAGCTATTGTTCACTTATCTTGTGCTGTGTGCTCCTCTTTCCTACTGTTCTATAACTTGTGATGTAACACTGAAATTTCCCCACTGTCGGACGAAGAAAGGAGCTCTTAATCGTAATCTCTTAAAAATAGCCATTGCAAGTTTCATGCCTTTTACCCAAATTGCATTTTATGCTTTTATGCTTATCCAGCTTACCAGGAGTGCTTTGTAAACATACTTGCTGTGTGGTCTCCATAGGGAGGAAGAGGCAGTGCTGTTCCTGACCCCAGCGCTGGAGCTCCATACCTGCAGATGTCTGAAAACCTAATCTACTCCTCCAGAGAAGAGGGTGAGACACACACATACACTCAGAATTTGTGTTTTTCTGTCCTAGGTGATAAAAAAATCGCTGTACATAATATCAGCTTCACATGTGACTGTTTCCATTTCTCTGCTGCAGTGGATGACTTCTGGGTGAGTGTCCAGCGCTCGGAGGCCGCTGACCGCTGTGGACTTTCTGGAAACTACTGGCTGAAAGCTGAGAGTGATGCCCTGACCCTGAAGGAGCCGCAGAACCACAGGACTGTCCAAGTGTGGCCCTATAAGCTGCTGCGGAGATACGGGCGCGACCGGGTCAGCCACAATTACACTAGAGGGAACATTGGCACTTATTAGGGCTGCACGATATATGGAAAAAATATTGTTATCGCAATATTGGTGCGTGCGATAGCCATATGAAAAATATGCGCGATAAAAATTGTATTTAAAAATAAATGTAAAAATTTTATTTATTATATTATTATTTTTTTCCTTTATAAAGACAACAAAACAGGCAAGTATACAACAACAAACAAACAAAAAAGTATATAAATATATGCATTTGAAGGTCTTTAATGTTTGTGTTATTCGGCCGGGTCTTGGTAGATTTGCAGTGGTCTGATACTCCTTCCATTTCAATATAATTGCTTGCACAGTGCTCCTTGAGATGTTTAAGGCTTGGGAAATCTTTTTGTATCCAAATCCAGCTTTAAACTTCTCCAAAACAGTATCTCGGACCTGTCTGGTGTGTTCCTTTGTCTTCATGGTTCTCTCTGCGCTTTAAACAGAACCCTGAGACTATCAAAGAGCAGGTGCATTTATACGGAGACTTGATTACACACAGGTGCATTCTATTTATCATCATCAGTCATTTAGGACAACATTGGATCATTCAAAGATCCTCACTGAACTTCTGGAGTGAGTTTGCTGCACTGAAAGTAAAGGGGCCGAATAATATTACACGCCCCACTTTTCAGTTTTTTATTTGTTAAAAAAGTTTAAATTATCCAATAAATTTTGTTCCACTTCATGATTGTGTCCCACTTGCTGTTGATTCATGACAAAAAATTAAAATGTTATATCTTTATGTTTGAAGCCTGAAATGTTGAAAGGTTCAAGGGGGCCGAACACTTTCGCAAGGCACTGTATGCTGCATATATCAGAAAACTGAAAAAGCCCAAATTTGTTTATTGATATGCAATGTCAGAAACGGAAATAGAACACGGACCCCAAATGATCTGAAACACTGCTTCCTAGTTCTACAAAGTACTTTCTTTGTAGAAATAGGAAGTCTTCTAGATATGACTTGAACAAACTACGGGCTGTGCCAGCAACACCCACCCAGTCCTCTAGTGTTTTTTGGGGATCTCATTGTCAAAAGAGTAAAAAGCAGCACTTAGATCTAACAGGATTCAAACTGAGACTTCCTGTGTCAGTGTTCAGCTCTGAGGCCACACACAACTTTAAAAATAAGTATGTTTTCTGTGTTCTCTGCTCTACAGGCCATGTTCTCTTTTGAGGCCGGTCGTCGCTGTGACTCTGGTCCAGGAAACTTTACCTTTGACACCAAACAAGGAAATGAGATCTTCTCCTTGGTGGACCAGGCCATCCAATCGCAGAAGGCCCGGGCTGAGGAGAGCCACCTGAGCTCTGCCCCTGATCCTGAAACGCCTTCCTCTCTGCTGCGCATCGCCCTGCCTGGGCCAGGGACGGGCACAGGGACAGGGGGCGGCGGGGACAGCAGCAGCTGCAGCAGCAGAGAGGCAGATGCAGACTCGGGGGGGAGTAAACCCAGCTCTGCTGATGGAGTCCTGACCTGTAGGGAGGGAACCGAGGCAGGAGCTAAAGCCCCCCCAGGGAGCAGTGTGAATGAGCAAGGAGGAGTGTACTCTGAGCCCGCTGACTCTGTGCACTCTAAGTCTCTATACTCTGAGCCTGTGGACCGCCTGCATCCCTCTCCCCCCGACCTCTACTCCTATGTGTACGACCACATCAACATGGATACCAGCGCCCTGAGCCTCACCGGGCCGGCTGGAAGAGCAGAGCATGAGCACATTTATGACGAGCCCGAGGGACGAGCCAAAGGAACCAGTGGAACCCACCACAAACCAAAGACGGGCTCCAAGTTGCTCAAGCCCTTGACTGCTCCAAAACCCCCACGGGCCACAAACAAAGATCCTCCAAATTATTCTAATGTCAACAACAACAACAATGTGTCGGGAGAGGGCCCCGAGCTCTACAGCAAAGTGTCCAAACAGAAGCCTGCACGCTCCAGCTACAGCCAGAAGGAGCACCAGAGAGCAGACCGGAGGCCAGACATCATCTATGACAACATGGGCGACATCTGACCAAGAGCATGTAAACCCGGACTTTGTGATTTGAGATGTTGCAGTCTGGGGCCGTTTGTACTCCGACAAGACAAGCACATGCTTTTAGTGCACAAGGAAAGCCATGCTAATAATTGTAATTGGATGTGTACAGGCTGCCCAACATTACGATACAATAATTGGTTTTAAAGAGTTAAAAGAGCTTTCTCTGCTTAACCCCGGAGCGCTGGGCCTTTGTACACAGTCTCACCCCTCCCTAAGATCTGGAGGGCTGTCTTTTGTTTTGCTTTTCCTTGTTCATAACCCTATGTACACCTTGTATGAACTTGTGATAAAAATGTTTAAAAATTCTGCCTTGTGGTTAAGAAAAGCAGTGCTTTGACTTCACAAGCGCTGCATGGATACCCACCCCACTCTGCCTTTGGAGAAAATACTTCTGGGTTCAGACACAGATTACCAACGTTACATGGTATTTACAGGGATATTAAGTAGATATCTGAACCTTCATGTATACTGAAACAAGATTGGTCTAAGCCTGCCCAAAGCGTTTCTTACATAATGGGCTATCAGTAAGATAATGAGCCTGTACTTATTTTGAGGAAAACAAATCAGTTACAGGTCTATGGTCTGTGTATTTTTCATTCAATGTTTTTTTTTTCAAATTAAAATTGAAAATGAAATAGCTTAAAATGGCTTGAATTATCATTTTTCATTTTGATGAGGAAAAGGAAAACGAAAAATTGTCTTGATATTTGATGTTTTGTTTTGATGCAGAAAATGAAAACACTAAATATTGAATAATGGTTTCAGGCCGATTTGGCGGAACCGGAAGTTAACTGTGCACCCATATTTTTGTCCGGTTAGAAACAGCGGTACCCTACTAGAAAAAAGTATCTGCGGCATGTTGAGATTCGGGTACAAGGCTGTCTCGCCGCGGATAATAGCCTTTTCACTGTGGGTCCGCTGCGGACATGCTATGGATCCGCTTAGAACCCTGTTCTGTCCCGCGGATCTGATTATAATGATGTATCTATAGCATTATGCTGCATGTCATGTGGATATACTCACTACTAAACATGCAGATTTGTATTGCAATTTGACATATAGTATAGTAATTAGAAAGCATTGGATGAAATAACAGATTTTTAAATAAAAAATTTAACTACACAAAAACCATAAAGGGCACAATACATTATACCTGTTACAAAGTCAAATAATATTTAATGACAATTACAATCTTTTAGAATTTAGAATTCTTTTCATACATTCTAAACCCTAATGCAGTACATGAATAAAGTATTCTTTAATCATCTAAAATGGAATCTTTATCTCTATGATGTGTTGTAGAATTATAATGTTGTATACTAATGATTTCCAGTAGGTGTTTGCAAACATGTCTTTGTGCAATATTAAAGCCTGGATTTAATGGAATTCAGACAAGCACCAAGGACAAAGGCTTCTGTGATAAAAGTATCATTTTCAGGAACAGCGTGTCTCTAGCGGCCTGAGACAAAACCAGACTGGGACCAGCCTGAGACCATATGACGTCATCGGGGATTCTGATAAAACCGTTGGGAGGACACATTGGGAAAGTTAGAGCACAGGGATAGAGATTTAGGGAGTAGCTCCGGGAGTTCTGTATCAACATTTAATTGTAAAGAGAAATAAATGTACTATTGGAACTCCTGAAATCTTGGCCTTATTTCTGTACCAAATTCTGAACACGTCGATCAGATCATTTTAACCAACAGATGGTGACCCAGACGTGATTTGATACAGAAAGAAGACGCAAGATGAGCTCAGATAGAGAAACCGGGTCTGTGAGTTTGGGAGCTCTCTACTCTGCAAAACACAGGTAAGCAGATCATATTTTTGAGAATCTGCACATTGTTTTTAATAGAAGACAGAGAGGTCTCGGCCCAGCATGACTGCAGGTGTGGACAGACCCGCCGTGATGGGCGTTTTATCGGACGCGATAAAACAATAGTCAGGTTTATTTGACGTTTAACCTTGAGGGAATTTTGGGGTCCCCTCTAAAAAACAAAAAGGGAAAAGAAAGTCCACAAGGGTTTTAGAAGTGCAAAAGAGGCACACCGTTTTAAAGTGCAGAGAGGCACAAGTGTTTAGTGAAAATAGGGACAGCTAGGGTCAGAAGTTACAGGGAATAAAACCTTCCATATCCCCCGGGGGGCGGGAAAAAGGGTACATTTAATTTACACAAAAAAGCCAAGTATTTAAACTGTTGGATTCTGACTATTGAATAATAATGATCTGATTAATGAAAAAAAAAAAGGAGCCACTTGGCTGTCGAGTTTCATATGGAGAAATGACCCGTTCAGTTATGGAAGTTCTCTTGTATGGTGATGTAATGTTTCAATAGTTACAGAGGTATTACGAAAAAGATCCGGCTGTACCTAGTGATGCATTAGTCATGTAAGCAAATTGTAATGTTTTCCATTACTGACGTATTTAAATAAGTGCAAAGTGTCGTTTGACGTGAGAGAACTCTCACCACTGATAAAGCATTGTCACGATAAAAAAAACGAGTAAAATGTAACAAATTTTAAAGGGGATGTTCATGAATTTGGTGTAATTCAGTCGTACATGTACTCCTCTGTTTGAGAAGCCACAAAGCCCCTCCTTCTCCCTCCTTCTCCCTCTCTGATAAATGCTTGAGGCATACAGGCCACTCAGCCCCTCCCCTCCCTCTTTCTGTCTGCTCTCTCTCTCTCCCTCTCTACAGTTAAGAAAGAGACATACCAAATATTTTTTTGTAGAAAATTACATTTATACACACGATAATGTTACTGTCATGGAGTCATATGATCACAGAACTTTGAGTTAGATTATAAAGAGGCATTATTTTATTCTTTTGACCATCTCCAAACGTCTAGACAAGTTATTAAACATTTTTTTCCCAACATTTTGGTGATATAAAATTTAAAATGATCCTAGAGAGCGTTATACTTTTGGAAAATAGGGCTTAGGATAGCAGTTGAATACAGATTTGGTTTTCAGAATTTAATGTTTAAAATGTTAATATAAATTATTTCATAGGTTTATTTAGATTTGCAATTATTCATTGGTTTTGTATTGTATTAACACACTTTTTTGTCTGTTTTTTTTTTCCGAGAAAACCCTTCTGTCTGTTTCATTGGCCGATTGCCAGAACTGAGCGCTGCCAAATCACTGACACAAAGGACTGTAGCGTCTCCCTCAGCAACAGCAGCAGCATCATCATCATCCGCAGCAGTATCGGCTGCAGCAACAGCAGCAGCATCATCATCATCATCTGCAGCAGTATCGGCTGCAGCAACAGCAGCAGCATCATCATCATCATCTGCAGCAGTATCGGCTGCAGCAACAGCAGCATCATCATCATCATCTGCAGCAAAGTAAAGGCCACAGACTTTTGCACAAACTGGGTGAAGTTATGTGCAGGAAGAGGAACGGTGTGTGAGCCGAGCAGAAGAGCACGACAACACATTTGTGTGCGTCAAATATGAGACAAAGAAGACATGGAAAGAAAAAGACATTGCAAGAAAAAGAGAGATTGGAAGTAGTAAGTAATGGTAGGGGAAACCGGAAGACCCGGAGGAAACCCACGCAGACACGGGGAGAACATGCAAACTCCCCTCAGGAAGACACTGTTCCGATCGGGATTCGAACCCAGAATCTTCTTGCTGAGAGGCGAGATGCTATCCACTCAGCCACCTTGCCGCCCAGTAAGAAAAAGTAATTGAAAGAAAAAAAAACATTTGAGGAAGACGTGGCTGGGCAAATGAAACAGACAGAAGGTAATATATACAGACAAGCAACAACGCACAGAGACATATAGGACATTTAGGTCATATTTACACATTTAGGTCATACGTTCATAACACTACATTTAACTGCATGAATGATTACAAGCCAATAGTCAAAGTCATTAGACTCTTACTTTAGAATGAGACACAAGAAGATTAGAATGGCAGTATATTTGTGCATGCTTTAGATGAGTTTTATTATTAAAACTATTATTATTATTTAAAGTTATATACGCGGAGAAGATTAGAATTATTGGTTTGAACTGCATGATCTTGTTACTACAGACATTTAGAGCTGTGTTCCTCAGCCTTTGAGCCGTGGCTCGTCACTCATTTAAAACAATCACACGCACAGTTGAAACTGGTGCTAGGAAAAAAAAGCTGCAGCCTTTAATGGACGCTGCATTTAGTACAAAGTGGTTTGTATAAACAATCAAAAAAGTTTGAAAAGTAATATAGAGTATTTCTAAATCTTGGCTAAAGGTGATATTGGATCATTTCGGATGACACACTAACGCACCAAGGCTCACTGGTGGTTGAAAACACGGATGTAGAAACATTTTATGAAATCTTTTATGACATGTTTCTCTTCCAAATAGATAAATTATAAACAATTAGGACAATTATGTCTTTGATACAACTGTTGGCAGTTTGTCTCAGACATGATTGGTGCAAGTACGTTAGTACACGTACAATAATAGTCTTTTCTCCACATGAACGTGAAACAAAGGTGAAGTATTAAAGTTAATATAACTTAAATGAAATTAATTTACATTTTTTAATGAATCCGAACTGGCTTTACTAAAAAAGGGAAGAACATTTGTAGTACGTGCAGTGCACGAGTCTAGAAGTAACTATAGGAGCTCATTAAACTTTAGGGGACACAGTCTGTGAGAAGCCTGAGTAAAGACCACGTGGTTTAAACATTAAAGTTTGAAATGGATCCTTTTAGGAAAAAATCTCTTAAAGCTCTGCGTGTTCTGCAGGCTCTGAAAGTTGCAACAATAAAATAACTCATGAGACAATTGTAATTGGACATGAAAAAAGTCAAATTACAGGCCTTCTGTGTTGTGTTGTTTATGTGTGTGTTACATGTTTGTGTGTCATGTCAAATACACTACGCTGACCTTAACAAAACTCTGGACAAAGAACTAACATGGTGTGGTCAGTGTGTGGTCAGTGTGTGGTCAGTGTGTGGTCAGTGTGTGGTCAGTGAGTGGTCAGTGAGTGAGGAGTGCTGAACAAGTGATGGAGGAATGGAATAACAAATGTTTTTCTTCAATGTTTTAATGTGATCATTGAATAATTATTTTTGTCAACAGCAAACAGTCTAAGCACTGGAAATTTAAAGATAACAAACTTTATTGAACAGGTGCAAAAACGAGAGTACTCTGCTGAAAGTACTGTGCTGATAAGTACTGTACTGGGAGTACTGTGCTGATAAGTACTGTACTGGGAGTACTGTGTTGAAAAGTACTGCACTGGGAGTACTGTGCTGAAGGTACTGGGAGTCCCTCCCTCTGCTGCTCGTCCTGACAGTGACACAGTCCAGCCGCAGTGAGCTGTCGATTGGTCGGAGGACAACTTTGGTTTGTAACTCACATTAAGTGGAGTATAAAATTAGAAACATACATTTCGTTAAGTCTGTATTTGGCTACAGCCTCTGCCCTGATGTCACACGACCGTCTGTCAATGCAGTTATGTTTTGCCCAATTGGAATGATTGACAGGCTGCACCATGCCAGGGAAGTGGGCATTTTTGTGTTCTAATGTTTCTTTTCAGATTAAAGATAAACTACAAACTTCACCTGCCGCTGTGATAACACAGTAGTATGGATCATAAGAGGAAATGGGGCGAGCCCCTCTTTTGGTATAAACCACAACATGGACTGAGGACGACCTGGGAACGGCCAGCTGGAGATAATTGGAACAGTAATCTACACACACACACACAGACGAATACATTTACACTTGGCCCACAACCAAGAGAGGGAGTATTGTAATGTTATTGTCATAGGTGGTCATGGTCCTTAACCTTCTAACAGAAAGAAGTGTAAAACGTATTTGTCCCATAGGGCAGGGGTTCCCAAAGTTTTTAGCGCGCGACCCCCATCATAAATGCGCTGCTCCCCCGCGACCCCCACCTCAACAGTCCTTCCCGTCAATGAGCATGTATTTCCTTGATACGCAGAGACTCGCGCCACTACTGAGCTGCACATTCCAGCCCTAAAAAGGAGGCTTGCGTATTTTTACTCACGTAGTGACACAGTGATGGGCTTGGTGGGCTCCCTCCTTAGCAGAAGTGGAGCGCATTTCTTGCGGCTCGCCCTCTCTGTTCTTGTACCGCGGTAAAGTGGCCCGGCTTTTCGGAGTCAGCGGTAAAGAGGTCCGCACATTAAAAGCGGGCGGCCGCTTTCTGCTGTTACTTCATGCGGTTCCTCCCCCGCGGCTTCTTTTTCCAAAGTTACTGTAAGTAACAGCATAAACCGGCCACCCGCTTTTAATGTGCGGACCTCTTTACCACTGACTCCGAAAAGCCGGGCCTCTTTACCGCGCTGTTCTACCCCTGCCTTCTCTCTCCCTCCGCTGCCCTCTCTCCCTCTCTTCGCACCATCAGCCTGACCCTTGACTGTTCTCCCCCTCCAGGTTTTTCTGTTGTGGATATTAACCACGTTTCATTTTAAAGCAGGTATTATGTGTTTGTAGCCTCCAAACACCTTTAGTTTTAGCAAACAGAAGCAGGACACGCTTTGTCGCTGCATGATGTGAGCTGCGTAACTTAATTTTGATTGACGCTGTCAATGACTGGGACAACGTAATTAACGTAATTAAAATATATTATTTTCTCCTAACACAATTTAACAAGTAACCCTTTTGAATCAAATCAAATGCAAAATAAATATTTAAGGGCTATTAATTTGCTCAATTTTTTTTTTTTTTTGTTGTTGTTTGGAAATCATCTTGCGACCCCCCCAGGGGTTCCCGCGACCCCCCGGGGGGTCGGGACCCCCACTTTGGGAACCACTGCCATAGGGGGTCATTCTAAATTTAGTGTTGTGCAAATTCAAAAGGAGAAATAATAGCGCTTATAATGCACACATCAAACAGATCTACTCTTTAAGATAATAGATCATATAATAATAAGATAATAGAATAGAATGAAATAGTCTGGAGCTATAATGTCATTGGATTCAAGGAGCTATAGGTTAAAGTGTCGCTAAGAAGAGGTGTCAGAATAAACAATAGTAATAATAGTTAGACTAGTGAATAATCAAAATAGTTCTATTGTGAAAATAACTATCAATAATGGTTAATTGTTCTAATAACTAAAGTAAAAAGGAATCAAATGGAGTCCGATTTTAGATGCTTCTGTTTTCCACATCTGTAGGATCTAGTGCATATGTGTTTATAGAGAGTAGTATTAAAATGCAGACATAGAACAACAGGCTTTAACAATTTTTTAAATCTAAAAATAGCTCAAATATAACATTGCTCGTGACGCAGCCTCTGAGCTGCTCCATTGGAGAACAGGTTAAATGTTATTGTTTATTACAAACAGCTGATGTATTCACACATATTAAGTTTTGGACAACACTTTAAACAGTTATAAGCAGCGGACAGAAGCCATGAATGTGCTTTTGTTTATTAAATAATTAATTTAATAGCCATATAATCGTAGATAACGTTTTTTAATTAGTTCTCTTCTTCCCGCTCCCTTTCAGGCAACTTGATTTAGATTTATGTCTTTTATATTTGAAAACTACTGTGTTGTTTTTGGAATTGTCTGAAATACAATACATAAAATAGTGATTTGCAGAACGAGAACCAGCCAATGAAAACTCATCTATTGCCGATGCTATTGCTACAATTAGAACCAACAGAGATTCAAAAACATTTAAAAGCATTTTGATGTATTTGGGTATAGCACAAAAGTAGATATTTAGATATTTTTGAGAATTTTAAAAGCTGTCGATTTGTCAGCACAGATTAGAGAATGTGGAATAAACATGGAGCAAAATCCCACTGGCACAAAGCCACTGATAATGAAAGCAAACCACAGTATAGAGGGATTTATTAGATAAAAACATATGTTTAAGAATATGGCTCAGTAAAAGCAAATATGCAAACATATTTGTAAATAGATTAGAATAGTTTTAAACTAATAGTGAATAGTTTTAGTGCATACATTACAAACGAGGTTGATGAAGAATCAGTAATGTGATTTGTAAAGGAATGTTTCAAATGTGGTTGTTAGTTGTGTTTTCTCTGAATTAACGTCTTCACAGGAATCCTGCCTGAACTAAAGAAGCATGGATGCTGTCACTCATGATGTCATGGATGGATGAGAACGTGGATGTGACCTATTTATGATAGGTCAAAAAGAGGGAGTGTTGTAGAATTATAATGTTGTATACTAATGATTTCCAGTAGGTGTTTGCAAACATGTCTTTGTGCAATATTACAGCCTGGATTTAATGGAATTCAGACAAGCACCAAGGACAAGGCTTCTGTGATAAAAGTATCATTTTCAGGAACAGCGTGTCTCTAGCGGCCTGAGACAAAACCAGACTGGGACCAGCCTGAGACCATATGACGTCATCGGGGATTCTGATAAAACCGTTGGGAGGACACATTGGGAAAGTTAGAGCACAGGGATAGAGATTTAGGGAGTAGCTCCGGGAGTTCTGTATCAACATTTAATTGTAAAGAGAAATAAATGTACTATTGGAACTCCTGAAATCTTGGCCTTATTTCTGTACCAAATTCTGAACACGTCGATCAGATCATTTTAACCAACAGATGCAAACCAAACATTTTAATCTGTATGAATCACGAAAATGGTGGACACATAGCAATCTTTATAAGAATATAAACCAATTGTTTCTGTCAGATCCAAAAGCAGCTGCACCTCTAACAACATGGCCCTCCCTTCGCACACTGGTAGCACAGGTCATGCATCATTATATTCACGTAAACAAAAAAGGCTGGGCTGCATAATGGTTCTAAAATGGCCACAACAGTTTGTAGTTTCACAGAGTAGTGTTAGGATTAGATAGCAATATGGCCTACGTGCAGGACTATACAAGGACTCTGATGACGACTCCATGTTTTGACTATGATTTGTCTCTGTGTGACACGTATGTCTTTCGATGTGTGACGTGACAATGACTATATAAACTGTGTACTGCCTTTATTCTGTCTGGGAGAAAGAAACAATTGAAACCACTGGAACTTCAGAGAAACTTAAATAAACTTCCAAAGTTTGGCGCACCACGATCCGTCTCTGTCTGGTTCATTCCTGACAGATTTGGTGGAGGATGCGCGGCTCAGTGTGCGCCATTCTCTGGATTGTTTTGAGGGAGTTAACTTTGTTTTCTTTTTCTCGGCGTGAGAGGGCTGAGAGTATCGGGGGCCTGGGAGCAGTCCAGCAGGCTGGAGAGGTGACCGGCTCCGGGACTTTTTTTGCTCTCTCACTATATTTTTTGTGTCCTCTTTTTTGGACTGACTAAGCGTTTAAAATTGTTTTCCCATGTCCACATTCTGGGGATTTCTGACGTGTGATTGGTCTCTGCCGATGGAAACTAGTTCCTGGTACTAGTGAGCGCTGGTTCATGATCTGGAGACCCCGGTTGGACGTGGAAAAGCTGATATTTGGTGGACTTTTGACTGTGCCTGGCGGCCTGTTCAACAAAAGGTAAGAGCTAATTGAGTGAACTAAATTATGGTCTGTTTTGAGGTCTGCCAAATGTCTAATATCTATAGATTAGATTAAAAACAGGTTCGCTACCTGAAAAAGTGATGGCCATAAAGTGTAGGATCCAAAAGTGTTGGCCATAAAGTGTAGGATCCATAAAGTGTTGGCCATAAAGTGTAGGATTCATAAAGTGTTGGCCATAAAGTGTAGGATCCAAAAGTGTAGGATCCGAAAGTGTTGGCCATAAAGTGAAGGATCCGAGAGTGTTGGCCATAAAGTGAAGGATCCTTAGTGAAACCATGGTGTAAAAATAAAAGCAATAAAAAGGGAAATGTGTAAAAGAGACCTTTGTTACAAAAGCTTTAAAATTGACGAATTTCAGGCTGATAAATGACAAAAGTACATAAGCAACAATATGTTACATTCAGTGATCACGGTTTAAATTACATACAGAAAAAGGGAGTTTTTGTTTTTTAGTTTGTTTTCGGCGTGAACAGAGTTCACCGGAGAATGCCGAGTTTTATCTACAGTTGAGCTATGAGAGCTTTCGTGAGTTATTTTAAAAAAATTTGTCGCGGCTCGGGCTGTATCCAACAGTTGTTTTTTGTTTTTTTTTAGAAAGAGATTTTGAGTTTAAATTAGTTTGCTACCTCGATAAAATAGAAGCGTAAACGTTAAAGACGAGTGCCTTTTGTCACAAGTGTTGAAATTGCAACATCAGTTATATTCGCTTAAAAAAGTAATCTTGAAAGTTCTTCTTCTTTCTGTTTTTGCATTTTTGCTAAAACACAACTTTCTGCCTGTGTGTGCACATCTCTATCTTGCTGCCGTTGCCCCCCCACCCTCGCTGCGCTGCTGCTGCTGCTCTGATTAGGGCTGGGCGATATAAACGGTATAAGCGGTATGCAATATAAATTTGGCCCACAGTAGAGATTTTTGTTATACCGGCATATTGCAATAGGTCATTATGTCATCAAATTGCGCAGGCTCTGACGCCAGCAGAAAGGACCAAAACAAACCGGCATTCAGCAGCATTAGCCTAGCAGCATTAGCCTAGCACTATTAGCCTAGCAGACACCACTGGAAACAACGAACAACAGCACGGCATTAACACCGTTTTTTTGTCTATGTATTGTTGTCACAGCGGCCCCAGCAGAGGTAAATACACACACAGTAATCACAGTTTAAGCGTCTACCTTTTGGGCAATCAGTGTCAAAGGGGCGTAGGCTCGAAGCGCCAGCGTGAGCCAAAATAGATCCATGCGTGTGCCAAGTTAGCGTCAGATTCGGACCTCCGCGGTCAATATCTCACGAAAGCTACTTTGTTAAACAAGATTAATTGTGCCAAAATGATCATTTACATCAATTGTTCAAATCCAATGCGCTGTTTTAATGAACATAAATCCACAGTTCACTGCAAGCGCCGAGAAAAGCGCTTAGGGAGCGTCAACAAATGGCAAGACCAGCTTTGTAAACGAACAATAGCTTTTACTGAAGTCATGTACCTGCACAAAACTCTCAGACACTATAAATAATGACCATGTCTAACTCCTACAGACTTTGATTTCAACATTTGTGAGTTTTTTATATTTTAAATGAATGCATGTTTTTCTTTTTAAAAAATGCTTTTACAGTGAATGGTATTTACTGTAACATACATAAATAATGTATGTTACAACATTTGTCTCTTTATTCGTCTCACAACTGATTTTCTAACTCAAAAAATATATATTAGATTCTAATATATAAATAAGTAACAATCTTGACTATTTTATGCAAGAACCTGCTAGACCTATATTGAAATTCACACACCACATTATATCGCAATATATACCGTCTACCGTCTGTGTCCCAAATTATACCGCAATATGAATTTTAGGCCATATCGCCCACCCCTAGCTCTGATTTAAAGGGGAGCTACTGCGTTTAGGATTTTGGCTTTTCATAGTTTTTATTCCGTTAAATTTGCAAAATTTGCGATGGAACATTGTGTTATGACACAGTTCAACGTTTTTAAACACATTTAGTAAAAAGAAGTTTTGAATAGTATGTTTTTCTAAATCCAAAGATTAGTACCAAAAAGCTTTGCTTTTCTTTTTAAATCTGCTGCTTATGTTTTGAGTCCATTATTGTATCTCTGATATATTTCATAACTGTTTGTGAGAATTTTTTTTCATGTATTTTTATTTTAGTTACAAAAGCTGGTTTTCAAAACATTTAAATTAGAATCTGTGTTAAAAGTGATTATTGATCATAGACTTCGTCTAACAAGAAAGAGGGAATTAGGATTAATTATAAAAGTATTATATTATTAAGTTGAACTTTCACCCAATTCACATTGCAAGCGGTGACTTTTTTGTTTTGTCTAGCTCTGACCTTGCTCCTGCTGCTCCTGCTGCTCCTGCTGCCCAGAGACAGGACGCAGCTCTGACACACTTGAGTTTTATTAAACCAAATCCAGTTTAGCTGGAGCTAAATCTTATAATCTTTTGTTTGATTTCAAGTTATGTTTTAATGTTTTTCCAAATTCATTTTCATTTTTACCCAACCCAAGCATGCACAGATAATTAAACACACAGTACAAAAGTACACATTTTTTAAAGTTTAAAAGGCTGTTTGTTTTAAGTATAATTGTTGTTTTTATAACTTCTTTAGTTTCTGGTCCTAAAAAATATCATCATTAGTAAGATAAGTAATCTTTATTTATATAGCACATGTTGAAAAACTCAGAGCGCTCCAAAATTGTTTAGACTTTAGAGAGAAAAACAATCTCACATACTGATATCTGTTGTTTTTTTAAATTGGCCGTCTCAAGGATTGTTTTTCAGACTGTACAAGGGTCACTGCTGGACTGGACACTGAGGGATCAGAACAGTGGCCCAGAGTAGACACCATCCAACCAGCCGCAGATCGTAAAGGCGACATAGTTACCTCCGTGTGCCCCTCCCCCCACTACAGACCGATGGTCGTAGGTGGCAGTGAGACCGGGGCCACAAAGTGGGGTTTTCTGTAGGCAGTGGTGGGTGAGTTGTTTTGCAATCTGGAAGTGTGCCCACTTTGCTTGTTTATATCGAGCCAGTGTGACCTTCTGATGCAGGTGGTTCGAGGAGTCTGGAGACACAACCCCAAAATTCACACCACACATACACACACACATACACACATGGGCGCCGTAAAGGGGTGGAAGGTTAGGACGACTCTAAGGGCCCAGGCTGATGAAGGGCCCAGAAGAGCAGACCCTCTTTTTCTTTTCTTATTTCTTTTCTCTTTTTTATACATACGTTAAATGTGCTAGGGCCCCTCATACACTTAATGTGTATTTTGTCCGTTTTGACCATAGATTTAATATTTAACAAACAAATAATGTATTTACTGTTTAAGTCACACCCCCCTCACAATGGTTCATTCCACCTGCGCTGTCCGCGCTACACTCGCTACATCTCTTGCTTATTGCATTTGTTATGATGCAGTGCAGATAGTGACACACGCAGGCATGTCACATCAAAAGTCAGGGCATCAAAAACGGAAAGAAAAGAAGGAAAGAGAAGACCGAGAACGCCGAAGTCGACAGTATGTCACACAGTTTTTCAAAAAGAAAGGTAGCTTGCCCTATTCCTGTATTCCAAAACTTTCACTTACTTAATTTTGTTGCTACATGACCTGCTTTTATCTAGCTAGCTTAGTAAAATAATTACTGAATTATGATTTACATCCAACAATAATAACATCTCTGCTCTCTCCGGGTTATCATGTCTTGTAGACACAGATTCAGCGGCCACTGCACACCCACGTCTTCCTTCCCCCGCGGCCCCCGTCCCCGTCTCAGCCAAACAAGGTGAGCCTGAGCGCAAAACTTCACGAAGATTGAAAGCTCTAAGCCAGTGTTTTTCAACCACTGTGCCGCGGCACACTAGTGTGCCGTATGATATTGTCTGGTGTGCCGTGAGAAATTCGTCTACTTTGTCTAAAAATAGCTGCATTCCCTGTTGACGAGCGGTGACTTGTTTTGAACTGTGAGTAACCATGTAATACTTTTTCAAATCAGTAGATGGCAGCAGATAGCTAAGTACTTTGAAACTGAAAAATTGGATGCGACCACTGGCTGTAACAGGTCAGCATTGTGGCGAGAAAGGTAAAATTGGATGCGACCAACAAATGTGTGAGGGAGCGAGACAAGAGCTTTGTGGCGAGTGAGAAGTGAAAGTGATAGAGACGTTTTTGAAAATGAATTATGCCGTTTCTGAACAGGATTAACATCCTCCGCTCTGCCCCGGGGTAGCTGTGGCCGCGTTGTAGTGGTTTAACTATGAAATGTACGATTTTTGTACAACAGCTCTCGCGAACGCACTTCTGAACTGGGTACCGAGCGCAGACCGTAGTCGAGTGGACAGAACCACAGACATGCGGACCGGACAGAACCATGGACTCGCGTTCAGGACCTCCCGTGTCCCTCATCCAAAACTCCTGAATTTAAAGCTCGGATACCAAAATGTTTCCCATGCACTAACAATGCATGTTCTTTGTGTGAGTTATTATTTGACTATTTGGGCAGAGAGTGGATTTTCTTAGTTTTTTTCCACACAGTTAGTGCCACTTTATTCCCAAACTCTTGTTAATTGTATCGAGAAATATTAAATAAAGCTTAATTTCAAGGCCTGGACTTAAGCATTTTGATGAGAATAACTGTATATTGTGAATATAGGCTACAGAGTATACTGTATACATTATAAGATAAGATATACTTTATATATCACACAGAGTATGTACAGTATATATTTTTTTACATTAGTACTGTATACATTTTTACATTTTCTCCTGGAGGTGTGCCGCAAGATTTTTTCAGTGAAAAAAGTGTGCCTTGGCTCAAAAAAGGTTGAAAAACACTGCTCTAAGCACGTCTTATCTACTGTGTTCCCCACATGATGATAACTTTACTAAACAAAAAGCAGTGTTGTGCCAGTTCACAGCTTTTCTGAACTAGTTCAAGTTCAGTTCATACATGCTCAAAGTGAACAGTTCACGTTCGAAGTTCTCAATTTTAATTCTGAACTAGTTCAAAGTTCAGTTCATTTTACTTTTTGCGAGATATTCAAATAAATATTTTTTTTCACTACGAGCTAGAAATCACAATACGTGTATATATATATATATATATATATATATATATATATTATATATTATATATATATATATATATATATATATATATATATATATATATATATATATATATATATATATATTAGGGCTGTCCAAAATAGCGCGTTATTAACGCGTTAACGCAAATCAATATTAACGCCGTCATTTTTTTTATCGCGCGATAAAAAAAAAAAAAAAAAAAAAAAGTTTTTTTTTTTTTTTTTTTTTTTTTTTTTTTACTTTTTATTGCAGACAAACACATAGAAACAAAGAAAAGGACTAGTTCAGATACATTGTAGACAGAGATTACAAACAATATGTAGTTGGAGATACAGGGGGCCAAAGAAGAAACCCAGAAGGGCACATAGGAGGGGAGGGACATGAAGTGGGAGATGGGGGGAGGGGTTAATAAAAAAGGCAATACAAGCAAACAGTATACAGTCATAGATATACCGAAGGTAAACAGAGAAACAGCATAGAGTATTTACATGAACAAATTTACAAAATATTTACAGATTGTTTATCATCATCATAATGACACCATGATGTTTCTATACAGTCTATGGTCTATACCCACACATACACACACACACCCACACACACACATTGAAGGGGCTTTTTGTTACCAATTATTTATTTTGTCATCCATTTATTGATGATTTTGCATCAAATGTTAGTGTGTAATATAACACTACACATTGTTTTCAATAAAAAAAGCAATTGCACACAGCACGCAAATGTGTGACTAATTTGCGATTAATCGCGAGTTAACTATGAAATTCATGCGATTAATCGCGATTAAATATTTTAATCGTTGGACAGCACTAATATATATATATATTATATATATAATTATATATTATATCTTGTACACTGCACAGGATGTTTTGACTCCAATGCAGACAAGATTTACATGGGTTTCAATGGGAACTGAGTTGTCCCATCTCTGCTCATAAGTACAAACTGTAATGCGCTGCAGTGCATGTGTCTATACTTTATGTCAAATGTAAACGGCCCTGTGTCACTGACTTACCCCTGTGTTTTCATCACGGCACATGTGAGTCCAACAACCAATGAATAGCACTAGCATATAGCGCCGCACCGCAAGTAGTACACTGAGTCGGGGTGCGTTCACAGACGGTGGAAACCGTAGGAATTTTTAGTTTTCGGCGGAAACAGTGTGGAGAATACAGGAGGGAGGAACTTTCTCTCGTTGCGTTTCAAAAGAGAAAACAGATTTCACTCAGTTTTAAATGGAAAACAAATTGTCTGCCGTTCATGACACATAATATGAACTAATTCACGTTCAAGTTCTTTATTAAAAAATGTGTTGCGTTCAGTTCAACGTTCACGAAAAAATGAGCGTGTTCAATGAACGCGTTCTTTTGAACTCGTTCACGCACAACACTGACAAAAAGTAATCTACACGCTTCAAAAATTACAAAATCAGTTTGCCGTGTGTTCTGTGAAGTGACAGTGCTGCTGCTACGATCGATGCTGTCAAACTTGATGTTCTTAATATGAATAAAATGCCCCTTGAAAAAATAATATAAAGTGGAATAAAAATGTGTCTGTGGTAACCATTGGCTATAATTAGTTTACAGAATATATATTTTAATATTTTATATTAAGAAAATTATACAAAAAAAATACAGTTTTGGATTGTCTAATTTGTTTCTTGTGTTGTATAGTTATCTATTTCATATTATTCAACAATGCAGTTAAGAAAATATGAATTCTAAGTTGTAACTTAGTTTTGCCAGGAAAGAGTGTGGAAGTTGAGGAAGCGGTGAGAATAGTGGAATATGAGAGCACAGAGGGAGCCCTAAGTGTGAAGGAAGATAACAGAAGAGGGGAAGATGAGAGAACAGAGGAAGCCATGAGAGCAGACTCAGAGGAAGATGAGAGAACAGAGGAAGCCATGAGAGCAGACTAAGAGGAAGATGAGAGAACAGAGGAAGCCATGAGAGCAGACTCTGAGGAAGATGAGAGAACAGAGGAAGCCATGAGAGCAGACTCAGAAGAAGATGAGAGAACAGAGGAAGCCATGAGAGCAGACTCAGAGGAAGATGAAGAAGAGACTGTTGTAATAATAATAATAATAAATCTTTATTTATAAAGCACTTTTCAAAAACAATGTTTACAAAGTGCTGCACAGCATAATAAACAATACATCAGTCATAATACAAAGTTAAAACAATAAGAATGAATGCAAGAAGACAAGACAAACAGAGGAAACACAAGACCACAAAACAGACAGGACAGACAGTAAAATACAACATTATAAGTTTAAAGCTGACAATTAAAAGCTGTTTTATAAAAGTGGGTTTTAAGAAGAGATTTAAAAGAGGATACTGATGGTGCAAGCCTTATCTCCTCGGGCAGGTCGTTCCAAAGCCGAGGAGCCCGGACAGAAAAGGCTCGATCACCTTTCGTCCGGAGCCTCGACCTTGGAATGGTCAGCAAGGACCTGCCCGAGGATCTAAGGCTGCGGGGGGGCTCGTAGGGGGTTAAAAGTTCATAAATATAGCTTGGTGCCAGACCTAAACGAGCTTTAAAAGTAATCAGTAAAATCTTAAAATCAATTCTAAATCGCACAGGGAGCCAGTGGAGGGACGCTAAAACAGGGGTGATGTGCTCCCTTCTGTTAAAACCAGTGAGAAGTCTGGCTGCTGCGTTCTGAACCAGTTGGAGGCGGGAGAGGGATTTAGCATCAAGACCGGAGAGGAGGGAGTTACAGTAATCGAGGCGGGAGAAGATGAGGGCGTTGACGACTTTATGGAGATCGGGAGGGTGAGAATGTTTTTAATCTTAGAGATGGTGCGGAGGTGATAGAAGCAGGTTTGGGTGGTTTTATTGATGTGGGAGCGGAAGGTGAGGTGAGAATCAAAAATGACACCGAGGTTACGGGCGGAGGGAGTGATGTTTGAGGACAGGGGGCCGAGGTGGGTTTGGATGTGGGATATGGATGGAGGCGGGTTGATGAGGAGGACTTCTGATTTGGAGGTGTTGAGTTGAAGGAAGTTATGGGCCATCCAACGGTTCACATCATTAAAACAGTCGACCACAGCAGCCAGACTTCCAGGGTCGTTTGGTCTCAGCGGGAGGTAGATCTGTGTGTCGTCCGCATAGCAGTGGAAGGACACGTTATGACGGGCCATAACGTGTCCTAGGGGGAGCATATAAATAGAGAATAAAATGGGGCCTAAAATAGAACCTTGCGGCACACCACAGGTGATGGGGGCTGTTGAGGAGGTAAAATCACCCATGGTGACCGCAAAGGTTCTTTCTAAAAGATAAGAATGAAACCAACCAAGTGCAGTATCTCTGATGCCAACCCACGTTTTGAGGCGATCCAATAAAATATCGTGGTCTATAGTGTCGAAGGCAGAGCTTAAATCTAAAAGAATTAAAATAGAGCACTCTCCGCTGTCCGTGGTTAAAAGAAGGTCATTTAAAACTCTAAGGAGAGCTGTCTCAGTACTGTGTTGTGCTTTAAAACCGGATTGGAATTTCTCAAAGATGTGGTTATTGTTAATAAAATCTAAAATCTGAATAGAAACAATTTTCTCTAAAACCTTAGATAAAAACGGGAGTTTAGAAATGGGTCTAAAATTGTTAAAATCTGTAGTGCTTAAATTAGGCTTCTTTAAAAGTGGTTGGACCACAGCATGTTTAAAACTGGATGGGACAAGACCTTGATCCAGGGACTGATTAAGGATTGATAAAATGGAGGGTCCAACCACATTAAAAACATCTTTGAGAAATTTGGTGGGGATGACATCGAGGCTGCACGTGGTTGGTTTCATGCGGAATAAAATGTCAGATAAAAGAGAAAGGGATAAAGGCATAAAATTTGTAAAACAACTAAAATCCAGAGTTTCTCTATTTAAAACAGTGGCTTGGCTAGGAGCAGATATTTGGGTCCGGATATCTGTTATCTTTTGAATAAAATGGTTTAAAAATAATTCACACTGTTCAGTGGATGAATCACTAAAAACACAGGGACTGGGATTTATAATAGAGTTTAAAACTTTAAATAAAACTCTGGGATTCGATTTGTTTTGGGTGATAGTGTTTGAATAAAATAAAGTTCTTGCTTCCTTGACTACGTGTTGATATTGTTTGAGACTGTCTTTCCAGGCGAGGTGAAATGCTGTAAGGTGTGATTTTTTCCATTTCCGTTCGAGCTGTCTGCATGACTGTAAGAGCTTTCGAGTGTTTTCATTGAGCCATGGTTGTGGTGTTCTGGTGGGGTTTCTTTGTTTAAAAGGTGCAATCGTGTCTAAAATCCTATGTGATGTTTGATAAAAGGAGGAGACCTGCTCCTCCAGGCTAAAATGTTGGTTAAAAGTAGTCAAGGAGGCTGCAGTAAAAAGTTGGGAAAATTTAAGAGCAGAGGTGGAGTTAAAAACACGAGAGTGATAAAATGACCCATTGGAGGCAGACTGAGGGGCTAAAATAACGTCGAATAAAATAGCTAAGTGGTCCGACACACAGATATCCTTGGTGATGACATTTCCTGCGCTGAGACCAAACGTTAAAACCAGGTCCAGTGTATGGCCCTTAGAATGGGTCGGAGCATTTATAATTTGAAGAAGATTAAAAGACTCAATTAGATCAATAAAATCAGAGGTTAAAGGGTGTGGTTTATGTGGGCAGCAGACATGAATGTTAAAATCACCTAAGATTAAAACTTTGTTGTGGAGGGCCATACACTGGGATAAAAGATCAGAGAATTCTTGAATAAAAACAGTGCTGGGTTTAGGGGGTCTATAAATAATTAAAACAAACACTGGGGTTTTACATGAAATGATAAGAGACAGGTGTTCAAATGAAGTAAAAACATTTTGTGATCCAGGAGTGCATTTAAAAGTGTTCTTAAAGATGGCTGCAACCCCCCCTCCCTTACCGCAGAGTCTTGGTTGGTGGAGGAAGGTGTAGTCCGGGGGGGTCGCTTCAATGAGGGGGGTGCAGTCGCCTTGCACTTGCCATGTTTCTGTTAAAATCATGAAGTCCAGGTTGTTGTATGTGATGAAGTCCTGACAGATGAAGGATTTATTGTTGATGGATCTGATGTTTAGAAGTCCAAAGATTGTAGGTGCAGGGTCCGGAGTGAGGGCTGTAGAGGAGCAAAGGGGAACCGGGATGAGACAGGGGAGGGAGAGTTCTCTGGAGGAGGTCCTGTGGGGTCGGGGTCTGGAGATGACAGGGATTGACTGAGGGGGAGAGCTGGGGCTGGGTCGGTGAGGAGGTGATACGGGGGGTGAGGAGGCAGATAGTCAGTTGTAGGTGGAGTGAGACTGTACTGAATGGATGATATTGGATGTGAGAAAGCGGTTTCCAAGAGGGTTGATATGAAGGCCATCAGGTCTGAAGAAGGAGGAGCGGTGCCAGAATAAATTAAAATTGTCAATAAAACCAAAGTTGTGGAGGGTTGATGCTTGTTTGAGCCAAGTGTGAAGAGCTAGAATTCTGCTAAAACGTTCATCTCCTCGGTTGAGAGTGGGTAGAGGGCCGGAGATAAAAACAGATAATCCAGATTCTGATAAAAAGTTAAAAAGGTCTCTAAAATGCAGTTTTGTGATTTCCGAGTGGCGGGATGAACTGTCATTTGAACCGATATGGATAATAAGACGGGTTATTGTAGTGGGGGCGTTTATAAGAAGGGCAGGTAATTTGTTCAGCAGTGAAGTGACAGTGGCTCCAGGGAAACAGTGAGTGGAAACATTAAAAAACCTGCAGCGTTTAATGATGGAGTCACCCACCAGAAGAGTTGTGGGTGCGAACAATGGTCGGGGGGAGGATGGAGTTATCGTAGTGGGGGGAGATGGGCGCTGAGGGACCTGAGCGGGCAGGGCGAGACCAGGAGCATTTGCGGTGGTGCCGTGAGATAAGAGCGGAGGGTTGGGAGAGAGTGAAGGAGACCGAGATAAGAGCGGAGGGTTGGGAGAGAGTGAAGGAGACCGAGGCGGTTCTGGACGGACTGAGACTGGGGCGCGGGGTTGTGTCAAATGATCCTGGTTTGTGGCCAGCAAAAATTAGCAATGCAGACAGAGAAAAGATTGTGCAAAAAATAGCCTCTTCTAAAGATAAAGAACAAGAAATGCCACATGATTCAAAAGGTAAAGCCTTCCCCGAATACCTCAAGTACACAAAGTCAGGAAATTGCAGGGAAAAGATTAAGAGAGACTGGGTCATTTACAGCCAAAGCACAAATGCACTATTTTGTATTCCTTGTGTATTATTTGGTCATGAGCTAAAGAAACCTTGTATGAGCGCACTAAGCAGTCAACATGGTTATAAAATCAAAGACATAACATGGCGTCGAATGTATGATAAATTCCCTAACCACGAAAGTAGCAAAGCACACAGGGAGTGCTACTTAAAATGGAAAACCTTAGAACAGTCTGTAATGGCAGCTGTCCCTGGGGGAATAGACAGCAAGCTGAAGAAGCTCATACAAACAGAAATAGACAAAAATCGAGCTATTCTGAAGAGGATACTAGATGTAACCTTGTTCTTGGCCTCTCGAAATTTATCCTTTAGGGGTAAAACAAAAGACTTGGGGGACATTTATAATGGCAACATTTGGGCACCCTTGAGCTCCTGTCCCATTATGACCCACTACTCAACGAACATCTACTAAAAGTCAGAGACAAAAAAACAGGAACAAGACTGACACACTATTTAAGCTCAGATATTCAGAACGAATTTATTGAGTTATGTGGAAAACGAGTGTTAAGTAGTATTCTTAAGGAAAGGGAGGAATCAGTCTATTATTCAGTCATTTGCGATGCTACTCCGGATATTTCACATACAGAGCAAAATGTATTGCTCTTACGATATGTAGGTTTTGATCAAGAAAACAAGAAATGGGAGGTTGTTGAAAGGTTTTTGGAGTTTAAAGATTTTCACAAAAAAACAGGAAGTGAGATAGCAGACATGGTTGTACTGTAAATGTGCTTAATAGTCACGGCATAGATCTGAATGACTGCAGGGGCCAAGGCTATGATAATGGGGCAAACATGTCTGGAAAAATCAAGGGGGTTCAAGCCCAATTATTAAAAAAGAATAAGCTGGCTACTTTTTCCCCTTGTGCGTCTCATACTCTGAACCTTGTTGGTGTGCATGCAGCTCAATCAAGTCCAGAGGTTACTAACTTTTTTGGCTTTGTCAATCGTCTTTATGCCCTTGTTAGTGCCAGCCCAGAGCGATGGGCCATCTTTAAGGCAAAAACGGGTTGCACTTTACATCGTCTGTCAGACACTCGATGGAGTTCAAGGGTTAAGGCTGTTCAACCTATAGCCAAGCACCTGCCCAGTGTCCTAGAAGCTCTTGATGCCATCCTCTCAACCTGCAGTCTGACACCAGAGGCTCGGTCTGAAGCCAGCGGCCTAAAAAAGTATTTTGAAACTTTTGATACTGTTTTTCTGTTGACTGTTTGGGTCAAAGTTCTGCAAGCCATTGACAAAAGGAATATTATTCTCCAGTCAGGGAAATTAACTCTTGAGACAGAGGCAGAAAATATCAGAGCTTTGCAGGAGGAGATGCAACATCTGAGGGATGAATGGGAGAGTTTCTTTTCTGAAGCATCACTTGTTGCACAACAGATGAACATTAACCCTCTGTTCAGGTCAGGATTCAGCCGCCAGAGGAAAAGAAAACAGTTTCACGATGAGACAGAGGTAGAGGGAGCAAGGGAACACAGTGCAGACACCATATTCAGAAACACAGTGTTTCTTCCCATGATGGACCACATAATCAGTGACTTAAGTACCAGGTTTGCCACAACAGCTGAGATCTTGGATCAGTTTTCTGTAGTTGTAAAAAATGGGCCAGTTACGTGATGATCAAATCCATTCTGTATGCCAGCCATTGATTTCAAAATACAACACTGATCTGACTTGTGAATTTGAAGATGAAGTCAGACACCTCAACTCTGTATATAGGGCCACTTTCCCAGGGTGTCTGTCACCAATTGATTTGCTCAACAGCATTTACAAAATGCAGCTGCAGAGTATTTTTGGGCAGGTCTGCATAGTTTAGCGAATATTTTGCACATTGCCTGTGACCGTTGCTGGTGGCGAGAGAGCATTCAGTAAGCTCAAACTGATTAAAAATTATCTTAGGTCTGCTATGTTGCAGGACAGACTTTTTCACCTTGCCATACTGTCCATTGAAAGCAAACTGGCAAGAAAGCTGAACTTTGATGATTTGATACATGATTTTGCCAGCAGAAAGGCACGCCGCTGGGCCATTATAAAGTGATGTTGAACATAACTTGTTATACCTGGATAACAAACAGTTTATGTCTGGTTCAGTACTTGTTTAGTCCTGGACTGGTTTAGGCCTGGCATTACTCCTGGTGTGTCTTGATTTTGAGCCCTTTTGGCTTAGATTTAGTCTTGGACTGATTTAATTATGGGTTAGTTGTAGCTGATGTTTCCTGATTGAGCAGTTGGACCCAGTTAAAGCTTGTTCACGTAAAGTATATGTCACTATGTGTACATTATGTTCTGTTGTGTTTGCAATTGCGATAATAAATATTCTCCTTTTATGTAAACAAGTACATATTTACATAGTTTTTTCTTGTTTTTGTAGGCTTTTACTCATCAGACATTTTAACTATACAATGTGCTAAGTATCTTTTTTAAAGTATACAGGGCATGTTTATTGGGTTACATTTTATCTGTAAAAAATGTAGGGGGCCCAGAAATTTTTGTTTCCATAGGGCCCAGAATTTCTGGCGGCACCCCTGCATACACACACACACACACATACATACACGCACACATTCACATTTACATATAGATGCATGAAAAAGCAGAACATGAGAAAAAAGCATTTTAAAAGTTTACTCCAATGTAAACAAATATTTTTAATTGTCTATCACTTGAATCTTTATTTGAATCAGTATTTTTGAGACCAGAAATGTTCATTTGAATTCTATATTGTCATGGACTTAATTGGCCTGTCTCGACATTTTTTGTTTTGATTTGTTGATTTTGTACTGTGTGAAGTAATTACATTGATTAGATCTGATAAAAACACAAATTAGAGAAGTAAACTGAATCATTGTGCTTGCTTTTGTCTGAGGAACATTAGCAACAGCATGAATAGAAATTGTCTTTAAAGTAGAATCAAAATTACTTAACCATAGAAAGTAACTATTGCATAACAAGCTGTGTACAGGAACTGTGACACTGCACCATTGACCAGAAGTGCATCGCAAAGAGCAACCCAAGTGACCTGATGTACCTGGAGTGACCAGAATGAATCTGGAGTAACCAAAACCATGGCTTGGACCCTACTGATGTCCAAGATGACATCTCTCGAAATATGACCTGACCTGATGACGACTGAGACTCACCCGCAGGGGACCCTGAGGACCTGAGGACCCTGAGGATCTGAGGACCTTGGAGAGAAAAACTGGGGAGTGATGTTAATATTATTAAAATCATGCCATTGATGAGTGCTAAATGAGAGAGATACTCATGATTCTTTCTTTTGTTTTTGTTTGTCCCTAGCTTCTGGACATCTGATGATCTATTGGACACAGCCATTTGCAGAACAAGAACCAGCCAATGAAAAAAACGTCTATTGCCGATGCTATTGCTACAACCAGAACCACAACTGTGACCAAATATTCAAGTATTCAGACATCTGACAGACAAAAACTTTGACTTTTTAGTCTGGGAGACTGAGCAACTGTTAAAATGTTTTAAAATGATAAAGTATGAGTATTGTAGCGTTTTAGTAGATGTTAAATTGTGACAAAAGTCACAAACTAGAAATATGCCTTGGCTCAAGCTGCAACCAAACTTTAGAGTCACAAAATAGAATTTGATAAATGCATCAACCATGGATGTTTTCAAAAATAGAGAATATTTCTAGCAATTGATTTGTAAAAGGACCATTTCCTTCATAATATGTTCACAAGCATTTAGCTGTCGATTCGCCAGCACAGATTAGAGAATCAAACACCATTGTATAACTGACCCCAACCCCAAACCTGCTAAAATAGATTAGCTCTTGTAAGGATAATACTAATTTGATTAAAGATGTACATTCATCCCAAACTGCCTGAGAGGAGGAAGTGACAGCACTTCCTGGTTTAACAAATATTTTTGGAAAACTGACCGACATAATAATGTTCATATGAACCATTTGTCTTACTGTGTTCACAGTTTTATTCCTGAGAACGTAGAATAGACATGGAGCAAAATCCCACTAACAATAATAATGAGAGTAAACCACAGAGAGATTTATTAGATTAAAATGTAAGTTTAAGAATATGGCTCAATAAAAGCTAATATGCAAACATATTTGTAAATAGATTAGAATAGTTTTAAACTATAGTGAATCATGACCGTAAAGTACACAGTGTAAGATTGAAAAGTGAAAATAATACAGTGAAATAAGATTGAGTGAAGTGTAAACAATTAGCATTAGAATACAAGTATAGAGTAAGAAAAGTGAAATTAGCTTCTAATTGAGACTCAGCTCGTTTTTTTTTGTTTTTTTGTTTATTTATTGAGTGGCTGCATAGACTATGCAGCCACTATATGCTCTCCTACTGTTTATTCTTCTTCTTCCACTTCCGCCAGATTTCGGCACTTCAACTCTTCAACGCTTTCACCAAATTCAACAAATTATACATAGTTACGACCGGCTTCACCGTCTCATTATTGCTATTACTTTTCACACTTCCACCTTTAGCACTTTTTCAGATATTAACAAAAGTTCAAGCACTTTTTCCCATTGACTTACATTGGACCAGTACAACAGATTACTCCCCATACAACACTTTACCACACTAACAATTCATTACCACAGATACAATACATTACAACATCTTACAACACTTAAAGCACCTTACAACACATTCAGCACTTTACAACAAATTCAACACCTTACAACACTTATTGCACCTTACAACACTTACATCACTTTACAACACTAAACAGCACTTTACAACAAATTCAACACCTTACAACACATTTAGCACTTTACAACAAATTCAACACCTTACAACACATTTAGCACTTTACAACAAATTCAACACCTTACAACACATTTAGCACTTTGCAACACATTCAACACCTTACAACACATTTAGCACTTTACAAAACATTCAATACCTTACAACAAATTCAATACCTTACAACACATTTAGCACTTTACAACACCTTACAACACATTCAGCACTTTACAACACTTTCAGCCCCTTACAACACATTCTTCTTACTTCATCTTCTTCACTTCTTCCTCTTCTTCCCCTTCTTCCTCTTCTTCCCCTTCTTCCTCTTCTTCCCCTTCTTCCTCTTCTTCCCCTTCTTCGTCTTCTTCCTCTTATTCCCCTTCTTCCTCTTCTTCCCCTTCTTCCTCTTCTTCCCCTCCTTCCTCTTCTTCCCCTTCTTCCTCTTCTTCCCCTTCTTCTTCCCCTTCTTCCTCTTCTTCTTCTTCCTCCTCCTCCTCTTCCTTCTTCTTCTTTCCTCTTCTTCCCTTTTCTTTCTTCTTGCTTCTTCTTCCCCTTCCTCTTCCTTCTTCATCCCTAACCCTTCCAACATCTATGCAGCCACTCACAATGGCTTCAGCCATTGTACCATTTCTAGTTTACTTTATTTTTGTTTTGTTTTTCCCCCAGGATAGAGGATAAAATCCACTGATATTGATTTGATGATTATAAGTTTAATGCATACATTTTCTTTGTTTTTTTAATACATTTTTTTTTAAGTTTTTTTTTTTTCACTTTATTGATTGATCAAATTGAGTGATCACATGTGATTATGTGATCAAAGGGGTGAGTGTTAGTATTAGATAGCAATATGGCCTACGTGCAGGACTGTACAAGGACTCTGATTATTTTGACTATGATGTGACTGTCTCTGTGTGACACGTACGTCTTTCCATGTGTGACGTGACAATGACTATATAAACTGTGTACTGACTCCATTTTGTCTGAGAGAAGGAAACAGGGGAAACCACTGGAACTTGAGAGAAACGTAAATAAACTTCCGGAGTTTGGCGCACCACGATCCGTCTCTGTCTGCTTCATCCCTGACAGGAGGAATATGATACGTTTATAATTATTCTAATCTCACTCTTTTCCTTTTTAGAAAATCAGTCTGTAATCAATAATTCTAATCACTTTTAACACGGGTTCTAATTTAAATGTTTTGAAAAACGGCTTTTGTAACTAAAATAAAAGATACATTAAAATATTCTCACAAACAGTTATGAAATATATCAGCAGATTTAAAAGAATAGAATCTAGAAATATGTTATCAGATCTAAAAAGAATTGCACAGCTTTAGCACTAATATTTGGGTTTCAAAAACATAATAATTCAAAACTTCTATTCACTAAATGTGTTTAAAAATGTTTAACTGTGTCATAACACAATGTTCCATCGCAAATTTAACGTAATAAAAACTATGAAAAGCCAAAATCCTAAAAGCAATAGGTCCCCTTTAAATCAGAGCAGAAGCAGCAGCGCAGCGAGGGTGGGGGGGGGGGGGGGGGGCAACGGCAGCAAGATAGAGATGTGCACACACAGGCAGAAAGTTGTGTTTTAGCAAAAATTCGTCAATTTCAAAGCTTTTGTGACAAAGGTCCCTGCACTCGTTTTTACTCCCTTTTTTAATTTTAATTTAATTTTTTATACCATGCTTTCTTTTCTCAAAGGGACTCTAACCCCGAGACTTCTTCTCAAAGGGACTCTAACCCCGAGACTTCTTCTCAAAGGGACTCTAACCCCGAGACTTTTTCAAATACAATTTAGAGACAGTTTGACAGACCCCAAAAACAGACCAAAATTTAGCTAGTATCCAATTATACAGACTTTACATATAAAAAGGTGTCTGCTTACCTTATTTTTGTCAAACAGGTACCAAGGACTGTCAGAGAGGTCTGCCAACCTCTTTTCTGCGTCGGAATATTCAATTTAAAAACAAAAGTGACAGAAGCGACAAGAAGCATCCAGGAACAGCTCTTCCAGCCTGCTGGAATCTCCGCTCCCAGACACAGCACGCCGGTCTCTCATGCCGAGGAAAAGAAACTCCCTCAAAACAATCCAGAGAATGGCGCACACTGAGCCGCACATCCTCCACCAAATCTGTCAGGAATTAACCAGACAGAGACGGATCGTGGTGCGCCAAACTCTGGAAGTTTAAGTTTCTCTCAAGTTCCAGTGGTTTCAATTGTTTCTTTCTCTCAGACAGAATGGAGTCAGTACACAGTTTATATAGTCGTTGTCAAGTCACACATCGAAAGACTTTCGTGTCACACAGAGACAGTCACATCATAGTAACGCATTAAAAAAATGACGTGTTCAAAATCCCTTATAAAGATGACCATGATTCAGAAAGTTAAATTCAAAAAGGTTTATTTCCATCCATCCATCCATTTTCTACCCTTTAATCCATTTCTGGGTCAGGGGGGTGGCAGTCAGAGATGCCACCCAAGTCTCATAGCACCAGCCTTATTAGGTTTATTTCCCTAATACAAAAAGAATCTAAAACAGCTGTTCGGTAAAGATGACCATGATTCAGAAAGTTAAATTCAAAAAGGTTTATTTCCATCCATCCATCCATTTTCTACCCTTTAATCCATTTCTGGGTCAGGGGGGTGGCAGTCAGAGATACCAAAAGTCTATCCCTTATTAGGTTATTCCTTACTCTACTGTTATATAAGTATAAAAGTATAACTTTGAGTGGGCGCTCCACATCAAGTCACACACTGTCCCTGGTCCGGTAAAAACTAACTAAACACATTCAAGCTATTCATTAAGTAAATGTGCAGGAAGAAGGGGGCGTGTCGTATCAGGCAGGTCTCTGGTCCAAGGTCCGGCCTTTTCCTCCGTCTCGCCAAACCTGAACAGAAATCATTCACGCACTACCCCTCCCTAATTCTATAGAAATATTACTTCCTTGAGATAAGGCCGGAGGCTCTCTGGGTCCCCCTCCTTCTTCAAACAACTGGAAGGATTAGCAGAACCCCCCCAGATTACCTATCATTAACTCACCTATGCACTTTGGACAAAAATGGGACTAGGGGAGAAGAGCAATACAAGGTCTTTTTTTTGCTTGGAAAAATACAGAGTTCAATTCCGGGTCAATCAAATTCACATCGGCTTTTAGTCTATATTTAATACAACAGTTTCCCTCTCTTGGCCGCTCTTAAAAAGGCCACACCTTTCAATAACCTTCCTCGGGCGACGGGACGGGGGAATCCTCAACCAATGCGAGCATTTGACCTCTCAGTCCAGGGTTAACAGCAGTGTCTATAGCTTTAACACAAAGAGAACGTATACAAGGTATACAGCAACATCCTACAACCATTATTATTGCAAAGATGGCCGCAAGGCTTGTGATAACAGACAAAATTACATGCTTCCACCTCCCCAAGATGCTGTCCAGCCACGCCTCCAGTGGGTTCTCCGGGACTCCAGAAACGTCATGCATTTGCTCTGACAGTATTTTGAGACCAGCCAGAGCCCTGGAAACTGATCCATCTGGATGTGTGTTATTTGGAATGTATACACAACATTCTGTACCAAATAAACTGCAGACCCCCCCTCTCTCTGCTAATAGCATGTCTAGAGCCACTCTGTTTTGAAATGCTACCAGAGAGGTGGCCCCAAGCTGCTCCGCCAATCCCTCTATTGCGTCCCTGGTGTGATTGGCAAGCCTGAGCATAGTATACCAAATGAAATTAATTCTATCTACATTTTTGTTTGGCGTAATAGGGAAAATAGCTGAAATTATTGGAATATTTTCGAAACCTGTTGCAATTTGATCTACCAGTTTGAATTCATGAGGGACTCCACGTGGAACACCTATAGAGTCCATGTAAGTTGGATTATCTTTCCCAGTATCTAGGAATGGGATTGCCCTTTTAAATCTATGCTGTGGGTGGGGACTGTCTAGGGATGGCTTATGGCCAATTATGGAAATGGGCATCATTAATCGCACCATTGCACAACTACCGGTAATTTTTTTTATTAGTCTATGTCTAAGTTTTAAATCTCCACACAACCAATACAAATCACCTCTGGTCCGGGTCATGGGGACCGGACTGGGCAGGGTGACGTTGTTGACACACCAGTCTGCTGGAAGGAACCCCCACTGGAGACGCGGCCTCGTCCTTCCATTGAGTGAGTGGAAACAGGTGTAATTGCTTTTCCTGTGGGAAAACATAGGGGGCTGAATTTCTGAATCCAATTCTGGGAACAATACTTCAAACATTGAACAATTACTAGGGGCTGTCTTTGTCTCCTCAGTCAGGTCTTTTTCTTGCCAAAACAACTTTATCATACAATTATAACCATCTACATCTTCTGGGAAAAGTGGAGCAGGGGCTGTATACAAAGTGGGACGTGCAGTGGAGCACACAACACAATCGTCAAAGCCAGCAGCCGCTGACATGTGTTCCACGGTCCACAACCAAGCGTTTCTATCCCCATATCCAGTTGCTTGTTTTAACAATTCAGAAACAGTCCAGTCAGCCGTCACCTGTACGTTCTGTTTGTCTTGCCATACTTCACTATCTATGGCCTCCTTGTCTAGCTCCTTGTCCTCGGGTATGGAAATTGAAATCCATTGTCTAATGTCTCCTGGATAATGTCCAATAACGTAAGTCCCATTCACATCAATCCCACAATTTTTCACAGTGACTAGCACCGTTGTTTGTGAGTGGTCTGTAGTCAGAATCACTCGTCCCTTAAGTCTGTGTTCCTTATTATAACCCCAATCCGGACCTGTATTGGATATAACATACTCCCAAGCATCACAGGTGCAGTCCACCGATGCTCTAAAGCTTTTTCCATGTCTCTCATATTTACATGTAGACGGAGTGTAACACAGGTAGAGTGTGTAGTCAGGTCGAAAGGATAATGGAAAGATTGTTGCCATTGGTATGTGGGCTGTAATTGTCGCACCCACCGGGCATTTTACTGTCACAATCGTAGGTAGAGAGTCTCTAACGCTGTCTTCTCCTATGGATCTTTTATTTCTGTCAGTCTTATTGGACCAAAGACTGGATTGTGTTACAAGTCTGGCCCTGTCTCTTAGCTGTGTGTTTTCTAACACTTCCCATGTTAAAATTCCCAGGACCACGACCAAACCAACTGCAGCGATAGCCCATAGGATGGCTCTCCCTCTCTTGGTCGTGGGCCAGGGCTCCCTGTCCCAAGGCAACATATTAAGAGGGAGTGTAAACGTGTGTGTGAGTCCCTGTCCAACCCGTGAGCGTGGTTACGAGGGTGGGTCAGATGGTCTCGTATGAGAGAGATGAAACCACTTGTTCCCGTGTCCCTTCAGTTGAACAGCTTTGCGAGTGCGGGCCACCACTTCAAAGGGTCCGGTCCAGCGGGGCTCGTTCCACTTCCTTTTGAACACCTTCACACGGACCCAGGCTGGTGGATCCTCCGAGGCCTCCTTCTCGCAGAGGTCGAGACTTCCTTCAACCTGATGGGAAAAACTAGACAACATTTCTCTCAATTGTTCCCAGTACACCCGCACTGGGGGTGTTGGGGAGTCGTCTTTTGTGAAAGGCACCACCCTGTTTCCTGGTCCTGGCATAGGCCTCCCTGTTAACAGCTCGTATGGGGAGAAATGGTGAATGCGGTTAACAGAGTGCCTTGCTGACAACAGGGCAATAGGCAATGCCTGTAGCCAATTCAATTTACTCGTTGCCAGGATTTTAGAGAGTTTACTTTTCAGGGTCTGATTCATCCTTTCAACTTGGCCCTGGGATTGAGGATGGTAGACTGTTCCAAATTTATGTTTTAGCCCCAGATGTTTTTCTACCAATTGCAAGTGTTTGTTCCTGAAATGCGTCCCATTGTCAGACCTTATTAACTGGGGAAAGCCATGCGTTGGGATGTAATGTTGAATTAAGGCTTTGATTACAGAGGCAGCATGATATGCCTCAGGCCATCCTCCTTTGCAGCAGGATATGCCTCAGGCCATCCCGTAAAGGTGTCAGTGATGACCAACAGGTACCGCTTTCCTGCGCACCTGTTAATCATATCTGTGAAGTCCATCACAACATGTGCTCCAGGCCAAGCAGCAGGTGTGAATTTTCCTGGGGAAACAGCTGAGCAGGGCGATGGGTTATAATTCTGACATATTTGACAGGACCTAGTATAATCTTGGATCATGCTTGTCTTAAAGGGATGCCACCATTGTGACATATTCCTGAGCATCTGTACCTGACCCACATGGGCTAGCCCATGTGCCTCAGATAAAGCCGCTCGTGAGAGGTCCCCCATGGGCAGGGCGGGGCGGCCATCAGGGCCGTACCAGATGCCAGTATCTGGATCCTTCTTTGCCCGTTTTTGAACCCACATGGATATTTCTTCAGGAGCTGCTTTTGTTTGGGCTTCAGCTAAAACCTGAAGGGATAGATCGGGCAGGCAGTCTGCCAGGTCTGGCCCCTCGTCCCGAACCACAAACACTCCTGGAGTACTGACCTTGTAGTTGGCAGCTTTCTTTGCGGCCTCATCCGCCGCCTCGTTTCCCCTGGCCTCAAAGTTGTCTGACTTGGAGGGCCCTTGGCACTTGATGACGCTTACCTGTTTTGGAAGCTGGAGAGCGCTGTCCAGCCTCTCCACCAGGGCTCTATGTGTGATGGGTCGGCCTTTAGCAGTCAAGAAGCCGTTTCTTTTCCACTCGGAGAGGTTGAAATGGACAGCCTGAGTAGCATACGCAGAGTCGGAGTAAATATTTACAGATTTACCTTTAGCAAACTCCAAGGCGGCGCAGAGAGCCTCTAGTTCTGCCGCCTGAGCTGATGGTTTGTCAGTTAAAACGCCGCTGTTTACTGTAACAAAATTTTCACCGTTAACACTGACAACTGCATATGGCGCTCTCAAGCTGCCATTCCTCTCTCTCCAGCAACACCCATCTGTGAAAAGCTGTAAGTCGGGGTCCTGAAGTGGGTCAGTCTGGAGGTCAGGTCGCACTTTCAGACTGTCTATTACCCTTACACTGCAGTCATGAGGCTCACCCTGTCTTGGCATGTGGTCAGCCATGTTAATGCCAAGAGGTGTAAAAGTTATGTGGGGCTGAGTGAGCACCTGTAAGAGCCGTGACTGTCTCAAAGGTGACATAGTGAAGGCAGCTGAGGACACATATGCACAAACGCCATGATCAGTCAATATTTCTAAAGCATGCCCCATGACTAAATGTGCTGTTTTCTTAATCAAATGTCCCACTCCTGCAGCATACCTAGAACAGTCAACCTGTCTAGCCTCGATTGAATCCAATGGAACGCTAATATACTGTAAGATTTTTCTCTGGCCTCTGCACTTTTGATATAACACCCCGTTAGCTACCTGAGACTGCCACTGTGGCATCTAAATAGAACGGGAGGGAATAATCTGGTGAAGCCAAATGAGCCGCAGAGGATAGGTCCTGTTTGAGTGAGATAAACTGTGCCTCACTATCTCTGTCCCAATTCAGTTTAGCCCTTGTGTTTCTCATGCCATGTTCATTAACTAAAGCTCTTAAAGGTTTAGTTTTGTCTGCAAAATCTGCCACATAGTGTCTGCTATAGCCTATCAGACCCAGGAAGGACAACATGTCCCCCACCATGGTGGGTCTGGGATATGACAAAATAGCATCTCTGTGCTCTGGAGACATATTTGTTGATCCTCCAGGCACGCTACGTCCCAGGAAGGTCACCGCAGGCCTGCAACATTGTAGCTTTTCCTTACTGACCTTAAATCCTTTTGAATGTAAGAAGATTATAGTGTCCCTGGTGGATTGTAGACAGGCCTGCTCCGTTCTCGAGGCGAGGAGGAGATCGTCCACATACTGTAGGAGTACCACGCCCTCCGGAAGCACCAACTCTCTCAGCAGAGCGTTCAAAGTCTGATTAAAAATGCCCGGGGAGCATTTATGTCCCTGGGGAAGACGGGTGTAACGCAGTTTTTGGCCCCTGTGAGTAAATGAGAAGAAATCTCTGCTTTCCTCTGCCAGGGGAATACAGAAAAATGCATTAGCCAAATCCATAACAGTAAAATACTGGAGGTCTGGTGACAGTGATGACAGCATTGTATAAGGGTTTGGGACCGGGAGACACGGAGTTAATGTTAAATCATTTATTTTTCTCAAATCATGGACCATTCTATATTTATTCTGACCTGTTTTTGGCACAGCTAGAGTGGGCGTGTTCCACTCTGATTTTGATGGCTCGAGGACTCCCACTTTCGTAAGTCCCTCTATCACCTGTGAAATACCCTCGACAGCTTCTGGTTTGGCGGCATACTGCTTTATGCGAATCGGGCCTCCTGGCTTCATCTGTAAAGACACAGGAGGGAAAGAGGTGCACAACCCCACGTCCGTGGGACCTTGGGACCAAACTTCTGCAGGCACCTGTTTCAATATTTCATGAGTATCATCATGATCTGTCATGTGTCTACCATGATGTCTGGTCAATGTTTCGTGCTCCACTTCCCCTGTGTCTATCATATTTGCTTTTATTCTGTATGACTTATTTTCAATGCTGTACTGCACATGAGGGAGTTGGGTGTCAGACCAATCGTCAGCTTTTACCAGTCTTTTTACCATTGGACCTAAAGCTCTAGCCTCGTGACCAGGGTGTACAGCCAAGGTGATGTGTGGGACAGCAGAGGAAGACATGTAATACCACTCACACTGTTCAGGAAGCAGCCGTGTATGGATCGCCACACCCTCAGGCCCAACATAAATGTAATCTGATTCTAATGTCCACCTATCACTTTCAATTTGTTTGAATTGTTCTCTGTACATTAAGTCTTGGTCTCTGTCATAGAATAATGTCAAGTGGGCAGGGTCCAGTGGGAGGTGGTAGGAGGCCAAAGAATTTATCCAGGGTTTCCACTTGAAGAAGACAGACTGCACACCATTATTGTCCGTGGACTTTTTTTCTGGGTCCAGTCTCACCCAGTATATGTCTGCATACTGGTCTGGCATCTCTTCTCTCAGAAGCCAGCAGGAGTCCATCGATACACCGGTCACACATCTGTAAATTTGTCCCCCTGGAAAAGTCACTTGTAGACCATCCGGTCCACATAGAATTGACGCATTGGTTTTAGTCAATAAGTCTCTTCCCAGCAGGTTGACAGGTGTTTTAGGAGCATTTACAAAAGAATGCCACAGTGTCTGTGCTCCAATTTGTGTCTTTAAACGTTTAGTGAGTGGCAGTACCTCAGGTGTCCCAGAAAATCCAACCAGGGTGATGTGCTCCTCAGAGAGCAGGACAGGGCGTATTTTTGTATTGATGGTAGAGTAGGTGGCGCCAGTGTCCACCAGGGCCATCAGGTTGTCGTCCTCCACCCTTATGGGAAGCATAGGCTATGCAAGCACCTTGTCCCCTGGATTTCCTAGGCAGCCCTAGTAAGATTGTTCATGTTCATACTCGCCCCAGTAGTTCCCCTGCTGGTAATATTGTCCATCTCTCGGGGCCAGGTTCTCATTTGGAGCCGTCCATGGGGAGGGAGGGCCTGCGCGCTCTGGTCTGGGTCCCATGCCTCTCTGGGGGCCCCTCCCACGCACCATCTCAGGCGCTCCATGGTAGTAGGAGGCCTCTCCTTCAAAGGGGCAGTCCTTCGCCCAGTGACCGTGCCTGTAACAGAGGTGACACACATCCCTGCCCCCTCTCCAGCTTCCACCCCTTCTTCCTCCCCGGCCCCCACGCCCACCACCTCTGGCCCCTCCCCTTGTCCAGTCCTGTCGTGGTTGAGTCGCAGGTCCAGCAGGCATGTTAGCCATCTGATTTCTAGTTTCCTTTTTATTTTGGGTGGCTTTATGTCTAGCTTCACTAAGCTGTAACTTCAAAAGTTGACAAGTCATATCTTCAACACTCTTTCTCTCTTTAGTTTTATTTTCAACATATCGCTTAATGTGAAAGATTAAATTTGTCTTCCACTATGCTGAATCTGGGTTAATATTATCCGGGTTGTCCTCAATTTTTGAGCGTATTGTTTCTGGTAAACCATTCAAAATAGCTGCTCTAAAAGGCATGACTTCACTGACCTTGTGAGGGTGTCTTCCTACAGTGTCCATCCACTTGGTCACACTCCTGTCATAAAATACAAGTGGGTCCTCAGACTTCAGCCAAGTTAACTCACGAGGGGCAGAAGACAGCGGGGTTGGAAAGTTCTCCCTCAGTGCTTCATACCAGGCATTTGCATACTGGCCAAATCTGGAAGAATCACAAACATCAGCAGTACCAGCTTGTCTTTCAATAGCATCTCTCTCCCATGGTTTACTGCATGCTGCCAACACTGCCCGGACGTCACCCATCGCCACATCCTGACCTGTAAACCATGTATTGAGACTGGAAATCCAGTTTCCAGCTCCCTGGCACAATGGAGGCATTTTGTCTTTTATAGTCTGCATGTCACTTACAGAAAAAGGATGGTACTCCCCAGCTGCGCCTCGTCCTGGTCTCAGAGGGAACATGGATTTTGTCTGAGACCTGGTTCTGCTTGCAACTGGTCTATTTCCCTCAGGCTCCTGGTCTCTGTCATCACTACTATCGTCAGAAGAGAATTTAGCTCCTTTTTTAGCCTGTTTAGCTTTAAGTACTGGTGGGGCCATGGCACCGTCTCCCTTGTCACTTTCACTGTCCATCCTAGTCATGGCTCTGCGTGCGGCTTTATTAATTAATTTTGCATTCTCCTGTCTAGCGGTCTCGTAATCATGGGTCCTACTTGGGGTTTCTTCTCTCTCAACTCTGTCTGTGGTGCATTCAAAGGTCGGTTTCCTAGCTCTAAAATTTCTGAGAGAGTGCAGGAGGAGCTCCTGCACCTCTTGAATGGGTGGGGGTTGGTGAGGGGTGTGTGGGAGCTGTGGCGGGAGGCTGACAGCTGGATTTTGACTCGGATCTCTATTGTCTCCCACAGACTCCTGTTCTGTCCCTTCGTCAAATTCACTGTCTACAAAGTCATTGTCCCATCTCTTTCCTACCGCCACTTCTCCTGAAAATGTATATTGTGGCAGTATTAGATTTGGCTTACCTGGTTCTAAACCCAGAGAATATTTTGGTGGAGCCGTGGGTAGGGATGGGTATATATTACTCACCGGCATTGCTCCGTTTTCTGTTTCCTTGTCTTTACTTACCATAGGTAATTTTGCCAATGCCGTGGCAGCCAGAGCAAAGTTGTGTACCTTGGTCCTCAGTTTCTCAGCCTTTTTTAGTTCCTTCTTAATTTTTCTACGCTCATTCCAACTCTCTCCCTGCTTTCCCTCAAGCTCTAGTTTATCCTGTTTTAAATTATTTTCCTCTTCCCGCAATATCTTAGCTAATGCGGACGCTGTCATATACTCAGGTATGACCCTTTTGTTCTGTATTTTTTCCCATGCTTTCACAGCCTTTCGTTTTGCCTTGTTCCTATGTTCTTTATCCAGACCACTCAAAATCTGAGCCTCTATTTCTCTATAGAGCTGCTCGATTTGAATGCCTGTCTCCATTTTTCGGGGGGGCCCAAAATTCCCCCAGGCTCCAATGGGTTAAACCTAACTTGTGTGTTGACGCGTCCGTCAACCACGCTAGTCACAGCGGGCTTTCCTGTTTCTGGCAAGGCTTCTCAAAAAATCTTTACTTTTAATGTATTCTCGCAGGGTTCTAACTACTTAGACTCCTATTTTATTTTATTTTAACGTATTTTTGCAAGGCTCTCACTACTTTTTAGGCTTTTACTATTTTTACTTTTTGAATTAGCTCTTCCGTGGACAAAACTTCTCTCCCCTTGATTTGGTTTAGTCCAATATGCAGATTTTTAATTAGTCAAAAGGTATCTGCTTACCTTCAGTTCAGCGGCCGCTTGAGGAGAGACGTAGAGTCCAGGGGGAGATTGAGAGTCATCAAGGGATCACGTCAGGGTCACCAATTAACGCATTAAAAAAATGACGTGTTCAAAATCCCTTATAAAGATGACCATGATTCAGAAAGTTAAATTCAAAAAGGTTTATTTCCCTAATACAAAAATAATCTAAAACAGCTGTTCGGACCAAAAGTAACTATCCCTTATTCTCTATATAAAGTATAAAAGTATAACTTTGAGTGGGCGCTCCACATCAAGTCACACACTGTCCCTGGTCCGGTAAAAACTAACTAAACACATTCAAGCTATTCATTAAGTAAATGTGCAGGAAGAAGGGGGCGTGTCGTATCAGGCAGGTCTCTGGTCCAAGGTCCGGCCTTTTCCTCCGTCTCGCCAAACCTGAACAGAAATCATTCACGCACTACCCCTCCCTAATTCTATAGAAATATTACTTCCTTGAGATAAGGCCGGAGGCTCTCTGGGTCCCCCTCCTTCTTCAAACAACTGGAAGGATTAGCAGAATCCCCCCAGATTACCTATCATTAACTCACCCATGCACTTTGGACAAAAATGGGACCAGGGGAGAAGAGCAATACAAGGTCTTTTTTTTGCTTGGAAAAATACAGAGTTCAATTCCGGGTCAATCAAATTCACATCGGCTTTTAGTCTATATTTAATACAACAATAGTCAAAATAATCAGAGTCCTTGTATAGTCCTGCACGGAGGCCATATTGCTATCTAATTCTATCTAACAGTTTCAGTTGTTTCTTTCTTTCTCAGACAGATTAAAGGCAGTACACAGTTTATATAGTCATTATTACGTCACACATCGAAAGATAGTACGTGTCAAATCAGAGACACTCAGAGCATATCATAGTCATAACATGGATACACAATCAGAGTCTGCGTACTGTCTTGCGCTTGTCCTGCACGTAGGCCAAATAGCTATCTAATCCTCACACTCCTGAAGAAGATGACAAAGTCTGGGATCGTGTCTTTAATTCAGACAGAAGACATGTTTTATTGTTGAAGGTAGACGCACGAACACGAACACGACAGAATGGAAGTGTATTATACAGCATGGAGGAATGCAGTCCTCCAATCAGCAGCTTCCACTGTGCCCTGTAGTCAATAACCAAAACATGTAGTGGAAAAATACTGCCTTGTGCATGTTGTTAGAATGATGAGTTAGACCTTTAACCACAGTAGCTTCAAAGTGTCATGTTTCTTCTTTTCTTTTTTTACCGGTTATTTTTACAGTGTGCTGAAGCACATACTCTATAGGCTCAGAATATATGCAGTTTCAACAATTATAATAAATTGCGACGATCTACATTGAGATTAATAAACATAGAGTGAGGGAGACGGACATAGCACTATATTGTTTATTACAGGGATGAGGGACATTTCAAAGAAGTCTGAAATGTATAAAGTTAGCCAATGGCTGTCATTAAATCTGTTAGTATATTTGTTGTAGTGCAAGAGGAAAATTTACGTGTCCCAGCTTTAATTTAACGAGTTTAGTTGCGCTTTTGGAAGAGACACAATGAAGACGCCGACTGGTTCTTGCAGCGCTGTATTTATTGCATGAACTGGTTACGCAAAGACACGCATCACAACAAGCACAGTATGGTCCTGTGGGTGTATATGGTCTAGGGTACATGGCCACGCTACGCACTGCCGTGTTGTTGTCAAAGCGGCTCACAGGCAGCCGCTGGATGCGGGAAATGCTGTCCAAAAGGATGGATGGAGGATGTGGAATCCCGTTGGAGTTCATACAGCAATCAACAGCAAGTGCCCCGCCGTCTTGCATTTTTACATTTTGTAATACAGTAGATTTACACATTTCTCAAAAAAATCTTTTTGTATGAGGCTCACAGGCCGGCCCAAATATGGGCATCGGCCCTTTGGGCATTGCCCGGTACACCCGATGGTCAGTCCACCCCTGCTCATATATTCTCCCTACGAAATGGGACTGTGAGGATTAGATAACTATACTAATCCTCACACTATACTATACGATACAAGGACTCTGATTGTGCATCCATGTTATGACTATGATAAGCTCTGAGTGTCTCTGAATTGACACGTATGTCTTTCGATGTGTGACGCAACAATGACTATAAAACCATGTCTTGACTTTTGCTCTGTCTGAATCAACTGCCATTTTTGTGATTAAACAACCACGCTGGATGCACAAGATCCCAGTATGTCTGAGTCTGATTCTCAACAGGACACCCCTGGATCTAGGGGACAATATGCAATTGACGCAGCAAAGGTGTTCTACGTCACCCGCATTATCAATGTGTCTGATTTCACCACAGATAAGATCTGACACAGATATGAATTTGTGAAACAAAGTATTTATTGAAATGAGAACTTTTTAATTCTATTTCATATGAAGATTTGCTATAATTAGGTACAGGACTGCTGCACATCACGCACACACATGTACACACACAGAGGCAGACACACGCACACACAGACAGACGCATGTACAAACACACAGAGGCAAATACATATACATACACGTGCGCACACAGAGACAGACGGGTACAGCCGCGGTCTCGCGGATAACAAAGCAAACTGTCAAAGTGATGCTCTGAACTACATCATAATAATAACATGGACCACGTCTCTGAAGCCTCAGTGAACAGCACCAGCGGCGGCCGCTTCGGGAAAGAACGTCACCACACACGGCACCAACACACGCTTTAAAAACTCTGAATGACTCATAGATTAAATCCTGTGACCCCCGAACCGGACCCCCTCCGGCCCCTGGCTGCGCCTAGAAATTCTGTCCATAAAGACAGTGAACAGAACCGGTGACAAAGGGCAGCCTTGGAGGAGGCCAACATGCACCGGGAACAGGTCTGACGTACTGCTGGCGATGCAAACGCAGCTCTGGCTCCAGTAATATAGGGACCGGATGGCCCTCAGCAGAGGACCCCGGACCCTGTACTCCCGCAGAACTAGAGTTTTGCTTTTCAGCCCGAGCCCGAGCAGGCCCAAGCCCAACCCCAAGTTCGGGCCGGGCTCGGGTTGTAATCATTATTTTTTTTTTTAAATCATTATTATTTATTTATTTATTTGTTTCAATTGTAGACAAAAACAATACTACACATATTACAATTAAATTTCAAATAATTGTCGTCTTGTCTCACAAATGAAAAGGAGCAGAAAGAAGAAAAAAATAATCTTATGTTGCCTGCCCCTTTCTTCATACATGTACTAATTAAATTAAAAAAAATTAAAAAAAGAAAAAAAATAAGATGGCCTTTAGCACTTCTTCAAACTGTTTTTATTTTATGTGTTTTTGTTTTCATAATTCTTTGTTTTTTATTGTTTTTTTCAAATCATTCATTTCATACGATTTCACTGTTGTTGCTTTGATTTTTTCCTTAAACATGTGGATGTTTGCGGATTTTTTTATTTCATAGTCAAGTTGATTCCATAGTTTTACTCCGACCACTGATATTCCCATGTGTTTCTGAGTGGTTCTGGCAAAAGGGACAGAGAAGTGTAACTTCCTTCTACTGTCCTGGTTAATATTGAGAGAGAAGAGCTGTTGTACAGCTGCTGGCAGCAGAGAGTCTCTGGCTTTGTACATCACAATGAGTGACTGTAGTTTGATCAGATCCTCTAGTTTTAACAGTTTTGATTGTATGAATAGGTTGTTTGTGTGTTCTCTTGAGTCCACTTTATGAATGATTCTCACTGCTTTTTTTTGTAAGAGGATTAGAGGATGTATGGTGTGTTTGTACAGTATGTGTTTCCCCAGACTTCTACACAGTAGGTGAAATGGGGCAATATCAGGGTACTGTACAGGAGCCTTAGGGCTTTATGATCCAGTGAATGTTTCACTTTGTGCAGTACCGAGATATTTTTTGATATTTTTCTTTTTACCTGATTTACATGGGATTTCCAATTTAATTTCTCATCCATTGTCACTCCCAAAAATGTTATTTCTTGTACTCTTTCAATTTTTGTGCTATTTATTGACACCTGGACGTCTGTGTTACTGTTATTGTTTGAAAACACCATGAATTTTGTTTTGCTTATATTTAATGATAATTTATTCTCATCGAACCATGTTTTTATTTTGGCCATTTCCTCTTCCATCGTCCTTGTTAATTTTTTTATATTATCTCCTGATAGAAAAAAAATTGTGTCATCTGCAAATAAGACTGATTTGAGTTTTGATGAGACAGAACATAAGTCATTGATATATAAAATAAAGAGTTTTGGCCCGAGAATGGAACCTTGGGGAATTCCACACTGAATATTTAGTTTGTTAGAAATGTTGCCAGCAAACTGTACAAACTTTGTCTATTTTCTAAATAGCTTTCAACCCAATTTACCACCCCTCCTCTTATGCCATACCACTGTAGTTTTTTTTATTAATATACTGTGATTAATTGTGTCAAATGCCTTTTTTAAGTCAACAAATACTGTCAATGTGCTTTGTTTATTTTCTAGTGCTGCTGTTATGTGCTCTGTGATTTGCAGTAGTGCTAAAGCTGTGGATCGTTTTTTCCTGAAGCCAAATTGGTTCTCATTAATCAACATGTTTTTTTCTATAAAGGAATCTAATCTGTGAACAAAAAGTTTTTCAAGAATTTTTGCAACCTGTGAAATTAAAGAAATGGGTCTGTAATTTGTTAGACAATGCTTGTCCCCTGTTTTAAATACAGGAATTACTTTTGATGTTTTTAATCTATCAGGAAAAAGTCCAGAAGTGAAAGACAGGTTAAAAATATGGCAAACTGGTTTGGTTATGCAGTCTATGGTCTTTTTAATGATAGCCATATCTATCCCATCACTGTCTGTCGATGTCTTATTTTTAAACTCTGCAACTGTTCTTAAAATTTCTGGTTCAGTGACTTTTTCCAAATATATGGAGTGACAAGTTTTACTGCCTTGTGTTTTTAAATATGTATTTCCCGGTTGTTGAATTTTATCAGCAAGCTTTGGCCCTATATTTACAAAGTACGAGTTAAGCTCGTTGGCCATATCTTTAAAATCTATTTGATTATTTTCATCATTTAGTAAGTAATTTGGTATAGTCGACTTCGGTTTCTTCTTTTCCATAACTTGTTTTAATATCTTCCATGTTGCTTTCATATCATTCTGACTTTCTAATAATGCTTTAGAATTATAATCTTTTTCTGCCTTCCTTAATATGCTTGTCAACTTGTTTTTATAAGTTTTATATTTATTATTACTTTCTTGTGTTCTAAATTTAATTGACTCTTCATATAACTTGTTCTTCTTGGCACATGCATTTAGCAGTCCTCTTGTCAGCCATGGTTTAAAGGTCCTATATCACGCTTTTCTTCATGTTTCACACTCAATCCTATGCACATGTGTGATATTAATGTGTAGGATACACCACACAACAATCAAAGCTTGTGAGATTAGAGCCATCTCTTGTATAGAGGTGACGTCACCTCGACTCAACGAGCTGATCCAGAGAAGAGTCTGCTCCTCTGCCTGTGAGCCCGCCTCCCCCCGCCCGCACGCTGACGTAGCATCACGCTTTTGTCGTTTATCACCTGTACTTAGTAATTTCATACATAAGAATACACTTTTTCCAACAATGACAATCCGTCACATCGAGCCCTATGTCCTCGATGCTCAATCAGACCCTAGTTATTTAGTTTACAGAAGTATACAGCGAGTTAGCGTCACTACTTACAGATCGCGGGGGTCCGAGTATCGTCTTTTACCGTGGGAATAACGTGTTTCCAGATCAGCTTTTGAGTAAGTCCAGTTCCATTGTCCCTGTAGTTCTGGAACAGTCTCAGTGAAGTGTCGCAGATGAACCGGTATTATAATAGATCCATGAGATGAACAGATGAAAAAAGTTGAGCCGCTTTCTTCCTCTTAGGGCCAAATAGTGTGTCACATATTTACACCCATAACACACTTCATTCAAGTTGACGTGATCCTAACACTTTTAGTTGCTGACAAAAGCATAAAAACAGCAGCTCTATGTGGTGTCCGCGAGACCAGACCACAGACGCTGGACTCGGGAGCCGGAGCCTGTGCGCTCTGATTCACTGTTTTGATCCGTCAATCACCTCCCGCCGGCTTTTAATTTATTTTTATTTTTATTATTTTTGACAAAAAACAGCATACTAATTGTGTATTGTTTACCCCGTTTTGACAAAAGTATTTAACAAATATTTTAAATACAAAGCAAACGGGGTCATGCGCGTCATCAGTGTGGTTTTCGTCACTGAAGTGGACCCGAGCGTTTCTGTGCCTCACGCTGGGGAAGGAGACAGATTGCTCTCTTACAAAAGATTGACAGAATCAATGAATAAACTACTGTGGGCTTGTGTATGAAGGCCAAATAGCATTGTAATCATGTTTAAAGCAGAGAAAAGTCAAAAACCGTGATATGGGCCCTTTAAGTGTTTCTTTTACTTTCCTTATTCGTTCTGGGCAGTTGTTGTCATACAGACACTTGTACTGGTCTAGAAAGGCTTCACATGCAGCATTCACCTCTGGTACATAAACTTCATTCCATGTCTCATTCAGTAGGTCATTTCTTAATTTATTTATTGTCTCTTCATTTCGTATTCTTTCTATTCTGTGCTGTCTCTCCTTTTGAACTTTTTTATTGTCAGTACCACCTTTGTATGTCATAAAGATCGGTAAGTGGTCTGTTATGTCACTAATCAAGATGCCACTATTAACTTTCGTTTCGATTATGTTTGTAAATATGTTGTCAATAAGTGTTTCAGAATTAATGGTTATTCGAGTAGGCTTTGTGATGAGTGGGTAGAGTCCTTTACAATACATCATGTCTAGAAAGTGTTCCGTTTGTCTATGTTTGGTTGCATTTAATAAATCAATATTGTAGTCACCACATGCAATATATATTTTGTTGTCCTTTAAGCTTTCCAGAATGTTCTCCATGCACTCTGCAAGTGTCCACGTTTGCACCAGGGGCTCTGTACACACAAGTCACAATAATATTTTTCTTCTTTTCCATCATAATTTCTACAGTAATGCACTCCATTAGGTCATTGATTGCCGTCGTCATGCTGTTTACGATTCTGCATTTCAAATCAAGACTTACGTACAGGGCCACGCCCCCTCCTCGTTTATTTACCCTGTTCACGTGGTGTAATTCGTATCCCTCCAAATCAAATTCAGCAACATTGTCGCTTTGTAACCAAGTTTTTGAGAGGGCAATAATTTTAAAGTGTTCATTTAATGTTTTTATATAATCACAAATCATATTGAAGTTCGCTCTTAGGCTTCTGCAGTTGAAATGAATCACAGATAAATCTTCATCTGAAACAATGTTGCCTTCCAACTCATTGCTGGTGTAATATTTACATTTATTATTTATCTGACTGTACAATTGAGAGTCCACATTCAGTTCCTGATCGTAGTAGTTTTTATCTTCTTCAGTCATCTTCGCTCGTGGAGTCTGTCCACGGGTGTCCATGCCCCCTTGTCATTTTTTCAAGCTTCATTTCAGACATACCTTGGTCAGGTTGTGCTTTGTGATGCTGAAGTTGTTTGAAGCAGTTTCTTCAGGCTAGGCATCAAGTTGTCTACGTGCCCGGTTCTGCTTTTGCTACGAGGCGACTGCCAGCCAGCCGCTTGAAGAATAGACTCCAAATCCAGCTCTTTGGTGGGACATTCCATAGCAATGCCGAACTATTGTACTTAATGATATGCATGTATGTATTTATTAATAATAATGTCCGTTGATTGACAAGTTATTTAAAAAGTTAATATATTTATAACACCGTAACCGACGTGTCCTACAGCCGCAGCAGGCCGTGAACGCATCATCCTTGTTTTTCCTGTTGAATTCTATGGTCAACAGCGAACACACGGAACATTAATAGAAATGGATTGAGTGGAGGAACAAAACAAATTCAGAAGTGGCTAAACTTGCATTTGGAAGGTGAGTGCGCACAACAAGGGAAATCAGATGCGTCGGGCTTCTGTCGAGCTCGGGCCTATTATACAGCGTTAATTGGTCGGGCTTATACGAGCTCGGGCTTAGTATTAGCGGGCTCGGGCCGGGTCGGGCTTGATTTTTCAGGCCCGAACGAAACTCTACGCAGAACCCCCCGAAAGGACACCCCCAGGGAACACGGTCGAACGCCTTCACCAAATCCACAAAACTCATGGACCCCGGTCTGCCACTCCGATGGCACCGCCCCTGATCGCAACACAATGTTGCAGAGACGTGCCATCCAAGACAACAACATCCAGAGACTTTAAATAGTCAGGACGGATTTCCTCCACTTCCGGAGCCTTGCCACCAAGGAGGCTGCCAACCACCTTGGTGACCTCAGCCAGAGAGATGGAGGCATCCGCCACAACATCCTCAGCCTCTGCTTCCGGAACGGAACGGGGGATTGAGGAGAATTGAACGGTTTGCCAGAATTTCTTTGAGGCCGACCGATAGTCATGTTCCATGGACTCTCCGAACTCCTCCCAGTCACGGGTTTTTGCCTCTGCAACAGCCCGGGCAGCGACGCACTGCCTGCCGGTACTGGACAGCTGCCTTTGGAGTCCCACGAACCGTCGCGGCTCGATAAGACTCCTTCTTCAGCCTGACAGCCTCCCTTACTACTGTGTCCACCACCGGGTTCGGGGGTTGCCGCCGGAACCAGCACCAGAGACCTTGCAACCACAGCTTCGAGCTGCTGCATTGGCGATAGAGGTGGAGAACATGGTCCACTCTGACTCGCTGACCCCCTCCTCCCCCAGAACTTTGGAGAAGTTCTCCCGGAGGTGCGAGTTGAAAGTCCATCTGACAGGGGGCTCAGCCAGGCGTTCCCAGCTGACCCTCACTACACGCTAGGGTCTGCCAGGTCTGACCGGCTTCCTCCCCTGCCAGCGGATCCAACTCAAGACCAGGTGGTGATCGGTTGACAGCTGTCACTAGCGTTGAAGTCCCCCAGGAGAATAACGGAGTCCCCGGGCGGTGCACTGTCCGGTACCCATCCCAGGGACTCCAAGAAGGCCCAGCACTCTGCACTGCTGTTCGGCCCGTAGGCCGTCACAACTGTGAGAGACTTGTCCCCCACCCAGAGGGGGGGGAGAACTCCAACACGTGGCGGCTGAGATGGGGGGCAATGAGAATGGCCACCCCCCGCGAGAAACACCAGAAAAGTGGAGCGTCCAACTCCCCTCAAGGAGTTGGGTTCGAGGGTGGCAATCAGCTGGCACCCAATTTACTGAGCACCAGTCCTTCACTGATCCTCCTGCAGGTGGTGAGTCCATAGGACTTCTCTGTCTGTAACACAGCCTTGATCTTTCAGTGGAGGCTTCGGGCAAAGAAGAGTTAAGGTCTCATGGTGGACTTGAACCCACGACCTTCAGGCTCAAAGGCCAATGGTCTTCCAACTGAGCCACTGTCTGCCCCTTATACATAAAAACAATGCATCTGGAAAGTTTTCACAGCACTTCACTTTTTCCACATTTTGTTATGTTACAGACTTATTCCAAAATTGATTCTATTAATTTTGGTCCTCGCAATTCTACAGACAACACCCCATAATGACAGATTCAGATTCAGATTCCGTTTATTTGCCATTTGCAGTAAAAAAAAACCCCACATTGGAATACATTAGCAAAAGTCACCAGTGTGCACAGACAAATACAGACATAAAACAACATTAAAAGACAGAAATAAAACAAAAAAAACAGTAAACAAATGTCACTGTGAAATCAGTGACTAAAACAGTTTCAAAACTGTAATTCCTTGTTACTATGGAAGTTTCCAGTCCAACGGACCTAGGGGGCGCTATTTCCGTTTCTGGCGGTCAAAACGAAATGGGACCAAAATATCTGAAAAGAGCATAGGGTGATATGTAACATACTGTAAAATTGTGTCAAAGTATGATTGTCTTCCATCTTTTTGGAGCAGAAAAGGAATGGAACCTTTATCCGTTAGGGCGTCTTTTCCACATTGATTTTGGACCCTAATGGACTGTAGGCCTCAAAAAGTGAATTTTTTCTTGAGTTTTGGTAGAACCGAAGGTCACACATACTTGTCCTTTCAGACCATGAATATAAACCACCGTGACATGTGCATAGAGTAAAATCAGCCCCGTACCTACAGTCGTTTTCAAATGATGGGCAAAAAGCAACGAAAATAGAGCCCTGACCCTCGTCTCACCCTGGTTTGACCCCTCGACCTTGGAACTGCGCGGTTCTACTCGCACCACAGGTGCAGGCGTCCTCCAAGGTCAACATACTAAAATATGGGCTTTGTAGCTTTAACCAAATTTAAACTATGGAGATTGAGAGTTTTCCCGCCATTTTCGTTGGCAGTTTAGTTGTTAAAGTTCAAGTCTTTTGTCCAGATTTGATCCCTTTTTCTTGGAGTTGGACCAAGTGGCTGGTATCGACGCGCTCGGCACGCTCTGCTGATGAACATAGTGAATTTTCAGCCTCCTAGCTTGAAGCTAAACTGGTTTAGAACCCAGAAATGGGGTGCAATCTTCCGTTTGGGCCTTGAAAATTTCGTTAGGGCCCTGATTTTTATCAAGTGCTTTTTGGCCACTATGGATTGACCTTTGACCCGAGGGCTACCAAATTTGGTACAGAGGATGGTACGAGGGCCCTGTATCATAATCCAGCGTCGGATTTTAGCTGAGACCCCCAGGGGAGTTAATTGGCTGTCTGTAAATCAGCTTTTAAGATGGGGTAAGGGTCTAGGGCTCTGACACCATCCTCATTATTAATTTGACAATCGTGGTCAAAAACATTTCTGCATGTATTTGAAAGCTGTCTTTGTAGTATGTTGTTAAGAGTGACGAGACGAGTTCAAAAACGTTTGTTAGAGGTCTGTCGGACATGTCGTTTTTGAAAGGCGGGGCTTCAAAATAACGCCGTTTTCAGCCTTTCAGGGTCCGTGAAATGGTGGATTTTGGTCGAAATGACACGAAATTCCATGAATCCTTGTTTCTATAGAAAGGGAAAAGGATTCCAAAGTCTCCAGTCCAACGAACCTAGGAGGCGCTAACTACATTTCTGGTGGTCAAAACAAAACGGGACGAAAACGTCTGAAATGAGCAAAGGATGATCTGTACATAGTGTAAAATTGTGTCAAAGTATGGTTGTCTTCCATCTTTTAGAGCACAAAAGGAATAGAACCTTTTGTCATTAGGGCCTCGATTTCACAATGAAATTGGCCCCTAATGGAATGTAGGCCTCAAAAAGTGCTTTTTTTCTTGACTTTTGGTAGAAGCAAAGGTCACACAAACTTGTCCTTTCAGCCCATGAATATACACCACCGTGACATGTGCATAGAGTAAAATCAGCCCCGTACCTACAGTTGTTTTCAAATGATGGGCAAAAAGCAACGGAAATAGAGGCCTGACCCTATAGTCACCCTGGTTTGACCCCTCGACCTTGGAACTGCGCGGTTCTTCTCGGACCACAGGTGCAGGCGTCCTCCAAGGTCAACATACTAAAATATGGGCTTTGTAGCTTTAACCAAATTTAAACTATGGAGTTTGAGAGTTTTCCCGCCATTTTTGTTGGCAGTTTAGTCGTTAAAGTTCAAGTCTTTTGTCCAGATTTGACCCCTTTTTCTTGGAGTTGGACCAAGTGGCTGGTATCGACGCGCTCGGCACGCTCCGGTGATGAACATAGGCCTACTAAAGGGGCTCTAATGGAAGCATCTTCCACTAGGGCCTACTAAAGGGGCCCTAATGGAAGACATTACCACTGAATGTCTTCCATTAAGGCCTACTTAAGAGGCTCTAATGGAAGCATCTTCCACTAGGGCCTACTAAAGGGGCCCTAATGGAAGACATTACCACTGAATGTCTTCCATTAAGGCCTACTTAAGAGGCTCTAATGGAAGACATTACTACGTTGGTAAATGTCACTAATGTAAAACTCACTTTCAGAAGTTGATTAAGTGGATTTTACTTTGAAGTTGACAACTCACTTGTCAACTACAACTTAAAAGTAAAATGAACTTAATTTATCAAATAAGGTGAAGGGCGACAGTAGCTCAGTTGGTAGAGCATTGGCCTTTGGGCCTGAAGGTCGTGGGTTCAAGCCCACCGTAAGACCTACTTCACGACTCCCACTGATGACTGCTGCCGTTGTGTCCTTGGGCAAGACACTTAACCCTACTTTGCCCAAAGCCCCAAATGAAAGATCTCAGCTCATGTGGACTCACCACCTGCAGGAGGATCAGTGAGGGGCTGGTGCTATGTGTACTGGGTGCAGCTCTGACTGCCACCCCCCCAACCCAGAAATCGATTAAGGGGAAGAAAGTGGATGGATGGATGGAAGGTGAACTTTTCATTGGTAACTTCTGAAAGTGAGTTCAAGTGGCTCACAACAGACAGTTCAAGTTCCAACTTGCAATTTTATTGTCAGTGAATGCAAAAATCATAGTAAGGTGAAAAATGTTGAGTTGTCGTTTTTACAGTGTGGTCCCGCATCTACCACATGAAAAACTACCGTTTTATTTTGCTATTGTCAGCAGTCTTGTGCACAATGGGGACTTTTGCAAATGTGTTCCAATGTGGTTTTACTGCAAATGGCAAATAAATGGATCTGTTTCAGAATCTGAAAGAATGAGGCGAAAGTGCCTGGACTTTTTTTTCTTGGGGATCTGATATTTATATACAGCAATCAATTTGACCATTCATTTTAAACATGCAACAGCCAATGTGTTTACACTGACTAGGTCAAAATGGCACAGCAGGGCAGTCAGGGTGAATGGGCAGTGAGTGTGAATGGGAAAGGCGACCCGGATTTTTGGTCGAAAACCCTAGGTTTTTGGTCAGCGTGAAAACCCCTAGTGACTCTTGAGACTGTGAATGAATGGACAGAGCTGTCCTCTGCCTTTAAAATTAAGGTCTTGTTTTCAAATTCAGTTGTTTAAAACTGCCTTCCATTAGATCACATCACATTAGATTATATTTAAATAAAGCATAATGTAATTTCCGTAGGGCGACAGTAGCTCAGTTGGTAGAGCACTGGCCTTTGAGCCTGAAGGTCGTGGGTTCAAGCCCACCACGGGACCTTCTCCACCGACTCCCACTGATGACTGCTGTCGTTGTGTCCTTGGACAAGACACTTAACCCTGCATTGCCTGAACCCCCCGCTGAAAATTCAAGGCTGTATTGTCACTGACAGAGCAGCCGTCCTCCTGTGGACTCACCACCTGCAGAGGATCAGTGAGGGGCTGGTGCTAAGTGAATAGGGTGCAGCTCTGACTGCCACCCCCCCGACCCAGAAATGGATTAAGGGGAAGAAGATGGATGGATGGATGGATAATGTAATTTCCCACTTCAGTTGTATTAATATTACAATGTTCTAGAACAGTGCAAAAAATATTCACAAAAGCAATGCAAAACCATGCAGACATTTCCCGTCCCAATGTCCGGAGTCCATCCTGTGGACCGTGAGGAACCAGAAGAGAGGAGTCAGACCAGAGGAGGAGCCACAGCAGTGTTTTCTACATGCTTTTTCTACATTACGGAACATCGCTAAAATTAGGAATTTCCTTCCTAAAAGTGACGCGGAAAAACATATTCACGCGTTTGTCACCTCAAGGCTCGACTACTGTAACGCTTTACTGGCAGCGTGCCCTAAAGCCTCTTTGAAGAGCTTCCAGCTCGTTCAGAATACAGCAGCTAGGATCTTAACAGGTACCAAAAGGAGGGAGCACATAACTCCGGTGTTAAAATCCCTCCACTGGCTCCCTGTGGAGTACAGAATAAAGTTTAAAATCCTTCTCTTAACATATAAAGCCATAAATGGCTTGGCTCCTTCTTATCTCCAAGACACGTTAGTGTCGTATCAACCAAGTCAAGCGTTGCGCTCACAAAACGCCAGACGTCTGGTGGTTCCTAAGGTCTCAAAAATCACTGTTGGCGGCAGAGCATTTAGCTACCAAGCTCCTTTACTGTGGAATCAGCTTCCCATTTATGTTAAGGAAGCAGATACGGTCTCCACATTCAAGGCCAGGCTTAAAGCACTCTACTTTAATTTAGCATATAATTAGGTAATATATAATATATGGTGTATATATTATATATATATGCTGTATTATATATTATGTTATATATTATACAATATATGTATTATGTTATGTATTGTGTTATGTTGTATATTATGTTATATACATGCTGTATGTTATGTATTATATATGATGTATATGGTATGTATGGTATATATGATGTATATGATATATAATATATAATTAGGTTTGCCTGGATCGGTTTACACACCTGGTGTGCAATCCATGAACCTTGGTGCTGTAGCCTGGGCTAGTCTAGCCGTGGCTGCTGTTGTCTCACCTCCTTTCAGATACGCTCTCTTTATTCAAGGCTAGGTTTAAAACAGTCCTCTTTAGTTTAGCATATGGCTAGGAAGGTAAGACTCAGGGAAGGCTAAACTCCTCAGACTGTCAGTCAAGCTGCATAGGGAGTCAGTTTGCTGGGAGAAGTATGGTAACTTGAGCACTATCCTCTTCTCCTTCCTACTTTATCTGTTTAGCATTTTTAGGATTTTGACTGTAGTTTGTTCATTGCTATTCACCTGTTGTCCCATTGTCTGTTTCATGGTACGATGACGGGATCTCTGAGCCTGGCCTCCTCCATCTACACCTGCGGACTGCCCCGCCCGACCCGCCTGGGAGTGCTTCAGTCCTGCACCGGACCTGTCCACATTCAGCGGCCACTGGTCCACGTTCTGTAGCTAGCTTAGGTCCTAGAATAGATCATTAGCCTGTCCCTCCGGGTCTCCCTCCCTGTGGGTTTCCCTAGTTCTCCCCAAGGTTTCTCACTTTTTCCCACTGGGTTTTTTAAGAGTTTTTCCTTGCCGATGCAGGAGGGTCTTGTTGGACAGTTAGTGTCCAACAGAAAGGATTGGTGATGATCAGGACACTTTAGCATTCTACAACATGTATGGACATTTTCTTCTGTGTGTGCTTTATATTCTTCATGTGTTTTAACTGTTGATTCTCTGACCTGTGTTGGTGATTTCAATGGTTTTGTTAAGTCCTCTGAGATGACTTCTGTTGTGACCTAGGGCTATACAAGAATAAATTGTATTGTATTGTATTGTATTACATTTAACATAGTACAAGGATGGCATGGGTCTTCTTTTTATTTTTTTAAATCCAGAATGGGAATAAAGACAGCATCGTCAACCCTTTTCATATTGACACCCCAAGGATTTGTCCTGAGTCCCATGGTTTACAGCCTTTACACACAGACTGCCACCACATCGTGAAATTTTCAGATGACACAGTGGCACGGATCTTTAATAGGGTATTACTAGCTTATAGCTGTCCCACCTATGGGCACAAGGTAAACAAGGTGCTCCGCTCTGCAAAGAGGACCGTGGGCTGTGAGCTTCCTGTTCTGGAGGTTCTTTACAAATCCAGACTTTTAAACAAAGCTCTTAAAATCATCGGTGACTCTTCTGGCCACCCTGGGAAAGCCATGTTCCAGCTTCTTCCCTCTGGCAGAAGATATCGGTCACTGAGATGCAAGACATCTCGCTATGCAAACAGCTTCTTTCCACAGGCTGTTAGGTGCCTAAACAGAGCACTTTAATTCCTGCTTTTACCCCTTGTATTGTTTTGTTGATCGGTGCCCCAGTGTCAGCTGTTTTTTTATTATTTTATATTCAGTGTATGTGTATTTATATTACATTGTATCGTGCTTTTTATTTTGTCGGTGCACACAGAGTACCTCTTTTTGCAAATGTATTCCAATGTAGTTTTTATACTGCACATGGCCAATAAATGAATCTGAATCTGATCTGAATCTGACAGGGGGCGCCCGTGGTACTGCAGACTAAATTCACGTGTGCTAACCAGAAAAAAGTCCCATAGATCTCATTGTAAATTAAAACAGCTCGACCTCAGCTGACAGAGAACCTACAACTTTCATAAAGATTGGATTTTGTGGGGATTTTAGTGTCCCTTGCTATCCTGAACTTTTTTTCTTCTTAAATCCTTTGGTTTTCTTTAAATCCACACTTTACTGCTACAAACTCTGCTCCTTTCCATCCCGCTCTGGCTCAGCTCTTCCGCTGCTCTGATCAGCAGCTCTGATTGGTCAGAGCGTGGCCAAGGCCCTCTGTGCAAGGTGTGTGAGAGCAACACACGCGTATTTGGCGCGACCCATCATGGGAGATAATCCACTGTGCAGAACCGGGAGGACCAGACGATGCCCAAATATAGGCAAGTTCAGCTAATCTCCCGGTCCCCGTGAAGTCCACTACTGAGCACAAGCCATTCATTTGAATAAGGCGCCATCTTGGATCACCGGGGCTTGCACAGTGGTGGTTGGATGCATTGCCAATAAGACTGCCTATTATGAAGAGGTGACTCAGCTGGCAAACTGGTGTGAAGAGAACAGTTTGCTCATCTCTGGCCAGAGGAGCTCTACAAAAAGGGCTGTCTGAGGAGGGCTCATATCCCCATCATGAGCCATTTCAGTAGATCCCCGTCTGGAAGAAGGCTGCATTCTCTCAGGCCAAAAGCTGAGAAAAGAGGATCTTCTGCACTCAGACTATAAGCATACACTTTGTAACTGTAGCTATAGTTCTGTTTTTGACTGTTTTAAACTTAGGACATATGCATGCGTTCCTGGACATATCACTACATGTTATTGACTGTGTTGTCCAGAGTCTCAGCAGGAGTGCAGTCCCTGTGCTCCTCAGAGTCCAAGTTGGTTCATATGGCACTAACATGTCACACCCATCCATCCATCCATTTTCTACCCTTTAATCCATTTCTGGGTCAGGGGGGTGGCAATCAGAGATGCCACCCAAGTCTCATAGCACCAGCCCCTCACTGATCCTCTGCAGGTGGTGAGTCTACAGGAGGACGGCTGCTCTCTAAGTGTGAGCATAGCCTTGATCTTTCAGTGGGGGCTTTTGGGCAAAGTGGGGTTAAGTGTCTTGCCCAAGGACACAATGACAGCAGTCATCAGTGGGAGTCGGTGGAGAAGGTCACACATGTCACACATGTAACATAATGTGAGAATCCACGGAGGGACTTGTACACTAGCAGAGCTGCTTTAAAGCGTATTTTCTGAGCCACAGAAATTGCAGATATCTCATAATAGGACGAATGCGCTCAAACTTCCTGGTTCTAGTCAGGACAAGCCTGGCCTTAGCCATCCGTAAACTCTGGTCAACTATTCTTCCCCTACATGTACGTCTGGGTCTGATCTTAGTGGCTACAGTTACCTCGGTAAGTAAGTAAGTAAGTAATCTTTGTTTATATACCGCCTTTCACAGACCAGAGTCACAAAGCGGTTTACAATTGTTATTTTTGGGCACTTGTCCTCTCACTCCACTCATGACCATTCAGCGAGCAGGGGAGGCGGGTGTTGTAGGTACTGTAGGTGTCGTGACGTCAAGAGTTTGCACCAAATTTTCTGGTTGCAGTTTGGCAATGGTAGATAATACGATAGTAAAGTAGTCCGTTCTGGTTCGGCTCCCAAATATCCAGAAATTGAACCAGGAGCAGGAGGTTTGCAAATGTCACTGCTGGCAAAGATGTTGTGGCTCTACACTCCACGGGCTCTTTTAGTGGCACAGGAGATGGCTAGGCTAAATGCTAAACGCCTCACTCAATTTGGCGCACTAAATACGGCAAAATGCATACGGCAAAAGGAGTTAACCCCTCCCACCTGTTAATGGGGCTCAATTGGAGCAAATCCAGACCATTGAACTAAATTAAATTATTACGATGGTAAGTTTGAGTCAGGACTGGAGCTACAGCATATTTAATAGAGAGGATTAGATGTTGGATATGTTTATAAATCTGTTAGTGGTACTGATTTGATATTGACATTTTAAATGGATATGTGAAAAAGGGAGGACAGCCTTCCCCCACCCCCCCCCCCCCCCCCCCCCCATTGCAGGAGTTCCTACAGCTGAATGTAAACTCAAATACGCAATCATCAAGCAGAGCAGATTGAAAAATCCCATTCAGAAAGACTTTATTTGGACAATCTGCCTTCTCAGTTCGCGCAGCACATTCCTGGAACTCGATCCCAACAGAACTGAGGAACCTGACCTCAATCCACACTTTTGAAAACTCTGTCAAGAAGTAGCTTGTGGACAATCAGAAACACATGTGAACACATGGTTTAAAGTCACAACCATTGATACTTTGCTGTATGGAAAACTGTGGTGTTTTGTGTATTGTCCCTCTGATCTTTTATCTGTGCTAATGTATCTATTTTACCACATGTTACATACCCTGTTTTGTTATGTCTCTGTGATGGTGTGTGTCTCTGTGTGGGTATGTTGTGTGCCTGTTGTATGCTTTATCTGTCTTAATATCAACCTGCCATGGGACTACGGATGAAAATTAGCCTATATGGCTAACTCTGGCACATTTACATGTTAAAATTCACATGTTGATGAATGGGCACTGTCCAAATTCAAATAAAGAAAAAGAGAAAAAGAAGTATGCTTATGCTATAAAAAGTTTTTAAATGAAAATGTAGGTACCCCAAATTTAAAGGTCCTTCATCTACACACTCTGGTGTTCTTTAGGCGTAATTATATTGTTCCCCAGCTGTGTTACCGTCAGGAGGGACTTTATCTGAAGCTGAAACCTCATGAACTTCCTCTAGTCTTGATTTGGAGCCTGGTTGGTATTTTCAGCAGAGCGTGGGCTGATTCTGTGACACACACTAGTCCAAAAGGTTCTTCTTGCTCTCTACACTTCCTACATGGCTGTATTTAGGAAGTGCTTTACTCTTGACTGTCTCATATTTATTACTTGTTTTTTGTGTAAGCTAATTATTTTGTATGCCTATTCTAACTATTGGTTTTTATTTTTTCCTTAAGGCTGTGGTACTTAAGAGTCTTGCACAAGTTTACATTTTGCATACTTGTAATAAAGAGCCCTGTCATGATTTGACTCTATAGGCTGAGACATTTTCTATCTGAAAAAAACTGATAGAAAGATGTGACGGACAAAAAATACATGCATGTAAAAACGATGGATAGAAGCCAACAATTTCAGAGTCACAAACTAGTGACATGGATTGTAAATACATAATTAAAATGCTTGTAGTTTGAAAGTTAGTACTTAAGCATGACACATTTGTCATATTGTAAAGACAGAAGGTGTGGGGACACATTTGAACCAAAAGTCCTTGAGCATGGAGAAGCTAAAAAACAACTCTCTGTCTGTTGTTGATGGGGAACAATGTTGTAACATGGTTAGAGACTCTAAAAAGTGTGTATAGAGTAGCTGTCATCTTTGACTTCCTCTTTACATTACACCCATATTTGGTCGCTGAGACAAAGAGAGGAAATGGCCGGTGTCTCCATCTGCAGTTTGCATCCACATCAGGATATGGTTTAGAAAAAGTCTGAACAAAGACAAAGTCGCTGAGATGAGCCTGACTTGGGGTCCACCCCCACCGGCCCGGAGTGGTATAGCAAGCATGTCAGCGCACGTGCTCATGGACCTTCTGGAGCTGGGACCCGGCCTTGTGTCTTGCTTTCCTTGTGATTCAATGCATTAGATAAACATATTTCAATACAATTTTATTAACTATTATGGCATCAATACAAGTCATCTTGATCTTTGAAATAGCGGTATAAAATGTACATGGGGTATTTAACTTTCACATCACAGTTACATTAAACTTTACCACATTGCATCTGAAATCAGTTGGCCTCAAATAGTGGCCTCATTGTAGAATAGCTTTCCTTATGATGCCATGCATTCCAGAAGTCTGTGTCGTATCAGCCGTTGCATTGATGCGTGGGACTGTGGGTGGAATGGCGGGACTCTTGATGACTTCAGTTCACATGTGTCCAGCAGTGACGTCTTCTGATCAGCATGAAGCATGTCCCTCTGTCCACACGGCCCTCTCTGTCCTCTACCTCTTATTTGGGAACATTGCGGCCCAACAGTAGATACACACATTTTCTAGTTGACAAAAAAACATGATGTGCTGATTGACATGTGACACAGAGCATGCATGGAAAGAGTGAATAAAGAACAGATTGATCCTTTGCATCTGTGCATTTTAGCGATTAAACTCAATGAGAGAATTTAATTTCTTTCATAATTAGGTTTCCACCAATGTTTGACAAAATCCTGGGCATTTCGGCAAACCGATTGACCCTTTTGCTCCAAAGCAGCGGCACCTTTCACACATCTAGCTAGACCTATGCCAAAAATGGAAAGATTCAAAATCCCAATCTCAAGTTTTTAAGATCATGATTATCAACATCTGAAATAAAGGGGTGTATGAGAAGTTAAGGACGAGCACCATGTGTTTCTTCTTCCCTCACTCATGTGTGCTCCCCATTCATTATGATTGGTATGACATTATTAATTATGCATTATATTTAAGCCACTTATCTAGTCATTTGAATAATAAAATCGAATGAACCACACACTTTCCCTTCTACAGCCATATCTAGAGATAGTCACAGCCTTGTGAACTAGCTTTCTCAATAGTAATATAATGGATAGTATTTTTTTGGTAGTTATTGAATTGGTTCACATTGCTTTACATGTCTAATCTTTATTATTTTTGGCTTATTTCTTACAGTTTTTGAATGTTTAGCACCGCCCCCCAACTCGCTCACAGGTCTCTCATTTACCCTACGCTCTCATCCCACGGAGCCATCTTGTTTTATTTGCGATCTGATGCATATGCAAACATTACACTTCTTGTAAGCTGTACAACAATCACTGATATAAATGGTACAAAAGCAATGCACTGCTAACAAAGTAGCTGAAAGATTACCACTAGTTTCAAATACTTAATTATAATTTATTGTACAGCTCCCCACATACATACAGCAGTAGAAAACATCCATTGATTTGAATGTAATTTCAAAACGCTCTACCAATCATTTTTTTCTTGATAACAGAACTCTTAAACCAATAATGGCCGCTGCCCTTTGGCAATGCAATCTCTGCTTGTAATTCAGGTGTGTAAAGTACTAACATTACTCGGCAAGTATAACGAGCTTTCAGTGCCTGTCACTACTTCTGTCTGTGCAGAGAAGCTAAGCGGAGCTAGCCACGCTCAATAAACAAATATCAATCAACACTTAAAATGTTCCATTCCATTTTCTTTCGCTTCATCCGTTGCTGGGTGGTGGGGGCAGCAGTCTAAGCAGAGACGCCCAGACTTCCCTATCCACACACACCTCCTCCAGCTCTTCCGGGGGGACCACAAGACATTCCCAGGCCAGCTGAGAGACATAGTCCCTCCAGCGTGTTCTGGGTCTTTCCCTGGGACCTGCCCCCGGTGGGACGCGCCCAGGAGGCATCCTGAACAGATGGCGAGCCACCTCAACTGGTTCCTCTCGATGTGGAGAAGCAGCGGCTCTACTCCAAGCTCCTCCCGTGTGACTGAGCTCCTCACCCTATCTCTAAAGGAACGCCCAGCCACTCTGCGGAGGAAGCTAATTTTGACCGCTTGTACCCGGGATCTCGTTCTTTCGGTCATTACCCAAAGCTCATGACCATAGGTGAGGGGAGGAACGAAGATTGACCGGTAAATTGAGAGCTTTGCCTTTCGGCTCAGCTCCCTCTTCACCACAACGGTCCGATACAGCGACCGCATCACTGCGCACGCTGCACTGATCCGCCTGTCAATCTCATGCTCCATTCTTCCCTCACTCATGAACAAGACCCCGTGATACTTTAACTCCTCCACTTGAGGAAGGACCTCTCCACCCACCTGGAGAGGGCAAGGCACCTTTTTCCGGTCGAGTGCCATGGTGCTGATTCCCTTCCCAACCGCTTCACACTCGGCTGCAAACCGTCTCAGTGCATGTTGCAAGTCCTGGTTCTTTGGAGCCAGCAGGACAACATCGTCCGCAAACAGCAGAGATTAAATCCTCTGGTCTCCGAACCGGACAACCTTCCGACCCCTGGCTGCGCCTAGAAATTCTATCCATAAACACAGTGAAAAGAACCGGTGACAAAGGGCAGCCTTCATTGCCCATTCATTCACAGGGAACTGGTCTGACTTCCTGCGGGCGACGCGAATGCAGCTCTGGCTCCAGTCATACAGGGCCCGGATGGCCCTCAGCAGAGGACCCCGGACCCCTTACTCCCGGAGAACCCCCAAAGGACACCCCGGGGAACACGGTCGAACGCCTTCTCCATATCCACAGAGCACATGTGGACCGGTTGGGCGAACTCCCATGATCCCTCCAGTATCCGATGGAGAGTATAGAGCTGGTCCAGTGTTCCACGGCCAGGACGAAAACCACACTGCTCCTCCTGGATCCGAGCATCGGCCAAAGCCTCCTCTTCAGTACCTTGGAGTAGACTTACTAGGGAGGCTGAGGAGTGTGATCCCAATAATTGGAACACACCCTCCGGACCCCTTTTTGTAGAGAGGGACCACCACCCCGGTCTGCCACTCCACTGGTACTGCCCCAGAGCGCCACGGGATGTTGCAGAGACGTGTCAGCCAAGACAGTCCCACAAGATCCAGAGACTTTAGATAGTCAGGACGGATCTCATCCACTCCTGGAGCCTTGTCACCAAGGATTTTTTGCACGACCAAAAACTCTGCCTATATGCCTCTGGCACCAACTCGTACGCCTTCAGGACTGCGGCCTTCACCACGTCATACTACTGACTGTCTGACACAGACAGCACAGACAAGGCCTCCTGTGCGCAGCCCACCAAAACACACTGTAAAAGTGTGTTTTGGTGGGTAGGGGCAGGGGTGGAAATCAGAGCTGCCACCCTAGTCTCAATGCACCAGTCCCTTGCTGATCCTCCTGCAGGTGGTGATGAGCCCATGATGGCTTCTCCGTGATTGATGACATGGCCTTTGTCTTTCAGCGGGGGCTTCAGGCAATGTGGGGTTAAAGTGATAGTCTGGAACTCTAAATGAGTTACATTCTTTAAGAATTGTGTTAAATTGACCTCCTGGCCTAAATTCCAATATTACGGGTAAGTCCCACCTTCCCTTCTCTTAGGTATAGCTCAGAATTCACGTTGCCGTCCATGTTACCCAATCAAGTGATGCCAAGGGCTGTCAATCATCAGCGCTCGTGCTCGTAACTGCGCACATGCTCAGTTGTTTGTTTCACGGAGCCTCCAAATCAAGCTTCTATTAGTCCCGAGCGCAGCCATGGATCAACATTCAGGTCAAGAGCAGAAGATATCCATTTCACGTGTCCCTTCTACTTCTCAAAGGAAATTTTAAAAGTTCAAAAGTCCTGCTACTAAATTAGCTGAAAAACGAATGCGAGACAGAAGTAGAATCAATATCGGAGACGCTTTCAACAGATGGAGAAACCTTTGTGAGTTCAAGGCATACAAAACGGACGAAGACTTGGCAAAGTTTCTTTTGGACAGGTAAATGCGTGACATTTTCATCCCGAATGATTATGTTGTATTTAGTGGGTACCTCATTGCAATGTATTTTACAAATTATCTGCGCTAACACACTATCTAACTAGCGGTATGAGCTGTTTGTCTTGCGTTAGCTTGTAGCCTAAAGCTAGCATGCGATTGGAACATTGGCTGTGTCCAAAACGGTAGGCATCGGGCCGCGTAGGGTGGATATGTAGGCATTGTGACGTCACTTCCCCAAGCGACGGCTATTGCAGGGGTGTCCAAAACCACTTGGCGAGCTCGCCAAGCGTAGGCATCATGACTTCGTCTCTATGGAAACGGCCACTTTTGGAGCAGATATGAAGGATGCATCTGATGTATGCTTCGCTGCCTTCTTTTTGCCAAGTCACGGCCGCGCATGCGCAGAACTCCGTTCGGCATTAACATGTAAACAACAGCTCGGATCTGCTGGAGCTAACATTATGGTAAGCACTTTACTGTGAAGTTATGTCTATAGTAAGTACTGCTATACTTTACTGTTGAGTTATGAACACGACTGTTATGATAAAACACAGACATAAATTAGATCTGCCACAGATGTGTGTATTTAACCTTGTTATCTCCTGTAAATAAGCTCAGTCCCGAAAAGCTAATGCTACAAGGCTAGCTAGTTCATTCAGATTCGGTTTTTGAACAAGAAAAATCATGTTGTGTTTTATCTTTTAGGGAGAAACAAACCCACTGATTAAATATTAAAGCTACACTGAGGAAATAGTCACGTTTTCATGGAAAATCACTCTGCAGCACAGAAGCTATAGTATGCTAACACATGTTTTCTGTATTCATATAAAATAGATTGTGCATATCGTTTTTAATCCCATACTGAGACTGGGAAAACTGTATATATTAGACATATGAAATTATAGAATAGGCCAAGAGAAATTATAAAGCCCTTTTCATACAATAGTCTAATAAATAGTAAACACACATTATACAGAGGTTTTGTTTGTCATTAAGACATTTGCAGAGGACAAAGTCCCACTTCCACAAACACAGGTTTAAAGTTGTTAGCCATGCTCATAACTTGATTATTTGTGTATATTTCTATCTTATCATTCTTCTGTTTCCCCTGCTGTGAAGCTTGTATCTCTAATATTAAATACTGTAAGGATTTCTGTATTTTATTTTTAACCAGTTTTTTGCAAAGCCCCAAATAAATAGTATTAATTGAATATGAAGTGTAAAAAGAATCCTAAATGTGGGCTGTGTTTTAATGCATGATGTTTGTGTTCTTCTTTTTCAGAGACTTGTGGTGAAATTAAGGTCATAATTTCTCCAGCTTCACGTCCTGCTTCACCTCCATCACCTCCTGCTTCACCTCCATCCCCTCCTGCTTCACAACAGCAGTAGGAGCAACAGCAGCAGGAGCAACAGCAGCAGCAGCAACAGGAGGAGTAACAGCTGCAACAGCAGCAGCAGAAGGAGCAACAGGAGGAGTAACAGCAGCAGCAGAAGGAGCAACAGGAGGAGTAACAGCTGCAGCAGAGGGAGCAACAGGAGGAGTAACAGCAGCAGCAGGAGGAGTAACAGGAGGAGTAACAGCAGCAGCAGAGGGAGCAACAGGAGGAGTAACAACAGCAGCAGCAGGAGCAGCAGCAGAAAGAGCAACAGTAGCAGAAGGAGCAACAGCAGCAGGAGCAGGAGTAACAGCAGTAACAGCAGCAGCAGGAGCAGCAGCAGAGTCCTGGGGGTCTGCCTCTGACACAGGTCTCATCGACAGCACTTCAGAGAACCTGGAAATAAAGAAAACTAAAATCAAACTTGTTGGTTTTATTATGATTTTGTTGTTTGTGTGAAATGTAAAGAGTCATCAAAGTGAGGTATTATTTACACAACTACATATTTGTCAGCAGTACTTATACTTATAATTGAATACATTAAACTCAAATGTGATTAGTAACGATCTGTTTGCTTTTCAAGAGATATAAAAGTGAATAAGAGCAGTGTCAAACATCTGTGTTCAACTTCATTTTACAGATGTCTGTTAATGTTTCCATGGATGTGTCAGTTATTATTATAGATCCATGGATGTGTCAGTTATTATTATAGATCCATGGATGTGTCAGTTATTATTATAGATGTTGGATGGATGTTCCAGTTATTATTATTATAGATCCATGGATGTGTCAGTTATTATTATAGATATATGGATGTTCCAGTTATTATAGATAAATGGATGTTCCAGTTATTATTATAGATAAATGGATGTGTCAGTTATTATTATAGATAAATGGATGTTTCTCTCTCATCAGCAAACACACGTTAATACATTTAGTTCTGATAAAATTACTTTTAAGTGATGCACAAACGAGGGCCATAGCAAATATATAATCCATATCTAATAATCATTTATTGCATATATGTGCATTGTTTACATAAAATATAACTTTGTAAAAACTAATGATTACTGCCAATACAATTGTTATAACAGAGAAAGTGTAACAACAAAAGCATCCTCTGTTTTTTCAGAATACGATTCTAAACATCTAGGGGGCTCTCATTACCTGAACCCGTGTTTAGACAGCCTGTTCTGGGCTTCAGCACTGCAGCTAACTGGGCTGTTAGCTTATAGCACCGGAGCTTCAGGCTGGAGGTAAAGTCCGAAAATTTTCGAATTTATCTCCAAACAGACTTCTGATATGACAATAAAGGGGGATATTTCTCGCCTCAAATGATATTAGAATTAACTTTTATGTCCTAATTAAAGCGTATTTAGAACTTTTTACCGTCCATCATGGCCGCCGTGTCCTTCCGCTTCGCTCTGAGTTGTGTAGTCACGTGACGAAGGCAGAAGGCAGCTGCTGTCCAAATCCACATCACGTTTCGCCTCCTACCTCGCCTGTGGCTACGCGGCCTTCCCTCTGTGCCTACGTATCCACCCTACGCGGCCCGATGCCTAGCGTTTTGGACACAGCAAAAGAATACAGTGGGACTAGTCACCGCAGATGTTTTTCACAACTTAACCTGCAGATAGGACTGTGCACATGTAGTAGTAGTTGTACTTGTTGCGCAATAAAACTGTACAGGACCCGGTTCTTTTGGATCATGCGAGTTCCATATTTGGTAAGCCAAAGATTAACGTGTTTATTGCCATTTATTTTAGTTATAAAGTTGTGTAACCAGCTGGTGACTTCAGAGAGAGTGAAAAGAAGCGAAGTGAAGTCCCGATCTCAGTTGACGTTTCCCTTTTATGATATTTTTGCACTTTTGCACACGCAGAGATGGTGACTGCCAACAGTGAGTCATGTGTTTGTAATTATCTGTATTTCACGTTATGGTGCTGACCATTGTCTCTGAGATAATCTCATAGACATGGCATTCATATTCTATAGGGTGTAAGCAAAGCATGAGTCAGGAAACTTGTTCAGATTCCGTGCAATCCTTACATATGAGTCAAATAATAGCAAATAATATAGAATATTATGTTAGAATTTTAATGCAGTTACATAATAATTTTGTTACTTTTTGTGTAAATATAAATATTTGTGTTTCTAGTTACCAAACCGGATCCCAAGCTTCAACCTCTACACCTTTCAAAAAGCAACTATACTAAAACGCAAGACGTCTGGTGGTTCCTAAGGTCTCAAAAATCACTGTTGGCGGCAGAACATTTAGCTACCAAGCTCCTTTACTGTGGAATCAGCTTCCCATTCATGTTAAGGAAGCAGATACGGTCTCCACATTCAAGGCCAGGCTTAAAGCATTCTACTTTAATTTAGCATATAATTAGGTAATATATAATATATGGTGTATATATTATATATATGTTATATTATACAATATATGTATTATGTTGTGTATTGTGTTATGTTGTATATTATGTTATATAAAATGCTGTATGTTATGTTATGTATTATATATAATATACATAATATATAATAAATAATTAGGTTTGCCTGAATCGGTTTGCACACTTGGTGTGCAATCCATGAATCTTGGTGCTGTAACCTAGGTTAGCCTACCCGTGGCCGCTGCTGTCGCACCTCCTTTCAGATACGCTCTCTTTATTCTCTTTAGTTTCGACCCGCCCGGGAGCGCTTCAGTCCTGAACCGGACCTGTCCACGTTCGCGGCCACTGGTCCACGTTCTGTAGCTAGCTTAGGTTCTAGATCATTAGCCTGTCCGTCCGGAGGAGCTGATCCCTTTCTCAAATGGGTCTCCCTCCCTGTGGGTTTCCCTAGTTTTCCCCAAGGTTTCTCACTTTTTCCCACTGGGTTTTTTAAGAGTTTTTCCTTGTCGATGCAGGAGGGTCTTGTTGGACAGTTAGTGTCCAACAGAAAGGATTGGTGATGATCAGGACACTTTAGCATTCTACAACATGTATGGACATTTTCATCTGTGTGTACTTTATATTTTACATGTGTTTTAACTGTTGATTCTCTGACCTGTGTTGGTGATTTCAATGGTTTTGTTAAGTCCTCTGAGATGACTTCTGTTGTGACCTAGGGCTATACAAGAATAAATTGTATTGTATTGTATTGTCTGAGAGGTGAGAATATTTTGTAAAGTAGATTAGCCACGTGGTGGGGTGGGGATGTCTGTTCACAATACACTACTTGAGTGCTCTATCAAGGCTTCATCAGTAAGTACCATGGGTGTTGACATAGAAATGAGTGTGTTCAAAGTAAGGTGACAATTAAAGTATCTGGACTTTAAAAGTACATAACTCAAAAACTAAAATTACTATCTTAGATTGTAAAAAAAGATTTCAAACACAGACACATTGAAGAGATAGTGATAAAATCAAAAGGAAAGATTGACAAATATATTTTTGGCGACATTTAATGTGTAACGGATGTGATGGTTTCCGTCCATTTTTCTCTAACAATTAAACTTGAGGAAAAAAAAATCTGGTCTGGTTTCACATTTAATTGGTTGACTATATGAAAGTATCACTTTGTTTCTACTCTATGTAAAAAAATAGAATCTATCAAATGTGGACATTTGAAAATACGGAACAAACTTCTATGAAAAGAAAGCCTGTTGCAATGTTTCAACGTAAATTATGTAGATGGTTATACAGACTTCTCAAGGGACTTACACGTTCAAAGTTTAGCCTCTGTGTTCTAAGCTCCTGAACACGGGCTAAATCATCTTCACACAGGTTTTTTACAGCAGCATGTCCTGCATGCCTCTGGCCTTGCCCCCGATCCCTTCCACGGCCTTGAGAGGTAGATGCCCGTTTTCTTTTTGGAGCACTTCTGCGTGACTCTACGTTATGGTGCTACGTCCCTTAGCGGACTTCGCTAGTGGGATATCACGTGACCCCCAGGTCACACGCCAGAGATCAAAATAATTTGCTCCAATCACTAGCGACCCTCCTCTATAAAGGCCCCTGCACAAGGCCGCACCCCCTCTTTCACTCTGGCGCCGATTGAGATCTACCACAGTACTTACTTCATTCTGAGATGTCTTCCATTGTTCGTCCGAGTTCCCTTCGCCCTCCGGCGTCGGACGTCGTCGCTGGATCCAGACGGTGGAGGACTTCACCTCTGTGGGCGCCACCACTCGAGGGAGGAGGAGGATACAACCCCATCGTCCATTATGCGACACGTGAGTGGCCAAAGCCCCGAGCAGCCAAGAGGCCTGCTCTGGGGTACAGCATGTACTGCAGCGTGCAGGACTGGTCCTGGACCGGTGGTGTGCATCAAGGATTCAGTCCGCATGGCCCTGCAGCCCTCCGCATCCGTGTGGGATGCGGAGGGCTGCAGGGACATCCTGTCCCCTTCCCTTCGAGCGGGACAAGATGTGGAGACCTCCTATCGCAGGCGAGGACCACCTCGGCGGCGATCCTGCGCATGTGCCACGCGCGGCCGCTCCATGGCAGCAGCCCAAGTCGGGGCCAGGCACCTTTGGCTTGGGCTGGCAAATATCAGGGAGGCGGAGATGAGGCAGCTGCTGGACCTGCCCGTCTCCCAGACGTCCCTCTTCGGCCCGGACATGCAGGCCCTGGTGGCGAGACTGGAGTCTGCAGCCAACGACTCGGCTAGGCTAGCCCCGCACCTAGCACCGAGGCGCGAGGCCCGCCCACCATCACGGAGCTGGGACGGAGGCAGAGAGCGTTCGCCCGGGAGGCGTCCTGACCCGTATCCGCGCTCTGTGGTCCATCGTCCCCCCTCGACGAGGCCCCCGGGTCCAGACAGACCCACGGGTGGCTCGCGGGAGCAACGCACCCACCGCCGGCCTCCCTATGGCAGAGGAGGTCGGGGTGGCAAGAATTCTTTCAATAAAGGCCGACCGGCATTTCGTCAGTACTCGTTGTCTGAGTCTCATTTGGGGGTACGTAACATGTCTAATGTGCAATCTGATTGTGTTACTTCCCGGGCACATAACGTTGCTTCGCAAGGCCTGCAGCCCCCAGAGCAGGGTGTGCAGTGCGCTATGCGAGCTACAAGCTCCGGTCCTCTGATCCATGCTATGCCCTCCCAGAGAGAGGTCAGGCGGAGGGATCTGGTGAGTAGTAATGTGTGTGCTTCGGCCGAACGCGTGCTAGCCCCTCTGAGCTACGAGGCTAACACGGGGTTTCCCACTCCAGGGGCTCACCCCCCCCTCCATGAGGCAAGAGCCAGGGGGGGCGCAGCAGTCGAGTCACGTGGTATGAGCAGACCCGTACTTATGACGTCGGGCCTGCAGGACACGTGATCGCCCCTGGCGCACACGGTATGACGCAGGGGGCCCCCCTGCCCTTTCGTCCGCACCCCCTCCCTGCTAGGAACACCAGGAGAGGGCGGGGCTGTGACGTCTCGTGTTCCAGCTCCCGTTCCGCCCCTCACAGACTTCTACAGCATCTGGAGGGAGCAGGGATTACTGACGGCTGGAGAAGACATTGCGCAGGGGTTACGCACTGCAATTCTCCCGAAAGCCACCACCATTCCGAGGCGTACGGGCAGCACGCTCTCAGGTACGGGGATCATTAGTGGCACTACAAGCGGAGGTCTCCTCTCTGCTGAGTCGAGGCGCAGCAGTGGAGGTAGACCCACAGGACGCCACCAGGGGGCTGTACTCCCCTTACTTCTTGGTGCCAAAGAAGTCAGGCGGGGTGCGTCCCATTTTGGATTTGCGCGTTCTGAACGAGTGCATTTCCAAACGGCAGTGTCTGATGCTGTCCACAAAACAGCTCCTCGAGTGTCAGGCAGGGAGATTGGATGTCCTCCATAGTTACTGGGGCCCACTCCAGGACAGACGCTTACTTTCACGTGCCGATAGTTACGGAACAAAGGAGGTTCCTGCGCTTCGCAGTGGGAGAGAGGAGTTACGAGTACTGCCGTCTCCCCTTCGGCTACGCGCTCGCGCCTCGGACCTTCTCCAAGTGCGTGGAGGCGGCACTGGAGCCGCTCAGACGCGCAGGGGTAAGAATATTAACCTATATAGACGATTGGTTAATACTGGCCTCATCGAGGGAAGTGGCCGTGAGTCACACGCACTGGGTCCTGTCCCACATACAGCGCCTGGGCTTTGTGGTGAACAGGGGGAAAAGCAGGCTGCAACCGGCTCAGCGCATGATCTATCTCAACCTGCAGCTAGACTCTGTGACGTTCCGTGCTGCATGGTCCGAGGACAGACGGAGGAAGATTACCCGTCTAGCCAGGGAGGTTCTGGCGGGCCCCAGGGTCCCCGCTCGGCGCCTCAGGTCCCTGCTGGGGATGATGGCGGCGGCTCATGCTGTGGTGCGGCTAGGCCTTCTCCACATGAGGAATTTTCAGAGATGGTTCTCAGGCCTTAGGCTTCACCCCTCCCGGGACGGGAAGTGGCAGCATCGGACATCAGGTTTTGGCTCACTCCGGGTCTATTGCGGGACGGAGTGACTCTGGCCTGCGCCGTGTCTCACGTGGAGGTGTTCACGGACGCGTCACTCGAGGGTTGGGGCGGGGTCCTCGGCCAGAGCTCTGTAGGAGGCTGCTGGTCGGACTCAGCCCGCCACATCAACCTTCTGGAGATGGAGGCAGTACACAGGGTACTGCTTCACTTTGCTCCTCAACTGCAGGGGAGACACGTGATGGTTCGCTCAGACAACACCACAGTGGTGTCTTATCTGAACAGGCAGGGGGGCACCAGATCCCCCGTCCTCCATCGCATGACGATGGTGATGCTGCTGTGGGCGGCGCTTCACCTCCTGTCCCTGAGGGCGCGCCATGTCCCGGGTGCCCGGAACGTGGGGGCCGACAGGATGTCCAGGGGGGGCCCACTCCAGGACGAGTGGGGCCTGGCCCCACGGGTGGCTGCGGAAGTCTGGCGGAGGTTTGGTCGTCCAGTGGTCGACCTTTTCGCCAGTGCAGAGAACGCACAGTGCCCGTTCTGGTTCGCCTTAAGGGCCGCGGACGAGCCGCCCTTAGGTGTGGATGCCCTGGCTCACTGTTTTCACGCCCAATAATTGGCCGCAGGCTTTGGGTTTGGAGGCTGAGAGGCGGAACCTCGTAGACCTGGGTCTTCCCCCGGCGGTGGTGGAGACTATTCAGGGGGCGAGGGCGCCGTCCACTGTGAGGGCCTACGCCACGAGATGGCGGCTCTTCAGCGACTGGTGCTGTTCTCGCTCCTGGGATCCCAGGCGTTGCCCGTTGGAGGGAGTCCTGGGATTCCTACAGGAACTTTTTGACAAAGGGAGGGCCGTCGCCACCTTGGCGGTGTTCGCGGCAGCCATTACCTCGGGTCACGACGGTTTCGGGGGGTTCACAGCCCGTTCTCATCTCTCATCCGTTGGTCAAACGTTTTCTGCGGGGGAGCACGGTTAAGGTATAGGCCAAGCGGGCAATTCGTATCCCGGGGGGCACCATGAAAATTGTGTCTACCGCATGTTCCACACAGTACACCAGTTCATGTTGGCATTTCCAAGCAGAGACCAGCGGGCCACCACTGCGGCGCAGGTCTTGGCTAAGGAATAGTTTTTGAAGATTGGAGTGCCTATATATTTCTTTGCTTGTGCATGTAGACGCTGCCGCTTTGCTCACATTAATCTCTGCTCTCTACCGCGCGCTGTACTGTGCTGTCTACCGGGGCTGGCCGCACCCCGGTCCAAGTTTGGAGACTGGTTCTTTCTCCTCGGCTTCGCTCTGCACGGCCCACTGTAACTGTGCTTTTCTATCGTAGTTCTCCCCCTCACGATTAGGCCACAGCCATAAACTTTCTTAAGCATGTGCATGTGTAGTGTGATTAGTGTTGTGAAAGTCGTGTGCTTGATGGTGCTTAGGAAGCGTGTTTGATGATACGTGTCTAGTGTGCTTGCTTTTATTATCTTATCTAGTATCTTATTCTGCCATTTCCCACCGATAAATTAAAATAAAAATTTTGTCAACTTGAATGTAACTGTCTCTACTTCCTCAGTGAAACTTACCTGTGAACCTTTCGATTAGTTCTATTTTCCCAGCGTTGCTGGTCCTAAATCAATGATATTACAATCCACCCTCTGCTCTCGCTACAGAACCATAAACACAAATATTCTATCTAACATTTTTACTGAAAGTTCTCACACAAGTAACAGACAACTTTGAAGTGAAAGCTAAATGTCACATGATTCTGTTATTTTTCCTAAAATAGAAATCCTCATTGGTTTCAATAATAGCACCAAGTCTTTTGGGGTATGACTCACACATCTAAGACAGATATTTTAGTCCACTTATCTTGCTCTGTCAAATTGGATGGAGAGTGTTTGTCAGGTCTTTCTACAGATTTTCTATTGGTACTGGTAGTTGTCTCAGGTACAGATTCACCCAGCTCAGCAAAGCTCTTCCGGAGTCATCTAGGTCTTCTGACCTATTCTTATTTGATTTGTTAGTTTAGGAGGATGGCCATGTCTTGGCAAGTTCGCAGTTGTGCAATACTTTCCGTTTCCAAATGATGTGTGAACATTCCAAATGATTAAGAGATCCTTTACTCGTCCCACTGTGGGGAAATTTCAGTGTTGCATCACAAGTTATAGAACAGTAGGAACGAGGAGCACACAGCACAAGATAAGTGAACAATAGCTATACTAATTAAAATAAAACAAAATCTCTTAAACACACTATGGGGCCACCGCTACCTTCAATACCTCTCAGCAATGTTCGATCACTGCAGAACAAAGCCGACGACCTATGGACTGACAGCAGGCTCCTGCACGAGTACCGCGAGTCATGCCTGCTCGTCTTCACCGAGTCGTGGCTCCAGGAGGATGTTCCCGATGCGCTTGTGTCTTTGGATGGGCATTGGCATTTATGTCAACAGCAAGTGGCGCTCTCAATTCACAACGGGAGAGACGGTCTGCAACACAGACATTTCGGAGACCTTTCTATCTTCCTCGGGAATACAGGAATATGTTGCTCTGCACAGTCTATATTCCACCAAACGGGAAGGCGTCAAACGCAGTACATATTATTGGAGACTGTGTTCATAGGCAATTGATTCGCACTCCTGAGGCACCCTGCCTTATTTTAGGTGATTTTAACCACCGCAAACTTGAGTCTGCTTCACCCAATATGTGCCAGACTTCATTCAATGGCCCTCATTTATGAAACTTGCGTACGGCCAAATAAGTGTGTAAATGAAGCGTACGCAGAAAATGTACACTTTTCGGCATTTATCAATCTGGAAGTGAGTGTACGGTACGCTCAAAATATACGCAGAGTCAGGACGTGGTGTAAATTTTACACCCATCTCAACCTTCATCACAACGCCAAAACATGCAAGAAATGCAAGATTTGGACAACAATAAACATATTCCCAGTCTGGCAAAATTATAAGCTGCGTTTTCATTGAGGATCATGTTTCAAAATGTGAATTTGTGCATCAGAAAAAGTCTAATGGAAACAAGCAAATATCAAATAAAGCAGTCCTCATTGTGAATAAATCACATGATGAGGACCCTCATATGTTTTTCCGTGTTTAATTCCGACTTGTGTGTGTATTATTTTGATCTGTATGTTTTTTTTTATTTTTTTATGTGAAGCGATTTGTGATCCTGGTCTGTGAAAGGCGATATACAAATACACTTGACTTACTTACTTATTTAATGTGTGACCCGCCCTGTGCTGTGTATTTACGCATGGCTATTTGTTATGCCTCATTCAAAGAAATGTATTTTTCCATTACTTTTGTGCATAAAGCCCCATAAACGCACCAATGGTCTCACTCAAAACTGTCTCAGCCAGTGCCCTGTACTCCGCATGTAGCAGAGATAGGATGGCTACGCACTTATGGGAACGGGCTCATGGGCATTGCGCAGCAGGTGCCACAGAGATCCCACCACAAAAACTCTTCAAATGTGGTCTACGCCATTCATACGTTTTGGATCCAGAGTTTCTCTGTGAAATCACGGACACTTCCCAAAAGCTTCAGTCATTGATTCCTTTATTCATTCACTTCTGAAGTTTGAGAGAGATGAGTGCTGCAGTGCGTCTAAATACTATAGGGAAAAACGTGTATATATAATTAAGTGTATATTTCTTTTTAAACAAAATTATAAAATAAAACTCAATATAGTGCGTGTCACTAACAGGCCTTTTGAGGCTCCCAACTAGTCTTGCTGGCCGGCACCTTAAAAAACCTCACAAGGCTCTGTTTTCTCAGCAGGTGCATGGAGACTGGACCTTACAGTGGTTTGCAAATTAAACAATTAAACAAATGGAAAAAATGCTAAGTGTGACGGAACAAGACATAAATAAGCTGGATGTGTATGGTCAATAATGGGCGACAATAGCTCAGTTGGTAGAGCATTGGCGTCGTGGGTTCAATTCCCACCTCTACACCTTCTCCACCGACTCCCACTGATGACTGCTGTCGTTGTGTCCTTGGGCAAGACACTTAACCCCACTTTGCCCAAAGCCCCCACTGAAAGATCAAGGCTATGCTCACACTCAGAGAGCAGCCGTCCTCCTGTGGACTCACCACCTGCAGAGGATCAGTGAGGGGCTGGTGCTATGAGATTTGGGTGGCATCTCTGATTGCCACCCCCCTGACCCAGAAATGGATTAAAGGGTAGAAAATGGATCGGTGTATGGTCAAAACGTTCTTCAAATTTATTAGTAGCATATACATGTCAAGAGTCTCTTACAATAAATAATGACACAAATACAATGGAAACAAATCAACAGAAAACAGCAAAGATCTTCAATAATTGAACCCAGCTTTAACAGTGTAGAAAACACATAGTAACCAAAGCTAAACCTGACCGTCCACACAGTCCTCTTCTGCCCCTGACCTTGGGGCCCTGACACAAGGGGTGGGGGCTTGTCTGTCATCCCCCCAGCTGCTGCTGCTGAGGAAGGTAAGAGCGGGACGGGAGACCTTGACAGGAGGGGGTCCCAGTGAGGAAGAGAGCGATGAAGGGCTGGAGGACGGGGGTAAAGGAGCCACTGTGGCCCGCGCCCTGCTGCCAGCCTGGGCACACACAGGTACAAACATTTTGTACATCTCTGCGTCCTTTTTTAGACTCCACAAAGTTGATTTTAGATATAAAGGAGCATGAATTTTCCCACTTCTTCCTCTAGATTAGTGTCTTGCTCATCTCTTATTCCATTACACATGTGTCTATCCACATAATTACTGCTTAAATAGTCTCATCATGTTCAAGGGCCAGAATGAATACAGAGCATGCTAAACTAAATAATTTTAATGTTGACAGAACTTTTATGAAAATGTTTTACTCTTTTTTTTTATTGAATCAGTTTTTACCTTCTCTTTTATTTTCTTGGTTTGGAGCACTCTCAGTAAAAACAAAAAGCATCTTCAGAGTATTGTGCGCTCTTAGACAGATAGATAGATAGACACTTTATTGATCCCCGTAGGAGAAATTCAGGTGTCCAGTAGCAGCAAAAATAAAAAATGAAATTGATCATTCTAAAAAGTTGAAAGTAGTGATAACCAGCAACAGCCCTTCAGGTCACAGCAGAAGAGGTGGAGAGGCCTCGGGGTGGAGCAGGACGGGTCACAGTAGCAGAGGTGGTGTAGCCTCTTGAGGAAAATAGCTGGAGTCCACAGGACTCAGATCCCCATGGATGCCACCCACCCACCCACTCTGGGCAGAGTTTAAGATGCTACCCTCTGGCAGCAGATATAGCTCCACTAAATGTAAGCAGATTCATCCCTCTAGGTATTGTTATTTTAAACAAATCACTGTAATTCTGTTGTATATCTATTGTTTCCTTGTGAATATGTGTACCTTTCTGTTGCTGCAACAACATTGCCCCTCGCACTGCATGAAAAGTGTGATTTTCGTCTCTTTTCGGCCCTGTATATTACTGTGAAACGTCTGGGATTCGGCTGTTGACGGTAGTTTGTTGTCCCCTCCTCCCTCCTCCACAGGAGGCTTTAACATGTAAACGGGAATGCTGTGAGCTATACAAATGCTAATCAGGGTTGAGGGGGAGCACAACTTTGCTACATGCAGCACAATTACTTTCAGTGAAAGTGTTGTTAGTATTAGATAGCAATATGGCCTACGTGCAGGACTGTACAAGGACTCTACAAGGACTCCATGTTATGACTATGATTTGACTGTCTCTTTGTGACACGTATGTCTTTCGATGTGTGACGTGACAATGACTATATAAACTGTGTACTGCCTTTATTCTGTCTGAGAGAAAGAAACAGAGTAAACCAGTGGAACTTGAGAGAAACTTAAATAAACTTCCAGAGTTTGGCGCACCACGATCCGTCTCTCTCTGCCTCATCCTAACAGATTTGGTGGAGAATGCGCGGCTCGGTGTGTGCCATTCTCTGGATTGTTTTGAGGGAGTTTGCTCTGTTTCTTTTCCTCTGCGTGAGAGACCGGCTGTGTCTGGGAGCGGAGATTCCAGCAGACTGGAAGAGCTGTTCCTGGATGCTTCTTGTCGCTTCTGTCACTTTTGTTTTTTAAATTGAATATTCCGACGCGGAAAAGAGGTTGGCAGACCTCTCGGACAGTCCTTGGAACCTGTTTGACAAGAATAAGGTAAGCAGACACCTTTTTATATGTAAAGTCTGTATAATTGGATACTAGCTAAATTTTGGTCTGTTTTTGGGGTCTGTCAAACTCTCTAAATTGTATTTGAGAAGAAGTCTCAGGGTTAGAGTCCCTTTGAGAAGAAGTCTCGGGGTTAGAGTCCCTTTGAGAAGAAGTCTCGGGGTTAGAGTCCCTTTGAGAAGAAGTCTCGGGGTTAGAGTTCCTTTGAGAAAAAGTCTCGGGGTTAGAGTCCCTTTGAGAAGAAGCTTCAGGGTTAGAGTCCCTTTGAGAAAACGTTTTCGGGGTTAGAGTCCCTTTGAGAAAAGATAAAGTGTAGGATCCTTAGTGAAACCATGGTGTAATAATAAAAGCAATAAAAAGGGAAACGTGTTAAGGAGGCCTTTGTTACAAAAGCTTTGAAATTGACGAATTTCAGGCTGATAAATGACAAAAGTAAAGAAGCAACAATATTTCAGTGATCACGGTTTAAATTACATACAGAAAAAGGGAGTTTTTGTTTTTTGGCGTGAACAGAGTTCACCGGAGAATGCAGAGTTTTATCTGCAGTTGAGCTATGAGAGCTTTCGTGAGTTATTTACATTTTTTGCCGAGTTTTATCTACAGTTAAGCTATGAGAGGGTTGTATCCAACAGTTGTTTTTGTTTTTTAGAAAGAGATTTTGAGTTTAAATTAGCTACCTCGATAAAATAGAAGCGTAAACGTTAAAGACAAGAGTGCCTTTTGTTACTAGTGTGGAAAGTGATCACTTCTAGACTTGGATGACAAAAGTATAAAGAACAACATAAGTTATATTTGCTTAAAAAAGTAATCTTCAAAGTTATTCTTCTTTCTGTTTTGGCATTTTTGCTAAAACACTACTTTCTGTCTGTGTGTGTGCATCGCACTATCTTGCTGCCGTTGTCAGGGAAACGGCCCCCTCCTTCGCTGCTCTGGCTCTGAATCAGAGCAAAGCTACTGCTTTTAGGATTTTGGCTTTTCATAGTAGTTATTCCGTTAAATTTGCGAAATTTGCCATTGAACATTGTGTTAGACACAGTTAAACGTTTTTAAACACCATTTAGTGAATAGAAGTTTTGAATTAGTATGTTTTTGAAACCCAAATATTAGTGCTAAAAGCTGTGCAATTCTTTTTAGACCTAACATATTTCTAGATTCCATTCTTTTTAAATCTGCTGCTTATTTTTTGAGTCCATTATTGTATCTCTGATATATTTCATAGCTGTTTGTGAGAATTTTTTTATGTTTTTATTTTAGTTACAAAAGCCGTTTTTCAAACATTTAAATTAGAATCTGTGTTAAAAGTGATTATTGATTATAGACTTCGTCTAAAAAGAAAGAGGGAATTAGATTGGCTGTAAAAGTATTATATTATTAAGTTAAACTACCCAATTCATATGCAAGTGGCGACTTTTTGTTTATGTTTTGACTACACGCCTGACCTTACTGCTGCTGATGCACACAGCAGAGGAGCCTGGTCTAAAATTGTGCTCCAATTCATATTGACTTAATTTGAAAAATGCTGCAATTATTTTAAATTAGTAGAATAGATGCTGAGATAAATAAGTGTAAAAGGGAAAGTCCATAAAGTGAAACCCAAGGATGTTCAAGATAATTAAACACACAGTACAAAAGTACACATATTTTAAAGTTTAAAGGTTTTTAAGAGATTTGAGTCTTGTTTTTTATTAAGAGAGAGTTTCTGGTCTTAAAATGTCATCATTAGTAAGATAATAAGTAATCTTTATTTACATAGCGCATGTTGAAAAACCCAGAGCGCTCCAAAATTGTTTTGACTTTAGGGAGAAAAACAATCTCATTCACAATCTCTGTTGTTTTTAATTTGACTATAAGGTTGTTTTCCAGAACCAAGGGCACACACTGTACAGGGTCACTGGACTGCTGGAGTGGACACAGAGGGATCAGAACAGTGGCCCAGAGTAGACACCATCCAACCAGCCGCAGATCGTAAAGGCGCCATAGCTACCTCCGTGTGCCCCTCCCCCACTACAGACCGATGGTCGTAGGTGGCAGTGAGACCGGGGTTACAAAGTGAGGTTTTCTGTAGGCAGTGGTGGGTGAGTTGTTTTGCAATCTGGAAGTGTGCCCACTTTGCTTGTTTACATCACCACAGTGTGACCTTTGAGACCTACAGGTGGTTTGAGGAGTCTGGAGACACAACCCCAAAATTCACACCCTACATACACACACACACACATACACTCACACATTCACATTTACATATAGATACATGAAAAAGCAGAACATGAGAAAAAAGCATTTTAAAAGTTTACTCCAATGTAAACACATTTTCAATTGTCTATCACTTGAATCTTTATTTGAATCAGTATTTTTTGAGACCAGAAATGTTCATTTGAATTCTATATTGTCATGGACTAATTGACGTCTGTCCTGACACTTTTGATTTGTTGATTTTGTACTGTGTGAAGTAATTACATTGATTAGAATTAGATCTGATAAAAACACAAATTAGAGAAGTAAATTGCGCTTGCTTTTGTCTGAGAGACAGAAGCAACAGCAGGAATAGAAATTGTGTTAAAGTAGAATAAAAGTGACTTAACCATAGAGAGTAACTACTGCATAACAAGCTGTGTACAGGAACTGTGACACTGCACCATTGACCAGAAGTGCATCGCAAATGACCTGATATGCTTCAAGTGAAAAGACTGTATCTGGAGATCCTGATGTGCATCTGGAGAGACCAAAACCATGGCTTGGACCCTACTGATGTCCAAGATGACATCTCTCGAAATATGATCTGACCTGATGACGACTGAGACTCACCCTCAGGGGACACTGAGGACCTGAGGATCTGAGGACCCTGGAGAGAAAAAACTGGGGAGTGATGTTTATATTTTTGAAATCATACATTGATGAGTGCTAAATGAGACAGATACTCATGATTCTTCTTTTGTTTTTGTTTGTCCCTAGCTTCTGGACATCTGATGATCTATTAGACACAGCCATTTGCAGAACAAGAACCAGCCAATGAAAACGTCTATTGCCGATGCTATTGCTACAACCAGAACCTGTGACCAAATGCAATATACATGTTAAGTATTCAGACATCTGACAGACAAAAACTTTGAAAATGATAAAGTATGAGTATTGTAGCGTTTTATTAGATGTTAAATAGTAGTAAAAAAGTAGAATTTGACTTCCTTTGTTTTTCATAAACATATTTCCACGTTAGAGTTAAAATAGTACCATACAATGTTATCCTTCTGATAGATCAGCTATAATATTAGAATCAGAGTTATTTTGTTAGAGACATTAAAAGTGACAGAAGTCACAAATTAGGAATATGCCTTTGCTCAAGCTGCAGCCGAGCTTTGGAGTTAAAAAATAGAGTAAATATAGAATTAGATAAATGCATCAACCATAGATGCTTTCAAAAATAGAGATTATTTGTAGCCAGTGCTAATATCAAATGGTAAAGGGACCATTTCACAAACCTTTGCTTCAAAAGTAGATAAAGTTCATATGAGTGTAGCCTAGATTAATGCCTAGATCAAAGAGATAGATTAGAACCAACAGAGATTCAAAAGCATTTAGATGTATTTGGGTATAGCCCAAAAACACAATAGTAGATATTTAGATATTGAGAAGTTTCCAGCACAAATACCATTGTAGAATAACTGACCCCAAACCAAAACCTGCTAAAATAGATTAGCTTGTAAGGATTATACCAATTTGATTAATGATGTACATTCATCCCAAATTGCCTGATAGGAGGAAGTGACAGCACTTCCAGGTTCAACAAATGTATTTGGAAAACTGACAGCCATAATAATGTTCATATTAACCATTTGCCTTACTGTGTTCACAGTTTTATTCCTGAGAATGTAGAAGAGAGATAGAACAAAATCCCACTGATAATAAGCCACTGATAATGAGAGTGTAATACCACAGAGAGATTTATTAGAATAAAATGTATGTTTAAGAATATGGCTCAATAGAAGCAAATATGCAAACATATTTGTAAATAGATTAGAATAGTTTTAAACTATAGTGATAATGAAAGTAAAGTACACAGTCTAAGATTAAATAGTGAAAATAATACAGTGGAGTGTAGTGTAAACAATTAGCATTAGAATAAAAGTATAGAGTAATAAAAGTGAAATTAGCTTCTAAATTGAGACTCAGCTCGTTTTTGTCTGTGTTTTGACTGAATCTGCTGAGTTCTTGTGTGTCCAATAGTGTTTGTTTGTTTTTATTTTTGATTTGTTTGTTTATTTTTTCCCAGGATAGAGGATAAAATCCACTGATATTGATTGGATGATTATGAGTTTAATGCATACATTTTCTTTGTTTTTAATAATTTTTTTAAAGTTTTTTTTTTGATTTTTTTTTTTTTTCTTTTTCCACTTTATTGCTTGATCAAATTGATTGATCACATGTGATTATGTGATCAAAGGGGAGGGTGTTAGTAATAGATAGCAATATGGCCTACGTGCAGGACTGTACAAGGACTCTACAAGGACTCCATGTTATGACTATGATTTGACTGTCTCTTTGTGACACGTATGTCTTTCGATGTGTGACGTGACAATGACTATATAAACTGTGTACTGCCTTTATTCTGTCTGAGAGAAAGAAACAGAGTAAACCAGTGGAACTTGAGAGAAACTTAAATAAACTTCCAGAGTTTGGCACACCACGATCCGTCTCTGTCTGCTAAATCCTAACAGTGTAAGTGCTCATCAAAGGATATATGTATGTACAGTACAGACCAAAAGTTTGGATTTTTTATTTTTTTTTGTGACTATTTTTCATGCATCAAAACTGAATTATGTACATACCTAAAAGAAAAGGTAATCAACTGAAAATATGTGTTATATTCTCGGTTCAAAGTAGCACCATATATATATATATATATATATATATATATATATATATATATATATATATATATATATATATATAAACATATACATACACACAAACGGCTGTTGGTGTTATCACTCTCTAGATCCATGCTCTCTTTACACACTGTAAAAAATGTCAGTGAAATGTACTGAAAATGTCCGTAAAATGGTGACTGAAAAAAACTGTAAGTTGAAAAACCCTCAAACTCAGTTTAATTAACAGTAATGTTCAGTTGGAAGTTTTACTATCCAAGATAGTTACTTTTAGAGAAAATGTATGTTAAAATTATAACATTTCTTTGTAGTTTCAACACAGAAAAACTGCAAAACAAAAAACAAGCAAATACAGTCAAATGTACATCAAGAGTCTATTACTAAAGAAATTAAAATACTTGAAACTAATGTTTACAAGTAATTAACTTATTAGTTAACCATTACTCCTGTTTGTCATTAATCATAACCCATTCCACGAAAAATTGGTACAAACTCAATGTATGAGTAAATGTGTGATATAGTGAAGAAGAAGAAGAATAGACTGAAACTGCAATTAAAATGTTCATTATTATTAATCACTACATTAACACCAACAAGAACAACGTTTGGTTTTTTTTATAAATTTCTCCATGTGTGTAGAGTGCTTCTTGTGTTTCTTTTCTGAGTTTAAATGACTAAAATAAATACATTTAAATAATCTGTTTAATCTTTTAACCAAATAAAGCTTTTGTAACTTTGGGAAGGGGAGTAATTAATTAATAGTGTATTTACGCGTGCAACAACAATAATTTTCCATGCAAAATATAAATCTGTATATTATTTTCAGACTGGACTCCTTGATTTGTAGAAGACGTTTTATTTTCCGATAATCAGCTATCGTGAGAGTTTAGACACATGCGGAGTCAACGCTGTGTACGTCAGTCCCCGGATCAGTGCCGTGTGCAACTTTCACACTGGACAGAGAGCGTGAGTGTGCGTTGGTGAAGAAGCGAAGCATTCGTTCGAGAAGCCGATAACACGGGTAAGATAATTTATCTTGATACAGAACAGAAGAAGGACATTTAGTTTTTCTGAAATGTGTCCGTTGTCCGGCAGCTAGTTTCAGTATCGTGCTGTCCAGCCGTGGCTAGCTAGAAGAGCTAACGCTAGTTAGCATCGAGCATTTCACCATTGTGTGATGCTGGTGACATGAAACTGGACTGCATTTACGGTGTTGCATTTCACACGTAGACAAAATCTTGCCATTCTGGCATAAACACCTCATAAAACAACTAAGCTGATATCCGGTTATTTTCAGAACCATACGTTTGGCACGTGTTTAGCCAAACGTGCTAACCAGAAGAGCGCAACTTGAGCACGTGCGGGCTGAGGAGAGGCTCTCTGGCCGCATTCCCAATGACTGTTTGGAATACAGGTAAGATATTCATTTGATTAGTTTAAGATCTGCACTAAACAGGCATTGTTTGAAGGGAATGTGTTTGCCAAGATGATTACTTGTCGGTTTTGTATTGATCAGAAAGGGAAAAGGCTCTTGCGCTACATGAACACCGTGTGCAAATACAAATGTAAAAGGTTCCTTGAGGATCTGACAAAGTATAAAGTCTTGAGAGGACACAAAAGACAGGGTGCTTCTGCTGTCCTACTTGGAGGAGAGAGAGTCATGCCTGGCAGGAGAAGTGCCAATGGAGCAAGTTCCCATGACTCCTACCATCATTGTGTGTGTGGTGAGAACTTTCTTTTATTCTTTTGCTTTAATTTGTCCATTCTTTGAACCCATTTCTATATTGATGCTAAGGAGTTAATGCTCTGCCTGGTGAAATGTAATTTTACTTGTATTTAACTCGTTTTGTTTCTCCTTGAAGGACAATCCTGTTAATCTGCAAACCGGTTTATGCTGAGTGTGGATTGTATGATTGTCCAGGACAACGTTGGCTCCTTTGTGTCGGCCATTTCCATGATGTTTGGGAGCTATTATTGCTTAAACATCCATTATCCAATACAACTGGCCTCAACTCTGGAGTTTCTGCAGAGGTATATGCCTTTTTGTATATTAACCTCTTAACCCCCACCTGATCAAACTACATTTTCTCCAGTTTGGTTTTACCCAAATCTAAAATTGGATAAAAGCACAACAAAGAAATCCACAAAAGCTCAACATAATAGAAACATGTATCTTTTTTTCAGTTTTTGTTGCTGTTCTTTTTTCCCCAGAAGGTATTACATTTGGGTAAAATAAAACTGGAGAAAATGCAGCACAAGTGTTGATCCACAAGATCAACACTTGATTCAGACACATGGGCTGTAGTTAGAGGATCTCCATAAGTATTCAGTGAATCCTACATGTGTTCATTTTGTAATGTGGGAGGAAACATGTAAGCAGCTAGGACTTTGAGGAATAGGCCACCGTTTTTACACACTGACATATGCTCTGTCATGCAAACTGAGCACAAACACAGCCTCTTCCACAGACTGTATAGTTCCAAATCAGCTCCCGTTAGAAGCTCCCAAACTCCTCCACGTGTTCCCTATTTAAATACAGTTACGTGACGTGTTACACTACCAAGTATAGTAATAATACGAGGAGCACTACGTCCATGCACTAACTCCCAAGACTTCTCTCCCGCTCACTTCCGTCAATAGCAGCGTGAGCGGGAGAGAAGTCTTGGGAGTTAGTGCACATTTTAAACGACCATTTGATTTTCACACAAGCTCATCACAAACATCAAAATATTAGCATTCATTTTTCCTGCGCTCTATATGCATCTGTTGGCCTTATCTTAGTTGTATCCGGTTTATGAGGTTACATGCAGTGCAAACTTTTTAAATCACAGCACAAAGGTACACATACATAAGTCTTGCAAAGTTATAGGCAAATTGGAATTCAATAGTGATTTGTAAACATTCTCAGTGCATTATGGTGGTCCAGAATGCAGTGCTTGTGTGCATTAGTACTTGTATGTGTATCTGCCATGGAACAGCAGGCCATGGCTCCGAAGCTGCACATAGAGGTTACTGTTGAGGAGCAGAGGGTTGAACACAGACTCCTCATCCAGCTGCTGCAGACTGGCCTGTAGAACACACACACAAAACGGATGGAGTCGGGCATTAAAGGTCTCATATTACACTTTTTGACTTTCCTCTGGTTTAAACATGATTACAGTTCTATTTGACCTACATTCACATGACCAGAGTAGTTTTTTTCATTGATTCCGTCAAGCTTTAGTTAGAGAGCAATCTTTCTCTTTCATTCTCGAGAAGCACAGAAACGAGCCCACCTCCAAGAGGTGATTGACAGTGGGGAGAAACTGAACCAGTGAATCAGCACCGTCTATGGTCGGCCCATGCAGCCTCTGACCCAGTCCACCGTGTGGTCCCTAGACAGTAAATAAGCGTCTGTGCTTTTTTGTGTTAGCTTCATGTCAACTTGAAAATGTGTTGTTGGTGTAAATATGGGTCAAGAGTATTTGGCCCAAAGACGGAGAATGGGGATCAACTTTGATCACGGGGATCTGCCTCATATCTGCAAGTCTTATCTTTGCGAGTGACGTGACACCACCAAAGACTGATCCAGAACTGTGGCTACCTTGAAATGGGACCTACTCAAAAGTTTTTCTGGAAACCTGTTCAACGTAAAAGACGTTAACGGGAGCCTCGGTCTGTGAGTACAGTGATGCTAACTCGCTGTATGTCACTGTGAACTAAATGATTAGTGTCTGATTCTGGATCGAGGTCATAGGACTCTATGTGACGAGTTTCCATCGTTGGATAAAGTTTATTCTCAGATGTGAAATTACTGCTGTACTGAATAAAGCTGTACATTTAGCTTTTGTTTCCCTCAAAGCGTGATGCTACGTCACCATGTGCGCGGGGGAGGTGGGCTCACAGGCAGAGGGTCACTGATCCAAACGTTTCACATGAGCTGATGCACGAAATGGCTATAATTTGACGCGTTTTGAGGGTTGTATTGTGTATCACCCAAATTATTATCACACATGTGCATAGGATGGACTGTGACAAAAATGAAGAAAAGCAAAATATGGCACCTTTATTCCGCGTTCAGACTGGATCATGCGTTGCGTCGGCTTACAATCCGAAGTCAGTGGTGGCGCGCGTTCGAGCGTCAAAATACATGAGCATCTCGGAATGGACTCACGGACTGCTCAGTAGAGACGCACGGACTGCACGGCAAAGTCAAAGGGGAGGTGCAGGAGCGGAAAATTGACGCACGCAGGAGATGAATTTTGCTGAGCGTTTCCTCAGACGTTCGTGCAGCGACCAATCAGAGAGCCGCAAAGTGGTCTCGGGGACATTAGAGGTCTGAGTGAGCAGACTGAACATGCTCGTAAACAGCCAAAACAGGAGCTACACCAGGATTAAAACCAGGGTTGACAAAGGGGGACATAGTGCTTGTTAACATGTGAGTTTTCATGCTCCCGTGACTTTATGCAACTGCTTCGAGCGTGTTCGCCGATGCGGAAGTACCCTTTAATAATAAAATAAACTTTTTGCGCACCTCCGTGAACACATACTACTGTTATATAAAGTCTGTGGAAGGTCTCTGAAAATAGACACGCTGCAAAGCTGCATTATTGCAGAAGATCTTTACAGAAGAAGCCGCTAGCTTAACTCTGTTAGCTAGCCCGCCGGCTACTTCCGCCACTTCGGCCGCGCGCCAGGACTTCTGGTGTGAAGTCCCCTGTGTCTGAAAACTAGATAATGTGCGTCTGGTGAGCGAGGATTCAGCGTTCCAGCTTGGCGGTGTGAAAGCAACTTTAAAGCTGCACTAACTGACTTTATTTTTGCATTCATTACAAAAATTCAATCCATATCCGAGAAATGCATTTGGATTTACGTCCTTTTGAATAATAAGTAGCGCAGATTTGTGCTGGTGTGTCATTTAATTTTAGATTGAGTTTTGGTGAAACAAGGAAGAGAATTTGTTTCGGGTCCCGATTGTGACCAATCACAGCGGACCACTGGCCCCTTCTTTCTTGAGAAAAGCCACAGGTCTCTGGTTAGCACAGACAGCTAAGGTGAACAAGTGGCAGAGGCTAACCGGAGACTTGCCGTGTCTTTGTTACCGGTTTCTGCTTACACAGCGAAACAGCCATCCAAAAGAAAGTCTTGTTCCTCCGTGCTTCCCGGTTCAATCATTCTAATCCAATCCAATCCACTTTATTTCTATAGCACATTTAAACAACAGAACAGTTCCAACGTGCTGCACAAAAAAAAAGAAAAGTACACAAAAAAACTCCATGTAGCTCAACCAGTCAATAAATATAATCCATGTAAAATCAATAAAAACACTAAAAAGATAAAATAAAACAGCATTAACAACAATAAATAGGTAAAAGTGAATAAAAAAATAAAACAAATAAAAAGACACAGGGAGCACACAACACAGTTGTCCGTGTTGAAGGCGCTGGAGAAATCAAAGAAGAGGATCCTCACAGCGGATCAAGGTTTCTCTAGGTGGGACAGCGAGCGGTGGAGGAGGTTGATGATGGCGTCCTCAACTCCGATGCCCCGTCGGTACGCGAACTGCAGCGGGTGCATCGATGAGAGTGGACACTCTCCAGTGTCTTCAGGCAGTGGGATGTTAGAGCCACCGGCCTGAAGTCGCTGAGATCTTTCGCCCGTGGTTTCTTGGGCATTGGCACCACACAGGAGGTCTTCCAGAGCCATGGTGCAGACCTCAGCCTGAGGCTCAGGTTGAAGACGTGCCCCATAATCCTGCGTAGTCCCGCAGGAGCTGAGGAGCCTGGAGCTAACATGGTCTGGTCCTGCTGCCTTCCTGGTCTTGGTTTTCTTCATCATACCTCTGACTTGAGCAGTTGTGAAAGAAAGTGGAGGACTGGGGGGCTGGGTGAGTCTATGGCTGAGTTTATACGGAGGCGCTGCGCAGACGTTTCCAGGCTATTAACAGAAAGAAGCAGGCTCCTAATGCAAATTTCACATACTACAAATACGATGTAGTTCTAGCACCCGGACAGTAGTGGGCAGAGGAACTTTACAACACGACACACGTGAGCCCCAGCATCCCCCCAGCAGTATACTCACTTCCTCTGGAAGACGTGAAAGATGCACCAACATCATTCTACAATTAACAGCAGCTGCGAAAATGGAAACTGAAACTAGAGCTTCGCATGGTCTCGTTAGGACGAACGAAGGAGTAGAATTATCCTCTGTGTAGCACTCGAAGCACACATAGCTAGTTAGTTTACCCGCCGCCATTGTTCTTTACGTTTGTTCTCGGCTACTGCGCATGTCCAAATGTACGTGCGGGGAGCAGTGGGGAGGTGGGGGTCAGATCAGGCAGGGAATTCACACCTTTTTCCTTACGCGGGTGTGATCAGCGTATCTGAGCTATCCCACTCTGCAGGCTGGATCTGAACACAGTCTTCGTATGAACGGGGGGTAGCAACCGACATCCAACTATAGCGTTTTACTACTGCAGTGTCTCCGTGTAAACTGGGCCTATGTGTCTGAGGGGAAGGGGGCCGTGGCGCACTGACGGAGGTGTCAACGACTGGGCTGTTATCCACTGCTGAGGCGGCTAGGACATGCAACTGAGCTGGGGGAGGGGTGGGTCTCTGATCAAAATGTAGGAAGAAGTTGGTCAGATCATTGACCCATTAGAGGTCCCCCATAGGCTGGACAGGGGGTGTTTTGAAGCCCTCCTTCAGGCTCCTCCAAACCCCTGCCACATTCTGTTGGCTCAGCTGTTCCTCTATCATGTTCTTATAGCGGGCCTTCGCATTCCTGATGTTCAACCTCAGTCTCCGTTGTACCTCCTTCAGTGCCTGTCTGTCCTTTCATAGAAAGGCCCTCTTCTTCTACTTCAGCACGGCCTTAATCTCAGCGTTCATCCACGGCTTGTTGTTGGAGAAACATCGTACCATCTTGGAAGGCACCGCGATTTCACAGAAGTTGATGTAATCCCTTATGCATTCTGTGATGGCATTGATGTTGTCCCCGTGGTCACACAGTTCGTCCCACAATGTGCAGTTAAAACAGTCCCTCAGCCTGTGTTCACACTCCACAGTCCACCTTTGGACAAGCCGGGGAATGGCTTGTTGTCTGTGTACGATGGGAGTATACACAGGCCGTAGGTGGGAAATGTTATGGTCAGAGCAGCCGAGGGGGGAGGGCAGTTGGGTTGTATGCCCCTGTGGCATTGGCAAAGAAGAGATCCAAAGTTCTATTGTCTCTTGTGGGAAAGTTGATGTACTGGGTGAATGTGAGAAGTACAGTTTGGGGATTTGCATGGTTGAAATCCCCAGTGATAAGAGACAGAGCTTGGGGGTGCAGGGTCTGTAGATTACTGACAGCAGAGTGCAAAAGGTCACACGCATCCTTAGCCTTGGCTGATGGGGGAATGTAGGCCGCTACGACAATAACATGGCTAAACTCCAGATGCAGATAGTAGGGCCTCATGCTAATGACTAGCAACTCTATATCTCTATGTCTCCAAGTTGAGGAGCACTGTGTTTGACAGTGCTCCTCAACTGTCAGTCCTCAATTGTCAGTCATTCACTAGACTGCCAAGGAAAGAATACTTTAGTTTGATAACCGGATCTCTCCAAACGTCTCGGGCACAGTGGCGTGGAGGCGACATGTAAACAAGGCAGCGTTCTGACGTGGCACCCGCTTCACCGAGGCGTTTTACCATGGATAGCATGGATCTATTATAATATATTGTTTTACAAACGCGTGTGAAGAGAAGAGATGGAAGGAGGAATAACATCTGTGGGAGCTTAAAACTACGATCATCAAAGAAGCAGGACTTACACACAGCCGCGGCAGGACATAGCTAAAAGCTCATGTTAGCTTTAGCAATAGCCACAGCGCCATATCTGAATCACGGTAGGAAAACAGAACATTCACTCACGCTGCTGATAAAGTATTCTGGTGATTGTTTTGTGGGGATTCTGTGTGTTTACTGTATTTGACGCTTTGTCCCTGAATACGTTTAGTTGAAACGTGTGACAGTAGTTGGACTGCGCTCTGATTGGGTCAGAACATCCTGGGACTGAGTTGCAGATTCTGCCTCGTTCTCATTATTGTCAGTGTGAATATGGAGCAGCTGTACAAATTATATAGGGTGGCTTTAAGGCTCAAACTTACTGCTCACTTGACTGCGATCCTGCCCTTGCAGTGACTTTATTGGGCAAATACGTAAAAGTGTCAATTCCCATCCATGCCCCCTCATTAAAACAAACTTGGAGTTGTTTTTAGCCCCTCAAACAAACCTTCTGTCCCAACACTCCTTTTTCAAACATGTTGCGTTATAACAAATCCCCAGACGGTGACCTCATGGAGACAGCTGTTTTCTGCCAGCTGCCACCAAGAAATAATGTGCGGTGTAGGTTTGTTGGTACCTGCACAGTACTGGTTGCTTCGGGGCAGGGCTCCTGGGTGCAGGGGGGCACGGAGCAGGGCAATAGCAGCTCTCTGGAGACCACTGGCTTAAGCAGCAGAGACAAAGACGGTGAAGCCTGCAGCATGTAGTGAGAGAAGACACCTGCACACAATAAACACAATGAACATTATTGTTAGCATCCTAATGGTGCTTTCAGACCGGATCATGCGTTGCGTCGGGTTTCAATGCAAAGTCTTTGCGTTCGGCCGTCGCAACGCACAGACCGCTCGGTTCGCACAAACGGACTGTTCAGTAGAGACGCACGGACTTGGCGGGAAAGTGAAAAGGGAGGAGCAGGGGCGAAAAATCGACGCCCACAGGAGATGGATTCTGCTCATCCTTTCCTTGGGACGTTCGTGCGACAACAAATCATAGAGCAGCAAAGTGGTCACGGGGACATTAGCGGACTGAGCGAGCAGACTGAAAATACTCATAAACAGCCAAAACAGGACCCACACCAGGCTTCACCAGAACTCAAACCAGGGTTGACAATGGGGGACTCTGTGCTTGTGAAAATATGCGTTGTCATGCTCCCGTGACCTTATGCAACTGCTTCGAGTGTGTTCGCCGATGCGGAAATTCCGTTTAATAATATGAAAAAACGTATGGCGCACCTCCGTGAACACATACTGCTGGTATATAAAGCCCGTGGAATGTCTGTGAGCAAAGACACGCGGCAAAGCTGCATATTGGAGAAGATCTGTACACAAGAAGCCGCTAGCATAGCTCTGTTAACATCAGAGCCGGCCGGCTACTTCCGGTACTTCCGGCTCGCGTCAGGACGTTCTGATGTGAAGACCTCTGCGTCTGAAAACTAGAGAATGCGCGTCTGGTGAGCGGGGCTTCAGCGTTTTACCGTTGGCCCCGTAACACTTTTAGTTGCTGACAAAAGCAGAAAACCAAATGGCGTCCTGTGGTGGGACGCGGGACCTTACCATAGACCATACGCTGAACTTGAGAGAGGCTGTGATTCGTTATTTTGATTAAGATTTTTTTTGTATTATTGTTATTATATTTATTTATTGTGTATTGTTTTCCCTGTTTTGACAACATTATTTTAGAACCGTTTGAAAGGGATACGGGCTTCTACATCATCCTCGTCCTCGATGTTGTGTTCGTCACAGATATGCACCCGGGTGTTTCGCTGCCTCTCGACAATATCTAATTAAAGCTTGAAGGAAACAATGAAAAACGACTCTGTGCATGTGTATGAAGACCAAATAGCACTGTAATAAGGTTTAAGTCAAAAAGAGAAAAATGGGACCTTTAAAGTCTTCTTAAAATATCGAAAGACACAAGAGCAAGGAAAGAAACAGTAATTGTATTGATCAGTATGCAGCCTCAAACCTGCTGCTCTGGATGCAGTCTTATGGGTGGGCTCACTCTGCAGCAGGAGGAACAGGCTCCGGCTCTGAAAACAGAAACAACACTTGCGTTCATCTGGAGAAGAGCACTGGAGAGGTGTGTATGTATGCATCTGGGTGTGTTCCCAGTAAAGTGTCAATTATAGTATCTGGACTTTAATATTTTATGGCTCAAATACTAAAATTACTATCATAGATTAGAAAAAAGATTTCAAACACAGATCACAGAAATTGTATTGTTACAGCATGTCATTTTTACTCCTGACCGCTAGAGGGCGCTTGTTCTGGGGATTGTTTTAAGTTTGGTTTGTAGGTGGGGCAGAAGTAAACAAACCTGTGCTGTGAACAAACCATGAGGTGTTGTCTATCAGAAGCCATCCACTCACTTCCATCCCTTTGAGTGGCAATATGAGTGAGTTTTATGTTTGAGATGCATGTTTAGAACTTTATTTGTGAGCTATAGTGATGGCAATATGAAGCCCCATGAAGCCTTGAGGGTTTGCAGCCTATTACTCGGCCCATGAGTCGAAGGCTCGCGGTGAAGCATGCTCCACTACGCCATCATGTGGACAAAGAAATGTAATACATGCCAAGGGCCTATAACAAATGGTAGGGTCTGAACATGGGCTGAAAGAATACAGCCAATGATGTGGAGACAGTTGTTATGTAAAATGTGCTTGTGTTACTTTGTTTATGTAAGTGCTTATGCAACTATTGACAGGAGTTGAAAAACAAACAATACAGTTATTCATTTTTATTCAAAAATAATAATTTTTCAAGAGTATTTGGACTCAGGCGATTTCTTTTTTTGCACAGTATTTCACCTGCCTTTGAAAAAACCCGTTCACAGGGCACAGAGGATGCAGGTGAACATAAATATGTAATGGCAAGTTTATATAAATTTGGAAATGTAAACTTATGTTTGTCCCAATATTGAAGGGGACTTTCGAGTCGAGGAATATTTGGCTCCCCCAGGTATGTTTGGACCTCCACTGTAGCGTTGGCAGTTATGTTTGGGGTTTTGGTCTGCTGGCATGTCGTGTCAAAACGTTGCCACAGTTTGCTCCCTAAAACAGAATAAACAGGTTATGAGTGACTTATTAGCACAAATAGAGTATACATATTACCTTCAGCTACAGATGATGAAGGTGGTGATGATGATGATGATGATGATGATGATGATGAAGCAGAAGCGGACAATGAACGTCTCAAAACTCGAGCACATTCGTCAATCAATCTTTTTTCAGCTTCTGCTGCCTTATTGGGGTTGAAGAATCCAATCTTTTTAAATCTGGGATCAAGCAAGGTAGAGAGGGACATGATGCTCATTGATTGGAGGTGGCTGAGCTTGTCCCTCAGTTGGCTTCGCAAATACTCAGCCATGTCTCTGCTCTCAGGTGTTTGGATATGGCCGATCTCCTCTTCTTCCAGAGCATTATGGAGAATGGTCAAAAGTGGAACTACTTTTGACCCAGAGACACTTTTCTCCTCGGACACCTCAATTGTGGCATAGTAGAACGGAGCGAGCACCTTCAGACAGTCTGCAATGATGTTATATTGTTCTGCTGTGATTTGTGTAATGTCTGTACGGAGCCCAGCCAAAGCTGCTCCAACAGGCTCTCTCAGGTTGAACAGACGCTGAAGCATTAAGTATGTGCTGTTCCATCTTGTATCCACCTCTTGAATAAGTTTAAGCACGGAGAGACCCATTTGTGATTGGATCTGTGTAAGTCTCTCCTATAAAACAGTCAACATATTAAAACAGTGCAGGAGCAGAAATAATAATTGACATATTACAAGTAAGGACCTTACCTTTGCAGTAGTGCTGCTCTTAAAGTATCCTACTATCTTACGACAGTTTGTCCTGATGTCACACAACACAGGACTTTGGTTGAGAGCTTTTTTGATCATTAAGTTAAGCGTGTGTGCCACACAAATTGTATGACGCAGATGCAGCTCTCGAGCACAAGCTCCCATATTCGCAGCACCATCAGTCACCAGACATGTCACCTTTCCTGCTAAACCCCACTCTGACATAAGAGAGGTCATCACTCTCGCTAGATTTGCTGCTGTATGTGCCTCAGGGAAATGCTGCACCCCAAGGACAACAGTCTGCAGAGAAGTGCTCTCGTCAATAAAATGACCAGTCACTGCAAGATAGGCATCAGTGTTGATGGAGGTCCACATGTCTGCTGTTAAACTAACAGCAGATGCAGAAGACACCACCACTTTGGCCTTGTCTTTGGCTTCCCTGTATCTCTTCTCCACCATGGCTTTCAAAGTCTGAAAAAAGTAAAGTCTTGAAATAGTGGATCTGAGGATAATAAATTGTTAATAGTTCACATAAATACCTGCCGCGTGGGAAGAACACAAGATGGTGCCAAAGCTTTCACAAGCTTTCGGAAGCCAGTTCCCTCCACAATGGAAAAGGGCTGGGAATCCTCAATCACCATATCCACCAACGCCTCAGTCAAGTCAACCATCTCAGCTGAAAGAAAATGCACATTAGGGTTAGAAATGTATCTAATGAACAAATACATTCAAATAAAATATATTTAGTGTAATTGTAGGACAATCATCAATTATTATCATGATATAAAATGGCCTACCCGAGACAGGTTCACCTGGGTTGGAATCCACAATGCTATGCAAGGCACGATAGTGCCTTAGCATAGCTGAGGTGTTATTATTATAACCCAGTTGTTTGGAGCATAACAGACACTTCACCTGCAATTGAAAAAACTATTATTCAAACGTATTTATAACAGAGAAAAGTGAGCAAGAGAAATTATGTGTTGTCATATTTGTGTAATCTATTATTACAGAATTATTGATATGCCTTACCTTACTAGGTGAGATCTGCTCAAAGTGCTCCCAAACTGGAGAAAATCTTCTCTTTCTTGCCGGTTCCATCGCAAAAAAGAAGCTCAAATAGGATGCCAAATAGGATGCCAAATGAGAAGCGCAATAACCCAAAAACACACAAAGTGATGAAGGGGAATCCATTGCGTTCACTCGTCCCTTTTATTTCGAACCGCGCTCCAAACCAACGAATCATTTCCTGAATCAGTCACGTGGTACGGCCGTTCGCGAGGCTTCGAACGTCATAACACACGTGACCAATACACGCCTCGACCCACACTTCACAAGAAACGCCCCCAGATTACTCGGTCCACGCTTCGAAGACTCGGTCCGCTCAGCACATCACTAGTGAGCTATGGTTGTTAGATGTGCAACGTTTATTACCTTTATTGAAGATTTTGGATAGTGATGTGTGTTCCCTCTACTGAGCCCAGCTAAGGTTAACCCTTTGAGTACTGTGTTTGCTATTTTTTGATATAGACACTTTATTTTACTGCATTCTGAATACCTGTTTGTATTTTGTGTTTGCAGTTTCACACTTTTCTGCATTAAATCTTGGTCCACTACAACACCTGCCTGTTACTTGGAGGAAATGATGCATTAAAGAGTTTAGCTGCCTGTGAATCTCAATTAGGACACTGGGTCACATTGGGTGCAACAGTACAGTGAAATCATAGCGCTCTGCGAGGGACCACGGTGAACGTCTGGTAAAAGAAGACACACATTCAACAACTGCAGACGCCACATTCATTCTTAAACGCTATCATGATGAATGAAAACAGTGAAAATAAAGACAATCTACAAAAGTTACAAGAAAAAAAGAAGTCTTGCCCCTCTCACTCATCCAAGTCCTCCATACATTCAGGAAAACTGACTGTACGATCTGTAGCATCCTCACGGTCATCGACTTCAAGCCGAGCAAGTTTAGCTGCAGCACACGCCCAAGCAGAAGCTCAAGCTGCAAAAGCAAGACTAGCCTATGCTGTGAAAGAAATCGACATTAAAGTGGAAAAGGCACGGTTAGAAGCAACTCTTGAAATGCTTAACCTCCAAAAAGAAGCAGATGCTGCCAAAGCTAAAGCAGATGTGATGGAGACAGCAATAGCTCAGTATGGGGACCGATTGAGAAGTGATGAGTTGAGCTTTTTGCCCTTACAACCAACTGCGGACCAAAAAGTGAGTGAGTACATAAACAAACACAGTTATGAAGATCCCCCTCAAAATAAAGGTACTCTTCTAAACAGCTACACATATCCAGATGAACAATATCAAAGAAGGATATACACTCCTTTCCAAAAGAAACAAGAACAAATGCAATACCCAGGATGGCCACTAAATGGCGACAAACAACCACTACATAGAGACAGAAATCGCCAAGCTTCTCTCAATGCAGTTCAACCTAATCAGTTAGCCACACCCAACAGTGCCAATAGCACAACCAATGAACTTGCCAGGTTTTTAGCAAAAAGTCAGCTAGTATCTGGAGGGCTCACTGCATTTGATGATAAACCAGAGAGCTATCTTAGCTGGAAAGCCACTTTTCAGTGTACCGTCAGAGACCTGGGTCTTTCAGCTAGTGAAGAATTAAACCTTCTCATTAAGTGGCTTGGCCCTGAGTCGTCCGAACATGCAAAGAGGATGAAATCCGTCAACATCAGGTATCCAGATGCAGGTCTGAATATGGTCTGGATGAGACTTGAAGAATGCTATGGCTCACCAGAGGCCATAGAAAACTCGCTGTTTACAAAGTTACAGAACTTCCCAAAACTTTCGAGCAAAGAGCCTCACAAGCTTCGCGACCTGTCTGATCTGTTGTGTGAAATAGAAGCTGCAAAACTAGACGGGTATCTAACAGGTTTAAGCAACCTTGATACCGCCAGAGGTGTAAGTCCAATTGTGGAAAAGCTTCCCTTTCATCTTCAGGAGCGATGGACAATGGTGGGGTCAAAGTTTAAAGAGGATTATAATGTAAGTTTCCCCCCCTTCTCATTCTTTGTGGACTTTGTGAAAGGCCAAGCCAAAGCAAGGAATGACCCGAGCTTTACCACAGCTTACAACCCACCTGCTGTAGGTTACAGAAAAGAAAAAAACGACAAATAATTACAGCCAAAGACAGACAGTCACAGTACGGAAGACAGACGTGTCGGAGAGAAGTAAAAGACAAGAGACAAATGAAGATATTAACAAAGAATGCCCCATACATCACAAACCACACCCATTGAAAAGGTGCAAAGGTTTCAGAACAATGATACTGGATGAAAGAAAGAAGTTTATTAAAGACAACAACATTTGCTATCGCTGTCTTGCTTCTACAACTCACCAAGCCAAAGACTGTACGGTGGCAGTTAAGTGTGAAGAGTGTGACAGCGAGAGACACCTGGCAGCTCTCCACCCAGGCCCAGCGCCGCAAACACAGCCTCCCTCATCTTCCAAAGAGCAAGGCGGGGAGCAAGTTTCACAGAACTCTGATGTTACAGCTACATGTACAGAGGTATGTGGAAGTGAGATAACAGGAAAGTCCTGCTCCAAGATCTGCTTGGTCCAAGTCCACCCCAAAGGTGAGCCACACAACACAAAAGCAATGTACGCAATAATAGACGATCAAAGTAACCAATCGCTTGCAAAGACAGTTTTTTTTGACATGTTCAACATTAAAGGAACAACCACACCATACACACCAAATCCATGTGCTGGTGTGACACAAGTGAGTGGACGAAGAGCATGTGACTACGTTGTACAGTCATTTGATGGAAAAATGAGCTTTCCTCTCCCAATGCTAATAGAGTGCAATGCTATTCCAAACAATAGGGATGAGATACCCACTGCAGATGCTGCTTTTCACCACCCTCATCTGAGAGCCATTGCTGATGAGATGCCGCCCTTAGACGCGGATGCTGACATCCTTCTGCTGATTGGACGCAATCTTCTGAGGGTTCACAAGGTGAGAAAACAAATCTCTGGTAAACACAATGACCCATTCGCACAGAAGCTCGACCTAGGCTGGGTCATCATCGGCGATGTATGTCTAGGAAACGCTCACAGACCAACTGAAGTAAATGCTCTAAAGACACATGTTTTGGATAATGGACGCCCAAGCTTTCTCACGCCTTGCAGCAGTCGCTTTAATGTGAAAGAGTGCTTCATTCAAAGCCAACCCAAAGCCATTTCCTATCCACTGCTGTCTTCAAGCACACAAGCAAAACCCTCAGCTAAAAACTTGGGCGATACTGTATTTTGTCAAACAAATGAGGACAACCAGCTTGCACACTCAGCCGAAGACCTAATCTTTCTAGAAAAGATGGAACAATTCTACAAAGATGATACTAACAGCTGGGTTGCTCCACTCCCATTTAGGAGCCCAAGAAGCCTTCTCCCAAACAACAGGTCTTATGCCTTTAAGCGTTTTGTGTCGCTTCGACACATGCTCGATAAGAAGCCAGACATGAAAGCACATTTCATGGAGTTCATGCAGAAAATGCTTGACAACAGACATGCTGAGCTTGCACCACCTCACCCCAGAGACAAAGAGGTCTGGTACCTCCCCACATTCGGCGTCTATCACCCACAGAAGCCCGGGAAGATCCGAGTGGTGTTCGACTCCAGTGCTCAATTTGATGGAGTTTCTCTCAATGATGTCCTGCTTTCTGGCCCAGACCTTAACAACACACTTGTAGGTGTGCTACTCCGGTTCAGAAAGGAACCAGTTGCTATCACAGCTGACATTGAGCAGATGTTTTACTGCTTTGTTGTCCACGAAGATCACAGGGATTACCTTCGCTTCTTGTGGTATGAAGACAACGATCTGACCAAAGATGTGGTGGACTATCGCATGAGGGTGCACGTCTTTGGTAACAGCCCCTCCCCTGCAGTGGCCATCTACGGGCTGAGGATGGCAGCAAAAGATGCAGCAGCTGAATATGGAAGCGACGCGTGTGATTTTGTAAAACAAGATTTCTATGTGGACGATGCGTTGAAGTCTTTTGCAACAGAGGCAGAAGCGATTGATGTCCTACAAACAACCAAGAAAATGCTTGCGCTCTCCAACCTACGTCTACACAAGATAGCCTCGAACAAAGTGCAAGTAGTGAGTGCTTTCCCCACCGACGATAGAGCAAAAGAAATAAAAGATCTTGATCTAACCGTTGACACACTCCCAGTCCAGCGAAGTTTGGGTGTGATATGGAACACAACATCTGACAACTTCACCTTTGAGGTACCACAAGAGCAGAAACCATTTACACGACGTGGTGTACTCTCAACTGTAAATAGCTTGTTTGATCCCCTCGGGCTGCTTGCTCCGGTAACCATCAAAGGCCGACTTCTTCTCCGAGAGCTCACCAGCCGAGACCTACAGTGGGATGACCCCTTGCCACAAGACATGTATGATGATTGGAGAAGATGGCAGGATTCGTTGCAGCATCTGAAAACACTGCATATTCCTCGTACCTACTTTTCGTTCTCCATCTCACAAGCCACCTTCATAGAACTTTGCATGTTCTCAGACGCTTCAGTGAAAGCTATCTCAGCAGTAGCATACCTGAAAGCCACACATAAAGATGGTCACACCGAAGTCGGGTTTGTCATGGGAAAGGCCAAACTCGCTCCGATGCCGGAACTCACCATTCCCAGACTGGAACTCTGTGCTGCAGTGCTCGCAGCGGAAATGTCAGAGCTTCTTAAAGAAGAGCTTAACATGAAGATTGACAAGACTACATTTTTCACTGACAGTAAAGTGGTGTTGGGATACATTCACAACAAAAACAGAAGATTCCACGTGTACGTGAACAATCGTGTCCAGCGAATCAAGCAGGCTTCTGTCCCTGAACAATGGAGATACGTCCCAACAGAGCACAATCCAGCCGATCATGGTTCTCGTTCTCTGGCTGCAGACAAAATCAACAGTAGTACATGGTGGTCTGGACCCAGATTTCTTCTTAACACACAGTCTGTTACCCCTGAAAAGGGTCCCTTTGGACTCATTGATCCAGAGTCGGATGTGGAAATACGACAGAACGCAACTGTGCTCATGACCAGAACTGCACCAAGCACCTTAAATTCTACACGTTTTGAAAGATTCTCTAAGTGGACATCTCTTGTCAAAGCAGTGGCACATCTTCGTCACATTGCCAACAGTTTTGCGGCCAAAGATGGTAACTGTTGTAAGAAATGGCACATGTGCAAAGCAAGTCTCACAGAAGAAGATTTAACTCAGGCAGAGTATACCATCATCAGATCTGCACAACACGATGCGTTTACCGAAGAAATCAAGTGCATTAAGGCAAAACAAAATCTTCCACGCAACAGTTCCATGTACAAGCTTAACCCGGTTATTGACAACACAGATCTACTTCGTGTAGGAGGACGTTTGAAAGAGTCAAAGCTCCCAAATAATGAGACCAACCCTCTTCTGATTCCAAGGAAACATCACATTGCTACACTGCTCATAAGACGTCATCACGAAGCTGTCCAACATCAAGGGAGACACTTCACTGAGGGAGCTGTGAGGGCAAGTGGTTTGTGGTTGGTTGGTGCTAAAAGATCCATCAGCAGTTTCATCCACAAATGCGTGACTTGTAGAAAGCTTCGAGGAAAAACAGAGCAACAAGTCATGGCCGATCTACCTGCTGAACGCCTACAAACTGATCCCCCATTTTCGTATGTTGGCCTGGACGTATTCGGACCATGGGAAGTCGCAACACGTCGCACTAAGGGAGGTCAAGCCAACAGTAAGCGATGGGCGGTTCTGTTCACTTGCATGTCGACAAGAGCCATTCACATTGAAGTTACCGAAACCCTAAGCTCGTCAAGTTTCATAAATGCTCTTCGTAGGTTTTTCGCCATCAGAGGCCCTGCAAAACAGTTAAGGTCCGACTGCGGTACCAACTTTGTTGGTGCATCCAAGGAGCTCAAGCTGGATCCAACAAAGCCCAGTGAAACAAGCGTGAATGACTATCTACGCGAACAAAGATGTTCCTGGGTATTTAACCCTCCCCACTCTTCTCACATGGGAGGCCCGTGGGAGCGTATGATAGGCATTGCACGACGTATCCTAGACTCAATGCTCCTACAAGCAGGTAATCCCTCACTTACTCATGAGGTCCTGACAACTCTGCTGGCAGAGGTCACAGCAATCATTAACGCAAGACCCTTGGTGCCTGTCTCTTCAGATCCCGAGGCACCTTTAATTCTGACTCCAATGACACTGCTAACTCAAAAGACAAAAGTCATCCCAGTTCCACCCGGGGATTTTGCAAAGACTGACATGTTCAAGTATCAGTGGAAACGAGTTCAAGCTCTTGCCAACATCTTTTGGACCCGTTGGCAGAAAGAGTACCTCAACATGCTACAAAGTCGACAGAAGTGGCAACACAACAAACCAAATCTGAAGGAAAAGGACATTATTCTGCTAAAGGACAAACAAGTTAAGCGGAATGACTGGCCCATGGGAATCATTGTGAAGACTCTTCCGAGTAAGGACGGAGTTGTGAGGAAGATCGAGGTGAAAGTAGCTCGAGACAAGTCTATGAAGACCTACTCTAGGCCCATATCGGACTGTATTTTATTGTTATCTCCCACAGTTTAGTTAGTTGTAGTGGCATCTTTGAATTGATGCCAGACGGGGAGTGTATTGTTACAGCATGTCATTTTTACTCCTGACCGCTAGAGGGCGCTTGTTCTGGGGATTGTTTTAAGTTTGGTTTGTAGGTGGGGCAGAAGTAAACAAACCTGTGCTGTGAACAAACCATGAGGTGTTGTCTATCAGAAGCCATCCACTCACTTCCATCCCTTTGAGTGGCAATATGAGTGAGTTTTATGTTTGAGATGCATGTTTAGAACTTTATTTGTGAGCTATGGTTGTTAGATGTGCAACGTTTATTACCTTTATTGAAGATTTTGGATAGTGATGTGTGTTCCCTCTACTGAGCCCAGCTAAGGTTAACCCTTTGAGTACTGTGTTTGCTATTTTTTGATATAGACACTTTATTTTACTGCATTCTGAATACCTGTTTGTATTTTGTGTTTGCAGTTTCACACTTTTCTGCATTAAATCTTGGTCCACTAAAACACCTGCCTGTTACTTGGAGGAAATGATGCATTAAAGAGTTTAGCTGCCTGTGAATCTCAATTAGGACACTGGGTCACATTGGGTGCAACAGTACAGAAATATTGTGGATACAATCACAAGAAAAAATTGACAAATACATTTTTAGCAACATTTTTAAAACCAAGATCAGCCTCTGATTTGATAAGGCTATGTAACTCCAGTTACATAGAAAGGTCATCAGTGTGACAAAGCGGCAGCTGAACTCCCACAAGATTAACATGGCTAAGACAACATAAATAAATCACTTGATTTTAAAAGGTAAATGTGCAACGGATGTGCTGATTTACGTTTAAAAAAAATGTAACTTAAGAAAAAAAAGATTGCCAATCACATTCAATTGGTTTATTATATGAAAGTAATCATTTTTTTTCTACTCTGTGTAAAAAAAGAATCTAAACGTGAACATCTGAAAATAAACTTCTGCATAGCTCATTCCGTCAAAAGCATATACTAATGTATAAAACAGTTATCTTCTAGCAACTACTAATGGACAGAGGTATTTTACAAAATGCAAAACATTAATATATCTTCTAATTATTAAAATAGAATTTTTGGTATTCTTTCACACTTTTGTACCCTTTAGTATGCCCATGCCCATCTACGTATGACTGTGAATCTAACCCGCAGTATGTGGCACAGGCCATGGAATATTTTATGGTTGGACTCCATGTCATCCCAGTCCAGGCTCCAGCAGCAGGAGGGGCGCAGCAGGAGGGGCAGGCCGTACATTAGGCTCTCACACACGCCGTCAGCACACAGCACCCTGTCACAAAGATTTACAGCCTTAAATTCAGCAGTATTTGACCCGTAAACAAGATATTGATAATATTTACTTAGGCAATTTATAGAAAAACCTTTCATTTCATACAAAAACAACAACAACATATCTTTAGTCCTGTAAAAGTTAAATCACATCACAACATGTTCAGTCTTCATCTTATGGGAAAACATTTGCATATGAAGATGAATCATTGTAACCTAATGTAATATAAGGCTATTGACCTTAATTATCATTAGGACTGGATTTTTAGGAGGCCAAATGCACTGAGCCAGATAATGGGCAGCAAAGGGAGATTTTAAGTTAGTCCTGTTAATTAAAACGGGTCATCCTGAGCTGACAGAGAACCTGTCCCTTGTCATCCTGAACTTTTTGCGTTTAAAATCCCTAGGTTTCTATAAATCCATACTTTTATGCAGCAAACTCGGCACCCTCTCGTCCCATTCTAGTTCTGCTCATATTAACCGCACGCTGATTGGTCAGAACGCTCATGTGTAGCTCTGGTCTAGCATTAGTACAATCACTGTGCACCAACTGCGCAAGACTGGGAGGACCAGAGCTACAGTAGCCAAAATGCGGCACTTCCGCAAGGGCATTCATGATGCAAGCACGGTCCAATGAGCACAGGCCATTGATTTGCTTGGGCGGACAACTTGGAAACTCGAGGCTTGGTTGCGCATGAATGTGAGGGCTGCGTTTGTGTGTTGCTTGCGGCTATTTTTTTTCTGTATTCTTTTCTATGGGTTTTGTAAAAAGTCTCAAAGTGTCCAAAAAGTGCCATTACTATAATAATAATAATTATTATTATTTTTATTACTATCATTAAAAAGAATACATGCTTGTGAAAACTAGTAACAGAACCAAACTTTTTCAAAGGTCAGGAACTATTTCCATGGATTTTATTGCATAGTGGGTCTCTTGAACGTTGATGTTTCCTGAACGGATTGTGGCTTCTCATCATGTTATCCTCATGTTGATGAAAGACTAATTAAGACAATAGGACTAAAGATAAGGACCAGGACAGGAGTAGAGTGTTTCCAGATCAATACTATTAATCATTTAGAGAGGATTTACACATGCAGTTAAAAACCAAAAACTGTAGGAAATAATCCAGAACAGTAAAGACATTTAAAGCAATGTAAATCAATAAATAACTATAAGCGAAATAACACAATCAATTATATTACGTTTGAGAAAACTAATATACAGCGCCTTGCGAAAATATTCGGCCCCCTTGAACCTTTCAACATTTCGCCACATTTCAGGCTTCAAACATAAAGATATAAAAACATATTTTTTTGTCAAGAATCAACAACAAGTGGGACACAATCGTGAAGTGGAACGAAATTTATTGGATAATTTAAACTTTTTTTGTTGTTGTAATTTTCTTTTTATTGTCTCATTTTTTTATCACATTTCGGCCACATTTTGTCACATTTTTGTCACGTTGTTGTCACATTTTCATCACATTGTCGTCACATTTTTGTCACGTTATAGTCACATTTTTGTCACATTACGGTCCTATCTTTATCACATTTTTGTCACATTGTCGTCACATTTTTGTCACGTTATGGTCACATCTTTGTCACGTTATGGTCACATCTTTGTCACATTTTTGTCACGTTATCGTCACCTTGTCGTCCAATTATGGTCACATCTTTGTCAAATTTTTTGTTACATTGTCGTCACATTTTTTGTCGCTTTATCGTCACATTTTTTGTTACATTGTCGTCACATTTTTGTCACTTTATCGTCACATTGTCGTCATATTATGGCCACATTTGTCACTTTTTCATCTCGTTTTTATCACTCTTATTTTTTTCCTTTCCCCCGTGTGTACCTACACCCAGTAAAACAAGAGAAAAATAAAAACAAAGACAAAGAATAAAAAATAAGATAAAACACGAACGTAGTTAAATAATAAGAAACAATCACAAAAGAAAAAAAAAAAAGAAAAAAAACTTTTTGTGGGGTGATTACATTTCCATTGTCTCCAACATTGAGGGTCGCCACAGGTCCTCAAATTCTTTCATTTTGTTCTTTAACCTTGCAGTTACTTTTTCCATATTTAACACATCTTTTATTCTGTCCCACCATTGCTTTGCACGAGGTGGTTGTGGTTCAAGCCAGCAGACTGTAATAATTTTTTTTGCTATTATAATTAACATCCTAATAATTTTCCTTATTTTTATTGGAATATTTTGGGGGATAATACCCAACAAAAACAATTGTACGTCTAAATCAATTTTTACATTAACGATTCTTTCTATCTGTTTTTTTACATTTTCCCAGTATTCTTTGAGTTTAGGGCAGTCCCAGAATATGTGTGTATAGTCTCCTACTTGGCCACAACCCCTCCAGCACTTATCAGACATTTTACTGTATTTTGAAATATGCAATGGTACCAGGAAATATCGCATTTTTACTTTCCATTCAAACTCTTTCCATAGCATACTACTAAACATTTGATGTCCTCCCTTGAATGATTTCTCCCAGTTTTCATTGGAAATTACGATATTTCTTTCAGTTTCCCATCTATACTTGGTGTCCACATTATTGTCTTGTTCAGCCCGCAGGGCTTTATAGAACTTTGAAATTATCTCTTTATTCTCTAACTTAGTCATCAGTAATTTCTCTATTCCATTTTCTTGTTTACATATATACTCCCATTCTTTATGTTTTATAAGGTAGTTTCTTATTTGTAGAAATTTGTAAAATTCATGTGTTGATAGATTAAATTCGTCTTTAAGCTGCTGAAATGATTTCATATTTTACCCTTCAAACAGCTGCCCAATATGGACAAGTCCCTTAGATTCCCACTTTTGAAATCCCATCTCCATACTTGAGGGTATAAAATCACAATTTTTTCCTATTCTCGTGGCCCTGCAGATTGAACTAGACATTTCCATTTTCTTTTTTATCCCCATCCATATTTCCATTGTTCCTTTAACCCATTCATTTTTTATTTTCAACTGTTTTAGATTTTGCTTTCTAATGAAGGGTAGGCTTTGTAATTCTACTTTTGGGCATGAATTTTGTTCCATTTCCCTCCATCCCGTCTCTTCCTCATTATTTATCCAGATATTTATGATTCTTAAATGTGCTGCCCAATACTATCTTTTAATATTAGGCAAATTCAAACCTCCTTTTACTTTGGAGCATTGTAGTAATGTATATCTTACTCGTGGCTTTTTATTTCCCCAAATAAATTTTGAGATCATATGATCAATTCTTTTAAATATTGTTTTTGGGAGCTGGATGGGTAGGGATTGGAACAAAAACAGCAACCTTGGCAGAACATTCATCCGTATTACTTCTATTCTTCCCATTATTGTCAAGGGCAAAATTTCCCATCTCACTAAATCTTCTTTAATCTCCTTGAATAATTTCTCATAGTTAGCTGTAAATAGATTTGATAACTTTTGTGTAATAGTAATGCCAAGATATCTAAAGCCCTCATCCGTCCATTTGAATGTAGTCTTTATTTTTAGTTCTTCTGGACATTTTCCAGGTATGATCATTGCAACCGATTTAGATTCATTGTTCAAGTATCCGGAGATTTCCCCAAACTCTCTTAAAATGTTATTCAGGATGGGTACAGTCTCAACGGGGTTACTTATTTACATGAGGATATCATCTGCAAAAAATGATATTTTTGACTCCACATTACCTTCATCTACGATGCCCTTTATATCTGGACTTTGCCTAATATATTCAGCGAGCGGTTCTATACTTAAAGCAAATAATAAAGGGCTTAAACAATCTCCCTGCTTTACTCCTCTCTTCAGAAAGAAAAAGTCGGAGCAGCATCCATTTACTCTAATCCTGGATTTTGTATCTTTATAAACAAATTTAACCCAATTAATGAATGTTGAATGGAACCCAAACACTGATAATGTGTGATATAGATATTTCCATTTCACACAATCAAATGCTTTTTGTGCCTCTAAGCTTAATAACATGTTTGTATTTGGGTTCCTTCTTGCACTGGACATAAGATTTAAAGTTCGCCTAATATTATTAGCGCCCTGTCGTCCCGGTATGAATCCTGTCTGATCGGGTTTAATCAACCTTGTTATGTATTTCTGTATTCTTTTTGCCATTATACTTGTTAAAATCTTCAAATCATTACATAGCAGGCTAACAGGGCGGTAGCTTTCACACAAAGTAGAGTCTTTACCTTCCTTATGCAAGACAGAAATGACAGCTTCTGACCATGATGTTGGAATGTTCCCTGATTCCAAGGCATAGTTAAACACTTTCTTTAGTAGTGGGGCTATTTCTTCCTGAAAACATTTATAGAATTCTCCCGGAAATCCGTCCGTACCTGGACTTTTTTTGTTTTTCACATTTTTAATTGTATCAAATATTTCCTTGAGAGAAATTTGTTCTGTCATTTCCAGCGCTTGCTCTGGAGTCAGTGCTGGTAGGTTAAATTTGTTCATAAACTGTTGCATCCTTTCTTCCAAGGATGGTATTTCTTGGTCATTATATAGCTCTTCATAATATTCTGCAAATATTTTTGCAACCTCTTTTGGTTTAACCTTAATCTCCTTAGAGATAGGATGCCGTATCTTTGTTATTGCCTGGTCCGACTGTTTCTTTCTGAGTTGATATCCTAGTAACTTACTTGCTCGATTACCCTTTTCATAATAGTTTTGATTAACAAATCTTAACGCCGCTTCTACTTTAAAAGTCAATAACTGATCTAATTTGGATCTAATTTCTTTAAGTTCTGATAAAGTACCGTGATTTAGCGTTTTTTTATGCTCATTTTCCAATTTTCTAATTTTCTTCTCCAACTCTTGTTGCTGATGCTTTCGATTTTTTTTAATCCTAGATGTTATCTCTATCATTTTCCCTCTTAATACTGCTTTCCCACATTCCCATAACGTTGTAGGGTTAACTTCTCCATTATCATTAATCTCAATGTATTGCTGTATACATTGTTTTATTTCCTGAACTACCGTCTCATCTGTCAAAACAGATACATTACATCTCCAGTACTTGAAAAACGACTCTTTATTTAACTCAATTGCTAATTTAATCGGGGCATGATCACTAATTGTTATTTTTTCAATTTCACAGCTTTTTACTTTATGTAATTCCTGTCGACCTATGCAAAAAGAAATCTATTCTTGAGTAGCTATTGTGTGCGTTCGAATAAAAGGTATATTCTTTTTCCTTGGGACACTGCATTCTCCAAGGGTCTATAAGTCCAAGTTCCTTTAGTACGTTATTTAGCATTTTCGACCTTTTTGTTATATTTCCTCTCTCTGCTGGTAACCTGTCCATTTTTCCATTTTGTACCGTATTGAAATCACCTCCCAACACCATCATTCCCTTTGCTTCTTTTACAATTACATTTGTAATTATTTTAAAAAATGTTTTATCTTCCTCATTAGGTGCATAAATGTTCATTATGGAGATGTCAGTGTCCCCAATATGACCTATAACCATTACATATCTTCCCTTATCATCTTTTATTTCTTTTTCCACCACAAGTGTTATACCTTTTCTTACCAATATTGCTACCCCTCTTCTTTTCCCATATGATGCAAAAAACACATCCTTTACACAATCCCTCTTTAATTTTGTATGTTCTTCATCCCCCAAATGAGTTTCCTGTATTAATGCTAATGAACAGTTTAGTTCAGGGGTGCTCACACTTTTTCAGCATGCGAGCTACTTATAAAAGGATCAAGTCAAAATGATCTACCTAATACAAAAATGCAAATCATATATTTATTTCAAAAAATATTCTTTATATCTACAATGTATGTTTATGTACATGCAAAACCGCATGAGCCAATATAGCACAACACAACACAATTACCTATGTACATTTTTTGTCATTACCCGAGTTTACTCTGATGACTTGCACTGAATTGAATCGGCCAGGGATGCATAGTCCGGAAAATTGGTGGTAACTCGCTGACAAGTTTGTCGTGGTTTAGCTTTCCTGCACTGAGCGCGGTTGTTTGCGCATGTGCAGTCACCTAAGTGTCAGTAAAACATTACTGAGTAAAACACAGATGTCATTTGACTGTGGTGCCATGTCCATGTGCCATGCCTGGTTTTTTTAAATCCAAATATTTCCCCTCCTCAGTTTATAAAATAATTTGCATCCACACATCTGCGTTATCAATCACATTCGTAACATTCCAAACGTGTGCGTCTCTTACGTCCTGTCCTGCGTTGGGGAAAAACACGGAAGTGGGCGGAGCTTTGATGCAGACGCCGGTAACGGCACTTTTACAGTCATAGAAGACACTCAGAGTAAGACGTATGTTTACAAGCACTGACCCCGTCCTCAGCCCTGATTTAGTCCTGGTTTAGTCCTGGTTTGGTTGTTTTGGAGCGTGAGTCCTCGCGATCACTTTGCTGCTCTCTGATGTGGAGCGAGGATGTTCGCTGCTGCGAGCATCTCACAGCGAACAGTTTTTAAGGTAGTATGATCCATGCTTCAGTGATCAGAGGAATTTAGGGGGGTACTGTGGCGTGCGAGAACGCAAAACTCCGGTTATCTCTGTCTACACACAAATGCATTAACGGAGTTTTCAAAAATCTCCACTTTGCCCGGAGTTTTTTGTATATATTCGTTTAGAATGTGTAATTTTTTATTTATTTAATGCGATCTACCAATACTACCTTTGCGATCGACTGGTAGATCGCGATCGACGTATTGAGCACCCCTGGTTTAGTTGTTTCAACTGATTTAGGATTTTCTTCCTCTTAATAGGGTTATTTAAACCATGGACATTATATGATACCAAATTTAAAGCTTCCATAGAATAAAGTAAAAGACCTCAATGTTAGACCCCATTATGCCCCTCATGTCCATGTATATCCCCTCATAATTTATAACAGTCAAAGTACACCACTCCATTTTTAATGTGCTTACTCTAAAACAAAACATAGGCTATATAACGAAAATTTTGTGACTTTATTTGACTTCCAAAACACAGATTACCCCTGAGAGTACCCTTTACCCCCAAGAGATAGCACTAAGTGCAGTTGCAACTTCTAATTCTACCCACCCCCCAATAAGTTGCAAAATACTCAAATTGAGCTAATTTTTCCCTGCATAATACCAACTTTATTTTTTTTATATATATGTATATTCAGATTAAGTTTCTTCGACTCCTACTTTGTGTCCTTTTTTCACCAGTCTCTTCAATTAATGAAGGATTACCTCTTGAAATGATAATGTCCTCTCTTTTGGCTCCTCTACTTCTTCTTCTCCAGTTGTTTACGCTGGGCCTTTCGACTGTCCCTGTGATGTCACCAGGGTCCAGTTGCCACTTAGGATGTTGTGTCTAATCTTTTCAGATTCAGACTCGTCCTCTTCCACCACGGAGATTCCCATGTTGCGTAGCATCGAGGCCGTGTCCTTTAGGCTTGCGAACGTCTCAGTCCTGTTGGTCCCGTCCTCCGAGAAGATCCGTAGTTGCGCTGGATACAGCATTTGTGCCTTCACATTTCTTTCCTTCAACTGTTTGATGACGTCACGGACGCGTCTTCTTTTCTTCTGAACCTCTGTTGTATAGTCTTGATTGAAATAAATGTTCTGTCCGCCAAACACAATCCTTTGTTTCCACGCTTCTCGGATTACTTGTTCCTTTACTTGGTAGTTCAGAAAGCGTACGATGATAACTCTGGCTGTTGTGTTGCTCCCCGTTCCCAGGCTGCCAATGCCATGTGCTCTTTCAATGTCTATGCATAGGCCTGTTGGCAGATCCAGTTTGGAGCGTATGAGCTCTTTCACGAATCCCACGACGTCGTTCTTCTCAGCCCGCTCTTCAACCCCGTGTATTCTGATATTCTTTCGCCTCCCTCTTGCCTCTAGTTCGTTGCATTTAGCCGCCACCTTAGCTTCACTTTGGAGGAGATACACAACGGCTTTTTCCAGCTGGGTCATGCGGTCTTCCGTATTCCCCACTCGCGTCTCCAACTCCGACGTTTGCTTTTCAAGTGTGGACATTTGTTTCGCAACATCTTGGATACTTTTTTCCACTCTAGCAAGTGCCTGTTTGTTATCCGCTGCTGCGTCTTTATGCTCCTGCCTGAGCCGGCGTATCTCCTCCAAGATACCAGAGCCCGCGGGTTCGTCCTCCTCGTGTGGCATGTTCCCCAGTGGCGGTGAGTTGTCCAAATCGTTACTTGGCGACTTTTTACTCTTTGCAACCCTTCTTCTTGTCTTAATAGACATCGGTCTTGGTTCTATCAAATCATAAACCTTATTTACGGAGTCTTTTTGTTGGTTTTTTGCAGAGTCTGTTTGTCTTTACCGCATGTTATAACCGGAAGCGGAAGTCACACAGACTTTCTGAGCTCAAACTCAATTTAAACTTTTTTAACAAATAAAAAACTGAAAAGTAGGGCGTGCAATATTATTCGGCCCCCTTGCACTAATACTTTGTAGCGCCACCTTTTGCTGCAATTACAGCTGCAAGTCGCTTGGGGTATGTCTCTATCAGTTTTGCACATCGAGAGACTGGAATTCTTGCCCATTCTTCCTTGCAAAACAGCTCGAGCTCAGTGAGGTTGGATGGAGAGCGTTTGTGAACAGCAGTCTTCAGCTCTTTCCACAGATTCTCGATTGGATTCAGGTCTGGACTTTGACTTGGCCATTCTAACACCTGGATACGTCTATTTGTGAACCATTCCATTGTAGATTTGACTTTATGTTTTGGATCATTGTCCTATTGGAAGATAAATCTCCGTCCCAGTCTCAGGTCTTTTGCAGACTCCGACAGGTTTTCTTCCAGAATGGTCCTGTATTTGGCTTCATCCATCTTCCCATCAATTTTAGCCATCTTCCCTGTCCCTGCTGAAGAAAAGCAGGCCCAAACCATAATGCTGCCACCACCACCATGTTTGAAAGGGGCGAGGGTGTGTTCAGGGTGATGAACTGTGTTGCTTATACCCGAAACATATCGTTTTGCATTGTGGCCAGAGCACCTTCTTCCATATGTTTGGTGTGTCTCCCAGGTGGCTTGTGGCAAACTTTAAACGAGACTTTTTATGGATATCTTTGAGAAGTGGCTTTCTTCTTGCCACTCTTCCATAAAGGCCGGATTTGTGCAGTGCACGACTTATTATTGTCGTATGGACAGACTCTCCCACCTCAGCTGTAGTTATCTGCAGTTCATCCAGAGTGATCATGGGCCTCTTGGCTGCATCTCTGATCAGTCTTCTCCTTGTTTGAGATGAAAGTTTGGAGGGACGGCCGGGTCTTGGTAGATTTGCAGTGGTCTTATACTCCTTCCATTTCAATATAATTGCTTGCACAGTGCTCCTTGAGATATTTAAAGCTTGGGAAATCTTTTTGTATCCAAATCCGGCTTTAAACTTCTCCACAACAGTATCTCGGACCTGCCTGGTGTGTTCCTTTGTCTTTATGGTTCTCTCTGCGCTTTAAACAGAACCCTGAGACTATCAAAGAGCAGGTGCATTTATACGGAGACTTGATTACACACAGGTGCATTCTATTTATCATCATTAGTCATTTAGGACAACATTGGATCATTCAAAGATCCTCACTGAACTTCTGGACTGAGTTTGCTGCACTGAAAGTAAAGGGGCCGAATAATATTGCACGCCCCACTTTTCAATTTTTTATTTGTTAAAAAAGTTTAAATTATCCAATAAATTTCGTTCCACTTCACGATTGTGTCCCACTTGTTGCTGATTCATGACAAAACGTAAAATTGTATATCTTTATGTTTGAAGCCTGAAATGTGGCTAAATGTTGAAAGGTTCAAGGGGGCCGAATACTTTCGCAAGGCACTGTAGCTCCAGGCTGCCCCCCCCTGTCCCAGAAATGGATTAAAGGTGAATGGATAATATAGCTCCATCACAGGGTTAAATGCAAATTTTGCTGTAGAATAGAAAGTCTTGGGTTAGATGTAGGACTAGGCAATTATCATTAATTTTTTATCAAATATAAAATAATTGGTATGACATTAATTAAATATCCAAAATATTTAGCGCAATTTATCATCACATTGTGTTATTGTGAGCTTGTGTTCTGTTTGAATGAAGTCTGAAATGTGCTTGGAGTGGAGTGGCGCAGTAATGTAATTCTGCCAGAGGAAGGCGCTTGTTGTTCTGTAGTATTTGGCCTTTCTCCTCCTTACAGGTAGCCCATTTTCTTCTTCCGGGTGGATCATCCAGGCTATTGACTCCTTGCATGTGACGTCCCGGCAGGGCTGGACTGGGACAAAAAAACGGCCCGGGCATTTTTTCCTTTTTAGCGGCCCAGGCTACTCAAAAGGTTCAATTAGCCATATTTGACAAAAAAACAAAAAAAACCAGCGTTGTATAAGGCTTATATGAAGGTAACAGGGGCTGAAGCTGTATTAGCTACATTAGCTACATTAGCTACCTTAGCTACATTAGCTACATTAGCTACCTTAGCTACATTAGCTAAATTAGCTATATTAGCTATATTAGCTATATTAGCCTAATATCTAAATGACAAAGTAAAGGCCACAAACACATAAAAACCATTCATAATTATCAAATGTGTATTTTCACTGCAGCGTGTCCTGGAGAGAATGACGCACCACGTGACAACTCTGCTTTAAGTTTAACTTCCATTTTTTTGCCTTCATGCAATTGTACAAATACAGTAAATACATCTGCTTTTTGACTCAGAGTTCACCTGCATCACTGTCTGTTCATATCCATCACAGGCTGAAGTTTGCTGGAGCTGAATGTCCTTAATGGCCTTTTCTTTAACCGTCTTTGCGAAGGTATTTGAAGTCTGAAAATAGGTTCTCTGACTTTATGATGAATGAATCTTTCAGTGAACAGTGTTTAAAGCTTCATTGTTCCTCCTGTTGCAACAAAACCTTTCATTACATCGCAAACATGAAGCAGTCCTTCCTCATTGACTGAAAGCAAATGTTCATTCTCATTCTCAGTCCAGTCTTATCGACTCTCTCTCTTTATCTTTGGGATCCATGCACACACACAGTCTATGATGCACACACACCGGTTTGTTTACAGCAGCAGCCGCCTGGCACGGGCCGCGTCACAGGATATGACGCACTACGTTGACAGAAATGCTAAAATTGAACATTACTTATACAAGTTTTTGCAGCATTGAAAAACTTTAAGAATGTTTTTCCTCCTACAGAAACCACATTAAAACTAGAAATAAAATATAGCCCTCACACTCCATTTTCAGACATTTTTGAAAAGGCTCCAGGAGCCACTTTAGGGGCACTAAAGGTTGCCGACCCCTGGTTTATACAGTATGTGGAAGCACATACTGTAGAGGATCAGGATGTCTGCAGTTTCAACAATAAAATAAAGTACAATAGTTTACATTAAACAGAGTAATAAACATGTCTCAGAGTGAGGGAGGGCACAGACAACACTATTGTTTGTTACAGGGATGAGAATTGGTAAACATTTCTGAAATGCATATTGTCAGCCATTTGCTGGCTCTAAATCTGTTTAATCTGTTCACAACATTTTACTTTTGGGCTCAAACATGAACCTTTAATGCAATGGAAAATTTAGGTACCCGAGCTTTAATTTAGTCGCACTTCGAGAGGAGAGGGGAGACGCGGACTGTTTCCTGCAGCGGTGTATTTATTGGGTGCAAAAATTACGCAAAGACACACGTTTATGGTCTTGGGTACATGGCCACGTTGAGGCTACGCGCTCACCGTGTTGTGTTGTGAGCGGTTCCCGCGTCCAGCTCAGAGCCGCTGGATGCCGGAACACTGCGGCCGCTGAGGTGGTGGAATCCCGTTCGAGTACATACAGCAGGTGCCCCGCGGACACGCGCGCCCCCTCGAACAGTTCTCAATGGATTTACACTTTTCACAAAATTTTTTTTTGTATGAGGCAGACAGACCGGCCCAAATATGGGCATCGGCCCTTCGGGCATTGCCCGGTACGCCCGATGGCCAGTCCAGCCCTGCGTCCCGGCCACGCCCACTCTCCATGACAGACGGCGGAAGTCTAACTGCGAGCCTTCGGAAACTTTACCAAAACAACCTGTTTCACTGAATAACAGCCAAAACTGTGATATTTGGCAGTGCGGGTGGTTGTACTAACAGACAAGGACATAAGCCAAATGTGTCTATTTATCTGATACCTGCTCGTTATGAAGACAGAGGACGACGATGGCGGCAATCAACCAAAAGGACTGGGAGCCAGTCAAGTACTCCCTAATATGCAGTGAACACTTTTTACAAGATAAATCAATCACAATTTTGTATTTTTTCTCTTTCCATTAATTTATTGGGAGGACAATGACACAACAAACGCTTGAAGTCAAACGTGTGCTCTTACTACTGTCCTGTATGTGCGCGGCAAGATTGAAATTTCCTCACTGTGGCACAAATGAAAGATCTCTTATCTTATCTTAGACGTCAGTTGCGTTTTTCACTGTTTTCCTCTCTGTCAATATCAGTATCAATCAGTATCATGTTTGGCTGTAGACAGAAAAGTGCATTGCTAATGTGCTAATGCTACAAGCAAAATGTGCATATAAATCTGCTCCAGTGTTAACGACATAATGATAAAAATCATGTGGGGTGAACTCGGGCAAAATTGGACATGCCATTTAATCGATAAAATTGACTGTGGGGAGAAGGTACGGGTCAACATCCAGCTCAGCAATCCCTAACTTCTCCAAATACTGCTCTTTGTCAGCCCTGACAAGATGTCCTACTTTCACCGAAAACGTAATCGAACATGTGCTTGAAGAAGCCACGTCTAGATTTAGGAGACGAAGCTCAGTTTTTAAGAGTTGTAGTCCGTTTTGCTCTCTCCGCAATGCTAGTTTCCACTACTTCCGCCGTAAGCTCCTTCACAATCACGTGACTGGATGATGTCGATGCATCTGGTCAATTGGTCTTCCTAATTGTCAATCATTCTATGTGAGGTAAGTGTCATGGTGTAAATTTTTAGTTATTTTAGTATGTTTTAATTTAATTTCAATTCTGTGGGTTTGTTTGAGTTTGACTCTCTGTTCCCCTGTGTTGATTGTCTGCCCTGCCCGAATGTGTTTCACCTATGTCTCCCCTTGTTGTCCATTGTGTCGAAAATAAAGTCAAAATAAGCCCATTTTTGGGATGACCTACAGTCTTTTGATGGTTCTAATTAGTCTTGATGAAAACTTGATATGTGTAGTCTGTGTTTGATAAGTGAAGCCTGTAATAGCTTTGCGTGTGCTACAGTATCATGCATACTGTCCATGGTAGGAACTGACTTGATGGCCTTGAGTCTCTGCGGCAGGGGGCTCTGAGTGGCTGAGTTCTTGCTGAGGAGGAAGTCACGGGGGCTCTCTGTCTTGGCCCCCAGGTTTGGGCTCAAGGGGATGAGGGCAGGGCTTATGAGGCGTTCCTGGATGTCGCACTTTATACACACTGAAACAAGAGACAGCACACACCTTTACACCTAAAGCTATGGATAATGAACATTCTCAGACAAATCATACTTTAGTTTAGTTGTTTGGACATGATGTTTGTGTATAAATCATAGGACTTTTTCACAATTACGGAATGCCTCAGAAGCCGAGTGTGACTCTTAACAAATCATTTAAGGGCCATCTGGCTTCAGTTTGGGGTGTCGCAAATAAAGTCAGTATAAGCCCAGAGATGGATAGTGAATTCATTTCGGAATTTTTTTTTACTTCCAGAATAGCAAAATGGGCAGAGCCTTTACAGCTTCACAACGTGGAGCCTTATGTGTTATTGTATCGATATTACAGACACCTCTCTTTTTTAAATAATCTGGTGACCATGACCAACCGTGACACGTGAGAACAAGTGACAACAACAATGTATTTTTGTTTACAAAATGTGGAAAATAAATATTAATAATACTTGTGTATTGCCCAATGATCCCAGGAATAAGGGTTACCTGGTGTGTCCCCCATACTGGGCAGCAGCAGGTGCAGGTGCTCCCGGTCTCCTCCCTGCTCATGGAGCCAGCTCTTCAAGACGTTCTCCAGAGCAAACACACTACTGTCCACCTGCTGCAGCTCCACCTCTGCTCCCAGCATGTACTGATCTGCACACAAGACACATACCAAGTCTGTGCAATGGGAATTAAAAGAAGAAGTTTTTCTTTGAAAGACCATGAGAGTGAGCGTCCAGGGTCAATTAAATATTAACACTGTATATGTTTAGTTGACCTCACTGACAAGACAAAATCATATGTCTGGTGTCTTCACTTGGTATGGTTCTATATTTTCTTTTATGTTAATGAAACTTGAATCATGTGTGCCTATATGCACTGACCATCCCGCTCTACTCATGTTATCGCACAATGTTTGGCCACTGCCCGTATGGTTTGTGCGCATTTCCAGGCAAAGAAATTAATGGAATTCTGTGTTTTCTTTTCCATTAAACTAGTCAAGGTCCTTCCTGAGCCTGGGTCTTCACTATTTGGAAGTGACTAGTGATTACAGATTGTGTTACACCAGCAGATGGCAGCAGAATGTTACATTTCACAGAAGGTTACATTTCAACACCACTTAGCATGAGCAGAGCAACACATTTCCACACTCCCATAATTGTCTTTTTGCTGTTTTAGGCACTGGAAAAAAAAAGCAAATTATTCCTTCCACTTTGAGATCAAAAGAAGAATTAGTGTTGTATGAAAGGATGTGCTTGTGAAGGCTATTTTTGTTTTGTTCTGTTATAATTAATGTCACTTGACTTGTATCTCTTTTATATATTTAATATTGATTAGAATTGATGATGCCGACACTGGAAAAGTTGTTGGATTGAGGATTGCTTTTATGATATTGGTTAAACTTAATATCCTTTCACTTGAAGTAACACTATTTACTGACTGATATTAATCCAGAATGTCATACAGTTTTTCCTTTGTTATATAAGTCAAAGTTGTTTTGTAGCTATCCGACTAGACAAATAACAGTTCAGATCATAAGTACCTTTACAAAGTAAAAACGTATCTAATTGGTTCAGCTGACCATGGATATATCCAGGGGTGCACATAACTTTTTCAGTGAGGTACTCAGATGAGTACCAGGACATGGTGTTTGGTACTCATTTGTCGCGCGGTTCTTAATCGAGATTTTATGCTTGCTTCTTTTTAATGCTGAAATTCAACGTCTACAAAATGATTGATATCTCGGTCTCTAGCAGATAGAAACATAATTTCATGAGAATCTGAGAGCTGACACTTGTCAATAAAACTGCAGTGTATTATTATAATCCTTCAGTAGAATAATACAAAAATATACAACTTCCACACAGGAAAGGTAATAAAACAACCAATAATAATGTGGGACTAACACATCTTTCTCAATACAATAAGTCAAAAAAAGTTTGGCAATTAAGTGGCACTAACTATGTGGAAAAAAATATTGAAAAAAATCCACTCTCTGCCCAAAAAGTCAAATAATGACTCACAGGGCTCTTTCTTAAGTAAGTAAAATAAAAAAAGAAGACTGTTTTGGTTTGTTCTGTTTGATTTGGTCAACAAAAGTTTACTTCTGTGCACAAATAACATGCATTTTCAATGCAAGCGAAAATGTAGGTACCTGGGCTTTAATTCAGTGAGTTTTGGCTGCGCCTCGTGTGGAGACTTGGGGGAGACGTGGGAGAGGCATAGGGGGGGAGACGGGGAAGAGACGGGGAAGAAACTGCGGAGAGGCATGGGGGAGAGACGGGGGAGACAGGCAAGACCCGCATGTGCAATGTGCACGTAACGCGCACGTGTGTATGGTTCTCTAGGCGCGTCTATGGTCCGCGCTCGGTACATGACCACGCGCGTCTATGGTCCGCCCTCGGTACATGACCACGCGCGTCTATGGTCCGCGCTCCGTACATGAATGACCACGGGTCTCCCAGGGTCCCACTATTTGAGAAGGACTGGTCCATGTGAAGTACGCAAAAGCACTTGCTAACTCAAGTGATAGCACGCATTTCTGATATCAACCAAAGTATTAGTCAGCAATTTACCATACTATTCCCCCTAACAGTACCCACCAGGATAGGGCCTCGTGGGTACTGTGATGTGAGAATTCAAACTGTGTGTCCTTAGGCGCTTCAACCACACTGCCTATAAGTCTGGTGAGTGAGTGAATGATGATAGTTGGAGGGGATAATGGCACAGATCAGTTGCTAGGACCCATTGCTACCTCGATTGGGGTCATTTCAGTCCCTTCACTGATATCGATTCATTCTCCTATCACATAGTCGGCATCAACATTTAAATTTATAAATACAGTGCCCTCCTCTGGCCACCAACCTCTAAAGGCCTTGTCCTTGTAACGAAATGTGTCCCACCCTGTAATGCCTTTGTCAGAAGCAGCAGTCGCAGCATTGCAGTCTGCTCAGGGAACCCTGCACCTCTAGACCCATCTGCACCCGGAGGAAAGCCAACCCGACACAAACATACCATAAAACTCCACACAGAAAGAGTGGACATGGATCTCAGAATCAATCTTAGAACATCCAAGACGAGAAAAACTTCTATAACATAGACAGAAGTCAATTTTAAACAGCATAAGATTGTAGAGATAATGGCTCGATTGCTAACATGAGGATTGCATTATTGAAGGTTATCTTTCCTCCTCTTCGTGTCTGAATAGTTATTGCCCCATCAGGACTCTCTAATGGGTCTAAGGGGAGCAGAATCGTAAAGCGCTCACGTCATAATGCATTTTTAAACTCATTTTTCAGCAGGGGAAGTCCAGCTCTACAGTATGTGATTCAGGGTTTAAAAGCATATAAAATGATGTAGGCGATTAAAAGAAATAGTAATAGAAAGGTTCTTTTTGTCTTAGTAGATGCATGCAAGTTACATATAGTAATACGTGTTTTTATTTTCCCTGTAGGTACATTTTTTCCTCTGCATTTCACCCATCCAATGCCACCAATACCACAGAGGAATTAGTGCTACCCACTAAGCCAAATACATTCCCAGGTCTATTTTTAATAAAGGAACAATGCTTTGAACATTGCTTTGTGTAAGAATTCTTGTTTATATGATTATATGTTTTCTATTTAAGAATTTAAACAAAATATTCAAAAACAACTGTCACAGTTTGGACTCTTTTGCCTTTGTCCTGCTCTCCTCTCTTTGTGTGTGTGTGTGTGTGTGTCTCCACCTTCCTGGGCGTGGCGGCTCCAGAGTGAAGTGCAGCACAGCAGGCTACAATCAATAACAATCTACACCAATTCAAAAACGATGGTTTTCCAGCAGGACACTGACTGTTTGTGACACTCATTTGGCTCCTGTTTATTGTGAATAAGAATCTTTTGTACTTATCTCAATTTTTTGTCCAGTAACCATCCTGCCTGTCAGTCTGGTATATATCTGATTATTTCTCTGCCAACCACCCTACCTACAAATTACCACTCTCTCCACAATAGTACCCTGGTCTGCCTCCGTCCGTCTCCTGGTCACCTGCCATATTGGATCCTCATTCCTTTTTCCAATAAACAGTTTTTTGTTTGTTCTCTGCATTTAGTATTTCTTCACAGTACAAATTGGCCACCATTGGCCACAGTGGAATCTCACCCGGACAGAGTCATCCGAGCAATCTCTACTCAAGATCCACTTCTTAAAGCGCTAATCCAGAGCCGGCAAACCACTGCTAATCAGATGGAGGAACTCAATACCATGCTACAGCGGCTTACAGCCAATCTCTCTGAAGCTCCTACTCCAGCTCAACCAGCTCCTCTACCTGTTCAGCAAACCAGTGAAGGACCTGTACCTGATCCTGAACATTACTAGGCAAGGCAAGGCGAGTTTATTTGTATAGCACAATTCATACACAAGGCAACTCAAAGTGCTGAACAAAAATAAGAAAGCATTAAAATCATAAATAATCACAGTACATTAAAAAGAAGATAAAAATATAAAATATACAATCCCTCAGTGGTATGGACAGCTAAACAGAACTGTTTTTAACCTGGTTTTAAACACTGTCAGAGAGGAGGCCTGTCTCACATCTTCAGGAAGATTGTTCCAGATTTTTGCGGCATGAATCTGAAAAGCAGCCTCCCCATGTTTAGTTCTGACTCTGGGCAATAACAGGCTCCTCAGAGTCCCGGCTGGTTCATATGGGACTAACATGTCACTAATATATTTTGGTGCGAGGCCATGGAGAGACTTGTACACAAGCAGAGCTGTTTTAAAGTCTATTCTCTGAGCCACAGGAAGCCAGTGCAGAGACCTGAGGACCGGACTAATGTGGTCGTACTTCCTGGTTCTAGTCAGGACTCGAGCTGCTGCATTTTGAATGTACTGCAGCTGTTTTACAGCCTGTTTGGACAGACCTGTGAGCAGGCCATTGCAGTAGTCTAACCTACTGGAGACAAATGCATGGATAAGAATCTCCAAGTCTGCTTTAGACACTATGTTTTTGATCCTGGCGATGCTTTTTAGGTGGTAAAAAGCTGCTGATGTTACTGATTTAATGTGGCTATAAAAATTTAAGTCTGAGTCCAGTATTACCCCTAGATTTCTGACCTTGTGTGAAGGTTTTAGGGAGAGGGACTGGAGGTGACAGATGACGCTCTCTCTTTGTTTCTGGGGACCAAAGACAATCATTTCAGTTTTGTCTGCGTTTAGCTGAAGGAAGTTGTTTTGCATCCACTCACTGATCTGTTGGATACAGTGAAGGAGTGAATACACTGGTCCATGTTCTCCTGCAGTCAGTGAGACATAGATCTGAGTGTCGTCTGCATAGTTGTGATAGGACACTTCGTTTCTGCGTATTAACTGACCTAACGGCAGCATGTAGAGATTGAACAGAAGAGGCCCCAGGATCGACCCCTGTGGTACTCCACAGGTCAGGGCCATATGATCTGAGACACAGTTTCCAATATCCACAAAGTACTTCCTGTCTTCAAGGTAAGACCTAAACCAACTTAAGGCGGTGCCAGCGTCACCAACCCAGTCCTCTAGTCTCTGTAAGAGGATTTCATGGTCGACAGTGTCAAAAGCTGAATTTAGATCTAACAGGATTAGGATTGAGACTTTGCCTGCGTCAGTGTTCAGCCGGATATCGTTTGTTACCTTGACGAGGGAAGTCTCAGTGCTGTGGTGGGGTCTAAAGCCGGACTGAAACATATCAAATGAGTTGTTGATTATAAAAAATCTAGTAAGCTGTTGGTAGACAACTTTTTCAAGGACTTTCCCCATAAATGGCAGATCTGAGATGGGACGATAGTTGTTAGAAGTTGTTAGCCAGAAACCTATGACCTTTGCTACTAGTACTTCCAAGGTGGCTTTTGTAATGAGTTTGCTGCAAGTTTAAAGTAGTACTAGAATTTAGTATGCTGCTATCCAGAATATATAAGTACAATATGTGTTTATAATATTTCGGGTGTTAATTTTGACATTTTCAGATGAATTATGTTAAAAAAACCGCTTTGAAGTCGCACCTTTTCACAAACGCTAGGGGGAGCCAAAATGGCGGCGATGACGTAGGAGAATGATCTCTCTCAGCAGCGGACAGCAGTCTTGGTAGGAATCTGTAGGAGCAGCAATCGGAGGTTTCACTGTCATCTGAACAAGGTATAAACATATTTTCCTCAGTTTTGTAGATAATAGTGTTCAAGTCTTTTAACCTTTTAGCTTTATTGGTGAGATTCAAGCTAATTAGTGTTGGGTAAGCCAGCTACTTGAAATCAAGATATCCTAAAACATGCTTACAAGGCTAATACATATGAACCGGCTCGGACTCTGAGGAGCACAGGGACTGGCCTCCTGCTGGTGCCTAGAGTGAGAACCAAACATGGGGAGGCTGCGTTTCAGATCCATGCAGCTAAGATCTGGAACAATCTCCCTGAAAATGTGAGAGAGGCGTCTACTCTGTCAATGTTCAAATCCAGGTTAAAGACTGTTCTGTTTGCCTGTGCATACAACTGAAGGATTTTATCTCCATTTCTAATGCACTGTGGTTATTTATTTACTTTATTTTTTTAAATTCCTTGTGTAATTTGAAAGTTTTAATGGTTTTCATCTTTTGTGTGATTTTAATGTTTTAATTGTGATTCCGGTGTTTGTTTAGTGTGATGATTTGTGATGTGGACTGTGAAGCGCTTTGTGTTGCCCTGTGTATTAAAGGCGCTCTACAAATAAACTTTGATTGATTGATTGATGTAGTTATTTTGATTAGTATTTTGGATATTGCAATGTACATTGTGGCAAATAAATCTATGGTAACCAAAGTGAGACTGGCATAATGTAAAAACAAGTATTAGCCTTGTAAGCATGTTTTAGGATATCTTGATTTCAAGTAGCTAACTTGCCCCAACACTAATTAGCTTGAATCTCACATATAAGGCTAAAAGGTTAAAAGAGTTGCACACTATTATTTACAAAACTTATGAAAATATGTTTATACCTTGTACAGATGACAGTGAAACCTCCGATCGCTGCTCCTACAGATTCCAGCCAAGACTGCTGTTAGAGATCATTCTCGAATGTGGTAAGACGGGCTTTGGAGACCTGTGCTGGTGTGCTCTTACCTGCCGCTCCGTGGCGCTGGCCCGGTGGGCAATAAAAGCGCTCCCAAATCTCAGCTGTATTCCTCTTTGCCCACACACTCTTCCGGGCCCTTGTGTTGGCCGCCTGTTCACCAGCTCCAGGTAAAGTCCCGCTTTATGTCCAGTTTCACGCAATATCCCTCTAAAATTCTGTCACTTAGTAGTCGCTTCACTTTCCATTTAGTGCCACTGTCTGATCACTGCAAAATACAGCATTTCCTCGCTGCTCTGCACCACTCTGGTGCACGCATCCGTGCACTGTGTTACAGGTAAGATCGCCTTGGCCCATTCTCTCCTCTGTGCCTATCATGTGTACATTATAAAAGCATTAAAGTGGCGTCTGGATTTCAGCCACGCTGCAGGACTGGCCGCGCCATCAGGCAGCCTGCTCCATGCGCCATCCCTTGGCCTTTCAAGCCGGGACCGTGCGCAGTTGCTCACCTCAGCGGTATGTCTCGCTTCCATTTTTGTAGTTCCCCACTTTTTCATTTAGGATTTGGTTTAGTTTAGTAATCTTCCAAAATTAATATTCTTTCTAGGTGTCCTCAGAGGTCTGCAGTGGCACTGACACGTTGCCTCCTGCTGTTTTGTCTACTGCTGATTTTGTGTCTGCCTAAAGTGCTGTTTTACTGTTGCCTGTTTTTGTGTCCCACTTTGCCTGCTCCTCCCCGTCTGGTCCAGGTCGCGCGCTGCGCACTGGTGTGTCCCTTCAGACTAGAGCCCTGCACTTGAGCCCTTGGCCCGAGGGCCCCGACGGCCCGACAGCCCGAGGGCCGGGCTTCGGGCCGATGACCGCATAATGACCTCGGACACGGGCCGGGCTCGGGCTCTTCATTTTCAGAGCGGCAGAATACATTTACGAACGCACCCACTGAATATAGCGTTCTATCACGCTGTAGTGTTTGTTGTTCTGTGTAGTGTTGTCATTGACGGCACATAGCATTACTTACAGGTGTGTTGCAACATCGGGGGCATCATACAGATGCGGCCGTTCACTCTGCACCACTCCGCACACACAGAACTCATTGCAACACATCACTACCATGTATAACTCCGCCCTCTAGCTAAGTCTGCGTTCATATCAGTGCGCGGCACTATATACTACGCTAAAACATTGTTATGGGAGGTTACAAAAAAAAAAAAGGCGGGCTTGATGCGGGTTTTGGGCCTGAAAATAGATAATATTGCACGGGCCCAGATAATTGGCCCGTGCAGGGCTCTACTTCAGACGGCGAGCAGAGACGCGGACCCGTGCGCACACTCTTTGCCCTGGGTTTTGCCTGTCAGGCGGACATTTCAAGCAATTTAACTCGTTTAAACCTTTTATTTCTACATTAGCGCTTTTTAATGTGAAAGCATCTTAACTGTCTTAAAAAATTGATTGTTAATTAAATATATCTTGTGAATAAAACTGTGAATTAACTGGAACCGGTTGCCTTGTATTTCAATACACTTACTTGTGTGCCTTCAATCTACACTACATTATTTCCCCAGGAAGTTGGGGTGGCGTTGCTACAACCTCTCTAAAATCTTTTAATTTTATTATTTCTCCGATCTGTTAACCCCTCGGTTGCCACATCTTGGCGTTCGCTGACAGGATTATTGAAAAAAAGGAAGAAAAAAAAACAAGGCCCGGTTTCCATTTAAGTTGTGAAAGATGCAATAAATTTCATTGAAGTTATGTAGTGTAATTAACGTTTTTTCACTACCAAAGCTAAATCAACTGGTCCTGTGTTGTGCCAATTCAATGCATGTTTATTTTGTGTATTTTGCTGTTTTATTTCTGCATGTAGTGTTGTGCTTTAACCATTTGTTTTCTATTGCTGTGTACATATATATGGAATTTGGTTCTCACACTAGCCGGCTTGATATTGCTATTGAAGTGTAAAGCTAAAACTAAACTACTATACTGTTACATCTGAATTCATTGTACTGTATCTTGACACTTTACGAGGGGAATTTTGCAATTGCTTTCAGTTTTAAGGCAGAGCAGCAGTGTCGGCAACGTGTAGGTTTTTATAATATACTGCGTTTTTCTGTGTTTTTTTCCCACGTGTTTTCCAATGGCAGCAGAGGTTCAGAACCTCAAAGATCAGGTGGCCCAGTTAACCGCTGAGAATGAGAGGCTGCGTTCGGACCAGGCTGCCCCTGGTACCTCCAGTGCAGAGTCCTCTGCCATACCTGCAGCTGCCTCCATCACAGAGCGGCTTATGTATATACCCCGGGACAGGAAATGTCCTATGTTCAGGGGCCATACAGGCATCAGTTTGAGTGAATGGGTCGAGGAGGTCGAAGCATGCATGAGAGCGCGTCACCTGTCCCGTGCAGACCAAGCTTATTTCATGTATGACCACTTGGAGGGAGAAGCTCGACATGAAATTAAGTACCGATCCAGCGCAGAGCGAAAAGACCCAGATAAATTCTCCATTTTGCAAGATCTATATGGATGCTCTGACTCCTATGTAGCTTTGCAGGAGTCGTTCTTCTCTCGCAAGCAACAGGAGGGGGAGACCCTGCAAGAGTTCTCCCTCGCTTTGTTGAGCTTAATGCATAAAGTGAAAGCGCGTGCTCCAAACAATATGCCCAATTCTGAGGCACAGTTGCGCGATCAATTTATCGAGCATGTGCTGGACGGTGCCTTGCGTTGTGTGCTTAAACAACACGTCCGCCAAAACCCAACAGCAACCTTGCTTGTGGTCAGATAGGAAGCAATGAGATGGGAGCGTGAGGGTCTTCCAGCCAGCGCCCGGGGTCGGAGTAATTCGATGCCTTCAGCATATGGTCTCCAAAACACTGTGCGCGGTGTACCACCAACCCCTACCTACCCCTCGCAGTCTGAGGTAAGTGAAATGAAGGAGCTCCTGAAAAGGCAGCAAGAACAGCTTGACTTGCTTACTCGGAGCATCGCCCTCCTGCAGGCTGAGTCCTCACGTAGTCACTCCCCCCGTTGTCAAGCGCCTGTCATTTGTAACCGGTGCCACCGACCTGGACATATAGCCAGGAATTGCCGTGGATCACGTGGTTCCACTCACTCCCGTTCAGAACAGCAGTCGGAAAACTAGAACTAGTATACACTGTGGCGCCAGTCGATGACCCCAGTAAGATTAAGCAGGTACATCGCTCTTTGCTTAAAGCCTTGTCACCTTTGACACATCTGACGCTGCTGTCGGTAGTCCATCTGGTGGTTCTGGTGAACCGCCTCCATTAAGTGACGAACCCTCTCTTGAGTCCTTAGATGGTGACCTGTTTTTAAGAACTCAGCCTACTCTGGAAACTTCCTCCGCTCTTCCCGATCGACATGCTGTGTCTCGGATCACTACTCCATCCTTACAGCCGCCTCACTCAGTTCACCTACGTCATCGCCGCCATTTTGACCCCCCTAGCGTTTGTGAAAAGGTGCGACTTCAAAGCCGTTTTTTTTAAACATAATTCATCTTAACATGTCAAAATGAACACCCGAAATATAAAAAACACATCGTAAGTTATATATTCTGGATAGCAGCATATTAAATTCTAGTACTACTTTAAGTGCTAGACAGTGGCAGAATTATCTTGTTTTTTGTAATAATGTGACTCTCCTTCTGGAGAACACTTTAAAGTGATGGGCATATGAAGCCCTGTAACATACTGAGGCTTACATTCCCAAACTGTTTCAAATGTGTCGAAGCCTCTGAACTAGCTCAGACTAGCTTGTTACACCGACAACTAGTGGGAAAATATAATCATTGCAGCTTTCGGAATAGCAGAAGTTTAAAATCTTGGTTTTATTCAAGTTTTTTCAACAGTTGTCAGTTTCAGTTGGCTTCTTGTTTGGCACCCGTTTAGGGAGGGGAAAAAAAATCATTTGAGACCTCCTTATTATTATTCACCTTATTAGGTTGAATAAGATCAAAATTATCCCAAACCATGGAGCTCCGTTTTCAGAGCGTATATATCTGCCTTTGATGGCATCTGCAAATGGACGAAAGAGTTCATTCAAATTCTCCTCTGTGTAGCACTCGAAGCATACGTTAGCATTAGTTCAACCGCCATTGTTGTTTATGTTTGTTCTCGGCCACTGCGCATGTCCAAATGTACGTGCGGGAAAGTGGGGAGGTCATTGCAACAGAGAATTCACACCTTCTTCTTCACACAGCTGTGAAACAATCCCCCACTGTGCAGCGTATCTGTTCTGTTCCACTCTGGAGGCTGCTTCTTAACACTGTCTTTGTATAAACGAAAGGCAAAACCGATACCCAACTCCGTTTTACTGACGCAGCGTCTCCGTTTAAGCACCGCCTTAGATGGAAGGCTAATTGCTAAGGTAACTGTTGTCATGAGTTTGGTGTGTAGATAGGTAGAAAATGAAGAAGGACCACAGGTTTCTCTATCAGAGGAAGTTTAATGTAGCCACATGAACAGAGCTCTGGCTCACATCCAACATGCAATGAAAATGAATGGGTGAGCTATAAGTCTCGACCATATTTAAGCTTCGTCTCAATTCTCACCCTAGCCCTTAAAATGTACCCTTGACCTAGATTTTGCGCGTGGGGTTGTAGGGTGTCCCAATATTTAGGGAGCAGAGGCAAGGGCACTCACACCCTTAAAAGGGGGCTATCCTTATTAAAAACTATTTCTTTTTCTGATAAAACCCATTAAAAACACGTATTTCCCACCTTTGCAATGTGTTTTTGGGTTTATAGATAAGTAATAAATTAGTAAAATAACTTTTAAATATCAACGCCTCTGATTGACCAGAAAAAGGATGACGTACTTGTAGGGGTCGCAGCTCCCACCTTACTGTTTATGGCATTGCTCCTGCTGCCGCTTTGACACAAATAAACCTTAAAATTGGTGTATTTTGTATGGCTGGATGCAGCAATGAAAGTTACCAAAACAAGAATGTAAACAGCAGTCCCTACGATCTTTGACTTATTCAGAGAAGGCGATGGTCCAAACAAACTGAGAGAACACACCAGCGCGAGTTCAACTAAAACCAAGTTTACCGAGTTTCAACCCAGTATTCAGCAGAAAACACAACTGTCATTGAACCATGAATCCATGTTTCACTCTAACTACGTTTAGTAAAAGATATAGATATGACACATGAGTGGATTAGGGCTGGGATAAACGATTATTTTTTAAACGATTAATCTAACGATTATTTTTTCGATGCATCGATTAATCTAACGATTATTTTTTTCGCTTCGATTCGATTTCGATTCGATTCGATTCTCGATTATCTCCCCATTAATTGACTAATATTGATGTATACATGTTGATTTAAATATTTTAATGAAAAAAACATGAATTCCTTCACAAAAAATATGTATTGCTTGCTCTTAAAATTCAAAAATAAGACATTCTTAGAGGTAGCATAAAACCTTAAAGCCTTGAAAACACAGCTTACTGAAAAAAGTGCATCTTATCATTCTTGAAACAAACATTTGATGCTTAGCATTCAATAAAAATATGAAAAAGTTCAGCCAAATACTTGTGTAGAGCAACTAAAAGAAAACAGTAACCAATGTAAACTTGAAGGCTTTAAGCTAAACAAAGAGTGCTTTTCCAGCAAAAACAGTGGGAGCCATCAGCCTGTCATGGCGTCCTTCCTGAACCAACAGAGTTTAACATTTAAGTTGAAGACACATAGGCCTATATTACTGAAGTCCATTAATTAAAGTGCATCTCTTAAATTCTTCATTCATATAAAAATAACAGTCAAAACTCTGCCACTCACCTTTTTCTTAAACTCAAAATTCAAAAATAAAATTCAAGTAAGAGTGTACAAGAGAAAAACAATGCATTGTGTAGCAAATAAAAAGGTCAACCAGTCATCCTTTCTTTTAGAGTTACTGAAAGAATACAGTAGAAGTCATCTCAGAGGACTTAAAACAACATTGAAGTCACCAACACAGATCAGAGAATCAATCAACAGTTAAACACATTAAGGATATTGAACACATGTTGAAAAATGTCCATATACATGACAGTGAATAATACATGTAGGGGCTATTACGGGCGCCAATATTCCGTTTGATACAAAGAAAGACAGACTAGTTGTAAGCTGTAGAGTGGCCACAGGACGCGTCATCAGCCTACGTCAGCAGCCGCGGACTGCTATGAAAACATTAGCTTTGTGGTTTCACAGGCGCAGTTGACTGCTTAAACTAAACTTTGCACGAAACTTTGACTCTTAAAACCCACATGTGACAAAACGGAACCATCAACATCTCGCCTCAAATTGCATTAAAAGTGACATTCGTGTCTGAATTCGTTCGTATTTTAACTTTTAAAGAAATTCACGGTCCGCCATCTTGGTTTGCTTCGGCTGCCGTGAGACGCGCATGTGCAGGTTTGCATTACATCATAAACAGCTGAGGCTGTGCATCTCTTCAAGGCAGTGTATCTCAGCGTTACACCGGCTTGCACTTCTCTAACACGGCACTCACATTGCTACCGCTCGCCGCCATCTTTGTTTTGTGTGTGACGCACCGACGCGCATATTATACGTCGGTGTATTTTTTGCGTCGACGTCACCGATTACGTCGACGCGTTGTCCCAGCCCTAGAGTGGATAGCACTCTCGCCTCTCAGCAAGAAGGTCGTGGGTTCGAATCCCGGTTGGACCAGGGCATTTCTGAGTGGAGTTTGCATGTTCTCCCCGTGTCTGCTCCGGTTTCCTCCGGGTGCTCCGGTTTCCCCTTCCACTAAAAATATGTACAATATGGCATGTGCCTCTTGTACTGGCACCCCCACTCCCAAAAATCACAATTGTAAACCGCTTTGAGACTCCGATATGCAGTGAAAAGGCGGTATATAAATAAAGATTACTTACTTATCATGTTTTAGACTTTAGAACCACAGACACACGTTTAGTATAAGACTTTAGAACACAGACACATGTTCAGAATAAGACCATATATGTTTGCATTTGATTGAAGACACTCACCATTTCTCTCAACATCTGGAGCTGGGACATAGAGTTGAGGCTTCTCTCTCGGTGTTGTGGGTATTGACGTGTTAGGTGGTATTAGCGTGTTAGCTGATAAAAATAAACTGTAAAAATAATCCATCTTGTCAAACCACCTCCAGACTTTTCAATTCTGTCCTCTTTTTCGGCTGGGATCTTTCATTTCATGGTAGTCACTTTTACGCTTCTTAACTTTTCTCTGCACTGCGATATCTGTGATATCCATTCCTTTGTCCGTAGCGCTACCTTCGCTAACACTTATTTACACTAATTCGGGTGGCACCTTTGAGCTTAAACTGACCGCATCCGCAAACCGGGTCGGACCCGGTCAGACCACAGAAGCTTGCTCCTCATCTGAACAAGTGCGCAAGGACTCATAAACAAAAACCCCTGACTTGTATTGTCCATCACTGAATAACAAATATTCAGTGATGGACCACTGAAAAAAAAACCCACCTTCGTGCGAAAGTGAGCTCTGGAGTGCACTTGCGCACAAGGGCAATCCCATGATGCATTACGATTGTTGGTAAAGTACAGTAGCTGTCGGGCAACGCCAAGCCATTATGCGAAAACAACAAAAATGAAACGCATGAAACACCCGGGCACAAGTTTGTGGTGGACGTGTGGACGCTTCGAAGCGTGCACTAGTAATTTAGAAGTTTTTTTAAAGCGTGTGTGGTGACGTTCACTTGCCGAAGCGGTTCACTGAGGCTTCAGAGACGTGGTGCATGTTATTATAGATCCATTATGGAGTTCAGAGCAACTCTTTGACAGGAGCCATGGCTGTACTCGTCTGTCTGTGTGTGTGCGTGTGTCTGTGTCTGTCTGTGTGTGGGTATGTGTCTGTCTCTGTGTGCGTACATGTGTGCGTGATATGGAGCAGTCCTGTACCTAATTATAGCTTCATATGAAACACAATTTAAATCTCTCACTTTATTAAATACTTTGTTTCATAAAGTCATATCTGTGTCATATCTCATCTCTGTGGTGAAATCAGACACATCAATCCGTGTGACGTGGAAAACGTTTGCTGCGTCAATTTGCATAATTTTCCCTTGTTCCATGGGTGTCCCATTTCTTAGGGAGAATATTTATTTATTTACTCATTTGAGAGGATAAACCCCTTGAGATGCATCATCTCGTTTTCAAGAGGGTCCTCGAAAGAATTACAAGAAAGTCAAAACACAAGACAGAAACAGCAGTAGAGGCTCATAAAAATAAAATAAAAATTAAAGCCGCAAGAGGCGTCGAACGGCCCTTGGCGCACCGCGTGCACCATCCCGCACCGCGCGCACCACCCCGCCAAGCCGCCCCGCACCAAGCCGTCCCGCATTAAGCCGCCCCGCTCCAAGCCGCCATGCATTAAGCCGCCCCGCTCCAAGCCGCCATGCATCAAGCCGCCCCGCACCACGCCGCCCCGCACCACGCCGCCCCGCACCAAGCCGTCCCGCACCAAGCGGATCTGCACCACGCCGTTCCACAACGCCCGGCACTACGCCGCACCACACCGTACCACGCAGCACCGCGCAAAGGAGGTGGTGCCGCCGTGCGATGATTTGTTGCTGTTGCCATAGAAGAATATTTGTCAAATTGTAATGAATATGATGATTAGAGCTATTTGGCTCCCCATGTAAAAATTGGATTCAAGTTTTGTACAAATCAGACTTTGTTTGTGCAAACGGGAACAAAATTAATGTTGTCAAAAACGGCCAAAAAGCACTCACATTTTGCCGCTCTGCTGCTCAACCAACGTTTCACTGATCAAAAATCCCTTTGGTCATTTTGAAGGTACATGTGTTGAGATGATGTGGAGCGATTTTGAGGCAAATCGGTGAAACGGCCGAGGAGAAGATTTCCAATCGACATGTATGAAAATTATTGCGGATCATTTTTCCATTTTGCAGTGAAATTTATGGGCTTCCTGTTTGTCAGAGGGCGGAGCCATGATAACATTTTGGTCTTATCTTGACTTGTGGAATATGTGTACCGAATTTCATGGCTCTACGACAAACTTGACCTCTGAAACTCCCATTGGCTGTTGTAGGCGGCGCTGTTCTGGCCTTTTTTGAGTCCCATAAAAATAAACACCAAAATATCAAATTTTTCACCAGGTCTGATGTTTGGGCAAAATTTTACAACTTTTCATGCATGTTCAGGGAGTGAAATTAAGGCTCAAAGTGCAGAATTTGACATCTCTCGAGCAAAAACAATAGGCCCTTTCCCCGTTCGGGGCTCGGTCCTGATAACTGAACATATCCCTTTTCACACTTCCTTTCATACAAGCAACAACATACATTCACACACAGTCACTCGCACAGCTCTACAGTAAACAAAATCAGTTACAATGGGATATTGTAAAACACAAATTTCAAAAACAATTACAAGACAAAAGGGCATTTTTATACATATAGGAGGTTATAGACCGGATAGAGGCAGGGAGATTATTCCAGTCAAAAGGTGCTTTGTGGTGAAATGAAAATTTGCCTATTTTTTTTCGGATTCTACAAACAACGATAAAGAATTGATTTGCATGTTTTAAATTGTAAGAAGAACTAAATTGTATAAAATATTGAATCAGAATCAGGATAATACATTTAAATATAAATAATAGCCAGTGAAATTGTCGTCTGGAGGATGGAGTGAGCCAAGAGAGATGTTCATACAGCTGACAATGGTGAGTTCTAAAGGGAAAATGGAGAATAAACCTACAAAGACTATTATAAATAACATTAGGCGGCTGAAAATTTGTAACAGAGGTGTTCTGATAAACAGTATCGCAATAATCAAGAATGGGAAGTAAAAGTTGAGTGACAATCCTCTTTCTCACTGAGAAACTAAGGCAATTAATAGATAGATAAAGTAATTTCAAACAATATGTGATTTTTATTGGCAACAGAATGTATGTGAGAATTAAAAGAAAGGTTGGAGGTTGTAAGTAATAGTATCGTCTGCATAAAGCAATTTAATTTAATTTATACTCCTTGTGGAGTTTTGAGGAGAATGTTGTAATCCCACAACCAACCACATGATAAATTTGTGTAAGCCCTCAGTTGTACAGGGATTAGTCAAAGCAAAGGAAGGTTTCTCACCCATCATCTGTACTTCTTAGCAAGTTTTCCTGACGTTGGGAGTGCACTGACCACTATTTTGGAGAAACTAAACAAACTCTACAGAAACGACTTTACCAACATCGTAGAGAAAACTCTAGTGGGCCACAGTCGGCTGTTCATCTCCACCTCAAGGCCTCCAACCACACGGTGGATGACACAGAGGTCAAAATTCTGGCTCGGGAGAAGAATTGGTTTGAGAGAGGGGTGAAAGAAGCCATTTTTGTGAGGAAACAAAAACCTTCTCTTAACAGAGGAGGAGGGGTAAGATTTGTTTTGCCTCGCATCTATGACGACATCCTAAAAACAACGCCCTAACTTGGGACAAGGTCAGTGAGATGCTAATGAGTTAGGGTCGTTAGCCTCAGCAGGGTCGTTAGACCTGCTCCCTTCTACATCAAACAGACCTTAGATTGTTTATGAGTTAGTATCAGGATTAGGTTATAAATCTCCAACGCGCGGTCTGAGAATTCATTCCCTGAAGAAGTCCTTAGGATTGAGGACGAAACGTCGGGAAAACTTGCTAAGAAGTACAGATGATGGGTGAGAAACCTTCCTTTGCTTCAACCACATGATGGCGATCTCAACATGAACAAACCGAGGTGTTTGAGATCATTACATGTGTTTCTACTGTAGGTTTATGTGACAGTTCTATGGACTCATTATTTCTTAACTCATTTAACTGTGATGTTGTGAATAAAGACACAGTTCTTGTTGGAAACATAGTTATTATTAAATTGTATTCAGCACAAACAGCAAAACAATAAAAGTGGTAAATATCTGAGGCAAACATGAACAATTTCTAAGTGCAGGAGGATGCAACAGACGCGATAAGCCACGAGTGCAGATTCAAACAAAGACAGGAACAGTGCAAAAGAAACGACTGCACAGTTTATAAGTTATCTATATGTTAGATATGCAACAGAACTCTAGTCCAGTCTCCGCGTATATCAGCCTCTGCCATGAGCCCAAACTACTTTTCCTTTGGTTCCTTTGAAGCTTGAAGCAGTCTGCTCCATAGCGCCTCGTCCATTGTCCCTGCTGCAGCCGCTTCATGCTTCCGCCCAAAACACACACACGGACCAATCACAGCGGCGCTTCCTTGCGGCGACCCTTACGTAGTTAGAAAATTTTGATGCTGCGCGGCAGGCAACGTAAGGGCCTTGCGGTGAGGTAACCATCTAGAATGGATGCAATTTAAATGAATCTCTTTGCCACACTCTCCAAGGATAAGCCACATTCTCTAACTGCATTCTCATCCTTCTCTGGCAACTTCCCTACCTACATGTACAAATTAACACTTTGTCTCCACTTCAGAACCCTAGTCCACCTCTGTCAGTCTCCTGTTCACCTGCCATATTAAATGAATCCTATTAAACTGTTTTTTGTTATTCTGCATTTTTGAGTCCTATTCCTTCATTTGTTACAACAGAGCAGACAAAATGTGCATTCCCATGAAACTGCAAACCAATCTGTTTGAGCTGTACTTCCTTCTCAGGTTGTAGCCTTTTTACTGATTTTGCAAAGTGAAATAGCCTTGGTCCAGTAATTTCTTCATTTCATTTATAATGAAAGAATGCAGCATTTTGGAATAATTTAATACAAAGACAGAGCCATGCACTGCTGTTTTATTTGACCTTTTCTTTGTTTGCCCCCCTGTACACCATGAAACTAATTATGCAAATCTCCAAATACCTTGTTAGACCAGAGTGCCTTCAGTACCTAGAGGATGTATGCACTTAGCTCTGATGAGCCCTGTGTTTCCCAGCAACACTAGTCAGCCGCTGCCCCTGATATAGAGCCAAATACCAGACAGATTTACAACTTTAATCTGAAAGGACAACGGCGAGGGCGGCTTCCATGACATCATCAGAGCAAAGAGCTCTCTAATAATGATGCTATGATCTCATCCATCAAGAGTCTTATCTGTGGGCAGAGGAAATATAAGGAGGATGACGATGCAGCAGTGATGTGTAGGGTAATAATATTACTGATTATGTTATTGTAGTATAAATTTGGTAGTGTGGATCTGCTTATTTTTATTTGGGCACCAGCAGCGTGTGAAACACTGCACAGATCCAAACCAATTCTTTGCCTCGATTCAGTCTTATAATCTTTAGGTAGTGAATACGTTTATCAGCCAGAGATATCCGAAACTTAACAACACGACTCTGATAGGATTGAGTTAAAGAAAAGGGGTTTTATTGACTACAAAAATGACGATAGAAAATATGACGAAAAGGGATTTCTGGTCACATTAAACAGAAGCTGTACACATTTCATTCAAATCACACATTTAACAAAGAACAGTCTTACTTTGAGCCGTTCAAAGGGAGGTGGGTGATTAAAGATGAGGATGGAGAATGGAGATGGGAGGATGAGAATGAAGAATAGGATGGAGGCGATGTCCTCGTCCACGTGGTCTTTGTTCGAACAGGGAGCAGGAGGAAGCCAGCAGATCGGATTCAGGCGTGGGTTCCACACACACACGGTCTAGAATAGCGTTGCGGTGGGGTGTTCCAGGGAGCCCGAAAGTGGCTGGCGATGGAAGGTCCTCGTCTCCGACAGCGAGAGTGGTTGCTGTCCCGTGGATGTACAGGCCCGAGATGGTGGCGGGCGGAGGTCGTGTAGGAGACTCGTAAAGGGATGGTTGCAATGGTGGTTTCGGGGAAGAACCAAGAGGCTGATGCGCTGTGTTGCGGGTGCTTATATTGACTTCCCAGGGGAGGCACGTCCATGACGTCATCTGTGGGCGCCCCTTTTGAGCCGGCATGTTCACACAGTTGGAAACACAACACATATAGACATTCTATCGTTCATAATCATATACCGATACACAGTGCATTCACATTACAGACAACGCCACATACGAGTAGTGTCCGTAACGGTTATCAACATAATGTCATCGGGGAATATCCGACTCGAGTGTCCGCCTCGGGTGTGATGGTGTTCACTGTCCGCTGGGGGGCGCCAGAACGCCGCGGGTGAGTCTTCGGTTTGTGGAATGTGTTCTGGTCGATAGAGACCAAGCATCATTCACCCCGGTCAGACAGAAAGAGGCGCCGGTGCTTGTCCTGCTGTTTTATTGCCCCTCTGTCTGTTTTCTGGCAGTGTCCTGGCAGATGTTAGCCCTCCATTGAACTCGTAGCTTCTTTTTGAAGTTCCCGGAACTCGGGGGGGCATGTTACGAGAAGGGCTGCTATTTCACGCTCGACTGCGCCTGCCCTTATTCTCACCTTACAGATGCAATGTGCCAAATCTCAAGGACTGGCTCCAGGTAAAAGAAAAAAAAGAGCAACAAATGGGCCTGACGAGGTTGTAAACTTGCTCTTTGTAGAAAATGCATGTATCCAATCAGAAGCAGCAGTGCAGAAATATGAGGGACTAATGACTTCCCATTTGCTGCTTGTGATGCACAAACTTTCCACTTGTGTAATAGCAATTTTGATGGTGCAATATAATGGTGGTAATAGCGGATTTACAGTGATTAAAGCCGCTGACAGCTTTGCATTGGGATGAATGAGTGTAATTTACCTATGGGTCCAAAAACTCACCTGAGACCACTGATTGAAGAACAAAAAATACAACCCAAAGGAGGTGTGTTTCTCAAGTTCTGTCTGATTTGTGAATACCAGTTGTCAGCTCTCTCACCAAATTGTAAGAAGGATTTAGGGTCATTGTCCTTCTGGATGGTAAATATCCACCCCAGCCTCAATTGTTTTGCTGAGCCCCATCATTCTTCCCATCATGTGTTATAGTCCCTGTCCCTGCTGAAGATAAGCAGCCTGAAAACATGATGGTGCCACCCCATAATAATACTGGGCATAGTGCACAGTATGACTTGAAAACTTATTTCTTTCAGCATTATTTCAACAATTGCCTTCGTCCTAAGAAGCTCTGAAATTGTTGTTTTGTGCTCTACAATCATAATTTGTATTGCTTTTTTCTAGCAGTAAATTTCACTGCATACAGGGTTCATGGTTATACACTGATCAGACCAGAGCAGAGAGATGCAGGGTCAAAATCAAGCTTTTTTTTTTTTAAACTAATAAAGCAAAATTTGCTTTCCAAACCATCATCTATCTCTCTCTATTCACAATATGACTAATATTTGCCATATTTTCATCTCACAGGTAATATAAAAAAATAGTCAACTCTATCGTATGTTTTACTCTATTCTAGTGTGTCCCAGAGCAGAGCAGAGTCTGTAAGTTTATTTTTTAGTAAGTTTAGTAGATCCTGTAAGTTTGTTTTTAGTGGTAGGGGAAACCGGATCGAATCTACGCCAACACGGGAAAAACATGTAAACTCCACTCAGAAAGGCCCCATTCCGACCAGGATTCGAACAAAGGATCTTCTTGCTGAGAAGCAATAGTGCTATCCACTCAGCCACCACTAATGAGAATGTTTTGAAGACTGTTCACTTATTCATACAGATATGATCAGCACAGAACACATGTGCGGTAATGGACAGGCTAATGCACACAAAGAGGGTATACAACTCCTCAATCACTCTGACATATCACAACCTGGTATAGAGCAATGCTCAGAAAAGAACATTATACAGTACATGTAATCACTGCGAAAAAGACGCTCAAGATGAAGATTATCTCAATTAGATTAATGAATTAAGGAGGGTTATGTTCGGGTATATTTTTAAATTCTATTTCCATCTACATACAGCGGGGCAAAAAAGTATTTAGTCAGCCACCAACTATGCAAGTTCTCCCTTTGAAAAAGATGAGGGAATCCTGTAATTTTCATCATTGGTACAGTATATCTCAACTATGGGAGACAGATAGATAGACCTTTATTGTCCCCTGAGGGAAATTCATTTTCACAAACACTGTCACATACAGGCTACAATAGACACAGGATAAACAGAAGGAGAGAGAAACACATACAACACAGGAACAAGGGCAAAATTACAGACTGTTAAGAGCTGCTATAGCTGAAGGGACAAAACTCTTACTAAATCTTGCCTGCTTCTCTCAATGTTCTGTATCCGCGTCCTGAGGGCAGCAGAGTGAAGTGGGTGTGGAGGGGATGGTCTGGGTCTGTGCTAACTGTCTGGGCCATGCGTGTTACTGCTGTGAGGTTGAGATGGGAGAGGTCTGTGGTGGGGAGACTGTTAAAGTAACAGGGGGAGCAGTAGAGGAGAATAGGTTGAATGATTGAAGTGGAGTCTTTGTTTTAAGCGTTTATGGATATCTGGGACATGTTGTTCAAAGGTGAGTTTATTGTCCAGTGTGAGTCCAAGATATTTGAAGTGATTAACCCGTTCTATTGTTTTGTTGTGTATGAGAGTGGGAGGCAGGTCTGGGGGGGGTGTGTAGATGAGAGTGTGTAGATGAGAGTGGAAAATTAGTTCCTTGGTTTTGTCTGTGTTCAGTTCCAGAGAGTTTTCAGAACACCACTCTTTGAAGTGGGAGATGGACTTATGGTAGGCAGTAATGGAATTATTGTCTGTCAGGAGGGCCAGAATGTCATCAGAATATTTAAAGTATGTGGTGGTTGAAGATGGGCTAATGCGGTCTTTTGTACAGTATTCGGCCCCCTTGAACCTTTCAACATTTTGCCACATTTCAGTCTTCAAACATAAAGATATAAAATTTAAATGTTTTGTCATTAATCAACAACAAGTGGGACACAATCGTGAAGTGGAACAAAATTTATTGGATAATTTAAACTTTTAAAAAAAATAAAAAACTGAAAGGTGGGGCGTGCAATATTATTCGGCCCCTTTACTTTCAGTGCAGCAAACTCAGTCCAGAAGTTCAGTGAGGATCTTATCTGCAGTTCATCCAGAGTGATCATGGGCCTCTTGGCTGCATCTCTGATCAGTCTTCTCCTTGTTTGAGATGAAAGTTTGGAGGGACGGCCGGGTCTTGGTAGATTTGCAGTGGTCTGATACTCCTTCCATTTCAATATAATTGCTTGCACAGTGCTCCTTGAGATGTTTAAAGCTTGGGAAATCTTTTTGTATCCAAATCCGGCTTTAAACTTCTCCACAACAGTATCTCGGACCTGCCTGGTGTGTTCCTTTGTCTTAGTGGTTCTCTCTGCGCTTTAAACAGAACCTTGAGACCATCAAAGAGCAGGTGCATTTATACGGAGACTTGATTACACACAGGTGCATTCTATTTATCATCATCAGTCATTTAGGACAACATTGGATCATTCAAAGATCCTCACTGAACTTCCGGAGTGAGTTTGCTGCACTGAAAGTAAAGGGGCCGAATAATATTGCACGCCCCACTTTTCAGTTTTTTATTTGTTAAAAAAGTTTCAATTATCCAACAAATTTCATTCCACTTCACGATTGTGTCCCACTTGTTGTTGATTCTTGACAAAAAATAAAAATGTTATAACTTTATGTTTGAAGCCTGAAATGTGGCGAAATGTTGAAAGGTTCAAGGGGGCCGAATACTTTCGCAAGGCACTGTATAGAGGGTGTACAGGAATGGACTTAATACACTCCCATGGGGGCGCCAGTGTTGGTGACGATGGTGGATGATGTTAGATAGTTCCAGATGTCGAAGGAGGGGGTGGAGGAGACATGAAACAGCATAAAGTAGTAGGGTGAACACGAAGAGCAGAAGGTAACTGAAGACGAACAGTAAAAGGGCCCAGAACCTTGGTTATTACAAAGGGACCCAGGAAACGAGGGGACAGCTTGCGGGAATCAGTCTTCAGGGGTATGTGTTTGGAATACCTTGCTGGTATTGAGGCGCAGGCGAACGGTGTTTATCAGCGGAAGCTTTGGTCCTGGCTGTGGTCCGCTGAAGAGCCGCACGGGTCTTCCTCCACACGTTCTGGCAACGTTGGAGATGGTGTTGGACCGATGGTACTGCCAGATCCAACTCTTCGGAAGGGAAAAGCGGTGGCTGATAACCCAAAGCAGCTTGAAATGGGGACAGACCAGTGGCCGAGCTCATCAAAGAGTTATGAGCATACTCTATCCAAGGTAAGAACGTGCTCCAGGAAGTGGGGTTCGAGGAAGTGACACAACGGAGCGCCGTCTCCAGGTCTTGATTGGCACGTTCGGTCTGGCCGTTACTCTGAGGGTGATAACCAGACGTTAAGCTCACCGTAGCTCCCAGAGCCTCACAGAAAGAACGCCAAACTTGTGATGTAAACTGCGTGCCCCGGTCAGAAACAATGTCGAGTGGAATGCCATGGAGCTTGAAAACGTTAGTGAGGTAATCTGCTGTCTCTTTAGCTGTAGGCAGTTTAGGCAATGCAATAAAATGGGCAGCTTTGGAAAAGCGATCTACTACTGTGAGTATGGCTGTGTTACCTTGGGATGGTGGGAGGCCAGTCACAAAATCCACTGCTATGTGTGACCAGGGGCGTTTGGGAACGGGTATTTATTACGGACTGTAATACCATTCAGACCCCTGTAATCTATACAGGGTCTAAGTGTTTTGTCTTTCTTAGCGACAAAAAAGAATCCTGCCCCGACAGGTGAGGAAGACGGCCTGATTATCCCAGCAGCAGAGTCCCTGATATAGTCCTCCATGGCCTCCCTTTCTGGTTTGGAGAGGTTTTAGAGGCGGCTGGAAGGAAGAGGTGCACCAGGCAACAGGTCAATAGGACAGTCATAAGGCCTGTGGGGAGGGCGTGAGAGTGCCCGACTCTTACTGAAGACATCACCGAGGTCATGGTAGACTGTAGGGACAGAGGACAGATCCAGCTTTTCCAGTTCATGTAGAGTCTGAAGCCCCCCTACTGGTGACAGAGCAGATTGAAGACAGTGAGCATGGCAAAAAACACTCCACTCAGACACTTTTCCATTGGACCAGTTGATAGAGGGATTGTGTCTTACCAGCCAGGGATGTCCTAAAATAAGTGGAGTGGAGGGAGCGGAGATGACAAAAAACTGCATCCTCTCTTTATGGTTGCCAGACAAAACTAATGAGATTGGCTCAGTAATGTGAGTGATCTTCGCCAATTGACTGCCGTAAAGAGCCAGTGCGGTCAAGGGCGTTTCTAAAGGTTCTAAAACAAAGTCTGCCTGCTCTGCCACCACTTGGTCTAAAAAGTTCTCCTCTACACCAGAATCAATAAGAGCTTTAATAGGCAGAGTCAAAGTCTTGTGACACAAAGTTGCAGGAATTTGAAGTTTTGAGTTCTTTATTTTTGAGAGAGGATTATGGCTCACCAGTATTCCCAGACCTACTGGCGAGCATGGCCTTTTGGGCAGACACTCACCCGCCTGGCGGCGTCGTTGTTGGCGCTTCTCTGGTGTAAGCCGTGCTCGGCCCAATTGCATGGGTTCCTCCACAGGGAGAGGCGTAGATGGGGGCGCACGAGGGCTTGGTTGTAGTGGTAGAGGCTGACGAAAAAATGGAGTAGAAAAAGGGCGTCTCTCCTTGAGACGACTCTGAAGGCGGTTATCAATCCGATTAGCCAGTGAAACCAGAGATTTGAGGTCAACTGGATCATCACGAGAAATTAGTTCGTCTTTTAACTTATCACTCAGCCCTTTAACAAAAACAGCTCTGAGAGCACTGTCCAATCAACTTCAGCAGCCAGAGTCCAAAATTCAATTGAATAATCAGCCACTGACCTTGCACCTTGAGAGAGATTCAACAAGCGACGAGAGGAATCTGCTTGATAATCCGGTTGGTCAAAAACACGTTTAAGCTCAGCAACAAAATCAACATAATCAACGTGCTCCATAGAAAAATTTGAAAATTTAGCTTCTGTGTAGTGCTTTTCCTCGTAGTAATCCACAAATATATCGTATTTTACTACAGTCAGAAGGGAATTAAGCTGGACGCTGTTGAAAAACAGATGTACATTGAAAAAGAAAACCACGGCAGTGGCTTGGCTGACCAGAGTATGGTTCAGGGTCTGAACACCGAGACTCCAGGGAGGGAGCAGAGGCCAAAGCAAGAGTAGAAGCAGCAGGGACAGGTGACTGAAGAGACAGTAGGGCAGAAACTTGGGAGGTTAGTTGCGATACCTGCTGTGCCAGGGCGTGGTTGCTCTCAAACAAAATTCGGATACTCTGTTCATGATGGCCAATTTATGGATCCTTGGTGCGAGACAGCTTGTTGTATTGCCGGAGGTTGGGCTGGGTCATTGTCTGCTTGATTCATGGCCAGATTGTACTGTTGTAATGACTGGAGAATCAAACGTGCAGACAATGATTACAAGATTTATCACAAAAATAGGTGCAAGCAGGTAGCAGTGGTGGCTGGGCAGGACTGAGCAGGGCTGGAGGCTGAAGCAGGGCAAAAAACCGGAGGATGACTAGGTCTGGACCAAAAAACGAACCTGTGTCTTGTAAGTTTTAATGACAATCTGGCACATGGTGAAGGGTGAACCAGGCTTTTAACAGGCGAGGCTGATGAGCCGCAGGTGTGGAGGGCTGAGCCAGGGGCAGGACCAGGACTACAGACACTCCGCCCAGCTCCAGGAACACAGAGGGAAGGAGGGAGAGCACACACACAACCACAACCCTGACAGTAAGTTTAACCACATATAAAAATACACTCTTCCACATATTCTCCAGCAATGCCCTGGTGATTATAATGAGCCCTGGTCTTTTCACTGCAATTACCTCTATATGCAAGTAAAATTGCCTCTATATGCCTGAAATTTGCTTGTTCAGGTCGAATAAGCAAATTCCCTGCATAATTTCCTGGGGCAGCGTAATGCGTAATGACGCCATGCGCGTTCACGCACAGGGGTAGCAACCCCCTAGCTGTATTCGTCAATAGTAAGTAAGTAATGTGAGGCTGCAGAGCGAGAGGTGGCTTTGGAAGAATGAATACAGCGAAGAATAACAAGAGACTGGCTTCAGGCAGCGCTGAAACTCCAGCCCAGACTCCAACTAAAGTAAAGAAACAGAGAGTTTATTCAAGTGCGACAAAAAGGGCGAAACTCGAGTCTGATCTCCGTAGGCAACAAACGAGACTTTGGAGTTGCTTTTTAAGTGGAAAACTCTGAGAGAACCTCTGGCTAGGACTAAAGACCCACAGATGGCATCATTTCTGCATGAAAGGTAAGACGGTTATGTAGGATAAGAAGTCCAGCCACAGAGCCTCGCTAACCAAACACTAATTCAATTACAAGACAAAAGGCTCTGTTTTCCCCTACCACTGTCTCCAGACCCCCACAGAGAAAATGGGGCCGTCTGCCATCACCTCAGTCACTTCAAAGGAGCATTTGGTGCCACCCCATGGACTCCAAACAAACCCCAAAGACACCACCCGCTGGCACAGACAGCCAGAGACTTTGGATTTACTCACTACCACCCCTAGCGGACACGGGATGCCAATACATCTGAAACGGACTGTGGACATTACATTGTTTGGATACATTGTTTTGTGAAAGTCTTAATCAGAAACGTGTGTATCCTGTCTGTAATGAAATTGTGTGTCCCTATGTCAAAATAATGTGTGTGTTGTTAAAATCTCTGTTCAATTTCTATCTGAAACCACTGTGAAGTTGCAGGGATTGGACGTCATAAGACACGCCCACAAGCAGGGATCAAAACAGCTCTGCACCGGCAGAAACTAACTCTTGGAAATGTGACTTCATGTTAACGTGCACTTTTGAAACCTGCTCTCTCTGTAACTACACCGGTTCTTTGTCACGCGTACATTTTGAGCTGGACTCAACGTACAAGCCGCGGCCAGGCAAGCGTGACTGTGTAACCCTCCGTTCAAAGAACTGAACTCTCTTTCTCCCGGACCGCAACGCAAAGTACAGCAGGCGTTGTTTTGGACTCTCACTGGACTCTCACTGGACTCTCACCAACCCGTTCTGTTAAGACAGCCGTACGCGCACATTCTGCAACACGTGTGTGCAGGAGGATTGTTTGTTTGCCCCGTGAAAGGAAGGGCCTTCTTCAACAACCACAACGGCCTCTCATCTTATCCAGAACAACAGCCGCGTGTTTCTCCACATCCACAACACGCTGGGAGGGAGCCAGAGACCCGATCAACGACCCGGTCTTCTCACAGTAAGACTGAACTAAACCCTGTGTGGGCTGTTGTTGTGTTATGGTTTGAATGTGATTTGAATTATTCTGGTTTTATGTGACAAAATCCTTCGTTACTCTACCCCTTTCTTGTGTTTAGTTAATAAAACTAGAACTAAGTAGCTAATCGTCATTGCTTCTTTATTACAATCCCTGATTTCCCTGGCAGATTAGACCTCTACACCTCCAGATTATTAGGCTGATCAAGGCATAGATCTAGATAGTAGTATTGCAGGATTTCATCCTGCTGGTGCCCTCTAAACTTTAAATCTAAAGCTACGCTAGGCCGGAGTGTGGTGTGACTCTCAGAACAACACTTTGTGGTGGCTAAAACCAGCACAAAGTTTGATCTGGGGCAATCATCACTCTCTCAATTTTCTTCCCCTACAGTTATTTCTAAATACATGCGGGAAAAAGTAGATGCTTTCAACGCAGCAGTGTCCATGCATCGCAAGGCTAATTAGAGAAATGCTTTTTTTTGTCAGCAACCGAGTTTTTTTTTCATTGTGAAAAACGGCCAGAGCGAAACAAGGATGTCTAATTTTTCACAATATCAGCAAGATCTCTGCGTCAAACTAGCACAAAAGCTAACATTAGCTGGATATGCAAAGTGAACTGAGGCGCAGCGGTTTGTTTACAAACGGGGCTTTTTTAGAAACATCTGAAGCACCTACAGCTTCAGCAAAGGTCTCATTGTTTAGCTATTCTCAATATATTTCAATGTGTACATACTTTGCACATGTGTTTACCAGAGGAATTACTAAAATCTTTTTAACACTTCTTTGTCAATATAGTAATATATATATATAGTAATTTGTGAAAGCCAGCTAAAACTGAAACATGGCAAGGAGGATTTTATGTTGTCAACCAACTTCTGCTGTTGGGGAATAACTTCTCCAAGATTTCCCTCCTACTCAAATTCATGAATTGTGGCATCCACAACATTTCTTGCAGTCCAGGGTACCTGGTATAAACGATAAAGCAGTTTTGGGAGGGGAAAATGATTAACAAGATCAACAGATTAGAGTCCAAAGAGTAAGCATATTAATTTCTAAGCCCATATACAGTATTATGCTTACATGCCTTTCTGTTTTAGCAGACAGGAGGATGGACTCTCCAGGTAATGCACAAAGCTCTTGGACATCTCATTATTATGATTTGCTGGAAAGTTTGTTTTCATTATTATTTTCCCATAATCTATATATATATATATATATATATTTTAGAAGACTGTTAAAGGCCAGATGTGTGCAGTGCACGACTGATTGTTGTCCTATGGACAGACTCTCCCACCTCAGCTGTAGTTATCTGCAGTTCATCCAGAGCGATCATGGGCCTCTTGGCTGCATCTCTGATCAGTCTTCTCCTTGTTTGAGATGAAAGTTTGGAGGGACGGCCGGGTCTTGGTAGATTTGCAGTGGTCTGATACTCCTTCCATTTCAATATAATTGCTTGCACAGTGCTCCTTGAGATGTTTAAAGCTTGGGAAATCTTTTTGTATCCAAATCCGGCTTTAAACTTCTCCACAACAGTATCTCGGACCTGCCTGGTGTGTTCCTTTGTCTTCATGGTTCTCTCTGTGCTTTAAACAGAACCCTGAGACTATCAAAGAGCAGGTGCATTTATACGGAGACTTGATTACAAACAGGTGCATTCTATTTATCATCATCAGTCATTTAGGACAACATAGGATCATTCAAAGATCCTCACTGAACTTCTGGACTGAGTTTGCTGCACTGAAAGTAAAGGGGCCGAATAATATTGCACGCCCCACTTTTCAGTTTTTTATTTGTTAAAAAAGTTTAAATTATCCAATACATTTCGTTCCACTTCACGATTGTGTCCCACTTGTTGTTGATTTATGACAAAAAAATAAAATTTTATATTTTTATGTTTGAAGCCTGAAATGTGGCAACATGTTGAAAGGTTCAAGGGGGCCGAATACTTTCGCAAGGCACTGTAAATGCCATATGAGAAGAGAAGAGAAGAAGGTCCTTTATTTGTCCCACAGTGGGGAAATATCAGTTTGATGAATACGCAGACACATAAACACAACAAGGCATGCAGCGAACATTACTTCCGTGCTCCTTATAGGCAAAGTGGGTAAAGTGTCTTGCCCAAGGACACAATGACATCAGACATCAGTGGAGTCGGTGATGGGCTCGAACCCACGATCTTCAGGCTCAAAGGCCAAAGCTCTACCATCTGAGCCACTGTCGCCCATATGTAAAATTCTCAAGATCAGGCCTAAACACAACTAGTCCTTTATGTTTGAACAGTCAAAACCATGAAATATTACTCTGGTGAGTGACAGGCCTGATGTGGTTCTAATCAGAGTAAGTGGCAGATGTGTTGATGGCTCTTAAGCAGAGGGCTAAAAACAGCCTCTTTCCAGCCGGGCCCAGAGGCACTGTCCCTGGGCACACTGTGCTCTGTGTGAGAGGACACATCTGCTGCTGTTCTGCTCAACACAAGACACAAGTCACTGTTTCAAGTCACGCAAGATTCTGGAGAGAATCAACACACTCCCCAGTCTTTCTCATTCTCACGATGCTAGAAGCAAACAGAACTCAAACTGCACTAAAAAGCACAGCTAAAGGGGACAAGCCACATAACATGCTAATTGGACTTTTCACAAGTTTTTCCAACTGCGTTACCATGGACACCCCTGGAGTCTTTGCACTACTCAATTGTGGCGATCAATACGTAATCCAGTCAGCGCCTTTGATATCCAGGCTCAGCTCTCTGTCTTCCCTTGACAGAGTGACGGACAGTTAAAAAAGGCTGTTGTTTACCTGTGGGTTGTTTACCATTTTATATTCAAACATAATTTGAATATTGACAAAAATAATAACATTCATGACATGATATTAACACCTCGCTGGAGTCTTGCCATGTCCCAGTGTAATGTCGGTTTGTACTACCTGTTGAAATATACTGCCTCAGCTGTTTATGTTGTAATGCAAACCTACGCATTTGCGTCTCAGAGCAGCCGAAGCAAACCAAGATGGCGGACATAAATTCTGTGAACTGCGTACAATTTTTAAATACAAAAGGATTAAGACACAAATGTCACTTTTAATGTAATTTGAGGCGAGACGTTGATAGATCCATGTAGTGATATGTGGGTTTTAGGAGTAAACGTTTCGTGTAAAGTTTGGTTTAAGTAACTGCTCCTGTCAAACCACGCTGCTGCAGTATGCTGTCCATTTTCTTGTCGAGATGAACTGCCGCATACAATTTACTGATCAGTAAACTCACGTATGCGGCAGTTCAAGATAAGATAAGATAGACTATTGATCTCACTGGAGAAATTTAGATGTCACATTTGTTTTTTTCTTGCACTGGGGCTCAGTCTTCCACTGAAGGAGCTCAGAATCAGAATCAATTTATTGCCAATTGCAGAAAAAACTACATTGGAACACAAACAGGAGACACCGGGGGCACCAACACCACAAAGCACACACACACACAGACAAAAAGAATAGAAATAGCGAGACACAGTGAGGCACATATAAAACTCCTAAAAGCATTATTATGAAGCTATGAAGAAGCTACAAAGAGAAGCTAATCTCAGGGCGCTCTATTCAGTCTTATAACCGCCTGAGGGACAAAGCTATTCGCATGGCGGGCGGTCCTGCACCGCAGGGACCGGAATCTATTCCCCGAGGGAAGAGGCTGGAACAAGGCCGCTTCAGCCCATAGGAGTCATTAACAATCATCAGGGCTTGGTTTTAGAGTCTGCTCTCATAAAGAGCCTCCAGAACGGGCATCTCACAGTTCACAGTCCCCCGAGCAGAACGAACCACTTTGTTCAAAGCTCTGTTTTCTTTGCCTGTGATGCTGCCGAAGCACACAGTAATCGCACCAGCAAGCAGGCTTTCTATGGTGCAGCGGTTTAAAGTTCAGCAAAATCTTAAGAGTTATTCGTGAATTCCCTAAGTTTCCGCAGAAAGTATAGATGTTGGCGAGCTTTCTTAACAGTATGGTTGGTGTTTTTGTCCCATCTCAAATTGTTGGACAAAGTTACACTCCTCAACAATCTCCACCTGGGAGTTATCAATGACCACAGGTGACTGGGAGAGACCACGATTGAAGTCGAACACCAGTTTACATGTTTTGGTCCTGGTCCGCCTCTGCTGAATTTTTGTTGTTGTATTCTAACATGGGTCAAAGACCCAGGTTTGCATTATGAAAAGACAAGTCCCTCTCTCCGGTTTCCTGAGTAGGGGTGGGAACCTAAGGGTACCTCACGATACGATACGATACACGATACAAAGCTCACGATAACAATATTATCACGATAACAATATCACGATAACGATTTTATCACGATAACGATTTTATCACGATATGACGATTATCGATATATTGGTCAGAAATATACAATATGCCAATTTATGGCATAAATAAAAGAAAAATACACTTTATTTAATGAGAAATGGAATGGAGATGCGTAATGTAGCCATATATTAAGTATTGATACCAATTTAAAAAAAACGAATTGTAAAAAATAAATTAAAAAAATGCATATCGATAATCGAATCGAGGGAGAAAGTATCGCGATATATCGAAAAATCGATATATTGTCACACCCCTATTCCTGAGTATAAAATATTGTTTACGTTTGTCTTCTTTTGAGATTCAATCAATCAAACAATAGTGTATGAGTGCATTATTCTTTACTCTTTACAGTTTAAGTGTGTCCATGTCTGCAGAGTGTTGTGGAAAAGTCTAAAGCAGTAAGCAAACTTCTGTCACACCAACCTGACACAGTGTTTACAAATTAACACTGCTGCAAATACTACTTAGCCAGGCTTTCCGGAGCCGCTAGCACTAAACAGCTATTATCAAATTCCTTCCTAAACTTTGAGTAAAGTTTTGGGCTCTATCTGAACACCAAATCAAGGGGTGAAAAATAAAGTGAATGTAGACGTATACACGACATAATTGTAACAAATCTAAAAATGTTGGCGCTACATTTTGGAGTGCTCTTTCTGTGATTCAATCCGATTAATAAACGCGGTGGTAAACAGGCAGCGGTAATCCTGCTCTCGGGACCTCAAACACTGCGAGTCACTTTGTTAGCGGTGGATTTGGGTGCTGTATGCAGCGCCGGGTATGACTGTGTGGTATGTACAAATGGATTAGACGTTCTGGTAGAAGAGGCCGCATGCAGCCGTCACAAAAGAGCCTTACTTATTCAAGGTAAAAGGTGCAAACTCTGACAAGAAATAACTGCAAACACTCCCCGCAGAGGAGTGGAGAGAGAGCGTGAATCATATCCCAAGATCAAACATCAACAAAAAAGAAATCTGAGAAACTTTACAATGGATGGAGATAGACAATTTAGAAATGTCTATGTCTATATTTGGGATGAGTCCTGATTCATCCCAAATCTGTTGGAAATAAGAGGGAGATTTGATGGTTATTGTTACAATTGCCTGACAAAAAGTTAATTGTAGAAAAGCTAAAGAAGTGGTTAAACATTATGCCAAGGTCAAGTTTATTTATATAGCACATTAAAAAAAAAACAAGACATGACTGTCACTTGTGCTTACCAGACATACAACCTGACATGTCCAATAGTTCTGGCATGCGCCTCCTGTACTGGCGACCCCGCTCCCATCTCTGTGTGGAGTGAGAGGACAAATGCCCAAAAATATCAATTGTAAACCGCTTTGTGACTCTGGTCTGTGAAAGGCGGTATATAAATAAAGATTACTTACTTACTTACACCGAAATAAAATACAAGTCCACTATCATAAAAGTTTCACCATCGCTTGAGTTAAAAAGCAGAGCAAAGAAATGTGTCTTAAAACTGCATTACCTCACTTTATTTTTGTATTCATGACAAAAATTCAATCCATATCCATGCCACGCATTGGGATATACGACCTTTTGAAGAAACAGTAGCGCAGATTCAAACCTCTTCTGTTGAGTGTTGCGATGCTTAAAACAGGTGGAACTATAACCAACAATTCAAAAGAAGAAGAGAATGGAAAGAATGCACGAGAAAAGAAAAACATACAGACGACAGAAAAGCCTAAATTATCACACAAAGTCAAACAGTAGAAAGCATCAGCCACGAACCAGCAAATGCTGTGAAATCTATTAGAATTCCGTCCATAAACACGTCCACAGGGCGGTCTGCAGTCAAGGCATCAACATCAACAAACATCCAACAGCTCTACACACACACAGCAATTAAATAGCAATAATCTGATTTTCTCATGTTTTATACACACAAAGTACCATGTCTAGACAAAAACCAAACATTAAATCCCCGAAGCCCCTTTAAGCCAATTGCCTGTAAAAATCATTCATTAACAATTCGACAATGCAAAACAGAAATGTAAAATGTGCTTTCCCATTCATGAACTTCTTAAGCTTAGTACAGGGTGGATAAAATTAGCAAAAAGATCAATTATTCACACAATAGTGATGGTGTCGAGCATGATGTCTAATCGTTCTGTAGATGTTATAAGTTCACTCATGCATCACAGATCTAATCTAAACAAGTCATATTGGAATCTGAAATCCATCTTAAAAAAATCACTGAACGTGAAATTTTTCTTCCTCCCATGCACAATTTTAGTCAACAGCTAAAGCTTTACTGATCTATCTGGGTCTTAACCATGTTTAACCTCTGGTCCAGTGATCATTTCATCTGGGTCTGATCCTAGTGCTGCAGTTCCTTCGGTTCAATCCCTCCGACCATCCAGAGAGCGGGGAGGCGGGTGTTGTAGGGAGGTGACAATGACGTCATGAGTTTGCGCCAAATTTGTGATTGTCGGAGAATGTGAAGTAAAATAATCTGTTCCTGGTTCAATCCCAAGTATCAAGAAACTGAAGCCGGAGCAAGAGGAATGTTTAGTACAATGTCATGAAGCAAAGATGTTGTGGCTCTACTCCCCACCGGCTCTGTAGCGCAAAGGAGATGGCTAAAGCTATGCTAAATGCTAAAGCTAGGCTAAAATGCTTATGCTCACTACTCAGGTTCATTACAAACGTTCACAGTAAACTCTGATCCAATCATTTCACGCACCAAATCTGAAAAGGAGTTAACCCCTCCCACCGTTAACGCAGTTCAACGGGAGCAAATCCAGACCTTAGAAACGATGATGAAAATGAGTACAATGGTGTGATAAGACCAGCTAGGTCAGATGGTGACATGGAGAGGTATTGTTGGGACGTCTCTTCTGAGTTGAACATGCTGATTTTGCGTGGCTCATTAAGCGGCTGCTTTGCTTAGAGGGTTGTAAACCGAGCGCACTGGCGTATCATGTGCTGTTAAGTCTAGTCTAGCTCAGGGTTTCCTGCTGATGTGACGGTGTAAAGAGGATTTGAAAACTGCCATCTGAGGCAGCTCACAAATGTATTATTAATGGAGGAGAGTGACTGATGCTGGACATACATTACGTAGCTTTTGAATACATTATCACTAAGCTTGATTTATTCTAACTCTACTACCACGAATCATGAGAGTACTAACGTTTCCATGGTAACTCAAATGCTTTCAAAAAACCAGAAACAGGGGATTCTTGAATTCATGCAAGAGCTCTGGTTTGTGTCGTCTGGGTGCACACTGGGTAGTCTTGCACAGTTTTTCCAAGTGGTTTTACTGCAAATGGCAAATAAATGAATCTGAATCTGATAAGAATCTTAAAGGTTTTGGGAATCTTAAAAGGATATGCAAAATTGTGAAACCCAACAATTTTGCATATTCTCTGAACTTCCCAGCTATTCCTTTTGATACTTCATACTCAACTAGGAAATGATGCTATAATTGACGATGGATTAAAAGCTAGAACATGCTCGTGTAAGCTCATCATGGAGTCCCAGATAACAGCTATGGCAACATTGTGAAAGTGCAGATAGAGCTCTTGCCCACAGCGAGAAGGTCCTGGATCACTTGCTTGCGTTTGTTATTGTGGGCTGCAGGTGGCTAGGTGGATAGGACTCTCGTTTCCCAGCAGGAAAGTCCCTGGTTCGAATTGGTTTGGAAGAGGGTCTTTCTGAGTGTGTTTGCATGTTCTCCACCCGTGTACTGCGTAGGTTCCCTCAAGGTACTCGGTTTTCCCTACACTAACATGTACAAAAGGTTCTGCATGCACCTCTCGTACTGGCCTCTCCCATCTCTGTGTGGAGGAGAGACAAATGCCCCACAATTGTAAACTGCGTTGTGACTGAATTACTCACTCCCTGTTCTCCAGATTACTTCACCAAGTGGCAATAAGGTGTTTTTATGGATAACCAACTTTTACTTGATTTCACAGGGTAACACAAAATCCATACAGTCCCTAATTCTTCCGCTTCATCTTGCCGGTCGACGGGGCAGTAGTCTAAGCAGAGACCAACAGACTTCTTTATCCACACTGTTAAAAAACTGCAGGTCATCTGGACAAAGACACACAAAGAAGCTGAAGCTGTCCTTTCTATTTTACATGATAGACGTCCATGGAGTAGAGCCATGTTAGCAGCAGCTCCAAACTATCGTCGTCTAGTCCTCTTCCAATACACAATTCACTTTTATTGAATGAAACACACGCCCCTAAAACACAGCCACACGCAGTAGGAAAAAGACGACAAGACGGTCCGTTTTCAGAGTGAGACCTATTGATTGATTAATTAAAATGGCAACTTAAAGGAGCAGGTTGTAAAAATTCTGGCAAAGTGTACAGCAGCCTCTCCCACTCTCCCTGACACAGGTGTTGCCAGATAATGCAACGAATCAGCTAGACCCTTTTGTCAACAACAAATCTTTAACCACACCTTTTTCACAAAGATTGAAATTCTGGTTGTTTTCTTGTTTTGTCGTTAAGATTTGAGAAACATACGATTTTTTTTAGTTCTGCGCCACAGTGGTAATTTACATGAGATTAGCTCGACTAGTGAGATCTGCAACCCGGATCAACAGTGGAGGGCGGGACACAAATGAAAAGAATAACAAATAATGGACTGTTAAAACTCAAATATCTCTGAACTATTTTTTTTTTTCTGTTATCAGTGGTTAAAGAAGTATTGGAAAAGGCATTTTTTTAATGCCCTATTGGACCAGATTCAGGCCCCTTTAATGATGACTTGGCGTGAAAAATCTTACATACTGCTACTATTAAAAACAACATTCTAATGACAGTAGCTCAGTTGTAGAGCATTGGCCTTTGGCCTGGAGGACGTGAGTTCGTTTCCACCAAGGACCTACTCCAACTGCTCCCACGGATGACTGCTGTAGCGTGTCCTTGGGCAAGACACTTAACCCCACGTTGCCTGAAGCTCCCCGCTGAAAGATCAAGGCGGTTTCTCAATGATGGAGCACCATCCTTCCTGTGGACTCACCCCCTGCAGAGAAGATCAGCGAGGACTGGTGCTATGAGTCATTGGGTGGCAGCTCCGATTGCCACCCCCCCACCCAGAAATGGACAATAAAGGGTTGAAATTGAAATGAAATGAAAAAATGAAAAGTTTCAAATAAAAAATGCCAGCTGGAGGGAAATTCTCATCTAAACCACAAAGAGAAACGTATTCCATGTCAGCTTTCGACTACAAATGCTTTCGGACTCTTAATAGCTTCTGTGATGCGGGGGAAGACGATCCTCCACAATTTTAGATTCAGACAATCTATTTTAAACACACATTATTTGTTTAAATGCGAGAGTTTCCTCATTCCCACGGGAACACTGAACCAACTTCCTTAAAACAACGACAAACCTGTTTTTTACTTCTGACTCACATTCTACAATCTTGTCATTTGTCAAACCCGGACAACTCTAAGTCATTTTTCTACTAAATGTTGCAAACTGGAGGTGTGAACAATACCATAGGGCTGTGTCATGGCGTGTGACTGTGCACCTCTCATATAATCATCATCAGGGAGGATACAAACTGCCACGGCCCGTTTGTTGCTTTCAAATTAGGACGGCGCTGCATGTGACACAGCGAAAGCAGAGCGTGTATTGATTGGCCAGAGCCTTTAGAAATGCTTGTCAAGGCCAACTGGGTCAAACGTGCAGCCTGAAGAAGAATAGAGGAGAGAGAGGTAAGGAGGAGTAAGGGGAGGAGCCAGGGCAGGAGGGAGGAAAGAACACACCCTCGAACATGGGCTCTGATTTGAAGATTCAACATTAAGGCCTTTTCACATGGCTCGAATGGGAACGAGCATGGCTACATTAACCTTCAAGAGAATTGATTACACTATCTCAACTTTATGGTTGTTTTGGCTTTTATCATTCATCTGGAGATTGTTTTTAAGATCCCATCCATCATGTAATAGATAAACATGTTTTCTCCTTGATGAAAGGAGGCATAAAGGTGGAAAGCCTGATTTGCACTTCGCTACTTATTTCACCATTTATGTCCAAGTAATATTAATCATATCTAAAACATGAAAAGAGGAAGAAAAATATATTCTTATTATTTTGCAAACCACGTCATATTTTTCCCCTTTAGAATCATTTCTGGTCGGGGGGTGGCAATCAGAGCAGCCCCCAAGTCTAAAAGCAACCAGTACCTCGCTGATCCTCTGCCGTCATCGAAGACAACAGCTTGGTCTTTCAGCGGGGGCTTCAGCATGTGGTTAATGCCCCCGTTCCAATTCTCGCCCTTGCCCTTAAACAAGCACACTTGCCCTAGCGTTTGGCGCGGCCCGCGCGAGTGCAAGGGTGTCCCAATACTTAGGAGACGAGGCGAGGTCTTCACTGCCCTAAAAACCACCTTGAGCGCAAGTGAGGTCGGAGCTCACTGCGAGCGAGGGTGATCCAAACATATGCATTGCGACTCGCAAACCAGTTTTCTCCAAATGAACATGCGCCGACTCTCGGGAGCGAAAGCTACAAATGTAAAGAAAAGGTCATCATTGTTCTTTAAATCATTTTACTGAAAGAATTCTACTTACATTTAAGGGTCTTGATTGAACAATACAGCGAGCCTGTCCCTCATTGCAGTCCCTGCCCTTTCATATTCCTCATCAGCTTTCATGGAGAGGAAGTCCGGGTCCGGATGTCTGTTGCATCACTCTCAGTTCCAGGACGACACCGGTTGTCTAGAACATACATTGTGCAGAACAGGCACACGATGCTAGAACCTGTGGTGCAAATGTAGGCTTGACTCCAGCTCTGAACAGGGTTGACCTCCAGCGAGTCTTCATAATCCAATGCCTCTCCACAATAGAACGAGCTCTTGACAGATGGTAGTTTGAAATTTCCTTTGGGCCCGGGCCTTTTTTTTTTGTTTTTTTTTTATTTTTTTTTTGTTCACTGGCTCTTCGGTATGGAGTAATAAGGCGATAGGTCCCTCCAAACAAGGATACCCACCATCTCCCAGAATGAAGTACCCCGTAGGTGGGTACCTTCTTGCAGGTAAAACGAGCTGTTCTTCAGAATGCGCGTGTCATGCACAGAACCTGATAGCCCACAAAAATGTCTAGAATTTCCTGTTGATCACAAATAGCTTGCATTGTATTGAGTAGAAACCCTTGTAATTTAGATATTCCCAGGGGGGATAAAAACGATGGAGTGGATGCAACTCCCTCCTCTCCGGTCTCGACCATAGACTGTCGTCTCGACGCCAAATCCCTCTTCCGCCTCCAACTGGTCCAGAACGCAGCTGCCAGACTTCTCACTGGTTTTAACAGAAGGGAGCACATCACCCCTGTTTTAGCGTCCCTCCACTGGCTCCCTGTGCGTTTTAGAATTGATTTTAAGATTTTATTGATTACTTTTAAAGCTCGTTTAGGTCTGGCACCCAGCTATACAGTGGGGCAAAAAATGAATTTAGTCAGCCACCGATTGTGCAAGTTCTCCCACTTAAAATAATGACAGAGGTCTGTAATTTTCATCATAGGTACACTTCAACTGCGAGAGACAGAATGTGAAAAAAAATCTCAAATTCACGTTGTATGATTTTTAAAAAAATTATTTGTAAATTATGGTAGAAAATAAGTATTTGGTCAATAACAATAATTCAACTCAATACTTTGTAGTATAACCTTTGTTGGCAATAACAGAGGTACTAAAGGTCTTTACCAGGTTTGCACACAAAGTAGCTGGTATTTTGGCCCATTCCTCCATGCAGATCTTCTCGAGAGCAGTCAACACGGACTTTCAACTCCCTCCAGAGATTTTCAATTGTGTTGAGGTCTGGAGACTGGCTAGGCCACTCTAGGACTTTCAAATACTTCTTACAGAGCCACTCCTTCGTTGCCCGGGCGGTGTGTTTGGGATCATTGTCATGCTGGAAGATCCAGCCACGATTCATATTCAAAGCTCTCACTGATGGAAGGAGGTTTTGGCTCAAAAGCTCACAATACATGGCCCCATTCATTCTTTCCTTAACACGGATCAGTCGTCCTGTGCCCTTAGCAGAAAAACAGCCCCAAAGCATGACGTTTCCACCCCCATACTTCACAGTAGGTATGGTGTTCTTGGGATGCAACTCAGTATTCTTCTTCCTCCAAACACAACGAGTTTATACCAAACAGTTCTAGTTTGGTTTCATCTGACCACATGACATTCTCCCAATCCTCTGCTGTATCATCCATGTGCTCTCTGGCAAACTTCAGACGGGCCTGGACATGCACTGGCTTCAGCAGGGGGACACGTCTGGCACTGCAGGATTTGATTCCCTGTCGTCGTAGTGTGTTACTGATGGTAACCTTTGTTACTTTGGTACCAGCTCTCTGCAGATCATTCACCAGGTCCCCCCGTGTGGTTCTGGGATTTTTGATCACCGTTCTCATGATAATTTTGACCCTACGGGATGAGATCTTGCATGGAGCCCAAGATCGAAGGAGATTATCAGTGGTCTTGTATGTCTTCCATTTTCTGATAATTGCTCCCACAGTTTGATTTGTTCACACCAAGCTGCTTGCCTATTGTAGATTCACTCTTCCCAGTCTGGTGCAGGTCTACAATTCTTTTCCTGGTATCGTTTGACAGCTCTTTGGTCTTGGCCATAGTGGAGTTTGGAGTCTGACTGTTTGAGGCTGTGGACAGGTGACTTTTATACAGATAAGGAGTTCAAACAGGTGCCATTAATACAGGTAACAGGTAGAGGACAGAAGAGCTTCTTAAAGAAGAATTTACAGGTCTGTGATAGCCAGAGATCTTCCTTGTTTGAAGTGACCAAATAATTATTTTCCACCATAATTTACAAATAAATTCTTTAAAAATCCTACAATGTGTATTCCTGTATTTTTTTTCCACATTCTGTCTCTCACAGTTGAAGTGTACCTATGATGAAAATTACAGACCTCTGTCATTATTTTAAGTGGGAGAACATGCACAATTGGTGGCTGAAAATTTCCAAGTGGTAACTTTTGTTACTTACGTGGCAAAAAAAATGATTCTGATTCTGTCTAAATACTTTTTTGCCTCACTTTATATTGTCACACTCCTACTTCACAGTAAGTGCCTTGTCTATTTACAGTCTGTCCCATGTCTATCACAGTCAATCCCATGTCCATAACAGTGCCCATGTCCGTGCCTGTCCCAAGTCCATGCCCTGTGCCCCTTGGCATGACATTATTCCGGAATGCTGTATGTTCCTGCAAGGAGCCCTAGCTCAGCACCTAGTTCAGCACCTAGTTCAGCACCTAGCTCAGCTTTTTCACGGAAATCCATCTGTAGTTATATGCGGACAACAGAGTTGTTCATGTGTCTGGAAAGTATTGTACCTCAGTTAGTGAAGAGCTGTCACATATTCTAAACAAGATTTCAATGTGGCTAAAGAGAATTATCTGGGAATCACTTAGCTGAACTTCAAAAGTCATGTATAAAAGCCCTGGAAAACTCCATGTCCATTTGAAATCTTTTCTTCTTTTGCAAATGTATTCCTATGTGGTTTTACAGCAAATGGCAAAATTATAAAATAAATCTGAATCTGTACAACTGTCTCCCTGTTATTTTTCTAACATTGTGCTTGTCATGTATTTTTATTTTATCTAAATTAGCCCACACCCAAATCTTTTTAGAAGTTATCTTGGAAGACTTTCCACCAACTGTCGATTCAAACAGTTCAAACACAGAAAATGCAATGATAAAGAACACATTGCTCCAAAAGGGGCGGATGACCAATGTCCATCCATCGATCCATTTTTTCTGCTTCATCCGGGCCGGGACACAGGGGCAGCAGTCTAAGCAGAGACGCCCACACTTCCCTATCCACCAACACTTTCATCCAGGTGGATCCCAAGAAATTCCCAGGCCAGCTAAGATACATAGTCCCTGCAACTTGTCCGGGTCTGTCCTGGATTTGTCCTGGAACACCTCCCCAGGGAGGCATCCTGACAGATGCCCGAGCCACCTCAACTGGTTCTTCTTGATGTAGATAAGCAGCGGCTCTACTCAGAGTTCCTCCCGTGTGACTGAGCTCCTCACCATGTCTCTAAAGGGAGGCCAGACACTCTGCGGAGAAAACTCATTTTGGCTGCTTGTAACCACAATCGTCCTTTTGGGCATTACCCAAAGTTCATGAGTCTCAATGTCCAATCACCATGCAATATTGCAGAGACGTGTCAGCCACGGCCTCCGAATCGGAGGACGTAATTGAGAAGAACCTCAAAGTATTCATTCCACTGCCCAAAAATATTTCCAGTCGAGGTCAACAGCACTGTAAACGGTGTTGGCAAAGTACTCCTTCCTGCTCCTAGGGTGCCATTCTGGTTTTCCAGAATCTCTTTGAGGTTGTGGACTGGGTTGTCGAGGTCCACGCCTTCGACCACCACCCAGTCCTTTGTGCACCCAACCCCTATAGATCCCTCTGTGGGTTATGAGCCCACAGGATGTTTGAAATGGTTGACTCAATCTAGCCATTTCTTCAAGGCATAATATCAAGGTATAATATTGAGTTCCCTGGCACAGTCAGGTGCCTTGTCTGAAATCACTGCTTAAGGCCACAGCAGGTCAAAGAGGTCAAGTCTTATAAGCAGCCAGATTGAGAAGGTAAGTTTATTTGTACAGTATAGTGCCTTAAGTGGGTTATATATAGTAGAGCGGGCGTTTATTGATGGGGGAAGTTGGGGCGAACATGAACGGGGGTGGAAAAGTGTTCCTGTAGCTGCCCCAGTCTTTGAAGCAGCGTTCCATAGACGCTTTACTATTAAAGAGAGCTGTGATCATATGAGCCCACAGGATGTTTGAAATGGTTGACTCAATCTAGCCATTTCTTCAAGGCATAATATCAAGGTATAATATTGAGTTCCCTGGCACAGTCAGGTGCCTTGTCTGAAATCACTGCTTAAGGCCACAGCAGGTCAAAGAGGTCAAGTCTTATAAGCAGCCAGATTGAGAAGGTAAGTTTATTTGTACAGTATAGTGCCTTAAGTGGGTTATATATAGTAGAGCGGGCGTTTATTGATGGGGGAAGTTGGGGCGAACATGAACGGGGGTGGAAAAGTGTTCCTGTAGCTGCCCCAGTCTTTGAAGCAGCGTTCCATAGACGCTTTACTATTAAAGAGAGCTGTGATCATATGTCCATAGAGCCACGGCAAAGTTGCTAGCTATCAGAGCAGACATGATGGCAGAGAATTTTTGAAATAAAATAGGAAACAAACATTGTAGTGGACATTGTGGCTGACAAGCAGAGGCACAACCAAACTTGTTCTCTGTCAAATTCAGTCTATGATGCTTATGGATTATATTCAAGCTTAAAGATTCAAACCAGCAACCCTCAAACCACATGCACAATCTCCTAACTGTGCCATTGTCACACATTTTTCTAAAGACACTTGTATTGGATAAATCCAAGGTATAATCATATAACATGTCTTGCCTTACCTTATTTGAGCACAAGGAATATTTAAAAGAGCTGTACAAAAGTAGCCTGGTCGTACCACACCATAGTACAAATGACATTTCGTACTAAGGTCTGGAGGTGCTCCATTGAGCTCCGTTTACAGGTGGGAGGGGTTAACTCCTTTTGCAGATTGAAACGATTGGATCTGAGTTTACTGTGACGTATATAGTGCGCCCGAGTCTGTTGTTATCATTTAGCATTTAGACTAGCCATCTCCTTTGCTGCACCGGATTACTTGACTATCGGATTTTTTGCCATTACCAAACTACAACCTGCCTGTTCAACCCAAACTCTTGACATCACCCACAACTAACTACAACACCTGCCTTCCGCGCTCTCTGAATGGTCGGTCAAAATTCAACCGATTGTAATCGCTAACATAGGGACTAGACCCAGACGTTACATGCAGTGAAATGATGATTGAACGGAGTGTACGGATGGCTAAGGCCAGGCTAGTACAAAAGGCTCCTTCGTTTGAGTGTTCTATATATTTGTTTGTTTGCGTGCTGTTCCGGGAGTGTCCACTAGATGGCGTACCCACCCTTTACCTGGAAAAGACAATGCCGAGAGGGAAAACACCCTTTTTCTTTCTACAATTCTACGGGTCAGATGTGTTCTGTTGCTGTGCTCCTAAGTGTGCGTTTGTGACTGAAGTAAGTTCCTAAGACCCACTGTGATTGTTGTAAACCTGTGTAGAAGCATTTTGAGTTAATTACGGAAGTAGTTTTAGATAGATTTCCTTGTTGCCTGTGTAGCTGCATAGAGCTAAGCTAATTGTAGTTCGCAGTTTGGGGTAGTGTGGGATATATGTGCCTATTATTTTTGTATCTTCAAGTTTATGTAACCCTTTACATTGTATTTGTATTGATGAGCACTTTGTAATTGAGTATTTATTTCTGTTTAGTTTGCAGATACCACACTCTTACAGGCACACAAATGTTCAATACAAAGACCTATCATCAACCCGTCTTGTCATTGTCTCTCTTCTGAATATCATGGTGGCATGCTTAATAATCCTTTATTAAATCAAACAGAATGTTATGGGTAGTGAGACTCAAACCAACTAAAGTATTGTTACATTGATTCATCTAAGTACCATTTGAACCTTCTCTTACAAGCGGAGGGTCAGAGGGCTACATTCCACAGTAGTTAAAGCCGCTACTTACATCCTGGATCAATCATTAACAGACAACAACAGGATGTCTGATAGGGCCAGTGGCCGTTTAAACATTTCACACGCTCATGCTCATGTGTGAGGTCCTCTGATTTATTCATGATTTGGATAGAGTATTTCTCGCCAGTGTGTTTGCAAACACTAACATTTGTGAAAAATGTTTTAATTTATTTTGGCAGGATTTTTTACCATGGATCTATTATAATACACGGATCTAGGGTATTACTAGCTTTAAGCTGTCCCACCCATGGGCACGGGGGCACCCGCGGTACTACACACTAAATTCACAAGGGCTACCCAGAAAAATGTCCTAAAGAACATAAAACGTTTACATTCCCATAGAATGTAGACTAAAACTGCTTGACCTTAGCTGATAGAAAATCTACCACTTTCATAAAAGTCAGATTTTGAGGGGATTTTAGTGTCACTTGTCATATATGTCTTATCCTGAACTTTTTTTCTTGTTAAATCCTTCCCATGCACCACTAAGCACAAGCCATGGATTTGAACAGAGCAACTTGGCCGTGCACAAAGCAAAACTTTGTGCATGTGCATTTCCCTATATTGGGCTTCATCGAGCTAGGGGTTAGTGTTGTCGATCTTTCTTTCGATTGACTAACTGGCAGCATATGCTATTGAGCAAAGAATTATTTTGCAATATAAGTTGCTTTTGTCCAATCGCAATGAGATTTAGAATTATACAAGGTGGTTGGGGGTAAATTACTGGAGTTCGGACCCTAACCCTAACTTTTAGGTGTTAATACAAAAATATTGGATAAAGGAATCAACAATGAACACAATAGAATGCTTTTTCTTTCGGGTGCACAAAGAGTTGCTTGTCCCGTAAGTTGCAGATGTAGAAAAGGTTTTAATAATATGCCCTAACCAACATTACACATTCTAGCAATCTAAAAAATATACCAGCCTACATTTATAACAGGCCGAGTCTAGGGAATTCCGGTTTTAACTTCCTGATTAATAACTGCAGGACGTGTTCCTCTGTCCTTTCTGACCCGCTTGTGTGTGTGTTGTACAATGTGACCCAAGGACTCAAGTAGGCGCGATGAGGTCAAAACAAAAACAGGATGCTTCTAAAGTGCTGGCCTATGGACATAGAAAACACATTCTGAGATTAGGCAAGGACATCAGACATACATACTGCTCGGGGTGAGACAGCAGTACACCACAATCTGACACTGACAAGACATTCAGCAAAGTTGCCAGTGCTTGCCCTTAAAGATGTTTAAATTAGTGCTGTTTTATCCATCCATCCATCCATCCATTTTCTACCCTTTAATCCATTTCTGGGTCAGGGGGGTGGCAGTCAGAGATGCCACCCAAGTCTCATAGCACCAGCCCCTCACTGACCCTCTGCAGGTGGTGAGTCCACAGGAGGACGGCTGCTCTCTGAGTGTGAGCATAGCCTTGATCTTTCAGTGGGGGCTTTGGGCAAAGTGGGGTTAAGTGTCTTGCCCAAGGACACAACGACAGCAGTCATCAGTGGGAGTCGGTGGAGAAGGTGTAGAGGTGGGAATTGAACCCACAACCTTCAGGCCTGAAGGCCAATGCTCTACCAACTGAGCTACTGTCGCCCCTAGTCAGTGCTGTTTTAATTATATTTATATTCAATTGTGATTAATGGCATAGTTGAATTGAAATGACTAATAAAGGCTACTCTTTTGTTTATGTTTTCATTCAGTTATTTGTTTCTTAGATGGTTTTTTACAGTGTATTCTGTGACCTCGAGATAGTTTAGTTTAGTTAGATTTCTAATGGACGTCCTGTAATCAACAGTGAGCGTGGCTGCTTTGGTTTTGTCTAATAACTGCTGTATCTTACGGCCTACACGCGTCTTTTGAAGCAGAAAGCCTCGTGCAGCGGCGTGTGTAGGAGGCAGCACGTGCGTAGGGGCTGATTTCAGTTGCGAGTAGTGATGGCAATATGAAGCCCCATGAAGCATTCAGGAATTCCAGCCTATTACTCGGCAAATGGCTTGAACGCTCGAGGTGATTCATGCTCCACTACGCCATCATGTGGACAAAAAAATATAACACTCTGAAATGTTTACAAAGAATGGTGCGGTCTAATATTATCGGGTAAGGTTACTGTCAATAAAGACATAACTAAAAAAAAAGATTTGTGCATATAAATATTCTATTAATTCATGATTAAGATAATACAAACTCAAAAGACATGAAATTTTGTAAATAAAAAAAATATATATATAAAACTGTATGTGTGATTTTGTGCTTGTGAATAAGATTTTTTTTTATGTGCTTGCATTTTCTTCTGAGAATACGAATTTCAGCAGTCAGCAAACTGTCAATATTACGTCACTGCTCACAGACATTAACAATCGAGCCTGAGCAGAGTCTGTCATGGCAGAGGGCAACAACATTAACAACGTGGCTCAAAATCAGGTATATGACTATATTTGATAATTTTGGTCGTAAATGAATGCAGGGCTCGAGACTAACATAGTCCTGTCGTCCCGGGGACGGGAAAAAAATGCACGGGACGAGATGAAATCCTCCCCGGGACGGTCTCGGGACGGAAAACCTTTAACCAATTTTTCTTTTTAAAATAGGCAATATATTTATGTAAGCGAGTGCTAATGCTCCCCTGTTCCATATTAAAGAGCGAGAGCTCCCGCTCAGGGAATTCTGTTCTGCTCTTAATTGACGCGGGATCATGGGCGAACATTTTCCCACTTATCCGTTCTCTGCGCGGACCCAGTTTGACCACGTATATCACACAGCGCAAAGCTCGTTCCCGAGAACAACCAGCTATTCCTCGTCTTAAAGATTGACAACACTCTCAAAACATTCACAACAGAGCAGCCTTTTTCATTTTAGTTTTAAGAAAGTTCAGCGTGAACTTTGAGAGGCAGAGTAGCCAGAGGCCCGGGCCCGTAGGTCCCAGAGGAGGAGAGCACGGTCAGGCCAGGCTCGCCTCGCACTGATGAGGTAAACTCTAGGCCTGTGTGTGTGAGACACACTGTGGGCCTCATGTATGAAACTCGCATACGGCCAAATCATGGTGTAAATGAGGCGTACGCAAAATATTACACTTTTCTGCATTTATCTATCTGGATTGCTCACTCCAAATGTCTCACTGCCCTGTCCAGAGTGCGCAGCGAGTGCCGTGAGAGGTCGCGCCACATGTGCAGAGGTTTTGGCTCCAGAGTTTCTTTGTGAAATCTGGACCGCAAACGCTCTCTGAAGTGTACAGCGCATCAATGCGCACTTCTACCCCGAGCCAGGTTGCGTCCAAGACGCTGCAGACGCTTCATTCATGAGAGCCACCACTGCATAATATATATGAATTAATTCATTCATTCAATCAATCTACTGTATATTTATTCACTTCTACAATTCAAGAGAGATTTTTCTAATGTATCAAAACATTTTTGCAAATTTGTTCATAACGCAGCTGAATATATAGCATATATTTATTATTACATGAACAAACAAAAGTGCCTTTTGAGGCTTCCAAACACTCTTTTTGGCTGGCTTCCGTGCTGACCTGTCACAAAGACGGGACGTGAAACACGCGATTGCTGCATAATTCTAGGTGTGACTTAAATACGTTCGTATTCAGCCGATTTATCAACACCCGTAGCTGCGTACGCTCAGATCTGGGCGGATCTCACACGTTCATAAATCCGACGTTGGATTTTGCGTAAATGGAATATACACCCAAAATGCACACCTTTTTCTACGCAAGTTTCATAAATGAGCTTGTTTGTATGTGTGTGCTTGAGTGTGTGTGCGTGCATGTGTGCGTACGTGCGTTTGAACCATATTCTTTGAAACCCCAATTCCAGCTACCCCTTGTAGTTTGCGAGCAAATTTGGCCTACTTACTAATCTGCAGGCCTACCCAAAATTGCAAACCTGGCGCCGCTACTGTTATAAGGATACGTTATTTCAAATGAATGGGTAGTTGCTCAACTAATACAAATATTCAACTGTCTTCTTATTGCATTCGTTACCCTAACAAATGCTAACACTAAATAATACGGACATTAGCTATATTTATTATGGCACAGATGTTGCTAATGACCGTTTTATTTAGCGTTAGCATAAAAAACAGATAAATAAACAGCGGTACTACAGAGGCCTTTTGTGGCCTTGGTGCGCGCTGCCCGCGACCCACCTCGGCCTTGTTAATCCATAATTGATGAGCAAATCATTACGTGACCTACTAGATCATCTGTCTGTCTAAGCCTCGTGTTTTAATACAACACATTATAGGATTAATAATGTCCGTGCATTCTCTGGCTCCGTGCTGTACGTGCCATTAGAGGTCTACTGTTAACTCAAAGCAAACAGAGAAAGAACCAAATTTTATTCCACACGCGGTAGTGTAAAGGCTGATACGTTAATAAAGTGAAATAAAAGCATGTTGTGGAGGCGCACACAGAGCTGAAATGCATCGCCCGCTAAATACAATAATTTGTAATTATTGTTTAAGAATGTTTTACCAATAAATTGCATTATTGTTAAATGAGTCATGTCTGTCTGTGAGCAGTGACGTAATATTGACAGTTTGCTGACTGCTGAAATTCGTATTCTCAAAGAAGAAAATGCAAGCACATAAAAAAAATTTATTCACAAGTACAAAATCACACATACAGTTTTATATATTTTTTTCTTAATTACGAAATTCCATGTCTTTTTAGTTTGTATTATCTTAATCATGAATGAATACATTTTTATGCACAAATACCAATAAATATGCACGCATTTTTTTAGACATGCACGTCTTTATTGACAGTAACCTTACCCCATATAATATTAACATTAATATTTGCAGTTTATGGTCTACACATGTTGTGTTAGAAATGATGCTTCATGAACTATGAACTATTTGAGACTTTCAGTCAGTTATAAATAAGCATTACTTACTTACTCATTGCATCCAAAGAAATGTTTAATTGAGGAAAAACTCCCATTAGGTGGACAAAAAACTCCCCTAAATTACACAACAAACCATTTATATCATCTGCATTAGGGTCCAACAACTACTAACTACGCCTCGCAATTATTAGATGTGATGTGTTCCAACGTTTAATCATCATAAACAAAAGAAAGAAATAGTGACTTTATGCAAGCCTGGATATATGAAACTAAGGGTTCTTTATTGAGATGTTTTTAATTGTATTTCATTTCAAGTAGATTTGCTATAATTAGGTATAGGACTGCTTCACAATGCACAAACACGTACGCACACAGACAGACGGGTACAGCCACAAATCACAAAGCAACCTGTCAAAGCGATGCCCTCTGGAATGCAAACAAATATTGATTTAATTATGATAATGGAATTAAAGTCCAAGGAAAACATAAACTCAAAAATCCAAAATGAAACACGGGAACCAGAAAATCGAGAACAAACAAAGACAATGGACCAGCAACATGTGGGAATGAGCACAGGGTACAAATAAGAGGATCTTTGTTTACATCCGCATGCGCTACTCGCTGAGTGGCAAGAAGACAGAGCGGCACATACTGAAGCCTGGATGTGAAGAGTACTTTTGTAAGACTTAGTGGGCGAAATGCACAATATAAAAGCACTTTAACGCAAGAAGATCAGAGGAGATATAAAGACAAGCTAAAATATATGAGACCGAAATTAACAAATTCAAAGCCCATATGAGATCTGGAATGACAAAAAACATTGGTCAGACTCACCTCTGTCTTGGCACCAACCTGCTGAGAGACATTTATTCTTACTTCATAGAAGAACCCTTCACTCAAGAAATGTGGCGTTTTTCACCGCGGTAAAGTGGCCCGGCTTTTTGCCGTTGCGTTAAAGTGGTCCGCACATTAAAAGAGGGTTGCCCCTTTATGCTGTTACTTACGGAAAACGTGGATAAGGAAGCAGCGGGGATGAGCAACCAAAATGCAATGTTTAAAATTCATCATCACAGTGAACAAGTGTGCAGTGAAAGAATTGATGAATTTTTATCCCCTCATCCTCCCGGCTTCCCTGTCTACGTTTACCGTAGGTAACAGCAAAAAAGGGCAACCCGCTTTTAATGTGCAGACCACTTTCCCGCGACCGTTTTTCACAGTTCTTTTCCGAAGGAATTAGAAAAAAAACTTTATCTGGCCCCAGCGGGCCGTACAACCAACCACACAACAAGAATGGACCATTTGATCTAGTAAAAACTAGATAACTCTCTAGCATCCAGGTAGCTTTCTATGCTGTTTTGCCACCCTGTCATGTGACCGGTGGGGAAAACTATAAGATACTCCAAGATCGTCCTATAGACACAGAGAGACACTAGAAAAACTATGTGCGTCCCGTATTGAACTGATACGGGACGGCTTTTGTCCCGTATTTTCAGAGCCACCTTAAATGCATCACTCACTCACTGCATGTTACACGCGCGACACAGGCACACACACAGTAATGATCACAGTTTAAGCATCTACCTTTCGGCCAATCAGTGTCAAAGGGGCGTAGGCTTGATCACAGACGTTGGTTTAATATTGAAAATCGCCAGCGTGGGCTGTGCCCGCAGCACCATCACGGCAGAAGTTTGGTAAAGTAAGGCAAGGCAAGGCAAGTTTATTTGTATAGCACAATTCATACACAAGGCAATTCAAAGTGCTGAACAGAACAAGAAAGCATTAAAATCATAAATAATCACAGTACATAAAAAAAAAAAGATAAAAATATAAAATCCCTCAGTTGTATGCACAGCTAAACAGAACTGTTTTCAACCTTGTCTTAAACATTGTCAGAGAGGAGGCCTGTCTCAGGCCTCCTCTCTGACAATGTTTTCCCAGATTCGTCATTTTCCCAGATTCGGACTTCCGCGGTCAATAGCTCACTATTTATAGTTCACTAAAGCTACTTTGTTAAACAAAAGTAATTGTGCTAAAACAATCATCTCTACGTTGATTTTACAAATTCAATGCGCTGTTTTAATGCAGAGAAATCCTCTGAATCCAATGCACTGCAAGCGCCGAGAAAAGCACTCAGGGACCGTCAACAAATATCCAGACCAGCTTTGTAAACAAACAATAGCTTTTACTGGAGCCACAAACCTGCAGTACCTGCACAAAACTCTCAGACAATATAAATAATGGTGACCATATCGAACTGCTACAGACTTTGATTTGTGAGTTTTTTTTATGAATACATGTTTTTCTTTTTTTATTTGCTTTTACAGAAATTGGTCTTTACTGTAACATTCATAAATAATGTATGTTACAGTATTTGTCTTTTTTATATATTTGTATTACTAATAAGAATGCATTAAGTCTTTAACCAGCCAAAGAGTTCCACCTATTTATTCAATTTCATTTTTGACTAAGGATTTGGTTTTTTTTATATGTAGTCAAAAAATTACAATCTAAAAACTGTGATTATGAAATTCCATGATTACTGTGCAGACTGAAATTAGGACTAAAAAGTGCTCAACCCGATCCACCCGAATGGTGTCCCTAATTTTTTTGTTCTCAAGTTGGCAACCCTATCTGCATCACGGTAAGAAAATAGAACATTCAGTCACGCTGCTGACAAAGTATTCTGCCGATTGTTTTGTGGGGATTCTGTGTGTGTTTTATTTGAGGCTAATTCCTTGAATAAGTTTATTTGAGACTTGTGACAGTAGTTGGACTGCGTTCGGGTCAGAACATCCTGAAACTGTGTTGCAGATTCTGCCTCATTCTCATTATTGTCAGTGTGAAAAAGTTATGTATTGTTCAGGTGTGAGTCTGTTGTGTACAAACTACACAATGTGCCTCCTGTTGTGTTAACGATGTCTTTCGGTGTGTGTGATTTGCGACGTTTACACTTTGCTGCTATGAAGCTGGACTTCTGCATAATTATTTTTCTAAAAGATCGTTGTTTGGATTGTTCTTTTACATAATTGTCGTCCTCCATGGTTCTTTTATGTAACTGTGGTCCTTCATGGTTCCTTCTTCCAACTTGTGAAGGCACGGTGAAAGCAACGATATCTGATATCTGATATCTGAAGTCTGTTATGTGTAGTCTATTACCCTCATTGACACAAATAGTAAACATGTCTTTTTTATCTGGAAAATTTCCAATGGCCCTGAAAAAGGCAGTCATCAGGCCCCTCCTAAAAAAGAGCAGTTTGGATGCTGCGGTACTTGAAAATTACCGTCCCATCTCAAATCTGCCTTTCATGGGAAAAATTCTTGAAAAAGTTGCCTACCAACAACTTACTGAATTTTTAATATCTAATGACTCATTTGACATGTTTCAGTCTGGCTTTAGACCACACCACAGTACTGAGACCGCTCTAGTCAAGGTAACAAATGATATTCGGCTTAACACTGATGCAGGAAAAGTCTCTGTTTTAGTCATGTTAGATCTGAGTGCCGCTTTCGACACCGTTGACCATGAGATTCTCATGCAGAGACTGGAGGACTGGGTTGGTGTTGCTGGTACCGCCCTAAGCTGGTTTAGGTCCTATCTAGAAGAAAGGAAGTATTGTGTGGAGATTGGAGACTATGTCTCAGATAATATGGCCCTGACCTGCGGAGTGCCACAGGGGTCGATTCTGGGACCTCTCCTGTTCAATATTTACATGCTGCCATTAGGTCAGTTAATTCAAAATATGAAAGTGTCCTACCACAATTACACTCAGATCTATGTCTCACTGACTGCAGGAGAACATGGACCGGTGGACTCACTCCTTCGCTGTATCCAGCGGATCAGTGAGTGGATGCAATGCAATTTTCTCCAGCTAAATGCGGACAAAACCGAAATGATTGTCTTTGGTCCCGAGAAACAAAGAGAGACCGTCATTTGTCACCTTCAGTCTCTCTCCCTAAGGCCTTTAAATAAGGTCAGAAATCTGGGAGTAATAATGGACTCTGACTTAAACTTCAATAGCCACATTGGATCGGTAACATCAGCAGCTTTTTATCATCTGAAAAATATTGCCAAAATTAAAAATATTGTGTCCAGGGCAGACTTGGAGATTCTTATCCATTCTTTTGTTTCCAGTAGGCTGGATTACTGCAATGGCCTGCTCACAGGTATCTCCAAACATGCAGTAAAACAGCTGCAGTATATTCAAAATGCTGCAGCCCGAGTCCTGACTAGAACCAGGAAGTACGACCACATTAGTCCGGTCCTCAGGTCTCTGCACTGGCTTCCCGTGGCCCAGAGGATAGACTTTAAAGCAGCTCTCCTGGTGTACAAGTCTCTCCATGGCCTTGCACCAAAGTACATCCATGATATGCTAGTCCCATATGAACCAGCCCGGACTCTGAGGAGCGCAGGGACGGGACTCCTGTTAGTGCCCAGAGTCAGGACTAGACAGGGGGAGGCTGCTTTTCAGATTTATGCAGCTAAAGTCTGGAACAGTCTTCCTGAGGATGTGAGACTGGCTGCCTCTCTGTCAATGTTCAAATCCATGTTAAAGACTTTTCTTTTTTCCTGTGCATACAACTAGAGAATTTTATCGTTTTAACACACCTTGTTATTTATTGTTGTAACTTTTTGTGTTTTTAACTATTTTATTGTTTTTAATTACTTGTGTGATTCTTATATTTTTAAATTACTTATGTGATTTTAATGCTTTTTAATTACATATGTGTTTTTAATTGTATTTTAATGGTGATGATTTGTGCATTGTGTGGTGTGGACTGTGAGGCGCTTTGTGTTGCCCTGTGCAGGAAAAGCGCCCTATAAATAAAGATTGATTGATTGATTGATTGATCAGTAGCTCATGTGAAACAAAACGCGATTCTCGAAAAAAAAAATTGTCCCTTATCCACCACCGTTTTCCAAGATGGCGCATATTCACGGAGAGCACCCCTCTCCCATGGACACTTATAAGTTAAATTCTAAGCCTATGAATACAATTTTTATAAAATGGTGGCGGTAAATATTCTTAAAAAGGTCACCTTTGTTATTAGTTAACATGTTTTTGCATATGGAGCAGCTGTAAAAAATACACAGGGTGGCTTTTAGCTAGCGGCTTTTTGTGTAAAATTCTTCTCCAAGAATGCAGCTCTACAGCTTCTCTGTGTCCAGAGACCTTCCGGAGACTTTATATAACAGCAGTATGTGTTCACATCTAATAATAAAATGTGTTTATTTTATTATTAGATGGTACTTCCGCATCGGTAAACAAGCTAGCTGCGCTAGTTTACAGTCACTGGAGAATGACAACTCAGGCCCCCATTGTCAAACCTGGTTTAGCCACTATTTTTGCTGTTTACGAGTATTTTCAGTCTGCTCGCTAGACTAACCACTTTGCGGCTCTCTGATTGTTCGCTGCACGTGCGTCACAAGGAAAAAGTTCAGCAATGTTTATCTCCTGTGTGCGTCGATTTTCCGCTTCTGCGCCTCTGCCTCGCCTCTACTGAGCAGGGACTGTTCGGACCAGGGTAATTTCTAAAGTAGTATCCAAGCGTTTGTTGCAACCCCCTGCTGTAAGGTTACTGCTGTGGAGACCAACCTGAAAAATTAGCTGTCAAAGAGTGGTTGAGTAATAATACAGAACTTTTTTTTTGTATTTGCAGCTCAACAAATCACCGCAATGACAATACAGGGTCATATTACTGGCCTCAAATGTTGCTAAAAGTTAAATTTCTGTACTATTTATTATTGGTCAGAACTTTCATCTCGGACATGGCTTCTGTTGATCCCAGGGTGATGAGCTCCACTATAACAGCCACTTAATCCTCCTCATTGTTGAAAATATTGAGTTTTATTGATCCGCAAAAGGCCCCGTTTTTCTGCATCACTCTGTCTAATTGATAGGACAAAACTACTTCCTGTCCTACGGCCCCCTGCCACGCCCCGTTTGGACCACGTGATTGCAACCATAGACTGTATATATTAACGGACGTAGTCACGCCTATCTCCGCCGTTCTAACTAATGGGCCAAAAATTGTGCTCTACCGGAGCTATCCAAAATGGCAACGAGTGATCCCGCCCACAAGAAAATTGTGAAAAAACGCATCTGCGCATGCGTCAGCCGGCGCAAGTTCCATTAATTTGAACGAGAGACTTCAAAAATTAGTAAAATAGAGTGGTCCAAAAAAAATCACTCACCTCAGCATTGACACACATGTGGAATGGAGCTTTCGGCCAAGAGCCAACTTTTGGACCATCCTGTAAAGACGTTTTCGAGAGGTCTGCCAATGCCAGCAGGTGGCAGCAGAACTCCCTGGTTTGGTCAAAGATCACTCTGAGCACTCTGAGCAGGAGAGACAGAGGTGAAGCAGACATTGAGTAATATAGTCAGGGTCAGGCTACATTTGGAGGCAGTTTGAGCAGTAAATGTGTCTCCAGAGCTGACAGAGACCATGTGGAGGGTCATAGCAGTAGACCAAGTGGAGGGTCAGAGCAGCAGACCAGCGGAGCACCCCAAAAAAACCACAGAAAAGTGGACTATTACTAAAACTATCACTGAGTCCACACCAGGAGCCAGCAGCAAAGTCAAATTATGGTCACAGACTAAACAGATGCTCTGTAGATGTAACCACACAAAAACACACAAACGCGTGCATAAACGCACATACATGCACGCCCAAACACACAAAGACACACAGCAGTATTCTATTGCACTTATACTATAATTATAAGTATTCACTTTGATTTATGTATAGTGTTTATCATTGTAATTGTGTTATTCTTTGATTTACTCTTATTGACATAAATATATATTTATGTCAGCTCATATATATATATGAGCTGGCTCTTGGGACGTGGAACGTCACCTCACTGGGGGGGAAGGAGCCCGAGCTCGTGGGGGAGGTTGAGCGATACCGACTAGAGATAGTCGGCCTCACCTCCACACACAGCTTGGGCTCTGGAACCCAACTCCTTGAGAGGGGTTGGACGCTCCACTTTTCTGGTGTTTCCCGCGGGGAGAGGCGGCGAGCTGGGGTGGCCATTCTCATTGCCCCCCATCTCAGCCGCCACGTGTTGGAGTTCTCCCCGGTGAATGAGAGGGTCGCGTCCCTCCGCCTCCGGGTGGGGGATAAGTCTCTCACTGTTGTGACGGCCTACGGGCCTAACAGCAGTGCAGAGTACCCGGCCTTCTTGGAGTCCTTGGGAGGGGTACTGGACGGTGCACCGCCCGGGGACTCCGTTATTCTCCTGGGGGACTTCAACGCCCATGTGGGAAACGCCAGTGACACTTGGAGAGGGGTGATCGGGAAGAGCGGCCCCCCTGATCTGAACCCGAGCGGTGTTCAGTTGTTAGACTTCTGTGCCAGTCACAGTTTGTCCATCACAAACACCATGTTCGAGCACAAGGGTGTCCACCAGTGCACGTGGCACCAGGACACCCTAGGCCGGAGGTCGATGATCGACTTTGTTGTCGTATCATCTGACCTTCGACCGCGTGTCTCGGACACTCGGGTAAAGAGAGGGGCGGAGCTGTCAACCGATCATCACCTGGTCGTGAGTTGGATCCGCTGGCAGGGGAAGAAGCCGGTCAGACCTGGCAGACCCAAGCGTATAGTGAGGGTCTGCTGGGAACGTCTCGCTGAGCCCCCTGTCAGACGGACTTTCAACTCACACCTCCGGGAGAGTTTCTCCCAGGTCCCGGTGGAGGAGGGGGACATGGAGTCCGAGTGGACCATGTTCTCTGCCTCAATCGCCGATGCGGCGGCTCATAGCTGTGGTCGCAAGGTCTCTGGTGCTGGTCCCGGCGGCAACCCCCAAACCCGGTGGTGGACACCGGCAGTAAGGGATGCTGTCAGGCTGAAGAAGGAGTCCTATCGAGCCATGATGGTTCGGGGGACTCCTGAGGCAGCTGTCCAGTACCGGCAGGCCAAGCGTGCCGCGGCCCGGGCTGTTGCAGAGGCAAAAACCCGGGACTGGGAGGAGTTCGGAGAGTCCATGGAGCATGACTATCGGTCGGCCTCAAAGAAATTCTGGCAAACCGTCCGGCGCCTCAGGAGGGGGAAGCAGTTCTTTGCCAACACCATGTACGGTGCGGGTGGAGAGCTGCTGACCTCGACTGGGGATATTGTCGGGCGGTGGAAGGAATACTTTGAGGTTCTCCTCAATCCCCCCGTCACGTCCTCTGTTTCAGAGGCAGAGGCTGAGGATGTTGGGGCGGATACATCCATCTCCCTGGCTGAGGTCACCAAGGTGGTTGGTAGCCTCCATGGTGGCAAGGCTCCGGGTGTGGATGAGATCCGCCCTGATTATCTAAAGTCTCTGGATGTTGTAGGACTGTCTTGGCTGACACGTCTCTGCAACATCGCGTGGCGATCGGGGGCGGTGCCAATGGAGTGGCAGACCGAGGTGGTGGTCCCTCTCTACAAGAAGGGGGACCGGAGGGTGTGTTCCAATTATCGTGGGATCACACTCCTCAGCCTCCCCGGTAAGGTCTACTCCAAGGTACTGGAGAGGAGGCTACGGCCGATGGTCGAATCTCGGATCCAGGAGGAGCAGTGTGGTTTTCGTCCCGGTCGCGGAACACTGGACCAGCTCTATACTCTCCATCGGATACTCGAGGGTTCATGGGAGTTTGCCCAACCTGTCCACATGTGCTTTGTGGATTTGGAGAAGGCGTTCGACTGTGTTCCCCGGGGTGTCCTTTGGGGGGTTCTCCGGGAGTACGGGGTCGGGGGTCCTCTGCTGAGGGCCATCCGGTCCCTGTATGACCGGAGCCAGAGCTGTGTTCGCATTGCCGGCAGTAAGTCAGACCTGTTCCCGGTGAATGTTGGCCTCCGACAGGGCTGCCCTTTGTCACCGGTTCTGTTCACTGTATTTATGGACAGAATATCTAGGCGCAGCCAGGGGTCGGAGGGGGTCCGGTTCGGGGACCACAGGATTTCATCTCTGCTGTTTGCGGACGATGTTGTCCTGTTGGCTCCAACGAACCAGGACCTGCAGCATGCACTGGGACGGTTTGCAGCCGAGTGTGAAGCGGCTGGGATGAGAATCAGCACCTCCAAATCTGAGGCCATGGTGCTCGACCGGAAAAAGGTGCCCTGCCCTCTTCAGGTGGGTGGAGAGGTCCTTCCTCAAGTGGAGGAGTTCAAGTATCTCGGGGTCTTGTTCACGAGTGAGGGAAGAATGGAGCGTGAGATTGACAGGCGGATCGGTGCAGCGTGCGCAGTGATGCGGTCGCTGTATCGGACTGTTGTGGTAAAGAAGGAGCTGAGCCGAAAGGCAAAGCTCTCGATTTACCGGTCAATCTTCGTTCCCTCCCTCACCTATGGTCATGAGCTTTGGGTAATGACCGAAAGAACGAGATCGCGGATACAAGCGGTCGAAATGAGCTTCCTCCGCAGAGTGGCTGGGCGCTCCCTTAGAGATAGGGTGAGGAGCTCAGTCACACGGGAGGAGCTCGGAGTAGAGCCGCTGCTTCTCCACGTCGAGAGGAACCAGTTGAGGTGGCTCGGGCATCTGTTCCGGATGCCTCCTGGACGCCTCCCTGGGGAGGTGTTCCGGGCACGTCCCACCGGGAGGAGGCCCCGCGGAAGACCTAGGACACGCTGGAGGGACTATGTCTCTCAGCTGGCCTGGGAACGCCTTGGGGTCCCCCCGGACGAGCTGGAGGAAGTGTGTGTGGATAGGGAAGTCTGGGCGTCTCTGCTTAGACTGCTGCCCCCGCGACCCGGCAACGGATAAAGCGGAAGAAAATGGATGGATGGATGGACATAAATATAGCGCCACCTAATGGATGAATACTGGCCATTCTATCTGCCATAGTTTGTCATGGGCTCTACTTTCAATGTACATTTTGACAGTTTTTGGATGAGTACATTTTGAAATATTTGAGCAACACTTTGTGGATGTGAGTGTGTGCCATAAAACGTATTATTTTGCATCAAAAACACTTTCTCATAATGTGTCGTTGCTGTTTTCTAACATGTGATCCTGGACATGTTTGAGGAGATGCTAAAGTCAAACTAAATAGTTATACAATCACTTTTCGGCAGTTCGTCTGTTTTCACAAACACCTCATTTTCTCATTTTTTTGTCTAAGACTGGTGCTTTTTGTCACACTCCCCTCTTTTCGACTGGAGATCACAGGAGAACGAAACAAACCAAGAACAAACTTCTTTTTGCTGCTGAAAGTAGACAGTCCTGTCTTTCAGACTCTGGTTTCATATTTTTCATAGCACACAATATTCTGTGAGTCTTAAAAATCAGTGAAAGTGGGGTTGACGCGCACATCCAATACTGAGCAGCGTGCAAAAAAAGTCGATAATAGAAAACATGAAAAGAAAAGGAGATGACTCTGCACAGCTTTTAGCTCCCAAGAGTTTTTAATGTTATCACCACAAGATGTGACGTTTCGGGTCACTACCCTTCATCAGACATGTCTGATGAACTCTTGAACAAAAACTCTTGGGAGCTAAAAGCTGTGCAGAGTCATCTCCTTTTCTTTTAAAAATCAGTGAAGTCATCAAAATATGGCTGGCAGTCAATGAGAACCTCTTTTTCGTGTTAAAAAATTACATAAAATTATAAAACAGTCACATACAGATGATAAAACGGTCACATACAGATTATACAACAGTAACACACAATTTCATAAAATTACGGATTATAAAAACAGTTACATTTCACTGAAGATGTCTCAATCTGGATCTAAAAGCATTCAAGGAAATAAGATCAGATCATTTCTAGTCTTTTTGCAACACGTTCCATGTAGAAGGAGCAGCAAAAACAAACGTTTTTTTTTCCCAGTTCTGTGCAAAAGGAACAGAGAGCAACAAACGATCATTTGATCCAAACATGAACATGTCTCTGTGAGTAAACGACAGATATAAGAGGGCAGCAGACCAAGGCTTAGAAACTAAAGTGCACCAGAGTCCAAACCTTCTGTGGACAAAGATCCCACTCCAGAATATCATTCACAGTGAGGCTTTGCAGTTTATAATGAATGAAACATTTAAAAAACATTTTGTCTTATATTTAAGCGCAGTCTTACTGTTGAAACTGTGTACAACATTACATTAAATATACTTCTTTAGGAATGAAACCTCTGCCTTGTTTTTGATGAATACTTCGGCTTACTACGTTACTGTGTGGTGTTGGTCATTTGTGGTGGTACTTGGAGAGGCAAGTATTTTCTGAGGGGGTACTTGGTGTGAAAAGTTTGAGAACCACTGCTTTAGAAGATTTTTGTTTAAGTTGTTTGACACTTTGTAGTAAAGTGTTCCTGTCTTCCCTGTGGCACAGCATATCAACACAGATTTAAAATAAAAAACACACCTCTACAGTGTGTAGACATCTTATTTGGTAACATTTGCATCACATCAGACTGCACTATCCTGAGACTCACTTCAGATTTATTTGTAAGTGAGGGGGGGGCACATGAGAGACAACAGGATGCAGTCAGCTAATCCTCAGGAGTCAAACCCACCCACCACTAGCTAATCCTTCAATTCACACAAAACATGTCTGCCGCGCTCTAAACTCACAGCTCTCTTCCAATTTCTTCTCTTCGACTTGTTAGAAGTTATGAAGTCTGTGAGGCTTATTGTCATAATCTGTATATTTACATCAAAACTTAAAACAACTGCCATGTACAGTGACACAATTAGGAATGTTCTTGTTTTTATTTACTATTAGTAACTACTCTGAATTAGAGAGGTAGTGAATAGATATACAGTATATAATAATCCATTTAGTTGTGACTTGATGTTAATTCATTTATGACAGTTACAGTGTACCTTTGGTTGTTATTTTGGATTTTTTTTAAGTTTAAAATTTTAAAGTAAACAATTAAAGTTCATTTCTGTAAAAATAAGCAGTAGACATAACATACTATTGTAAATAGCTAACCATAAGTCTTGGGTGGATTATAAATAGAGCAATCAATGACACCATACAGCAAACAAAAATAGTGAACAGCATGAAGAAGTGAATGGAACACTGCACACAGACAGTGAAAGAAACGTTGCAAGTGTTAGTAATATTCTTTATGGCCTAATAAAAGTTTCAGCAGCAGAAGTCCTGCGCTAGTAAGCAGGGTGTGGACTGTCTCACACAGTCCACGCCCTGTGATGAAAAAACCACATTTAACAAACAGAGTGTTATGTGAGGACAAAACAGCCCCCCACTACACCAGGGGACGCATGAGCCTTCACCACAAAAGTATGTCCTAAGACAGGGTTTGTGTTTTTAGGATCACTTTTATGATTTGTGCGCTACTGTACAGGGACATAGTGAGAGCCATTTCACTTATTTGACTGTGTCAAACACGCAGATTAGATTTGTTGGAGAAAGGGTGGACAAACAGGAAACCATGTGCTGATGTGATACAACACCAACAAGAAGGGCCAAAGTTGGGTCCTTTGGAGGGAGCAGGCCTTCCTTGTCCTGGCTCAGATATGGTTCAGATTACAGCTATATTTAGTAAACTTGAGTGAAGTGCACCATTCTTGTCCCTGTTTTAAAATTGAAATGAGATCATTGAAACGCATCGCGGCTCATTGCGCACATATTTTCCGCCCATTGACAAGCGTCCGCCTGGCTCACAAACAGGACTCTCTAGCGGCTCATATGTTTCTGAATAAGGATTCTTTTTGGACGATTTAAAGATCAAAACAGAGCTTAGACTCATCTGTTGCATAGATTGCATGCCTCGCAAACGGCAACTGCTGAGAGGAGGGGTGGAGATCGGATCGCACGTGCTTGACTCGAACCATCAATGTAAATCGGTGAATCTCTCCATCCCTAGTGGAAACGTCTGAAAATAAGGGCACACCCAGGATATCATAATTTTTCAGAGGACATAATGTCTTCAGAAAAGATAAATCACTAACTTCCAATTAAGTTTTAATAAGGCCCGAGCGCCAAACTGGCGTAAGGGAGTGTAAGGAGCAACAACGACTCCGCCGCGGCCGTTTCACCAATTTGGCTCGAAATCACTCCACATCGTCTAAACACATGGAGCAGGGCTCGACATTAACAGTTGTCCGCTTGCCCGGGGCAATTATAACTTGTAATGGGGAACACTGGAATGTGCTGTTCAGGAATCTCTTGTGTATGTTTGTACCTTCAGCAACCTCAGTGGGGCTCGCATCAGCAGGGGGACTGCCCCGGCTCCTGTCTGCAGAGCTGTGAAGGATGTGGACTAACATCAGCCTTTTCAGTGACAACAGGTCTGTCTCTCTCAGTCGAAGCTCCAACTGTCGAAGCGTGGAAAGTCCGGGCTGGCTGGTCAGCACCGTCACCTGGACAGAGCAGCAACAACAGTCACATTTCTTGTACAGCCCATGAGAATTTCGGCTTTAGCACAGTGGGTAATGGATAGGGGCTTAAGCCACCAATATCCTACTTTCAACTAAGAAGAAAACTAAGAAACAAGCGCATTCACTTTGCACATTAAACGGTACAAATGCTGATATTTTCACCATGTTTATGACCTAACGCACACTCCAATAGTGTCATAGGCAGCTCTACCCAAAGCATCTGCAGCTCTTTACTAACAGGTGCCAGGAAGAAAAAACTTTACCAAACTGAATACAAAAATAGACCAAAAAAGTTATTCAAACGTGTTTTTCCTCATGTCACACCGGCTCTAAGAATTCTGTTTTTACAATTGTAATTGTAATCTGAAATTATATTACGTTTTCTGTCTGGTGAGATTGAGGCGGGAAGGGCATTATCCCAGTCGTCCGCAACAGTCTTACACAGGGCTCTTGGCTTGGACACAGTGGCCTGCTGTCCCCTCTTCTTTGGCCAGTGCCAGGACAATGGGGCTAGTGTGCGCAGGGAGAAACAAGAAGCAGCATTTAGGCCTCTGCTTTACAGGCTGCTGCTTTGTTACAAACGTGAAGGTTGATGGTGCTCGTTAAATATGGGGCAGGGATGATGTTGGGGAATCATTGGATGGTAAAATTAGAAAAAAGATGAGCAAGACTTGGAAGTTGTTCAACAACAAAAAAGTGATATCAAGTCTGATATCATCAGACTAAATGGTTTAAACACAAACCATCCTTCTATCGTTTTAATATATAAGGGCAAGTGAATGAAACACATCCTTTATTTGCAACAGAATGAGGAAAACATTTTGTAAAGAATAAATAACTAAATCTCAATATGCTGTTGATAACAGAGTCACTTTCTCTGTTTAATAACAAAAATATTGTTTGGGAATGTCTCTAGTCAAATTGCGTTATTTACACCTGTGACAAACTTTTGGAAATAAAGTGATGTTATCTGGGTTGCCAATAAGGTTTTTTCTACCAGGGTCACGTAAAATCAGCCTATTCATGCCGCAATGCAATCCTTTCCGCTTAAAAATGATGCTGTGTGCTATGTAGGAGATGACACAGCAGGCCTTAGAGAAAACAAAGACAGTCACTGTTGATTACTGGATGTTCAATCAGTAATTGCATCTATAGGTCATGGCCCAAACATTTAAGTTTAAGGTATTTCCACTGCGCGTGATCATCATAAACACTGTAAAAAAATAATCTAACTGACTTGAATGATAACATGAAAAAAGAGTAGCCTTTATTAGACAATTAAAGTAATTTCTAGTATATTAAATAGGTGTAAAAAGCAATAAAAAAAGTATATTAAATAACTGTAAAAAGCAATAACAAAAGCATACAGGGAATGAGTAGCCTTTATTAGAAAATCGATATATTTTCTCTTTGGTTGGGATTGGCTTTTTGCTTCGACAAATCCCTTTTCAAACCAAATCGATGGACATTAAGAACTGAAAAAAATACCATTAATTGCTATTAATCATGACATTAATGCGAATAATCCATAATTATAATTATTTGACACCACTAATCACCGGCTCTGGTTACGGTTGCGGTTAAAATGGACCTACGCAGCCACAGTTGCTGGTACACTCGCGCGTTCCCCATGCAAAGTTTTGAAGAGAATGTTGTAATCCCACAACCAACCACATGATGGCGATCTCACAGGAGTTGCCTGAGAAACCAAAGCGGTCCAATTTACGCTGCTACATTCTCCTCTTCAGAACAAAAACAGCAAATTAAGCTGTTTGAGCTCATTACATGTGTATCTAGTGCAGGTTTATGTGATAGTTCTATGGACTCATTACTTCATAAGTCATTTCAACTGTGATGCTGTGAATAAAGACACAGTTCTTGTTGGAAACATAGTTATTGTTACATTCTATTCAGCACAAGCAGCAAAACAATAAGTGGTAAATATCTGAGACCAAACATGAACGATTTACAAATGCAGGAGGAATGCAACAGACGCTATAAGATAAGCTACAAGTGCAGATTTAAACAAAGACAGGCGCAGGAACAGTGCAAAAGTAGCGACTGTACAGTTTATAAGTTGGATATGCAACAGAACTGAACAGTCCACAGTCTCCGTGTATAGCAGGCTCTGAGCCATGAACCTAAACTACTGTTCCTTCGGTCCCTTCGAAGTACGAAGCGATCTGGTCCGAAGTGCCTCGTCCAGGCTCCCTGCAGCCGCTTCATGCCTCTATCCCAGTGTCTCCCAAAGTGGGGTCCGCGGCCCCCTGGTGGGCCGCGAGGGTACTGCAGGGGGGCCGCGGGAGGTCATAAAAAAATAAATAATAATAATATAATTATTTATTGTTAAATTTATAATGTTCTGTTTGTAATATTAAAATATTTGTGTTCATTATTTGACTTGAATAATCCACTGTAATCATTTTTGTATTACAATGTTTGTAGCAGAGGCTATTTCCCCAAAATAAAATAACCAGAAGAGCCTATTCTTAATGTTGTCTTCTTGGTTATTATTTTGGGGGGCCACGCAGACCCGTCAGATTTTTAAGGGGGCCTCAGTGTTACTGAGTTTGGGAACGGCTGCTCTATCCAAACACACACACCGACCAATCACAGTACAGCTTCTTTGCGGCGGCTGCGTAGTTAGACATTTTTGAGGGTGCGCGGCAGGCTATGCAAGGGTCTTACGGTGATTCTTGTGCTGCGCGACTATACACTAGGCTTAAAAGTGCAGGATATCGATAAGTGTGCAGGGAACATAAATGTTGTTTTATGTCTGTATTTGTCTGTGCACACTGGAGACTTTTTGCTAATGTATTCCAGTGTGGTTTTCTACTGCAAATGGCAAATAAATAAACTGAACTGAACTGAACTGAACATTTATACAAAGTGACGAATGCAGCTTAAGCAGAAGTTCAGATTGGTAGACTACCCATGCACATCATCGCACAAGCCTGGCCCTTCCTTCCATAGCCTATCAAATCAGTTCTGTAAACTACTTGGCCAAGTGTGCCAATGATGCCAACGCTTAAAAGCAAGACACCGCACACCAAACACCCTTTCAAGCTGCAACCACCTCCTCCCACCTGCTGCTAACCGAAGTACAGATGATGGGTGAGCAACCTTCCTTTGTCTTGTCTCTGTAGTCTCTCCAGATTGAAATATAATGGGCTAATCATAAAGTGTTCATACTTCGTCAGTTTCTCGTCAGTGCAGTGTACACCATACACTTATATTCCTCCCCTTAGGCTCCACAAGTTCAAAGTAGTGGGAATACTACCTTCAAGCGTAAGCGTCATTGGTTGCTTTTTGTTTGCAATTTTTGCTCGTCTATATGCAACCACATACAATGTGGAATGAGAACTGGCGCACGAGTTGTAACTGATGCGCAAACGCCCAGCAGATGAGCGTCATCATGGTCACACGCGCCCATGGTAAATAAAAAGTAACACACTACAGACAACACTGGACATAACTGCAACATGGATTTTAAACAGCCACATTTTCACATGGTTGAATAGGAAAATTAATAAATTGTGAGCAGTTGTGGGGAAGAGCGTGTGTATGCATGCTGACCTCCACACAGCAGTTGCTTTGCTTGGCCTGGTGTCTTTGGAACTGCTTGTACTGTTGCAGACTGTCCGTCACAGCCTGTCCCATGAGCTGTGCTCCGGTGTGGGCCCTGCGCACGCAGCCCTCCCCTGGGAGCGAGCGCAACTCCTCCACACATGAGTGGAGGCGCACTAGGTTCCCTTGCACCGGCTGTAACACACGCAATTGACATTTTACAAAATGATTGGTGTCATTCTCAAATAACTACACAATAAAGTCTCAACAAAACAAAAACTTTCATTCCCCTTAAACTGCTGCTTCAAAGTCACAAAATGAGTTAGTCCAGCTTTAAGCCAGTGATTCTCAAGCAGGAGTCCTTAGTATAATAATAATTCTGAGATGCACTTTAGGGTAGGGGTGGGAATCTTGAGGCACCTCACGATTCAATAACGAGTCAGAGGCTGTGGTTCGATTATAAATATATGTATGCACTTTTTCCACATTCAGAGTTAAATTAATTTCCATCATATTGTATTACCTTCATGAAAATATCCATTGGAATGGATATGCATGAACATTTAAACATCTAAACTTTAGTGTACCACTCAAGGTGCTTTTTACTAATACTTCAGTACCAACAGCTAAAAAGGAAAATTCCTTTCGTAAATCACTTGGCCTTCTGCAGTGACGTTGACAGATTACCCAAAGCATCCCTGATGGTTTTCTGTAATGTAATATCATAATATTGAAATTTCAATTTAGTATTCAGGTAATAACCTGGTGGGAAAAATATGGAAGCAATTCAGTAATAAATGTGAAAAAAGAAGTACGTACTTTTGTCATTTCTGTAATTGCGGTGTCGTAGAGCTAAGTACTACCCAATTCTAAACTGTCAATTAATATAACCTTCTAGACATATACACTTTTGATGGGAATGCAAATACCCTGAATATTTAAACAAAATGAGTATTCTTCTTTTTCTGCCGTTTGTGGGGTTTTTTCCAAGTCCAATCACAATATGCTGGTTATATGTTGGATGTCCATACCACAAAGGGCAGCAGGCACTCCTGCTGCCGGCTGACGGCATACACACTGAGCAGGGGGATACGGCTGGGCCCCTCTAGAGCTGCAGCCAGAGCCAGCACGTTCTCCAAGGCCTCACAGAGCACCCGGCGGGTAGAGGACCACCAGGGAGGCAGCGCGTCCACCACTAGCACCCGGGCAGGCTGACGGAGATAAGAGTCAGGACTCTTGGAGACCCCAGACCCTCTACGCTTCTCCATCTGCAAAGAAATGGGCAAGAAAAGTCAAATCTGGGGTACCTGACCACAAAATGTCATAAAACCTTGGTCTGTAAAAATGTGCTGTATGAATAAATATGACTTATTTATTTGTATTACTTGCATTATTTGTATGAAAAGATTTATGATTGATTTGAATGATTGATTGAAAACATATACAACTCAATTACAAATCTAGCCATGAATAAAACATTGCTTTTATGCCATTGTAATGTTTTGTAGCAGCTTCACCTCTACCTGAGTCTTCAGTGTCGGATTGGGTCTAAAAACAGTCGCAGTGATGCAACAGTCTGGGGGAAAAAAAGACAGACTTTAGGCAAAACATTCAAAGCGCATAAGTAAGGGATAATGTTGTAATGTTCTGTAACATTATTTTGAAAAGACTCTTATTTTGAAGGCCAGAAGTACCCACCGGAAACGGTATGTGCAAAAAACGTTAGCAGATATACTATACGCAATGTCAAGAGGTACCGGTTGGGTGTGTGAATAAACGAACACAAAGAGTGAATGGACATTACTTTGTTCACTGTTAGCCAGGCACAACATGGTGTCAGAGTGACCTACCGAACCACGGACCTTCTATAACTCGAGAAAAGGGGAAGAAAAAGAAAAAAGAAGATGGAGGCTTATGGCGTACCTGCTCCGAGAATGGACTGGGAATCGTCAAACCTACCCGATGCATGGCGCCGTTTCAAACAACATGTTGAATTAATGTTTTCCGGACCACTCAAAAGTAGGTCAGAGGAACAAAAATGCAGTTTTCTACTGTTGTGGATCGGGGACAAAGGACGGGACATAAGTAACACGTGGTCTCTCAGTGAAGATAATGCTAAACTCCTAGCAACGTATTATGATGGTTTCTCCGCATATCTAACCCCAAAAGCAAACCCCATATTTGCCAGATATAAGTTCCATGAAAAAACACAAGATAGCGGTGTGTCCTTTGAACATTTTGTAACAGATCTGAAACTCCTCGTTAAAGACTGTGGCTATGACAAAAGCGACGAAATGGTCAGGGACCGCATAGTGTTTGGAACCAACTCCCCACATGTCAGAGAAAAGCTACTCAATCAAGGACCGGAGCTAACACTTGACAAAGCCATAGATATAGCCCGCGCCCATGAGCTAGCCAAATCACAGCTGAAAGCCATGGCTAACGACAACCATGAAGTACATGCTATACGTCGTAGAGGAGGGAAACCAGTGACCCCAGCACGAACCTACAAAACAAATGAAAACGCAAGGTACCAAAGCAAAGTTTGCCCAGCGTGTGGTGGACTCCACGAGAAACGTGCAGATTGTCCAGCTAAAGGAAAGCAGTGTCTGAAATGTAAAAAATTCAATCACTATGCAAAAGTTTGCAGGTCTAAACCAAACTTTGAAAGACAATCAGGGCACAAAGAGGTGCACACTGTCCAAGAAGTTGATGATTCTGATTCAGAGCTGTTCATAGACACTATAGCAGCTGGAGACGACAATGAAGACAGTGCATTCGCTGACATACTACTGGGTTCAAACAAGGTAAAACTAACATTCAAGCTAGACACAGGGGCACGAGCAAACATCATACCTCTCAGTGCTTTTGCATATCTAAAAGCACCATTAAAGAAGGACAAAGATAAACTGTTTGGCTATGGGGGCCACCCTCTCAAAGTCAATGGACAATGTGAACTGACAAGCAGATATAAAGACAAAATAACCGAACAGACATTCCACGTTGTTGATTGCAATGGTCCACCAATATTAGGCTTCAAAGCATGCAAAGCACTTGGTCTAATAAAAGTTGTCTATGCAATAACAGAAAACACAGAAGCTGAGCAACCCACCATGTCACATGACATCATGAGTGAGTTCTCGGACGTTTTCAAAGGAATTGGAGAATTCCAGGGGGAGTGCAGTTTCAGAGTTGATTCAAATATCTCACCAGTCGTTTGCCCACCAAGAAGAGTACCCTTTGCCCTCAGAGATTGCCTTAAAGTGGAGCTCGAAAACATGGAAAGGGACAAAATACTACAAAAAGTCACAGTGCCCACCAAATGGGTCAATGCACTGGTCATTTGTGAAAAAGCCAAAACACAAAAGCTACGGGTGTGTCTGGATCCAAGGCCCCTAAACAAAGCTATAATGAGGCCGTACTATCCACTGCCCACCCTCAAAGATGTGACACACAAACTGGCTGGTGCTAAGTATTTTAGCATCCTCGATGCACGTTCAGGCTACAGGGCAATCAAGTTAAGCGAGGAGTCATCTTTTTTAACCACTTTTAACACTATCTTCGGCAGGTATAGTTTCCTCAGACTCCCATTTGGCATTGTATCGGCTCAAGATGAGTTCCAGAGGAGGATCGATGAGACATACGAAGGCCTTGATGGTGTTGCAGGCGTTGTTGATGACATCATCGTGTTCGGGAAAACAAAAGAAGAGCACGATAAAAACCTCAAAGCCATGCTCAACCGCACCAGAGAAAGGGGTGTGAAACTGAACCCAGACAAATGCTGCATCTGTGTCACTGAGGTGAGTTTTTTCGGACATAAACTCACAGCCAACGGACTAAAACCAGATCCACGGAAAGTAAAAGCAATCAGAGAGATGAGACCTCCTGAAAGTGCTGCAGAGTTAGAGACAATCCTTGGTATGGTGAACTATCTTGCTAGATTTGCTCCCAACCTGGCAGAGATGAGTGCACCACTGAGGAAGCTGCTGCACCAAGACACGGAGTTCACATGGCAGGAGAACCACGAACATGCGTTCCAGCAAATCAAAGACACTCTCACTGCTGAACCAGGGCCAGTGCTGGCCTATTTCGACCCAGGAAAAGAGGTAACACTACAAGTGGATGCATCAAAAAATGGGCTAGGTGCAACCGTTATGCAAAACGGTAGGCAAGTTGCGTACGCTTCAAAACTGCTAAACAAAACAGAGCAGAACTACGCCCAAATAGAGAAGGAACTGTACGCTGTTCTCTACGGCTGTAAAAGATTTCACGACTACATTTACGGGCAAAACATTACAGTCGAGTCAGATCACAAGCCACTAGAAAGCATACTACGCAAACCATTAGCCCTCGCACCACCACGACTACAGTGCAGTGCATGCTGCTCGCTCTTCAAAAATACAGCATAACGCTCATTCATAAGCCAGGAAAAGAGATTCCAGTAGCGGACACATTGTCAAGAAAATCACTGGAAGACACTGACAGTTCACTGGTTGAGGCAATGGAAACGCAAGTACATATGGTAACTCGAACAGCACCAGTAAGCTCAAAAAAACTGGGAGATATCAAAACAGCCACAGCCCAGGACGGACAACTCTCTGCTCTCAAGCGCATTATCCAGTCAGGCTGGCCGGAGACACAAAAAAAATGTCCCACACTCGTCAGTGAGTATTGGAACCATCGTGATGAAATCACAGAGACTGATGGACTTCTTCTGAAAGGTGAAAGAATAATAATTCCTCTCTCACTAAGAAAAGACATGTTAAAACGCATACACACAGGACATTTTGGAGTTGAAAAAAGCAAACACAGAGCAAGAGACATAATGTTCTGGCCTGGCATGGGAAAACAGAGTGAGGAGACAGTGTCTAAATGCGACATTTGCCAAACACATCGCAGCTCCAATCAAAAAGAGCCCATGCTGCCTCAAGAAATCCAAGAAGTGCCATGGCAAACTGTCGGAACAGACTTGTTTTCATGGAACTCAGAAAACTACATTGTAATATGTGATTACCTGAGCAGATATTTTGAACTCGAACGTCTGCCAAATATCACCACTGCAGCTGTCATTCACAAAATGAAAGCAGCGTTCTCTCGACATGGCGTACCAGAGAAAGTCATCAGCGATAACGGACCATGTTATAGCTCCCAAGAGTTCAAGCGATTTGCAGAACTTTGGGATTTCCAACACGTCACATCAAGCCCACGTTATCCCCAAAGCAATGGCTTAGCCGAGAAGACTGTTCAAACCGCAAAACGCATTTTGACTAAGGCAAAAGAGGACAAGAAGGATCCATACTTGAGTTTACTCGAGTACAGAAATACACCTGTTGACGGTCTAAAGTCACCTGCTCAGATCCTCATGAGCCGCAGGTTACGTTCCATCTTGCCCACAACGACAACACAGCTGCGCCCTCAGGTCACCCCACAGAGCTTAGTGCATGCAAGGAGAGAGGAGTGCCAGTACCGCCAGAAACTACACTACGATACTTCTGCACGACCCCTACCCACACCATGCACAGGGGCACCAATCCACTACCAGCAGGAAGATGGTAGGTGGAAACCTGCAACTATCATTCAACCAGCAGAGACCCCACGCAGCTACCATATCAGAACCAGCGACGGTCAGACCCTACGACGCAACCTACGCCACCTTCTTAGCACCCGAGACAAATCACCTACAGAGGCAACTCGACAAAAGGACACAACTGCTGAAGATTCAAGCCCAGGGATGCCGTCTCCCCATCGCACTCCAAGCACAGGCATTGACCCCTGTATATGGCCGTGTCATAAAACCAAGGCATATTCTAAACTTGTAATGGATTATAGACATGGTATTGTTGTAGGAGAGATTGGTAATATAACAACTACATGTTCTGTGTAATGCAATGTTCCTGCTACTACTTCTCTTTGCCATAGCACTAGAATGTTATCATTATTGTTCAGTACTAAGAACTATTTTGTTGTTGAAGGGAGATGTAATGTTCTGTAACATTATTTTGAAAAGACTCTTATTTTGAAGGCCAGAAGTACCCACCGGAAACGGTATGTGCAAAAAACGTTAGCAGATATACTATACGCAATGTCAAGAGGTACCGGTTGGGTGTGTGAATAAACGAACACAAAGAGTGAATGGACATTACTTTGTTCACTATTAGCCAGGCACAACAAATGTATAGCATACAGGTCATTATCGGAAAATAAGTACCGACAGGGCGAAGCTTCCGCCCTGAAGGTACTTAACCGCGGGCAGGCAGTGTGGCTTTGACAATTGTGGCTATGCTAGCAACAGTTAGGCTGGCAACTTCCAAACTAGAACTCTCTGGAACTGCATGAAAACTGAACAAAGAATTCTGAACATCAGCGGTGAGTGACCCAAACATAAACCTAACCTAAATCCATAATTCGATCCTCTGCAAATGTGTCCGAAAATGTGCCGGTATCTTAAAATGTGCCGGTATCTACTTCCGGGTTTTTCGAGATCGCCTTTTCTCGCATTACATCAGTGTTTTTGTCATGAAAACGTAAACGGAAAATTCTGAAAACTTCCGTGCACTTGTATTAAGACTGGATATGTATAATTCACTCTCCGATAAACATTTCATTGCGTTGATTGATTGGCATTTGCGTTTATTGAGCGGCCAGAACTACTTCCGGGTTTTTCACGATTGCTTTTTGACGCAGAGAAATGGGTTAGTATTTTTGTCATGAAGACAAGACCAGAAAATTCTGAAAATTTCCGTGCACGTGTGTGAAGAATGTATATGTATAAGTATTCTCCGATTAACATTTAAGTGTGTTGATTGAGCGTGGCTAGCTCAGGAGTGGCCGGAACTACTTGCGGAGTTATCCACGCATTTGAAAGACAAGTACAGAGTGCGTTGCCATGGGCAGCGGTCATTATTGTTTTGAGAGGTCCGTTATAGAAAATAATGACCGGTAGAACGTTTTGAAATTACATTCAAATCAATGGAGCATTCTACTGCTGCTGTGAGGAGCCGTATAATAACACATTATATTAGCCTCTACTTTTTTTGCAGCAGCAGCAGGTCAACTAGGCTGGAACACTCAAGGAGACATAATCAGCGCTTTTAGTATAAAACTCACACTATAATTCGTTTCGTGTTCTCAGTGCTGTTATGTTGTATAATGTATGCTTTATTTATGTATTACTTTAGTCGGAGGATAAGCCTTTAGAGATGAGGCAGTTTTTGAGCAGGTCCTAAAGTGCTCAAAATGACAAATACAGGCAGACAGTAAAGCGGACAAAAACTAGCATAATGCGTTGGAAAGAGGACTAGATGGATCAGAGGGTGGGATGGGGGGGTTTTAGACATGCATGTATACAATTCTCACATCATATAGTGCTTAATTTTATTTTCATTGGGATACATCTGATCTGGCATACTATCTACTCTATAATCTAAAACATGTAGGATGATTGTGTAATTTTTTTACTAAGTACAAACACCAAAAAAGAAACTTCCGTACATGAAAAATTTTTTATTCTTTATTCTGAATCGGAGTCTCTTCAGCTGAATAGCGGTTCACTTTTCGCGGTCTTGCAGATTTTTTTTTAGCATTATTTTCACTGTATATGAACTTGCGATGTTTATCCTGATTGGCTAAGGAAGAACCAGCGTATTGTGTTCTGCGTCCTGATTGGCTAAGGGGCAACCTCCATGCCGTGTTTCCTGCACATCGCAGCATTCAGCTTGACAAATGTAAATCAATGTCGGATTGCTAGCAGTGTGACTGTAAGTGCTACATGCAATTTTTTCCTTGACAAAACCATGGACTAAATCCATAACATGGTTAGTGCTAAAAAGTTGAACTTCTGGACATGTTGCAACGATGACAGCAAAGACGAGCATGGTGTGGAGCCCAGGCCATTGAAGAGTAATTTTCACGCAGCACTAAGCCCATATTTTTCAAGAAAATTTACAATTTTGTTTTTTAGATTTCAAAAGGCTATAACTTTAAAGTGGTTTGAGATGAAAGAAAATTGTAAATGAGAAATATCTTCAGTATGAACCAAACTTTGGGATGGATGTTGATTCGTCATCTAACTTGCATATTGTGACGTCATCCGGGTGGCGGCCATTTTGGAAAATGTAAATTATCGTATAAAGATTTAAAAAAGCTGTAGTTTGAGAGTGTGTTTTGAGATCAGGGAACACTCTCAACAGTCAATGTGAAATATTTTTACTATGAAAACACAATTTGGGATAGAAATAAATTCACTGATCCAATGTTAATATTATATTTTAGCACTGGTCAGCTGCCATATGGAACTGTATTATGTATTAGACCTTCATTGATCAAGATGGCACTGCTGTTTACCAGTTATGAAATCAATATTATTATTTCAATATTACCCTTTCAAAAGACCTGGTGGGCATACTGTACTGTTTGTCTCAGTGGAAATGAGGCTCCAGATGCGTTCGAGCGTCAAAAAGCACGCACGGACTGCTCAGTAGAGACGCACGGACTGCGCAGGAAAGTCGAAGGGGAGGAGCAGGAACAGATAATAGACGCACGCAGGAGATGAATTTTGCTGAACCTTTGGCGGTCTGATCGAGCAGACTGAAAATACTCGTAAACAGCCAAAATAGGAGCTACATCAGGACTAAACCAGGGTTGACAAAAGGGTCATAGTACTTGTTAACATGTGAGTTTTCATGCTCACGTGACTTTATGCAACTGCTTCAAGTGTGTTCGCCGATGCGGAAGTACCGTTTAAAGTGATTGTCTGGAGTTTGTCAGAAAGACAGACAGAGAGGTACTTGATTTGAAAAAAACGACGCAAGCTCCCTCCCACTTCCTTTCCGATTGGTCTACGCCTACGTTTCCGTAACACTTTGAAATGTTAATCAGAGAACACATTATACATATACATTATTAATACACATGCACTGAGGTTTTCAGAATTATTTGTGAACGTTTTAATGCACAAAAAAAGCGATCGCGGCAAACCAGGAAGTGCTATTATCACGAATTGCACATTATAGGACACATCTGCAGAGGATCTGATTATGGATATAGGTTGAGTATATACATAAGTACCTCAGCGCGGATGTTCAGAATTCTTTGTTCAGTTTTCATGTAGTTCCAGAGCCTAATAGAAGCTTGATTCGGAGGCTCCGCAAAAACAAACAACTGTGCATGCGCGCAGCTGCGAGCATCAGCGCCAATGATTGACAGCCCTTGGCATGACTCGATTGGTTAACCTCGACGGCACCGTGGATTCTGAACTATAGCTAGGAGCAGGGAAGGCGGGACTTGCCCGTAATATTAGAATTAATAAAATTACTTATTTTATATCAACATTTAAGGCCAGGAGGTCAATTTAACACATTACCTCAAATTTGTAATTCATTTAGAGTTACAGACTATAACTTTAATAATAAAATAAACTTATTGCGCACCTCCGTGAACATATACTACTGTTATATACAGTCTGTGGAAGGTCTCTGAACACAGACAAGCTGCAAAGCTGCATTATTAGAGAAGATCTTTACACAAGAAGCCGCTAGCTAAACTCTGTTAGCATCAAAGCCCGCCGGCTACTTCCGCCACTTCCGTGCGCGCCAGGACTTCTGGTCTGAAGACCCCTGCGTCTGAAAACTAGAGAATGTGCGTCTGGTGAGCGAGGCTTCAGCGTTCCAGCGTTGACGGTCTGAAAGCAGCATTATGGCTGCGTGGTTGCTGAGCTGTGTCAAAGCGGCCACAGTTGCTCCCGGGTTTAGAGCGGAGGATGTGAATCCCGTTCGAGTACGTAACGCAAACAGTCTGCGGTCACACACTTCACAGAAATTATATTTTCAGCAAATTCGCGGATCCGCAGATAATTCTCATCACTGGCTTATCTTGATGCATTTCATCGGTCAAGAGAATTGATCAATGAAGAGAATTGGTCAAAAAAAGAAAAGACGTGTCTGCTTTCCCGGCCTTAATGGGTTGAAAAAAAAAAAATGAAATGAAAAAAAAATACATATATGCATACACACACACAATAAGTGAACAATTCATAATTGAATAATAATAATCATTATACTAAGAACAAACAGCATGTCCAACAAAAAGGATGTGGTGATGATCCAGGACACTTTAACATTCTACAACATGTATGGACATTTTTTTTAACATGTGTTCTACATTCTTTATGTGTTTTAACTGTTGATTCTTTGATCTGTGTTGGTGATTTCAATTGTTTTGTTAAGTCCTCTGAGATGACTTCTGTTGCGGTTTAGGGCTATACAAGAATGAATTGTATTGTGTAATAATGAGAATTATTATGTAAAACTGTGCTGCACATTAAACCTTTGACGTTATTAGGATTAAAAGCATACATTTTTGAACAACAGAGCTATATATCCATATAATATCAAACAAAAACTTGTGAAAGTCTGTGAATTTAGCTAAATATTTTTAGAAACTACTTTAGTGTTTACTATTTCAGAGGCTAGTTAAGCTAACAACGTATGCTAACACTTACCTTCAAATGCTCTTTGACCACATTTTGGATAAAACAAATTAAGCAATCTTTTGTCAATACAACGTCCACAGTGTTGCTCTGGGAAGAATTCTTCAGTCTTTTTCACAAGTAAAACCTGTGAAATATTGGTATTGAAAGAAACTGTATGAGGGTAAATCTGGTTAGCTGTTAGTATGCACTGATGCTAACAACAGGAAACAGTAACAGAATGCCCTTTTTTTGGGATGGCATTCAAAACCATAAATTATTATTTTTATTATTATTATCATTATTATTTTTAGGAAGAGTTTACCGAGTGAAGTGTGCTATGTAATTTGGTTTAACCTTTTAGACAAACAAATAAAATTTAATATCTGATCAAAAGATATGGAAGATAATCTTTTCTAGTTTCAGGCAATGGGTCTTCAGTGTGTCTAAATGGAAAATACACTATTTATTTTTGAAGCAACAAAAAAGAGCAAATTTGCAATAAAACCAAAAAAAAATCATTTCAGGGCCACCAAACTGAAAGGTCTGAGTACTTTTGCGTTCATTACATTTTCTATTTTTGGAGGGAAATGGAAAATTAAAAAAAGCTATTTTGCACTTTCAGGAACATGGTTTTTTTTCATTGCTTATAAGACCTGTAAATTATAATAACCGGTTATTATAATTTGGGAACTGCAATAATGAACCTTTTTTATTACGTATTTAATACATTTCGGCGTCAATCGATTACCCGGGAGTGAAACAAGTTTGTTTACTGAAGAAAGCCCTATTCACACAAGATTAGTTTTACCTGTGGACCCCTGGTAATTTGTGATAATCGCGGAGGACGTCTGAGATCTTAGTCCCGTGCGAATGCGAAGTAATAATTCCGCCGCATATGACCTCCTTGTCCAAACACAGACTGTGATTAATCTAGTAATATTAATCTAGTGAATCTACATGTCAGCGATTGTGATCGCTATTGCTGCTTTCTCTATACAATACAATACAATACAATTTATTCTTGTATAGCCCTAGGTCACAACAGAAGAAATCTCAGAGGACTTAACAAAACCATTGAAATCACCTACACAGGTCAGAGAATCAACAGTTAAAACACATGAAAAATATAAAGCACACACAGAAGAAAATGTCCATACATGTCCCTCCTGTATCAAGAAGGAAAAACTCTTAAAAAATCCAGTGGGAAAAAGTGAGAAACCTTGGGGAGAACTAGGGAAACCGACAGGGAGACACATTTGAGAAAGGGATCCGCTCCTCCGGACGGACAGGCTAATGATCTAGGACCTAAGCTAGCTACAGAACGTGGACCAGTGGCCGCTGAATGTGGACAGGTCCGGTGCAGGACTTGAAGCACTCCCAGGCGGGTCGGGCGGGGCAGTCCGCAGGTGTTGATGGAGGAGGCCAGGCTCAGAGATCCCGTCATCGTACCATGAAACAGACAATGGGACAACGGGTGAATAGCAATGAACAAACTACAGTCAAAATCCTAATAATGCTAAACACATAAAGTAGTGCTCAAGTTACCATACTTCTCCCAGCAAACTGTCTCCCTATGCAGCTTGGCTGACAGTCTGAGGAGTTTAGCCTTCCCTGAGTCTTACCTTCCTAGCCATATGCTAAACTAAAGAGGACTGTTTTAAACCTAGCCTTGAATAAAGAGAGCGTATCTGAAAGGAGGTGAGACAGCAGCAGCCACTGCTAGACTAGCCCAGGCTACGGCACCAAGATTCATGGATTGCACACCAGGTGTGCAAACCGATCCAGGCAAACCTAATTATATATTATATATCATATATACCATACATATTATATATAATACATAACATAACATACAGCATAATATATAACATAATATACAACATAACACAATACCCAACATAATACATATATCGTATAATATATAACATAATACAGCATATATAAATATAATATATACACCATACATTATATATTACCTAATGATATGCTAAATTAAAATAGAGTGTTTTAAGCCTGGCCTTGAATTTGGAGACCGTATCTGCTTCCTTAACATAAATGAGAAGCTGATTCCACAGTAAAGGAGCTTGGTAGCTAAATGCTCTGCCGCCAACAGTGATTTTTGAGACCTTAGGGACCACCAGACGTCTGGCGTTTTGTGAGCGCAACGCTCGACTTGGTTGATATGACACTAACGTGTCTTGGAGATAGCAAGGAGCCAAGCCATTTATGGCTTTATATGTTAAGAGAAGGATTTTAAACTTTATTCTGCAAACTTTCTGCATTGTTTTTGTCAGTGAGCAGAAGAGTTGCATATACTGTAGCGGCTGTGTACACGGCTGCAGAGTCACGGCTGCTGTTGTCTCAGTGATGTCTAATGTAGAGGACAGTTATGTGTTCACTGACACTAAATGATCAGACTGATGGGTTGCTTTCGTACGTTTACTTTGCACTCTGTGGTAATACAGTACAGACATGTTGATCCAGCCGTAACTATTAGTAGTTGATGCAGTAACAGCTGCATCAACACGTCTGTACAGTATTAGGACAGAGTGCAAAGTAAACATACAAACGCAACCCATCGGTCTGATCATTTTGTGTCAGTGAACACATTACCCTGTCCTCTCCACACTTCTCCATAGACCTCACAGGGAAAGCAGCACCCGCGACTCTGCCGGTTTAAACAGTTGCAATATGCGACTCCTCTGCTCATTGAGAAAATACGACGCAGAAAGTAAAGAGAAAGCGGCAATAGGGGGATCTTGGAGTGACGTCGTTGTTTATAGTTTTCCGCGTCGGTCACGTGACCGGGTGGCAATACAGCATAGACAGCTACCTGGATGCTAGAGAGTTAGCTATTTTTGGACATTTGGAGAGAGGTTTTAGTAAATTAAATGGTCCATTCTTGTTGTGTGGTCGGTTATACGGCCTGCTTGGGACAGATTAAGTATTTTTCTCATCATCCCAGGTCTCATATGGGCTTTGAATTTGTTCAGTTCAGTCTCATATACTTATTTTTAACTTGTCTTTAGATCTCCTCTGATCTTCTTACGGTAAAGTGCTTATATACAGTGCTATTCGCTCACTGAGTCTTTTAAAAGTACTCCATGCTTCTGTATGTGCCGCTCTGTTTTCTTGTCACCCAGCGAGGGGCGCACGCGCACACGGGTGTAAACAAAGATCCTCCTATAGCGATCACAATCACTGACATGCAGATTCGCACGGGATTAGTATTATCACAGGACGTCTGTGTTTGGACAAGTACAGGAGGTAATTTGTATGGGGTAAGGTTACTGTCAATAAAGACGTGCATGTTTAAAAAAAATGCGTGCACATTTATCGGTATTTGTGCATACAAATAATTTATTCATTCATGATTAAGATAATACAAACTCAAAAGACATGGAATTTCGTAGTTAAGAATAAAAAAATATAAAACTATATGCGTGATTTCTTACTTGTGAATACGATTTTTTTTGTGTGCTTGCATTTTCTTCTTTGAGAATACGAATTTCAGCAGTGAGCAAACTGTCAATATTACGTCACTGCTCACAGACATTAACAATCGAGCCTGCGCTAAATTGATCAACTTCATTGCCGCAAATCTAAAACATGGCAGAGGGCAGCAACTCTATCAACGTGGCTCAGAATCAGGTATATAACTATTTTATCATTTTGGTCGCAAATGAATGTGTTGGAAAAGTTATTTCGATAAAATGTGTTCATAAGATGTTTCTGCCCCCCTCTAGAAACGTTTTTTTGGCAGTGTTGTTAGCTCCAATGCTAGTTTTATTCATTTATTCTGGTATTGTTTTATTCAACAGAATATTATGCATTTTACTTCGTTACACATTACATCTGCTTTATTTGTATTGATATGATAAACCATTTAATTAGGCCTGACTTTTTGGATTTTCTGTGTGCTAGGTCCCGCTAGCCGATATTATTAATACGGCCCAAAACTTGCTTAGCATGCTAAATAACAGCATAACTAGCGTTAGACCTATAGAAAATAGGGAATCCGGCGCCTCATCATCTCAGGGACAGAAAGAGGACAGCCAAGGGACAACCAGGCCTTTGCGGGCGCATTCGGTACATCAGGAAATGGCAAGGTATGAATATTGTGTAGACGTCCTGCAGCAATAATATTTGAATAAAATTAAACTGTAATAGCAATGTTATTTGTTTTGTTTTTTTTATCTGGCGGGCAGTACATCCAGTTGACACAAATATTTGACGATAATTTTAATAATCAATTCATCTTTGAGTAATTCTTTCATCTCTAATCTTTTACTTGTTATTTTATCTATGGTTTTTTTCCCTTTCAGATCTTTTCCAGGGTTCTTTCGAAAGGAAGCAAGGGGGAAAAAGTAGTGATGGCAATATGAAGCCCCATGAAGCCTTGAGGGATAGCAGCCTATTACTCGGCCCATGAGTCGAAGGCTCAAGGTGAATCATGCTCCACTACGCCATCATGTGGACAAAGAAATACATAACACTCTTAAGTGCTTACAATGAATGGTGAGATCTAATGTTAAAATGTATATTTACAATCTATGGTCTAACGTGTTGTGTTTGAAATGATGCTTCATGAACTATGAACTATTTGAGTCTTTCAGTCAATTGTGTTGATACAACAAACACATCCAAAGTAATACAGTTCTACAGAAAGTGATTAATGGAGGAAAAACTACCAAGAGGTGGATTAATTAAACTCAACAAACCATTTATTCCCAATAAATAAATACATTTACTTTGCAACACAAAATTTATTATGGGTAGACCAGGATTCGAACGTTATATCTTCTGCTTCGGAGTCCGTCATAGACCGACTGCGCCACACAGCTGTTGTGAAATGTATTATCCAGCGTATTATTACTAATAACTTGAAGCCTTGATATATGAGGTTTTACTAAAGTGAAACGTTTTTAATTGTATTTCATATGAAGTAGTTTCTCTATACTTAGTACAGGACTGCTCCACATCACGCACACACACGTACGCGCACACACACACACACGTACGCACACAGAGGCAGACGGGGACAGCCAATACAGTCTATGGTACAGCCGCGGATCACAAAGCACCTGTCAAAGCAATGCACTCTCCGAACTATATAAAGCACTATATGAACCGTCACGTGGTGCGGCCGCTACGCGAGGCTTCGAACGTCACCACACACGTGACCAATACACGCCTCGACCCACACTTCACAAGAAACGCCCCCAGATTACTCGGTCCACGCTTCGAAGACTCGGTCCGCTCAGCACATCACTAGGAAAAAGCGATTCACTCAGCATCACAGAAAACCAAAGTCCTTCTCAGTTAATTTTGTCTTTTTGGACAGAAAACAGTCAAAAACACCAAAAGGAGAGTATGAGCTAAGACTTCTTTTAGCAGGACTTGGAAAACGGTCTTTGCTTGTTGACGAAATGATGACTCACTCACAGGTATGAAGTGATGGACAAATACTGTACATAGAAAGTATATAACAAAGTTCATTTTGGAACCACAAGTTACTACTTTGCAATAATTTAAGGACAGGAGATGCTAGTAACATCGATTCATTGTCTAATCATTTTCATTCATCTGTTGTCTTTATTTGGAAAGCTCTGCAGGTCTACTTTGTTGGGCTATACACATAAAATTGATTGATTATTTGCTTACACAGAGGTAAATAAGTAAAACTCACTGCTAAACATGTTCTACATTCAAATACTCACATATAGCCTTTATTTGAAGTATCAAATCCATTTCCCAGGATTGGAAACACTGATATACATAGTACAAATGCTTGTAAACATAGTACAATAGGTTTGAAACAGAAAACTTTTATTGCCATTGTTGCCACACAATTTTCAAACTCTTAACTTGCTTTGACAATAAGGTGCAACATGAAACGCATCAATAAACAATATTAATAGAAATTGGCTGACTGTGGTTAACTCTCATTATTCCAGTAATGTGTTGTTTTTTTCTAGTTGAGTGAGATGCTTTGGAAGGCCTACCCAAAGCTTGAGCTTGTCAAAGGAGGCTGGTTGCTACATAAGTCTACAAGAAAGAAATGCATTTGTCAAACTTTTATGATCATTTTATGTACTGTAGGTAATATTTATTTATTTTACATTATTATTAACAGGGGGAGGTGGACAACGCGAGCTCATAATAATTCCTCCCGAAGCAGAAGGGTACCATGGTCTGCAGTTAAAAGCGGTTACTGGAAGTGGAAAGTGCACTGTGTACATTGTCCCTCTTCAGGACACTGTGGACATGGCACCATTACCCCCTGATGCACCTGAGTTTAAACTCATGCCGAAGGCTCCATGTGCCACCTGCAACATGTTGGTCCCACTTCAGTCACTTCCGCTACATGTCAAGACATGTAAAAAGGAGCTTGTGGACTTGTCAACATCAGATGTGTGTTAATTATTAATTTTAAAAAGTAATATTCATTAATTGGATAAATACAACTATTTCATATACGTTTTACAGGAGCTACTTAGTGAATGTCCAATGCCAGCAATGTCCCCAGAAAAGAAGAAAGACAAGGTGAACTGTTCAGATATTTATTATTTTTTTTCTGTATAGTGAAATGATATATACTTTTTTTCCCAGACTGAATGTCCTGTGTGTAAAACAATGTTCTGCACAGACCTAATAGAAGTCCATGCAGCAGAGTGTGGATTGAGGTTCTTGAGGATTGAGGAATGAGGAATGTACTGCTGATTGCCGTGTAATGCTCTTTTGATATTGTTACTGCAGATCGGAAGTCCAGAATAACACAGAAGACATTGGTTTTGTCTCAAGCAAGGATGTTTCTGACTTTGAAGTTCATTCTATCGATTCATTCCAAAGGTTGTTTGTTTTTTAACTTTAACTACTTTGATTTTTGTAATTTCTTCATTCCTTATAAAAAAAATTTCAGTTTGGACCAAATACTGAGCTGGATAAGTTCTCAAGTACAGGATGGCACGTTTGAAATTTGTGTATCAAGAAGTGATATTTTCAATAGAGGAATGCATCAGTGGCAGCGCCAGAAGATGTCCTCTCCAAAATTCAAACTGATGGTGTCTTTCATAGAGGAAAACGGCTTTGACACGGGTGCCCTAGGAAAGGAATTCTTAACGGGTATTTTCTTCATTCTTTTGTTGAACTCCTTGTTTGATATTTTTGGTCACTCCCCATATTCTGCCTTTAACAGAGATGATTGCAGAAATAGAGAAAAGGCTCTTTGTTGGTGGTGTGGACAAAAAAGGGAAAAATCCAGTCTACTGTCTGGGGAGCCTGGACAAAAACTATTTCCGGTACATTTCACACGTGTTGAACTTTGATTTACATGACGTGCAGCTGGGTGATACATTTCACCTAATCATTATGAACACGTATATTACACATATTTTAAGATTTGAAACAACTCGTTTGTATTGAGTATTTACTGCTAATTGTTTCTGATTGATTAATAGAGCTGCTGGTGAGATTATGGCAGCGAGTATTGCCCAAGGCGGACCACTCCCCTCCTTCATGAGAAAGTGGTGTTATGCATATATTTGTTCAGGCGATGCAGATGACATACAAGTGACATCAGATGATGTAACTGATGTAGAACTTTCTCAACTCATTACAAAGGTTGTTGTCGTGTTAGTTTGTTTTTCACATTTAAAAAAGGTTTATAACAATATTACTGCTTTTAGATACAAGAAGCAAGTAATGAAACAATTGGCGAACTGATTGATGGATTGATGAACTGTGGATACACTGGGATAATTTCGGACAACAAAAAAGATGTTATGACCAGGTAAGGGTTTTTGGTTACGAGCTGAGGTGGGTAGTACCCAAAAGTTGTATTTTACTTCAAAACAATAATGTATAGACAGAAGGTAGTCAATTACTAAAGAGGAAGATTAAAAACGAAGTAAGTCAAATTTCTCGATCTTGAAATGCGCTCACATTAGCGCTCTTAAGTAATTTTTATTAGATGTTTTTTGTGAAATTACTCTTTAGTGAGAAGGGTAACAACAACTGTAAGAGCAGTGTGACATCAAACTAAATGTTACTCAACTAGTGAGTAAAACTCACATATAAGATTAAAGTTATGCAAGTGCGTGTAAATGAGCTAAGAGCGCTACCCGCTTCTGGTTATGAGTAAACAATGTTAAATTGTTAAATCTGAATTCTTGCTTTCAGATCTGTTGTACTGCACTCCACTATGAGGCTGATCCCCATGTTAGATCAGCTTAGAAAAGGCCTGCAGCTGTATGGCCTACTGAGAGTTCTGCATATAATGCTGACATTGTTGCCTCTTTTTGTTTCTGGAGAAGACGATGGGGTATCTCTTTGTTTCAAAAAATGTCTTTATATATTGTTGGTGTTGTACTGAACGGAAGTTTTGGCTTTTTTCCAGGTGGATGCCGCCTTTATCATTCAGAAGTGTCACCCTGAGTACAGCGAAAAGGGCTCAGTTAGATACACCAGAGAAGTAAACATCATGAATTTCTTTCAGGATTTTCTACAGGACATAGAGGATCAAGATGATCTTGGTAAGCTTTTTGGTTTAGGCAAAATCACACAAAATGATATAAGAAGCGCTGGTAATAATTAAAAAAAAAATACACATTGTGGACAATTCAGTTTTGTAACTCAACAATTAAATACAAGGTAGAGTATACGTTGATTAATATACTGTGTATTGTGAACCATACTAAAACAGTAATTTTGTGTCAAGTTTGGTAAAATAAAAGTAAATGCTATCAATAATACATCCATTTTCTTCCTTTCCCGGGTGGCGGGGGCAGAAATCCAAGCAGAGACGCCCAGACTTCCCTCTCTCATACACTTTCTCTAGCTCGCCCGGGGGGACCCCAAGGCGTTCCCAGGCCAGCTGAGCGATAATCCCTTCAGCGTACCAAAATAGTATTTTCGTTCTTGATTAAACAAGGTGTCATACATGCAAAGGGGTGTTGAAAAGCACCTGCCCCTTGTTGTCCCAAGCTCTTTTCCTTTGACTATTGTAGATACTCTTAATCTCCATTTTTGCATTCCACATTTAGTTCATACCCTTTCTGCTCTGACTTTTTTTTTTTCTTACTTGGGAGTTTAACATATTTATATGGGACATTGCAGCCAGGTCTTTAAAATGTAATGTCTGGGTTTTCATGGGTAAGTATAAGCATTGGTACGTATCTTACCATTTACATTGTCTTTGTGTACTGTAGAGGCTGAAGTTGAAGATGGCCATAAAAAGTTGACAGTTGGAAGAGTCATGCAGTGGATCACCGGCCAGGGACACAAACCTTGTCTGCCAAGTGAGAAGGCAGATTTCAAATATCTGTCAGATTCCACCATGATTGCGACTCCTTCCATACTATTTGCTTTCCAACTGTTAGTGCATGTAGTCGTACCATTACATTTCCTGTGGTGCACTTGACAACATTGAATGAATTCAAATATGTCATGAATACAGCTTTGATGTATGGACAATCTTTTTACATAATATGAATATAGTCACCATACCACTCCCATATTGCCACAGGGTTACTAAAAAGTAAGTTATTGTTTTGTTACCTGTGGGCCATATGCATACTTTTTTGCCTTTGCAACAAATTGAATTGTTTTATGGATAAGAAAAATATTGTTCAAGGTTAGTTGTTGAATTAAAAAAAAAAAACCTTTTCATTCACAGGTTGTTTTATTCATTCATTGAAAAGTTCTGAATGTACTGAACCATCGATACATATATATCTGTACCGTAACAATCAGAGTGGGCAAGTGGATTGAATATGGATGTTACAGCATCCATAATAACAGAAGGTAGTAGATGGTAATTTTCTGGGACCTGGACTCCAACAGGTTCAATCTGTGACACCGTCAAATGTTTTCCAGTCAGTTCCAAACATTTCAATGTCCTTGTGGGTAAAAAAATACATCTTAGTAAAATGTCAATAATATAGCGACAGGATTATGCAAGGTTTGAAATGAGTAACCATGGTAGAACCATGTCACACTTTATGTTGGCCATTTTATAAGTTTAAATCAACAAAATATATAAAAGTATCAATATGATGCACAGGGGAATAGACACCAGAAATGTAAATAAACAAACCTGCAAATCCTCTTCATTTTGGTCAGTGGACTGCATGTGACCCATAACCCACAATTGGTTGGGGCTCAATCCTCCTTCAGACTTCAAAGGATGATTGTCCCACGCTTCTGTGAAGGTATGAAGTGAGTTGGCCAGTCTAAGCAGAAACACGTAAAGGGCACAAAACAAATGCAGGGAATCCGACAGATCAAGAAAGCCATCCTCCTCAAGAGTGTGTAGTACATCGTAGTACAGTTGCGTTACACTGGTCCAAACATCTCGCCAAAGACGTTCAATTCTAAAAAAACAATACAGCAACAACCACAATGAGCAAGATCAAAGAACGGTAATCATCATTACAAAAAACTAATTTAATTACTAGTAATTGTTGCACCTACAGTTCACTTGTTTAAAGTAACTAAAACTCCCCCCAAATCAGAAGCAGCACTAAATTTCATCACTTGGATGTAGAAAAAGGTGTGGCTGTCATCAAAACAAAACACAAAAGAATGGACGACTGAGGAAAATAATTTTTCACAGCACTTTAGCTATTTTTATCATATTCTGCCAAAAGTAACTCAAAGTAACAAAGTGTTACTCTGTTACATTTAGCAGCAGCAGTAATTTGTTATTCAATTACATACATTTTTTAAAACTGTAACTAGTAATAGTAGTAACAATAGTATACATGTTGTAATCAGTGTTGGCGAGTCACTTTAACATTGTATTTTAGGCACTATGTGGTGGTGAAAAATACATCACAGTCAGCCTAGATGGTGTGAACAAAAGTTTAGCGGATCCTGTTTATTCTTGTTCAGTTATGTGATCAAAATGTGAATTAACTAATTTAGCCTGTAGAGGAGCCAAGCAGCTCCTTCAGGGACAGACGCCTCCAGTGCAAGAAGGAGCAGCTCCTATTTGGGTGACTTGGCTCATCTGAGGTATTGCTTTCTGTAGTTGCTACCTCAGTGGTTGTACTTGTGTTGAGATATTGTCCGGCCTGGCTCCCACAACACAATTATAGCAAATTACTTTCATAATGGTTTATAAACATACCGTTGATTGTGAACGCTTTTTCCGGCTATGAAGCTCCCTCTTCCAGTCCCTTTCACACGGAACATTGTTTCAGCTACGGCCACATTTTCCACACCTTCATCACCTCGAACCCTACAGAAATAGCAATAATAATTTAAATACAATCAAATACATTATTAAAAGTCGGGCAGATTATTATTTATACAAATTATCCATAAAAATTATGTATAGGGTATGGCAAAATTATACCTGGAGGGCCAATCAAATTTTTCCACTGCCTGCTGAAAAAACAACAGAGCAGTGCTTGATCGGTTGTTTGTGGCTGGCTCTAAATACATGATCTGTAAACAAACAATCATTGCATACATTTCACACACAATTTACAGTATACAAAATGTAAAATCACAAACCTTTCTGGAGAACCCGTCGATTGCTCCAAATATGACAATGTTGTATCTGAAAGATTGGAGAAATAAAAAAAGTTTACCTTTTATATTTAAGATCACAATTTATTTATCATGCCATGTTAATTGTAATTTTTAATAGAGAAATAAGATAGAGATAGACAGCGACAGAGATTTTTTAGGAATATAAGCTTTGCTTTTGTAAGAGTTACCTGATAAGCTTGTGATTAGTGTCAATGTGTACAAGGGACAATGGCCGTTGAACATGGTATGTCCTTCTGACAATGCATCCAAGTCGCATCATTCGATCCAATATACCAGGAGCGTCAACTCTGTGCATGGACTGTTTAATACGTTCCCATTGAACTCTGTGTCCTTCTGCCTGAAGACATCCCTTTACCATTCTATATCCTGCATTGGGTAATCTTCTTTTAATTGACAGGACTGCATTGTCAAGTTCTGTGTCTGTCAAGTTGCTGTAGGTAGCTCTTGTTGATAAGTTAAGTTCACGCATGCGTCTGAAAACGGTTGATTCACTGACTCCAAGCAATTGAGCTATGCAAAAAACGGGGAGGGGCATCTGAATCAGGTGTACAAGAAGATCTTCAGAAACCATCAACTTGGGTTTTCCTCGTCCACTACTTTCTTCTGTGATCAGAGCATGAGGTGTTTCTTGATAACACGCTGCATTAACTTTTGTTGAGAGGGTTATTAAATTATCTACAATATCTCTTGCAATGGGAATAACTCTAGCTGCAGATGAAAATATAAAAACCTCCTGATTTAAAACATACTGCAAATAGTCCAAATTCAAATGCGGCTGATCTAAAATGTCAGAAATCCTTGTTAACAAACGTCTCATTAAAAGCACGGACGGCTCTTGCTGTAAACAAAAACAAAAAACTGTGGTTACTATATGTCCATTTAATCTCAACACATGTTTAGCAGTAGTAGTATAATTCATAATACTTAATGGCAAGTTTTGTACATTTTGTACACAATGCAAGTCTCTTAAAATGAAAAATCGATAAATATCAGTAAACATATCAATGTAATATATCAATGGCTGTGATATAAATATAACAGCCATTAAAAAGTTAAGAGTGCATACATACTACAGACCCATGTTCATTTGTTTTAGTGACAACAATAATATATTTTCGGAAGTAAGACATGTAGTTAACCCTTGTCACACCGTGTCCCACCCATGATGATTGACTACGGAGAGTAGCTGTTGTTTTTAATTAGAAATATGGGTTTGATTAGTATAATCAGCGTTACGGAGCCTGTTCTGAGGCCCACAGAGCGCAACAGGGTCTGCTACGTCTAGCAACCAAGGATGAGTGTAGCACGGAGGTGAACTTCATAATGCTCAGGGGCAGTAACAGCAAGAAATATGAGTAATCTGGAGGTTTGGGGCTGGTATCAACACTTTAACCACACTGATTAGGGGCCAAGGCTTCATCAAATGTAAATGCTAAGAATGTAAACATGTTGTTTTTAACAGATCATGGTAATCTGTAAAACTAGCATTTAAGCTAGTGTTAACTAAACACTGCCGAAAAAAAACGTTTCTAGAGAAGGACACATTTTATCGAAATAACTTTTCCAACACATTCATTTGCGACCAAAATGATAAAATAGTTATATACCTGATTCTGAGCCACGTTGATAGAGTTGCTGCCCTCTGCCATGTTTTAGATTTGCGGCAATGAAGTTGATCAACTTAGCGCAGGCTCGATTGTTAATGTCTGTGAGCAGTGACGTAATATTGACAGTTTGCTCACTGCTGAAATTCGTATTCTCAAAGAAGAAAATGCAAGCACACAAAAAAAATCGTATTCACAAGTAAGAAATCACGCATATAGTTTTATATTTTTTTATTCTTAACTACGAATTTCCATGTCTTTTGAGTTTGTATTATCTTAATCATGAATGAATAAATTATTTGTATGCACAAATACCGATAAATGTGCACGCATTTTTTTTAAACATGCACGTCTTTATTGACAGTAACCTTACCCCATAGTAACCTTACCCCATAAATTTGCAGCGGAATTTTTACTAAACAAATTACAGACATGGAGCATTCGTACGGGACTAAGATCTAAGACCTCCTCCGTGACTATCACAAATTACCCGGGGTCCAGGTAATACTAATCCCGTGAGTAGACAAACGCTGAAATGTATTAAATACATAATAAAAAAGGTTCACTATTGCATTTTATAGTTCCCAAATCTGGTTATTATAATAAACATGTCTTTTAAGCAACGAAGAACCAAAAAAAATTGTCATTTTGGTATATTGCCGTTTGCCTGAAAGTGCAAAATAGCCCTTGATTTTCCATTTCCCTTCAAAAATAGAAAGTGCGTTGAACGCAAAAGTACACGGACCGTCTCTGTATGTTTTTTGCTAACTTGTGTTGTAACACCAACCTGCCAGGGGGTCTGCAGATGGAAATAATCTGCCATACTTACATTTGTGAAAATGTTCATTAATATGTATTGTTCCTCCTTTCTCAAATAAATAAATAAATAAAACCAACATTTATAAAAACAAATAACGAGGGAAGTTTTTGATTCTCAATCTTTGAATTTAATGCATGATTGAAATATTAGTTTGTTTTTTTTGTTTTCTGTGGATCCAATTAAGATGCAGTAAACTAATAATTACCGTCTAAATTACTTTTTGTGATTTTCATTTGAAACACAAGAGCCCCCTGGAAGAGCCCCCTGGCAGTGACACCGCAGGTAAACAATGGAGTGGCGGTGGAGATGAAATAAATGATGGGTACGTTGGAAGACTTTGCAGATGCAGAAATAGAATTCTTCAAAAACATTCAAACGTATGCAGAAATATCAACCATATCGACTAGGTTTGTCCAAATGTTCGGAAATGAGTGAGAAGATTTTGTCTTAAGTCATCAGCTGAGACGCTGTCACAGAGACATGATGTCTCTTCCTTTCTTCTTTTTGATACAGTGGTTAATCACGAAAGCAAACTTTTTAAAGATTTCATGTTATTTCATCTTATAGGGGTCACAGAAAGGTATTCATAATTAATGAACATGAATGATCATGTTTCTGCCTAGTATGCTGCCATGGTTCAGTGCAAAACGGGCTTTTTTCTCCATATCAGCCGCCTTAAAACTATTGTTGTTCTACCAATTTTTTCCTGGAATAATTTTATTGCAAAACCCAAGAGGGATTCTGCCTTCCAGAGGGCTCAGAAACCACAGCCTGTTGTGTTTTGGCAAATTACTAAGGCCGAAGACTAAATTCATCATGTATTCTTCTACGTATTCTTCTGCGTATTAACTGCCGTTAGGTCAGTTAATACGCAGAAACAAAGTGTCCTATCACAACTATGCAGACGACACTCAGATCTATGTCTCACTGACTGCAGGAGAACATGGACCAGTGGACTCACTCCTTCACTGTATCCAACAGATCAGTGAGTGGATGCAAAACAACTTCCTTCAGCTAAACGCAGACAAAACTGAAATGATTGTCTTTGGTCCCCAGAAACAAAGAGAGAGCGTCATCTGTCACCTACAGTCTCTCTCCCTAAAACCTTCAAACAAGGTCAGAAATCTAGGGGTAATACTGGACTCATGACTTAAATTTTAATAGCCACATCAAATCAGTAACATCAGCAGCTTTTTACCATCTAAAAAACATTGCCAGGATCAAAAACATAGTGTCTAAAGCAGACTTGGAGATTCTTATCCATGCATTTGTCTCCAGTAGGTTAGACTACTGCAATGGCCTGCTCACAGGTCTGTCCAAACAGGCTGTAAAACAGCTGCAGTACATTCAAAATGCAGCAGCTCGAGTCCTGACTAGAACCAGGAAGTACGACCACATTAGTCCGGTCCTCAGGTCCCTGCACTGGCTTCCTGTGGCTCAGAGAATAGACTTTAAAACAGCTCTGCTTGTGTACAAATCTCTCCATAGGCCTCGCACCAAACTATATTAGTGACATGTTAGTCCCATATGAACCAGCCCGGACTCTGAGGAGCACAGGGACTGGACTCCTGTTAGTGCCCAGAGTCAGAACTAAACATGGGGAGGCTGCTTTTCAGATTCATGCTGCTAAAATCTGGAACAGTCTTCCTGAAGATGTGAGACAGGCCTCCTTTCTGACAATGTTTAAGACAAGGTTGAAAACAGTTCTGTTTAGCTGTGCATACAACTGAGGGATTTTATATTTTTATCTTTTTTTAATGTACTGTGATTATTTATGATTTTAATGCTTTCTTGTTCTGTTCAGCACTTTGAATTGCCTTGTGTATGAATTGTGCTATATAAATAAACTTGCCTTGCCTTGCCTTACGTGTCAGCACCGGTGCCGATATTTTTGAGATGTTTATAACCAAATTAAAACACACTCGGGGAGAATTCTTTATTTGTTGTATTCTTTTTTTTTTTGTATCATTGCAAGGGAAAACAGTTAAAACAAATATTAAACTATTAGTGGATCATGATTTTTGAGAACTACATTTGTAACAAAACAAGACTGTAAAATGACAAGTTGTGTATTTGAATGTACCTTTGCAGAACTTACACCTCATCAACTTCCTTTCATATATGTAAGGGATAACGTATATTACGCAGGTCATTATCGGAAAATAAGTACCGACAGGGCGAAGCGGACCCCGACGCGCTCCCTGGAACTGCATGAAAACTGAAAAAAGAATTCTGAACATCAGCGGTGAGTGACCCAAACATAAACCTAACCTAAATCCATAATTCGATCCTCTGCAAATGTGTCCGAAAATGTGCCGGTATCTTAAAATGTGCCGGTATCTACTTCCGGGTTTTTCGAGATCGCCTTTTCTCGCATTACATCAGTGTTTTTGTCATGAAAACGTGAACGGAAAATTCTGAAAACTTCCGTGCACTTGTATTAAGACTGGATATGTATTAATTACTCTCCGATTAACATATCATTACATTGATTGATTGGCATTTGCGTTTATTGAGCGGCCGGAACTACTTCCGGGTTTTTCACGATCGCTTTTTGACGCAGAGAAATAGGTTAGTATTTTTGTCATGAAGACAAGACCAGAAAATTCTGAAAATTTCCGTGCACCTGTGTGAAGAATGTATATGTATAAGTATTCTCCGATTAACATTTAAGTGTGTTGATTGAGCGTGGCTAGCTCCGGAGTGGCCGGAACTACTTGCGGAGTTATCCACGCATTTGAAAGACAAGCAGAGAGAGCGTTGCCATGGGCAGAGGTCCGTTATAGAAAATAATGACCGGTAGAACGTTTTGAAATTACATTCAAATCAATAGAGCATTCTACTGCTGCTGTGAGGAGCCGTATAATAAATTATTTTAAAGTATATAAGAATATATATGAATATATATATATATATATATATATATATATATATATATATATATATATATAATGGGCTTGTTCACACTAAAGGGCACAAAAGTGTGACAAAAGGCTAAAAATTAGATTTTAATAATCAGAAGATATTTTATGTTTTTCATGTTTCCAAGCACCTCCTCTGTTCATTAGAAGTTGCTAGAACATAACTGTTTTATACATTAGACAAGTTTCCTATAGCGGCCCTGTTTATTTTACCTAACGGACGTGATGATTTGACGGAATGAGCTTTGTGGAAGTTTGATAGGTATTTTCAGTTGTCCACATTTGATTCAGAGATTCTATTTTTTTACACAAAGTAGATGCAAAGTGATACTTTCATATTGTCAGCTAATTAAAGCAGCAGTAAGCGATTTGGTCGTTTCCGGCAATTTCTTCTGCCTGAGCGAGTTAGTAGCCCCGCCCCGTCTCCTCGTCACACCACATGAACGCGCATCGTCTTGGTGATGGCAGCAGCATGTTCATCTCCGTCAGGTCTACTCGTAAGTATATTAACAACAAACTCTGGGAGTGAAATATTAGCATAGAATAGCTCAGTTGTAACCTAGCTATAACACTGGAAGCAGCTTGGTGTTAGCTAGGATAGCATCACTAAGAAAGAGATAAAAACAATCCAGTCTTTTATAGAATAATACTGCTTTTATAGTTGGCACACTGATAACTGTTGTGATAAACATAATGTTGCAGATTGCAGTGTGACGTGTCTCAACATTATGCACTGTAACATCTGTTACAGTGCATATGTATTAGATGAATGTAATGCATATACATTACAACAACAAAGCTTTACATGAAGGTTATTTAAAGTAATACATTACTGCTTTCCTCACAATTTGTATATTTGGAGTTCTTTATAGACAACACTGTAGTAATGTATTATGTGAAAGTAAAGCTGCATCTCACTGGAAGCTGCCTTCTCAATGTCACAAAATAAAGATACATTTATTGATGTAATCAACATCTGTATTATGTGCTTATTGTTCAGAGAATGAAGACAAAATCAAAGTGTATCAGAGCTGTACAGTGAGATGTGGGACTGAAAAACAATTCCAGTAAAGCTTGTCCTAAACGCAAAAGTACTGTCATAACTAATTACGTTACACTATTGCACTGTAAGGAAACTCACCACTTTGAAAGAAAAGCTACAAGTAACAGAATATATAAAGTCATTTGTCATAACGGTTCTTTCAGGAAGCACTGAACGCCCTCTGTCCAGAGAAGCTGATGACCAGATCCTTTCCCTGATGCGTCTGTGAAAGGTGCCAACAGACATTGAAAACGTGCTTTCCTCAGCGGCCCCCATGGTGCACGTCCACTCTGCAGTTCTGAAATATGTTTGTAGTTGTACTATTTCAAAATAAAAAAAAATACATTCACCTCTTTCAATGTGCTTTGTTTTATAGTAGGAAAACAAATACAGTCTGTAACGAGTCTAAGAAACTTTATTATGTAAAAGAAGATTTGAAGTTATAGCCGGAAAAATATACACAATGTCCCTACTAAGACAAATAATTACAAGTGATGGTAAGGCAACGTTTGTGTTATCACTTTTTGGTCAAATGAATAACACTGTTATTATCCAGGTCCTTATCCATCGCTGCTGCCAGCGAACACTATCAGAGATATCCAACAAAATGTTAATCTTTATGTTGTAGCTTGTTTGAATACATTTCCTCAAAATAATTCATAAGCAGCCACGCACACACAGCCACAGTCACACACAGCCACAAGCACACAGTCACACACAGTCACAAGCACACACAGTCACAAGCACACACAGTCACAAGCACACACAGTCACAAGCACACAGTCACAAGCACACACAGTCACAAGCACACACAGTCACAAGCACACACAGTCACAAGCACACACAGTCACAAGCACACACAGTCACAAGCACACAGTCACAAGCACACAGTCACAAGCACACACAGCCACAAGCACACACAGTCACACACAGTCACAAGCACACACAGCCACACGCACACACAGCCACACGCACACACAGCCACAAGCACACACAGTCACACGCACAGACAGCCACGCTTCAGGGGCCCAGGTTGAAGGAACTGGAGTCTTCCTCTGGCAGAGATTTTCCTTTGAAACATAATAGAAGAGACATCAGTTTTATCTACTCAAATATGACTTTGATATATTCATCATCAACAACATCAGTATTTATTGATCACCAGGAGTGGCCCCTGATCCACAGGATCCTTGAACATGTTTATTTGGACTGTGAGAGACTGTGCATTGTGAGAGAAAGACACTTACATCGGCTGTTTTGGGAGTCGAGTGATTATCTCACTCCTCTTGATTGTTGAAGAAACTCAGCGACAGTTTTGTCAACACTGACTCCTGGAACATGATGGATATTCATTTTGGACCTCAGGGCAGCAACACAACTGTAGGGATGAACGACACACACATCACAACATCATTATCATAATCACTGCGTCCCATATATGCATTCACAACAACCTACATGACAAATGTGGGGTGTAAAGTCTTCCTCAGGAGATGACAATGGCCATTCTTCTAATTCTGGAAGCAAAGTCTTGTCTTCCCAGTCAATACTAGAGAAAGAAGAGGTCAGCAGAAAAGTATCTAGTCGTTATGGCATTGTTTTTTTTTAAATAGTTATTTAACTTGCATTATGGAGGCTGTTGAACTCTTGTACATTGAAGACCTCATTCCAATTGATTTAGGCCATACTGGAAAAGATACAGAGAAAAGAATGCAATGAAGACATGTAAATTATTACAATGTCTATATTATATCATGCTCATAATTTATTTGGTAGTAGTCAGCAAGACTTTTCTTACTTATTCTCATTTCATAATAATAAAAATGTATGTAGTGGTCACAGAAGTTAGATTTGAGGTAAAGAGATATTGTTTTTATAACAATAAAACTAATATACAGAGTGCAAGTTGCAAAACTTAGTCATTGAAGAATGAAATGCAGACCTACACATACATACACATATATATATATATACACTATATATATATATATATATATATATATTACACATATATATATATATACACATATATATACACATATATATATATATACACATATATATATACACATATATATATATATACACATATATATACACATATTATACACACATATATATACACATATATATATATATATTATATATATATATTTATATATATATAGTGCAAGCAACTATGTTTATTGGCAAAAACAAACGATTCATACAGATCAGAAGTGTTCGTAGCAGCCACATCATATTCACAACTACAGACAGCTAATGCTAACAGCTAACGCTAATGCTAACAGCTAACGCTAATGCTAACAGCGAACGCTAATGCTAACAGCGAACGCTAATGCTAACACCACTTCACGGGGGAACTCTGGTGATATGGTCATTTAATTTTGTACATGTGGGGAACTAATAATTGACCGGAGTTTATGGATGGCTGAGGCTGGGCTAAGGCTTCGATGTTGTGTTGTCTGTTGTTGTTTCTCAAAGCTAAGCCAAGGTAATGCGCAGTTATTGCCACAAAATGCGGCCGTATTTCTACAACAGCTGGGGATTTTTAACAAACTAACTTGGTGAAAGCCCGCATTACAGTCTCAGGCAACAATATGTATAAATAATACAACTACTACTGCCACTACTGAGTAACATGCTCACCTGTTCAGTCGGAGAGAGGAATCCACGGAGCTAGAGGTCACCAACATGAATGCAGCTGGTCACCATGTTGCTCCTACTTTTTGTCGTTCCTCTGTTTCTGGCGTTTTGCCTGTATTTAATAAATCCATGGTATTTAGTCTGCAGCAGCGCTGGAGGCGGCTTTTCCTTCTCCGCCATGTTTGTTTTGAAGAGTGCGCGTGCACACACGGGAGAAACCCCTTATAAGGCGTGCTCTCTCGTCATTGGATAAGCGCATAGGATGTGAGGTTTTTTTATTATATAGGTGGGAGAAGACTGGAAGGACTGAGAGATCCGTGTTTAGGTACAAACACTCTATAGAGATATCTCACGTGACGTCACGATGCCTCGAACTCGCGGGGCATCCGCCATACTGGAGGACAAGCAAACGCTGAATGATAGTGGCGTGCACCCGGGACCGCATAAACATGTTCAACATTTTTGCCGTTTTTGGCTGCAGCAAAAGGAGAGACAGGGAAAATAAGTTGTGTTACCGACTGCCAGCCGTCCTTACTTCACACGGCTCAAAAACAGAAGACATTTCAAAGAAACGAGAGAGAAATGGCACAACCATACGCAACAACAAAAAACGAATAGACACCAGAGCGCCCGAATATGCTCGGATCATTTCATTTCTGCTAAGTGAAATCAATTTGATGGCGGATTTAGTGTTATTCCGAAACAAACAGAAGTTTAAGGATAAAACATATCTGTCTGACTGCAACGCGGGGTTGCTCCATAGACTGTAGCTTAGCTTGTAGCATAGCTGTTATATATTTGGTCTCACACAGGACCTTACCCGGTTCACAGGGTATCTGACTTACCGAAGGCCAGCAGACATGTGAACGACTGAGCCGTGCTCGAGGGTGCCCCGTACTAGTATTTATTAATAAAATATACGGCTCCTCACAGTAGACGCAGAAAGCTCCATTGATTTGAATGTAATCTCATTATTTCCACTGCAGTGTAGCCACACATAGATCCATGGTGTAACAATAAACACATTAAATGTTAATCGGAGAATACATTATACATATACATTCTTAATACACGTGCATAGAGGTTTTCAGAATTTTCTGTTCACGTTTTCATGAAAAAACACTGTTTTAATGCGACAATATGCGACCGCGGTAAACCTGGATGTAACGATAAACATTAATAATACATTTTAGGACGCATTTTCAGAGGATCTGATTCATGAATTTAGGTTGAGTATATATTTGGGTCACTAACTGCTGAAGTTTCAAATTCTCTGTTCAGTTTTCATGTAGTTCGAGAGAGTTCTAGTTTTGAACGTCCAGTTATAGATAGCTAGCAGGGCTGTTACTCGCCGAGGTTGTCCTCCAGTATGGCTGCCGTGGCTGCTAGTCACGTGACCGTAGGATCCCTCTATATAAGTGATGGCTATTGGAATATATCAATATTTAAGACGTATATTAACACCCAAAAATCACTTACTGCTGCTTTAAATGTGAAAACAGACCAGATTTTTTTTTCTCTCAAGTTTAATTTTCAGAGAAAAGAGGACTGTCCTCATCACGTCCGTTATACATTTTTCAGGGGTCATTTAATTAATTAATTATTTTTTTATTTTTTTACGATTCCTTTTTATATCAAGTGATTTACTTCTGTTGTGTTAACCATGTAAATCTTGTGGGATTTCATCTTCTGCTTTTTCAGACTGAGGACATTTTATTTTCTATGTAACTGGCGTCACAGTAGAATGGTCCAATCAGAGGCTAATTTGGTCGTTTAAAATGTTGCTAAAAATTTCTATGTCAATCTTTCCTTTTGATTTTTTTCACACTATCTCTTCAATCTGTCTGTGTTTGAAATCTTTTTTCCAATCTATGAAAGTAATTTTAGTTTTTAAGTTATAACCTTTTAAAGTCCAGATACTTCAATTGTCACTTTACTGTGAACACACTCATTATAGATAGATAGAAGAGTGGTTCCCTGGAACAACCTCGAACATCTCGGTCCAGAAATGTGCAGTGCTAGGAAGAGCAAAGATACTGTGCAGAACCCTCAAGCTCCCCGGCCTCTGGTAGAGGACCCGAGCTTAGAGAGGGATAACCGCCCACAGAGGGCCAAAGGTGAGTGGACATTTTTTTGTTGTTGCTAAGAATAATGAAAGAACAATTAAAAAGAGCAGTGTTAAAAACACACATAATAATCACATATATATTCACATATTTACAGCAAGTTTCACATACAATGAATCATGCCAGTGACTCCAAAGTTTGAAAGTGAACCTGACTGAGCTAATGTAAGGGCAAACCAGAGACTGTACAATAGCATTAAGCCTAGCGTACATCGGACTGGCAACTGATTATATCCGTCGCCTCTGAGTTGCTGCCCCGCACACATCGACAATCTGGCGAAAACGGGCAACTCTGAGTCGCAGGCCAGTCTCTTGAATAACAGCGCGTACATCGACAGCAACTGGCCTCAACTACAGTGTGTTTTCTGACAACAAACTGTTGCGGGCTCGCAATACACGCAATACACACACGTTGTCGGAGCGGCGCATGGAGCGCGCACATCGGAGCAACTGAGGACAACTAGTTGCCGAAAAGTAGAACACGGGCAACTGACTGGAACTGGAGACCGACTGATCATCTCCAGTTGTAAGAGCGCGCACATCGACCGATTTCGGCAACTGATCATCTCCCACCATCTCCTCTCAGTTGCCAAAAGCCGCCTTGCAACTAGTTGTCCCCAGTTTCTCTGTCGATGTACGCTAGGCATTAGGTGCCATCATGACTCTACACATAAACTGATAGTAGCAGTGACACAGGACAGCAGGAAAGGAGCACACGCTGCACTCAGCAAACATCTGACTGGACTACTGTATCTGGGGATCTTCAGCAGCATCCTCATTGAGTCATAGGAAACTGTTAACCTCTGCAGACTGGCTGCTCTTAACTCCGCCACAGTTGGCTGTGTATAAAGGAGCACAAAATAATTGAAACAAGGAGGATTTTACATTCACAGAGCACATGTTAAACTTCCTCATACAGTTTACATATCTGTCTGTGCATATCTCTGTCCTCTGTGAGGTCACTGCATATATAATGCCCATTAAGACCAGGAAAACTGGATTTAAGAAAAGTGACTTTCACATGTGACAGACCATAATGTACAGTGATGAGTACGAGCTTTTTTATGCAGTGCATCAATTCTATTTTTGTAACACAAATTTACAATGATGCACACAGGTTGAATGTAAGCAAAGAAACAAAATCAGTTAATATTTATTTTAGTGAATTGACATAAACACATCCATCTTTGCAGATCACTGGTACAGGCCAGGACCAGCTGGAGATCTTTGCAGATCACTGGTACAGGTCATGGCTGGGAGTAGTGTGCAGTCTGAAACCTTTACCTGCTGCGCACCCAGTGAGATCTAAAACAGAGAAGTAGTTTTAGAACAGACATACAGTTATTACTTGTTAAAACTTAACTATTTTATAAAGTCAGCAAAAAATAAATAGTAAACATCAAACAGAAAGATGCTAGAATAAGATCCAGACTATCCATAGACAAACTTTACATTGACGGGACACTCTACAGAAACTCAAAAATAACTTACTGGCTCACCGGGGGCAACGGAGCGGCCGCACGTGAGTAGCCAGCACAACACTGTCACACAAAGATGACGACATCCGAGCGACACTCGTGAATGATTGTTTTACAAATTTTCTTTAATCTCTTTCTTTGATTTATTACTACAAATTATTGACTGCACTACAATTATAATCATATTGATGCCGTCATATATATATTTTCCTTATATATATATATTTTTTTTTTCTGTTTACAATTTTTTTTGGAACAGGGGGAGGTATAACCACCCTACTTTTCTTTTGGACTTACTGATTTGGACTCATGAATGCGACAACTGATCATCAAGTTTCCCACTCCCCCAACATGTTACACACGCACACAAGCACAACCGGATACAATGATTGACCACCACCTCAATAAAAATGACACCATTGAAATTTGTTACATGGAACATTCGAGGAATTGGATCTCAACTAAAGAAAAACAAGATTTTTAACCACCTCAAACTACTGCAACCTGACATATGCCTCCTACAGGAAACCCATCTCTCAAAAACCGAATCCAATGACAAACTACACACTCACCAATTCAATAATATTTACTCAGCTAATTTTAACTCAAAGCAAAGAGGAGTCTCCATCCTTATAAATAAAACGCTCACATACACTCACAATAACACCATTGCAGACCCTGAAGGACGCTTTATAATAATCAACATATTCAGTCAACAACCCCATCACAAGTGGCAACATTTATGGACCGAACACCGATAGTCCAACATTCTTCCACGACTTTTTCACATCTCCCCAATCAATAATATATATATATATATATATATATATATATATATATATATATATATATATATATATATATATAAAGAACAACAGCAGCAAAATGAATTGGAACAAAACATAAAACAGCTACACACAGACAATGCAAACAACCCTTCAGACAAAAACACAAGATGAATTAAGACATTATAACTACAAACTGAATAACATCACCAATAAAAAATCTCAATTTATGATACAGAGACTCCGGCAAGAACATTTTCATCACAATAATAAATCAGGGAAATACCTAGCCAACCAAATAAAACAAAATAAAGAAAAATCAACCATAGTAAGTATAGAGGACTCAGCAGGGAAGCCAACACAGTCACCGGAGGAAATAAACTATATATTTAAAATATTTTGATCAGCTCTCTACTCATCAGTGAACACACCTGACCAATCAGACATGAACATTTTCCTAAACAATATTAATCTTCCAAAACTCTCACAAGACCAAATGGGTATGCTTGATGCGTCCATTGACAAAAATGAACTCCACACTGCCATAAAATCAATGCCCAACAACAAAACTCCAGGCCCTGACGGCTTCCCTGCTGAGTTCTATAAACATCCATCCATCCATCCATCCATTTTCTACCCTTTAATCCATTTCTGGGTCAGGGGGGTGGCAATCAGAGATGCCACCCAAGTCTCATAGCACCAGCCCCTCACTGACCCTCTGCAGGTGGTGAGTCCACAGGAGGACGGCTGCTCTCTGAGTGTGAGCATAGCCTTGATCTTTCAGTGGGGGCTTTGGGCAAAGTGGGGTTAAGTGTCTTGCCCAAGGACACAACGACATCAGTCATCAGTGGGAGTCGGTGGAGAAGGTGTAGAGGTGGGAATTGAACCCACGACCTTCTGGCCTGAAGGCCAATGCTCTTGTTCTATAAACAATTTTTGACTATTCTTTCACCATTATTCCTTAAGACTCATTGCTGAAATAAAAGAAACATCACAACTACTGACGAATATTCACAAAATGCTGCACATCAGAGAAAGAATGTGCACTCAGGAAAAACCCCAAGGACACAAGATAGTACAGGAATCATAAAGATAACCAGCTTACAAAACCAGACAATTATTGACTCCATGAATAAACAATGCTCTCTCCCTCTCTTGAACGAGAGCAAAGTCCAACACAATCAGGCAGAAAGGGGATTCACCAACGGCATTCTGACGCCTCCCAGTGGACAAGGGACGCCAGCACACCCGGATGGAAAACCCTTGGGCGCATAGGGATGACGTCATCGGAAGTCTCCTACATTTAACCTCCCTGAAGGTCTTTCAGGACAGTCAGCACAGGGCGAGCGAGGGACATAGGCAGCATAGGAGCTCTTTTGTTGAATTTCTGTATCTGATTGTAAAGATAAATTAAATACAGATGTTAAACTTGGAAAAAGTCTTTGTCTTGTATCCTGCATCAACCTGGACACGTCCGTCAAAGTTTTTTTTTGACATCACTACTGTTGTCAAAAAAGATTTGACTGACGTGTTCAGAATTTGATACAGAAATAAGGCCAAGAATGCAGGAGTTAAAAATAGAACATTTAATTCTCTTTACAATTAAATATCGATACAAAACTCTTGGAGCCATTAATTCTCTAAAACTAACCCTATGCTGAGCCATTCTAAACTTTCCCTCCAGGCCTGAAAAATGTGCAGGGGACATCCAGGCGCTCTGCGTTGTTCCCTGTCTAACTATCCCTGCTCAGACTGACTTAAAACATCCAGCAAAAGCATATAAGTAATAATGTGTAGAAGTGTGCATCATCCAGTTCATGGACTCCGGACTTTGTCTGGTCTGGTCTTGGTCTGGTCTGACATCAATCTCCTTCTCCAAACAACTCTTATCTGGCTGGGGGAGCTCTGCATTCCTCACATGGTCTGGCCGACTCGACTAGACCCCACTAATATGAAATCACTGAAAATATAAACAACGTGTGCAGCATTTCTTGAGATGATGCATCACTACCCACACACATGAATAATGCTACAATATCACTTATCCCAAAACCTAACAAGGACCTCAACCAACCATCAAACTACCGTCCCACCTTCCTTATCAATGTAGACCTGAAAATCATCACAAAAGTACTATCCCATAGAATTGAAAAAGTAATTATCACCATCATTCACCCTGACCAAACAGGATTTATCAAAAATAGACACTCATCCAATAACACTCGTAGGCTATTCAACTTAATGCAATACTCAAATACACAAACAAATCCAACCACAATAATCTCCCTAGATGCAGAAAAAGCGTTTGACAGAGTAGACTGGTCTTTTCTAATCAACATTACAAAAATTTGGCTTTGGAGAGTCATTTATAAAATGGATACAAATTCTACACACCCCAGCCTCAGCTACAGTAATAACAAATGGAATAATCTCACAACCATTCACTCTCCATAGAGGAACCAGGCAAGGATGTCCACTCTCTCCAGCACTTTTCACAATATTTATTGAACCACTAGCAGCAGCAATCCGCCAAAGCCCAAACAATCCCTAACAGAAACAATTAAACTAATTCTCAAATATCTCAGACTATTCAATCAACCTTCAGTTGAACCTGTCAGTGTGCCCCAGGGCAGCTGTGGCTACAGTAGTAGTTTATCACCACCGTGTATGGAGTGAATGAATAATGACACATGTGAAGCGTCTTTGAGTGTCCAAAAAAGCGCTATATAAAACCGATGAATTATTATTATTATTATTAAATCAACCATACTCCCTGTTAGAGTTTCGTTCGGGCCTGAAAAATCGAGCCCGACCCGGCCCGAGCCCGCTAATACTAAGCCCGAGCCCGGATAAGCCCGACCAATGAACGCTGAATAATAGGCCCGAGCCCGACAGAAGCCCGACATGAATACGAATAAATATATATAAAATTGTAAAGGGTATTAAATGCAAATATTTAGAAAAAAAACAGCAAGGAGATGATTACATTACGAGTATTTTATTAAAATGTAGAAGGAACAAACCAATATTGAACTTAAAACAAAGTAGCATATAAATATATTACAACAAACACACAAAACTAAAATGCTACCTAGCCTATTAAATATGTTGTAATATTTTCAACAACAAAATATGTTCCAACTTCAATATAGTGACAAGGCGTGTATTGGAAAAGAGGAAAACTTGTCCGTATTACTAACATAAAACTAATAAATATATATATCTATATATATATATAGATATTTAAAATAATCAAATAGATGGGCATGGATGAAAAAAACAATAGAAAATTAGGGAGGAAACAGACATTGCGACTTCAAGAAAACAGCAACGGGCCTCAGCAGCACAGTTATCTGCGTATAAATATATAAATATTTGGTCAGTCCTCCACACATAAACTAAAATAATTGTACATCTTACGGCGTACTTACGTGGTCCTTTCTACATCGCGTCATGAAGAAAAAGTATAGCATCCACCGTAGAGGGTTTAAGAGCTGTCCTGTGTTCACCAATGGTGCGGCCCGCTGCGCTGAAAACCCGCTCACTGCTGCTGCTGCTCGCAGGGATGCAGAGCACCGATTTTGCCAGTTTGGATAGTTTAGGGTACACATTGGAGTTGATCTTCCACCAGCCCAGTAAGTCTCTGTCATCTGCCATTGCATGCTTTTGAGTGATGTAGAGGGACACCTCATCCTGCTCGGATGTCACACTGTCATCGTCATTTTCCCACTCTGCAAAGTCGGACACTCGGCTTCTTTTTGGTGCAGGTGCTTGTTGTGAGGAGCTGGAACTTGCTTCACTGTCAGCAGCAGCGCTGGATTCCCCGACTCCTCCCAATGATTGGAGTAATGTGCAGACATGGGCATGAACAGTGAAGACGTCAGCAGGGGACATCATTTTAAGTTTATTAAATTTAGGCCAAAGGAAAAGTGCCACTTTATGAAAAATGTGCAGTTCGACTTTTCGTTCCAACATTTCTGCATGCTTCTTGCGCACAAATGCCTGCTGTGCGGAGTCTGTGGGAGACATCAGGCAGTGACGCTTCAGCTTCTCAACCCACAGGCAAACAAGGTTTAAAGTGGGATATTTGTCCCCTTCAAGTTCCCTCTGTGCGCAATAAAATGGTTCCAAAAAACATATTAAAAAATTCATTGTGTCTGGGACAATATTGTCTATGCGCTCTTGTTCTCCGCGTGCATGGAGTTTTTCGCTCAACTCCGGGAACACATCCAGCACTGACTTGAGGGTAAGATATACCGTGCTGAATCTGGTCTCCATTGCAGAACAGTCTTTGAGAGCTGTGCAGCCAATCCAGATTGTTTCACGTGTCTGACTAGACTTTTGGCCGCCGTTATTGTCTCGCTGATGTCTGGAGCGTTTTGCGTGAGGTTGTTTGCATCCAGTCCTTGGCGCATGACCGTGTTCAAGAGGTGATCCAGACAGGAAAGCCTTCTATATGGCTCCAATGCTTTAATGATGTTGCTTCCCTGATCTGTCACCCAAACAATATTTTTCAGGGAGCTGAGTTCCAGGCCAAATTTGTTTATGAGCAAGCGCAGTAGCTCCCTTCTGATATTCTTCCCCGTTTTTGCATCCTCAGCTGGAAATACAGCTGTGGTTAGAGTTTTCCCTACCAACAGAAAGTCACTATTTATGAATTGGCAGGTTATGGCAATGTAGCTCATCTTCCTATAATCGTCCGTCCACATGTCTGTGCTCATCCCAATGTCCCCGCTCGCCAGTGTTTGTTTCAGCTCACTTACAAGTTGTTCTCTTTTCATCTCCGCTTTTTCCAAACATGCTTTGGATATCGTACCGTGGTGTGGCAACACTGAGGAGGCTGCTATTCGTCCGTAACTAGCGCCAATATTTATAAGTTCCTGAGCAAGTGCCTGGAATCCCTCCCCACTGACGGTATAAAATGGCCTTAGATCTTTGGTGCAGAAGTCCACACATTTGTCCGTGATTGCCTGTTTTAGTCGCTGCGGTACCTTTGGCACGGTAATGAAAGATGTCATAGGGGTCTGCTGCTGGCTTTTTGTGGCCTCGTCTTGACGTTTCTGCCGGCAAGCTTTGGTGTGGCGAATAAGCGATGATGTCCCCGTCTTCTTGGTTTCAAATGCCAACAAAGCGTGGCAATGGCGACATTGCACAAAGCCCACGCTAACTTTGTCTTTGTCAACCACGAAGTGGAAATGTTGCCAAACATCTGATTTCCCTACGTGTACAGGCTCACCTTCCAGATGCAAGCTCAGCTCTCGACTTTTTATTTTCTTTTGAACCTCCAATCTATCCATTTCTAAAAATGTTCCGTGTGCTCAGTCTTGACCATAGCATTAGCATTCAACAGGAAAAAATAGGGCCGCTGACTCTGATGCGCGTTCACAGCGTTTTGCTACTGTAGGACACGCTGTCGCCTGTTACGGAGTTATTAATATATCAACTTATTTATAACTTTTTGTCAATCAACGGACATTATTATTTATAAACATATGTATGCATAATTGCATATTGACATTGTCAATATGCAATTATGCATACATGCATACATATGTTTTTGACATTGATGTATAAAAAACATTAAAAAAATTTAAAAAAAGGAGCCCGAGCCCGGCACGGCCCGACAGCTGAGCGAGGAAATGAGGCCCGAGCCCGACCCGAGTTCGGGTCGGGCTCGGGCTGAAAAGCGAAACTCTACTCCCTGTACAACATGACAGCTGGGATGCAGTGGTTCATCCCCCTCCCATTCCCATATTCAAACATTTTACCTACCTTGACATTATAGGATCTCCCCCAGGCTGTCAGAGCTGTTTAATCTAAACTACACTCCACTCCTCAAATCAATCACCGACAACCTCCAACGCTGGATGAATCTACCCCTATCCCTCATTGGTCGAATAGCAACTGTCAAAATGTCAATTCTCCCCAAAATAAATTATCTTCTTTCCATGATCCCAATCACCCCAACATCATCCTGGTTCCAATCCCTTAAAGTGGACATATCGTGTTTTCAAATAATTGATTTTTACATCTAAATCATTAATTTGTGGCCTATATAAAGCGTAACTGCAATGGGTCTGAGTCTCATTATTTGTAGCTCCACGGGCCTTTCTTCTACACCTGTTCTTATGTGCGTCTGAGAGCAACCTGTTTTGGTGCTGTCTCTTTAAATGCAAATGAGGCGCTTTTGACCACGCCCCCATCCAGGTGACACAGGTTCAACTCCACCCCGAGCGGCCATTTTTGTACTAAGCACAGATACAATTATCTCATAGAAACTTCTCATTACATCGCAAACATGAAGCAGTCCTTCCTCATTAACTGAAAGCAAATGTTAAGTTTCATTCTCAGTCCAGTCTTATTATTGACTCTTCTCTTTTTAGCTTTGGGATCCATGCGCACAGTCTATGATGCTCACACGCCGGTTTGTTTACAACAGCGGCCGCCTGGCGCGGGCCTACGTCGCAGGATATGACGCACTACGTTGACAGAAATGTTTAAATTGAATATTACTTATGCACAATTTTACAGCATTTCTACAAAAGGAAAGAGACAAATGCGCCTCCGGAGCCGCAGGTTGCCGACTCCTAGTTTATACAGTATGTGGAAGCAAATACTGTAGAGGATCAGGATATGTGCAGTTTCAACAATAAAATAAAATGCAATAGTCTGCATTACAAGAGAGTAATAAACATGTCTCAGAGTGAGGGAGGTGGACACAGACAACACTATTGTTTGTTACAGGGATGAGAATTGGTCAAAAAAGACTGAAATGCAAATTGTCAGCCATTTGCTGGCTCTAAATCTGTTTAATTTGTTCACAACATATTACTTTTGGGCTCAAACATGAACTTTTAATGCAATGCAAAATGTAGGTATCAGAGCTTTATTTAGGGTGTTCAATCGCGCTTCGAGAGGAGAGGGGAGACGCGGACTGTTTCCTGCAGCAGTGTATTTATTGGGTGCACAGATTACTCAAAGACACGCATGGTCCTGTGCGCGTTTATGGGGTTGGGTACATGGCCACGTTGAGGCTGCGCGCTCAGCCACAACACGGTTGAGCGGCAGCCTCTCGCAGCCTCTGGACGCGGAAGCTGCTCATTACAAAGCGGCCACAGATGCCCCGGAACACTGCGGCCGCTGAGGTGGCGGAATCCTGTTCAAGTACATACAGCAGGTGCCCCGCGGATACGCGCGCCCCGCTCAAAAAATTCTTAACGGATTTACACTTCTCATAAACATGTGTTTTGTATGAGGCAGACAGACCGGCCTGGGCATCGGCCCTTTGGGCATTGCCCGGTACGCCCGATGGCCAGTCCAGCCCTGTTTGCTGGCATCCTTGAGCTTGGACTACAAATTCGAAGTGATGCACAGTAGAGGAGGGCTGGGCCGAAGTGTTTTGTTAGACGCCCATGCCCTTATATAGCAGTCTCGCTGCAAATACTGTGACGTAATAATTCTAAACACGTAATAGAGAATGGCAAAATCAGAACGGGTTGAAATATCTTACCTAAACAGAATATGAAGTGTTCTCTGCAACCCATGAAGAGACTGATTTCAACTTTTTTGCACTTCTAGAGGCTCCAACTACACAACATAAGGCATTTAAGGCACAAAAAGTGTATTTTTCATGATATGGAAAAACAAAACTCCTAGAATAAAGCTCACAACATTACAAAAACCCAAATCACAAGGAGGACTTGGCGCACCAAATTTCACTCACTACACGACAGCAATTCATATGCAATATATTTATAAATGGACACACCCACATCCTGCAGACGATACCTGGTCCGACATTGAACAAACAATCTGTGGGAATATTTTATTATCTGACCTTCCATTTCACAGCAGCTCAATTAAACGACACCCATGCTTCACATTTTTAACAATATCATCAGCTCTGACAGCCTGGTGGAAATTTTACAAAATCACTAACACCATTCCCACACCATCCATCTTCACCCCCATCTGGAACAACCTAGACCTCCTACAGTACAAAAAACCACTACACTTCCGAACATGGGCAGAGGCAGGCATCACACACCTACAACACCTTTCATTTTCCATGACAACACACTAATCTCATTCCCGCACCTGGTCCAGACGTTTGGCATCAGGGACACACAATATCTCGAGTACCATCAATTAAAATCAATCATCCAAAAATCATATGACACTAAAAATATAGATCTCACTCTCCCCCCACCAATGACAAGATTACTAAATATCAAGACTCCAAAAAAACTAACTGCTAACATCTACAGAATCATCACCTATTCAGATTATACAGTTGCTTTACCAACAGAAAAATAAGGAAAAAGACCTTGGAATTGTCCCTGATGCCAGCTTCTGGACCCAAATATGTAACAACATCTACAACATGTTTAACAACGCAAACCTTCACCTCATACAGTACAAAATATTACACAGAACAAATCTCACCGGACATAACATGTCAAAATTCAGCTCATGTACTGACAAATGCACCAACTGCACACAAAACTCAACTGACACACACATATATGCTTTTTGGCTCTGCCCCCCGTTCTTCAATTCTGGAAAAAAGTGACAAAAACCCTCTCTACCATTATGGACCACTGCATCCCCCACAGCCCTGTACATTGCCTACTCGGCGATACATCCACTCTAACCGCCAATATGCAGATTTTAATAATTAATAGGTATCTGCTTACCTTTATTATAGCGGCCGCTGAGGAGAGACGTGGAGTCCAGGGATGAGAGCGTTGGAGGTCACCAAAGGGATCACGTCGGGGGTCACCAATTATTGTAAAAAATGTGACGTGTTCAAAATCCCATATAAAGATGACCAGTATTCGAAAAGTTAAATCCAAAGAGTTTATTCCCTGATACAAAGAGTCTAAACAGCGGTCTGGACTTAGTTAGCTCTCCCTCTCAAATCTATATATGAGTATAAAGTCAGGCGCTCTGACTTTATACTGCAGGTCCCTTGTCCAGACTAGTTCACAATTTCTACATAATACAGTTTTATAAATGTGCTGAAGATCAGGACTCGTCCCTCGAAGACGTCATGGGCTCCTTATCACCTCAGTCCCCGAGACTGGCCTGGTCCGGATTTTTGTCTCATGGGAAGCAGACACATCGTTCCTGAAATGGTTACTTTTGCACAGAGACCAGCCTGTCCTTGAATTCTCACTGACCGCACTAACACATATAACAAAGGCCTATTATGCAGACCCTTATGCTTTCTGATAATATAAGAACATTTTATGGAGATACTTATAAGAACATTTACTGATCAATATAATTGTTAGTACATGTGATTACTGGTAATATAAATTGTTATGGTGGTTATACTTTATTCACTCTTGTCTGTGTGTCAGCATGTGCATGTTATTCACATCAAAAGCCATAAATGGCTTGGCTCCTTCTTATCTTCAAGACACGTTAGGAACAGAAAGGCCCTATTCCGACCGAGATTTGAACCCAGGACTTTCTTGCAGACAGGCGAGAGTGCTATCCACTCAGCACGGTGGCTATAATATATATCAATGTTAAACATTGCTTAGCATCAACGCTAAGTGATGTTAGAAAACGTATGGGGTCACCAATGTAGAAGGTAAAAGAGCTTCCAACATACATGCCAACCGGTAGAACATATCGGAGGATGACACCTAGTCACTAGATGTCCAAACAACAATATTAATTAGTGTCACCACAGTTAAAAGAAAAAGAAAAAAAAGATGATTTTTCATATGTATGTGCCCTTGAAGCCTTCTATACATGGTAAGAGACACGGGTCTAATGCAGGTTTTATGGCATGGTTTAGAACTAATAGCAGATTAATATATGCAACACCAAGATTTAAATCTTTCTTGTGTTATTTTTGTCCCAGGCTGTTTTGTGGAAAGCCGAAACCAAGTGGGAGCTGCCTGTCATATCTCCAGCCCCACTACGGCTCTGTTGCCTGTAAAGGGCCAGCTATATGTGTTTGGGTTGTGTGCACAGATGTTTGTAGAAGATAAGGTGAGCAGAGCTTGATGGATGTGCACTGCAGTGTGTGGGTGTGTGTGCACCCTTGTTGCACCCGTTCTCTCTGTGCCACGCAGTTTTGTGCCCGCTAAGCACCAGACCTGAGAGTGCGGTATGCTGAAAGCCTCAAAATTTCAATTAAAACTTGAGTTGGGTTTAGCCCTGTGTGAGTACTTGTGGCAAATTAATAAAACAAAATTTAAAAAAACCCTCAACTTTGATTGTACACTATCCTCCTAAGACCTGAGCACTTTTTTGCGATGCATTTTTTATTTATCTTTGCTAATTGGGCTTATTGGGGCCAGATAAGTGTATATACTAAGCATCATCTGTAATTTTTGAGAAAAATGCTGTCCACATATGTAGACTCTCGGTCTGAATTTCCATAAAGCGCAATTATGTCACAACTGTGTAATAAAGTGCAAAACTCTTTATTTCCACACAAACGTTTGATCAATGAACATGTTCAAACATATCTCAGTGCAAAAACAGCAAAAGGAAAAGCAATTCGACCATTATGGCACAGTCACATACTAGCCAAAATTGATACTTATTTTAGTGCTACACACAGTTTCGGGAAGGCATCATAAACATACTTACACAATTGACTTTATTCTATAGGAAAAAGCTGAGTATTAAAAGTGCAAAAAAACAAAGGTTAAACAACAATTTGCCCCTTCTTACCCAACTGGCTGATTTTAAGTTCTGAACAAAATTTTAAAACATCTATACTGTCCAAATATTGGCAATTCTGCTAATTTCTATTTGGACATATTCGCTTCTATGTGGGAAAGGCTGTGTAACACTCCGCTTGCAAGCGAAGGAATACCTTGCATGTTGCACACCTCACTCTGGTTTTAGCAGCACAGACTGATGCTTTGCAATGATTTATTTATTTATTTATTTATTTGACAGGGATAGTGTACATTAATCAACATTTCTGTAAATGCACCGGAATTAGCCAAAAGGCTATTTTTCATCCGTAGTCCCTGGACAGATGTAAAAAGTCTCCCTAAGACAATAAAACAATAAAACATTACGGTCAGTGCAATAAAATACAAAGTAGGACACAGTCACTACACTATACAGGTTAAATACAAATACAAACAGTGCAAACAATAAAAGAGTCATAATACAGACAGGGGTTAATGACTGCAAGACTGTTGAGTAATGAACCAGTTCTTTAAATGTTTTTTAAACAGTATGTAAGTGGACAGATCTCTTATGTTAGCTGGGATGGAGTTCCAGTCTTTGGCTGCAGTTACAGAAAAGGTGTTCTGACTAAAGGCACTTTTCCTAAATGGAACTATGCAGTCTCCTCGAGCTGCTCCTCTGGTCACCCGCTGTAAAGATGTGGGGTTTCTGATGCTGACAAACTGACTGAGTGGGGGAGATGATTGGTTGTGGATTATTTTATGTATGAGGCAGAGGTTTGAATACTTAATGAGATTTTCCCAGCTTAAAAGTTTGTGCTTTTGAAGGATATTGCAGTGATGATACCTCATTGGTTTTTTGTCCAGAATTTGTATTGTCCGTTTGTAAAGTGACTCTAAGGGCTTTAGTGTTGTTTTATTTGCTTGAGACCAAGTTGTTAAACAGTAGGTTATGTGCGATAGGACCATGGAATACATGAACATTTTTGCTGCTTGCAGAGAGAGTTGAGACCTGATCAACCGGAAGTTGGAGATATTGAATTTGACTTTATTGCAGACTTTGTTAATTTGGGTTTTGAATGTTAGGTTTGAGTCTATTGTAATCCCAAGATATTTGTATTCTGACACCACTTGCAACTTTTCACCTGCCATATAGATATCTGCTGTTGAATTTTTGACGTTGGACCTTGTAAAGAACATTGAGACAGTTTTATTGATATTGAGTTTTAAACAGGACTGATGTAACCATTCTGTAACATGGGCCAAAGACTGAGAGAGTTTATCTGCCACTTGAGTTGGATTTTTGCCATGTGTGTAAATAACTGTGTCATCGGCGTACATTTGAATGGAGACATTGGAACAAACAGAGGGAAGGTCATTTATGTAGAGCGAGAAGAGCAGTGGACCCAGGTTGGAACCTTGTGGTACTCCTGTCTTTAAAGGAAGGGGAGGAGAGCTGCTAATTGTGGTACTTACAGAGGTACTTACAGTGGTACTTATTGTGGTACTTACAGAGGTACTTACAGTGGTACTTATTGTGGTACTTACAGAGGTACTTATTGTGGTACTTACAGTGGTACTTCTAGGTACTTATTGTGGTACTTACAGAGGTACTTACAGTGGTACTTATTGTGGTACTTACAGTGGTACTTACAGAGGTACTTACAGTGGTACTTCTAGGTACTTATTGTGATAATTCTAGATACAGCTGTAACTTAGTAATTCAAGGATACTACAGCATTATTCCTATGTAGTAAATGTGGTATTTCTACATACATACATACAGAGGTCATTTGTAGGATTGTTTGACTATAAAACATAAAACAACATTATGTAAAACAAACGTCTTTATTAATATGGAATAAGTAGCACAGAAAGGACAGTATAAATACATTTAATGCATATTTCAAAACAAGTTTCAAGGACAAGGGAAACACTGCAAGAACTAGGTACCCAACCCAAGTAACAAGAATTACACATTAACACACCAGTAAGACTTGGCAGCAAGTACCAGGTACTTGGCAGCCAAGTACCAGGTACTTAGCAGCAAGTACTTAGCAGCAAGTACTAGGTACTTAGCAGTAAGTACCAGGTACTTACCATAGGAACTGGCCCATAATAAGACAAAGGACTTAACCATAAGTACCAGTGATAATACCAGTAATTATACAGCAAGTACCAGGTAATTACCATAGGGACTGGCCCATAATAAGACAAAGGACTTTAACATAAGTACTAGTGATAATACCAGTAATTATACTGCAAGTACCAGGTACTTACCGGTAAGTACCATGTACTTACCATAGGAACTGGCCCATATTAAGACAAATAACTTCTATATAAGTACCAGTGATAACACCAGTAATTATACAGCAAGTACCAGGTAATTACCATAGGGACTGGCCCATAAGACAAAGGACTTTAACATAAGTACCAGTGATAATACCAGTAATTATACAGCAAGTACCAGGTACTTACCGGTAAGTACCATGTACTTACCATAGGAACTGGCCCATATTAAGACAAATAACTTCAATACAAGTACTTATGATAACACCAGTAATTATACAGCAAGTACCAGGTACTTACCATAGTACTGGCCCATAATAAGACAAAGGACTTTAACATAAGTACCAGTGATAATACCAGTAATTATACAGCAAGTACCAGGTACTTACCGGTAAGTACCATGTACTTACCATAGGAACTGGCCCATATTAAGACAAATAACTTCAATACAAGTACTTATGATAACACCAGTAATTATACAGCAAGTACCAGGTACTTACCATAGTACTGGCCCATATTAAGACAAAGGACTTTAACAAATTTGACCAGCATCTAGTGTGTGTATCCATTATTTTAAACCGACATGCAAACACAAACATGGTGTAAAAGGATAGTTGAATAGTTGTGGCCCACAACGGTGTAGACTTTGGTTCAGTTTTAGTAAATTTGCCAAGTTCACATCTCTGATGAGCATAAATCACATCAAAAGCACACAATGACCACACGCCTCGCTGACCGCGATTGCTCATAAAAGCGAGCGCAGAGCACGCACGGGGACATGAGCACCTACCTGGTCAGTTAAGCCTCCACCAAACGGTAAATTATAGCTATCCGTTACCTTTATAGGTTGGCTTGCACTCACATTTCATGCCGCTATTGTCCAATACTAATTATCATTGGAAAACCTACATTAGATTCGGTGCTCATGTCTCATGCACAGGTGCGCTGCGTCAATGCAACTTTGTAGCGTAGGCTGATGCATTAGCCCGCTGCCCATCACTACTTCATGAATCCAAGCGGCAATAAAGGTAAACATGCAATTTAGTGTATTGGCCTACTGTCCGTGGCTCAACCAGTGCAGTTTATGCCCTCCCCCCTCCTGTTTTTATATTGCAGATTTAGATGAGTCATGTGAATTATATTTTCCCACGTCAAAATGGTGAATTTCCATGAAAGGCGACAGATTTGCATGCATGTTTGATGCATGCTCTGTCTGATTCTTCTGCTTTTGATGACTGTTGTCAGCCAGGGGAAAAGAGCACTGGCTTGTGGACTTTAGAAAACCATTCAGTCATCATTCTTCACTCCACCGCCATGGCATTGTTCAAAGTTTGCCTCTGCAAGAAAAAGGTAAAATACATGTTGAAAAATTATTAGCCAGGACTGTAGCCAAGATTTTACAAATACTAAGGTTCAGTTCCTGTGCTCATTAAACATTTACCTTTACCTACAATAAATAAATCCATGGCTACAACCATGCATTTATTAACAGCATGTGGACATCATTATTACTTACTTTTTTTTGTGCTCATTGTTGTTGTTCTCTCGACCTGATAATTAAAAGCAGAACATGTGTTAACAACCTCACTTTATTAGCATATTAATATTTAATATTGTTAATCTGATCAAGTTTTTTAGAAAGTTTGCATTAGCGACAATGACAGAACGCGCTGAGCATTCTGAGGCCTACTTTTGTAAAGTGTCCTGACTGGTTCATTGGCCCACATTCACACGCGGTCTTTCAAACACAGACTGAAGCCAGTTGGGTAACACTACTACTATAGTAATATTATGTGCGTTGCTACATAGACAATTCGTTTATGCTCTCATATCATTGTGCTTTTGGTACAATCATAGTTACTGTCTGGTGTTGCTCCTCTGACTAGCGGTTCAGAGGGCATATGCCTCCGTGAAGTAACACCTGTGATAAAAAGTACAGACAAGAGCACATGCCTTGAGCTGCGTTTACTTCAAGAGGATTGATTCTTCCTCATTTGCAATCAATCAGAAAATGTACATTTACTTTTACATTTTTTTCCATATCCACAATAACACGAACTAAATCCATTTTTAACAAGAGCTTTTACATTAAATTAATTACTGTTTTTTAATATTTGAATTTACAAAAAAAAACAAAGAAATAGTCTCAATTATTCTCGGTGCTTGTGTTCTAATTTAAATGTCCACAAGGTGGCACCAGACTCAGAACTGGACCATGTGCTTTTTTGCACTTACAATACTGTCTACTGATAATTGTTTAAACAATCAAATAAACTCAACAAAACAGTATTACATGAAATAAGTTTCATAAATGTTCACAAATGCCACTACTCATGTGGTTCTTGTACCATAAAGTTGTGGGGTTCAAGTTTATCCACGTCGCAATTTCCCTACCATGACCATTAGCTTCGCAGGTTAGCATAAAAAAAACGAGACACATATTCACACAAACCATCACACAAACTTCACTCTACACATTACCACGGTTCACAATACACTCCTAAGACACCTGATAACTCTAACAATTGGCATCAACATGTGTTTTTAACGTTTTACCAACCTGTGATAAAAAGTACAGACAAGAGCACATGCGTTGAGCTGCGTTTACTTCAAGAGGATTGATTCTTCCTCTGCAGCGCTCAGTCTACTTTCTACCCACTCTGCGCGATATGCGCCAACTACTGGTCACGGGAGGAACTGCACTTAAAACAAGAAAGAGATTGTAGTAATCACATGAATAGCTACTAAACAAACAAAAATAAAGTTCTCAATAACAAAATAAAAATGAGGGGTGCCTGTTAATCATTTTGCTCTATTTCCAAGCCTCTACACTCTCCCCCACTTAATTTAAATGTCTCCTGTTAAGTACCTGGTACTTGCTGTTAAGTACCTGGTACTTGCTGTTAAGTACCTGGTACTTGCTGGTAAGTACCTGGTACTTGCTGGTAAGTACATGGTATACTATATAATTACTGGTATTATCACTAGTACTTATGGGTAAGTCCTTTGTCTTATTATGGGCCAGTTCCTATGGTAAGTACCTGGTACTTGCTGTATAATTACTGGTGTTATCACTGGTACTTATGGTGAAGTCTTTGACATATTACCAAGTCATTTGTATGTGGCCAAGTCCTTTGTCTGTGGCTAGTACCAGGTACTACCTGGTACTTACTGTGCTGCCAAGTACCTGGTACTTGCTGCCAAGTACCTGGTACTTGCTGCCAAGTACCTGGTACTTGCTGCCAAGTACCTGGTACTTGCTGCCAAGTCTTACTGGTGTGTTAATGTGTAATTCTTGTTACTTGGGTTGGGTACCTAGTTCTTGCAGTGTTTCCCTTGTCCTTGAAACTTGTTTTGAAATATGCATTAAATGTATTTATACTGTCCTTTCTGTGCTACTTATTCCATATTAATAAAGACGTTTGTTTTACATAATGTTGTTTTATGTTTTATAGTCAAACAATCCTACAAATGACCTCTGTATGTATGTATGTAGAAGTACCACATTTACTACATAGGAATAATGCTGTAGTATCCTTGAATTACTAAGTTACAGCTGTATCTAGAATTATCACAATAAGTACCTAGAAGTACCACTGTAAGTACCTCTGTAAGTACCACAATAAGTACCTCTGTAAGTACCACAATAAGTACCTAGAAGTACCACTGTAAGTACCACTATAAGTACCACTGTAAGTACCTCTGTAAGTACCACAATAAGTACCACTGTAAGTACCTCTGTAAGTACCACAATAAGTACCACTGTAAGTACCTCTGTAAGTACCACAATAAGTACCTAGAAGTACCACTGTAAGTACCACAATAAGTACCACTGTAAGTACCTCTGTAAGTACCACAATAAGTACCACTGTAAGTACCTCTGTAAGTACCACAATAAGTACCTAGAAGTACCACTATAAGTACCACAATAAGTACCACTGTAAGTACCTCTGTAAGTACCACAATAAGTACCTAGAAGTACCACTGTAAGTACCTCTGTAAGTACCACAATAAGTACCTAGAAGTACCACTGTAAGTACCTAGAAGTACCACTGTAAGTACCATGGACTTACCGGCCCGTAATGTAAAGTGTTACCGAATTAAGTAATAATTAGAACGGCAGGTCCAAGGATGCTACTAAGTAACTGAGTAAGGAATACATTACTTACAACACAGGTCATTACACCAGTCTGCAGATGGTAAAAAAGTGATTTTCCATTTTGATGTTATGGTTATCTGAAGGTTGTAAGAAAACTTCTAGCTTATATTGAGGGGAAACTCAACATTTCATTTTCCACTTTGGACAAACTGTGCAAGACTACGCCAGTGTGCACCAATAATACACTCAAGCGCTTACAACGGCATGCTTTTCATAAGAAAAAATATGCTCAAAATATTAAAACTTTGTGCTAGCTCTGGGGTCAAAGGTACAACTTGAAATGGCTCACCTATCTCACAAAGAGAAAATAGGTATTCAAAAACAACAAATTTGCACCATCAACACTATGCTACAGAGTACCCCAAATCTGAGTCCACTTTGGTATTCAATTGTATTGCTTTGTTGACAGATAAGATAAGATAGACTTTACTGATCTCACACTGGAGAAATTTTGTTTAGGCTAGTTCAAACTACAGTTTGTCCTGGACAAAATCATACAAATCAGACAACACAAGGAGCGTCTGCATGGTCACGGCACATCTCTGATTTTGGGTGCTGTGACCATGCATGCACCGAACTCCATTGTGTTACCGGCATATTTATTTAGACAAAAAAGTAGTCTGACATGTCTGCCAACTAGTGGCAGGGAGTATTACATGTCACTGTTTGGCTCACCAGCCACACGCATGTTATGGAGCAAGGCAAGTCGGGTGCACCAAATTGCTAACACCATGAATCTGATACCGATACTTCAAGAAGTCCAGATCTACTTTACAAAATTAGACCACTGGTAGACCATCGTACTGCAAAATTTAAATCCATCCCAATGACTGAAAAATTAGCTGTGGAAAAACAAATAGTTCTCTTCAAAGGAAATCACAAGAACAAGCTGTACCTGGCATCCAAAACCAAGAAATGTGGGTACGAAATACTTGTCTTAGCCAGTTCTGAAGGTATACCACAGAACTTTGAGGTAACCCCCTTACCTGGCAGATATACTGTAGGTGCAAGTGGGAATGTTGTCCTTTGTATGGCTGAACCAATACCAAGGCATTAGAACCACAAGTTGATCACTGGTTCACTAGTGTTCCTCTCATCACACTTGCTCAGGAGGGAAAATACTGTTTTGTTACATAAAACTTTCAAATCTGATTCCTTTGAAATTCATTTTCATCATTTTATGCATAGTGAAAACCTTGGTGTTCTAGTACCTTTGTTGCGCTGGTTGAGGGGGGTGTGGTAAATATTTTAATTGATATGTTATCAGAGACCCATAAACTCTCAGAAGGTGGTTTGAAATATTTTTTTTCTCAAAAATAAAAAGTCATGCCATAGAGGGTTAAACTTTCCTCAGAGCGAGCGGGCCCACTTCTTTTCTTCAAACAAAGACGTGGCGTAGCGCTCTCACGGACCAAAGGACCACGTGTTTTTCTTCAAACAAAGACAACGCTTCTCCATGTAAGGTCTCTTTGGTAATGTTTGTATGTGGTGCAATTCTCGGCTGACTCGCTGTAAACATTGGTTGAACTGTGACCTCCAATTCTCACTGTATTGTTGAAATCATTGGGCCTCATTCACGAACTGTTCTTAAGAAGAAATTTGTTTGTGAGTCCTACTTACGAGGATTTTACGAAGATTGTGGCATTCATGAATTTTTCTCTTACCCAGGATTTTTCTTAGGTAAGAACAAATCCTACTAATACTCAGGAGTACTCTTAAGCACATACAGTGCCGTCATGCTGGTGTATACCTTTGTTAAGGTCAATAAAACACAACATTACTGTGATATGTCTGTCATATTAATTAATTGATTAATAGTAAAAAAGATAGAATTATTTTGTATTATATGTGCCAACGCAATGATGTGACCGGACTGCAGAGCTGTTCATGCTCGAGAGCAGTGGCCCAGTCCCATTACCCACACTGCACCCTACACTCCTCTATGAAGTGTGCATTTGTTTGAAGTGCACGCAAGTGTTTGTGTGCACAGGTTAAAAGCGTGCAAAAAAGGCGGAATTGGGACAGTGCAGGTTACGAGATGGTCATTTTCAGACCTAAACTTTATCAAAATTAAAAGTAATTTTGTCTGACCCTGTGTGCTCTGCTTCACTGAGACCTGGCTAAATGAACGGATCCCGGACAGCGCTCTGGAGCTGCAGGGCTTTGAGCTGTTCCGCGCATATCGCCATTGTTCGCTCTCAGGGAAGAACAGAGGCGGAGGACTCTGCTTCTATGTAAATACAAACTGGTGTAACGATGTGACAGTGATCTCCAAGCACTGTTCTCCTGCTCTGGAATGTCTTTTCATTCATTGTAAACCGTTTTAACTCCCCTCGTGAGTTTGTTTCATTCATTCTTGCCTCTCGCAGAGCAAGTACTGTGTATGGAGCGTTTATACCCGGACTCTCTGATTATTATCCTGGGGGATTTTAATAAGGGAAACTTGAGCCAAATACAGACAGTTTATCAAATGCCCGACCAGAGAGGAGAACACTCTGGACCACTGTTACACTACTGTGCGCTCTCCCCGGCGCAGCCCTGGGCCTTTCAGACCACTCCATGCTACATCTGGTTCCTGCTTACAGACAGAGACTAAAGCTCTCGAAACCTGTAGTGAGGAGCTCCAAAGTGTGGTCTGATGAGGCTGTGGAAGAGCTGCGCGCATGCATGGAATCTACAGACTGGGACATTTTCAGAGCTGCCTCAGACAGTTTGGATGACTACACGGACACTGTGACGTCATATATTCACTTCTGTGAGGACAGCATAATTCCAACAAGAACCAGGGTCATCTACAACAATGACAAACCCTGGTTCACTGCTAAACTCCCGCAGCTCAGAAAAGCAAAGGAGTCTGCTTTCAGGGAGGGGGATTGCAGCGGCTACCAGGCGGCTAAATATTGGTTCAGGAAAGAACTAAAAGCAGCCAAGTCCCGGCACAGAGAACGACCATAGGAGCAGTTTGGAAACAACGATTCTGCTTCTGTCTGGAGGGGCCTAAGGGAGATCACCAATTACAAGCCCGAAGCCCCCCTCTGTGCTGACGACCACAGACTGGCCAATGACTTTTTAAGCCGCTTCGACGCTGCCCCGGACACCTACCATCCCCCATTACTCTTACGACCCACCCATCAGCTCTGCCCCCACCCTGACAATAGCCTCGGAAGACATCAAAAGACTCTTCTTGAGGCTGCACCCCCAAAAATCTCCTGGCCCGGACCATGTGTCTCCAGCCACTCTGAGATACTGTGCCAGTGAGCTAACTCCGGTCTTCACTGACATTTTCAACACCTCTCTGTCCGAAGAAGCCCAGGATCACAAGACTCAATGATTACAGACCTGTGGCACTTACGTCTGTCGTCATTAAGTCATTTGAGCGCCTGGTCCTCTCCCATCTCAAGTCCTTCACCTCCCCCCTCCTGGACCCCCTGCAGTTCGCCTACAGAGCCAACAGATCTGTAGACGACGCCATCAACCTGGCCCTCCAACACATCCTACAGCATCTGGACTCCCCGGGGACCTACGCCAGGGTCATTTTCGTGGACTTCAGCTCTGCCTTCAACACCATTCTGCCATCCCTGGTCCAGGACAAGCTCTCCCAGCTCAACGTGCCCGATTCCACCTGCAGGTGGATCCCTGACTTCCTGAAAGACAGGAAGCAGCGAGTGCGTCTGGGGAAGAAGGTCTCGGACTCTCGGATTATAAATACAGGAGCCCCACAGGGCTGTGTTCTTTCTCCCCTGCTCTTCTCCTTGTACACCAACCACTGCACCTCCAGCCACGACTCCGTGAAGCTGATCAAGTTCGCGGATGACATCACCCTCATTGGTCTCATCTCCAACAACGATGAGTCCGCCTACAGGAGGGAGGTGGACCGGCGGGTGTCCTGGTGCAGTGGTAACAACCTGGAGCCGAACGCCCAGAAGACAGTAATAATAATAATAATAATGCATCAAACTTATATAGCGCTTTTTTGGACACTCAAAGACGCTTTACAAAACACGTAGAAATAAACATTGAAAAACAAAATTAAGGAAAGGCAAGATGAAACAGGTGGGTTTTTAGGAGAGATTTAAAGTTCTGTAGTGAGTCTGAGTTTCTGACGGGTTGAGGGAGTGAGTTCCAGAGAGTGGGGGCAGCTGCAGCGAAGGCTCGGTCCCCCAAGGTTCGGTGTTTAGTCCTGAGGGGAGTGAGGAGGTTGGAGTCTGTGGATCTGAGGCGGCGGGAGGGACAGTGATGATGGAGGAGGTCAGTGAGGTAAGAGGGGGCCAGGTTATGGAGGGACTTGTAGGTGAGGAGGAGGACCTTGTATTGGATGCGGTATGGGACAGGGAGCCAGTGGAGTTGTTTGAGGACAGGGGTGATGTGATCTCTGGAGCGGGTGTGGGTGAGAAGGCGGGCGGCGGAGTTCTGAATGTATTGTAGTTTTTGAAGATGAGTGGAAGGGAGACCGAAGAGGAGGCTATTGCAGTAGTCAAGTCTAGAGGTGATGAAGGCATGAACCAGTATTTCAGCAGAGGATTGAGAGAGAGAGGGGAGGAGGCGAGCGATGTTACGGAGGTGGAAAATTGATGTTTTGGAGATTAGGTTAATGTGGGGTGGAGATGATTATGGACTTCAGAACTGTCCCCCCGCCCCCGCCCTCCGTGATGGACTCCCCCATGTTATAGAATTATATACCCCATGAAGGAGAAAACTCAAAGGTCCTTTGTCTGATCAAAAGCGTAAGTTTATTGTTAACGCACAGTGCGGAGAGTCAGCATATGCACACAAAGGCAGCATGCTCAGCTCTGGGGGCCAGAGCCCCCAGCTTCCTGTATACAAGGCACACACCAAAGATAGTCACGCCCACAACGGAGCGGAGGGGGCCACCGGTGAGGAGGCGCACAGGAAGCGCCGGCGCCATCCCCTGTGGTGGCAGTGGCATGGGGTGTGAACAGACAGACAATGGTGGAAATGCAGGTCATACAGATGCAAGACGGAAAGACACAAGGGTGTGACAGACAGCAGGGACCTTCACAAAGCTCAGCATGGCGTCAGAAGGTCATCTGCATTGATAAAAGGCCTTTGACGTCCGTGTATTTGCTGCGGCTGGTTTTATGTAATTACTCCAAAAACTGTCACCACACCCATCACCTCTGTGGAGTCCTATCGTTTCCTGGGCACCACCATCACCCAGGACCTCAAGTAGGAGCCAACCATCAGCTCCCTCATCAAGAAGGCCCAGCAGAGGATGTACTTCCTGCGGCAGCTCAGGAAAGCCAAGCTGCCTGCACAGATGTTGGTGCAGTTCTACATGGCCATCATCAAGTCCATCCTCACCTCCTCCATCACTGTGTGGTTCGCTGGAGCCACTGTCAGGGACAAGCAGAGACTACAGCGCATCGTGCGCCCTGCAGAGAAGTTGATCAGCCGCAGTCTTCCATCGCTGCAGGATCTGTACATCGCCCGAGATCGAGGCCGGGCTGGTCGTATCACAGCCGACCCCACCCACCCTGCACATGGACTATTCCAATCACTCCCCTCAGGCAAGGAGGCTGCGGTCCAAAGGACTAGAACCTCCCGCCACAAGAACAGTTTCTTCCCCTCTGCTGTTGGACTCTTGAACACTTCTTAACCTCCGCGCCCTCTAGAAGTCCCCCACTGCTCTTTATGTCACTTTACTGCTCACTTTACTGCTCTTTATAATGTCACTTTACTGCCCATCATACGTCACTTTACCTCACTGTACTGCTGGCACCTTACATTGTGGGCACCATGTGCACTGTATATTGTATATAGTAATTGTAACCCTATTTTAATTTTAAATTTATTCCTTAGAAGTGTTTTTTATTCTTTATATTATATTCTCTCTCTCTGACTGTTGCACCGAAGCAATTTCCAAGTCTGTGACCTCCTGTTACTTACGTGGCCATAAAAATGATTCTAATTCTGATTCTGAAACAAAATGAGTTGCTCCACACATGTTAAAATACATGTATATTGGTTTTTCGTAATTTGAGATAGCTGTATAATTTTAAGTTAAATGTGGGTAACTAACTGTTATCTGGTCAGCTTTTATACATCCTAAGATTATTGTACTTAGTGTAAAGTTTAAATTGAATGTTACATGAACACCAAAGTTATGAAATTGTTACCATAGAATGTCCGTAAATACTAGAGGTGGGAGTCTTTTTGACCGCGATTTGTTTCTTGTTGGTCTCCGAGTAATTTTTGTAGGCAAACAAAATAATCTCAGGAATCATTTTGCTGGGGCATTCTCTTTGGTCTCTGACCCATGGACTAACAGTTTGTTCCATGTGGTTGGCTGCTGGCAAATCAAAGCAATCTACATGATTTGATTGGATGTTGTAACGGATGCAGGCTCAGTTACACATGCATACACATAATCAGAGATAGAGCAGTCCGTGTCAACATACTTTTTATCTTTGGGGTTTTTAATGGGAAGTAGCAAGTGCAGCATATATGAATAGTATGCTTATATTACAATTAATTAATCTCAGTATTAGGACCAGAGAGAGAGGTGTTGATGTAACAAAAGACAGTGATATGGTGCAATTGTGAGTTATATTGACTGGAAAAGTATTTACAAAAGAGACTGGATATATGTAGACAATGTACAGTAGATACAATATTTACAATGTGAGTGTAGTGGTATGAAATGAGTGCATATAACAGATTTTTACTGTTTCTATATAATTAGTTCAATGGGGTAGGGGATAGGTGTAGTATGAGGGGTCTAGGCTTTGGGCCTGGGGCAGCTCGCCATCAGAAAGGGGGGGCCAAAGGACTGAAGGGACCAATGGAGGGGATGGAACCTGGCCTGTATGAACAGGACCAGCATTAGTCATATCTCATAATTACCAATATATCATTACATAATAAAATGTCTCATATACATTAATTCAATCAGTCAAATCAATGCAACAAAAGTGCAAAAATTAATCTAGCTTAGTGCACATAATTAAAACGACAATCTAATGTTTGCAACTTTAGCAGGAGGAGCACAGCAAAAACATACTAATAATATTAGGCGCTCACACAGAAAATTATATGAAAGAGTAAACAGAGCGCTAGCTACAAGCTCTGTGCAGAAACCAAAACAGTTTGACTCACCAGTTCCGCTTTAAAACACGATTCACAGTGTGACAACCGCATCGATTTAATTGTATGAGGCGCTTGTAGTGAAAGCATATCAATTACGGTTTGTAGAACAAAATATGACGTTAGGTCGCGAAAAATACCTGCAGCTCGCTCAATTCCAGCTCCCCCTACAACACGCCCACCGGTGAATGGAGCACGCTTGTTTAGGGAAGTGTTTCTGCGTGGACCGTGGGAAACTCATGTTCGAACTTTTGCGCGAGCGCTACAACTACCGCTAGGCTTTGTTTCTTCAGAGGCGGCATAGATAGCAAGAGAGATGCAGGGCAAAGTAAAAATTGCCCAGGTTACGCAAGTCTTTACAGGTCAAGTTGAGTCTAAAGTCATCAAATTCATGACTCAAGTCTGACTCGAGTCCAAGTGACATGACTCAGGTCCACACCTCTGGTAAATACATTTATACTACTTTCCAAGTAACATAGCAAAACTTATTTACACACATACAGCATATGTATTTCAAAACTTACACTTAAAGGCATTTTCCCGACGTTTTGGTGTGTACCGCAAAGAATTATGGGCAATATCCTTCGCCAGAGTCTGCTTGGAGGCAGGCCACGGCGAAGTGTGGATCAGGGGCGCAAAGGGGGTAGGGCGAAAGACCTCCCTGGAGAAGTGGAACACCCTACGCACTCGCACCTATCATCGGGAACGCGCAAATGAGGGATGCGAGGGTGGAAGTGCGAGTATTGGGACGGGGCCCATGTCTCTTGTCATCCTGAACTTTTTTTCTTCTTAAATCCTTCTGTTTTCTTCAAATCCACACTTTACTGCCACAAACTGCTGTTTTCATTTCCGCTCTGGCTCTCTTTACCACTTCTCTGATCAGCAGTGCTGATTGGTCAAAGCGCGGCCGAGCCACTTTGTGCATGTGCATGAGAGCCACACGCTTGGCGGTATTTGGCACAACGCCTCATGGGAGCTCGTCCACTGCGCAGAACAAGGAGGACCAGACGATTCCCAAATATAGGTGAGTTCCGCTAATCTTTCGGTCCTCCTGTATGTCCCATTGAGCACAAGCTATTCATCTGACTAGGCTGCCATCTTGGATCACCGGGTCTTAGCTTCAGCATGCAGCTATTCAAAGCTGTTTAGTCTTGAGTGGACTCACTCCTTCACTGTATCCAACAGATCAGTGAGTGGATGCAAAACAACTTCCTTCAGCTAAACGCGGATAAAACTGAAATGATTGATCTCCAGTCTCTCTCCCTAAAACCTTCAAACAAGGTCATCAAATCAGTAACATCAGCAGCTTTTTACCATCTAAAAAACATTGCCAGGATCAAAAACATAGTGTCTAAAGCAGACTTGGAGATTCTTATCCATGCATTTGTCTCCAGTAGGTTAGACTACTGCAATGGCCTGCTCACAGGTCTGTCCAAACAGGCTGTAAAACAGCTGCAGTACATTCAAAATGCAGCAGCTCGAGTCCTGACTAGAACCAGGATGTACGACCGCATTAGTCTGGTCCTCAGGTCTCTGCACTGGCTTCCTGTGGCTCAGAGAATAGACTTTAAAACAGCTCTGCTTGTGTACAAATCTCTCCATGGCCTCGCACCAAAATATATTAGTGACATACCATATGACCAGTACCATATGAACCAGCCCGGACTCTGAGGAGCACAGGGACTGGACTCCTGTTAGTGCCCAGAGTCAGAACTAAACATGGGGAGGCTGCTTTTCAGATTCATGCTGCTAAAATAATCTCCCTGAAGATGTGAGACAGGCCTCCTCTCTGACGATGTTTAAAACCAGGTTAAAAATAGTTCTGTTTAGCTGTGCATACAACTGAGGGATTTTATATTTTATCTTTCTTTTTAATGTACTGTGATTATTGATGATTTTAATGCTTTCTTGTTTTGTTCAGCAGTTTGAGTTGCCTTGTGTATGAATTGTGCTATACAAATAAGCTTGCCTTGCCTTGCCTAGTCTCTTAAACCTTCATATTAAACACTGGTGTATGTTGCCACCGAAAGAGCACCCAAAACCATGCAAAGCTCTAGTTGCAGTTTCCATTTCCACTGCTACTGTTTAATTAAGATGATGTTGGTGCATTCTTTTGTGACTTTCTGGTGGCCTGAGGAGGATGTTGTTGAGGAAGTGATTACACTGGTGGTGTCGTGTTGTAGAGTTCCAACTGCCCATGATTCGCTTTGCACTCCAAATCCGGAGTGGGGGTTATATTTGCGCTGCGTCTCTGTGTAAACAGAACCTAAGAAAATCAGTGTAATTTGAATAACATGCCCCTTTAAGTTTACGACTGGCACTCATGGAATACGGATTTTGATCAAAGGAAAATCAGGAAAATCCTTGATAATGAAATAAAATGTGCAGAAATGATTAGCTGAATAAAAATATATAAATAAAAAAGTCTACAGTTGAGGAGCTCTGGCCGGACTCAGAGGAGGTGAGAGCATTGAGTGCAGGAAGTGTGGCGGGACACAAGCTAGATCCCCAAGGTCTGCATCTTGTCAGGAGAAAGGCACTGAAGGCAAACCACTCTGCTGAACTGTCTGTGGGCCACAAGTCTGATTACCCTTCATTGCAAAGGTGCTTTTTCACTTCGGACACCAGAATAGATAGCACACTTGCTTCTCAGCAAGAAGTCCCTGGGTTTTACTGAAAACATACACAATAGGTAAATCCTCCAGCTACCGAGTGATGCACTGTGGCGAGCACAGCTGCTGACAGTGGTCCGAGTGATATTGCAGGATGGGTCAAATGCTGAGGACCCATTTCCTTACAGGGATCAGTAAAAATGTGTCTTATACCTTTAAGACCTATCATTACCTTTTAAATCTTTATCCATATACTTTAATTTTACGAAAAGATTTTAAAAGATTCAACTCCATGAAATGCCAAAGTAAACATTCTCAAGACCATTTTTAAGGGGCTCAATTAACATATCATGATTAACATATACTGGATTGCTGTTTCCAAGATTATAGAGGTCATCTTTCTTCACCATGTCTCTGGCAACCCTGCCCATTTGCACCAATAGTTTTTTATTTTTATTTTTCTCAAATGTATCTTGCATGTAAACATTGGTTCTTAATAGAGGAGCAGAGGCTCATTAGGTCTCCGTCAGCACCACATCTCTAATAAAATCAAATCAGGCCCATTATTCATCCCGGGATATTCAGATGAGGTCTCCATGGCGACAGACCTCTCAAACCCTCTCAGCAACTGATTACTCGAGTCTGGGCCATAATGCACTTTCTGAATGCATTATTCAGCTCAATAGCACTCACCCACATTGGAACAAAAGGTTTTACATTCTCAGCTTCTGTTTGATTATTCAATGCTCTTCATCATATTTTTTATGGTTCTTTTGAAAGACAAGTCAGATGTATTACCTTGGCAATGGTTCCCTCAACCATTTGGTAGATCACTTTTTGAGTCACTATTTTTACTTGAGCAGGCTTGGAAATGAAATCTACCTCTTTAAGGAATCTCACACTTTAACCATCAAACTGCATCCCAACCATTTGGGAAAGGCCTATAATTATATATATATGTTATCATATTATTTGTGTTAGTGCTCCTACATCTTAGAAAATGCAAAAAAGATTTGCTTTCTTCAAGGAATGAACATTAAAGGGTTAACATATTTTATACAATTGTAATTAGTATATTCCACTTGTGAATTATGTTCGATATTGATAGTGTAGCTTGTATTGTGTAACATACATCGTTTTGTTTTAATAGATTCAGACTTGTGTCTGTGACCCACTGGTGCTGATCTTCTATTGTATCTTTGCTTTTCATACATGGAAGTACGTATGTTAGCTTTACTGTGCTTTACAATCAAATTAACCATGCCTTTTATATTTTTGAAGTTCACTACTCATGTTCAAGGACAAAATAAATATCTTAATTACATAAACATTATATGTTTATGCTGTTTGCGGACGATGTTGTCCTGTTGGCTCCAACGAACCAGGACCTGCAGCATGCACTGGGGCGGTTTGCAGCCGAGTGTGAAGCGGCTGGGATGAGAATCAGAACCTCCAAATCCGAGGCCATGGTGCTCGACCGGAAAAAGGTGCCTTGCCCTCTACAGGTGGGTGGAGAGGTCCTTCCTCAAGTGGAGGAGTTCAAGTATCTCGGGGTCTTGTTCACGAGTGAGGGAAGAATGGAGCGTGAGATTGACAGGCGAATCGGTGCAGCGTGCGCAGTGATGCGGTCGCTGTATCGGACCGTTGTGGTGAAGAAGGAGCTGAGCCGAAAGGCAAAGCTCTCGATTTACCGGTCAATCTTCGTTCCCTCCCTCACCTATGGTCATGAGCTTTGGGTAATGACCGGAAGAACGAGATCGCGGATACAAGCGGTCGAAAGGAGCTTCCTCCGCAGAGTGGCTGGGCGCTCCCTTAGAGATAGGGTGAGGAGCTCGGTCACACGGGAGGAGCTCGGAGTAGAGCCGCTGCTACTCCACGTCGAGAGGAACCAGTTGAGGTGGCTCGGGCATCTGTTCCGGAGGCCTCCTGGACGCCTCCCTGGGGAGGTGTTCCGGGCACGTCCCACCGGGAGGAGGCCCCGCGGAAGACCTAGGACACGCTGGAGGGACTATGTCTCTCAGCTGGCCTGGGAACGCCTTGGGGTCCCCCCGGATGAGCTGGAGGAAGTGTGTGTGGATAGGGAAGTCTGGGCATCTCTGCTTAGACTGCTGCCCCCGCGACCCGGCAACGGATAAAACAGAAGAAAATGGATGGATGGATGGACATACACATTTTAATATCTACAGCCCCAACCCCCAGTCCGCAGGCTAGGGGGGCCATGAAAATAACAAGAAATTAACCAAAACGCAATTAGAACGAGCCGCGTGTCTGATCTGCCCAGCAGCAAACTTATTTCAAAACAATACAAAATTAAGACACTGTTCAGTGTCCTGCCTCAATAAGAAAAGAGAACATTACATCCCGTAAGGGAGAAAATGAAAAAGAGAAAAAAGGAGGAAAATGTGCACTACATACATTTTCTTCTCCATTACGTTCTCTCTCATGTTTACACTCACTTCATCACTTAAAGCAAGGTGTATCATCACTTCAATTTGTATGTTTCTTGTGGGATTCGATCCTGCAACCTCCCCAAGTAACACAGCGCTGTGGACGTTTATATGGCCCACCAGGTGGCAGTATCAACAAAACAATGTATTCACCGTGTATAACTGAGTGTGGATGTGTTGGGTTATGAGAATAAATATATGTAACCGGTGGGTTGTTTGTCCCTAATGAGCCGCCGTAGAGGGAATTCCCCCCCAAGCCGGTACGTAGACTTCCGCATTCCATTACATTAGCACTCATATATAAACACACAGCAGACACCCGTACTGACGCTACATCCCTGTGCCACTTGCGCCAATCGTGGTCCCTGGGGCGGGTATTCCTCTCACTGCTGAAGGCCTGGTAGGTGTGTTTGTGCTCCTCATTTTTTAGTGAATTCTCAGTTCTCCTTTTTGTGTTTTAGACGCTGGCTCAGACTGCTGCGTGTGTAAAGGAGGCGGCCTGCTATGACGTAGCCGCTCTCTTGTACTCATACTAGGTAATGCCAGTTTACAAGTAGAGGAGGAATATTTATTACATGTGTTAACTCTTTTTTGTTCTTATAGGCGCTGAGTGCCTTGCAGTTTTTATTTGGGTCTAATTGGCATTTAATTTTGTTTTTGTTGTTTCTTTATTTAATTTACTTATTTACTGTGTTTGTTTGGTGCTTAGTTCATTTTAATATATTGAACCCTGTGATTGGGTACTTGTGCTCATTGTGTCTTTTTCTGCTCAGGGTCTGGTCCGGGCGTGGCTTCTCATGGTGGGGGATTTGGTGATAGAGTTACCCACTGCTGCACCATCACTCCTTTTGAATGCCGTGGTATTTTGCACCTCCCTTCACCACTTGTACATGTTCAGTTTGCCTCTTTTCTTGATTTGGTGTGTGTGTATGAATGTGTGGCACGGAGCGTAGTGAGTGCTCTATTCCAGCCCCTTAGTCCTCCATCGTGTGTGGCCGCTACTGGCCAGCCCTGAGTGTTGCTTTCTTTCTTTCTGGTTAGCATTGGAGCACATATTTTATAATTGGTATTTTTAATGATTACATTTAATACAATGAAATAAAAACATATATTTTCCTATTTCTTAGGTCTCATTTCGCCAAATAAATTGCTCAAAATTGTATAATTTGTGTCTGGTCAATTACTTGTTGCATCCCACCATTATTCCAGGGCCCTGCGGTCACAATTGGCGTTGTCTGGCAGTGTGGCTGGGATGCAATAGTGATTGTACTGACTTGGGCGATTATTCTGTATGTTTTGTATTTTTGTTTTGTTTTTTTGTGCTTGTCCAATTAGACCCAAATAGAACTGCATTGGTCATCGAGGAAGCCAGCTGGACCTCCACAACGGCAACGGCTCCTACCGTTCTCCTGTACTTTCCTCACCCCACAACAATCATGGCCACTGAACAAGAGCTCAGAGACTTGGTCCAGCAGCTCCAGTCTGAAAATGAACGGCTGCTAGCCGCTTCCAATATGAACTCTGGAGCAGCTGTCCCGAGTTGCTCCAATGACTGTCCAGCCCCCCTATCTAATGTCCATTCCAGCAATGGGGAGTCTATGGAACGCCTGCTGTATATTCCCAGAGAACGCAAGTGCCCGCTCTTCAGGGGGACTTCTGGGATACCCATAGAGGACTGGATAGAAGAAATGAGGGCCACACTGAGGACTAGACGACTGACCACTGTAGATCAAGCATATTTTGTATTTGACCATTTGGAGGGTGAGGCTAAAGATGAGATCAGGTACAGAACAAGAACAGAGAGGGAAGATCCAGAAAGAATTATGTCTATTCTGCGGGAGTTGTATGGCTGTGTACGTTCCTATGTGTCCTTGCAAGAATGTTTTTTTTCCAGAAAGCAACAGGAAGGAGAGTCACTGCATGAGTTTTCGCATGCCTTATGTTGTCTTATGGAGAAAGTCGAGCGTTGTGCTCCCAGGAAAATGGCAGACTCCCACATCCTCTTACGCGACCAGTTTGTTGAGCACGTCCTAGATCCTAACCTGCGCAGGGAACTAAAAAAGTTAGTAAGGGAGAAGCCTGAGTGCACGCTGTTAGAGGTTAGAGCTGAGGCCATAAGGTGGGAACGAGAGGGTAGACCAGATGAGCCACGGGGTAGGAGCTTTTCAGTCCCATCCTTCAGCGCTGTTCATTATTCCAGGGCCCGCCCACCTAGCCTAACGGCAAACTCAGAGTTCACAGAGCTGCGACAGCTTCTAGAAAAGCAACAGGAACAGTTAAATCAACTGACCCAGAGGTTGTTGGCATTGCAGACAGCCCCCCGACCTCCAGTCAGGCGACCTAACACCCTACTGTGCCTCCGCTGTCAAAAACCCGGCCATTTTGCTCGGGAGTGTGATAATGAGCGGTTCATTCCACAGGCTCGGCCTCAGCATGTGGCCGCTACCTCTGCTCTTCAGGAGGCGGGAAACTTCAACCCTCTGGTGTAAGGAGCCAAACATCAGAAGGGGAAAGTAACGGCTCACAGATACAAAGGCCAGGCCCACATCGCCCAATTGACCGCCTTATAGCAGCATGTCCGGAGGTAACTGTTAGCTTAGGGGGAGTAACTGCTAAGATGCTCCTAGACACTGGCTCAATGGTTACCACCTTGCCAGAGAGTTTCTTTAGGCAGAACTTTAAAGGCACCCCTAAATCCTGTAACTGGCTGGAGCTGACTGCAGCTAATGGCTTTGACATCCCTTATGTGGGCTTTATTGAGATGGACGTGACTGTATTTGGCCAGGTTGTACCGAACCGGGGTATTCTGGTTGTTAAGGACCCCCCAGGGACAGGTGAGGTAAGAGGAGTGTTGGGAATGAACATAATAAAAAAATGTTATCAAGTGTTGTTCAGTGAGCATGGCCCTAACCTCTTTGACCTTCCTGAAGTACAGCAGGCATCTGTAGCGTTACAGCAGGCCTTGTATCATTGCCACTACACTGAGACCACAGATTTGCCACCTACGAGCAGTGTGGCTCGAGTGCGAGGTAGGCGTCCTGTCATTATTCCTGGGGGCTCAATGAAATTGATTGCTGCCACATGCTCTGCTCACTTTAGTCAGTCTACAGGTACAGTCTTGATTGAACCGGTGGATAGTGGTCAACCCCTCCCTGAAGGCTTGTTGGTCTCACCTGCAATGGTCACGGTCGAGAAAGGTACAGTTTACATTCCGGTTGTCAATGTAGGGCAAAGAGGGACTGCACTATACCCTCATCACCCTATAGCAACACTAAGCCGAGCAGATGTTATTAGCATGCCACATGGAATCTCATTCACACAGCCACATAGTGCAGGAGCCACAGTCTATTCCCAGGCCGTCTTATCTGACTCTGTTAGGGGCCAGATTGCATCACTAGACCTCGCGTCACTAACTGACACCGACCGGCAACGTGTATTCTCCCTCTTGCTTGAACATGAAAAGGTCTTTGCGTCATCTGATTTGGACCTAGGCTGCACCTCCTTAATTACCCATGACATTCCACTAAACGACAATGCCCCAATCAGGCAGAGATACAGGCGCATACCCCCATCTGATTATGACGAAGTTAGGGCACACATTCGTCAATTGTTGGACAGCAAAGTCATTCGGGAGAGTTGTAGCCCCTATGCTTCACCGATCGTGCTTGTCCGGAAAAAAGAGGGCAGCTTAAGACTATGTGTGGACTATAGACTCTTGAACAACAAAACTAGGAAAGATGCTTTCCCACTTCCTAGAATTGAAGAGTCCCTAGATGCTCTCTCGGGTGCAAAGTGGTTTTCCACCATAGATTTAGCTAGCGGCTATCATCAAGTGGCAGTAACTGAGGCAGACAAAGCTAAGACCGCCTTCTGCACCCCATTTGGACTGTTTGAGTTCCAGAGGATGCCATTTGGTCTCTGCAATGCCCCTAGTACCTTTCAACGGCTAATGGAGAGGCTGCTAGGGGACCAGAACTGCCAGTCTCTGCTGCTATATTTAGATGACGTCATTGTGTTTTCATCCACTGTGGAGGAGCATCTTGACCGCTTGAGGCTGGTTCTCAGTCGCCTCCAAAAAGAGTCACTCAAGGTGAAACTGGGCAAATGTAGTTTCTTCCAGAACAAAGTGGGGTACTTGGGACATGTCGTGTCGGCAGCTGGGGTATCTACGGACCCAAAGAAAATTTCTGCTGTGGAGAAATGGCCTACCCCAAGCACAGTAGCCGAACTCCGCTCGTTTCTGGGGTTTGCAAGTTATTATAGGCGTTTTGTAGAAAAGCTTTGCCAGGCTCGCGGCCCCCCTGCACCGGGTTGTAGCACAACTGGCTGGCAAGAAAAACCGCAGAGGTCGAGGTGTGTCCCTGAATGATGCGTGGACCCCACAGTGTGACTCCAGCTTTGGAGAGCTTAAAGCAAGGTTGGTGTCCTCTCCGGTGCTAGCATATGCAAATTTTAACCTTCCTTTTATCTTAGAAGTGGATGCCAGCCATGAAGGCCTATGAGCTGTTCTGTCCCAGGAACAAGATGGCAAGACCCGTCCCATTGCATATGCCAGCCGCAGCCTACTCCCAGCCGAAAAGAACTGCAGCTCTATGAAACTGGAGTTTCTTGGCATGAAGTGGGCGATGTCAGAGAAATTCCGTGAGTACCTGCTGAGTAACAAATGTGTAGTGTGGACTGACAATAACCCCCTCAGTCATCTGGGAACGGCCAAGCTGGGGGCTACGGAGCAGCGCTGGGTGGCAGAGCTGGCCGTCTTTGACTATGTGGTGAAGTATCGCCCTGGCCGCACCAACCAGAACGCAGACGCCCTCTCCAGACAACCTCTAACACACCCCCCAGTTTCATCTCGTCCAGGTACACTAATCCCAGGGGAAATCGACAAGGCAGTACGGCCAGAAAGGGTGGCTGCTCAATCCGCCATCTCTGCATTGCCGGAACGAACTCCCGGTGACTTGGTAATCATACAGCAAGCAGATCCTCTTATCTCTTTTGTGCATCCCTATGTTAAGCAGCAACGAATGCCAAGCCTGACCGAGCGACAAGACAAGGGTCCTGCGTTGCAAGAGTTACTACGCCAGTGGGACCGGCTGCGCACCAGAGACGGACTATTGTACCGGGCTTATCAACGATCAGATGGAGGGGAGGAGGTCCTACAGCTGGTGTTGCCAGAGAGCCTTCGCGCAGAAGTCTTTGAGCAGTTGCATACACATCACGGTCACCAGGGTATTGAGCGCACAACTGAACTGGTCCGGCAGAGATGCTACTGGCCTGGTATGCGGTCAACAATCCGTGACTGGTGCCTGCAGTGTGAACGATGCTGTCTGGCCAAGAGCACAGTGCCACGGGTACGCGCTCCAATGGGTCATCTATTGGCCTCTGGCCCAAATGAAGTCCTGGCAATTGATTTTTCGTTTTTAGAACCAGCTCAGGATGGCAGAGAACAAGTGCTAGTGATGACAGACATTTTCTCAAAGTTTACCCAGGTTGTTCCTACCCGGGACCAGCGTGCCGCCACCGTTGCTGGTGTTCTAGTCAATCACTGGTTTTACAAGTTTGGAGTCCCAGCGAGGTTGCATTCAGACCAAGGCCGCAGTTTTGAGAACGCCATCATATATCAACTTTGTGATTTGTATGGCATTAAAAAGTCCAGGACTACGCCCTACCACCCGCAGGGGAACGGGCAGTGCGAACGTTTTAACCGGACTTTGCATGATCTTCTTCGAACCCTTTCGGCTGATCAGAAGCGCCACTGGCCACAATATCTTTCCCAACTCTTGTTTAATTACAATACTACTCCGCATCAGTCAACAGGCTATTCCCCTCACCACCTTATGTTTGGCAGAGAGCCCCTGCTCCCCGTGGACTTCATGTTGGGTAAATTCAATGACCCAATCCCCGGGGAATCCAGCCAGTGGATCAGGGAGCACCAACGACGGATGCAGGTGGTTACAGAGAGTGCTAGGGAGCACATGCGGGCGGCTGCTGAACGACGGAAAGGGAGAGCTGACAGGCAAGCGCAGGAGGAAATCTTGCCGGTTGGACAGCATGTTTACCTACAGGACCACTCCCACCGAGGAAGATCAAAAATCCAGGACGCATGGGCCCCAGAAGTATTCCTGGTAGTGAAGCCCCCTGAGCCCGGTGGGGTGGTATATGCTGTGGCCCCGCAAGAGAGACAAACTGAGGTACGCCACGTCCATAGAACCATGCTTAAACCTGTGCTTGCTAGGTGGCAATCTCCCAAAACGAGAAGAGGAACATCCCCTGCGACCACCAACAGCGAACCTGAGGAGGAGGGCCTCTGGCTAGCCAGCGACGCTCCAGGCAGACCGCTCGCAAAGGAACCTTGCATCGGAACTCCGGTGGAAGCAGAGGTGGATCCACCAGTTCAAGAGAACCAGAGTTGCCCAGTGAACTCTGACCCCCCGTCACTTAGGAGGTCCAGTCGAAGGACCGCTGGCCTGCATTCAAATCCATATAATCTGCCAGCTAGATGTAGGGGCAGAGGCAGGGCAAGGGCTATAACCTCCTAGATACAGTGCTGTCCAACCACCTTCACACATTACCGATAAGATTGTGGTATTGTCGGGCCGCCAATTCAAGAGCCCCGGGGTGAATGTAACCGGTGGGTTGTTTGTCCCTAATGAGCCGCCGTAGAGGGAATTCCCCCCCAAGCCGGTACGTAGACTTCCGCATTCCATTACATTAGCACTCATATATAAACACACAGCAGACACCCGTACTGACGCTACATCCCTGTGCCACTTGCGCCAATCGTGGTCCCTGGGGCGGGTATTCCTCTCACTGCTGAAGGCCTGGTAGGTGTGTTTGTGCTCCTCATTTTTTAGTGAATTCTCAGTTCTCCTTTTTGTGTTTTAGACGCTGGCTCAGACTGCTGCGTGTGTAAAGGAGGCGGCCTGCTATGACGTAGCCGCTCTCTTGTAGTCATACTAGGTAATGCCAGTTTACAAGTAGAGGAGGAATATTTATTACATGTGTTAACTCTTTTTTGTTCTTATAGGCGCTGAGTGCCTTGCAGTTTTTATTTGGGTCTAATTGGCATTTAATTTTGTTTTTGTTGTTTCTTTATTTAATTTACTTATTTACTGTGTTTGTTTGGTGCTTAGTTCATTTTAATATATTGAACCCTGTGATTGGGTACTTGTGCTCATTGTGTCTTTTTTCTGCTCAGGGTCTGGTCCGGGCGTGGCTTCTCATGGTGGGGGATTTGGTGATAGAGTTACCCACTGCTGCACCATCACTCCTTTTGAATGCCGTGGTATTTTGCACCTCCCTTCACCACTTGTACATGTTCAGTTTGCCTCTTTTCTTGATTTGGTGTGTGTGTATGAATGTGTGGCACGGAGCGTAGTGAGTGCTCTATTCCAGCCCCTTAGTCCTCCATCGTGTGTGGCCGCTACTGGCCAGCCCTGAGTGTTGCTTTCTTTCTTTCTGGTTAGCATTGGAGCACATATTTTATAATTGGTATTTTTAATGATTACATTTAATACAATGAAATAAAAACATATATTTTCCTATTTCTTAGGTCTCATTTTGCCAAATAAATTGCTCAAAATTGTATAATTTGTGTCTGGTCAATTACTTGTTGCATCCCACCATTATTCCAGGGCCCTGCGGTCACATATATAATAATAAAAATATATATAAATATAATAAGTGTTTCTGGCTTCTGTTTTTCAGAGTATGAGGCTCACTCACATACAGAGAGAGAGACACACACTCTCCTGTTTTTAAAGGAAATGAAATAAACAACGAGGATCATCTGGTATAAGATATCAATAAACTTTATTGTAACATTACAGTTTTTCTCAGTTGCTTTGGTGCATTTCTCACATCAGACTTAAACTTCTCAAAACTATTAGTTCAACCTCCACAACATTGGGTCATTGGTGCACATCATCATGGCAGTTTCTCATTCCTCTGAACACATTTCAAATGCTTTCGTTCATGTATCAATAACTTTCAAACAATTCTCTGCGTTTTTTTAACATTATCATTTGCTTCTGTCCTGTCAGTCAGAATGAAACATACTTATGACTTCTGAATAGTCATTCACTATAAAACTAACTGTTCTCATTTCATTGCTTTGGTCATCACATACAAAATTGTTGAACTAGTTCTCAAAATCATAACTGTCAAGCTAATTTCATACATTCCTTTATCTTTTTTTTCCTGTAAATATTTCCTAAATTGAACAATTTATCTCAGGTGAATTTCAGCTTCACTCTGAGGTATGCTTTATTGTTCATTTTTGTCACAGTTCTACCATAATGATATTTCTGTATGTTTGTTCTATGTATATACATGTATGTGTCTGCACTTCTACAGCATTGTGCAACAAAAATACAAAGAGCATATGCAGTACACATACATACATACATACATATACATACAGTACATACATACATACATACATACAAAACATACATACATACACACATACATACATACATACAGTACATACACACAGTAGATACACACATACATAGATACACACACACGTACATACATACAGTACATACATACATACATAGATACACACACACATACATACAGTACATACATACAATACATATATACAGTACATACATACATAGATACACACACACACACATACATACAGTACATACACACATACATACATACATATATGTCAGTTACGTCTCTAAATACAGTCTTTGTGTAACTTTACTGTAGTTTTTACTGTAAATGGCTGCACAGGTCGTGTATAGTGTGCTCATAGTCGTGCTCAAGTGTCACCGAGATCTGACTTTTTTACTCTGAAAACACAGAGAGAGTAAACTTTCACAATGAAAACATGACTAAGTCATTTGACTGTGATGTTCATACTCAATGTTGTTAGGACTTATTATTTTGATGACATAGACCAGTGTCTCCCAAAGTGGGGTCCGCGGCCCCCTGGTGGGCCGCGAGGGTACTGCAGGGGGGCCGCGGGAGGTCATAAAAAAATAAATAATAATAATATAATTATTTATTGTTAAATTTATAATGTTCTGTTTGTAATATTAAAATATTTGTGTTCATTATTTGACTTGAATAATCCACTGTAATCATTTTTGTATTACAATGTTTGTAGCAGAGGCTATTTCCCCAAAATAAAATAACCAGAAGAGCCTATTCTTAATGTTGTCTTCTTGGTTATTATTTTGGGGGGCCACGCAGACCCGTCAGATTTTTAAGGGGGCCTCAGTGTTACTGAGTTTGGGAACGGCTGACATAGACAGTTTCATTAACGTTTGGACTTGCTTTTGAGGAAAAAACTTTTCATTTTGAGAAAGTGACGCACTTTTGCAGGTTACCCACGAGGTTCTGCAGTTTCCACTAATTGTTCTGAGAAATGCACCAACAGTTGTGCAAATGTGAAGAATGATGTGAGAAATGCACCAAAGCGACTGAGAAAAACTGTAAACAACAGAGAAAACTAGAAACCAGAAAGCAGACAGGATGAGGAGAGAGACACACACACAATAGACACACAGAGACACACACACACACACACAGAGAGACACACACACACACACACACGGAGAGGCACACACACACACACAGAGAGAGACACATGGAGAGACACAGAGAGAGACACAGAGATACACAGAGGCACAGAGATACACAGAGAGACAGAGAGACACAGAGATACACAGAGAGACAGAGAGACACAGAGATACACAGAGAGACAGAGAGATACACTGAGAGATACACAGAGATACACAGAGAGACACAGAGATACACAGAGAGACACAGAGATACACAGAGAGAAAAGAGATACACAGAGAGACAGAGATACACAGAGAGACACAGAGAGATCAAAGCTTATTCAGACTGGTAAAACAAACACCTAAAACACAGTGCAATATATTCTTAGAAAACTATTCATAAATAATATAACAAATAAAAAATGAAAAAACAGTGTTCTCAGTTGAGGCTCCTCCTCCAGTCTTCCAGGGTCAGACCTGAGGCCGGACAGTACCACCGCCCCTTCACCTGCGTGTGTCCTGTGGTCTTGCTCTTGTTCTCACCACACTGCTTGCAGGTGTAGTGGTACTTTTCTTTGGCCAACCTCTTCTTCGATGGTTCGCCCCTTAAAGACCTTATGACGGGTTTGATTTATTTAGAAATACAGTTTTAATACCATTTTATATTAGAAGAGAACTACTAAAGGTTTCAAAATCAATTGTTGTTTTTTTTGTCTGATCCCCCCAAATCGAAATAACCCCATAGCAACGCCCTTAGAAACGAAAAAACTTCACAGCCCTTGGTGACGTCAGAACGGGTACGTTTCAATGCTGTAAGTTGTTTACAATTTGGTATTCGTTCTTTTTTCGCGGATATTCAAGATGACAAGGCCGTGTACAGCGAGTCTAACATAACTACTAGAATATACCATTTCATTGTCACTGAGATTGTCCAGTGGTTGTGTCGCTGGACTATCAATCCAGATACTTGGGTTCAAATCCCACCTCGGACACTTTTTCACACTCAAAACGGCAATTTATGTGTAGTGAGCAATTGTCACCTGTAGAGGGCAGTATTGTGTTGGGCATCAGTGGAGAGAAGAGAGAAAAGGCAGTCCTGTGGCATAGATCCATGGTTTTCAATGCATGGGCGTAACCCGCTATGACGTCACACACAGGTTAGAGCATAGACAACTTAAAATCATGAAAAACACGTTCTTTTTATAAAATATAGGATTTTTTTTGCCGGAATCTCTTTCAAATTGACATTGTCATGCAATTTTGATATCCACTATTTTTTTTTTAAAAACCCGTCATAAGGTCTTTAATGCTCGCTCCTCATCCTCTTGGGCAGCTTTATTCAGCCTCCATGCACGCTGCCTTGGCTGAGAGGGAAGGCCTGCTGGAGGCTGCTGCAGCGGCGGAGCCTCGGGACACGGAGGAGCATGGGGAAGTGGAGGAGCATATTGAAAAGGTGGAGCATGGGGGAATGGAGGAGGATAAGGGTATTGGGGGTGCAGATGTGGAGGAAATGGGGAAATGGAGGAGGGTAATGTAAATGAGGGGCTTGCTGGAGAGGAGGAGCTGGTCCATATTGTGAAGGGAAAGGGGGAGGTGGTGGATGAGGCACAGGTTGGCTGGGTCCTGCAACATTTCGCTGGCGGGGGAAAGCTTCTCCCTCACGATTCTCAGGCTCTTCAAAAGTCATCTCCTGAGCATGTGGTTCAGGGGCAGCAGGGAGAGTGCTCACTGAGGGCAGAGGCTCCTTGGCCTGGTGCAGATGTTTTGGAAGAACAGTGCCCTGCAGAAGCATGTCCCTGTCCTTCCTCTTGTCCCTCCTGAGCCGCCTACAAGACAAACATTCATGATTTGATACAGATGAACCTGTCCTCCATAAGGTCATTACACAGTTTATTACACTGAAGATACATCTTTACACTGTGGTGACTGTTTGGGAAAGGTACATTTGTATTTGTATTCACGTGTTCCTTTGATGATAGGTTTCCTCTCATTACATTGTTCACACAATGATCATTTGAAAGTTACATATCATTTAAACATTGACATGAAAGGAAAGGCGCTGATAAGAAGGAAACAGTTCTTATATTGTTCTGTCTGTTTTCAACTTCATACAAACATGTGCTGTGATAAATAAAACAACACATACCATGAGGAGACAGTGGTGTTGTTGACTGGTACCAGCACCACGTTGGTCTGACCCAGGACCACCCTGCTGTCCTCCAGCAGCTGTCTGAGGTGGCTGTAGACGCTGACGATGGACTGTGGGATGGGCATGGTCTTGCCCTTTACGTCCTTTGGCCTGTTGCGTGCCTGATCAAACTCTTTGGCCAGTCTGAGGCAAACACACTCACTGACTCGGTTTGCTTCAGGGTCCTGAGCTGCTTGGCCATGAGTCATGTACAGTCTGTGGGAGAAAAACATAATATGTTTTGGACTGAACAAGTATGTAAAGTCATGCAGAACCAAGGGACAATGTGAACAGGGAATGCGATAACAGAATTTGAACGTAACATGGTGACATGTCTCTATGTCAATGATTAGCATTGGACCAAGAGGAGAGCAAGTTGTGGTCAAGCACCTTTCTGCCGCCTGCTGTCCTGGAGCAGAGCCACTGGGCTTTCTGGGTGCTCTCCATGGTCCTGCGGACACCTGTCCCTTCTTTTTACCCTTCTGGCTGTACCTAAACAGTGACAAAGACATCCATATGCTTCATTCGCTCAATGGAATGTATGTATAATCATGGAGTACATAATCATTACTCTTTGTACCTTGAAGGTGTCTTGTCCATGTCATGGAGCTTTCGCGAAAGTTCACCGTGGTAGACCCGGCTGCTGATGCCCAGGCCACAGGCTGCTCTTCCTCGACTCATCAATACCAGCAACGCCCACATCCAGTCAACCAATAACCACCAGGACAGCAAGTTAAAAGCCGGAGACGCCCACTTCCCGGCCTTCTGAAGTCTGCAAGGTGCATGTCGCTAACGCACCTGTTCGCAATGCATGCGTTGTTTTGGAGGGGTCGCTTCTGCTCACGTGTTGCTCGTGCGCGTGACCCGGCTGTTCTCAGTCTGGCTGCTTGTGGTCTGCTCCTCCTCCGCGTTCCTGCACCTGCTGTGTCTCCGCCGCTCTCCTCCTCTGCGGGCTCTTTCTGCGGGCTGCTCCGCGGGGCCCCTCCGCGGGCTCTATGCTGATCGTCTCCTCGTGGTCTGCTGCTGCGTGCAGACTGTCTGGCGGTGCCGTGCGTGTCCCTGCCTCCGATTGGCGGTGCCGTGTTGTCCCGTTGCTTTCCCACGTCTTCTGGCATATGCGGTGGTGAGTTGCTGACCTGCGGACGGATTATTCCCTGCGCACTGGACTGCAGGCGTCATTTTTCGCCCCGTACTTGGTCTGCAGGCTCCGTTTTCACATGTGTTCGAGCTAACTGAGGGACAATGCATATTAAATGGCAATAATCTCTATTGTCCGAAGGATATAAGAGGAGCAATGTGCATTAATTCAGATTCATGTTTTGCCACTTGCAGTAAAACCACGTTGGAAAAATTGCAAGACTACCCCAGCGTGCCCCAGACGGCACACTCCAGAGCTCTTGCCACGGCGCCATCTTGCAGCATTAATCTTATTACTCGCAGGTCACTACTGTTAAATGAAATGTATTTAAATTAGTTTATCTGAGGGATAAAGGAGGGGCCATGCATTTACATAGCTGGGTCACTGGTATTAAATATTAGGTAACTAAACTGCAGTTGTTGCATTTTGAAAGTGCAGCAGAAAGAAAAAGGGCCCAATGTGAATCTGCAATGAGTGTGAAGTGGAGTGTGTGCCTGTCTGTGTATGTGTCTGAGTGTGTGTGTCTCTGCATGAATGTGTGTGTGTCTCTGCATGTATGTGTGTGTGTATATATGTGTGTGTGTCCCTGCATGTTTGTGTGTTGAATGAGGGAGAGGTGAGTGAGAGACTGAGATGCAGAGGCACAGTTTTTCCACATGTATTTGATAAAGAAGACATGTTCAGTCACCTGACTGGCTGCAGCAGTCCCGGTCCACATAGATGACCTCAGGTTCATCTTTGCCCACGTTCTTATAATGGGTGACAATGCCCTGGCACAGCTCTTCCAACCCTGCACCTTCACCCGTCGTCAGAACAGAGTTCAGAACCTGCCCAAACTCATTATCGATGTTTGTCATCCATGCAGCGCTTCCCCCGATTCCACCAGCCAGCTTCTTGGTGACCTGTAATCCAAACACAAGAAGTAAATACCTTTATCTTTTGTAAATATATATGTTACATTTCATTTTTTAAATTATTATTATTGAAACCCTAACCTTCTTGGTCGAATCCATCTTAAGAATTCTACCATGGGTAGAAGTGATGACTCCCTTCATTTCCTCCAGATGGCTGAGGATGTCGTTGGAGTGGACAGTCTCAAACCACTGAGCAAGTGGAAGGGGCCTAAAGGGCAGTGGAGGAGGATAGGCAGCTGCAGAGGGGACAAAGGTAGCCATCTTCTGATGGCTCTCACAGTCCGAGAGGTACCGGATGGCCTGACGTGCCCACTCCTCGCTGTGCACTTCCTCTATTGCCGCTTGGAAGTAGGAGGAGCTGTTTCCGCTGGTCCTCGGCTTCAGGAAGGTCATACATTTCCTGTCCAGAGCCAGGTGTGTAGTGAGGACAGCGGGAAACATGCTCCTGTGGGCTACATCCAGCTGCGAGAGGATGTCCTGGCTCCATGGGCAGACCGGCAGAGCGCACTTGTTGCAACGTGGATAGTCTCCTCCCACCAGGTAGTAGCGACTATCCACGTCAATCACCTCTCTCACCTTCCTGTAGATGCCCGAGCTGTTCATCTTTCGGGAACATTGAGGGCATTTTAGAGGAATCCCCCACATCCTCATTGGTGCCCAGATGAACAGCCTTTGTCTACAGTACCAGCCAGGCTCAGGAGGAGATGGTTTGGGCTCTAGAGGAGGGTAATACCAGGAGGTTTGGAGCTTCTGTTTTAATTGTCCTGTAGGTCCATAAAGGCACTTAGCTATCCAGACCTGATCTGCTTCCTGGATCACTCTCCTAAATGGCTCAGGAAGAAAGCCTTTCCAGTTAATGGATGGTGCTTTGAACGGAGTGTGGGGTGGCATGGCAGAACTGCATGAGGGGAGCGGAGATGGTGTTGGTGCTGGTGTCGGTGGCAACACAGTTGGTTTTTGTGGGGATGGCTTCATGAGTGCTGCATAATGAGCCTGTTGGATGTGAGTCAGAAGACCAACAGCACCCTGCACCTTGGCCCCGCAGCTGTCACAGGTCTCCTCCGTGTGATGGTCAAGCAGATGCTGTGAAAAGTGCTCTCCATCCACAAGCTGCTTGCACTGGAAGCACTGCACTCCAGGTGCTGCAGCTGATGCTCCTGCCTCTGCGTCTCCTCGGACTCCCTCTTCCTCTGTGCTGACTCGGATGGACGCAGCAGCCCCACTGGACGCAGCAGCCCCACTGGACGCAGCAGCCCGACTGGACCCAGCAGCACTGGACGCAGCAGCAGCACTGGTCCCAGCCCGACTGGACCCAGCAGCACTGGACGCAGCAGCACCACTGGACGAAGCAGCACCACTGGACGCAGCAGCACCACTGGACGCAGCAGCACCACTGGACGCAGCAGCACTGGACCCAGTGCCTGATGACAGATGTGCGGGCTAGGAAAGAGCACAGAAAATCAACACCAGAGGAAACAGCAAACAATCAATCAATAAGTAAATAATGAGTCCTACCTTGTGGAACCCGCAGGTGCACTGAAGGCTTCTGCCAAACAGGTCCTTCGTGTTGCTCTGCAGGGGGCAAGCATCGATCCTCTCCAAGGCTTTCTTCCATTTTTTGGCCCCTGGCCGTTTGCCAGTGGAAAAGTGGTAGAGGCCCTGGGCATATTTGGCACAGATGTCCCTCCAGTAACTCTCTGGCTTTCCTGTCTTCGTCATCTGCATCCATTGAATATTAAAGTGGTTAGTGTCAATCTACTCTGCCATGTGCAGCAGAGTAGATATCAAACCAAAGTCACTAAACATGAATATATGACCATTTTAAGTAGCCATGTGTAGCTAGTGTAGTGAATACACTACAGTAAGTAGCTATGTATTGGAGATATTGATTCTGGGGCAGATCAACTGTTGGCTCTGCTCAGACACATGACAAAGAAATACACACTGTGGCACACATCATGGGCAAAATCTGAGCTCATATTGTATATTGTTCATCATTTTCCTGTTGTGCACCTTTTTGTGAAGCTCTTTTGTCAACAACAGTTGTTAGTAATGTGCTATTTAAATACATTTGTTTTGATTTGATGACCAGGCTCTATTAAAGAAAAAATCCTATTCCTCTGACCAGCAATAATAATAGTCATTTATAGTGTGGAATCTATATGTGTTGGACTTTGGAGCTCTGTAATTACTGTATTACTGCTAAACATAATTATCTGAAGGTATTTGTTCTAACCCACATTGCTACTAGTCATCAATGCGTCAATAATATCTAAGTGATGACGTCTCTGTTCTCATCCACATTGACACACATCATATTCAAAGTTCTGTCTGCCTTTGTTCATCTGGAAGGACTCGTAAATAAGAATAATATCTGGGGTTACAGTAATAAGAATAATAACTGGGGTTACAGTAATAAGAATAATATCTGGGATTACAGTAATAAGAATAATATCTGGGGTTAGTAAGTAAGTAAGTAATCTTTATTTATATACCGCCTTTTCACTGCAGATTTGAGTCTCAAAGTGGTTTACAATTGTTAATTTTGGGCATTAGTCTTTCACTCCACACAGAGATGGGAGCGAGGTTGCCAGTACAGGAGGCAAATGCCAGAACTATTGTGCATATTTTTAGTGGTAGGGGAAACCGGAGTACCCGGAGGAAACCTACGCAGACACGGGGAGAACATGCGAACCCAGGACCTTCTTGCTGAGAGGCCAGAGTCCTATCCACTCAGCCACCGTGCCGGTTACAGTAATAAGAATAATAACTGGGGTTACAGTAATAAGAATAATATCTGGGGTTACAGTTATAAGAATAATATCTGGGGTTACAGTAATAAGAATAATAACTGGGGTTACAGTAATAAGAATAATATCTGGGGTTACAGTAATAAGAATAATAACTGGGGTTACAGTAATAAGAATAATATCTGATAAGAATAATATCTGGGGTTACAGTAATAAGAATAATAACTGGGGTTACAGTAATAAGAATAATATCTGGGGTTACAGTAATAAGAATAATATCTGGGGTTACAGTAATAAGAATAATATCTGGGGTTACAGTAATAAGAATAATAACTGGGGCTACAGTAATAAGAATAATATCTGGGGTTACAGTAATAAGAATAATATCTGGGGTTACAGTAATAAGAATAATAACTGGGGTTACAGTAATAAGAATAATAACTGGGGTTACAGGTGCGATCGCGGCTGTGTCTGTTCTCTACAATAGTAATAATATAGTAATAATGGTAATAGGAATAACAGTAATAAGAATAATAGCCACACAGTGCTAATACGTACACAGTCAGAAGTTAGGTTTGAAAAGCGGCTCCGAGACGCAAAAGTTTAAATCTAAGTTTAATAACATGCTAATACGATAGTCTAGTTTTTTTCCCCACAGTTTAGCATTGGGCTAATATGTGGCGTTTACGTTTGGCTCATGTGTGGGATCGCGATGATATTCAGTTTATATGAGGCGTTTGTGAGAACTAATGAAGTGTCATCACTTACCGTTCTCTCGCTGTATATGCCGTAATAAAGATGGCGGTGACTCCAAACTTTTCCATTCGCTCTAGACACGCCCCCATTTTTCGTCAGGTAACGTCACGTGACCTTCTGTATGTTCGGACTGCGTTCGGACTTTGCCGAAAAGCCTTTGATCTCGTTCGGATTGTGTTCGGACCTCGTTCGGACCTTTTGTTATGTGTTAGGAAATTGTTCGGACCTGGAGACAGTCCATTTACTGGAGGGTACGGACTATCTCAGTGACAACGAAGTGTTACAATCTAGTAGTTATCTCACACTCGCTGTACACGACCTTGTCATCTTGAATATCCGCGAAAAAAGAACGAATACCAAATTGTAAACAACTTACAGCGTTGAAACGTACCCGTTCTGACGTCACCAAGGGCTGTGAAGTTTTTTCGTTTCTAAGGGCGTTGCTATGGGGTTATTTCGATTTGGGGGGATCAGACAAAAAAAACAACAACTGATTTTGAAACCTTTAGTAGTTCTCTTCTAATATAAAATGGTATTAAAACTGTATTTCTAAATAAATCAAACCCGTCATAAGGTCTTTAATGCTTGTCCCACCTGGATAAATTTGGAAACGCGTGGACATTATAGTCAGACTTTCCCACATTACTGCGCAAAACCATCTCATTCCCATGTTGCACAATCTCAATAATGAAAGTGTTGAGAAAGTTACACGTTGGGCACATATAGGCCATACTCTTATGTACAGACTTCCTGTTGTTTTAATACTGCCTGTTTCCTCAGTGTAATCCACATACGATGCATGATAAAAGGTAACTAAATATTCTAGTAAATGTAGTTTTCAAAGCACATCTGGTCTGTCTTTTTAGATTTTTCTAAATCAATTAAATAAATGTAGTAAATAAAATTGTACTTATTTTGTCAATAAACATGCAGGGAAAAAAAATCTCTTGGTTGAAAGAGTCTCTCTTTTAATAGATAATCTAAATAAATGTGCAATGTAATGACAGACATTAAACTGGTCCATGGCACTAGTAAGGCTGGGATTCAAAAGACCTCAGGTAATTCGGGCGTTCTGCTCTCCCAAAATTCCATCCGATGGGCGGGTGAGCGACTGAATTTTGCGTTGCATTATGGGTAACACTTGCCTTCGCAACTTCCGGTTCTCTCTGCCCGGCGCATTTTCTCTAAATGGTTGAGTGTTTTCGTCATTTTCTGTATGCAAATACATTCCCGTCTCTAACTAGTGGCATATCGCGCAAATCATCCGTCCAATTCACATTCTTCCCTCTTAGCTGAACTTCATTCTCATTGTTACCATCTGTCACTCGCACACACAGCCGTTTTCGTTCACTCTGCTCGCTGTCATCTTCTTCTAAATCTTCATAAACACCATCCGCTCGTTGAACTAGCAACAACAATTCCTCCTTTCGTTTTCCCACACTGCAAATACCCTTTCGCTTCAACCTTTCACGCAATTCAGGCACTGTCAATCGCTTGTTGTTTTCGTGAGCCATATTCGCCATTGTATGAAATCAACCGGAAGTGCCGCGCAGTGGATGGAATTTTGGGAGAGCAGAACGCCCGAATTGTGTTGGATTTACCTGGTCTACCTATGGAATGTCTCCCATTCACATTCAAGCATATTATTTACAAGGACAACTTTGTGGCACATGTTTCTGCAGGTGGCCAAATGCGCTCTTTGGCCCTCATGTATGAATGTTGTGCAGAAAGGGTGTATATTTTGGGTGTATATTCCGGTTATGCAAGATCCAACGTCGGATTTATGAACGTGTGAGATGCGCCCAGATCTGTGCGTACGCAGATGCGGGTGTTCATAAATGCCACGGCTGAATACGAACGCATTTATGAAAGTCACGCCTAGAATTATGCAGCAATCGCCTGTAAAACGCCCCGTTTTTGCAACAAGTCAGGAGGAAGCCGGCCAAAAAGACTGTTTGGAAGCCTCAAATGGCTTGTGGAACGTTTGTTTGTTCATGGTAATGTAAAAATAAATATACGCTATATATTCAGCTGCGTTTTGAACAAATTTGCAAAAATGTTTTGATAAATTTGAAAAATTTCTCTTGAATTGTAGGAGTGAATAAATAAAGAATGAATGAATTCATATATATTGTGCAGCGGTGGCTCTCATCAAAGTGTCTGCAGCGTCTTGTAAATGCACTGAAGCGCTGTACACTTGAGAGAGCTTTTGCGGTCCAGATTTTACAGAGAAATTCTGGTGCCAAAACTTCTGAATGACAGCATTTGAGGAGTTCTGTGGCGCGACCTCTCACGGCAACTGCTGAGCATGCACTCCCAAGAGTGCGCAGCGGGTGGACAGTGAGACATTTGGAGTGAGCAATACCATAGTCCATCGGTCCATGCGTTAATGGGATGTGTGTCTGTGTGAGGCTTACAGGAATACAGTACAAATAGCCGTGCGGAATTACGCAGCGCAGAGCCTGCCACAGCAATAGATGGGTCACACATCCCTGTCGCGTAAAGCGTATTTGTATAGAGCATTTCACAGTCCAGGATCACGAAGCGCTTCACATTTTAAAAACATACAGATCAAAATAATACACACAGAAGTCAGATTTAAAATCATAGAAACAGAAGAGGCTCCTCATAATGATCTGTGCTTTATTAAAAGTTTGCGTGTTTCCAGAGTGTTTTTCTGATGCGCAAATTCAAATTTAGAAACATGATGCTCAATGAAAACGCAGCTTATAATTTTGTCAGAGTGGGACTATGTTTATTGTTGTCCAAATCTTGAATTTCATGCATGTTTTGGCGTGTTGTGACGAAGGGTGAATTGAGCGTACACATTTACACCACCTCCTGAACCCTGATTTGGCTATACACAAGTTTCATACATGAGGCCCTTTGAGAGGTCATCTAGGACAATCCCACACAACTGTTTTTCTTGTCTTACCTCTGACATCTGACTGCATGCCGCTGGGCTGCATGGAAGGCGCCAGTAAACCCTACGAACAGTGTTGTTACCAGCCTGACAACTGCGCTTAAAGTTAACCACCTCTTAACCATTCATTCTTTTGTGGCACAGGGTTTAACAAAGTGTCTTAAGCCTGGTTCACACGGCAGGATATTTAGGCCGATTTAGACCCGATTTACCCCTTACGACAATCTTAAGAAACGCTCCGATTTCCGTAACAAAATCTTACAGATTATCCTGCCGTGTGTGGTGTGTTAAGACTGCACTCGTCGCTCGGAAGGACATCGGGACTGCTCCCGATCTCAAATCGGGGATATCCAACATGTTGGATTGTTTTGGCCCGATTTCTCTTCGTGTGTGGTGTCCCCCGAGGACAGACGTGCGCGTTGCCATGACTGCGGCGTGTAGCCAATCAGAAGACGAGACGAGGCGGTGAGGAAACGCCTCCATATCACGATGTAGCAAGTATAGTCCATGCTCGTGTTGTCTACACTTCTTTGACCATCGTCTTTTCTTTTGATTACGTCTTTTCTCCGATAAAAACAAACTATCGCCAATGCATCCTCTTCGTCCGCCATGTGTGTTTACTCTGAAGTCACGCTTGATCTCGCGAGACCTGAGATTTCCGTCTGATCTGTGAATACTCGGGGGGGGGGGGAATCGGTTCGTGTGTGGTTTGCGTGATTTTTGCTGTGTGGCTGCGCACCACACACTGTACGACCAAAGTGGTTAGACCCGTGATTTTTTATCTCCCTGTGTGGGGTCTCACACAGAGAAAAATCGGCCGACAATTTTAAAATCGTCTCGTGTGAACCAGGGTTTAGTCAAATAACTAGAATTTCAACTTTTACATATGTTACTTACCAACTTAGATTGTTATCTATCCCAGTTATCTCGGTTGTGAAACCCTTGCTGTGCCCATTGCACAGCGCTACGCCTTCTATGCACCTCGAGTGCGACAGGTGCATTGATTCTGTACTGTTGAAAATTGTTTCATGAATCGAAGACATAGCAACACATACAGAAGCATGGATGTGACAAGTACTGTTAAAAGAGTTTGTGGGCAAAATGCACTGTATATGAGCACTTTAACGCAAGACGACACGATTAGAGGTGATATAAAGATAAGCTAAAAATAAGTATAGGAGACCAAACTGAACAAATTCAAAGCCCAAATGAGACCTGGGATGTCAACAAATGTTGGTCAGACTCGCCTCGGTCTTGGCCACTGATCTGCTGGGGAGACATTTATCCTTGTAGGATAAATGTCTATAAAAGTGCAGGAAGGAGCGCTACCGCAGGGCCTTTATCCCCACCGCTGTCAGACTGTACAATAAGTCACTTTAAATGATCACTGTGTGAAAACTTGCACTACTATTGACACTGTTTCCAATTGACACTTGTCACTTTTGTTGTACATAATTATTGTCACTTTATTGTACATATATCCTGCATGTAACATGTTTGCACATTTCCTCCCTTTGCACAATCTGAGTGTCTCTATCCATGCCAAATGTGACATGTAAATTTCTCCTCTGTGAGATAAATAAAGCAATCTTATCTTATCTTATCTTACACCCAGGTAGGAGTCACTGCTTTTTTGCCACCCAGTCACGTGACCGCCACAGGAAAACTATAAACAACGGCGTCACTCAAAGATCCTCTTATTGCGAAAGGAATGCGAGGACTTTTGCTGCTGGTGAATTATTTGCAAAAAAAATATAATGAAGTCGACTGCTAACCGCCTAATCTGCGCCTAATCACTCACAGACAAAAACCAGCTCGTACATTAATGCGCACACCATGGACCTATTATAATATCTGGATTACTGGCATGGAGCCGAAGGACCCATGTGCTCAGGGGATCCCCGCGGTACTGCCAACTAAACAAGACTAAATTCACATGGGCTACCCAGAAATTTTCCCCATAGAACTTAATGTAAACTCAAACAGCTCAACCTCAGCTGACAGAGAACCTACAGCTTTCAAAATGATTGGATTTTGTGGAGATTTTAGTGCCCCTTGTCATCCTGAACTATTTTTCTTCTTTTAAAGGGACGTAATCTTATTTTGATGGTATGTTGTGGTCTTTTTTTGTGTTAAATGAAACTCATTTTGACAGATAGTTTCACCTTTTGCGGTTTCTATCAAAAATTACTGTATCATGCGGAAAAATTGCCAGGACTGGAAGTGACGTACATGTAGGGGTCATTGGGCTTTGTTGATATGCATTTGTAAGCCATAACGTTGTTTACGGACGTTTTAAACAGATTTTTGTTATTCAGTGATGGACAATACAAGTCAGTTTTTATTTATGAGCCCTTGCGTACTTGTTATGACAGTAATTCTGATTTTGAGGACTCGGACGTCAGTTCAGATCAGGAGCAATCTCCAAGAAATGAACATTTGCAGACATCAGGGCCGTTTCCATGGGCTGGAGTCATGGATCTATGGTCCGACCGGGTCCAACCCGTCTCGACCCGGTTTGCAGATGCAGTCAACACTTCAGTTTGAGCTCGATGGTGCCACCCGAGTGTAAATAAGTGTTAGCGAAGGTAGCGCTAGGGACGAAGGAATGGATATCACGGACATCGCAGTGCAGAGAAAATTTAAGAAGCGTAAAATTGACTACCGTGAAATGAAAGATCCCAGCCGTAAAAGTGGACAGAACTGAAAAGTCTGGAGGTGGTTTGACAACATGGATTTTTTTTTTTTCGGACATCAGCTAACACGTCAGTACCCGCAACACGAGAGAGAAGCCTCAACTCTATGTGAGTTTGAGAGAAATAGTGAGTGCCTTCAATCAAACATATATGGTCTTATTCTGAACGTGTGTCTGTGGTTCTAAAGTCTTATTCCGAACGTGTGTCTGTGGTTCTATAGTTTTAAACTAAACGTGTGTCTGTGGTTCTAAAGTCTAAAACATGATGGTATGTGTCATATCTATATCTTTTACTAAACATAGTAAGAGTGAAACATGGATTCAGGGTTCAATGATAGTTGTGTTTTCTGCTGAATACTGGGTTGAAACTCGTAAAATTGGTCGGAGCTTGATAGAACTAATTTCATGGAACTCGCGCTGGTGTCTTCTCTCAGTTTGTTTGGACCGTCGCCTTCTCTGAATAAGTCAAAGATCATAGGGACTGCTGTTTACACTCTTCTTTTGGTAACTTTCATTGCTGCATCCGGGGCCATACAAAATACACCCATTTTAAGGTTTATTTGTGGCAGCAGGAGCAATGCCATAAACAGCAATGTTTTTAATGGGCTTTAGCAGAAAAAAAAAGTTTTTGATAAGGATAGCCCCCTTTTAAATTCACACTTTAGTGCGACAAACACTGCTTGTCTCCTGCTCTAATGGGGAGTTCAGACGGATACGGTATCCGTATCCGGTAACTTGTATCCGGTGAGCGTGTTTCTTGACTACTATCACTCTGCTCTCTGTTTGCACTAACAAACACATTACAAATCCACATATTGTACACCAAGCTAACTGTGTAAGCACTCCGAGTCAGCTGTACTGCAGCTGAGGTTTAGGTAGCGGTTGTTTGTCTGGTCTCGGAGTTTGTTGTGCGGGCCCGGATCCGGACTAGCTTAGCCTAGCCTAGCCGCTAACTCGCTACTCCTATGGCGGCTGCTGTCTCTCCCTCAATCCTTTACTGCTCGAGTTGCCATATGGCGAGTCTAAACCCTGGATCCTTCTCTGAGGGTAGTGATACATGTGTGAAGTGTAGTGTAGTCGTAGCTCTGGAATCCAGGGTCAGTGAGTTAGAGCTGCGTCTCCGAGCACTGGAGTCTCGAGCTAGCGCTAGCATTAGCTACAGCCAGGCCGTATCCTCAGGGACAGCGGAGCGCAGCTTTAGGGAAAGGCAGAGGAGAACTAGCGAGCCTAGCCTCCCAGCCCGTCCTCCGCAGCTGGGACAAGACCAGGATAGTGATGGCTTTGTGACTGTTCGGAGAGGGCGACGTGTTGTTGGTAGTTTCCCCATTGGGCCTCCTCCTGTTAGCATTTACAATCGCTGGGACGCTCTGTCCGGCTGCGCCCCCGCGCGGCGGGCGGGGAAGAAGGCCCCACTGAGAGAGCTGCTGAGAGAGCCGATGGAGTCGCTGATGCGCTGGTAATTGGCTCCTCTATTGTTAGAGGTGTTAAGATCCCAGGAGCCACTGTTCGGTGCTTCCCTGGGGCCAGGCTTGGTGATATTGAAGGGAATCTGAGGCTCATGATGACCCACAAGCAGCGTTTCCGTCGAATTGTTATTCACGCGGGTAGTAATGACGTTCGGCGGAAACAGTCCGAGGTGTTGAAGCTGCAAGTCACCGCGGTGTGCAAGCTGGCTAGCACAATGGCCGACACTGTCATCTTCTCTGGGCCCCTACCTAGCACTAGCAGTGCAGAAGCATTCAGCAGACACTCGGCTTTCAACCGCTGGCTGTCTGGCTGGTGCCCTCGAAGTGGTGTTGTTCATGTTGACAATTGGAGTGCCTTTTGGGGAAAGCCCGGTCTCATCCGCTCGGATGATATCCACCCAACGTTGGCGGGTACATCCCTTTTGGCTAAGAATTTGGCCCTGGCTCTAAACTGTTCTGCCCGGCTCAAATGACGGTGCAGAACTGAGGCCCGGGTGCAGAGCTGCTCTGCCACAACCTCTGAGCCCCCATCTGTTCAGTTACTAGCCTCAGAAGCTAGTCAGATTGAAACTGTGTGTGCATGTGTGTGTGTGCCTGTGTGTGCTCAGTTACTAGCCTCAGAACCTAGTCAGATTGAAACTGTGTGTGCATGTGTGTGTGTGCCTGTGTGTGCTCAGTTACTAGCCTCAGAAGCTAGTCAGATTGAAACTGTGTGTGCATGTGTGTGTGCCTGTGTGTGCTCAGTTACTAGCCTCAGAACCTAGTCAGATTGAAACTGTGTGTGTTCCTCGCTTGAAGTCTAAAGCACTATATGCGAGGAAATCTGACCTGGGTGTCAGACACAGTAACTTAATAAAAGTTCTAACTCGTAATTGAAGTCTAAAGACACTGGATACGTTAGATTGACGAGGAAATGTTCTGACAGGTCGCGGCGGTGTTAAATGTGGTTCTTAGAACAATGTCAGTTTGAAAACTTAACACTTTCAATGGGTGGAGAAAACAAAAAGCGGTGCTATTTATAGTTTTATACCGACCTCCTGGTCCTTACAGCGAGTTTCCTAACAGAATTCTCTGACTTCATTTCAAACCTAGTTTTGGAATGGGAAAACATAGTTATAACTGGAAACTTCAATATACATGTGGACGACAGCACTGACAGCTTAAACAAAGCTTTCAGCGCCGCACTAGATGGTGTTGGTTTTACTCAGAATGTCGAGGAACCTACCCACATTCATAACCCCACCTTGGACCTTGTCCTGACCTACGGCTGTGATGTCTCCAATGTTGACATCCAGCGTCAAAGCTCGTTGCTGTCTGACCATTTCTTGATCACGTTTGATCTCTTTTTGGAGGACTTTCCTGTCCCGCAAGATAAAACCATAATGAAAAGAACCTTAAATGATAAATCTATCACAAGGTTCAAAGAACTAATACAGCCTATGTTGAATACTGCTGCAGGTGAACCTGTTCACAGCTGCTGCAGTCCCTCAGTCATTGACCAAACGGTGGACAACACTATGGAGTCTTTAAAATCTGCATTAAATGCAGCAGCTCCTTTAAAACAGAAAACTATTAGGATTAGATCATCGTCGCCCTGGTACAGTGTTCAACTCCACACTTTAAAACAGGACGTCAGAAAATTGGAGAGGCTATATCGCCACTCCCACTCGGAGCCTGTCCACAGGGAGAGGAAAGCAGGTCTCCGAAACTATAAGAATGCCCTTCGCAGGGCTCGAACTCATACTATTCAACTTTAATAAGAAGCGAATACAAATAACAGTAGATTTTTGTTTAGCACCGTCGCTAAACTCACAAACTGCCATAGCGCAATCGAGCCTAAAATTCCAAGCTCACTGAGCAGTGTCGACTTTCTCCACTTCTTTAATAATAAAATTACATCCATCCGTGACAAACTGGAGGAGGTTACTCCTGCTGTTGGTAGTGACAAGCTGAAGCGGCATACGTGACTTCCCACTTAGACTCTTCAGTGGGCCTCGATAAATTCATGGCTGTGAGCCAAGCAGAGGTGATCTCTGTGGTCACATCCTCAAAAGCCTCAACTTGCATGTTAGACGCAGTCCCGACATGGCTCTTCAAAGACATACTTCCTTTGATAATTGAGCCTATCGTAAATATAATAAACGCATCCATACAATGTGGCTATGTCCCACAAGCTTTTAAAACCGCGGTAATCAAACCCCTTCTGAAGAAAACAAACCTGGACCCAGAAATACTTACAAACTACAGACCGATCTCAAACCTCACTTTTATATCTAAAATCCTGGAAAAACTTATAGCTGAGCAGCTTCGCTGCCACCTGCAGGAAAATAATATGTTTGAAGTCTTTCAATCAGGATTCAGAGCTCATCATAGCACTGAAATGGCACTAGTCAAAGTCACAAATGACTTACTACTAGCTGCTGATAATGGACAAGTGTCAGTGCTGGTCCTACTGGACCTTAGTGCTGCATTTGACACAATAGACCACAGCATTCTACTGCAGAGGCTAGAATGTGATATAGGTCTTAGAGGAACAGCCCTTGGCTGGTTTAAATCCTATTTATCAGATCGGTATCACTTCGTCAACGTTTGGGGCACTATTGGTTCTACGTCATGGTGCTACGTCCCTTAGGACTTCGCTAGTGGGATATCACGTGACCCCCAGGTCACAGACGCCAGAGAGATCAAAATAATTTGCTCCAATCACCAGCCACCTTCCTCTATAAATGCCCCTGCACAAGGCCGCACCCCCCCTTTCACTCTGGCGCCGTTTGAGATCTACATTCGTTACCTGAGAAAGAAAGATGTCTTCTGATGCACGTCCGAGTTCCCCTCGCCATCCGGCGTCGGACGTCGTCGTTGCTCGACTTGTCGGGGCAAGCTCCAACGCAAGGACCAGCACTCCAGCTGCTTCATGTGCCTGGGTGCGGGCCATGCGGCGTTGAGCGCCACCTGCGCCTCGTGTGTCGCTCTCCCCAGGGAGGAGAGTGAACGCAGGCGCGCGTTCTTCGCCGCTTCAGCGCCCCGTCCGGACTCCTCTAAGGACGAGGAGTCTGAGATTGACTGGCCCCCCTCGACATTCCACCTGTGCCCGCGGAGTGGGGTGACTGCGAGGACGGAGAGGTGTCGGAGGTCGGCTCTCTCCTCACGCTGGACGAGGTGGTGTCCAACCCGGAGCCGGACCGCTTCCCGCTGGACCACATGCCTGGGCTCTACGCCACGGCGGCGGCCATCATGGATGCCCCCCTGCCACCGCAACCGAACCAGAGGGTGGAGGACTTCACCTCTGGGTACGCAGCCCCTCGAGGGAGGAGGATGAGCCCAGCCCACGTTGTGCCCGCGTATGGACCCGATCGTCCATTACGCGACACGTGAGTGGCCCAAAACCCCTAGCGGCCAAGAGGCCCGCTTTGGGGTATGGCATGTACTGCAACGTGCAGGACTGGTCCTGGACAGGCGGGGTCCCGGACATCGAGGACTCGGTTCGGGCGGCCCTGCACCCCTCCTCATCCGTGTGGCCCAGCACCAGACCTCTCCTTCCCTCCGAGCGGGATAGGATGTCTCTGGCTATGCATGACAGATGTTACGCCAATGCGGCTCAGGTCGTCGCGGTGGCGAACAACATGGCTTTCATCACCGGGGCCCTGGATAGGTCTCTCTCCTCTGACCAGGCACTCAGTGGAGACACCTTAGCCCAGGCGAGGACCACTTCAGCAGCGATCTTGCGCATGTGCCAAGCGCTAGCTTCGATGGCGGCCGCTCTTGGCAGCAGCCCAGTCGGGGCCAGACACCTCTGGCTGGGGGGCGGTGAACCTCAGGAGAGGCGGAGAAGAGGCCAGCTGCTGGACCTGCCCATCTCCAGACGTCGCTCTTTCGGTCCGAGATATGCAGACGCTGATGACGAGGCTGGACAGCGCGGCTAAGGAACTCGGCTAGCCTGGCAAACACCTAGCTACGAGACGCGAGGCCCGCCCACCAGCGCGGAGCTGAGACAGAGGCAGGGAGCGCTCGCCTGGCAAGCGCCCCGGACCATATCCACGCTCCGTGGTCCATCGTTCCCCAGCGGCGAGACCCCGGGCCCAGACAGGCACACGGGAGGTTCGCGGGACCAAACACACCCATCGACGGCCTCCTACGGTAGAGGAGGTCGGGGTGGTAAAAAAACTCTTTCAATAAAGGCCGTCCGGCATTTCACCAGTACTCGCTGTCTGAGTCTCATTTGGGGGTATGTAACATGTCAAATGATTTGAATTCTGTTTGTGTTACTTCTCGAGCATATAACGTGGCTCCGCCAGGCCTGCAGCCCCCAGAGAAGGGCGTGCAGCGCGCTGTGCAGACCACGAGCTCCGATTCACGGGTTCATGTTTTGCCCTCCCGGAGAGAGGGCAGGCGGAGGGATCTGATAAGTGCTAATGTGTGTGCTCCGGGCGCTAGCGTGTTAGCATCTCTGAGCTACAAGGCTAACACGGGGTTTCCCAATCCAGGGGCTCTCCCCCCCCTCCATGAGGCAAGAGCCAAGGGGGGGCGCAGCAGCCGTGTCACGCGTGATGAGCAGAGCTACATTGCTAACACGGGGTTTCCTAATCCAGGGGCGTCTTCCCCCCCTCCATGAGCAAGAGCCAAGGGGGGGCGCAGCAGCCGTGTCACGCGTGATGAGCAGAGCTACAATGCTAACACGGGGTTTCCCGATGCAGGGGCTCGCCCCCCCCTCCATGAGGCAAGAGCCAGGGGGGGGCGCAGCAGCAGCGGGTCACGTGTGGTGAGCAGTCCCGTACTTATGACGTCGGACCTGCAGAACACGTGACCGCCCTCGGCGCTCACGGTGTGACGCAGGGGCCCCCCCGGCCCTTTCAGCCACCCCCCCTCCCTGCTAGGAACACCAGGAGGGGGCGGGGCCATGACGTCTCGTGTTCCAGCTCCCGTTCCGCCCCTCACAGATTTCTACGACATCTGGAAGGAGCAGGGCTTACTGTCAGATGTTTGGCTGGAGAAAACTCTGCGCAGAGGTTACGCTCTGCAACACTATACCCCTATCTCACTCACTATATAGTTCGGGACTATATAGCGACTGAGTGAGTGAGTCAGTGCACTCATTCTGTTGGCGATTCGGACACATGCACATTTCTGCGCTTCGCCCTATTTTTAGCCGTGGCCCGCATCACACCACGGCACATGTCATTGGATCAATATACTTTTAAATATATTTATATATAATTATAAGTATATTAAAATATCAATCTTTGTCTAATATACATGTATAAAATGTTTTTACAATATATTTATATACTGTATGAATTTTTGTTGACTGATTTGGTTAACGTCCCTCGACCGGCTCTTCTAACACCGGTGAGATGGCACCCCACTGAATTTTTAAGTTTATCCTTACAATTATTCAACTTCTCATAATGAGAATTAAAACCTGCCGAACAGAAAGACGACGAAGACAGGCGATGAGGAGGAGGAGAATGGCTCTTCCTTCATTAGCAAGGCTCAACTCGAGTAAGTATTGTACCTTTATCTATAGCATTAGCACCATCTACTGGGTAAATTAAAGTACTTTAGGTGTACTTTCTAATAAAAAATACTATTCTCAATCAATAGGAAACACATTAGACATATACATTTAAACATATTTAAACAAGAAAACACATTGTATATACACACTCACATAAAATTCAAGAACATTTAAACACTTTATTGGTTGAAAGAACAGAAAAACATAGCAAGGGAAATGGAATAAGTCAATTTTTTTCTAAATGAAATAAAGAGTATTTAATCATTAAACAGTAATAGCATTTAGAACAACTGGGACATGTCGATGGTTTTGTATGAATCTGCTTGGCCATGGCCATACATTTGTTTGTATTGCAGCAGCAGCAGCGGAGGGGCAGATAGGTGTGAGCGATGTAGGCTGAGGCTTTCTCCTTCAGCTGTCTCTGACACAGATGGCAGCTCCAGCTCCCTGCAACACAGAATGCATTTGGCAAAATCAATGCCTGGGCTCAAAAGAACATGACTTCTGCTATATACTCTTCATTTTTATTTACATTAATCTCAAAATGAAGTTTTGTTATTTATTCCTGTATCTGCACTCTTAACTAAAAGTGCAGATACAGGATGAAAAACGTTTCTAGAAGAAGTATCATATTAAGTTTAAGAGCAATTTTGTTTGTATGTTTTAGGGTGAAGCAACTCTGTACTGCCGACTGAACCACCATGTACCCCTGCTCAGCATGTACTTAAATGGCCAGTCTGACCTTCGCCCCGAAGGTCTTCCTCTTTTGGTTGGCCAGTGGCACCGCGTACCGTGTTGTCGCCAGGGCATTTGACATGCCCCAGTCCACAGTCCACGATGTGATCCACAGGGTGGCCAACCAGATCCTTCAAATGCGGAACCAAATAATTCATTTCCCTTCCCTGGAGGAACTGCCCCAAGTTGCAGCTGGGTTTCAGTTGCTGGCTGGATCAGCTGCTCTCAATAATGTTGTGGGGAGCATCGACGGCTGCCACATCAGAATAAAGCCCCTTCAAGAAAATGCACAGTGTTATTTTAACAGGAAATTGTTTTATTCTATTCAAATGCAGGCTGTGTGTAATCACCGTGGCTTATTTATTGATTTGTTTGTTGGCTACCCCGGATCTGTGCACGATTCTCGGGTGCTTAAAAACAGCCCCCTCTACGTCCACCGGCTCTATCCCCCAAATGGACACGTCCTCCTTGGGGATGGTGGCTACCCTTGCCTCCGTCAGCCCATCACACTCCTCACTCCATACAGAGAGCCTGTTTGGAGCCCAGTGGAAGCCCGCTTCAACCGGCACCATGCACGGGCACGATCTGTAATAGAGAGAGCGTTTGGCATGATGAAGGCAAGATGGCGATCCATTTTTTTCCAAGGCACTGGAAGTCCAACCCACCTTTGCAGTCGAGGTGACTGCCTGTTGCGCCATCCTGCACAACATCTGCGTCAGCGATGGTGATCTCTGGGAGCCAGTGGAAGAGGAGCCAGGGCCTGATGATGAGCAGGACCAGCATCAGCAGCACCAGCCTGATCAGCAGTGTGGACAGGAGCAGTGTGGACAGGAGCAGTGTGGACAGGAGCTGTGTGGACAGGAGCAGTGTGGACAGGAGCAGTGTGGACAGGAGCTGTGTGGACAGGAGCAGTGTGGACAGGAGCAGTGTGGACAGGAGCAGTGTGGACAGGAGCTGTGTGGACAGGAGCTGTGTGGACAGGAGCAGTGTGGACAGGAGCAGTGTGGACAGGAGCAGTGTGGACAGGAGCAGTGTGGACAGGAGCAGTGTGGACAGGAGCAGTGTGGACAGGAGCAGTGTGGACAGGAGCTGTGTGGACAGGAGCTGTGTGGACAGGAGCAGTGTGGACAGGAGCAGTGTGGACAGGAGCAGTGTGGACAGGAGCAGTGTGGACAGGAGCTGTGTGGACAGGAGCAGTGTGGACAGGAGCAGTGTGGACAGGAGCAGTGTGGACAGGAGCAGTGTGGACAGGAGCTGTGTGGACAGGAGCTGTGTGGACAGGAGCTGTGTGGACAGGAGCAGTGTGGACAGGAGCAGTGTGGACAGGAGCAGTGTGGACAGGAGCTGTGTGGACAGGAGCTGTGTGGACAGGAGCTGTGTGGACAGGAGCAGTGTGGACAGGAGCTGTGTTTTATATAATATATGCTTCACAAATTAGCTTCAAAGAAACAAACCTTGTAGGTCTTTTTCAGGTTCTCCCACTTCTTGACCGCTCTGGCAGGGCTGATCAGACGGCTCAGCTCCATTTCCTTTATTACTGCCCTAAAGTAACGATACCTTAAAACATTTGAATACGAGTAGACGTTTTTTGAATAAGTATTCATTCATAATGGTCGTACTCCCATCCAGCCGCCGAAGCAAATTTTTCACCCGCAGTCAGATGAGTCTCTCCACATCAGTGTCTGTCCCTTTAAAAAACATTAAACACACAATAAATGCTATACATATAACACAAGTGCTTTAATAACATTAATGACTGACCACCAGTGACCCGTTTCTGTAGCGTTAGCTTTAGATGTTAATGTTATGATATGCGAAAATGCTAACACTTTCGCGGCATAACATTGGTACGTTGTTTCGCAGTAAAAGGCGATGGTATTCTGACTTCAAATGTGTATTTTGGCTGCTTATCGTCAACAATATATCACGGTTTACACATTTCCATATTTATGATGATTAAAAACTCACATTTGTAGCTCATGTCCCGCTCCGCTTCCAGCTCGTCTCTCGCTGCCTCCGCCATTTTACTTCCGTATAGTGACCACTGCTGTTCACTACATTTTCGAGATGCATTGTGGGAAAATTCCAGTGCACTACTTTTTCTCTCTGGACATTCGGACACCCCTACAAAATGGCGTGACCACTATATAGTGCACTATATAGGGTATAGTGTGGACATTCGGATCTCACTGACTCATTCTGGAGGCTCCACCATTTTAGTGCTTTTAGATCTTACTGCTGCTTTTGACACTGTTGACCACACAATTCTTTTAGGACCGCCTGAGAGATTGTGTGGGCGTCAGGTGGACTGCTTTGGAGTGGTTCAGGTCCTAACTGTCGGAGAGGTCTTTCTCAGTCAGGCTGGGGGATGCCACATCTTCTTCTGCCTCACTTTATTGTGGTGTCCCTCAAGGATCTATCTTGGGACCTATCCTTTTTGCACTCTATCTCCTCCCACTTGGGGAGATTTTTAACAGACACGGAGTGTCCTATCACTTTTATGCAGATGACTGCCAAATTTATATGCCAATTTCGAGAGGCCATGCCCCCCTGACGCCCCTGCTCAACTGTCTATGTGACGTCAAGGCTTGGTTAGCCCAGAATTTTTTAGTAATGAATGAGGGAAAAACGGAAATTTTAACATTTGGACCGGCCCTTACTGACTTGGGACCACTAGGAAATTATGTGCGTTCCAAAGTCACCAGCCTTGGCGTGACTATAGACAGTGATTTTAAATTTGACAAACAAGTGAATGGCGTTTTAAAATCGTGTTTTTATCATCTTCGGCTTTTATCAAAAGTGAAGCCATTCTTATCTTTTAACTTGTTAGAACAGGTTGTGCATGCTTTTATTTCCAGTCGTCTGGACTACTGCAACGCACTTTATGCTGGTGTCAATCAGAAAACCCTCTCCCGGTTGCAGTTGGTCCGGAACGCAGCAGCACAACTTTTAACGGGGGCCAGAAAGCGCGAACACATCACCCCTGTACTCGCGTCTTTGCACTGGCTCCCTGTTCATTTTAGAATTTATTTTAAAATTTTACTGTTTGTTTTTAAATCTTTGCATGGACAGGCCCCTGATTACATCTCGGACCTCATCCAAATTTACACTCCTGCGCGCGCCCTGAGGTCCGAGAGCCAGCTCCAGCTCGTGGTCCCTAACGCGAGACTTAAAACCCGGGGGGACAGAGCCTTTTCTGTGGTCGGCCCTAAGCTCTGGAACGCTCTTCCCCTCCATGTCCGGACGGCCCCCACAGTAGAGTGTTTTAAGTCTCGTCTTAAGACCCACTTTTACTCTTTGGCTTTTAACACTGTGTGAGTTGTGTGGTCCTCTGTGTTTTTATTTTTCTATTTATGGTTTTAATCTGTTTTATATATTTTTATTCTTTTATACTTGGTGAAGCTAAGGATAAGTTGTTATTTATTTTATACTTTTTTGTGCAGCACTTTGGAAACGTAACTGTTGTTTAAATGTGCTATATAAATAAAGTGGATTGGATTGAACGTAAATCAGAACTTGTCACCTTATTCTGGAGTAGAATTCGGTGTGCCGCAGGGTTCGGTACTCGGACCGATTCTTTTTACTCTCTAATGCTGCCGTTAGGAAACATTATTAAAAAGCATGGAATTAATTTCCACTGCTATGCAGATGACACACAGCTTTATCTGTCGATGAAGCCAAATCAGACAGATCAGCTAGAAAAGCTCAGTGCCTGCATAAAGGACCTTAAAATGTGGATGACCCTTAACTTCCTACTTCTCAACCCGGAGAAGACAGAAGTGATCCTACTCGGTCCGAAGCGCCTGCGTGACACCCTCACTAACCAGATAATTACTCTCGATAATGTCAGTATTATACCCAGTAACACTGTGAGGAATCTTGGAGTCATTTTTGACCAAGAACTCTCCTTCAAGGCTTATATAAGTTATTACGCGTTTGTCACCTCAAGGCTCGACTACTGTAACGCTTTATTGGCAGCGTGCCCTAAAGCGTCTTTGAAGAGCTTCCAGCTCGTTCAGAATACAGCAGCTAGGATCTTAACAGGTACCAAAAGGAGGGAGCACATAACTCCGGTGTTAAAATCACTCCACTGGCTCCCTGTGGAGTACAGAATAACGTTTAAAATCCTTCTCTTAACATATAAAGCCATAAATGGCTTGGCTCCCTCTTATCTCCAAGACACGTTAGTGTCGTATCAACCAAGTCGAGCGTTGCGCTCACAAAACGGCAGACGTCTGGTGGTTCCTAAGGTCTCAAAAATCACTGTTGGTGGCAGAGCATTTAGCTACCAAGCTCCTTTACTGTGGAATCAGCTTCCCATTTATGTTAAGGAAGCAGATACGGTCTCCACATTCAAGGCCAGGCTTAAAGCACTTTACTTTAATTTAGCATATAATTAGGTAATATATAATATATGGTGTATATATTATATATATATGCTGTATTATGTTATATATTATGTTATATATTATACAATAATGTATTGTGTTATGTTATATATTATGTTATATATTATGCTGTATGTTATGTTGTGTATTATATATGATATATATGGTATGTATGGTATATATGATGTATATAATATATAATTAGGTTTGCTTGGATCGGTTTGCACACCTGGTATGCAATCCATGAATCTCTTTATTCAAGGCTAGGTTTAAAACAGTCCTCTTTAGTTTAGCATATGGTTAGGAAGGTAAGACTCGGGGAAGGCTAAACTCCTCAGAGTGTCAGTCAAGCTGCATAGGGAGTCAGTTTGCTGGGAGAAGTATGGTAACTTGAGCACTATCCTCTCCTCCTTCCTACTTTATCTACTTTATCTGTTTAGCACTTTTAGGATTCTGACTGTAGTTTGTTCATTGCTATTCACCCGTTGTCCCATTGTCTGTTTCATGGTACAATGACGGGATCTCTGAGCCTGGCCTCCTCCATCTACACCTGCGGACTGCCCCGCCCGACCCGCCTGGGAGTGCTTCGGTCCTGCACCGGACCTGTCCACGTTCAGCGGCCACTGGTCCACGTCCTGTAGCTAGCTTAGGTCCTAGATCATTAGCCTGTCCGTCCGGAGGAGCGGATCCCTTTCTCATATGGGTCTCCCTCCCTGTGGGTTTCCCTAGTTCTCCCCAAGGTTTCTCACTTTTTCCCACTGGGTTTTTTAAGAGTTTTTCCTTGTCGATGCAGGAGGGTCTGGTTGGACAGTTAGTGTCCAACAGAAAGGATTGGTGATGATCAGGACACTTTAGCATTCTACAACATGTATGGACATTTTCTTCTGTGTGTGCTTTATATTCTTCATGTGTTTTAACTGTTGATTCTCTGACCTGTGTTGGTGATTTCAATGGTTTTGTTAAGTCCTCTGAGATGACTTCTGTTGTGACCTAGGGCTATACAAGAATAAATTGTATTGTATTGTGAAGACGCACATTCTCTAAATTTCAGGCGCTAGGGGTGTTTAGACCTGTAGTCCTGGCCTGTGGTGGCGCTTTGACGCTAACAGAGTTAAGCTAGTGGCTTTTCATGTAAAGTTCTTCTCCAAGAATGCAGCTCTGCAGCGTCTCTGTGTTCAGAGACCTTCCAGAGACTTTATATAACACCAGTACGGGTTCATGGAGGTGCGCTTTAAGTTTATTTTATTATTAAACTGTACTTCCGCATCGGCGAACAGTCGCTGGTGCATGAGAACTCAGCCAAGTACTGTGTCGCCCGTTGTCAATCCTATTTTAGTCCTGGTTTAGCTCCTGTTTTTGCTGTTTACAAGTATTTTCAGTCTGCTCACTAGACCGCTAATGTCCCTGTGAACACTTTGCGGCTCTCTGATTGGTCGCTGCGCGTGCGTCCTGTGGAAAAAGTTCAGCAATGTTTATCTCCTGCGTGCGTCAATTTTCCGCTCCTGCGCCTCTACCGTGCAGTCCGTGCATGGAGTGTGGAATTGCACATGCATTTCCACACTCGAACGAACGTCACCATTGCATGATCTGGTCTGAATGCCCCATAACTCCGCTCTGATCAACAGCTGCTTCGGTCAAAGCGGGGCCCAAGCCCCTCTCTGCACGTGCATGAGAGCCACACGTTGGCTCTCATGGCGCAACGCATCATAGGAGCTCGTCTACCGCACAGAACCGGGAGGACCAGAGGATGGCCAAATATGGGCGAGTTCTACTATTATTTCGGTGCCCATGGTGTCACATGCACTACTGAGCACAAGCCATTGAGTTGAATAGGACGCCATCTTGAATCGCCAGAGCTTGGCACACACGTATACACGCTAGGGCTTGGCTTCGAAGTGTTGATATTATAAATATATATATATATATATATATCTAACCATATTCTCTGCAAATGTGTCCTAAAATGATCTATTAATGTTAATGGTTACCTCCGGGTTTACCGCGAACGCTTTTCAGATTCAGTTTATTTGCCATTTGCAGTAAAAAACCCCACATTGGAATACATTAGCAAAAAGTCTCCTTTTTATCGCATTAAAATATTTTGTCATTAAAACGTTAACAGATCATTCTGAAAACCTCTGTGCACGTGTATTTAGAATGTATATGTATAATGTATTCTCTGATAAACATTTACTTCGGATTTGATTTTTGTGCATAAGCATAACCCGGGACCCTTCTTGAGTGAAGGGTCCCGGGTTTTCCATGGAGTAAGAATAAATGTCTCCACGTCGCAGTTGAGTTGAGTGTTGAGTGTTTATTTATTTCGAGTTCATGTACATCAAATTATCCATTTACAGTTACTTATTACAATATTGACATCATTCAAACTTGAAAAGGAGTGGGAGGTAGAAAAAAAACTTACAAGTTTCCACCCCTGTGCACATCACACTTACACCCGTGTGTCCGGAGCCAGTAGCAAAGTAATGCACAACAACACGGCAACAAGCAGCACAGTGACCCCAGCCAATCCCGTCGCAGCAATGACCAGTAACGCACCAAGGCCTCGAGCCAGAACTGCACACACCCTACTCCACCGGTCCACGTTCAGCAAACTTCATTTTTTTTTCTTCTATTTTCTATTTTATTATTATCATTTATTAATATTACTTTAAAGGGCGACAGTAGCTCAGTTGGTAGAGCATTGGCCTTTGGGCCTGAAGGTCGTGGGTTCGAGCCCACCGTAAGACCTACTTCACGACTCCCACTGATGACTGCTGTCGTTGTGTCCTTGGGCAAGACACTTAACCCTACTTTGCCCAAAGCCCCAACTGAAAGATTTCAGCTCCTGTGGACTCACCACCGGCAGGAGGATCAGTGAGGGGCTGGTGCTATGTGTACTGGGAGCAGCTCTGACTGCCACCCCCTCGACCCAGAAATGGATTAAGGGGAAGAAAATGGATGGATGGAATATTACTATAATTATGATTTTTTTTTTCCCTTTTACCAGACAATGAAGTATTTTCACTTTGTCAAATTGATAGTATTAGTGTTTGTATTCAAACTATTAACATATACTGTATACAAATCATATCCATTTGGCCAGACACTACGCTACTGTATATGTTGGTCATTTGTGGTGGTACTTGGAGAGGCAAGTATTATCTTAGGTGGTACTTGGTGTAAATAATTTAAGAACCACTGGATTATAGAATCAAACACCATTGTGGAATATATAGATATCTATGGCCTACGCAGGTGGACAGACTCAAGACAAAATATCTGGCCCTCACCATACCATACCATACCAGCTTTATTTATAAAGTACTTTAAAAACTTTACAGTTCAGCCAAAGGGCTGTACACAAAAACAAACCCAATGACTAAAAAATACATATATAAAACAATATTACCTAAAATCAAACATTATCAAAAGCACATGAAAAAAGACGAGTTTTAAGAAATAACTTAAAAACAGGCAGAGATTGAGCCTGTCTTATCTCAATGGGTAGCTGATTCCAAAGACGTGGACCTGCGACAGAAAAAAGCTCGGTCACCACGAAGCTGGTGGTCTTAGGGACCACCAGCATCAGCTGATCTGCCGACCTCAGGGCACGAGAGGGAACATAGGGCAGAATAAGATCACAGAGGTAGGAGGGGGCCAGTCCATTTAAACATTTAAAAGTAAATAAAAGAATTTTAAAATCATTTCTAAAACCAACTGGAAGCCAGTGCAGAGATTTTAAAACCGGTGTCACATGCTCCCATCTACGAGTTCCAGTTAAAAGTCGAGCTGCAGAATTCTGGAGGAGCTGCAGCCGAGAAAGTGCCTGTTGGCTCAGCCCACAGTAGAGTGCATTGCAATAATCCAAACGGGTTGTCACCAAAGCATGCACAACAGTCTCAAAGTGCTGCTTTGTTTAAAAAAAAACAGTCACAAGGACTCCATTGTGTATCCATGTTTTGCCTTTCTATGTGTGACATATCTATGATGTGACAATTACTATATAAACCATGTCCTGACTTTGTTCTGTCTGAAAAACTGAAAAAAACAGAAACTGAGAATAAACTTCCAGGAAAGCTCTGGGGCGCAACGATCCCGTCTCTGTGAGGTTAATTTTCCGCAACAGAATTGCTTTCTGCCTTTTATAGGTAATTTCTTCAGTAAAATAACATTCTTGTTACCATCAACTAGCTCCATATTATATTTAGATCTATTTCAAGCTGAGTGTAATTTCCCACATCTACCACTAGGTGGGAATGTTGATACATTTCTGTCATCTCCTTACCCATTGTTCATGTTTATCTATTATTTGCACATTTCAAAACATGAAATACCAAAGTCATATTCTCAAGATCATGTTTAAGGGCCAAACACAAATAATGTAATTCCAACTATGTTTTAGTAAGTAGTAGTCCCCTAAACTGCAGTGTGCACACAGCCCTCCTTAAGCCCCTCAGTAATCTTCTTATTTGTGGAGTGTTTTAGGAGGGGGCGGGGGGATCAGGAGGATTTGGGTCTTGTTTGGGAACATAGGTCTTAGCACGCTGACCCATTGTTCACAGCGGGAGGACAGGCACTTACAATATGCTCCTGTGTGCAGGTTATAAGTGGCCATGACATGTGGCTTATCTGATAGCATGTCTCAGTAGCAGCTTGAATTTGGTGAAGATGCGTGATTGTTTGTTTAACGGAAGGCTTTTAACATCCAACTTGAATTTGTTTTTGTTGTACACTTTGCTAACATTATTGTACGTACACATTTAACTATACTGAGACAAGACCTGTATGTGCTGTATACTGAAACAAGATCTTATATTCAACAGATTTTTTAAGCCCCTCTTCTCTGCTCTGTTAGAAAGTCAGTAGTTTGCTTTGCTGTAGTTCTGAGTTTAAATACAACCTAACATATTCTGTTTGCTACACATGATCATCTGGCACCAGTGGGTATTTTTTACATGTAAGATACGAGGCCGCACACTTCTGCATTCTATCCTGCCCTATCACTCCGTACTCGGCCCATTAATAAAGTTGCAATGTGCAGATACCTTTTTCCTTTTTTAAAAGTCAGCTCTCAGAACTGTGAGTGTAAAGGACAAGAGAAAACACTTCTAAAAGGGACTAACATTTTATAAGTTTAGGATCTAGCATTATGAAAATGCCCCTGCCCACTCATTGTCACAATGTTTAGTTGTGTGAAAAGTAAGAACTTTATCCGGCTCAGCGCTGATCTAAATAGCTCCCACTTGTTGCCATTCTTGTAGCATTCTTCCACAAGTTCAATTCTCCGATAGGTCACCTCTGCCAAACACGCACACACACACACAGCCTCAGCTATAGCACAGAGACAGCTGTATTGACCAGGGGCCTTTAGAGCCAGCGATCAATAATGTCTCCATTAGCCTGAGTGGACGGGTCACTGCTTTCACACAAGTCCACTCAGCTGGCTACGCTCTTTAAGCCTTCTGTGTGATCTGTAGGAGTTCTGCTTTTTGTGTACTGTAAAAAACGCTATTGCATTAAACAATGTAGGGGACATAGCGTTCATGTAAAAAATGGTGTAAAAACACATGTATTGACCTGCACACTGTCTCACTCAGATAATGTAATGCAAAATGTTTGCTCTAACTGACCTTGAACAGGCTTCATCAAGCCTTGACAAATCCTTGTGATTTATAAACGCATTTACTTTCACATCTATTAATGTGTTTCGCCGGTCAGATGACATGATTTGCATCAATGCAACAGCCACTTTACTAGACTGTGCTATCACCTCAACATAAATAGATTAAACTTATTGTCCACATTGTTGGGGCAGCTTCAGAGTGCAGCTATGTGGCCCGTGTCATTCCGTGCTTGCAGTGGAGTGGCTATATGGAGGACCAAAACTGTCAAAATTATAAATAATTTAATAAATAAATGAAGTTAACACAACAAAGATGAGAGAAATATAATTTCAAACCATTCACTTGGTTTGACAAATAAAAAATCTTGAAATCATGAGATTTAATAAACATATATTATTATTATTAAGTTTTTTGGTTCCAAACAAAATAATATAGCTTTATAATTTTCCTGTTCATTCAAACGTTTTCATACAAAACTGCTGTTTTGTATGGAAGCCCGTTTCCGCCATGTGAAAAAAAAAACCTACAGAAAGTCATAATTTTGAGTTTTAAACTCAAAATTACAAGTTTAAGACTCAAAATTATGAGTAAGTCAAAATTATGGCTTTAAAACCTGAAATTATGAGTTTGAAAGTAAGTAATCTTTATTTATATACCGCCTGGCCATTGTAAACCACTTTGTGACTCTGGTTTACAATGGTTATTTTTTGGGCAATTGTCCACACAGAGATGGGAGCAGGGTGGCCAGTACAGAAGGCGCATGTGTTTTTAGTGGTAGGGGAAACCGGAGCACCCGGAGGAAACCTACGCAGACACAGGGAGAACATGCAAACTCCACTCAGAAAGGCCCTGTTCCAACCGGGATTCGAACCCAGGACCTTCTTGCTGAGAAGCTGATATTGGAATGTAACTTAGTTATCATTTTGCTAAATCATTTGTGGCTGAATTCTATACTGTCTGTATTGTAATCCACTGTTGACTTTAGAGTGCTTGGGGGTTGTATGCAGATGCCAGGAGGAAGCAGGTTTTGAGGATGCTAATGTCTCAAGTGTCTTTTGTTGTGTTGGTTTCTTCCTTTCCCATCTGCATACGAAGGTGTGTCTTGCTCAACCAAAAGGGGCTTGCCATCTGTGAATCTTCAGACTTGTCCTGAGAGAGGCTGGGGTCTGTGACTTGCCTCTGTCAAGACATTCTCCTTGTACAATGTAACAAGTAAAAGATTAACTTTGTCTCTTTGTTGTGTGAGATTTCATCAGGTTCAACTGTAGCTGAAACTGTATTATCAGAAGCGAGAGTGCTATCCACTCAGCCCAGTGAAAATTATGAGTTTAAAACTCTAAATTACGAGTTCAAAAGTCAAAATGATGACTTTTATAGTAATCATTTTGAGATTTAAAGTCGTAATTTCGAGTTTTAGACTGCACAGTGTTTTTCAACCTTTTTAGAGCCAAGGCACACTGTTTTCATAGAAAAAATCTCGAGACACACCACTAGGAGAAAATGTAAAAATATATACTTCACAATTTAAAGTAGTTCTCATCAAAGTGTTTTTAATAGACATGAACACAAAGAAAACATATTTGTTATCATTATTATATTTCTACTCACTCAGTGTGAAACCTGTGCCTGTTTGGATGAACACAGAACTGATATCCTTGCAGGAATAGAAGAAAGACACACACAAAGCTCTTCCTCAACAGCTCTTAGTCTTTGTCTGTGTTTAGTCTTTATAGCAGTCAGGCTTGAAAAGCTCACCTCACACAGATAAGTGGTTGAAAATGGGAGCAATGTCAAAATAGCTTTGTTTGCCAGAATGGGTAACTCTTTGGCAGTAGCCAACCAAAAACTGTCCAAAGGTAGATCTGCAAATTTGAGCTTTAAACCACGGTTTTGTCTCAGTTCAGTTAGTTCCTCCTGCTCCTGTAATGTCATGTCCATTCCCCCAACTGAGGCTGAGCTGTATGGGTCCCTAACCCAGTCAAGGTTTTCAATGGAGGCTGAAGAAAAATAGAATGACATCCTCTCCTCAAGACTTTTAAAATTTTCAACTATTATATCACACAATGCATTTGTGTTAACATCTTGCCATTGTTTGGTGAGTGTGAACATTTCAAGATTCCCACTTTCCACATGTTGCTGCCAGAGATGTAACTTCGAACGAAATCCATTTATTTTATCTGTACTTGTCAGAAGGTTTTCATTTCGACCGTGTTAAGTTCGTTCAAATGATGAAAAATATCTGCCAGGTATGCCAGCCGTGCGCACCACTCATCATTTGCAAGCAGTTTTGTGTAGTCGAACCTCTCGTTAATCAGAAACACTTTAAGCTCCTCCAAACGGGCCATGACCTTGCCGTGCGACAACCAGCCTACCTCTGTATGAAACAGCAAGGCTTTATGCTCTGCTCCCATTGCCTCACACAAAGATGCAAATATGCGGGTTTTCATGGGTCGTGACTTAACAAAGTTTACCATGCGCACGGCATCATCCAACACAGGCACAAGATCTGCTGGTAAAGTCTTGGCTACGGGCGCCTCTCGGTGTAAAAAACAGTGCGTAACAATAACCGCTGGATTTCTCTCCTTCACTCTGCTTACAAAGCCTTTGGTGCGCCCGAGCATGGCTGCAGCTCCATCAGTGCAGACACTTACGCAGTTTTGCCACTTAAGTCCTCCTTGCTCAAGATATTCTGACGTGACCCGAAATATTTCCTCTCCTGTTGTTTTTTCTGGCAGTGACTTGCAAAAGAGGAAGTTTTCTATGATTACGTCTCCATCCACAAAACGTCCATTGGCCAGAAGTTGAGCATGCCCGCTAATATGCGTGGATTCATCAAGCTGCAGTGCAAATGTCTTACTGATACAGATTTTTTCCAAAACAATAGTTTCAATGTCTGCAGACATGTCATTAATATGTCTGGAAATGGTGTTATCTGAGAGAGGGACTTTAGCTATTTCTTTAGCTGCCTCAGGTCCGAGCATCTCATTAACAATGGCTTTGCAAGCGGAAAGTATTAATGTCTCTGCCACAGTGTGCGACTTTTTTGACTTAGCTACAAGTTCAGCAACGTGGTAACTAGCTTTAAGTGCCTTCTCGTTAACTTTTGGGTTTTTTTTCATGAAAGTTGCCGGTTTCTCTGTTTGTTCATGCAACCGAGCAAAATAGTGCACATTCTTGTTATGAAGCGACGAATGTTTCGTTTGCAGATGGCGTTTAAGCTTGCTTGGAACCATAGCACTGTTCGATAGCTTTTCACCACACAACGGACTCAGTTTCAGTGCATTCCCGGTGAAAGTTAATCCAAATGAAAGATAGCTTTCGTTGTATAGACTTGAGCAATTGTCTTTCTTTTTACTGCCACTCATACTTGGGCCTTCACCTGGGTCCAGATTTTGTCCAGGGTCCAGTTCGGAAATGGCACCTTTCCTTTTCAAAAACTTCTCCATCACTGTCACGTTTCGCTAGCCACAATGCCTCTGTTCTTGCTACCTGTCACATCCTGTGGTCGCATCCATGCACTAATTCTAATGTCTCAAAGTAATAGACTATCTGCTGCCACCTACTGATATGAAAAAGTATTACATGGTTACCAGCCACAACAAGACAGCACTCGCTTGTTGTTTATAGTTTATAAATACTATAAATAACAATATGATACTAGTGTGCCGCGGCACAGCTGTTGAAAAAGACTGAGATAAATCACTTGGATTTCTTGTAAATTTGTGATAATCGTTCAAGCTCTAGGTAGTGTGGGTAAACAAACTTCTTTCGACTTGAAACCTGTACAAACTTTCCCACCCCACGTATGTTCCCACCTTCCCGTAAATTATAACACAGTGGCACCAAGTTGATGAAATATGTAACCGCAAGTAAAACGGCTCACGGTTTACACATACAGACTGGGGACAAACAGTTAAGTTGTTGTTAATATTCTAAAATTAAGTGTAGCTAAATAAAATTAATATAAACATACTGCGCTGTTAGCTAGCGTTACCTTTACTTTTAGTAGAGTTGTTGGATTTTCATTAAAGTGAATTAGAATATATTCAAAGTTTAGATAGCTTTGGGTTAACCTACTGTGTGGTGGGATGGAGCATTCTCTCCCATCCCCCAGGTAAGCGTGAAAGAGCAGAGTAAACAAAGCATGAAAGAAGGAAACATCTGTGTTGTGACAAGAAGACTCCTGACTGATGAGAGGAGATTGGTTTTCTCACCTAGGTCATATTGTCACCAAATGGTCACATGTGTTTCAAATTATCAGGGTATAAGACCAGAGCTTTTGGTCCATTCTTTGTCACTCTTCTGCTGCTACATCTAGCAGAGACCCAGACTGCTGCAGTCTGTAAAACTTGTCTGTGTGTGCTGATGTCCAGATAACCTGTAGTTTTGAACCAGCGGCTGACAACATGTATTAAAGAGATTATGTTGTTGAAATGTGAGTAGTTTATTCACATATTTTGATCCTTCGAGCCGGATGCCAACATGCTTTTCTGCGGAGCTGAGGATGCCTCAAACATGGAGTTGGAGCAGCGGTGAGACCTTCTTCATTCAGAACTGCTTTGAGGACTCCATCTTTGAGGCATGGCCAGTCTCCGGTTTGAAGTTGACGGCAGAACTAGAGTTTCTGGATATCCACATGGACAAGGTAAAACACATTTTTTCTAAAAAAAGAAACTAAATTTAAATCGTCTTTGAAGGCAGGAAATCCAATTTATCTCCCCAAAAAGCATTGGGGCAGTGAGATATCACGCACTTCTAAGAAAGTGGAGAATTTAAAAGGGTGAAAGTCCCCGTTGGTTAGTTCATCGGTACCAACAAAGCGACAGAATAGATGAAACTTCTATCCACTGGATGAATAAACATCCTCAGAGAAGAGAAAACAAATTCAGCACTATGGACGCATACGTGTAGTTGGAAAACCAGATCTGGCCATTTTTGAGGGAAAAATGGAACATTTTGAGAGTGGTGATTTTTTCTTCAGCCGATTAGTGACTTTTTGGTAGAACTTTGTGGTAGCCTGCATAATAAGACGACAACAATTTTTCTAAATAATAATTTAAATTGGAAATTGAAATTTAGATATAAAGGCCTAAAGTGTGCGTGTGTGCGTGCCTGTTTGAGGTGCATCCTTTGTGTCCCCTTCTGCCTTTTCCCCTCTTCCCCCTCCTCCCTTTCTGCTGCTCCCTGTTTTCCCTCATCCCCGTCTTCCCCCTTCTCCCTTGCTCCCAATTCTGTCCCTCCCGTCTGCTCAACTCTAGTTGAGTGGAGTAGTAAGTTTGTTATAGTTTAACTACTTTTGTTAATGCTAGCTACATTAACAAAAATAATTAAAAAGGGGTGGAACCAGTGATAAACATTTTACTGGTGAAAACATTTGGTAATGAGATTAGAGAATCATAGATAGATTTCAATTGACTTGAGCTGTGAAAATTTTGTGATTGGACAACTTTAAAGTTACTACATTTGGTACAAGCTCAAAAGGATTAGGCTAAAGCTGAATTAGATTGATGATAGATAAGACTCAAAGTTTGCTCAGATTTTTGATTTTTGTTTGCTTATGATCACAAAAGCTGGTATTTTGTGCACACAAGTAGACTTTTATGTTTATTTTTGGGTTTGATTTGGAGTTTTTGTTTGTTTTGTGAGTAACTGTCTTTATGTGTAAGATTTAACAGACTAACATCTCCTCTTATGTGAGTAGTATTTGTTTGTTTGTTACTTCAGGTTTTGCATGTAAGTGTTTGTCTTCTATGTTTGGGACTTAACTGACTAAACTAACAGACTATAAGATGAATAGGAAAGGTGGGAAGAGAGAGCGAGAGAGGAGTCAGTTTCAGGAAGGAAAAAGAAAGGGTGATAGTAAAGATAGAAGCAATGATTTATGCTTAAAATGTCACAAGAGAGGACACTGGAAGAGGGATTGTACAGAAAGTGTTGAGTATGTTAGGAGAAAGACTAACGAAGTAGCAATGGATAATTGTAATGTTAACAGCAGGTTAGAATTAACACTTGATTTTTGTGAAGAACACATGGCTTCACTCAGTTCGGGAAAGCTGAGTGATTTAAAAAACATTTTAGATGTGCAGGGAAAAATATTGAAACAGCAAAAGAAGTTTCTAGATGCATGTATTAAGATGAGAGAATGCAAAGAAGTCATGAGTGAGTCAACACTAATGTTTTCTTCTGTTTCTTAGTCCATCACAGCCAGTCAAAGAGAGACACTTGGGGGCAGATCATCTGATCCTTCCCAGCCACAGCCAGTGCCTCACTCCACTCCAACCAGGAAGACAGGTCTGGGAGCAGAGTGCATCCAGATGGGGAGGAGGGAGCGAAGCAGTGGCACAAAGAAGCAAGGCTGCTTTAATTGTGGTTCTTTTGACCATTGGGCACGAGAGTGTTTTAAACTTCACAGATCAATTACAAGTTCATGTGCTGTGGTTGGGAACGATGAATCAGACGCCTAAGAAGTCCTCTCTGACTGATGCTGACTCAGAACAATCAGATAAGTGGAAAACACTCTGAAAATAAGCAGTTTAATTTTTCAGATTTGAATAATAAATATGTTTAGTTTCATTTGAAAGGTTTAAATTCAACAGTAAGGGAAGTTACTGTAGCATGTTTAATGTTTACATCAAAGAAATGCAAATCTGTTTGATTCTGAATATAACTAGTTATACATTATTTCAATAGTTAATTGTGATGTTTTCATTTCTGAGACAAGAAAATTACAGTAATAGGACTGTCTTCAGCAACAGTTTTCATTAACTGCTAAGGTTTTCCTTTGGGTTTACTGAACTAAGTTTGAAACGTATTAACAAATGTGTACTTTGTTTGTTTTGTTTGAGGGAAACACCTAAAACACCACTTTTGATGCTCAAAAGCTCAGAGTTCATTCCTGTGAAGGAGACGCCCACTCCCACCCCCACCAATCATCAACCAGCAAATCAGCAGGCCAAACCAGGCCAAACCAAGCCAAACTAAGCCAAACCAGCAGGCCAAACCAAGGCTAAATGCTGCAACGACAGAAGCAATGATGCTAAGGGTCATCCAGAGGTCAAACTCAAATCAACAACTTGACTCTGTGTGTTTTTGGGACATTTTGCAGATTTCAAAAAAAAATCTGAAAGACTGGGTTGACCGAAGACATCACCTTTGTGCAAAGATCTGAAGACTGGAGGTTTCCAGTTTTTGCTGTCGGTTCTAAAGTGTGTGAACAGGACAGAGGCTTCTGGACATGATGGGGCTGTGCTGGATGGTGCTGGACATTGCTGAATGCAGAAGACATTGGGGTGTGGAGGCGTTTCTACAACAGGCGTTACTGGACAATAGGCTTTTTGGTGTGGTGTTTAATTTGCTAACCAAAGTTGACACATTTCAAGTTAATACATTTCAGGTGAAAACGTTCTAGTTTAATACATTTCAAATGAACGTTTAGTTTATACATTTTGATGCTACATTAATTTACATGAGTAAATTGGGTATTTGTGTCTTTTTCATTTCATACACATGAATAATTAGGAATTATGTTTAGTTATTGAGCCATTTTTAATGTCTCAAACAGGGGGGAGATATGGTTTATAGGGGAGTAATTCTATGAATATGAAATGATCTCTTTTCTGTGTGTGTTTCTGTAACCAATGTGATTTCGACACAACTGGGATTCAAACGTAATACTGTGTGTTAAATAATGTTATTATAGCGCTGTTACTCCCTATCTACTTCGCTTATTATTTTGAAGATGCTACAGGATGTAGTCATGTTTTTGTACTGCTAACTTCGTGTGTATGTGTGTGCGTGCTCACGGCCACGGCTACAGTTCCCCGTGCTGCCGCGTTGTTCTATAATAAATATGCCAAGACAAGAGGCTAAAGTTACCGAAGTGAGAGCATCGTTTATTCTTCACTAGCCATCTCCTCGACCTGCACTCCTTAACAGGTTATGGGCCCAGGCACCAAGACACCGGTCTCACAGGCAACGTAGAGACGACGAACGGAAAAGGCTGCTGTGGAAGGTGTGCAAGGGCGGATTTGAGCCGAAGAAAATAGCGAGACACGGAGGTAAAAGCAAACGTGACGTATTTACACGGAGCTTCCCATGGGCATTTTGTGAATAAAGAACATTTTATTGCCGAAAAGAAAAGGCGTTAACGCAACGGATTAAGCGTGAAAAGTGAAAGTTAAGAAAAAGCACGTGGGACAGACAAAATGGCGACTCGTGCTGCTGGAGCACTGTCCCCGCAGATGTTCTTCGATGGATCAGAAGACAAGTACGACCTTTGGGAAACAAGGTTTTTGGGACATTTACATAGCTTAAAGTTGAGAGAAACAGTTTTGAACGAGCCAGCTAGTGAGGAACAGAGAGCAGCAGACGGGACCAAGAATCCAGATTGTTACGCTGAACTGATAAGACTTATTGATGATAAAAGTTTGTCACTTATCAGACACGAGGCTACATACGACGGCAGAAAAGCATTGAAAATACTGAGGGAGCATTACTCGGGGAAAAGCAAGCCACGGATCATCAAACTGTACACGTCTTTGACAAGGCTACGGAAGGCGGACGGCGAGTCAACTACAGACTACATAATCCGAGCAGAGAACCTGATTTCAGCTCTCCGTGATGCCGGTGAGACACTCAGTGATGGTTTGATCATAGCCATGATTCTTGGTGGTTTACCAGACGTTTACAAACCACTGGCTGTTCATATAACACAAAACGAAGACAATGTGACATTTGCTGACTTCAAAAGAAGATTAAGAATATATGAAGAATCAGAGAGAATGAGTACACCAGAGACCACAGAATAATGTGATGAAAACTGATGTAAAGCAGGAAAGAAATGCTCACAAGAAGTATACCAGCGTCCAAGGAAAAGGTGAAGATGTAAACATGACATGCTTCAAATGTGGAATAAAAGGACACAGAGCAAGGAAATGTACAAGAAAAGTGTGGTGCAACTTTTGCAAAAGCAACACACACCAAGAGTCCTTATGTAGAAAGAAAGATAGACAAGACAATGCAAGAAAAGTCATAGACGAAGAAGCAAGTGACTACTTCTTCAAGGCTGCACAGACCAAAGATGGTTCAATTCCAAAAATAAAGATGAAAGGTATTATGGTGGATGCAGGAGCAACCTCCCACATAATGAACGACATAAAAACATTTCGAAGTTTTGATGGGACATTCCGACCAGAAACTCATTCAGTGGAGCTGGCTGATGGAACGCGTTGCAGTGGAATGGCTCAAGGCAGAGGAACAGCGACGATACATCTCCTGGACAGCGATGGAAGACAACACAGAGCGCAGCTGCAGGATGCTCTGTACATGCCTTCATATCCTCACAACATCTTTTCAGTGTCAAGAGCAACAAGCGGAGGAGCAACAGTGATATTCAAACAAGAAGACAGTCACATGGTAACCACAGACGGTAACAGATTTGGCATTCACGAGTATGAAAAGCTGTACTACTTACCTACTGTTGATAACACTGACCAGTGTAAAGTGTGTCATGATGTACAAACCTGGCACGAGATTCTTGGGCACTGTAATTTTGAAGATGTAATCAAACTTCAAAAAGTGGTTAAAGGTATGGACATTAAGGGGAATGCAGTGAAGCCGGATCAGATGTGTGAAATCTGTACTAAAGGCAAGTTTTCTCAAGCAAGAAGTAGAGAGCCAGATATTAAAGCAAAAAGGCCCTTAGAGCTTATCCATACTGACTTATCAGGCCCGATGAAAACCACAAGTATAGAAGGGTACAAGTACACACAGTCTTTTACAGATGATTACTCAGGTGCAATACTAGTGTATTTCCTAAAGTCAAAAGGTGACGCAGTTCTAGCTACAGAAAGGTTTTTAGCAGATGTAGCTCCCTACGGAGAAGTCAAGTGTATGCGTTCAGACAATGGCACTGAGTTTACAAGTCGAGATTTTCAAGTGTTATTAATGAAGAACAAAATCCGACATGAGACATCTGCACCTTACTCGCCACACCAAAATGGCACGGCAGAGCGTGGTTGGCGAACATTATTTGACATGGCCAGATGTTTACTGTTAGAAAGCAAGTTACCAAACTCATTGTGGAATTATGCAATTCAAACAGCTGCCCATGTGAGAAACAGATGCTACAACAGGCGTACAAAGAAAACAGCGTATGAGTTACTGACAGGAAAACTACCGAATGTATCTCAAATGCAAAAGTTTGGATCAGCATGTTTTAGCTATAAGCATGAGAAGGGCAAGCTAGATTCCAGGTGCGAACAAGGCATTTTTGTGGGCTACGATAAAAACAGCCCGGCTTATCTGGTCTACTACCCTGAAATAGAGAAGGTTCAAAAGCATAGGTTGGTAAAATTTACAACTAAAACAAGCAGGGAGAAGGAAACACAAACGGTGGGGTCATATGCAGGATATGACAATGAAAATGGTGACCACAGACTTTGTGACACAAAAGACAATAATGAAGAAGCATCACAACCTGAGAACAGTTCTGAGATTTTAGATAAACAGATAGTGACAGAACAAGCAGGAGCTAATGCTGAAAATGTGATCAGAAGAAATCCAACCAGGACGAAACAGAAACCGGCCTATCTACAAGATTTTGAGACTGGTGATGTAATGGACAACTTACAAACTTGTGTTGATTTCTGTTATCGAGCAGTGTGTAACACACCAAAAACGTATCAAGAGGCAATCACATCATCTAAGTCAGAGCAGTGGAAAAGCGCCATGGACGAGGAGATGGATTCACTGGAGGAAAACAACACTTTTCATCTGACTCAATTACCACCAGGTAAACAAGTACTGGGAGGGAGATGGGTCTATGCACTCAAAATGGACACAGATGGATCCAATAAGTATAAAGCAAGATTTGTTGCTAAAGGATACAACCAAAAAGCAGGAACAGACTTTGAGGAGACCTTCTCACCCACCGCTGACATGACAAGTGTCAGAGTTGTCATGCAGAAAGCAGCGCAAGAGGACTTGATTTTGCATCAGATGGACGTCAAGACGGCGTATCTACACGCACCCATTGACTGTGAGATTTATATCGATCAACCACAGGGTTATGAGAGAAAGTCAAAAACCGGTGAAAAACTGGTATGTAGACTTAACAAATCTTTGTATGGACTCAAGCAATCAGGCAGAAACTGGAATGCTGTGTTACACTCATATCTATGTGAAAATGGTTTTGTGCAAAACGCTGCAGATCATTGTGTGTACACCAGAGAAAAGCATGATGAGAAGTTAATCCTCATAGTATGGGTAGATGACCTCATTTTAGCTGCTAATGATGAAAAGGCAATGCTTGATGTTAAAAGGATATTGACTCAGAGGTTCAAAATGAAGGACTTAGGAATTTTGAAACATTTCTTAGGAATAGATTTTGACCAAACTAACGGACAAGTCAAGATGTCACAAGAGAGATATGTCAAAAAGATTTTAGAAAGGTTTGAAATGCAAAACTGCAAACCGAGAGAGACTCCTTGTGAATCAAAACTGGATTATACAGAAAATGCAGAAAAGTTAAAACAACCCAGACAATACAGAGAGGCAGTGGGAAGTTTAATTTACTTATCCACTTGCACCAGACCTGACATCACTTATGTTGTCAGTAAACTGTCTCAAAACTTTAGTGAACCAACCGTGGAACATTGGAATACAGTGAAACATGTGTTTAGGTATCTAAAAGGCACTACTGAACAAGGACTACACTTCACAAAGAACACTACAGAAAAACTTGGTCTGAAAGTTTACTGTGATGCAAGTTGGGCATCAAATGAGGCAGAAAGACGTAGCACATCAGGATATTGTGCCAGTCTATGTGAAGGAAGTTCACTCATTTCTTGGAAAACTCGAAAACAACCGACAGTAGCCCTTTCTACATGTGAAGCAGAGTATATCTCTTTAGCTTCAGCTATACAGGAGTGTCTTTACATAGAACAGCTGCTAAAAGATTTAGACTGTTACGAATATGCTAAAACAAAAGTGTACGAAGACAACCAAGGTACAATAGCACTCACCAAGAATCCGGTTAACAGACAGAGATGCAAGCACATTGATGTGAAATATCATTTCATCAGAGATGTTGTAACTACAGGGAAGGTTATTTTGGAATACTGTCCTACTGATCAAATGATAGCTGATCTTTTCACTAAACCAGCCACGAGACAAAAGCTAAAAGGTTTTGTAAAGAAAATGTTTGGCATGTAAACATGTTTGTTTATGTAAATACATTGCCATTGCCTGTATGTTTTACCCAGTGAGCCAACAGCGAGTGGGGGTGTTAAATAATGTTATTATAGCGCTGTTACTCCCTATCTACTTCGCTTATTATTTTGAAGATGCTACAGGATGTAGTCATGTTTTTGTACTGCTAACTTCGTGTGTATGTGTGTGCGTGCTCACGGCCACGGCTACAGTTCCCCGTGCTGCCGCGTTGTTCTATAATAAATATGCCAAGACAAGAGGCTAAAGTTACCGAAGTGAGAGCATCGTTTATTCTTCACTAGCCATCTCCTCGACCTGCACTCCTTAACACTGTGTTTGTATTAATTTCATTGTGTTCCATCTTTAAGTTGGTTTACTAAACATTGAATGTGATTAATTCTTTTAATGAAAAAAAGGAGGGAATTTTAGTAGAGTTGTTGGATTTTCATTAAAGTGAATTAGAATATATTCAAAGTTTAGATAGCTTTGGGTTAACCTACTGTGTGGTGGGATGGAGCATTCTCTCCCATCCCCCAGGTAAGCGTGAAAGAGCAGAGTAAACAAAGCATGAAAGAAGGAAACATCTGTGTTGTGACAAGAAGACTCCTGACTGATGAGAGGAGATTGGTTTTCTCACCTAGGTCATATTGTCACCAAATGGTCACATGTGTTTCAAATTATCAGGGTATAAGACCAGAGCTTTTGGTCCATTCTTTGTCACTCTTCTGCTGCTACATCTAGCAGAGACCCAGACTGCTGCAGTCTGTAAAACTTGTCTGTGTGTGCTGATGTCCAGATAACCTGTAGTTTTGAACCAGCGGATGACAACATGTATTAAAGAGATTATGTTGTTGAAATGTGAGTAGTTTATTCACATTTACAAATGAGTGCTCCGCAAATGTAAACACGGATGTATGATGTGCATTAGCCATCTTAAATATTAAATCCCACACATGAACTTAGAAATGTACTGAAAATTTACAGTCTATGCCTCAAAGCAACAATATTTTCAACATAAACTGCTAACTTGCAGGCAAAGGATGTCCAGAGACTATTCGAGACAGCAATACATACACGGCACCAACTGCACATGCGCAGTTTAAAATTCGAAATTCTGAATTTAAAACTCATTATTACGACTTTTGAAAGCCATAATTTTGACTTTTAAGCTCGTAATTTTGAGTTTTAAACTCGTCATTTTGACTTCTAAACTCCTAATTTTGAGTAAGTCAAAATTATGACTTTTTTTTCTTTCTTTTTTTACATGGCGGAAAACGGGCCCTAGGAAATAATAATTGAAAAAAAATTCTTTACGCATGCGATTTTTTTTCTTCATATTTTAACGACACATTTTTATTTTCCCGTGTCTTGTAAAACAATGCAAAGAAGGGGGCAGAGCTGCAGAAAGTTAAACCAAAGCTGTCTATCATCAGAGATCGGCTGCATACATAAGTTTCCTTGATATCGCTCCATTTCCCAAAGTGAGGAGATCTGACCTACAGTGTGAGGAGGTCTGACCCACAGTGAGGAGGTCTGACCCACAGAGAGGAGATCTGACCCACAGAAAGAAGGTCTGACTCACAGTGGGCCTCATGTTTGAAACTTGCGTACGGCCAAATCAGGGTGTAAATGATGCGTACGCAAAAAAATGACACTTTTCCGCATTTATCAATCTGGACGTGAGCGTACGGTACGCAGAGAATTTACACCAAGTCAATAGGTGGTGTTAATGTGTACGCTCATTTCACCCTTCGTCACAACACGCCAAAACACGCATGAAATTCAAGATTTGGACAACAATAAACATGTTCCCATTCTGGCAAAATTATAAGCTGCGTTTTCATGGAGCATCATGTTTCTAAATTTGAATTTGCGCATCATAAAAAGTCTAACGCTCTGGAAACACGCAAACTTCGAATAAATCACAGATCATGATGAGGAGCCTCTTCTGTTTCTATGATTTTAAATCTGAATTCTGTGTGTATTATTTTGATCTGTCTGTTTTTAAAATGTGAAGCGCTTTGTGATCCTGGACAGTGAAATGCTCTATACAAATACGCTTTACGCGACAGGGATGTGTGACCCATCTATTGCTGTGGCAGGCTCTGCGCTGCGTAATTACGCACGGCTGTTTGTATTCCTCACATCTGGTAAAGCAATGTATGTTTTCATTAGATTTGTGTAAGCCTCACACAGACACACACCCCATTAACGCATGGACCGTTGGACTATGATATTGCTCACTCCAAATGTCTCACTGCCCTGTCCACCCGCTGCGCACTCTTGGGAGTGCATCCACAGCAGGTGCCATGAGAGACGTGCCACATAACTCCTCAAATACTGTCATTCAGAAGTTTTGGCTCCAGAGTTTCTCTGTAAAATCTGGACCGCAATCGCTCTCAAGTGTACAGCGCTTCAGTGCATTCACAAGACGCTGCAGACGCTTCATTGATGAGAGCCACCGCTGCACAATATGAATTCATTCATTCATTCTTTATTTATTCACTTCTACAATCCAAGAGAGATTTTTATAATCTCAAATTTGTTAAAAACGCAGCTGAATAAATAGCGTAGCGTATATAGCGTATATTTATTTTTACATATGCATGAACAACCTGTGGCAGACCCTGCCGTATACGTAATTACACATATGTTTTGCCTCATTCACCTCTGGCAAAGCATAGTGGGTTTTCCTTAGTTTTGTACATAAAGCCCCATAAATGCACCTGATCTTGCTCAAAACTATCTCAGGCACTGCCCTTTACTCCGCAGAGCAAAGATAGGATGCGACGCGCACCAGCAGTATAGTTCATTCATTCATTCAGGTCATTTATTATTTATTTATTTACGTCGACATTTCAGGAGAGATGAGTGCTGCAGTGGGTCTAGACACTAGGGAAAAAAGTGTATATATAATATAGCGTATATATGTATTTTTAAAACGTGAATAAACTCAAAAGTGCGTGCTTTTGCGGCTTCTTAGCCGACTTCCTGCTGACCTGTCACAAAAACAGGGCGTGGAACAGGCAGTTTCTGAATATTTATAGGCGTGACTTTCATAAATACGCTGGTTTTGAGCGCGGCATTTATCAACAGCCGCAGGTGCGTACGCTCAGATCTGTGCGTTCATAAATGCCACGTCAGATCTTGCGTATCTGGGCTCTACACCCAAAATGTACACCTTTTTCTGCGCAATTTTCATACATGAGGCCCAGTATGAGGAGGTCTGTTCCACAGTGAGGAGATTTGGCCCACAGAGTCTGACCCACAGTGTGAGGAGGTCTGAGCCACAGTGAGGAGATCTGACCCACAGTGAGGAGGTCTGACCCACAGAGTGAGGAGGTCTGACCCACAGAGAGGAGGTCTGGTCCACAGTGAGGAGATCTGAACCACAGTGAGGGGTTCTGACCCACGGTGTGAGGAGGTCTGACCAAGCCCCGGTGATCCAAGATGGCGCCCTATTCAAATGAATGGCTTGTGCTCAGTAGCGCATGGGACTTCACGGTGACTAGGAGATTAGAAGAAGTCGCCTATATTAGGGCATCGTCTGGTCCTCCCAGTTCTGCGCAGTGGACGAGCTCCCATGATGCGTTGCGCCAAATACGCGTGTGTGGCTCTCATGCATGTGCACAGAGGGGCTCGGCCACGCTTTGACCAATCAGAGCTGCTGATCTGAGCAGCAGTAGAGCGGGAAGCAAAAGAGCAGAGTTTGTGGCAGTAAAGTTTGGATTTAAAGAAAACCGAAGGATTTAAGAAGAAAAAAAGTTCAAGATGACAAGGGACACTAAAATCCCCACAAAATACAATCTTTCTGAAAACTGTAGGTTCTCTGTCAGCTGAGGTTGAGCTGGTTTAGTTTACATTGATTTCTATGGGACTATTTTCTGGGTAGCCCACATGAATTTAGTCTTCAGTACCACGGGCGCCCCCTGTGCCCGTGGTTGGGACAGCTATAAGCTAGTAATACGCTATCCAGATATTATTATAGATCCATGGGTCCGACCCACAGTGCACATAGCTGCCATAACTGCATGCCGGCTATTGTGACTTACCGGCGCCCTCTGCTGGATTTTCAATGAATGATAAGATAATTTTCATTTTATTCATTTTTTTAGGTTCATTCAGGATTCAGTTATTTGACATAAATACATAGATACACATTTCCTCTTCACCTCTAAAGAGACCTGAAATGGAGTGGGAAGTGTCTATCTTATCTTATCTTAAGAAGCAAGACTTATGAACTCCCATCTACGTACACATACATTCACTTAAAGGAGCTATACCCGTTTCTGCAAGGTTTTTTTCAGTTTGAATGTTTAGCACCACCCCCCAACTCACTCACAGGGTTCTCATTTCCCCTACGCTCTCATCCCGCGAAGCCATCTAGTTTTATTTGCGATCTGATACTTATGCAAACATTAGCATTAGCGCAACTTCGTGTAAGCTGTACAACAATCACTGATGAAATGTTCCAAAAGCAACGCACTGCTAACAAAATATATAACCGAAAGATTACCGCTAGTTTTGTGTCCAAATCAAGCTCGCAAAGATCCATGGGAACTCGCCTGTATTTGGGCATTGTCTGGTCCTCCCGGTTCTTCGCCGTGGATTATCTCCCATGATGCGTTGCGCCAAATACGTTGGGCTCAGCCGCGCTCTGACCAATCAGAACTGCTCATCAGAGAGGGAGTTAGAGCGGGAGCCAGACGGGCAGAGTTTGTGGCAGTAAAGTGTGGATTTAAAGAAAATAGCCCTAGCCAAGCCTTTACCACAATGCACAGCCCCCCTCGCCAACGCTAGTTAGCTCTTTGTATTCATACCCAGTGTTTCCATGCATTCCTTGTTCTGTCATTGACAATAACACGTCTCTTACTTTTCTTTGTTATTCTGAATTTTGTTTATATTAAATCACTTATTTTGGCAGTCCAGCTTTTTTGGTTTTTATTCTCTTGATTTGTGACACCTTAAAAGTAAACCCTGGCCATTGGACACACCGGTGTGAACACGGCTTTGAACTATCTCTGTAAATGCATTGGCACTTATATAAATCAGTAGAAGCCTTTTGACTGCAGCTCTCTGTGAACAGACACGCAGGATGGGACTGTATAATGTGGGGTCTTTGCTACAACTTTGCTGTACCATTATAGGTCAATATCTAGGTGGCAAAAATATTTGAATTTCATTTGTTCCCATTACATGAGCCATTATTGCCAATCCACGCTGTCATGTCTTCTCGTCTTGTGAAAACCCATGTTCGAGGGGCAATTATCCTGAGGTAAGTGGGCTGTCTCCAATAGCAACAGCCACTATTGTGGTAAAACCTGCATTGGAGTGACACTTCCATCTAGACAGAGAGATGGGACCTGAGCCTCCCCCACTCCCCCCGCAAACCAAATGTCAGAATGCATCGATTGTGACATGTCGAATGGGAGCCGCGGGTGATCTCAGCTTTTATTTGTGTTACGGACAAAATATTCCAAACTGACAGACGAAAAGGTCAAGGAGGAGAAAGCATGAAGGCAGCGGAAGAAAATGGAGATGGCTACTTTATTCTTTGCTAAATAGAGAGGGGATTTGAGCAGCCATCATTTAGTAAGAGTCTTGTGGCTTCAGAGGCCAAATTTAGAAAAGATAATACGGTATGAAAGATATTATTCACTAATCAAATTGTTTCCAGCATCTACACTCTATATGAACTGCATTTACGAATTCTCTGCGTAAACTTATCCCTTCCCCCTAGGGCAGAGAAACAAATCAATACCGTTTATGAAACATTTTGGTGAGTCTGTATTTTTAAGCCAACTTCAGCTCCATCATATGTTCACATCACATAAACTCAGCCAGCGGATTCATCTGTTTTATAAACCATACAGTAGGAGAAATTCAATCAATTACATAATTCTAAAAAGTTACTAACAATAGTAATAAAGTGCAACAGCCCTCTGCGGCGACAGCGCAGAGGTGTTGTCGCCGCTGGGTGGAGCAGGACAGGCGACAGTAGCAGGAGTGGTGTCGCCGCTGATATGAGCTTCTTCCTCTCCTCTGGGTGCTGTATGCAGAGTCTATTTGGTTCGGAACATTCTCTCTGCTCTGGTCCAGATTGAAATGCTGAATGCTTTATTAGCATTTTTCAAAAAAATAAAAAATGAATAGCATTCCTCCAGTGGATTTACGCTTGATCTGCTTGATTCGGACCGTGAATTCTCTCTGTTCTGATCTGGAAACCATGAACACTGTACTTCAGTAACATTTACAGAAAGAAAACTGCAAGAAAAGTGACAAATGTAATTGTTTATTTAAATATAGCAGTTAATAGAGGAGAAAAAAAAAATCCACAAAATTGGGCCTAAATTGTTTCCTAAGAAACAAAAATTATCCAGCATAGAAACACTCAATGCTGTTCTGATCATTCCTTGATCAAAATAGTATTTATAACAAGTATGTCCGTTTTCAATGTTCTGTATTGGGGGTTCTCTGTAATTCCATGTTAGAGGACTAGTGTGGAGTGTTTTCCTATTCTAAGCATATGTTATTCAATTAGTACATATTTATCCATATATTTTACTCTTAATATGTTATTTCACAGTATTAAACACCACAGTATGTGAATGCATAGTTTTATTCCGCCAGTCATTTCCCTGTGGTGATGCACTGGTCTTCTGTATGGCGGTGCATAAATTGTGGAGAGTACCCCAATAGACTCGTGTGAGTCATTCAGACATTGGAGCCAGTTCTGTATGGGGGCCGCCCTCCAAACCCAGGACACAATGCCCCTTTCACAGCCACAAACCCTGGACAAGTGTCTGGTCCAAGGGCTCTTTCAGATGTGACTGAGAGCAATGGGATCTAACGAGGGACATGGGACATTCACGAGGGGAAGAGGGTTTTGGGACTCTGCCAGTCTGGGTGTGTCCTCACCTCTCGCGTGTCCATAATTACGCTTGTGTGAAACTTGGCATTGCCCATAATGCAATTCCCCTGGGTTCACTGAGCAGTGATTTTAGAACAGTTATTTTTAAAGTTGGAAGGTTATTTCTCAATTTTAACCCTTTTATTTTGACACGTTCCTGCTTTCCTTGTGGTGAAACAGGGGTCAAAACAACATGTCTCTGTTTCCCCACCGCAGTCCCAAGTTACTACAGCATTTCCACACGCGGCAAAAAACATGGGTCTGCTGTGTTTAAAGGCCAATATATTGTCTTGTAAGAACAGCGTCCCCTATTTGCTCTCCTTGTCTCGGCCTAAATCTTCACACTTGAAGCTCATGCTGCTTTTAATCTCTGTTTAATCCGAGGAGTGCCTCTCTCACACAAATTGCACTTCAGGCAACCTTTCTCACAGTCTCCACCTTTCTTAATGACACCCCTCTTAATTATTCATATGTGTTTAACCTCATTCAGTGGGTTAAATGTGATTTTGATGTGAAGAAAGGAGACTGGATTAATACATTTATCTTAGAAACAATCACAGGGCCAGTAATACAGCAGGATTACACAGGCCTACACATGTCAGTGTGGTATAATCGCTCCTAATCTCTAACATAAAATAATCTGTTGACCCGATAGTGACGACGAGAGCGTGATGAGATGCAAGCTATATTGAAAAACATTGGAAATAGGTCAGCAGGATTTCACATTTGATACGCAAGGTGCCCATTAGGGTATCAGGGACAGTCTTTTGTGTCAGAATGGATATATGCTGAGGGAATTGCAAAGTCCATGATCCTTTGTCCCATTTTAGACAAATTTAGTGATTGTGTGAAATCATTTACTGTCATTTCCACATTTGTATGACAGAAACTCCTCTTGCGACCCTGGTCAGAAGTTTCCATCCCAGTTCGCAATGTGCTGTCCCTTTAATATCTCTAATGGTAAAGCTGGGGCGGGGCGACAGTGGCTCAGTTGGTAGAGCATTGGCCTTTGAGCCTGAAGGTTGTGGGTTCGAGCCTACCACAAGACCAACTTCACGACTCCCACTGATGTCTGCTGTCGTTGTGCCCTTGGGCAAGACATTTAACCCCACTTTGCCTGAAGATCAAGGCTCCTGTGGACTCACCACCTCCAGGAGTATCAGTGAGGGGCTGGTGCTAAGTGAACTGGGTGCAGCTCTGACTGCCACCCCCCCGACCCAGAAATGGATTAAGGGGAAGAAAATGGATGGATGGATGGATGGATGGAAGGTAAAGCTGGCCATTCTTCTCAGCAAATGACCTCAAATTCCTCTAAAGTCCTAGGGTGCCTTGCATGGACTGCACGTATGAAATCTCCCCGGAGCGGCTAAATGATCGTTTGAAAATAAAAATACACATTAATTTGACAATAACTGGAGTCACCAACCATTAATGATGAGTGGAAAAAATGTTTCACCTTGGAGAGACCCATGAGGAAAATGCCGTTAGACTTATTAGATTTAAGCATGTTTATTGATTGAGCATGTTTGGCGCCCTAGGCCCGGGAGGGATGCTGTTGAGCACGGCGCTTGCTCGCGTGCATAATCCCCCCCGGGGCCTAGGTACTGGTGACGGCAGAGGCAGTAGGCAACACGCTTCGATGAGAGAAGGAGGAGGTGGGGCGGCGGAGGCTTGCAGACTTCAGAAGGCCGGGAAGTGGGAGTCTCCGGCTTTTAACTTGCTGTCCTGGTGGTTATTGGTTGACTGGATGTGGGCGTTGCTGGTATTGATGAGTCGAGGAAGAGCAGCCTGTGGCCTGGGCAGCAGCAGCCGGGTCTACCACAGTGAACTTTCGCGAAAGCTCCATTTCACCTTGGAGAGACCCATGAGGAAAATGCCGTTAGACTTATTAGATTTAAGCATGTTTATTGATTGAGCATGTTTGGCGCCCTAGGCCCGGGAGGGATGCTGTTGAGCACGGCGCTTGCTCGCGTGCATAATCCCCAAAAAGCGGGCCTGCGATTGGGATAGCAGGACGTACTGCGCGGGCCTGAGAGCATGAGTGAGAGGCTTCTCGCACAGTCGCTCAGCCGGCTGCGTCCGCTGGGGCCCGTGTTTGTTTAGGCAGAGTGAGCTGAGAATATGAGCGTGCTCATATTCAGCTAGACGCTGAAGCAGGGGAATCTTTGAGCGAGCTGAGAACATGCGCGCACGCGCACGTTCAGCCAGACGCTGCAGCAGAGGAATCTTTGAGCGAGCTGAGAATATGAGCGCACGCTCATATTCAGCCAGACGCTGAAGCAGAGGAATCTTTGAGCGAGCTGAGAACATGCGCGCACGCGCATGTTCAGCCAGACGCTGCAGCAGAGGAATCTTTGAGCGAGCTGAGAATATGAGCGCACGCTCATATTCAGCCAGACGCTGAAGCAGAGGAATCTTTAAGCGAGCTGAGAACATGCGCGCACGCGCATGTTCAGCCAGACGCTGCAGCAGAGGAGTCTTTGAGCGAGCTGTGAATATGAGATGCACGCTCATATTCGCCAGACGCTGAAGCAGAGGAATCTTTGAGCGAGCTGAGAACATGCGCGCACGCGCATGTTCAGCCAGACGCTGCAGCAGAGGAGTCTTTGAGCGAGCTGTGAATATGAGATGCACGCTCATATTCGCCAGACGCTGAAGCAGAGGAATCTTTGAGCGAGCTGAGAACATGCGCGCACGCGCATGTTCAGCCAGACGCTGAAGCAGAGAAATCTTTGAGCGAGCTGTGAATATGAGATGCACGCTCACATTCGCCAGACGCTGAAGCAGAGGAATCTTTAAGCGAGCTGAGCGCATGTTCAGCCAGACGCTGCAGCAGAGGAATCTTTGAGCGAGCTGAGAACATGCGCATGTTCAGCCAGACGCTGAAGCAGGGGAATCTTTGAGCGAGTTGAGAACATGCGCGCACGCGCATGTTCAGCCAGACGCTGAAGCAGAGGAATCTTTGAGCGTTTGAGGAAAGTGCGTGCCGCCACCAGAATCTTATTGCTTACTTGCTTTGCTGGGAGCTTACGAGGAAGCCGGTAGACGTGGTGCTGCCATGATAGCGGTCGCATCTGGCCTGATGTAGGTGGAGAAAGCCGAAGAGGACCAGCGCCCCAGCTGTTGCAGAGAAGAGTGGGGGAGCCCCAGCGAGGTCGCGCGCGTGGCAGCGCCTATCCTGAAGGAGTGGGCTGTATAGAACTGGGGAGACAAATTGCAGAGGAGCAGTAGGGATCTTAGCTGAGCTCTGAACCAGGTTGCTGTTATGGGAAGGTTGACTGGAGTGAGAATTAGAGGTCCGTTAAAATCTCCTTTTTGCCGCGGAGGCGAGTGTAACGCATCATGGACCTGTAGGGGCAGAGAGATGTGTCGAAGCGAGCTATTATTGTGTTGCAGGCGCCTCTGATCTTTGAATGTTTGAGATGAAGGTTGAAATGGTCAGGGGACATTATGTTGGGTGAGAAGAGCGACCTTTGTTTAATGCTTCCACTACGTCGAGATGATCACGCATGACAGAGATCCTCTTTCTCTGCCACGTGTGATTCCGCAGCGCGCAGGCCACGACCACTGGGAATGTCTCGTGTAGGGCAGAGGAAATGCTCCGGGGAAAAGTAGCGGGCCACGGCCCGGCGAACCACTGGTCCTGGAAGAACCCCCCAAAACCCACGAAAGGGGCAGCGTCCGTGTAGAAGCGGAGACCTGTAGGGGCAGAGAGACACACCGGAGAGGGCCATTGATGTTGCAGGCGCCCTTACGCTTAGAATCTTGGGTTGGAGAGTAGATAATCAGGACAGTAGGATAGGTCGGGAAAAGCCGTGTCTCGGACCGCATTGAAGGTTGAGTGAGCAGTAGTGAAACGCTTATGCAGAGAAGCCACAGAAGGCGAGCAGGAAGATGCTGCGAGGAGGGCAGACATGTACTTGGAAGATGAGCCGGAGTTCAGTGCCGCTCAGAGCCGCTGCAGATGGGCAGCGTGATGGGGAGCCTGCGATCAGAAGAGTGAAGAATACAGGTATGGATGCCTTTGATTAGGAGTTTGATTGACAGCTCAGCGCAGCTACTCGGCCAGCTGCATCTGATAGAATCAGAAGATTAAGTAGATTAAGTAGAGATGAAGCATGACCGCCGAAGTGACCCTGAGAGCATAGGTGCGAGTCCAGCGCAGCGCGGCATACTCAGCCGGGCTGCGTCCATTAGAGCAGGATAAGCTTCTGAGAGAGTGGGTTGCAGCTTTTTTTTTTTTTTTTTTTTTGGCAGCAGCAGTAACCTCAGATAATAACAGCAATAGTCCTGTATCAAGCCGCGGCAGCAGCAGCATCCTTAGAAAATAACAGTAATAATCCTGTATCAAGCCACAGCAGTAGAATGTTGTTGTAGCTGTTCAGTGTTTCAGTAAAGAGATTTAAGTGAAGAGAGATGTCAAAGTAAATGAAGCAGCAGCAGCAGTAGCAGTATGAAGCAGCAGCAGCAGTAGCAGCATCTGTAGATAATAACAGCAATAATCTTGTATCAAAGCCGCAGCAGTAGAAATTGTCGTAGCTGTTTAGTGTTTCAGTAAAAGAGATGCGAAGTGAAGAGAGATATCAAAGTACATGAAGCAGCAGCAGCACGGCAGCAGTAGCAGTATGAAGCAGCAGAAGCAGCATTAGCAGGAGCAGCAGCACCACAATGCGATTCATGCGTGCCCCGCTTGTCTCCGTGAGCCAGGTTACATACGTGTCTGAAGAGCCGAGCCGTAGAGACAGGTGCAGTCTAGGAGCCAGCGGAGCGGCAGTGGCAGGAACAGCAGCAGCGGCACATGCAGTAGTAGGAGCAGCAGGAGCAGGCAGCAGGGACAGACAGCAGCAGGAGCGGCAGCAGGAACAGGCAGCAGCAGGAGCGGCAGTGGGAACAGGCATCAGCGGGATCAGGCATCAGTAGGAACGGCAGCAGGGACCGGCAGCAGCGGCGGTCAGAGAACCATGCCCATGGTTGTTGAACAGCCTGAGGAAATAATCAACCCGAATCCGAAACATTCCCATGCGAATAACAGATGTCCCCCGGAGCCATCTTCTGCTTTGGTTATGGCAGAGACGCATGAACGATCACTTTTCCACGCGTTCATTAGCTCCAACACCAATTCACACCCATTGCAGATTCACATTGGCCCTTTTTCTTTCTGCTGCACTTTCAAAATGCAACAACTGCAGTTTAGTTACCAATTTAATACTAGTGACCTAGCTCTTTAAATGCATGGCCCCTCTTTCCTCCTGCAGATAGACGGATTTAAATACATTCATTTAACAATAGTGACCTGCGAGTAATGAGATTAATGCCGTAAAGATGGCGCCGTGGCAAGAGCTCTGGTGTGTGCCGTCTGGAGCACGATGGGGTAGTCTTTGCACATGTTTTCCAACGTGGTTTTACTGCAAGTGGCAGAACATGAATCTGAATTAATGCACACTGCTCCTCTTATATCCCTCAGACAATAGAGATTTGATGCCATTTAAGATGCATTGCCCCTCAGTTAGCTCAAACACGTGTGAAACGGAGCCTGCAGACCAAGCACGGGGCGAAAACTGGCGCCTGTAGTCAAGTGCGCAGGGCAAAACCAGCCGCTTGCAGCCCAGACTCCGGGATTAATCCGTCCGCAGGTCAGCACACTCACTGTACTCACATGCCAGGAGACGTGGGAAGAGCAACGGGACAACGCGGCACCGCCAGTCGGAGGCAGGGACACGCACGGCGGCAGCAGACCACGAGGAACGAGCAGCACGGACCCGCGGAGGGGGCCCCGCGGAGCAGCCCGCAGAAGAGCCCGCAGAGGAGAGCAGTGGAGACACGCGAACCACAGCAGGTGCAGGGACACGGAAGAGGAGCAGACCACGAGCAGCCAGACTGAGGACAGCCGGGCACGCGCACGAGCAACACGTGAGCAGAAAGCGACCCCTCCAGAACAACGCATGCATTTGCGAACAGGAGCGTTAGCGACATGCACCTTGCAGACTTCAGAACCTTGCAGACTTCAGAAGGCCGGGAAGTGGGAGTCTCCGGCTTTTAACTTGCTGTCCTGGTGGTTATTGGTTGACTGGATGTGGGCGTTGCTGGTATTGATGAGTCGAGGAAGAGCAGCCTGTGGCCTGGGCAGCAGCAGCCGGGTCTACCACAGTGAACTTTCGCGAAAGCTCCATCTCTGAAAAATGGACAAAACCATAGGTGTGTGAACTTTGCAGCTCAACTGTAATTAAGTGTTCAGAAGTAAGTAAGTAGTAGTAGTAAGTAATCTTTATTTATATACCGCCTTTTCACTGCAGATCTGAGTCTCAAAGCGGTTTACAATTGTTAATTATGGGCATTTGTCCTCTCACTCCACACAGAGATGGGAGAGGGGTCGTCAGTACAGGAGGCACATGCCAGAACTATTGGACATACTGTATTTTTAGTGGTAGGGGAAACCGGAGCACCCGGAGGAAACCTACGCAGACACGGGGAGAACATGCAAACTCCACTCAGAAAGGCCCTGGTCCGACCGGGATTCGAACCCAGGACCTTCTTGCTGAGAGGTGAGAGTGCAATCCACTCAGCCACCGTGCGTATTATCGGAAAGTAGGATGTTTTACAATGGCCAAGTCAATTACACAGCCTGAATCATATTGAGTAGCGGTTCATTTACTCAAGAGGGGAACACCTCATGAACACCATTGGAATAGAAACCTTCAGAGCATCAGATGAAACTTCAGACTCAAAGAATTTTGAAGTAAACATGGTCGTTTGATGCATTTGTTACTTTTTCATCTCCAAAAGGGAGAGGCAGACTTAAAACTAAATAGACTTCTAAAAAAAAAAAAGCTTTTATACTAGTTACAAGATCAACTACTAGTTTCAGTACTAGTTTTAATTTGGATTATGATTTGATTTTCCATACTTTTGACAACCCTAATCCCTCCCCCATCCATATGATCTGGATATAAATTCCCTCTAATGTGTTTTTTAATTAGTTAATTTCCTTTATGGTGTTGTACAGCAGCGTTTCGCAATGGTAAAGTGAGGTCTAATATAGTCCAATATCAATTATTCAGTGTTGTGCCAGTTCACAGCTTTTCTGAAATAGTTCAAAGTTCAGTTAATGTTACTTTTTTCATGAGATATTCTAATAAATGCATTTTTATGTATTTAGTTGAATTAATACATAAATATGTATCCCTTACACACACATATATATATATATTTATATATATATATAAAAAAATTGTCCACTCACCTTTGGCCCTCCGCGGGCGGTTATCCCTCTCTAAGCTCGGGTCCTCTACCAGAGGCCAGGGAGCTTGAGGGTTCTGCGCAGTATCTTTGCTGTTCCTAGCACTGCACATTTCTGGACCGAGATGTCCGAGGTTGTTCCGGGGATCCGCTGTAACCACTCATCTAGCTTCGGGGTCACTGCCCCGAGTGCACCGATCACCACGGGCACTACTGTCACCTTTACCCTCCAGGCCCTCTCCAGCTCCTCTCTGAGACCTTGGTATTTCTCAAGCTTTTCATGTTCTTTTTTCCGGATGTTACCATCGCTTGGAATTGCCACGTCCACCACCACGGCTGTCCTCTGCCCTTTGTCTACCACCACGATGTCAGGTTGGTTTGCCATTACCATTCGGTCGGTCTGTATCTGGAAGTCCCACAGGATCTTCGCACGCTCATTTTCCACCACCTTTGGAGGAGTTTCCCACTTAGACCTTGGGGTTTCCAGCCCATACTCTCCACAGATGTTTCTGTACACTATGCCAGCCACTTGGTTATGGCGTTCCATGTAGGCCTTCCCTGCCAGCATCTTGCACCCTGCAGTTATGTGTTGGATCGTCTCAGGTGCCTCTTTGCACAACCGACACCTTGGGTCTTGTCTGGTGTGGTATATCTGGGCCTCTATTGCTCTGGTGCTCAGTGCCTGTTCCTGTGCAGCCATGATGAGTGCCTCTGTGCTGTCCTGTAGGCCAGCCCTTTCTAGCCATTGGTAGGACTTCTTGAGATCAGCCACTTCTGTTATGCTCCGGTGGTACATGCCGTGTAGGGGCTTGTTCTCCCATGATGGGCTCTCCTCCAGCACCTCCTCATCTCGCCACTGCCTGAGACATTCACTGAGTACGTCATCCGTTTTGGCCTTCTCCATGATGTAGTTATGGAGTTTGGATGTTTCGTCCTGGACAGTGGCTCTCACACTCATTAGTCCTCGGCCTCCTTCTTTACGGCTTACGTACAGTCTCAGGGTGCTGGATTTGGGATGGAACCCGCCATGCATGGTAAGGAGCTTTCGAGTTTTAACATCCGTGGTCTGAATCTCTTCCTTTGGCCACCTGATTATTCCTGCAGGGTATCTGATCACTGGCAGGGCGTAGCTGTTAATTGCCCGGGCCTTGTTCTTGCCATTGAGCCGGCTTCTTAGGACCTGCCTTACTCGCTGGAGGTATTTGGCAGTTGCCGCTTTCCTCGTCACCTGTTCGAGGTTGCCATTTGCCTGTGGTATACCGAGATACTTGTAACTGTCCTCAACGTCTGCTATTGTTCCCTCTGGGAGTGAGATCCCTTCTGTGTGGACTACCTTGCCTCTCCGAGTCACCATCCTGCTACATTTCTCGAGCCCGAATGACATCCCGATGTCATGGCTGTAGATCCTGGTTGTTTGGATCAGAGAGTCGATGTCTCTCTCGCTCTTGGCGTACAGCTTGATGTCATCCATGTAGAGGAGGTGACTGATCTTTGCTCCGTTCCTGAGGCGGTATCCATAGCCAGTCTGGTCAATTACTTGGCTTAGAGGGTTGAGGCCTATGCAGAACAGTAGTGGGGACAGAGCATCTCCTTGGTAGATACCACATTTGATGGTCACTTGTGCGAGCGGCTTGCCATTTGCCTCAAGGGTGGTCTTCCACATTCCCATCGAGTTTGCAACGAAGTCCCTTAGAGCCCTGTTGATATTGTACAACTTCAAGCATTCCATGATCCATGTGTGTGGCATTGAGTCGTAGGCTTTCTGGTAATCAATCCAGGCTGTGCACAGGTTGGTGTGTCGTGACCGGCAGTCTTGGGCGACTGTTCTGTCAACCAGGAGCTGGTGTTTGGCTCCTCTGGTGTCCCTACCAATGCCCTTCTGTGCTGTGCTCATGAATTGTTCCATATGCCCACTTATCTTAGCCGCAATGATGCCTGACATGAGCTTCCATGTTGTGGAGAGACAGGTTATTGGCCGGTAGTTGGAGGGGACTGCACCCTTGACAGGGTCCTTCATGATCAGGACCGTTCGCCCTTCGGTTAGCCATTCTGGGTGAGTCCCATCTCTCAGCAGCTGGTTCATTTGTGCTGTTAGGCGCTCATGGAGTGATGTGAGTGTCCTTAGCCAGTAGGCATGGACCATATCAGGGCCAGGTGCTGTCCAGTTTTTCATACCTGAGACTCTTTCTCGGATGTCTGCCTCTGTGATGGTAACTGAGTTCTGTTCTGGGAGGTGGCTGTGCTCCTCTCTCAGGGACACCAGCCATTGTGCACTTCTGTTATGTGCTGCATCCTTCTCCCATATGTTCCTCCAGAACTGTTCAGTTTCCAGCCTCGGTGGATCTGGTCCCCTGTTGTTACCCTGCCACTGAGCGTACACCTTCGCAGGTTGTGTTGCGAACAGCCTGTTCACCCTTCTGGCTTCATTCTCTTTAGTGTACCTCTGTAGGCGGCTGGCCAGGGCTTGGGGCCTTTGTTTGGCAGTTTCGAGTGCTTCAGGTATGGTCATCTGGCTGTACTTTCTGGGTACTGGTCTTTTCATTGCACCTCTCTGGGCCTCTGTTAATTGACTCACTTCTCTCCGAGCCGCCTTGATCTTAGCCTCCAACCGTCTTTTCCATGGTGGGTATTGTCCATGGCTCCCATGGTTGCTCTTATAGCCAAGCATCTCTAGGATCACTGCTGCTGAAGTGTATATCAGCTCATTGGTTTCAGTGATTGTGGTGGTAGGTATTGCCCTCACTGCTGCATTCACGCTTTCTATGAGATCCTTAGGTGGTACTTCACACAACCGCTGTAACCGGTGTCTTTGCCCTGTGCCCATTCTAGCCATGATCTTAGCTTTTACGTCAGTCGCTGCCTCGTTCAGCGTTATCGGTTCCATTGGGGCTATGTACCCAATATCTGGTTGGGGAGTTGCAGTTGGTGGGAACTCCCCTCTGACCTCGGCAACTGTGGCATCATACATGTGTTGTACTTCATCAATCTCAAGCTGTGATAGCAGTTGCCGTTTGTGGATGTTGGAGCATTGAGCTACCAGTTGTTTCGGGGTCAACTGTGACTGTGGGTTTCGAAGTAACCATTCAGCCCACATTCTCTGCATGTAACCTCTTTGGCCAGGGTTACTCGAGTAGTAGCATTCCAACAGAGCCCTGTTATCGCATCTCGTCCACTTTCGCCTTGTTCCAGTAGCCCACTTTTCATCAAGGTGCTCTGGTTCCCCAGCACCTGACGCAGACCTTGTTTGGCCGGGCGACGGCTGATCCGGCATCTCATTGCTTATTTGTACCTTCATGGTTATGAGTTAGGCAGTAGCATTAAGGGTCTTGCCCAAGGACCCTCACTGGATGTTGGTGTTAATGTGCTCCCGGTGGGAGCACATTAACATATATATATATATATATATATATATATATATATGTCCAGGACGAAACATCCAAACTCCATAACTACATCATGGAGAAGGCCAAAACGGATGACGTACTCAGTGAATGTCTCAGGCAGTGGCGAGATGAGGAGGTGCTGGAGGAGAGCCCATCATGGGAGAACAAGCCCCTACACGGCATGTACCACCGGAGCATAACAGAAGTGGCTGATCTCAAGAAGTCCTACCAATGGCTAGAAAGGGCTGGCCTACAGGACAGCACAGAGGCACTCATCATGGCTGCACAGGAACAGGCACTGAGCACCAGAGCGATAGAGGCCCAGATATACCACACCAGACAAGACCCAAGGTGTCGGTTGTGCAAAGAGGCACCTGAGACGATCCAACACATGACTGCAGGGTGCAAGATGCTGGCAGGGAAGGCCTACATGGAACGCCATAACCAAGTGGCTGGCATAGTGTACAGAAACATCTGTGGAGAGTATGGGCTGGAAACCCCAAGGTCTAAGTGGGAAACTCCTCCAAAGGTGGTGGAAAATGAGCGTGCGAAGATCCTGTGGGACTTCCAGATACAGACCGACCGAATGGTAATGGCAAACCAACCTGACATCGTGGTGGTAGACAAAGGGCAGAGGACAGCCGTGGTGGTGGACGTGGCAATTCCAAGCGATGGTAACATCCGGAAAAAAGAACATGAAAAGCTTGAGAAATACCAAGGTCTCAGAGAGGAGCTGGAGAGGGCCTGGAGGGTAAAGGTGACAGTAGTGCCCGTGGTGATCGGTGCACTCGGGGCAGTGACCCCGAAGCTAGATGAGTGGTTACAGCGGATCCCCGGAACAACCTCGGACATCTCGGTCCAGAAATGTGCAGTGCTAGGAACAGCAAAGATACTGCGCAGAACCCTCAAGCTCCCTGGCCTCTGGTAGAGGACCCGAGCTTAGAGAGGGATAACCGCCCGCGGAGGGCCAAAGGTGAGTGGACAATTTTTTTTATATATATATATATTTATATATATGGCTACAGTAGCTCAGTTGGTAGAGCATTGGCCTTAAGCCCAGAAGGTCGTGGGTTCAATTCCCACCTCTGCACCTTCTCCACTGACTCCCACTGATGACTGCTGTCGTTGTGTCCTTGACACTTAACCCCGCTTTGCCCAAAGCCCCCACTGAAAGATCAAGGCTATGCTCACAGTCAGAGAGCAGCCATCCTCCTGTGGACTCACCACCTGCAGAGGGTCAGTGAGGGGCTGGTGCTATGAGACTTGGGTGGCATCTCTGACTGCCACCCCCCTGACCCAGAAATGGATTAAAGGGAAGAAAATGGATGGAAATGGATATATATATATATATATATATATATATATATATATAACGCATATTACGCAGGTCATTAACGGAAAATAAGTACCGACAGGGCGAAGCGGACCCCAACATGCAGCGAAGGGGTCTGCTTCCGCCCTGAAGGTACTTATTTTCCGATAATGACCTGCGTAATATACGTTATCCCGCTTATTATACGGCTTTGTACCAACAGAACACACAAGATAAACTTCAGTCCACTTTTAGGAATGCCGAAAGGTTTATTTAAAATAAGAAAGAAAATAAAATAGTTCCCAAAGGCTTTCCCGTGGCTATGCTAGCAACAGTTAGGCTAGCAACTTCCAAACTAGAACTCCCTGGAACATGCATGAAGCTCCGCTGTCGCAGTGAGCGGTACAAGAGCATGTCCATGCCACACTCCATCCTGCTATTCAACAAGTCACTGCTCTGTGACAGATACATCTGTAGTACATCTGCTTTATTTGTTATTTATTGTATATTAACAGATGTGTACTATGCTATTTACTCTGTATTTTATACTATAAATGTGTACATATTCACAGATATTTATATTCCTGAATACTTCTATCCAGATTATTCTATTCTCACAAATATTATCTTATTCTTATTTTTAGATTGTTACTTTAACGTTATTTTTTATTGTGAAATACTATGCAAGCAACTGTGACAACGCAATTTCTCTTGTGGATCAATAAAGTCCAAGTTTTCCCCTGCTTTATTATTCTAATTTTCAACAAACAAAAATACAGGTTAAAAACAACCAGCTGTGTGTCTCCAACCTTTACCCATTTTTCCTATACTTTCTTTTCTTTTTTTTATATTTTTGAAGCCAATTTTTTTGACATGATACGAAGGACTTGTCCCAGTTGAACACCTCCAGGTTTGACTTCAAATTCTAATCCCCATAGAATTGTGCTACATTTAGAGGACATATAATTATTCATAACTCAATTAAGAGTATAACATTTACCAATTGACTCACCGCTTTCCAAAATTCCAACATTAATCCGGTCGCTCAGCCCCATGACGGATGCGATATTCCTGGATCGGTGGTGGTTGGATGTTTGTTATGAGCCTGTTTGAGGGTGAATATATTGAACATATAGAATGTTAAATATTTGAGCTGTCAGAATGTCAACTGTTATGCAGAGTGCACTGCAGGGGAACAGCTCTCTGACTAATAATAACCACACGTGCCTTTAAGACGTGTCGTAAAGCAGGTTTGGGGCTGATGTTGTGGAGAACACGTCCTCAAGTGGATTATAGCTGTGATGGGCCTTCAGTGCCATTTGAGTGTTTGAATGTCTACAATTCTATCAATAATTATTGTAAATTTGGTTGTCTTCATGCTCTATAATTCTATTTCAGTTCGAGACCAGGTGGCAATACAAGTGGCAATGTGTATGGTCGGCCCAGGTCCCAAAACCACGACATACTACTGCATTCTGGTTTGAAGTGAAATAATACACCCATGTTTTACTTATAGGATTTATTTGAATTAAAAACAAAATAATCTAAAACATTATATTATATAGTTCTCAATGAGTTTTTTATGCATTTGCTTTGGTTCTTTGATATGAACTTTGCAATGTCTTCTTTTAGAGTGTGAACTAATGTGGAAACAAATTTCTTGTATTTATTTTCTTAACATCCATCGTCACATAATACACGACACGCCATACGGTTGATAAGGACATAATTTTAGTTGAGACATTTTCAAAACAAATGTTGAGGCAATTCTTTTGTATTTTCTGCATTTTATATTTTCTTTTAAACGGTAGAAAATGCCTTTTAATATGATATCACAGTGTAGGGATTCATTGTAGAGTACAAGGATTGAGACTAAAGAGTTATGGCAAAATATTTAATTTTAGTGGCTGTTTGAAGCCATTTCTTGTTAAATAAAAATGTTTACCACATTCAAATGATATTGAGGTTTGAAACTCCTCTTCGGCCCTGATCAGAAGTCTTTAACATCTATGAGTCTTGTGGTGGTTGTGAGTAAGGTTCTGTATCCTCTCTGATGGTAAAGCTGCCTTTTCTTCTTTTCGGGACCACCTGCATGAACCTCACGGGGTGGCTCAATTATGTTTTAGCCTACCGTGAAATTACAAAACGTATTACGTCTAACGGCTTCACATAAGCCATTCGTTGTGTCATTCATCAGCGCCAAAATATGGCTAAATGTGTAAACTTTCAAGCGCAATGTCTAGAGCTGTGTTAGTAGCTTACTCCTACATTAACGAAGAAAATGTGTTTAGTCTCAAAGTTCTGCGTTGACACTGTCTGGAGGGTCCTGGGATCTGTCCTTATCAGCCTGACCTGTCTGATGAGACTGGGGCGGTGTGAAGGCTGCAGATGGCACTACCCAAGGCGTCACAGTGACAGCACCCTCCTGCACCCGCTCAGTCCGCACCCCCACCTCGCTCTGTTCTCACCTTACCATCTCCATCTGCTGCGGACAGCTGTGAGGACAGCTCACAGCAGTAGTTACTCACTCCTCAACCTAGGCTTGTTCTCAGATTCACCTGAGAACAAGTGTGGGCGGATAAGATAACCACTCAGTTGAAAAGTGCATTAATTGTGGTAATTTTAAACCAAAAATCTATTTTTGAAACCACAAAAAAAAAACTGTAACTAGTACCTCTCTCTCAAAACAGATTTCTTTTATCACTAGTTTTCGTATGCATGTATTTTTTGGCCTCTTTCACATCTTTCAGCTTTCCTGCATTTGACCCATACTGTAATGGACATAGAGTAACCCGAGACCCATCTCCAGATGTGGTTGCTCGGCTAGGCCAGGACTACCAGATTTATTTATCATATTTTCGGTGGTGACCTGGAGGAAACCAACCGAGAAACAGTGAGAAACATGCAAACTCCACCCAGTAGAGCCTGCCTAGGAATCGAGCCTCTGGCTGTGAGGCACTCACTCACTTAGGCCATTGTTGCCTAAATGTTTATTTATAGAAGTCAAACGCTTTTTCTTTGGCTCGCTCTTCACACTTTTTACATCTTTTCTTTTACTTTCATTTTTTCTATAAAGGCCATCCCCTAATTACATTCCCAACAGGTGAAATTGGAACCTGAAAATGCATTCTTAGTTTCTGGGATCTCTGTAACTGCTTTGAGGAATGCATGGCTGCTGACTGGTGGTGCAAGGTTAGAGCAGTTTAATTATTTAGGTTCCATCAAACTCCTTGTTTATGTCACTAATGTTCTGTGTTCTGTGTCATTATTGTTAATAGCTTTACTTTGTCTTTTTCTTAATGTTCAATTTTAGCCTAAGGAAGGAGTGGGCTGCGAAGGAGCATTTGTTTAATTTTGTGTGTGTGTGTTTAATTAACTTTTCTCTTTAATTCGCTGTAAATTGTTTTTGTGTATGTGTGTTTGTATTTATGTTTAGGACCCCCCTAAGATGATTCATCTCAAGGGGTTTCCCTTAATAAAACTTAAACTTTTGACTTTTATGTATGTTTGAAAAGTAATGGCTATATGAAAAATTAAATCCAATCGTTTTGACACTATGGGAATGTCTTATCTGTGTATTGTTTTTTGGAGATTGTGTCTCTTATTTGATCACACCTAGTAATACACTTAATCTAAAGTAAGTGTAAACTGCACATCTTTACGTGATGAAATGAGAGCCATTTCTCTTTGCCCGTGTCAGCGCGGTAAATGTAACTCAGTCTATATATAATCAGTTCTCCCATTGTCCAGTTCTGGCAGTAAATCTGAAGTGGACTCGGCTTGGGGGGTGGGGGGGGGGGGGGGTGGTGGTTGACTGTGAGTGTGAGCTAGTGTGAGCCACCAGCGGCCATCTTGGCTCCATGGAGGGCCTGGACAGGGGCCAGAATGGCAGATGGGGTTTTTACAGGGTTCTGGAGCATGGGCGGCAGGCTGCTTCACATTACACAGTTGCACTTTCACTCACAGAAAAGCCTGCTCATACATCTTTGAATATCACTGATCAGACTGTGCAAACTATTTACTCATACAGTTTATAATATTAATAGTGATTATGTGTTATTCATTATGCTGATTTTAGAGAAATACATGTTTCATTAGTATGTTTACATGTACAGATAGTTTGTGCAACACTAAATCACCCCTTTACCGCAGTTGAGTCCTGGCAAGGTCATATTGTTAAAGCTGGTATACCAAACTTTAAAAACACCGTGATGAAGCTCAGTCCTCTTGCTCAAAAACAGTTTGGTTCTATCACTAGTTTCCACATCAATGCTTGTTTGCCCTCTGTCATATCTTGGGATCAGCTCTTTTCGTTGGATTAATGAAACAAAAATGTACATACCCAATTCACTAGTAGTATTTTAGGAGATGCGGAAAAGCGAAACCCCGAGGCATACCACCCAGATGGTGGTGGGTCTACTGTCTGTCGGCCTTTCCTGGGGCAATCTGCACAATCTCAATCACAATCACACCAGATGCACATTTGAGCATGTGTCTCGCCAGTTTGCAGATGTATATTATAAATATTCTTATTCTTGTTATATCTAAACTGTTTACCTATCACACGGGTGCTTTTAGGAATGTGTCAACGATTGTTGAGTCACAAGATCATTCAACAGGGAGTTTCAAAGGTAGCTATTAGAATGGAACAAATATCTGGATAATCAATCAGTAGGCTGATTACTTTTGATTAAAGAAGCAATACCCGATTTATTTTCTAATGAGTTCATACATTTTTTTACTACTACATACAAGTTGTATTCAAATCCATAATTTAATTGAAAACTTTAGGTCATTGATTCAGCTTGTGTATTAATTCAGGCCGTAAAAAGGGCTTAGTAGAAACTTAGCGTGACGCTAGCTCTCCTCCAATCACAGAAGGAGGAGCAGCGCTGTTACGAACAGGCTGCCTCCTCTAACGTCAGCACTGCAGGTACAGCAGCTTGGCAGCTGATAGTGGCTATTGACCCCTTGCATGTGACGTCCCGGCCACGCCCACTCTCATGACAGACGGCAGAAGTCTAACTGCAGCCTACGGACACCTGACCAAAACAACCTGTTTCAGCGCATTACAGCCAAAACTGTGACATTTTGCAGTGCGGTTGATTATACTAACAGGCAAGGACATAAGCTTTTTTATCTGATACCTGCTCGTCATGAAGACAGAAGACGACGATGGCCAGCAGCAATCAACCAAAAGGACTGGGACCCATCCAAGTACTCCCTAATATGCAGTGAACACTTTTTACAAGATAAAGCAATCACAAGTTTGTATTTATTTTATTTCCATTAATTTGGAAGACAATGACACACGTCAAACGTGTCTCTTACTACTGTCCTGTATGTGCGCTGCAACATTGACATTTTTATCTTTTAAGTCAATTGCGTGTTTCACTATTTTCCTCTCCGTCAGTACGTATCATGTTTGGCTGTAGACAGAAAAGCCACAGAAAAGTGGACTATTGCTAATGCTACCAGCAAAATGTACATATAAATCTGCTCCAGTGTGAGGGGATGGATTGTTAACGATAATGATAAAGATCATGTAGGGTGAATTTGGGAAAAAATAGACATTTTATTTAATCGATAAAATTTACTGGGGGGAGAAGGTACGGGTCAACATCCAGTTAGGCTATCCTTAACTTCTCCAAATACCACTCTTTGTGAGCCCTGACCTGATGTCCTACTTCCACCTATTACGTAATCAAACATGTGCTTGAAGCAGCCACTTCTCAATTTAGGAGACTAGGCTCCGTTTTTAAGAGTTGTAGTCCGTTTTGCTCTCGCAGCAATGCTAGTTTCCAATACTTCCGCCGTAAGCTCATTCACAATCACGTGACTGGATGACGTTGATGCATCTGGTCAATACCTCCTCTGTCTGTAACTGCATACACAACAAAGCAGTCCAAACGACGCAACAGTGAGGAAGAGAAGAGGGTACTAAAGTGAGATGGTCAAAGAAGAAATCAAGCCCGGTTTAACATAGCTACCTGACATCGTATCCTCTGGAGAGACTTTTGGGTGCGAGACCGCCTAAGACTATATTTGGACTCAAAACTAGCGATAATCTTTCAGTTATATATTTTGTTAGCAGTGCGTTGCTTTTGTACCATTGCCTCAGTGATTGTTGTAGAGCTTACAAGAAGTTGCGACAATGCTAATGTTTGCAAACGTATCAGATCTATGGATCTAGATCAGATCGCAAATACAACTAGATGGCTTTGTGGGAGGAGAGCGCATGGGAAATGAGAAAGCCTGTGAGCAAGTTGGGGGGCGGTGCTAAACATTCAAACTGAAAAAACCTTGCAGAATCACAGTCGACCCATCTCACCCTGCACATATGGACTGTTCCAACCTCTCCTCTCTGGCAGGAGACCACGGTCCATCAGGACCAAAACCTACCGCCGTTAGAACAGTTTCTTCCCCTCTGCTGTTGCACTCTTGAACACTCATAACCTGCCCCCCTTCTTTACAAGTCACCTTACAGCCCCTTATGAAGTCACCTTAATGCCCTTTATTAAGTCACTTTATTGCCCATCATAACGTCACTTTACTGCTGTCACCTTATTGCATTGCTTCCTGCATATTGTGTGCACCATGTGCACTTGTATATTGTATATCGTCATTGTAATAGTGTCTTAATAATTCTATTTTAAATGTAATACCTTAGAAGTGTATGCAAATTTGTATTATGCCTTACTCTATTCTTTACCTCTCTTTTCTGACTGATGCACTGAGCCAAAGCAATTTTCTAGTCTGTGACTTCCTGTTATTTACATGGCAATAAAAAATATTCTGATTCTGATTCTGAAACGGGTATTGCTCCTTTAATCACCTTACTCCTGGAACCACCGCCAGACATTGACCTCCGTCTGGGGTGGTTGTCTGCTGTGCCTGTCTCTGTACCACCGATGGGCCTTGTTCTCTGCCTTGGGTGGTCTCCTGTTCCCTCCTGACCCGTCAAGGAAAACGGTGAAGTCCTGCATTGGATGTTCCCGTCTGTTTGTTGCCCTACGAGGACCCCTCCTTCCCCTCACCTGTTGCCACAGCCAGACATTGATGTCCGTCTGGGGTGGTTCTGTTTTGTGTCTGGGTCACCGCCGGGCATACGTCTCCACCCGGGGTGTGCCAGTTTCCCTGTGGAAGGTCGTCACTGGGCTTCAGCTTCTGTTCCTGACTCGTTTGGACTTTGCTACAGACCTGAGGCTTTCCCGGCCTCTATGCTGCCTCTGGTCCCTCCGCCGGACCCCTTCCGCCCTCCCTGGCTTGCGTTTGGGTGAGCAATACGGGAGCACCACAGGGTACCTTTCTGGCTCCCTTCCTCTTCAAAATTTTCACTGCAGACTTTACACACAACTCTGCTACATGCCATGTACAAAACTACTCGGACGATACCGCTGTTGTGGCATGTGTGAAGGGGGGGTGACGCAAAGTACAGGGAGGTGGTGGCTGCATTCTCAGACTGGAGTGAGAGAAATGGTCTGATTCTCAATGCATCCAAGACCAAGGAGATGATCATTGACTTTCACAAGAGCCCTTCCCATCAACAGTAAATGACAGGACATCAAAGTGGTTCAGTCCTACAAATACCTATAGGACCACAGACTGGACTAGTCAGCTCAGGCCAATGCCATCTATGAGAAAGGTCAGAGCAGACTTTTCTTCCCTGAGAACACTGAGGTCCTTCGATGTGAGCAGTCAAATTTTGCACATATTTTACAGTCTGTGGTAACTAGTGCCGTGTTCTTTTGGGGTTGCGTGTTGGGGCGACAGTCTGATGTTGAGAGACAGTAACCGGCTCGACAGGCTGATCAGGAAATGTGTTTCTGGGATGGGGAGAAGTGTGGACTCTGTGGGAGCTGTGCTGGAGAGAAGGATGACTCTTTGCAGGGCATCCTGGGTAACTCCAGACACCCTCTGCATGACACTATGGCCGCTCTGAGGAGTAATCGAAGCAACGGGCTCCTATCAGTATGCTGCTGAAGGGAACGTTTCAAGAGATAATTTGTTCCTTTGGCTGTCAGACTGTACAACAAACTTGGATGAGTCTTCTGCTGTTGGACACCTGAATTTCTCCTACGGGGATCAAATAAAGTATCTTAATTATATTGTATTTTATCTTAAATAAGACTCTATTTGATGTGTGCAATCTGAGTGCTCTTATTTCTTTATTTCTCTGCTGTAATGTGCGCAACGATGACACTGAAATTTCTCCACTGTGAGACGAATAAAGGAACTTGTATATGCACTTGTATATTGTAAATAGTAACTAACTCTATTTTAGTCACCTGAATTTCTCCTACGGGGATCAAATAAAGTATCTTAATTATATTGTATTTTATCTTAAATAAGACTCTATTTGATGTGTGCAATCTGAGTGCTCTTATTTCTTTATTTCTCTGCTGTAATGTGCGCAACGATAACACTGAAATTTCTCCACTGTGAGACGAATAAAGGAACTTGTATATGCACTTGTATATCGTAAATAGTAACTAACTCTATTTTAAATTTAAATGTATTCCTTAGAAGTGTTTTTTATTCTTTATTTTCTCTTTCTGACTGTTGCACTGAGCCAGAGCAATTTCCAAGTATGTGACTTCCTGGTACTTATGTGGCAATAAAAATGATTCTGAATATCTTATCTTATCTAATCTTATCTATCTAGTCTCTCTCCCTCCTCCCTTTCACCCTTACCAAACCTGGGTAAAAAGGCAAACTGTGGCTTTGTTCTGGAGCACTATGTTAGTGGGCCTCCTCGAAGGTGTGCTTACCTCTTGTCCACAGCCTAGATTCACTTTTTAATGCAATTATTATGTATGTCTTTCATTACTTTAACATGTAATGTTAAAAAACTCGGCCATAGCACTGTGTAACAGAACTCTTATTACAGTCTAACAGTGTAACAGTTTTCATATATTTGACAGGGTCAGTATACCACCACACAAACGATAAATTCCATTGTACAAACACGACTGAAAATACCTAATTTTTTCTATGACTAGCCTCTTCCTTGAGCAAAATGTGTACAACCGGTTTCCATGACAACGTGGAGAGGCCATGCAAACAAAAGTCCTTGTGTTGAAAAAAAAAACAATCCTATTTGATTTCCTGGGTTTTTGGCGAGGGGTCTGGTAGAAGAGGCGGAGGAGGTGAGAGGCGGGGGAGGGGAGACAGCAACGCGTAGGGACAATGGAAAAATATACTAAGGTTCATACAGCACCGCGATCCGCTCGGGGTGTAGATGCCCGGATTACACTGGAGCAGTTTGCATATGATTGGCTGCCATTTCTGATCTTCCAAGACAGTTTCATCAGGAAATAAGATGCAAGTTGAGTCCATTTGGATTTCAAATACGGTCCATGCAGAAAGCCGGGGAGAGTCTTGTAATATCTTCATGTCTTATTTGATTTTAGATTTTATTTTTTGCTATTTCAGCTCTCCAACTACACATTTATCTATTTACTTGTTTATTTGGTTAGGACAGTGCCTATTAATTCATTGCAGTTCCCAGTTCCACAGTCACACTCACAAACACACTCATTTACCCTGAACTAGGGTGACCGATAAGCTGCTCGGTCAATAAGCCAACCATTAAGCTGTTGCTGATCAGAGCAGAGCTAGAGCGGGAAACAAATGAGCAGAGTTTGTTGCGCTAAAGTGTGGATTTATAGAAAACACTTCACTGACACTAAAACCCCCACAAAATCTGACCTTTATGTAAGCTGTAGGTTATCTGTCAACAGAGGTCGAGCTGTTTTAGTTTAAATTGAGTTCTTTGGGACATTTTTCTGGATAGCCCACGTGAGGCTGCGGTCACAAGCACAACCTAAAGTCCAGTTAATGTGGGCCTAGGCCCTGTGACCGCAGCAGCTGGGCTTGATCAAGGTTCGAGACATGGGGTGTTGATGTGGTGGGTGGTGAAGAGTGGGGGTGTTGGGAATGTGATATTGTGCGTCACATTACGTCTTCCTGCTACGTCCGTTGTCGCCAAAACACACCAACATACACCTGTATCCAGCCTGGCTCTGCTCGTACGTCACACTTTTCATTCTTTCATTCTCATTAATTCATTTGGGGCAGGGCATGGGCGACCCAGGCGCCATCTGCAGAATGGAGTCTTAAAATAAAGATAAAAATTGTTTCCTTTTTTTAATTTTATTTAAATTTAATATTATTTACTTATTTTGTATTATTATTTTTTGCTCTACCAACTGAGTAGGCCAATGCTCTACTCAGTTGGTAGAGCATTGGCCTTTAAGCCTGAAGGTTGTGGGTTCAAGCCCACCACGAGACCTACTTAATGACTGCTGTCGTTGTGTCCTTGGGCAAGACACTTAACCCCACTTTGCTTGAAACTCCCGCTGGAAGATCAAAGCTCCTGCAAGGAGGATCATTGAGGGGCTGGTGCTATGTGTACTGGGTGCAGCTCTGAAAGCCACCCCCCCGACCCAGAAATGGATTAAGGGGAAGAAAATGAATGAATGAATGAATGAATGAGTTTCCTTTTTTATTATTCTTTCCCATCACGTAAGATTGAAAAAAACAATTTATGTATACTAAAAACTTAAAGAAGCTATACCTGATTTATTTTTTAATGACTTAATAAAAATGCATATTACTACAATACAAGTTGTATTAAAATCCGTAATTTAATTGAAAACTTGAGCTCATTGAGCCATAGCTCCTCTGGCTGTAACTGCATACACAGCAAAACAGCCCAAACGACGCAACAGTGAGGAAGAGAAGAGGGAACTAAAGTGAAAAAAATGATCAAAGAAGATATCAAGCACGGGTGAATATACGAAGCGTTTGCTTACTTTGTGTCCTCCGGAGAGACCTGTGGGAGGGGCTTGAACCCGGGCCACTAGGGTCTAAGCGCTAGGGGTGTGACGATATATAGATTTTTCGATATATCGATTTTCGATATATCGCGATACTTTCTCCCGCGATTCGATTATCGATATGCATTTGCCAAGTATCGATATCGATTTTGAATTATGATTTTTTTTATTTATTTTTTTTACATTTAAAAAAAATTAAAATTGGTATTAATACTTATTATATGGCTACATTACGCATCTCCATTTCATTTATCATGAAATAAAGTGTATTTTTTCTTTTATTTATTTTTTCTTTTATTTATTTATGCCATCCGCTCCGTGGTCAGCCCCACCCTGGACCCGCTGCAGTTCACCTACAGACCCAACATCGGAGTAGAGGACGCCGTCATCTACTTCCTGCAGCGGACGCTCTCCCACCTGGAGCCCGCCGGGAGCGCTGTGAGGGTCATGTTTTTCGACTTCTCCAGCGCTTTCAATACCATCAGGCCGGCACTGCTGCGGGGGAAGATGGAGGACGCGGGAGTGGACAGTAGCCTCACTGCATGGACCATCAACTACCTCTCAGACCGACCACAGTACGTGCGGCTGCGCAGCTGTGAGTCTGAGGTGGTCGTCTGCAGCACTGGGGCCCCTCAGGGCACTGTCCTCTCACCGTTTCTCTTCACCATCTACACCTCAGACTTCACACACGACACACACAGCTGTCACCTGCAGAAGTTCTCCGACGACTCCGCCATCGTGGGCTGTGTGTCTGAGGGGAACGAACTGGAATATCGGTCGGTTATCAAGGACTTTGTCGACTGGTGTGAGCGCAACCACTTGTGCTTGAACACCAGTAAGACCAAGGAGATGGTCATCGACTTCAGGAGAAAACCACTTTCCCACACGCTGCTGAACATCCAGGGGGAGGACATTGAGCTGGTGGACAGCTTCAAGTACCTGGGTATTCACGTTAACAATAAACTGGACTGGTCCCATAATACAAACGCCCTGCACAAGAAGGGCCAAAGTCGCCTCTTCCTTCTGAGGAGGCTGAGGTCCTTCGGAGTGAGCAGGCCTCTGCTCAGGACTTTTTATGACTCTGTGGTAGCTTCTGCCATTTACTACGCTGCCGTGTGCTGGGCCCCGGGCAGCACAGAGCGGGACAGAAACAGACTGAACAAGCTGGTCAGGAGGGCCAGCTCCACTCTGGGCTGCTCCCTGGACTCTGTGGAGGAGATGAGGGACAGGAGGGTGCTAGCCAAAGCCACCTCCATCATGGACAATACCTCCCACCCACTGCACAGGACTGTAGAGGAGCTGAGGAGCTCCTTCAGTGGAAGACTGAGGCACCCTCAGTGTAGGAAGGAGCGCTACCGCAGGGCCTTTATTCCCACCGCTGTCAGACTGTACAATAAGTCACTTTAAATGATCACTGTGTGAAAACCTGCACTACTATTGACACTGTTTCCAATTGACACTTGTCACTTTTGTTGTACATAATTATTGTCACTTTATTGTACATATATCCTGCATGTAACATGTTTGCACATTTCCTCCCTTTGCACAATCTGAGTGTCTCTATCCATGCCAAATGTGACATGTAAATTTCTCCTCTGTGAGATAAATAAAGCAATCTTATCTTATCTTAAATTGGCATATTGTATATTTCTGACCAATATATCGATTATCGTTATCGTGATATCGTTATCGTGATATCGTTATCGTGATATTGTTATCGTGATATCATTATCGTGATATCGTTATCGTGATATCGTTATCGTGATATCGTTATCGTGATATCGTTATTGTGATATTGTTATCGTTATCGTGAGCTTTTTATTGTGTATCGTATCGTATCGTGAGGTACCCTTAGGTTCCCACCCCTACTAAGCGCTATGATTGAACCATTAATTAAACCACCATAGCTTACAGCAGATAATGGACTCCAGGCGGATCCTTCAACTGTTTTAGTCTTTGTTTTGTCATTAATGATTTGAGAATCATAACCAGTTATTTTACCAGTGAGATTAGCTAACCCGGATCACGGACTTCCTGACTGGTGAAACGTCAGAGGGTGGGATATCGAAATAAAAACAACAACAACTTTTACGGGTAGTAAAACTAATTTTGATATTCAAATATCTCGGCTGAACTGCTGTTATCAGTTACAGATGTATTCGAAAAAGCAAGATTTAATAATGCCTTTTGAAATATTAGGGCCATTTAATGATGACTTGACATGCAAATATTACATATAGCTACTTTAATATATCTATCATACATGTATTTTTCTAATGAATTAACATTCGAAAAGATTCCATGCTAATGTAACTATTCTCATTATCATGTTTAAGGGCAAAAATTAGTCTTTAATGTTGAAATAGCTAAAGCCATAACAAGCATTCAAGCGCACCGTCAACACCTCAATCATATTTAATCATTACCACATTATAAAGACGGTGTCAAGGTCTGCCCCAGTTTCAACTCTTTCTCTCTGTATTCTTAGAGGTCTCCATAAGGCTCTCACACGTCTCTCAGTAACACAATCACACCTCTGCAAATTACAAATACATTATAAACCTGTCCGCTTCAATTCCAGCTGCTACTTCCAACATATTTCATTAGAATTTTTATCAGCGTAATGATCTCTGTGCGTCTCCACTGCTATGGAGGTACCGGCGTGTGGATACAAGCCTCGACAGATGCTCTGGGGCAGGAAAGGGGGGCAGGTTATTCAATTACTCTTCCATTAAAAATCATTGGCGGCCTGGCGATGCAATGCAAACATAATCAGTGCACTTATAGGGAACGTGCGTAAGACTGCAGAAGCAGCTGGTCGCGTGGAGGTTGGCTGAGACGTCTTTCTGAGTAGCAGGTTGATGAATGGGGGTGGGGTAATAAGATGAGCCCCCACCTCCACAGGAGGAGGGAGGACGAAGCTATGGGGGAAGATGGTTTAAAAGGTCTGGTTCAGCATGGAGAATTGTGCATGTGATGGTCTGAGATAAAAGTCAGGAAGTGTTTTATAGTTTTATGCACATAAAAAAAAAAACTTGGGTCATTGATCAACTGTTGTCCTGTCTTTTTCTTTCTTTTACAAAACACTGTAACATGAGATAAGAATTCCTTTATTTGTCCCACAGTGGGGAAATTTCGATGTTGCATCGCACATATAGGACAGTAGTAAGAGCACACAGGGAGCACACACAATATATACAAATAAGTAGAAGCTATGTTTCTTAACTAACATAACTAGCTGTAGATACTGAAAATGCTTCGATACCAGTCAAAATATATATATATATATATATATATATATACAGTGCCTTGCGAAAGTATTCGGCCCCCTTGAACCTTTCGCCACATTTCAGGCTTCAAACATAAAGATATAAAATTTGAATTTTTTGTTATGAATCAACAACAAGTGGGACACAATCGTGAAACGGAACAAAATTTATTGGATAATTTAAACTTTTTTAACAAATAAAAAACTGAAAAGTGGGGCGTGCAATATTATTCGACCCCTTTACTTTCAGTGCAGCAAACTCACTCCAGAAGTTCAGTGAGGATCTTTGAATGATCCAATGTTGTCCTAAATGACTGATGATGATAAATAGAATGCACCTGTGTGTAATCAAGTCTCCGTATAAATGCACCTGCTCTTTGATAGTCTCAGGGTTCTGTTTAAAGCCCAGAGAGAACCATGAAGACAAAGGAACACACCAGGCAGGTCCGAGATACTGTTGTGAAGAAGTTTAAAGCCGGATTTGGATACAAAAAGATTTCCCAAGCTTTAAACATCTCAAGGAGCACTGTGCAAGCAATTATATTGAAATGGAAGGAGTATCAGACCACTGCAAATCTACCAAGACCCGGCCGTCCCTCCAAACTTTCATCTCAAACAAGGAGAAGACTGATCAGAGCTGCAGCCAAGAGGCCCATGATCACTCTGGATGAACTGCAGATAACTACAGCTGAGGTGGGAGAGTCTGTCCATAGGACAACAACCAGTTGTGCACTGCACAAATCTGGCCTTTATGGAAGAGTGGCAAGAAGAAAGCCATTTCTCAAAGATATCCATAAAAAGTCTTGTTTAATGTTTGCCACAAGCCACCTGGGAGACACACCAAACATGTGGAAGAAGGTGCTCTGGTCAGATGAAACCAAAATCTAACTTTTTGGCCACAATGCAAAACAATATGTTTGGCGTAAAAGCAACACATCACCCTGAACACACCATCCCCACTGTCAAACATGGTGGTGGCAGCATCATGCTTTGGGCCTGCTTTTCTTCAGCAGGGACAGGGAAGATGGCTAAAATTGATGGAGAAGATGGATGGAGCCAAATACAGGACCATTCTTGAAGGAAACCTGTTGGAGTCTGCAAAAGACCTGAGACTGGGACGGAGATTTATCTTCCAACAGGACAATGATCCAAAACATAAAGCCAAATCTACAATGGAATGGTTCACAACTAGACGTATCCAGGTGTTAGAATGGCCAAGTCAAAGTACAGACCTGAATCCAATCGAGAATCTGTGGAAAGAGCTGAAGACTGCTGTTCACAAACGCTCTCCATCCAACCTCACTGAGCTCCAGCTGTTTTGCAAGGAAGAATGGGCAAGAATTCCAGTCTCTCGATGTGCAAAACTGATAGAGACATACGCCAAGCGACTTGCAGCTGTAATTGCAGCAAATGGTGGCGCTACAAAGTATTAGCGCAAGGGGGCCGAATAATATTGCACGCCCCACTTTTCAGTTTTTTATTTGTTAAAAAAGTTTAAATTATCCAATAAATTTCATTCCACTTCACAATTGTGTCCCACTTGTTGTTAATTCTTGAGAAAAATTAAATTTTTTATATCTTTATGTTTGAAGCCTGAAATGTGGCGAAATGTTGAAAGGTTCAAGGGGGCCGAATACTTTTGCAAGGCACTGTATGTAGTAGTGCAGAGTTATATACTGTACAGTTAAATAGTGCAGGATAAAAAGTATATAAGTAAAGTGACATGAGGTAAAGTGACATTGTTCTGTGACATTCTGAAGTTGCAGTATTGCACATTGCACATGATTTAAGAATTTACTTAATTACAGATGAATGAAATTTACAGGCTAGTAACAAGACTTCCTGAAAATCTGTAAGTCTTCAATCATACTGAAAATGTGTAACTCAGGGTGACAATTTGTTCAAAGGGGAGCAGCTGTGTTGTGATTTTTTTTGACCAGAGTATAAATTTCACTGAATTTAAGTAGGTTATCAAAATAAAATAAGAATATATTTACAAGTATCTTACAATGGTGGCATTGACAACGGTTTTTTTATGGCTTTTTAAGGCTCTTATATAATGATTTAAGTGGTTTTAAAAAGGTTTTTTATGCCAGTGACCAACTGAACTTGCCATACAGAAGATGCGGGACAATCATAGTATTGAGGCTTTGGTTGTGAATGAATTTTTGATATGCTTATCAGAAATTCATCACCAATTTCAGTTTGTTAAAAGGGTTTTGATAAAAAATTTCAAAGGTACAATGTGTAGTTTTTACTCCCATCCTAGCGATGAGATCGTATTTTGCAGTCCAGTGTACTACCGAAATCTTCGAAAGATAATATGTCTTCTTTGACAGTGCCCCTCAACTCTCAGACTGCCAAAGAAAGAATCCTTTAGTTTGATAAATGACCGGATCTCTCGTGGAGGCGGATATGTTAACTAGACCGTGTTCTGAAGTGGCACCCGCTGCAGAGGCTCAAATGAGTTTTACCATGGATCTATTATAATATATAGTTTCACAAACGCGGTGTGAAGAGAATGGACGCATGGAGGAGTAACATCTGCGGGAGCTTAATACCACGATGATCCGAGAAGCCAGGATACATACACAGCCTTCTTCAAACTTGTGAGGGCACAGTGAAAGCAACGATACCAGTAGGACCTGTGAAACGAAAACGCGATTCTCGCATCCTTTTTGTCCCTTATCCACCACTGTATAGGAGGATCTTTGTTTACACCCGCGTGCGCATGCGCCCCTCGCATGGGTGGCAAGAAGGCAGAGCGGCACATACTGAAGCATGGATGCGACGACTACTTTTAAAAGACTCAGTGGGCGAAAAGCAATGTATATAAGCACTTTAAGGCAAAAAGATCAGAGGAGATAGACAAGCTAAAAATAAGTATATGAGACTGAACTGAACAAATTCAAAGCCCATATGAGACCTGGGATGACAAGGAAAAACATTGCTCAGACTCAACTCTCTTTTGGCACCGATTTGCTGGGACTGGGACTCGGAGACATTTATTCTTACTTCATAGAATCAATCAAGAAGGGTCCATGGTGAAAATACATTTCTCATGTTTTTTACCGCGGTAAAGTGGCCCGGCATTTCACAGCACATTGAAAGCGAGTTGCCCCTGTTTGCTGTTACTTACGGTAAAGGTGGAACAGGAAGCCGCGGGGATGAGCAACCAAAATGCAATGTTTAAAATTAATCATCATTCATGAATGAATGAATGAGTGAACAAGTGCGCTGTGAAAGTAGTTGCAAAACTTAAATTTGTTCATGAATTTTTATACCCTCATCCTCCAGGCTTCCCGTTCTACGTTTACCGTAGGTAACAGCATAAAAGGGCAACCACTTTACCGCGGCCGTTTTTCGCTGATCTTTTCCACACAACAAGAACGGACTATTTGATTTAGTAAAACCTCCCTACAAACGTCTAAAAATAGCTAACTCTGTAGCATCCAGGTAGCTTTCACGTGACTGGAGCGGAAAAACTACAAACAATGGCATCACTCCAAGATCCTCCTATTTCAAAATGGTGCATTGACACGGATACAATTACTTCAACCGGAGTCTTTTTGGATTTTTTGGATTTATACCCTGAAAGCTACACAATATCTCGGACGGAATTATGAGCTAGATTACATTCCTTTTCTTTAAAAAAATCATGCTTGTGGCCTTTGTTTTCTGCCCTGTGTGGTACTGTTCCTGACATGACCTCATGTCACATGACCATGAGGTCATGGGACAGCCACTTTTAGCCATGTATTAATAAAGGCTTTTGAGCTTTTTCTCTTCCCACTGAGTGCCTCTTCAGGATAGAGAGTACTGCAGAGTTGTTAATCCGGAGCTTCGCCTTGCAGAATTAATCATCTCATTAAGTCATCATCTGGTAATATTCTCAATAGATTTAATGATTTTTCTCTGTGACTTAGAAGATGACATTTTGTAAAATGTCATCTTCTAATTTGTAGATTTTTATGTTGTAAATCATGGAAATCCAAGCTGGTATTTAAGATGATATGAAAATATTTTAAAAAGTCTCATTCAAGCAAGCTCTAAATTTTGCCACTATAGACTGTACATAGGAATGGAACCTGGTAGCTATATGAAGCCTCATAGTGAAGTTTTCTTGCATTGAAAAGGAAACCCTATTGCAAATGTTTTTGTTAATAAATTATTCTAAACATATATTGTTTATTTTTCGAGAATGTTTTTATAAACTAAATTTTGTTTAGGAGGATTACATAGGACTGGTGAGGCGCTGCGGAGGACTGGGGCATCTCAGAGTGGACATGCTGACGGATCCAAGCTGACAGCTGGGTGATTTTCAGAATCATCTTTGCCTGCTCTGGTGCAGTTTAAGCCCAAACCCAGGCCCTGTCTGCTCACATCCCCCATCACCAGTCACCTGCCTCGGCTGCAGATCTTCCCTTGTCCCCATGTTTTTTATCACTGACCTATGGGAAACGAGACGAAGGGTGGAGGTCAGCACTGCTGATCAGTGCTGGGCAAGTTACTTCAAAAACGTAATACATTATGTATTATTTATTACTGTTATTTCAAAATAAATGTATTACACTACAAAATCACTGTCTCCGAGTTGTAATTCATTACACTACTACTGCCTTACTTTTAAGTTACTTTCTCCAAAAAACAAATATACATACATAATCGATGTAGTTTATGATGCTATTGCATGAAGTTGATGTAGCTTTTGGTTAAAGAGCAAATTAATTATACGTTGCACAGATCAGTCAAAAATGGGGAATTGTACATAACCCCAGTTATTTATTTTCTTTTAAGATGGATTAGGATTTAAACGTCCAAGTTCAATTATTATATATTAATTTCAGTCTAATAATCAAAGGGTTATTTACTTCCTCTTATTTTATTGTCACTATTGCTGGTTCTGGTTAAACTTGGGGTAATTGGTTAATCCTGGTTCAGGTTCAGCCTTGGTTCAGTCCTATCCTGGCCTTAACCATCCTCAGGTCAATCATAATTTCCCTGCATGTAACGTAATTTGTACTATGGTGTGGTACGACCAGGCTAGTTCAGTCCTGGCCCAGTCCTGGCACAGCCCTGGCTCAGTCCTGGTTCAGTCCTGGCTCAGAACTGGTTCACAGCAGCTGCTTTATTTACAAAACGTGAGAGTGCATCAATTTTAGCTGTTTTAAAACGTGCCGCGTCGCAGCTTATGGCGAACATATTTTCCGCCCATTGATAAGTGTCTGCCTCTCTCTCAAACCTCTGTTAATATTGACTCTTTTTGGACGGTTTGAAGATCAAATCAGACCTTAGACCCTCATCTATCCATAGGCATAGCATGTCTCTTTCGCAAACAACAACCAATATACCCAGTTTTTTTATTTGTAATGCCTTACATTACTGTGTTACAGAAAAAGTAATGCATTACTTTTGTAATACATTACAAAAGTAGCTGCAGCTGATCTATTTATTTTCTGGAGTTTGCATTTAAAATGGTGCTATCCAGCTGGAAACATAGTTATTATTAAACTGTATTCAGCTCAAACAGCAAAACAATCAGTGGTAAATATCTGAGACAAACATGGACTATTTACAAGTGCAGGAGGAATACAACAGACACGATAAGCTACGAGTGCAGATTCAAACAAAGACAGGAACAGTGCAAAAGAAACGACTGCACAGTTATATATGTTAGCTATGCAATAGAACTCTAGTCCACGGCCTCCTTATATCAGGCTCTGCCACGAGCCCAAACGGCTTTTTCTTCGGTTCCTTCAAAGCGCGAAGCAGTCTGCTCCGAAGTGCCTCGTCCATGCTCCCTACAGCCGCTCTATGCTTCACAGAAAGTAATCACACACGGACCAATCACAGTGGAGCTTCTCTGCGGCGACCCTTACAAAGATAGACATTTTTGAGGGTGCGCGGCAGGCTACATAAGGGCCTTGCGGTGTTCCACGCGTTGCGTGTCACCACCGTAAGCTCCGTGCAGCGCGACTAAATGTACGTGCTCCCCGCACGTACATTTGGACATGCACAGTAGCTGAGAACAGCAATGATGGCGGAGGGTACACTAACTATCTACGTGTGCTTTGAGCGCTACACGGAGGAGATTTCTACTCCTTAGTTCGTTCAAACAAAACCATGTTGGTGCATTCTTTCACGTCTTTGCGGCACGTGAGGAGGATGTTGTTGACAAAGAGAGTATACTGCTGGGGCTCACGTGTGTCGTGTTGTAAAGTTCCTCCGCCTACTGGCCGGGTGCTAGAACTACATCGTTTTTCATCCTTGTATGAACGTTGTAAAATTTGCATAAGGTGGCTGGTCGTTTCTGTTAATAGCTTGGCAACGTCTGCGCAGCGCCTCCGTCTAAATGGGGCCTTAGAGCAGGATTTATAAAATTCATGCTTGCCTTTGGCTGATGTTGTTTGAACTGGTTGAATTCAGTCCTTTTTGTTCTTCTATTGCAGGGAAGGACATTTGTACACTTACAAATACCAATTTGATAAATGGCTTCTTTTCAAGAGAAATACATAAGAAGTGATCACATTCAAGCAGAAATGGTTGTAAATAGTCTGTGTATTTTTTGTACAATCGTTTTTTCAAATTAAAATCGAAAATGAAATATCTTAAAATGGCTTTAATCCGTGTATCGTCCGTTCTTTTGATTTTCTAAATAAAACCAACATTGAAAAAATGAATAACGGTCGCGGAACACTGGACCAGCTGTTTACTCTCCATCGGATACTCGAGGGTTCATGGGAGTTCGCCCAACCGGTCCACATGTGCTTTGTGGATTTGGAGAAGGCGTTCGACTGTGTTCCCCGGGGTGTCCTTTGGGGGTTTCTCCGGGAGTACGGGGTCGGGGGTCTTCTGCTGAGGGCCATCCGATCCCTGTATGACCGGAGCCAGAGCTGTGTTTGCATTGCCGGCAGTAAGTCAGACCTGTTCCTGGTGAATGTTGGCCTTCGACAGGGCTGCCCTTTGTCACCGGTTCTGTTCACTGTGTTTGTGGACAGAATTTCTAGGCGCAGCCAGGGGTCGGAGGGGGTCCGGTTTGGAGACCATAGGATTTCATCTCTGCTGTTTGCAGACGATGTTGTCCTGTTGGCTCCAACGAACCAGGACCTGCAGCATGCACTGGGGCGGTTTGCAGCCGAGTGTGAAGCGGCTGGGATGAGAATCAGCACCTCCAAATCCGAGGCCATGGTGCTCGACCGGAAAAAGGTGCCTTGCCCTCTACAGGTGGGTGGAGAGGTCCTTCCTCAAGTGGAGGAGTTCAAGTATCTCGGGGTCTTGTTCACGAGTGAGGGAAGAATGGAGCGTGAGATTGACAGGCGGATCGGTGCAGCGTGCGCAGTGATGCGGTCGCTGTATTGGACCGCTGTGGTAAAGAGGGAGCTGAGCCGAAAGGCAAAGCTCTCAATTTACCGGTCAATCTTCATTCCCTCCCTCACCTAAGGTCATGAGCTTTGGGTAATGACCGAAAGAACGAGATTGCGGATACAAGCGGTCGAAATGAGCTTCCTCGGGCATCTGTTCCGGATGCGTCCTGGACGCCTCCCTGGGGAGGTGTTCCGGGCACGTCCCACTGGGAGGAGGCCCCGGGGAAGACCTAGGACACGCTGGGGGGACTATGTCTCCCAGCTGGCCTTGGAACGCCTTGGGGTCCCCCCGGACGAGCTGGAGGAAGTGTGTGTGGATAGGGAAGTCTGGGCGTCTCTGCTTAGACTGCTGCCCCCGCGACCCGGCAACGGATAAGGTGGAAGAAAATGGATGGATGGATGGAGTTACAGTTACTATTTACAATATACAAGTGCACATGGTGCACGCAATGTAAGGTGACAGCAGTACAGTGAAGTAAAGTGACGTATGATGGGCAGTAAAGTGACATTATAAAGGGCGGTGGGACATGTTAAGAAGTGTTCAAGAGTCCAACAGCAGAGGGGAAGAAACTGTTATTGTGGCGGGAGGTTCTAGTCCTGATGGACCTCAGTCTCCTGCCTGAGGGGAGTGGTTGGAATAGTCCATGTGCAGGGTGAGAGGGGTCGGCTGTGATACGACGAGCTCGAGGCCGGGCTGGTCGTAACAGTAACAGAAAAGATTGGTGATGATCCAGGACACTTTAGCATTCTACAACATGTATGGACATTTTCTTCTGTGTGTGCTTTATATTTTTGATGTGTTTTAACTGTTGATTCTCTGATCTGTGTTGGTGATTTCAATGATTTTGTTAAGTCCTCTGAGATGACTTCTGTTGTGACCTAGGGCTATAAGCAATAAATTGTATTGTATTGTATTGTATTGTATTTGTAGTGTTTCGCTTTGACTGGGAGACAAGTTCACTCAGGCCGCTCCCCAGCTTCAGGGACTTCAGACAGGCCGGCCAATAATCAGTCTGTGACGTTCTTAGCACTGCATCTTTCTTGTGCGAGGTTAAACCACATGTGACGCTTATGTAACAGCTTCTGGTTTCATCCACTATTTAACACACATGAAATATTGCAAACAGACCCACAGCGGTGTGTCTGTTTTTAGGGCCGCATTGACGTTGGAGCTGGATGTCTCTGCAAGTGAAGTTAAAAAGTTATAATGACCAGAATGGAAAAATGATGACCAAAGTCAAAAGCATGCAGAGATTGAGTAGTCTATTAGGCAATCTAAATACAATATTTTCTAGCGTTTTGCTTCATCCAATCCCTTTTCAAACCAATTCAAGGGACATTTAGATTATTGGGCGGCACGGTGGCTGAGTGGATAGCACTCTCGCCTCTCAGCAAGAAGGTCCTGGGTTCGAATTCCGGTCGGACCAGGGCCTTTCTGAGTGGAGTTTGCATGTTCTCCCCATGTCTGCGTAGGTTTCCTCCGGGTGCTCTGGTTTCCCCTACCACTAAAAATATGTGCAATAGGTCTGGCATGCGCCTCCTGTTCGGCAACCCCGCTCCCGTCTCTGTGTGGAGTGAGAGGACAAATGCCCAAAAATAACAATTGTAAACCGCTTTGTGACTCTGGTCTGTGAAAGGCGGTATATAAATAAAGATTACTTACTTACTTACTTACTTAAGTAAAAATACATTCATATGCAATTAATTATGAGTTAAAGTAATTAAAGTAAAGTAAATTTCTTGTGAAAATAAAAAATATATAATCATTAGTTGCATATATAGGCCACCGGGCTCTAGTATTGAAATATTCACTGAATAGATAGAGAAACTGTATTCAAACATAAATAAAACACTATTCATTTGTGGGGATTTTATTATAGATTTGATTAATCCGAATAAACATACAGTTACAGATTAATTTGTCAATATGAGTATATATCTATTTACAACTATAACGCTGCCCAGTAGAGTAACAGAAAATAGTGCCACACTCATAGACAATATTTTTACAAATAAGATCGAATATGTTAAAACCAGTGGAATAATGATATGCGATGTATTTGGTAGTTACCTAACTTAAGTTCTACGAATGGTGCGTAGCCCCTTAGAGAAGGCTTCGCAACGGGTAACTCTGAGGCTCCCAGCCTCCCGCCAGAGAGAACTAAATGCTCCAATCAGTCCCATCTATAAATAGCCCACTACAGCCCGCACCTGCCACTTTGAACTCTGCCAAAGCCAGGCTGGACTGATGGGCCGTAGCAAAGGGGCTACGCACCATTTGTAGAACTTAAGTTACATTAGGTAACTACCAATTCTACGTCATGGTGCCCCGCCCCTTAGAGAAGGCTTCGCTATAAGTAACCACGCGTAAGCCGTATGAGAAATGTACTCCCATCAGGCCAGCATAGAGTGATTGGAGCCCTGCCCGAGATACCCCCAACACCTCCAAGGTGAATGGCCTCACTGCAGGAAGGAATCCAAAAACAGTGTCAAAGGCCGCTCCTATCAAGGACGCCCGTGAACACTGAGGAGCCGAAGGCAAGCACCACAGGGTTAAGGCCGCTCCTATCAGGGACGCTCGAGGCCCCTGTAAGCTACCCGTCAGAAGAGGGGGGGGGGGGGGCCGCATTCCCAGAGCTTCCGAAGGGAAGGCCAGGACCCCAGAGGGAAGGTCAGGCAAGAGTCCAGGACGCCTCTACCAAGAGCTCCTGAAGACCACTTGCTGCCCAAGAGAAAAAATCATGGCAGAACTCCAGGACACCTCTATCAAGAGCACCTGATTAAGGGCGGCCCTAATCACACCAATATACTGTATAGCAAAAATATATGTACGTAATATATGTAAAAAGACCCTAGGTTGCCTCTCCCAAGAGCACCTCACGGTCCTAATCAGATCCCAGTGTTCAGAACGGAGTGGGCAACAGACCGTTCCGACACGTCAACCAGATAAGATTGAGCAAAGGTAGAGGACGATGCCCAGGACGCCGCCTGGCAGACGTCCTCCACTGTGGCCCCCCGGAGCAGAGCCGTGGAGGCTGCCACCCCCCGTGTGGAATGCGCCCTGGATCCCACCGGAGGAACCAACCCCTGAGCCTGGTACGCCATGCGGACCGCTCAGGAAACCCACAAACAGCTGGTCAGAGCGTCTGAACGCAGCTGTGACGTCCAAGTAGCACCTAAGCATCCTGATAGGACACAACAGGTGCCGCCGCTCATCCTCCTCCGAGGCATGAGGGGGCGGATAAAAAGGTCTGATCCTGATAACCCTTGACCTGAAGGTCGAAGAAACAACCTTGGGAAGAAAGGCTGGATTGGGCCAAAGCTCCACCAGACCATCCCCTGCTCCAACCGATAGGGAGGCCGGCTGATTGAGACAGCGCATAGATCTCCCGCTCTTTTGGTTGACGCCAGGGCCAACAAAAGGGCAGTCTTGAGAGCCACACACTCCGGACTGGCCCGGGCCACCGGCTCGAACGGGGGCCCCGACAGTCGCCTCAGAACCACTCTCAGGTCCCAGACCGGGGGTGTCCTCCTGAGGACAGGCCTCCTCCTGAGGGCCCCCCGGAGAAAGCGCTTGACCAAAGGGTGGGAGCGGGCCGAAAAGTTCCCGAACCCCCCGTGACCCGAGGCAATGGCCGACGCAAAACACCGAAAGGGTGCCAGCAGTCCTGCCTTTCTCCAATAATTCCTGAAGGAACCCCAGGACACCCTCCAGAGGGCAAGACATGGGGTCCCAAGAACGCGTCGCGCGCCAAACACCTTCCATCTACAGCCATAAGCCTTGATGGCAGAAGGGGCCGTCGCCCCTGAATAGTTTCCACCACCGAGGGAGGGAGACCCAGGCCTACAAGGTTCTGCCTCTCAGCCTCCAGACCCAGAGTCTGCGGCCTAACACCGGGCGTAAATGAAGGGTCCCCCCTCCCTGGATCAGAGCCCACGGCTCGTCCGGGAGGGCCCACGGCTCCATCACCGCCATGCCCCTCAGGAACGGAAACCAACAGGCAAGCGGGTTGTCCGGGGCGATCAAAATCGCTTCCCGGCCCTCCTGCTCGAAAAGGCAGGAGGCAGGTCAGGGGAAACGCATGTAAAAGGCCCCCTGGCCACGGGTAATGAGCCAGAGCATCCACCCCCAGGGGCGGATTGTATGCGGCTCGTAGTGCGAACCAGAGCGGGCACTGAGCGTTGTCTGCACTGGCATAAAGGTCGACCATCGGTCGACCGAACCTCAGCCAGACCTCTTCCGCTATTCTCGGGTCCAGGCCCCACTCCTCCTTGAGTGGGCCCCCTCTGGACATTATGTCCGCCCCTGTGTTCCGATCCCCCGGAAAGTTTCACGCTCTCAGGGACTGCAGGTGCACTGCGACTGAGACTCCCCCCTGCCTGTTCAGATACGCCACCACGGTGGTGTTGTCCGAACGGACCATTATATGTTTCCCCTCCAGACGTGGGGCAAAGTGCTGCAACACCCTGCGCACCGCCTCCATTTCCAGCACAATGATCAAATTGGGCCCGACCGGGAGCCCCTCACTGAGCTTTGGTCCAGGACCCCTCCCCATCCTTCGAGAGAAGCGTCCATGAACATCTCCACGTGTGTCACGGAACCGACCAGGGGCACCCCCTCCTGCAGTAGACCCAGGGTGAGCCAGAATCTGATCTCCGATGCTACGGTCGGGGGAACCACGAGCATCCTCCCCCCGTACCGTGATGGGTGAAGCCTGAGGCGGGAGAACCATCTCTGAAATCTCCTCATGTGAAGGAGGCCCAGACGCACCACAGCATGGGTCGCCGCCATCATCCCCAGGAGTGATCTGAGGCAAGAGTGATCTGAGCTCCCAGAGTGCCAGCTCTGCGGACAGCGCCTCCTTGGCCAATCGGGTGATGCTCTCCTGCCTGTCCTCGGAAAACACAGCCCGGAAGAGTCCAGCTGCAGACCGAGATAGATCACGCGCTGGGCAGAATGCAACCTGCTCTTTTCTCTGTTCACTACAAAGCATAGACGTTGTATGTGAATCTCCCTGGACGCGGCCAAGATTAACCAATCGTCTATGTAGGTTAAAATCCTGACCCCTGCGCGTCTGAGCGGCTCCAGAGCCGCTCCTACGCACTTGGAGAAGGTGCGCGGGGCCAGAGCGTATCCGATTGGGAGCCGGCAATACTCGTGGCACCTCCCCCCCACAGCGAAGCGCAGGAAGTGTCTGTGTTCCGGCACTATTGCGACGTGGAAGTAGAGGTCTGTCAGATCTATGGCAGACATCCAATCTCCCGGCCTGACGCACTCCAGAAGCTGCTTCGTGGAGAGCATGCGGAAGGGCCGTCTGGAGATGCTCTGGTTCAGTGTGCGAATATGAATAATAGATAATAATCATTTAATGCATATGTGCATTGTTACATACATGTGATGTTTTGTGACATGAAATATCACTTATACACAAATGATTACAGCCAATACATTTGTTATAACAGAGAAAGTCCGTTACAGAAGCCTCGTTTTTGGGTTTTCATAATTAAGACTGTAATTAAGAATGTAAACATCAGAGGAGCTCAAAAATGTGCCCCCGCGTTCCGACGCTCTGTCCAGGGGCTGCAGCACTGCCCAACCCCCGCTGTTAGCTGCTAGCACCCGGGGCTTACCCTGGAAGAAATTCCCGACAATTTTCTATTTCATCATCAAACAGACCTCTGATATGACAATAGAGGGGGGCATTTCTTGCCTCAAACTTTTAGGTCCTAAATAAAGCGTATTTTAACGTTTTTACCTGCTCTCGGCTGCTGTGTCCTTCCCCCGGAGATGTTGAGTTGGAGAAGCCCAGCCCCAAAACGCTCTGAACGCTCTGTGACAGCGTCTGCCCTCTAGTGTCCTGGTCGCGCGTCTGTGACAGCGTTTGCCACAATTTGTCACAAGCGTCCCAAGACGTGCGTCAGACGTGCGTCAGACGTGCGTCAGACGCGATTTGGCCGCTCAATTCGCGTTTGGTCTGAACGCACCAATAGAGGCGGAGCACCATGACGTAGAACTGACCATTTACAATTTTTTACAATTTATGATCATAATTATAAAATGAAAGATATTAGTCAGAAACCGGTGTATGTTAATGTACAGTTAAGATCAGAGGATGCAATAAATACATTTAAAACTGACCTATTCAATGAAAGCTGGGGTGTATGCAGAAGGAAAGGTGGATATAGCCTATGGTATATTATTAGAAAGGTTTTGTTTACTGTACAATATGCATTGTCCTGTGCAACAATACAAAAAGAGGACATTCAAGATATGTCCCTGGTTAACAAAAGGCTTACTATATTCATGTAAAAAGAAAAATGATCTATATTGAAAATGTATAAAACTACGGACGAAAGAAGCCGTAAATTGCTACAAATTGTATAAGAACAAATTAACAAAAATATTATAAGAGTAAACAAGAAAAAGTACTATACTGATAGATTCAATGAGAATAGAAGCAATATGAAAGGGATTTGGGGCATATTAAATGGGTTATCGAAAGCCAATTAAAGGAAGATGTCTTATCCAGATTCCTTTGTTATCAACAATGAAGAACACTTGGATATGCAGCATATAGTAAATAAATTCAATGAAAGGAATCCAAAGACCATTTTTCTCTCCCGTGTGAGTGAGTTTGATTACCTTAAAATTGTTAGTAATGTAAAAATAAATCCTCGATTGATTGTCATGGCTTAGACATAATAATAAGGAAAATAGTAATCGATACTACTGTAAAACCTCTGACCTACGTATGTAATCTGTCTCTTCAAACTGGAGTGTTCCCCAATCAAATGAAAATTGCTTAAGGGATACCCTTATATAAAGATGGATCCAAAAACATCTTCACAAACTATCGACCAGTCTCTCTGCTTCCCCAGTGTTCTAAAATATTAGAAAAAATGTTTAGCACACGGTTGGAAAAATGTATTGATACATGTGGGACATTGAATGAAAGTCAATATGGCTTTAGAGAAAGGAGATCTACCCCAATGGCAATATTGGAAGCTGTGGAAGAAATAACTACAAATCTTTACAAAAATAAACTTGCAATTGGAATATCGATTGATTTAAAGTATTAGTAGTATTAGTATTAGTTATTTATATACCGCCTTTTCACTGCACATCGGAGTCTCAAAGCGGTTTACAATTGTGATTTTTGGGAGTGGGGGTGCCAGTACAGGAGGCACATGCCAGACCTATTGTACATATTTTTAGTGGTAGGGGAAACCGGAGCACCCGGAGGAAACCTACGCAGACACGGGGAGAACATGCAAACTCCACTCAGAAAGGCCCTGGTCCAACCGGGATTCGAACCCAGGACCTTCTTGCTGAGAGGCGAGAGTGCTATCCACTCAGCCATCGTGCCGTGAAGGTCTTCAGCATTATTAATCATTCAATTTTACTCAATAATTTGGAAAAATATTGTATTCGAGTGAGTAGCGGGGAACTGGATGCAGAGCTATTTATCAGGGAGACAACAGTTTGTTAAGATGGGAGAGTGGGAGTCCAAATGTGAAAAACATTGTTTGTGGTGTTCCCCAAGGATCTATATCGGGTCCAAAAATGTTCAATATCTATATAAATGATGTATTCAATGTGTCTAAAGTGTTTAGAATGATATTATTATTCTTATAAGGATTACAACAATCTTATTGATATAGCAAATCTGGAATTGACCAAGATAAAATCATGGATGGATATTAAAAAGCTTTCACTAAACTTAAATAAAACTAGTAATGATGTTTGGTAAATGCACTTATCCAGATCAAGCAATCAATAAAAAGTGTGTCCGCAAACAATTTTTAGGGATAATTATTGATGAATGGAATCCGCACATCAGACTCATTCAAAATAAAATCTCAAAAAGCATTGCAGTGATTAATTAAACTAAGCCTGTGCTGGAGTATGAAGCACTTTATCTGCTGTATTGTTCTCTGGTCATGTCGTATCTGATATACGGGATAGAAATTTGGGGCAACAATTACATTCGTTCATTACAATCTCTATTCATACTCCAGAAACGAGCAATTAGAACAATTAACAAGACCAGATATTATGAGCACTCCAAAAAATATTTTTTGCATTCTAAATTGTTAAAACTGTATGATTTAGTTGACAGTACAACTATTATACAAAGCTGCAAATTTATTGTTACCATCAAAATTTCAAGAACTGTTTAGAATTAGAGTCGATATGATATGATCTAAGAGGATGTATGATCTTTAAAGTGCTGATGGTGCATTCAACCAAGAAAAGTCTGTGTGTTTCCGTGAAAGGGGTCTGGCTCTGAAAAAGGAAAAGTGTTACTAGAATGTAGTGCCAATGAAGGGGTTTGATTTCTTATGATAATTTTGAAATTAATCAATCACTGAGGTTGTGCTACTTGTTACTGTTTACCACTGCATTACACAGCTGCATTGCACAGCTCAGGAAGTATCCATCCATCCATCCATTTTCTTCCGCGGGGCTATCAATCCCTTCCCTATCCACACACACTTCCTCCAGCTGATCCTGGGGGACCCCAAGGCGTTCCCAGGTCAGCTGAGAGACATAGTCCCTCCAGCGTGTCCTGGGTCTTCCCCGGGGCCTCCTCCCGGTGGGACGTGCCCGGAACACCTCCCCGGGGAGTCATCCAGGAGGCATCCGGAACAGATGCTCGAGCCACCTCAACTGGTTCCTCTCGATGTGGAGGAGGAGCAGCTCTACTCCGAGCTCCTCCCGTGTGACTGAGCTCCTCACCCTATCTCTAAGGGATGGCCCAGCCACTCCGCGGAGGAAGCTCATTTTGACCGCTTGTATCCGCGATCTTGTTCTTTCGGTCATTACCCAACGCTCATGACCATGGGTGAGGGAGGGAACAAAGATTGACCGGTGAATCGAGAGCTTTGCCTTTCGGCTCAGCTCCCTCTTCACCACAATGGTCCGATACAGCGAGCGCATCACTGTACACGCTGCACCAATCCGCCTGTCAATCTCACGCTCCATCCTTCCCTCACTCATGAATGAACAAGACCCCGAGAGGGGAGCACATTAACACCAACATCCAGTGTGGGTCCTTGGGCAAGACTCTTAATGCTACTGCCTAACTCATAACCATGAAGGCACAAATAAGCAATGAGATGCCGGCTCAGACGTCGCCCGGCCAAACAAGGTCTGCGTTAGGTGCTGGGGAACCAGAGTACCTTGATGAAAAGTGGGCTACTGGAACAAGGTGAAAGTGGGCAAGATGCGATAACAGGGCTCTGTTGGAATGCTACTACTCGAGTGACCCTGGCCAAAGGGGTTACATGCAGAGAATGTGGGCTGAATGGCTACTTCAAAACCCACAGTCACAGTTGACCCCGAAACAACTGGTAGCTCAATGCTCCAACATCCACAAACGGCAACTGCTATCACAGCTTGAGATTGATGAGGTACAACACATGTATGATGCCACAGATGCCACAGTTGCCGAGGTCAGAGGAGAGGTCCCACCAACACCAACTCCCCAACCAGATATTGGGTACATAGCCCCAATGGAACCGATAATGCTGAACAAGGCAGTGACTGACCTGAAAGCTAAGGTCATGGCTAGAATGGGCACAGGGCAAAGACACTGGTTACAGCGGTTGTGTGAAGTACCACCTAAGGATCTCATAGAAAGTGTGAATGTAGCAGTGCGGGCGATACCTACCACCACAATTACTGAAACCAATGAGCTGATATACACTTCAGCAGCAGTGATCCTAGAGATGCTTGGCTATAAGAGCAACCATGGGAGCCATGGACAATACCCACCATGGAAAAGACAGTTGGAGGCTAAGATTAAGGCGGCTCGGAGAGAAGTGAGTCTATTAACAGAGGCCCAGAGAGGTATAATGAAAAGACCAGTATCCAGAAAGCACAGTCAGATGACCATACCTGAAGCACTCGAAACTGCCAAACAAAGGCTCAAAGCCCTGGCCAGCCGCCTACAGAGGTACACTAAAGCTGAAGCCAGAAGGGTAAACAGGCTGTTCGCAACACAACCTGCGAAGGTGTACGCTCAGTGGCAGGGTAACAACAGGGGAGCAGACCCACCGAGGCTGGAAACTGAACAGTTCTGGAAGAACATATGGGAGAAGGAGGCAGTACATAACAGCAGTGCACAATGGCTGGTGTCCCTGAGAGAGGAGCACAGCCACCTCCCAGAACAGAACTCAGTTATCATCACAGAGGCAGACATCCGTGAAAGAGTCTCATTTATGGACTGGACAGGACCTGGCCCTGATATGGTCCATGCCTACTGGCTAAGGACAATCACATCACTCCATGAGCGCCTAGCAGCACAAATGAACCAGCTGCTGAGAGATGGGACTCACCCAGAATGGCTAACCGAAGGGCGAACGGTCCTGATTATGAAGGACCCTGTCAAGGGTGCAGTCCCCTCCAACTACCGGGCAATAACCTGTCTCTCCACAACATGGAAGCTCATGTCAGGCATCATTGCGGCTAAGATAAGTGGGTATATGGAACAATTCATGAGCACAGCACAGAAGGGAATTGGTAGAGACACCAGAGGAGCCAAACACCAGCTCCTGGTTGACAGAACAGTCGCCCAAGACTGCCGGTCAAGACACACCAACCTGTGCACAGCCTGGATTGATTACCAGAAAGCCTACCATTCAATGCCACACACATGGATCACGGAATGCTTGAAGTTGTACAATATCAACAGGGCTCTAAGGGACTTCGTTGCAAACTCGATGGGGATGTGGAAGACCACCCTTGGCAAATGGCAAGCCGCTCGCACAAGTGACCATCAAATGTGGTATCTACCTAGGAGAGCAGTCAAAGATCAGTCACCTCCTCTACATGGATGACATCAAGCTGTACGCCAAGAGCGAGAGAGACATTAACTCTCTGATCCAAACCACCAGGATCTACAGCCATGACATCAGGAGGTCATTCGGACTCGAGAAATGTAGCAGGATGGTGACCCGGAGAGGCAAGGTAGTCCACACAGAAGGGATCTCACTCCCAGAAGGAACAATAGCAGACGTTGAGGACAGCTACTGTTACAAGTATCTCGGTATACCACAGGCAAATGGCAACCTCGAACAGGCGACGAGGAAAGCGGCAAATGCCAAATAACTCCAGCGAGTTAGGCAGGTCCTAAGAAGCCGGCTCAATGGCATGAACAAGGCCCGGGCAATTAACAGCTACACCCAGCCAGTGATCAGATACCCTGCAGGAATAATCAGGTGGCCAAAGGAAGAGATTCAGACCACGGATGTTAAAACTCGAAAGCTCCTCACAATGCATGGTGGGTTCCGTCCCAAATCCAGCACCCTGAGACTGTACGTAAGTAAGAAGGAGGCCAAGGACTAGTTAGTGTGAGAGCCACTGTCCAGGACGAAACATCCAAACTCCATAACTACATCATGGAGAAGGCCAAAACGGATAACATACTCAGTGAATGTCTCAGGCAGTGGCGAGATGAGGAGGTGCTGGAGGAGAGCCCATCCTGGGAGGACAAGCCCCTACACGGCATGTACCACCGGAGCATAACAGAAGTGGCTGATCTCAAGAAGTCCTACCAATGGCTAGAAAGGGCTGGCCTACAGGACAGCACAGAGGCACTCATCATGGCTGCACAGGAGCAGGCCCTGAGCACCAGAGCGATAGTGGCCCAGATATACCACACCAGACAAGACCCAAGGTGTCGGTTGTGCAAAGAGGCACCTGAGACGATCCAACACATAATTACAGGGTGCAAGATGCTGGCAGGGAAGGCCTACATGGAACGCCATAACCAAGTGGCTGGCATAGTGTACAGAAACATCTGTGCAGAGTATGGGCTGGAAACTCCATGGTCTAAGAAATTCTTCCAAAGGTGGTGGAGAATGAGCGTGCGAAGATCCTGTGGGACTTCCAGATACAGACCGACCGAATGATAATGGCGAACGAACCTGACATTGTGGTGGTAGACAAAGGGCAGAAGTCATGGCAATTCCAAGCGATGGCAACATCAGGAAAAAAAAACACGAAAAGCTTGAGAAATACCAAGGGCTCAGAGAGGAGCTGGAGAGGGCCTGGAGGGTAAAGGTGACAGTAGTGCCCGTGGTGATCGGTGCACTCGGGGCAGTGACCGCAAAGCTAGAAGAGTGGTTACAGCGGATCCCTGGAACAACCTGGAACATCTCAGTCCAGAAATGTGCAGTGCTAGTGATGTGAATAACATGCACATGCTGACACACAGACAAGAGTGAATAAAGTATAACCACCATAACAATTTATATTACCAGTAATCACATGTACTAACAATTATATTGATCAGTAAATGTTCTTATAAGTATCTCCATAAAATGTTCTTATATTATCAGAAAGCATAAGGGTCTGCATAATAGGCCTTTGTTATATGTGTTAGTGCGGTCAGTGAGAATTCAAGGACAGGCTGGTCTCTGTGCAAAAGTAACCATTTCAGGAACGATGTGTCTGCTTCCCATGAGACAAAAATCCGGACCAGGCCAGTCTCGGGGACTGAGGTGATAAGGAGCCCATGACGTCTTCGAGGGACGAGTCCTGATCTTCAGCACATTTATAAAACTGTATTATGTAGAAATTGTGAACTAGTCTGGACAAGGGACCTGCAGTATAAAGTCAGAGCGCCTGACTTTATACTCATATATAGATTTGAGAGGGAGAGCTAATCTTAAGTCCAGACCGCTGTTTAGACTCTTTGTATCAGGGAATAAACATTTTGGATTTAACTTTTCAAATACTGGTCATCTTTATATGGGATTTTGAACACGTCACATTTTTTACAATAATTGGTGACCCCCGACGTGATCCCTTTGGTGACCTCCAACGCTCTCATCCCTGGACTCCACGTCTCTCCTCAGCGGCCGCTATAATAAAGGTAAGCAGATACCTATTAATTATTAAAATCTGCATATTGGCTGAGACTAAATCAAGGGAGAGAAGTTCTGTCCAGGGTAGAGCTCGCTCAAATAAATAAATAAAAATAACACTAATATTGTGACAGTTTTTAGCTGCATTTAGAAATCTAAGTTAAAGTCTTAGTCTAGATCTGGGGTTCCAGTCCCTGGTGTGAAACAGGTTAGAGTCCTGTCTACTACGGTAAAAGTGAAAAGTAGAAACACCCGCTGTGACAAGCGTTGCTGACGGACGCGTCAGCACATGAGTCAGGTTTAAACCATTAGAACCTGGAGGAGATAGGGTCCCTCCCAAAAATGGAGACATTAATACCATTACAGAAACTCTACTCAGAGGTGGAGGCTCAAATAGTGAGTGGTCTAGAAAAGAAGAGCTGGAATGAGAATAGAAAGATAAAAAAGGAATTAAAAAAGACTGAACAGCTAAGAACTAAGGTGCATAACTTTGCTCTTGCTGCCACAGCTATGGCAAGAGCCCCCATGGTAAGTGATAACGAGGCAATAAAATACGGAGTGAGGCCGGTAAGTAAGATTTATCCAACTCTACCCACGGCACCACCGGAGTATACCCTAAATGCAGAATCAGGTAAACCAAACCTACAAATGCCACAGTACGCTTTCTCAGGAGAAGTGACTGTAAAGACTAATGACTGTTTTGAAGACGACTTTGATGACTGGTCTGAGGACGAGACAGCTGGAGAGCCTGCAAGAGAGACAGCTAAAGAGAAAACTAGAGATAAACAAAAGAAAACACCAGACCAAAATTGTAGCTTCCAACCTCCGTTTCAAGTACAACAGTCGATTCAGGATGAGCTTATCGAATCTTTAAAAAATCTTCAACCTGTAAAGCCAAACCTTGAATCTACAACAAATCAATTTGAGAGAAAAAAAAACCCAGATAAGGCCCAAAATTATGAGACAGCTAGACAAGAGAATACAAAATTAATGAAAAAAGCAACACACAGAGCCATCACGAGAGCAGACAGTGATGAAGAAGAAGAGACAGCAAGAGCCAGGCCAAAAACAAAACCTTATCAGACTATGAGAGAAACTAAACATTATAGTAGTGACAAAAGTAGCGATGAGAATGATGGAGAGGCCCAATGTAGTAGACCTGTGTCAAGCAGAACTCGGTCTCAGGCAAACTTCATGTTTCCCCTGAGACCCGGCCATGGCAACGCAGCTGGGGTATACCACCCGTTCTCGGTAAGCGACATACAGACTATCAAGGACAAAATGCCTCCATTGTGCCAGGGAGCTGGTAACTGGATCTCTAGCCTTAATACATGGTTAACTGGTCATGATGTGGAAATGGGAGATGTCAGAGCAGTGTTGGCAGCATGCAGTAAGCCATGGGAAAGGGAAGCTATTGAGAGACAAGCTGGTATTGCTGATTTTTCTGATTCTTCCAGGTTTGGCCAATACGCGAACGCACTGTACGAAGTACTGAGGGAGCATTTTCCAACTCCACTGTCTTCCGCGCCCCGTGAGTTGACGTGGCTGGAGTCTGAGGATCCGTTGGTGTTTTATGACAGGTGTGTGGCTAAGTGGATGGACACGGTAGGAAGACACCCTCACAAAGTCAGTGAAGTCATGCCTTTTAGATCAGCTATTTTGAATGGTTTGCCAGAAGCAATACGCTCAAAAATTGAAGACAGTCCTGACAATCTAAACCCCGACTCAGCTCTGTGGAAGTCTAATTTAATCTTTCACATTAAACGGCATGTTGAGAACACAGTTAAAGAAAAAAAGAGCATTGAAGACATGACTTTTCAACTTCTAAAATTACAGCTCAGTGAAGCCAGAAATAAAAACACCCACAACAAAAAAGAGACTAAAAATCAGATGGCTAACATGCCAACTGGAGAACCGACCCAACCAAGACAGAATGGGAAAAGGGGAGGGTTCAGAGGCGGTGGGCGTGGTGGCCGGAGAGGAGGAAGGGGTGGAAGCTGGGGAGGAGGCAGGGATGTGTGTCATATCTGTTACAGAGCTGGACATTGGGCGAGAGAGTGCCCTTTCAGAGACGACACTTCATACCAGCATAAAGCGCCTGAGATGATGCGTGGGAGTGGCCCCCAAAGAGGCATGGGACCCAGACCAGAGCAAGCCTGCCCTCCCTCTGCATGGACTGCTCCAAACGAGAATCTGGCCCCGAGAGGTGGACAATACTACCAGCAGGGGGACTACCGGGGCGAGTATGAACAATTTTACTAGGGTTGCCTAGGAAATCCAGGGGACAAGGCAGAGGCAGGACCTATGTTCCCCATAAGGGTGGAGGACGACAACCTGATGGCCCTAGTGGACACTGGCGCCACCTACTCTACCATCAATACAACAATGCGCTCTGACCTGCTCTCTGAGGAGCACATCACCCTGGTTGGATTTTCTGGGACACCTGAGGTACTGCCTTTTACTAAACGTTTAAAGACACAAATTGGGACACAGACACTGTGGCATTCTTTTGTAAATGCTCCAAAGACACCTGTTAATCTGCTGGGAAGAGACTTGTTAACTAAAACCAATGCATCTATTCTATGTGGGCCTGACGGTCTACAAGTGACTTTCCCAGGGGGACAATCTTACAGATGCGTGACTGGCATGTCAATGGACTCTTGTTGGCTCCTGAGGGAAGGTGCGCCAGACCAGTATGCAGACATTTACTGGGTAAGACTTGATCCCGAAAACAAACCCACAGACAACGGGGCGCAGTCGCTCTTCTACCGGTGGAAACCCTGAATAAACTCTCTAGCCTCATACCACCTGCCGACGGACCCAACTCACTTGATCCTGTACTATGACCGAGACCAAGACTTAGTGTATAGGGAACAATTTAAACAAATTGAAAGTGATAGCTGGACATTAAAATCAGAATACATCTA